>JAREIS010000062.1:2530000-3985825 GCA_030060385.1 Muscicapa striata striata | reverse complement strand
CTGCTTACCATGGAGGAACATAAATAGATATTTCTAGAAAAAAGTTGCAATTTAACGTTGTATAGAGGCTGAATATCTTTCTCTATTGACTTAATGCAACTACGCTACAGAACAACAGTGATATCATCCTAAGGAAGACAACAATGGTTAAAGTGCTGACAATCATCAAAACCAGCTCTACTGACAGAACTGTGGAACTCCCAGTTTCTAGACTTTCTGCTATCTCTGCTATGACATGGTCAACTGGAAACAAGCTCATAATACAGTTCATTCAGCTACATACATTATCCTTTAGAATCCTGAAATGCACTGTACACATTTAAGGTGGGGTCTTCAGATCCTGATAAACTGGTCATATAAAAAGTAAGCTTTTGTCAAGTCTTCTGTAGGTACTTGACAGATAAAAATCTGGTGACAAAGTTTAGCTCTTAGGCTGTGCTTGCACTGTTCAGCGAGACAAGAATTCATCTCTTCTCCCCTCTTGAGCAGAGGTAGTAATTATATTCTTGCTGCCACACAGCAGTGACCTCTAAGACTTTTGTAAGGCATGGAAACAACCCCATGATAACATTAAAATATTACATTAAAAATAAAATTCCAGCAACTTCTTAATGTATCTCCTTTGCCTTTACTTCAACATTGTCTTTTGTCCATCAACAGATCAAAATAACAGTGTTAAGAGAACATCTGCTGACCAGCAAGATAAGAGAAATTAATTTTAGCCATTTCTTGCTTTCAGATGGACAATGTTCTACTCTTCAACATTTACTAATTTAAATAAAAATATATAAAAAGCAATGAGGCACATCAAGTTTCTTGACTAACATTTACTTGGTATTGAAGAATCTTTTATCTAGTTCTGAGAATTTTTCATCCCCATATAAAATTGAGTACTCTTGATGAAGAAACTTCCCCTTGTAACTACAATTCCCCAGCTCATCTTATAGACTACAGTAATTGTTGAACACAGTTCAATTGTGATACAGTATCAGTTAGAGATGCACATCCCTCACTTCAATTTTTATAGAAAAGTATCAGTGGCAAGAACTGCACACAAACCACATAGATCTGGAACTGCATCTCAAATGGTCAACACATAATTAAGCCCCCTTTGGTTAAGTGAAGTAGAAGTCAGCAGGTTCCTAATCCAGTTTCTGTTAATTAACAAAACAGTCTCATTACATAATGAGAGATTTAAAAAAAAATCTATCCACTTCAAGAGATAAGCGGACTACAGCAGAGGTAAACCTATTCAGAGCTAGGCAGGTAGCCACATAATGTGTCCTACATGGTAATCTACTTGTGGCCTCTTCCCTGCCAGAGGGAATCTTAATCTTGTTCCATAACACGAATACTTTCAGTGGAAAAGCTTGACCTCCCTGAAAGACTTATGTGGTCAGCATGGCACATATGGCTTAATGAGTACGACATTCTGATCTATTGGAACATCCTGAAAACAATCTACTGAGCAGGCATTGGGAGTGTAAATGTATTTAAAATCACATATTCTGGGAGAAAAGAGAAAAGTCGGAGAGGGCAGGGGAGAAAAGAGACAACTTGCAACCAAACCCACTTTGAATTCTGTGAAAAAGCGCTGTAATGGTAAAAAAGTGCAGAAGGGAATAAGACTACTTTTGAGCATGCCTAGTTGTGCATTTTTAGTGAAGCAAATAATCCTGTCCTTTTCTTTCTCCCTCACAGTAAACACAGACTTTAAGAGACATTTATATGAATGACAAAACAGTATCTGGTTACCAGGACTTAAATACCTTGAGCTCCTTGAGGATTTTTTACAGGGCAGGAAAAACTAAGGACACTTACGTATGTATCTATGTGCATGTGTGTTTGTATTTATATATGTATGCCTATTACATTTACAAGTTTTATGCATAAAAAAAGAACTATACAGTACCAGACAAATTTTAAAATACTATACTAGTTAGATTTTTATAAAAAAAACATTTAATTTTTGTTTTTCTTTGGTAGGAAAGCAGTAGCACCAAAAAATCCATGTAAGCAAATTGATGCACAATCTCTAATCAGACAACACCATATGAATACAAGACACAAAGGGATGCTCAAAGCAACTTCGCCCGTTCTTCAGTGTTAAAAGAGGTCTCGAGCAGCCCTCAAAGGGTTATTCCCCTCCAGAAACTGCTGCAATTGCACATCTGGTCTTAAGTAACTTTTGCAAAGGTACTACTTCAGATAGATCTATGCCTTCACAAAGTTTTTGACCAAACTACAGCAATTTTATTCACAAAATCATTAACAACGAATAATTAGATGCTTCTCAGCAAGTGCTAGGACAACATTAGGTAACTGCTAGTAAAGACGTGTGCCAATTCTGGAATCTGGTAAATGGCAACTTTATCTTACACTAGGACTTTCACTCAGGTCTTCAAAGTCATCACTGTCAGTAAAGTAATTTTTGTCTCATTCCACTCCTCTCCTGACAAAGACTAGAACAATCTTCCACAGCTAGAGCCAATTCTCCATCAAAGTGCACTACACTGCCAGCAACTATGCCACTTTTACCAATTCTGCAAGGTCAACATGTCTTTTGTCTGCTTTTATCTACAAACACAAGAGTTGAGACTGAAACCCATACTTCTTCCTATTTCCCAAGTTCAGGGTTTTTGATGGACATCTCCTTTGACTGCAACTATGTGACACCTACCTTCAAAATTTAATCTGCATGAATTCCTATCTTATGCTTCTTGCTGAACTGCTAACTTCATGCTTTCTCAGAAACATAACCAAAGACATACAACACAGTTCTAACACCAGCTATACCATTTGCTTCTTAAAAGCTCTCATATCTGATCCACTTCTGTATTAATTAACAAAACACTACATATAATGTTCCTTCTTGTCTTCGTAATTCATATTTCACCCCATCCTATACAGTCTCACCTTTAGTAATAGATTCTACTTCCCCAACAGGAAAACAGACATATTTTCTTCAACACTTATTTGTAAGGTCTCATCTAAATTTAGAGCTCTATTCCCTTTTGAAAGGACTATGATTTGGGAAAATAACGTTTTTACCTAGTTGTTCAACATCACTTCATTATCAGCAATCCATACCTCAAAAGTACTAAGTCTCTCTAAAGCTCTTTTAAGGTCCAGTCTTCATCTTCGCATATCTACCCAGGAGAGGGCAATGAGGTTTCTCAAGAATCAATACACTTTCTGTATGTAAATTTAAAAAACCCTCTACTGGCTAGAGAGCATGTGGTATATTACTGAACATCTGAAATACCAGATTATAACAAGCTATGTGTACTTCAACAGCAGCTGTTGTAAGGGCTAGTCTGGAAGTGGGGAAAACAAGGTGTTGCAGCTTGTGTTTTAAAAGCACTTCTTTGCTTTTTTTTTAAGGATATATGACAGCATAATTTGCGTCATGATATTTATCAATGGTGCATTAAATATCTAAGGAGCAGTCACCAGTTACAAAGCAATTCATTACATATTTATTTGATGTCCCAATTACAGATTGTAAAGGGTACAGTTTCTTATAAAAACCCAAAATAGGAAGTTTATCTTTAAAGGTTTTTCATAAGAACTCTGAATACCTAAGCATCTCCATAAAATCTCTCTCATCATGCTTAGGACATGTCTGGGTCACAGGCTTATTTTTAAGTCATAAGTTTTATAAAAATACATAAATCTTTTCTTACCTACAGTATACCAACTTGCATCTGTTAATTTGTTGATAACTGCTTCCTGGTATGTTCCATCAGGATTCTTCACTTCCACAACAGTTCCTACCTAAAACAGAGAACTCACTTAGCACTGGAGAGTTTCTAAAACAGGAGATGAAATCATTACACTTTTGTGTTAGCAAACAGAGATAATAATTTCTAACTTATTCCATCTCAAATATAAAATGTTTTTCCAGTTTCACTTGAATGTACTTGTATCCCTCAAACTTCTTTTTTCATTCCTTTAAAATAAGTCAACTAACTGAGCTGATTATTTCCTGCCAGCAGGTGGGGAACAAGAACCAATCTGAGTGATGTCATTCTCTTGTATAAGAGCTTTCCTATCAAATCCTCCTGCCGAGTTCTCCAAAGGAATGGTGACTAAAAATCAGTGTTAGCCATACTTCTCAGCTTTAAGGCGAAAAGAACAAAAAGAGGCTCGCACCAGCCTGTGCTGCATCTCCTTTAAGTACAAAAAAAAACCTAAAATGAAGAGTATACTACCTCTAACTTTGTAGCATTACCTTTTATGCTTTGTTATCCTATCTAGCCTATGTAATAAGTTGAACCTTCTACTCTCACCCCATACTGTATATGCACATTTATGTCAAATACTGAAAATAAAAATGTTTTTCAAAGCATTAGCACAATATAGACCAAATTTATTACCTTTAAGGGACCCTTTATGTGGTCATCTTGCACTTCCACTGTTGAAGAATCATGCCTAAAGGTTACCTAAAAAATATAATTCAACTGACAATCACTTGATACAATTGAGCAGCATAAGCACATGCAAATGTCAGTAGCCCTTCTCTTACTCTCATTATACAGTTAATCACCACAATTATTGCACTAGCTGAAAGCTGTTTTATTAATACATTTTAGAAATATGAGGGGCTAATTTCTTAGTTATCAAAACTCCTAAAATATTTTTTATCTTTCACAATAGAATCATTATCTCTAAAGGAAATGACAGACACGAGTATAACAAAATTGTCTAATGACTCAAAATTATCTCTGCAGTTCTCCTAAATGATCTGAACTTCCTAGTACCACAGCAAGAAAGGAGAAAGTTTCAAGACTTCTGAGTACAACTTTAAAGAAACATATTTATATGTTATATTTCAGTGCTCTGAAATCAAATAGTTTTAGCACCTTTATCTTTGCTGATAAAAGTGCATTTTTCACTTCATGGTTGAAAGACTCACAAAAGTACAGGACACTGCTGTTGACTAAAGAAAATGAGCAACTCAAACAGGCTTTCAGTTAATGTCAGCCTAGCCTACACACAGAGTTAATTGGAAGGAAATGTAAAAACAACTAACTTTTCAGTCTTTCAAAACTGGAGTAAGTACATCCTATAAACACATTAAAATATTTTCCCCTATCATTCCCATAAAGATACAAAGGCTGTTGTCTTTAATCCTACACACTGTCCTCAGAAAAAAAAAAATTGTTTGGAAATTCAAATGTATGATTAAGTTACCTGTATCAGGTGCTACATACATTCACCTTTCATTTCATTCTCAATTAACTTGGTTACACTGAAAGTCATAGAATTAATTACATCTGAAGCTTTATTTCCACTCCAGTTTTAGAATTACAGGAAACTGAGTAAATTCTGGAATTACATTTTATATACCTATGTACATTTATTAACAAACAAATGATGTTCTGATGTTCACCAGAACCTACTCTCTCGGTATGTTGATGTATATGATGTTGTACTGTGTATTTGAAATAAGTAAGAATGTAACAGGAGATCCAGCTGTGTAACACTAGCTCTCAACTACAGCAATCCTACATCAAAAGTCTGTGCTTGTTTCACAAGTGTACCCACAAGCACTTCCCACTGGTGTTGAGAGCCTCACTGTAGCACACAGCAACAGTAAGTTTTCCTTCAGAACCATAGTGTTCTCTAACACCAACTCTCCTACATTGCTTTCTCAGAGAGGAGATTTTAAGGAGTTTTGCCAAGAACAGCACCTACAACCAGGACTAAAGACAATTTATCTTGACTGTCTGATTAGAAAACAAATGCACTAAAATGCTATGCTGCCTTCTATCTTCTGTCAGAACTACAGCAACACATCTGCAACACAACTGCACATCTCACTTGCTGATGGCAAGTCCACAACACAGACAAAACCTTAACTTATAACCAAAAGGCAGACAAAGCATTCAGGCTAGGAATTAACTCAGCAAGGACTACCTTCTCAACTTCATCCTGACGGATACAGGTATTTAATTCTCTCTTTGTGGGAATTTATCTAGAAAACCAAAATTTATTTAAGATGCAAAATAAACTGAAACCAAGGGTCACTAGTGGCTCAGATGAAATATCCAGCATATCCATTCTGATTTATAGATATCTGTTTACATTTACTTTCTGTAGTTATCTCAAATGTATTTAGCAGCAAAAAAATGAACTCTATCCAGAACCGTGAGTCAGCCACAATGTACTCTTATGAAAGGTAAACAAAGTAAGATGCTATTGCATATTCCAGAATGGTTTGTCTTTTTAAAGATGTCCTGGGGCTTTGACTCTTTGGAGGGAGAGTTTTGATACCAATAGTTTTTGCTTCTTGAGATATTCATATGTGCTCAAAAAATACTGGTTATTAACATAAATATTCAAACTCCAAACTCAGCGTGACACTGCTGGCCTTTCCAGAAGCAGAGAAAAATGATGTCATTTATTTACTAGTTGGGGGGGTTTAATTCTCACAGTATTTAGTAGTGTAGAACTTTTCTGTCTCAGGCAAAAGATTAAGACATCAACACATTATCAACTTGGTTAGACTTGGCTGGAATTTTTATTTTCATCACCATTCTGAAAAGACACTCTTAGTAAGTATTATTATAGAAGCTTTACTTAATTCTGTTTAACAAAGACCTACACAGAGAACAGTTTCTTCTGAAACTTCTGTGCAGGGTGCCCAAACGCAAGTGGTGCTGGATGATGCTGCTAATTGTTTTAGGAGGTGCTGCCAAAATAAACTGGCTCGAATAACTCTCAAAAAAAAGCTGTAACAGATCTGATAAAGCAGACTAACTCTGTTGTAACACCCAAAGCCTTGCCCTCGAGTCAAATTTGTACTGCCTTCAATACTTCTGAAAAACCCAGGCAAATCTGAAGTTCTACTGCAGTTGCCAAAGACTGCTAAACTATGAAATACAGTACCTATTGATACTGAAAGTATAAGTACATAGCACCTGCATTAAATTGAGTGAGGTTATTAAATTATGCTGTGACAGGAAAGTTATCACGAAGGTATCTCCTCAAAATATTCTGGGAAGCAGAATTCACCAGAAGGAGAAACCACATAAAAGAAGACACAATTAAACATATTTCACTTGTCTGAAGATTACAATATTCCATATTGAAAGAATTTTGTTGCCATCCTACTTTCTCAGCAGAACATCTAGTTATAAAACTTAAATGACTGCTTTACACTAAAATTGACAGTATGAAGTTAACTGACTTTCCTTCTCCTCCAGCAGGTCTAGAAGACTAAGGCATAAAATATATACTGCGGCCAAAAGAAATCCATTCAGCAAGTGAAAAAAATAATGCAGCAGACAAACTACCAAAATTCCAGACAAAGCACACCTGATAATGACAATCTTCGTTAGAGCTAATACTGGGGAAAGTATGCACGTGCCAGAAAGAGCTAAACAGAATTTCAGAGAAAATCAGAGGGCCACTGCTAAGTCTAAGAAATACACATTCTTTGTGGAGAAATAACAATGTAAACAGATAATGTTACAGCACTTGTGCACAAAAAATCTCGACCACATTACTCCAGAAAGCAACAATAGTTCTGGGGCCAAACTGCCCCAAGCAATAATAGTAACAGTGAACACACACACACACACACACACACAAAAAAAACCCCAAACTGAATCCAGAGGGCTTTGTACAAAATCACCACAAACAATTTACAGAAAAATTCCATTTCGTGTCAGGATCTTTCTGTAAACCTTGCAAGTGACCAAACCAAGTGATAAAACTCATAGGAAAATACTTAGCACTGAATAATAAATAGCAAATGGCCATCTAAGGAGGTGGATTGAAAGTCCCCCAAAGAACTGAGTTAAGATTTCACTGATCTAGGCTCAACAAAATTCCTGTACTGTAATACTGATGCTTAACAGCTTAAAAAGCAATACTTAATCACTTAAAGCAAATGGTACTGTAAAGCATAGACCAGCTGATGCTATTAAGAGTTTTGACTAATGAAATGAAAAGACCACTGATTTGCTCTTCTGGCAGGTTTAAGACTAAAACCTTCTTGCTGTATTTAACATTACTATCAAATAAGTGACAACACACCTTCCCACAAGGGTTTATGGAGAGTGCCTGCTTCCTCCTTTAGACACACTCTAGGCAAAAATCAGTCACAGCATGAGGGCAGAGTCAAATAATGCACACTAGTTTACAGCATGCAATAACCTTCAAAACCAGGTTATCGCCACTCACATTTCACACATTTTTCACTTAAATTTACAATAGATATAAGAAAAATATTCTGCCACTGTAACTCTTGCAGAGCAAAAATCTAATCTGTAATTTCTAGCTGTTTTTGATTCTTGCTCGGTAATGTTTCTATATGAGGTTAAGAGGCAAAGCAGAAAAATAGTACCTCCTCCCTAATCAGAAGTTTTTAGGGCAACTTTATCCCAACAGAAATACATAGCCATTTTGCAGTGTATTGTTGTCTTTATTTCTAGAAATGATAATTTAAATTTTCAAGGAATATTAAAATGTGTATCTTGCAATCCCTTCGCAGAATTTTTATTTGTCCTGCATGTGGCTCATATTGATTCAGTCATTAACTAGTTATCATAAAGCTTAGGTGAGACCCCCTGCTTGCTATGCTGTAAGACTCAATATGCCAAGTGTTTTTTGGAAGGCAAAAGGATTTCAGCTTGTTCCTAAAGCATTGCCTAGCTGCCACAGCTAAATGGCAGTGACCTGTGCACCTCAAGTAAAAGACACACTATTAAAGCCTACTTTTAGAAGTCTTAGCTATCTTCTTGTAGTATTCTCCCATACATAAGCCTACATTTATCACATTTTAATCAATTACTTTAAGGTCAGCCTATGGCAGTGAAGGTCAAAAACACACAGATGACAAAGCAGTGACATAAACAGAACATACTTATTTTTGTGGGAGTGGGGGAATCCCTCACATCCCAACAATAATAAGCTTGCTGTTATTTCAAATGGCAGCTTGCAAGGACAGGACAGCCTCTTAGCTGTCCTGAGACTAAGAAGAACTTTCACATTGCACCATTTTGAACATTAATCACTTTTTACCCCTCCGCAAAAAGTGTTTGCGGGAAAACCACATACCTTGACTTTGACAAGCCTTTTTGCTGTCTTGATCTTGGCTTCGCAGAAGGCTCCTCTATACTTCGCACTCACATCAGTGCCCACTGTGAGATAGGGAGGCTCATCAATTGCCTGGAACAGAAAGGAAAACAACTGCTTTTTAATTACTGACCCCTGGCAATACAGATACCACAGTCCACCAATTTCTGTGGACAAAGTATTACTAAACAGCCCAATGAAACTTAAATTGACAGCAATAGAAACACAAAACACAACACTAAGCTAACAGAATGAACAGAATTACAATTTTATAATATACAGATATAATGTCATGATATAAGATCACAAATGCAACAAAATGATACCACAGTTATCTACAACAAGCACCACATAAGCTTCCAGCCTCTGCACCATCTGAAGACACAGCACGTGATCAATTCTGCTACAATGGTGAAGGCCAATCAAGTGTTCTACCTTCTCCTTAAATTGCCTCAAGACCTGATAAGTTGCATGAAGATACTGGTCTTAATTTCCCTCAAATAATTAAGGTCCATTCTTCATTAGTAAACATAACAACTTTGAAGAGATTTTGCTTTTTCACTTTTGAATAAAGTAAATTATAAAGGTGACGCTCATCAGAACAGCAGCCCACAGGCAAGTTACAGTAGGAGACTGACAGGGACTAAACACAGTGAAGGTGAAGGGTCCAGACGAAAGACAAGGTTTTGTGACACGAAACACAGGAACAGGTGACACTCAAACAGGGAAATAAGGAACAGAAGAGGTGGGAAATAAGAGAGCATAGGTCAAATCAGTATACTGAACGAGATCATGAAAGCACAGTTCCTTCAAAGGAAGTCCATCTTCTCTCACACAACCTCTCCTCATATAATCTGGGTGAGGAGATTCCAGACAAGTGAACCACCAACAAAATATCACTTCATAGGCTCTGGGTGAGAAGAGGGAAGGCAGAGGGTGACACACAAGCTGTTTTCAAGCTGTAAGCCTCCATGGAGACCCAGTCAAGAGCAGAGCAAAGAGATTTAAGCCCTTATCAAAGCTACATTGTGTTTGTGCCCCTACAGATCCAAGCACAGTTTGCAAGGGGCATCTCTGGCACATCCAGGTTCTCATGGGAAAAATACAGAGATGAATCTTCACAGCCATCAGAGACTGAGGTGCTCGCACTCAGTATCAGATAATTCCTACTAGCTGCTTCCAGTTCCAAGACATCAGAAGGCATGGAAGTGTGTAGTTGAATGCTTCAATGCACCATTTTTCAGAAATTTAAGTTTTACAAAACTTGAAATTGAGAAATATTAGATGCTATGGGGTTAACTGCTTATTAATGATGTTTTTACAGTGACTCTGTTCCATCCTCTCTCTCTCTCTCACTGGCAGGCAATAGAATATATTTCTGAGTACTATAAAATTGTTATCAGCCTGCACTTTCTAAGATCATCAGAAGCATGAATGCACTAATGAACCCCTCACTCTCTCTCCTGCATGTGTGGTACGTGACTGCATGCAGAGTAGTAGGATATACTGCGCTGGTGTAGTATATCCATGAACACCTATCCTTTCCTAATCCAGCTTAATAGCAATAAAACTCCACTGAGATTAACAAGGAATCTGTTAAGCATGCTGGGATTCTGAAATTCATTCCCTCCTTGTTTGCGCAACAGTACTTGCCTTTGAGGCAGCCTGCAATGCTATTCTCTTGCTGCACTTGGATGGATGCTGAAAGAGGGATCCGGTGATAAATTCGATTTTGGTCAGCACTCTCATTGGAGTGAACCAAGAAGTGGCTGTTTCACACAATATGAATCTGAACAGAGGAAAGCAGCAATGTACTCTCTTGCAAAGACAGTAAAACTCTAAAATGGGAGCACCCCTCCTGCTCCACTGCACTCTTTAGTGAAGAAACTCATTCACCACTACAGGGGTAATAGCATTTCATGCCAGTTCATCTTCCAAAGTTAAAAGGAATTGTGGAGTACTGAGATTACTTTAAGAAGAATGACAGATCCCAGATGGGTCCACACATATGCACACAGCTACAATTCCGCTATAAACAAAACTTAAAGAGCTGGTCATGTCAGTGTCGGTCTATACTTCCCTATACAGACAAAAGAATTATCACAAAGGCCAATCCACAGTGTCAAGGTGAACTTACAGAAAAATATAGAACACTTTTTCTTCACTGCTATTGACACTAACAAAAAAAAAAAAAAAAAAAAAGTTGAGCACCAAGATAATCTGAAGCTCTGATCTTTGAAAACTTACAGCAGAGGAACAGGCAAGTCAACAACCAAACTTTAAGCATGACTTTAAATTTTTACAGAGATCATAATTACCAGTATTATGATTATTTTATCACTACTCCAACTTATTCTTAACAACCTCTTCCAGAAAGAATGTTCATTCAAAAGACAACAAATTAAGAACTTCTGTTACTAACACACAAGTTAATTTCAATCTCTAGCCTAAATCCTTTGAAATTACTCTTATTCCTTTCACTGGAATTAGTTAATATTTACTACTGTAAAGAACTTCAAAGTATAGCAAACATATGGACTGATTACCAATGAGGTATGTTTACTAGAAATACAGTATTCAAGGAGCTTGAGAAAAAAATGATGGAATTACTTTCTTTAACTACTGCTATAAATCATTATATACTTTAAAACAGTATCTGAAATCTTCAGTGGATACATACTGGATTTTTTTCCTGCAATTTCATTATTCCATTGAAAGATAAACAACACAGGCTTTCCCCCCACCCAAACCACTTAACCGAAATTTCCAAGATACTTTCCTCATTGTGACAGAGTAACAGCTGAAAGTGGCAAGTTAAAATAATTAGCAAAATGTGATACATCATAGTGAATGCAAACTAGAAAAATAAAAGTAACGACCAGAGTATGGGATTAATTTCAGATAATTGTTACCATGACTTTGTCATTCTCATCAACTCTGAGTCACCTGGTCTCAAGCAGGTTTTACTCAATTCCACCAACATTAGACAGATTAAAATTTAGTATACAGCTATTTTTACCTTTCTGTTATCCCTTCCCTGCTTTGTGCTTACGTCATTTATTAGATGTCCTTATGCTCAGACTGAATTTTTATCAGGGTTTGTTTTGATTTTTTTTAGGCTTTTCAGAGCAGGTTTCCAGAAAATTAAAAAACCAAAACCAAAAGAATGCTAAAATGCAGCTAGAATTTGATAGTTCAGTAATCTTGGAAAAGGTACTGCAAGCATACTGAAAATAACAAGATTCACTGCAGTGGTATTTAACAGCAAGGGGGACTACCCTATAATACAAAAAGTTCTGGGCTTCCTAAAATTCTTGAAGGCCTCTTAAAACAAAACTGTAGTAGTCTCATATGCTGCTGTCTCAGCCTTTATTTTATTTTAAAATTGGCATTTACATTTTATATGTGAACATAATCACGTGCACTTTATAATTTAAAGATAACAATCATCGTTACAGGAGCATATCACAATCGGTAAACTTCTGTCAACAGCAAAACTGAAAAGTATGCCCAGCACACGCCATCCTTCATGTATAATGAGATCAGGAACTTCTTTGATTCAGAGCAGCTTCAATACACACCCCAGGATACCCTGCCAATGTTTCTATATCTCTATATGTACTCTTTCAAAAAAATCTCAGAGTTCACACCGGAAGGAGAAAAGTGAAGCTGCTGGCACTCTCAGCTTGTTGGTTTGGTTGTTTTACTGCTGTCAAAAGACTGGTATTGAAGACCTCCGTGGAGACCACTCACCCAGCAGGCAGCTCCAAGAGGAATCAGTATTCTGTCTGTATGAATGCCCGAGGCCAGGCTGCCGCAGGGGAGCCGGCTCTGCGGGGTGCCACCGGCAGACAGAGACGGCCATCCGTCCGCACACGGATACGGGGCAGGGCTGCACCCCGCGGCTGCAGCCGGCGAGGGCTACGGAGGGGATGTTCTGGGAAGAGAGCGGGATGAGCCCTTCCCCAGCATCGGCTGCAGCGGGTGCTGAGCGCTACCAGGGCGCTCCGAGCAGTGTCCCGAGGAGCTGGGGACAGCCAGGCGATGCTCCAGCTCCGCAAGGCCGCCGGAGGCACACGGCGCCAGGGTGACTCGCTCTTTCGGGTGGGCAGACGAGCACCAGTGACTCTCCGAGGAGCTGCCACTTTAAGGGGAGGGACCGGAGCCGGGAAGCTGCCAGAAGTTTCTGGCTGCCCGAGCAAGCTCCGAGCGCAGCCGCCCGCCCTCGCCCTCTCCCCGAAGGCGCCCACGGCTCTGGCAGATTAAGCGCGGATTGCTGTACGCTAAATTTGTCCCCTTAAGGCGATTGCCGAGTAAATCTGCACGCAGGGCTTCCCGGGAGAGCCTGCCGCTGCTGGAGTCGGGCACGGAGCACCGGCAGCGCCAATTGCCGTGATCCGACCGGGAAAACGTGCGAGCGCTGCCCGCGGCCCTGCAGTGCAGCTGCTCCGGAACGCCTCTGGAATGCGCCCGGCCTTGAGTATCCTAAATAATCGGCCAAATTACTATTAAAAAAAAGTTCCGGCGCTGTCTTGGGTGAGCAAGAAGGGATAAAAAGAAAAGCACTTCCTGCAGTTTTGCACTTTCCATTAGGAAATCCAAACTAATGGACAACCGCCATGCTACTAGTAACACTTAATTTTGTTTTATTAATGGGAGTAGGATGAATAGTTTCTCTGCTATCTCGATTCACAACTGCTGTGCGCGCAGAGGAGTTGCAGCACAGGCTGCCGCAGCTGAAAAGCTGGTTTACCACTTAAATAAGAACAAGTCTCTAGGTGACCAGTCAGCAATTTCCACCAATTCAGTGGCAGAATTTTCTTTGGCAAGAAAAGCAGGCTGCTGGAAGGGTTCTGCTCCAGCCTTCAAGCTGATTATACCTGGAAGGACTGGTAAATGGCTAGATGCCCACAACATAAAACAACCTGCACGTTTTCTGAATCTGGATATTTAGATGGTATTAACAGTTCTGGTCTTCTGTGTATGAGGGAGAAAACACAGACAGATCTCTCCAGAGCACTGTGGAATACATATTTTAACACTGCAATCTAAAATGGTAGCATCACGCTTTTACATACATTTTAAGGCTGTAAAGAAGTTGGTTTTCCAGCATTTTTTTTCCATATATTTTTCCATCTACGTGGGATGAAATCATCCTCACACATCTTTTTTTCAACCATGCTGCATTACTACACTCAAATGCCTTTGTAAAGTCTGTCATGCCATACAGCAGCTGATAAAATTACTTTACATTGTGCTTTGCTCATAAGCACATCTAATGCGGTGTGTGAATGTATTATTTCTATCTCCTAATCTGTATTCTTCTGCACCATGCACAGGATGTTCCAAGTAAACCACATGAAAACAAGATTAAATATTCAATCTAGAAATGTAGCAGACAGTTACTAGGAAAGCCTGCAGGACTGCCTTTGGAGTAATACAGAAAGAGAAAAACCTTCCTTCGGTCTTTCATGTATATGAAGTCTGAAGAGCCAAGATTTCAGTCTGCATTAAACATTCAAAATGCAGCATTTATCTGCTCTACGAGACTCTTGAGCCAAGAAACTAGTGATACATTTTCAACAAGCAAAAACCACCCCAGCTACCCCACAATTAATGAAAAGAAAGGACTGGTTTTGAAAATTTAAGATTTGTTTCAGTTCAATAACCAAGGTTCAAGGAAAGCTTGTTAAAGATTCAAAACGCTCTCCCCCTGACCCTACCTGCTGTCCAAATAATTACTGAGTTTCAAAAAGAAACATCATAAGGCTCAAAATCTGATTTCTTTTCTCACCCACAGTAAGCATGGAGAACTGTTGCAAAACTTTTTTCCTACTGCCTATGGTATTTTGAAGTTATTTTTCAAAGGGAAGTGTTTTCTCATTGTTTGTCTATAGTCCGTAATTTAAGATGGAAACACAGTTTGCAAGTGGAATCATTACACACATACTTGACTATTCCATCTACAGTCATCCCAATATCATAACTTAGTAGGAAAACCTGCCAGAAAATACCCCACTACTACAATCCAAAACCAAGCTGTTTCTTAAAGTCTCCTAATGAAGAGCAAAAATTTCACATAGCTGGAACCTTAAATTCCCTTTCTATCTTACAGAATTAGCAGCCACCTCAAAGTAATTCAGTAGGCTTTCAGAAGCTTTTGGGTCAATAAAGGCTTGAATAGATTTAGTTTTTAAAAACAGCATCTTTTTTAAAAAAAAAAAAACAAGAGTAAATTCAACATCTCCTAGGCAAGTTCTGAAAAAAAAAATTCATGAACATAGGTGAAAATTACACAAACACATAAAAAAATTCCTCCCCAAATATTTCCTTCCTTAAATAATACATACATTATTACCTTAAATACTTTCAAACTGCAGTAAGTTCCACCCAACAGCAGAGATCCACCTACACACTGCAGAATCAATCTTTTAATAAGCAAAATCAGTGTAATTAGGAGTGCAAGATTTTGCTTATTAATCAACCTGCTGTACTTAGAAGGATGTTCAACTTTATAGTAATAGCAGACATCTTCAGGAAAAACTATTATTATAACATTTTTAATATATTCAATTTTGCAGATAATATCTTTATAGTTGATTTCAAATACATTCCTCATGTATTTTCAGAGCAACAAAGCTAACAAACTTCTAAAACCTTTCTACAAACTGCATCACCAAGGCATACAATTCCTCAAAGGCAAATGAAGTATCCAAAACAAAGATTGAAGCCCAGAAAAAAAAGTAAATCCGTTGGCTCATCATCCACCTTCCAGAAATAAGAACACCACAACAGGAAGCAGGAGGAATTTTTCTGACACTTGCAGACTACAAAATCAAATAAAAGGCAGTGATGTTTTCCACATGAAAAGGCTACTACATGAAAGCCCAAGAGTAAGAGTGTGCTTTGAGCAAATTTTCTTCTGGCTGAAAAACTAGATTTTTACTTGCTTTTTGGTTTCGTTACTGTTGGACATTTCATAGAAAGGCAGAACTATTAACTTCAAAATTTATGAAGGAAAATGGTTCAATTTTATCAATATTTACCCACAAATCAAAATTATGTTAAGAAACATCCTGACCAAACATTTACAAGTTATAAAGGGGGTGGAGGGGAGTTCTTGTAATGAAACCTATTTCCAGTTTCAATTTAAAATCTACAGGAAGTTTCAAGTAACACCTCACCAATCTTGTAAGCAAACATCATACAGCACATAACTGTTGCAAAATGTCACTGTTGTCTCTCCCCTTGACCAAGCTGTAAGTTAGCAGAACTTAGTGCACTGATGTCTGGAAGCATTAAACCAACTTCTGACAGCTTTAGCCTTCCCTACAGGTGCAAAGCGGATATTTTCTTTATTTCAAATTATTCAGTTAGATCAGTCTAGTGCCAAGCTTATTTAAAGTTCTTAAAGACTTGAAAGGGTTCAAAAGCTGATTTTCCTCTCCAAATAAAAGGGAGCTGTGGAAAGGATTTTCAGGTTCTAAGATCATGAAGGACCAAGAGACCCAAAACAAGAAATTCAATTCAGTAATCACAAGTAACACTTCTTTTATTTATTATACCTGTATCAAATGCAGAATGGATTTTCATTATTTTTACTTACCCATGTAAAGTTGAATTTTTAGGGAACTAATTCCTTTTTTTTGGAACTGTAAATTGATGAATAAAATTATAAAATTATTTTAACTCTACTAAGAAAATGAGAAGTTATAATTTAAAGATTTTAAAAGTTAGTCTATCCTAATCATTGCCAAAGAGCAATTCAATTCTCAATCCAGAAATTTACTGAGTAGTGTAATTTCCAAACATCTAAACTGTAATTACCTGATTTCCTATCCAAAATAGCAAACCTAGAAAGGTGACTATGCTTTTAAAAATTACAGCATTTAGGGTTTTTTTTCCCCCCTACCATAATGAATAAAACCCACTGAATTCTGATTCTGTTCCTAATTTGGTCACAGACTTGCTGCACCATGATGTGGCCCAGCAGGCTTGTACCAACTTTCAAGTCTGCAGAATGGGGGTAATGCACACCTTACTCAAAGGCAAGTATTTGATGTTTCTCTATAGTACTTTCAGACCTAAGAATGGAAATCTGTATTCTTTCTATCAGTATAGCATATCACTCTATAAAATGTTTTATTTCACAAAAACACTCCAGAACTGCTGATCAAGCTCTCTAAAAATAATGCCAATTCCTTACAATTCCTTCTGTAGGTCTCTTGTTCTGTGTTGCTGAAAGACTACATGAAGAAAAGATATTTTGAATGCCTACTCCTGCTGTTTATCTCCCCTAAATATAAAATCTTTCTTGAAGTCAATTATTGCCATAGCTACCGGATTGCAACTTTTCTTGTAAGGTTTAGCTAAATATTCAAACTATTTAACATTATATCTTAGTACTGTAAAATGATACAACTTTCATTAATTTTGGCCAAACTCTTTTGTACATTTCAAGCCTGAACAGTGTTTCTACATACATACAGATAAAAAAGTAACAATTAATTTGAAAGAGGGAGCTTCTCAATTAAGACTTTTAATCACAAATATTTTAAGACTTCTTTCACATTTCCTGTGTTTTGCACAAGAACCAAAAGTCATTCTAGTATGGAGAACCGTAAGTCAAAAAAAAAGAAGCAATCAATGAAGTGTTTGTTGTTAGAGGGTAAAATAATTCAGCAAAAAGTATGTTCTTGATACCTGTTTAGCACTTGAACTATGCTAAATTCAATTTTTACATTGATAAACACCCTTCTGCCAACTAAAAGCTTCAGATATTGCTTAGAAGCATTATTTATATTATTAGGTCTGGAAAACTTGCGTCATTTTAAAAAAGGTGCCACAGTTCTGTCAAGAGATGCTGCTATGAAAAGCTTGGGATGCTTCAAAGCACTGAAAAGAATGATATACTAATGATATGCTTGTACTCCAAATGGATTGGAACAAAGATCATTTGATAGTTTAATCAAACAAACCAGTCCAGGCGGTTCCTGAACAAAATGATCAAGTGACTATGTAAAGTCTGAAAAAACAACAGTCAATGGAATCTCAAGAGAAAAAAAACCAAACAAACCTATTTTTTTAACTATTTGATAATTCTTGGGCATCATTTATCTCACCCAAAGACAATTTAATGATTGTTTTCTTTTTAAGAAGTTAGTAAATTCAGTATAACAATATACAGAACAGGAATCTCTATGTATGTGAAATTACTTGTCTGTATTTTACGTAACTGATAATACTGACATTTTAGTTGACAGAAAAATACAGTAATATTTTTAGATAGTAAAACTGATAGCAAGAGCAAGAACAGTGAATAGATTCTAAAATCAGATAATTTGCCCAAGAATGTTAGGGTTTTTTTCACTGAAATTGTGGCATATTAAGATTCTGTTTATTATCATCAATTTTTAAAACTATTTTCTGTTGTGTAAAACTTTAGAAGCAAATTAATGCTAAATTTAAAAACTGAACCTCAAAAAACCCACCACCAAAACTCAATATCAACACCTAAAAAACCCCAACCATAAACCATGACTCCTTTTCCTGCAGATACAAAATAAAATTTCTTGTCTTGGTTTACTTCCATTCTTTGTACAACACTTTCTAAAAACTGACTATGAGGAAGAAAAAGGAGGAGTTATTTTTGTTACTAAGTTAGAACAGAAAGAGAAAGCTGAAGGAATGACATACAACTCAAAATCCCCGACCAGAATGAGATTTCTGAAACACTGACCCAAGTCAATTCACTAAACACAGCTATGACTTTATTGGTCTGTCAATGTTTCAATATGTACTGATAAAATTATATGCTAAAATTCAAAGCATTTAAGATGCTATTTTGTATATTTGTATGAAATCATGACTGTAACTGATTTGTAATATAAAGTACTTTTTAGAATACCACATTAAAACTTTAACAGAAGTGCACATTAAATCACATCATCAGTCTGGTAAAAGATTAATGTGTAGCCTCTGGATTTGGTTTTCACCATTGTTGCTAGCCAGGAGAATGATGGAGGAGTACACAAAAGTAATGCAGAACCTACACACAACTGTCAAACAATGCAAAACAAAAAATGTAAATACGAAACAAAGCAAAAAAAAAAATAGGAGTTTTCTTATTGAGAATGAATCCTTCCTCAACACACATGACTTAGTAAGTTAAGCACAACCAATCTGCACATGAAGGCTATGCACAAATCCAAGCATTCAGGAACTCCAGAAGTGTGGTCCTGGAGACAAAATGAATTTGTAGCAGACAGCCAACTTTACACAAGAGTGTACCAAAAGTACAGTAGTATAAAATGTCTAAGGTCATACAGCAACACAAGACATTTTAGACTAGATAGTAGATTTTACATCTGCTATGCTCCCACCATTGCTGTGTAGTAACTGAGTGTAAAACTGTTGGCCAGGGACAAGACACTTAGAAAAGAACTATGAAAATTAGTTTAGAAAATACCTACAAAGAGACTGAAATAACTTAATCTAACCACTTTATCAAATATTAAATTACAACGGATGAGATTCTTGGGAAAAACAAACAAAAACTTAATTGCACATAAAAGGTTATCAAGGTTGTTCCTCTCAGCAGGATCATTTTAGCTGTATGATTCATAACAGGTGTCTGTAATACCTGTTCTTACATTTAGGAGTGAATATCCCACACCCTGCAGTGTTTAAAGGCTTTTCTATAACATCTCATCTAAACGCTCTTTGCTACTCTTATTTCTTGTCTTATCAATATTGCAAATGGAGACAAGTGTACTTCTGCTTTGTAGCTTTCAAGAGATGCAACTTCTTAGGTAATCCTACTTCTAAAAGGAAAAAACAACTCATGGTGTAAATTTTATCTACAGGTAAAAATTTATATATGCATATTTACCTATAGGCCCCATATTTTGAACTGTCCCTCTGGAGTTTGATTTAATTACCTCACATATTTCTCCTAGTTGGTGCCTAAAATTGGACACAGGTATGGCCGTGTTAATTGCAAGAGAAACAAATATAATTTCACACAATTTTCAAGCAATACTTTTAACATTCCAGTATGGCATTTGTCTTTTTGGCAGAAGTATGACATTGCCTCATGTTCCATTTATTTTTTGGCTATTTTTTCCAAGAACTGCCCCCTCAGGAGACAGGGATAGCATGCAGTAGGTTCCATTTTCAAAGGCAGTGAACTAACATGGCACGTAACACACACCATGGAACTTTTGGCAAGTGTTGATGGCTCCCCAGCTCAGCCTGCTGGCAGCCTTCAGCCCCAGACACTAAAACCTTAGATGAGAAGGCAGCAAAGTTCTCGATTCGCTGTGGGGAGTCTTGACTCATTGAATAAAGCACCAACCTTACCCCCCTCAGAGGATCTGGACTACTGCAAATCCATGACATGAAGCACATTAGAGGAAATGAGATATCTCAACAAGTCATGAGTGCTTGAAGGCAGGTTCTGAGCCAACCATCCAACAGAATTTACCCTACTTTACAAAGCACCATTACCAAATTCTTTCTGCCCAGCAGACAGAACACCCAGTGCCACATGCCCACGTTTATAATACCAAGGAGACTTTCACAGAGCCATCACTCACACTGACAAGTTTCACAAACACCCACACATTAGCTAGAGTCCTTCACTGGATTTGGCCCATAGTGTCAGACTCAAGTGCTCTTTCATTACTAAGGAAAAAAGCAATATTGTAGGGACCTTTAATCTTACAGTCTAGGGCATTCATAGCTTCAGGATGAACAGAGATTTTAGGTTAAAAAAAAGGATGTTAATATGCTGTGTAACTAGTTGCTTGAAGAGATCATAAGATTGATTAAAATAGTCACTTTGAACCTTTAAATCAACAGTCTTACTAAATACACATTCAAAGGATGATCAAGCAGCTTTTGAGGTAGCAGTTCAAACTAAGCCTAACATGGCTATAGGTATTCACACTCAAATTCTGAATCAACAAGGAACTCCCACAGTTAAAACAAAGTATTTTGATATAAGGCAGCTACAGAACATGAAGTCTTCTAAACAGTTACCTGTGCTTTTCAAGATTCTGTGAATTGCCCCATACACAAAACAGCCTATCAAAGTAATCAGAAAAACCACTCAGTCAAAGAAATACCAGCTTTACCACTTCTGATTTGTGCTGATGTATGTCAAAACTCATTTTGCCACCCCCAGGCACTTGTGTAGTGTCTCAGACAGACAGGAAGTATGCACATGGTTTCATCTCTGGTTAGAGCTCAACTTACCATAATAAATTTTAAAAATACTCTATACACAACTCCACTCAGCAACAATCTCAATCTGTTCACTTCTTTAGTTTTAAAAGCTCAACTGTTGCAGTCAGTCCCCACTTCCTCTCAACAAATTACGTAGGCCAAAGCTGGCTGCCTTGCCTTGTGCTTATATTCACTGCTCTGAAATCCTGCAATCTTGTGGCTATTATAGCTGTGGGGTTTTTAGCCTCAAAGACATCTCATTATAATGGATTAGAATTTCATAATGCATTTTTCTTAGTGCTTACAAAAAATCTGGTAACATAGCTTGTATTTAATACAGTTGCTTATTAGATTTCTGAAATGTCAATTGTCATAATGCTTTATCTCTGCAAAGGAACAGATGAAATAGGCCCTTTAGTTAAATTTAGGATGGGAAGAACAATGGAGACTACTAAAAGAAAAATAAAAATCTTATTTTAAGCGAGAAATTACTAACACAGTTTCTGCTGTATTTGCAACCAAAATACACAACCACCTGTATAAGAATCAAAATATGAAAGGTTTGTGTAGAATTATGAGCTGACAAGTGGCAAGAAGCAAAACAGCCTGATTACTACAGAACTGACATGAAACTTCTAAAAATGTAAAAAAACCCCTAACTGGTGCAAAAGTACGTAGATTCTTTGTGGCAGAAATCTAATCACACAGAACTGTTCTAAATGCAAGTCACACTCATTTATTTGTCTTTTCCTTGTTGCTTTGAATAATCTTTAGGATGGAGTTTTGATCACTATGCGAAGTTAAAAATCAGTCTAGTAAAAAGGGTTGAACCTATTCACTCCTTTGAAAGAGCCAGGAATACTAAGATTAATATTCTAAAATGTATCTACCTGCAGAAAGCAACAAAAAAAATGTAGTGATCAAAAATAAATCCAATAAAATGGGTTTAAATAATCAAAGTTGGTGACACACACTACCTACTGCCAACAGTAGTTCTTAATTTCTGAAACTAGGAAAGGTGGGGGGGAGATGTGTACTGCTAGATGCTCACCATCAGCAGTTGAAACAGATGGTGTGTTCTTTCATACTTCTTTTGTGAGTTAAATTAACAACTCACAAGTGTGAAAGGGGAAAGCCTGGGCCTTCCAAACTCAAATCCACATGAATGACGATGGCTCTCCCTTTGCATCCTTCCTTTTGGATGTGTTCTGATACACCTTCGATTAGGGGCTAAAGTGCTTCAACTCACCAATTTGCTTGTTTCTGTTCCTTTCACTAAATCGCTATTCTTTCACCTTAGTACCTTGTAGCATTTCACTGCAAGATCACACAGCAGCGTTAACAAAGTAGAAGCAGATAAATCAATGGGCAAATTGGCAGCCTGCCTCAAACTACAAGATGAGGTAGTACTCCACAATAATTTAAAACTTGTAAGGTTCTTGCAAAAAAACCACAGAAATTTCAAAACTTAGAAAATAATTTTCTTCTTTTCCTGTGGGCGTTTGATAGAATTTTCTATATTTACCTTTTCATTGCACACTCTAGCTCTGATTTTTTTTTTCCAAATTCAAAAAATTGAATGTATGAGGCCCTTAGCTGGAAAGATGACATTTACTGGGCTGCTTTTTTTTTTTTAATAACTTGATAGTCAAGCTGTCTCTTCTTCAAATGATCTGGGTGTCAAACAATCAGCTTTTGGTCAAACATCTCCACTAAAACCCTGTAGTGGCTTTAAACTGGCTGAAAGCACTTCAACACTGGAGTATATTCAGAGTCAAACACAAGTTTGTATTCAAAGTCTAATCTACTTGGATAGCATTAAAAAAACCATTTAATCTTAAGTTTTACATCCAGCTCACATTATTTGCAAAAAAAGCAGGTATTAGTGAGCATGGAATGCTCTAGGAATGCTCTAAGTTATGATTTTTATAGAGAACTAGCAAAGCACCATTACCATTAAATCATAGAACAAAACAATTTTTAATTAATCTGTTTTTGTAAAACAAGAAGTCAAACTGTAAACTGAGAACTAATTTCGAGATTAATTTCAAAAATTTCAGAATTTATCACAAAAAGAATTTGTCAGTTTGCTTAATTCAATTTATAAATTGGATCATTTCTGTCAAAAATCACTGCTTGGTTTGACTTTCCTGAAAAATGCGATATTTAATGTGACTGGACTACAGATAACTTGTACCAAGATGATAATCCAGTGCTGAGGCAGTCTTTAAAAGTCCTTTGAGGAGCAGAGATCTACAGTAGAACAAGAAAACTAAGCAGAGCCATACAGCTGGACAAGCAAAATTGCTCACAGGTCTTGCACACGGTAACTCCATTAGGTCTAACAGCAATAACAGACACTAGAGCACATCTGAATACAGAAAACCTGTTTCAGGTTACACCCCACTGACAAAGAGATCAAAATATGAGAAAACATTCTTTCACTCCTCTCATGGTCTTGCATGGATCTAATGCAGGGATCCCATTAGCGTTGCTTGACAGAGCACATGCACCCAGAAGCACTGCAATTCCAGGAATATGAATATGCAGACTTTCTCCCCCTTCACAGAGCCTGACACTGCCATTAAAAAATTCAACTGAAGGAAGGGTCAATATCACTGCAAAGATAATTTCATTCGATTACACATCTGGCATCTAGTTTCTTCTGATAAATTCAGACTTGGTGGAGATACAGCCATCTAAATCTCCATTTCAGACTATATTGCATTAATAGCATGGAGCACAAAGATACCTTACCTACAGAAAAAACTCCTGTTCTCTCTACCAATTTGCCTTTTGCTTTTCTCCTGGCTTTTCCAAACAGGTTGTTTTCATCTCAAAGTGCAAGGCTCAGATTCACTAAGATATAAACGCAAGTGACAGAAACTGAAGATGCAATTTAGAACACGCAAACCAGGCTCTTTTCTCTTTCCAGCCACTTGCTCTTAGAAAACATCCTCAAATTTCTCCACTGGCTTCAGGAGATTTAGCATGCACAGACCAACAGTCTTGTCTTCCTTTCTAGCTCAGTGCCAACAATAACTTTTGAGACTTTCATTTTGCAAACTAGCTAAACTAAAAAATATTTTTCACTTGTTTTGGGTTTTGACAATGTTTGACTTCAACTAGATACACACTAATCCCTACACTTTTCCTTAGGTTTTAGCGTTAAGCAATCCCTCTTTGGAACATTTTGACAGATCGTCAGTCCTGGTCTAACCTAACCATTTATCCCTCACCAGTAACCTGCTATGCTGTTACTATGCTTGAGTGTCCAAGGGAAACATTACACAAGAGCTAACAAAATACATCTCAATTGGGTAAAACAACTAATACACCAAGAGTGCAATATTTTTGGCTTAAAAATAGTAAGCCCTTATATTTGGCTTTCCTGGAATTCCCTATGCAACAATTACGTATTTCAAACCTCTAATAGAATATAATTGTAATGAAATTCAAGGGCAAGCTAGCCAACAAACTCAACTTTTTGAAGAAATGTAGGTAATTTCTAGATATTAAAATATATACGTATGTGTTCGTGTGTGTATATAAGTAAGTGTAAACTTGACCATTATTACCTTTACCATATAAATTTTTGGAAGTAAAAATTACCCTTGACAGGTATATCTTATCCTGGTCTCTTTGATGATATATTCATCAAAATATATATCTTTCAGTGTCCTAATGATAATAATTTCCTTTGGGTTTTTTTTCCCCCTTTTACATTTATCAAATATTCATTCTTCTCTCTGAACTTTCTGGGAAGAAGATTCTACTTCCTAATAAAAAATTATTTTACATTACACTAGCCAAGATACAAAGAGCATACAATAACTACATGCATGCAAAGTATCAATAATGCTTCAGCCTTAGACCATACGGAGGCTCTATTTCCTAACATCTGGAGTACAGTCTAACAATCTTTGAACTGCCAGTAAATTATACTGCAATACAAATATTTATCTCTGCACTATCTTTCTTTTATGGAAATACAGAGATCTATCTTTATGGAAAGGTATTACACCTTTCAAAATAGTAAAAAAATTCTTCAGCTTCCTCTCCCAGTAAAACAAAAGGAAAAAAATAAAAATAAAAAAGGAAAAGGAGAAAAAACTTCTCATAAAAACTTAAAGCAACCGCAACTATTGCATGTGTAAAGACAAAGGTGACTATATATATGCAAATGAATAAAATTACATAAGAAGAGTTGCATTAGCCAAAGTTTTTCAGTGTTCTGATTTTCCCTAATATTCTAATGAAGATATAGGTCCCTGAATAATGAACAAGACTATTAACAACAAGATTGCTTTATTGTATCTTCAAATCTCCTCAGAAACAGGCTACAGGACCCATGGCACTACACTAAAGACAATAGAGACAAGACACAAATAAGGTTAAAGAGAAGTATTAGCATTAATATACACACACTTGCACTATGTAGAAGCAGCTAAGCAGCATAAAACCCAATTAAAATTAGGTTTGGTCTGCCACTACAATAAAACAGTTGATTAAGAGTACAGATAGTTTCCAGTGAAGAAGAGCAGATTGGTTAAGATTTTAGCTATATAACCAATTATAATCATATGACTAATTATCTGTGTTTGAAAGAGGAAAAAACCCCACATTATTTTCTGTTAAATCTCATGTTTCCTACCATCACCTATTTGGCCACTGCTGCAAGGCAGAATACACACATCCTTGCAGAACACAGGTATCTTAACTAAGCTGGACATCGGTTAGCTGGGGCAGCAAAGAAATTAGTACCACAAATAATTTACCAAGGAAGAATGCAGTAAATTATAATCATGCCCACAAGCAGACTACTACCATTGAATAAACTTGATTTTCACTAATGTAATCCTCTTCCAGAAAAACATAAACATTATTTTCCACAATACACATTTCTTTCAAATGGGCAGTTCCTCAAATTATTAAATAAATTGTAAATCCTTCCCTCACTCTCCAAGTTGAAAAAAAATCAAGAACTTATTTGTATATTCCACTTTCCCCAGATAAATAGAAATAAATGCCTCTTCTGGAGTAAGGCATATGTAACTCAGTAAAATTGCATATGGGTTAAAAAGTGAGGACTAAAATTTCAAGTCCACCATTTTTATTAATCTTTTTTCATCATAAAAACTACAGTGTTTCTTTACTAGTATTCTTATATGAGCTAGTTTTATAAGTATCCTAACTTGTAGGAATACAATTCCTAACTTACAGAAATTTATCAAACATAAGCACACATGCAAACTCCTCTCCCATCTCAATTCATTTTTGGAGAATACTACTGGCCAAATACTCTTGCATGGTCAGTAACAAGGGTATTAAAAGAAAATGAATAATTTCTCTTTCTCATTCCTCTCCACAACAACAGAATTATTCACTTTGCAGAGTAAGAATTCAGTACCTATATGTAAGAGTTCAGTTATTTAACTTTGTGAAAGGAGGTTTGGGGGGAGGAGGCAAAATATAGCCAGTGTGGCAACTCCAGCAATGCAAGATTTTCCTGTTCAAATAAGTTCTACTTTTCCATCAGAAAGTGCCCATAGCCAACCAAGCCTGCAAGCATTAAAAATAAAACAGATATTAAGAAAACAGAAATACCCAGCTGAAGATAAGTTTGGAGGAGATTTATCAAGTGCTGCATAATTACAAAGGCATATTTTAGATGCATGTTACACAGAAAGTGTAAGTGCCACTGTAGTAATATAGGGAGTAAGAACAATATACAAACAGTTACCTTTCAGACTCGAAGGAATTAAAGAACCTAAACTACTTGTTTCATACCTTTTATCCAACTTATCCACCCAGAATACTTCAGTCTCTTTGGCTACTCATTGCAGCACCTGTTTCCAAAACATCTTCAGCTAGCTTAGCCTGTGACTAACGGCAGCCATTTCCAGGGAGTGACTATTTAAAGAAAGATCCTTGCTCAGATTCCATAAAACTCTTCAACATATTAAAGAACAGAGAATAAAATTTTTGAAGTTGCATACATAGTGTAAGAGTCTGTTCACTGCTTTCAAGTGTGCTGAAGCTATTATGTAAAGCCCAGTTTTTTTCTTAGAAGTCTTTAAGCCTCTTATACTAAAACCTTCATTTTTTTAGCTTCTTTTCAAAAGGAACATTTAGGATTACTCAAGTGAAAGCAAAAAAGTCTACCTTAAGTTTTACTTGATAGTCTTTTGTATGTCAACAATTCTACTGTTACCTTCCACATGAAACCTGTTCTGTTCTCAAAAGTTGACCAAGAGGCACCTCAAGAGGTCTTCAGTTCCAAGACACAATGCAGGAGTCCCACAATGCTTCTCAATAAAGTATCAGTGTCTCCATCAAATCACCAGGTTACAGTATCAACTTCATACCCCAATTAAATTCTAATATATTATATGTTTATAATAAATGTGGTTTTTTTTTCCCTGAGCCTAAGAAGATAATTGAAAAGAAATTCTGAAATGCATGGCTTAAAGGATAAAACTAATTTTTCAGTACTACCATATGACAAACCAGTCTGATATAATATTTATTTTCACAGAAATGCTGTGCATAACCCTGCTAGAAGAGGAATACCCAGTTAAAGCACTCACACTGGCCTTACTAAGCAACTGATGTGCCCACATACTACTTGGATGGAATGTTGTTTCAGTGCACATAAAAGCTGTTTGAAGAGAAACTGCCCAAAAAAAGGGAAAGATGGTGCACTTTCTTTAAGACTAAGGAGTTTTTTTGTAAACACAAGTCCCATCTGCACATCACATTCAAGTATTGCAGTGGTTGGGGTTTAGTTCCCCAAATTCAATTCTGAGCAAACATAGTAAGAATATCCAGCTACAGCAGTAAGATAGCAAAATTCTGGAACTGTATCTGGATTTGTCTGGAATCAAGAACCTTGGAAAGAAATTTACTATTTCCTTTTGGGTTTCTGTTTATATTTATATGAAGATCTTAAAAGCTGATTTGTTTCCTGAAAACTCCAACTAAGTAAATACAATACACGTAACTAGAGAAACTTGATAAGGCCAGCTTAAGTATCATGGATCATTTTTATTCGATATAATAAATGCTATGTTTAATATGTACTGTCAGACCCTAATCAGGATTTAATTACATCATTTCAAATGTCCAAATAAGTGCTGCTGCACAGCAAGTTACTACAGTGACAAAGAGGAAGACTATTCTCTATTTCAGTGTAAAAAAGAGTAATTTTAATATTTAATAATTTTACTGAACTGAAACCAGTGCTACTTGAGCCACAAATAAAAACATTTCACTAATTTAAAGTTGACCTACTACCACTTCAGCTGCTCTCCAGATGCTACCATTGCCACATACAACACCAGTGAAGAAGTCTGTCATAGCAGGACATACACCTATCTCTCTCATATATATTATTATTATTATTATTATGCTGTCACCAAAAGATATTTGTCTTACAATACAGAATATAACAAAAGCAGCTTATTCACTTTCCTTGTATCTAAAAACCTAATTCACCCTACACTGGCAAGTGTACATAAAAATATGTATTTTTTTAATGTATAATGTATGAAATAGAAGATGATTTTTTTAACAAAATTAAATATGTTTACCTTATCAATCCAACATTTTGGCTTTCATCAGGCAAAGTAAAATGAAACCAGAATATTAGCTCAACAGCCAAAGAACTACTAGCAAAGAAAAACTGAATTAGTGTAGACAGACATCTAATACATACTAATACTTTCTGGAACTTCATGTTAAATTATTCCAGGGAACACACTTGGCAGGAACCTTGGCAGTCCATTCTAAAATGGCTCAAGAATATCAGAATATATTTGAAGAGTGAATTTGCAGGTTTCAATCCATGTATCCAATACAATATGTCATGAAGTGACACGATCTTTTGTACTACTTGAATTTTAGGAATGTAAAAACAGCACTAGTAGTCTGTGAGTAAAGGAATGAATCCAAGATTTAATGTCTTTTAAATTGTCCAACATTGCAGGAAAATAGGCAGGAAATTCTGCCAAGAAGACAAAGACACCACACAATTACCCAAATCATGCTCTATGTGTAAAGGTATGTGGATTGTCATTGTAAAGTTCTGGAAGAACACCCCAGAATGAATCTGCATTTAGAAAATGGAAATGACTCAAAGTTGAATTATCATCTCCATTTTTGTCTCTGTTACAGGCAGCAAGGTATTGGTACATATCAAATGCTAATTTTCAAATAGTACTGCAGTCTTACTTATGCCTAAGTATTTCACTATCTCCCTTGATGCCCATCTAGCAGGACAACCTTCTAAAGAAACTGAAGTGGAAATTTATATAAAATTATTACTCTGTTTTCAAAAATGTGTTTATATTTATGGAAACACAAAGATTAAGAAGCATATATATTTTATTTCTAAGTTTAGTGATGTAATTTGAAGTAACATTCACTTAATATTACAGCAACATCTATCTTTCAATAAGCAGAGCAGTAAAATAAGTTAAAAAGTGAAAACACATTTTCCATTACAAATTCCTGAATTCTGAAATGCTGGTATAACATGTACTCATTTTAAAAAATGTCTCCCAGGAAAAGAAGTTATGCCAACATAAGTGTCACAGCATTAACAAAAAAGATTAACTTAACACTCTTTCACTTAAATACTCAAAGAATATTGGAAAGTCTCTTCCACCATTTTAAATTAATTTAAAGTATTTTTTGAAATCTTAGAAGAATATATTCCACATTTATTTTTAAGAAAACATGAAGTGAACTATTTTAAATGTACAAATGAGATTTAGCGCTTGCAATCTGCTGTTGAGAGGACAGCTGAAAATAGGAAGGAAAAAAAATTATCACAGTGGATCAGGTTGCCCTGCCACAAACTCAATTTTTTTTTTTTTCAGATCAGAAGAGAACGTAAAAAAACAAATTACTCCCTACTACATTATTTATTACTAGCTGAAACCTTGCATCAGATACACTTGGATCTGAATTTTGCTGAAGTCAGATCCCATTTCCCAAATCCCATTTAGAAGAATTGTCTTAAACAATGAGGAATACCAAGTTAGAAGGATACTTAAGAGAGAAAAGGGAAAGGATCACAGATAAAAGCTCAGCTAGAACACCGGTTCTTAGGAATGAAGATAACATATCATCCAAATATCTGTATTAAGTTCGTGGTAATAAGCAGAAAACTTCACATACCTCACTCTACCATCTCCAAGTGGTATTAACACTCAACTGTCACCAAATCTCCACTTGTCTACCCATAAATACATGGGCCTTCTTAACACATTAAAAAAAAAAAAAAAAATTGAAAGTTTTACTTCTATTCCCCTCAATTTCCTTATCAAAGAGTGATGTAATTTCCCTGCAAATTATCATTTCCTATTGTTTTAATTTGAAATAGGGTTAGCACAATTGCTTACATCTTCCATCCACTGGTGTAAGTACCTTTTGTCAAAATGTATTATAGGCATATAGAGACTGTCACCTTTATAGGACAGAATCTAATATTTATAAATATATTTCTACAGAAAATTATAATATCAGCTGTTTCTCTAATTTAAGTAGAAAGTGACATAACTGTTATTAATGGTATTCCTTCCAAATACTGAATAAGAACTTGAAGGAGGAAGGGAAGCAAAGCTTATACTGGCCTCCTTAAAAACTGAAGTTTTTCATCTGATATCATCTCTTCTTTAAGACCTCTCAATTTTTTTGAAATCCATGTTTATCATATTGAAAATTTAATTTTATTCATTGCTTTCAAGACAGTTAACCAATTGCCTTGAAAGGAATTAATAAAATCAATTCAACTGATACCCCAAAAATTCAATTAAATCTTTTCACTTAACATCTGGAAAACATGGACTTCAAACCAGTAAAGAAGTCTGGTGTTCTAAGTTTTAAGCAAGCACAAAAAACCTTCTATGAATTTCACCTGTAGAGAGTTTACAAAATGTTCAGCCTAATGACTGTAAACTGCTAGCTTGGCAGAGGGATGGGGAAGGATGTGTGTTCACACACAGTTTAAACTAATCCTAATCAATCTTGGTGCACTTCTGCTTTTGTGTCCTGTCTTCCTCTGCCAGGCATGAGACAGGACAGGAACAGTCTGCAAGTGTAGAGTACATGTATCTGACTGTTCTTAACTTCAGCTTAGTTTTGTGTACTCTGGCACCACACAAATGGACTGCTAGCATGGAGAACGAGAATAAAAAGCCAAGAGTGGAAGAAGGAGACAAGACTGCATTCTTCCCCATGACTGTACAACCTTAATTTGACAAACTACTTATGAAACAAAATCCTTTGCTACAGGTTGTTGGGGGACAGTAGACAAAAACCAACAGATTAAACAGTACAAACAGCAAACTCCTCTGCCCAAGAACAGCGTTATTCACATTAGTCCACCCTGGGTGATCTGCTCTACAACAAAGCTCTACAGATGTTTGTATTCACACACAGCTTAAATGTCAACGGATGAATGCTGTAACTAGTTACTCCTTAAGGGGATCTGCATAAGTCACAATCGAAGACTACTTAAGCTGGGAGTTCTGGAGCTAAAAGTCTTTTCTTTGGTGTACTGACTACCACCTTCAGTCTAGAGCAAATACAGGCTCAAAGCCAACAGCAACAGGAGCAAGTAACTCCATGTCAACTGGAGTGATGCCTTTTCCTACTGCTTTTGCTCACAGTAAGGCAAATGCCTTTTCATAGTTCAGCACAATGTTCTTCATAGTGAAGACAGGTTCAGGACCCCCCAAAATAGTACTCCACATTCAACTAATTAATAGATACTCAGGAAGTCACTGTCACACAGTGGTTGCACATAAAGCAGCTGGCTCATCTCAGTCCTAGTTTTCTAAATGTAACTCAGCAATACTCTCCACCACCCTGCTCTGACATTCTCACAACTGGCTTTCAGAGCTTGCTTACAAACAGTTCTTGCTAAACAGGTCATGACTGCTTTATAGTCTGCCAAGCAAAAGGGAAAAAAAAAAAAAAAAAAAAAAAAAGACAATAGCGCTCTCTTTATTGAATTTCTCCCCTGGTTCAAACTAATCTTCAGAAGGAAAATAGATGTCTTGTCAAGTATTGAATATCAAAGTGGCTTGCTGTCTTTTCCTTACTTGAATTCCCTGAAATATCCCCTCATCTGGTCACCCCATGTTAACAGAAAAAAAGAACAAAAAACTCAACTTCCAGATTTATGACATTCTATCAAAACCTTTTTAAATAATTATTGTAACACATATTAAATCACTAACATTTAGTTTGTGCATAGGGCTAAACAACTTTTCCTCAGTTCCCTGGAGGCCTTTTGAAGTCTTCTAGAAGTCTTTAAAAATCCATTCCATGCACATATCTAAGTACATATGCAGCGAGTGATAGCAAGCACAGTAACTGGACAACACTAAGTGCTAAGTGGAAAAGGCAAAAAGCAGTATTTTTTACCAAAGCACACCAGTTAAAAAGCAAGCAGCCGCAATACCTGACTTCCCAACATTTCTCAACTGTGACCTGAGTCACATTTAAGGCAGAAACAGTTCAAGATCCATGGTTTTCAGCTTTGTACATTTCAGTAAAAACAGCTGAAGGGGCCTATTAAGTAGAAATGCAGAGAGTCCAACTGTTGCATTTCACAACAGGTAGTGAACAGAAAGTGGGTTAACTACTTTCAAGTAAGTATGAACTGATAAATAATCGAGCATTTGGACGGCTGTATTACGTTAGGGTGCCAAGTAAAGTTAAGCTCTAGATTTTTCTATAAAATTGGTTACTTTTTCAATGAGGATACCTCAAACTCCCTTTTATTCTTCAGCCTACTATAAAAGCATATGTTTCTAAGGAAAATGTGTGTATCTGTAGGATTTAAACAAAAGATTTCAAACCAATTTGTGACAACAGTATCATTTCCATCTTTCTCAAAGTTAGCACTATTTTTTCAGTTTACTCAATCAGCAAAGTATTCACGTTAAGTATTTGATAGTGACTGTAAAGCTTAATTTCTCAAAACCTTTGCGTTTTGTTTCAAAGGGCTTTTCAACTACAATGCAGAATTTCTCTGAAAACAGACATGCAATGTGTATCACAGCATGCTTCTGCTCTACATGTATACAATACTTGTTTTGGATTACAAAGTGAACTGAATAACCACCCCAAAGTGTTCCAGTGAAGATATGCACATTCATTATTCTGCCTACTAACATTTCTCTCACACAGTATGCTCATACAATAGTTATGCTGCTGTGAGAGCACTGATCCAAAAATCCTTCACCAACTTTGAAGATAATAATACAGGCAACTTAACTGTACTAATGCTCACAGTTTATTACAACTTCAGTCTTCTCAGTCTAAGAAAGCCTTTTTTCCACTATGTGGTCTAATTAACTTGGAGCCCTTATAAACCAATACAACTGCTCAACAGCCACATACTACCCATGTAGATTTGAGTTCAAGACTTCCATGCTTACTTACTTTTACAGTTTAGCCACTGTAAAATATACAAAGACTAGCATTTAAAAAGTGCAAATAAACAATTTCAAAATAGCATAGATTATTCCAACACGAGTTGTAATTGCTTGGTGCAAGTGGTGTTTGCTTTCCTTTCTACATAATTATGCAAGCATGAGGAAGTCAATAACTGCCTCTGATCACTTGTTCAAACTGGAACATCAGGAAAGAATTTAAGAAAATTATTTTTCACAATGTAAAAACAAGTTATAGGGGAAAATCACCTCTTAAGACTTACCTGTTCTCCTGCCTCCATTACAAAAACTATTCTAACAGTACCCTTCCTTCAGAAATCTCCATTTCTGCTGTAATTCAAATAGTTAACCAGAAAGTGAAAGGTCACTACATTCCATGACTGTTTTCCAGCCTGCCTAAGACCAACGGGATTTTCAACTGACTTGTGCTCAAAGTTGGAAATTAGTGGCTGAAAAGTTTACTAGATATTTTGCTTTTGTCTTCAGCCATACTGGCAGAGAATATGAGCAATGGTCTGGCACACATTAAGGGAAAGCAGCTACAGCTTTGGTACACAGCAGTGTGTACCAGTGATCTCTCTAGGTAGCTGGAAACCTCTGAACTAGACCTCTGAAACAGACTACTGAAACAAAAATGTAAATTCAGGATGAATTAAAACCAAACCAAAACAAAAAAGTCTACCATAAACCATAGGCATGTCTTTCTTAGTTTATTAGTGTGGCAAATTTGAGCAAGCACCCAGGAACATCTAGGATTACCAAAGAGAAGTATCAACAACCATTAAATAGTTTGTACTTTACAGAATGCAAAACATTAACTTGCAAATAGTATCAAAACACTTAAACAATAATTTCAGATTTCTTAATTCATAGAGCATTGCTCTAGCTTTTGACACACCTACTCTTTTGATCCCCACTCAGCAGTGAACTTTTTAACTACAGAGGGTATATTACCTTCATTCACACATTTATATATCAAACCAATGCCATGATACATATTAAAAATCTCATGAGCATTTGCAGCAGTTCTTAGTACAAATCATTGGTGAAACCAAGCTTGTGTTTATTTCTCTCCTTAAAAGAAGACACTTTGCTTTCACATAGTTTATTTCCTCATTTTGGAGCTAAAAAAAGCACTATTAAGAATGCTTTTAGATACATTGCTACCTGCTTAGTAAGTAGTAATTTGATGGCATGCAATTAGTTTTTAAATCATCAAACAGATTGTACATTCTTCTGACATACTTAATGCAAAAAAAGGTCTTATACAAAAAGTGCTAAATTAAACAACAAAAAACGTTACAACATGCAAGCAATCCTAGCCATTATCTACACAACTATATTAACTATCAGAGGTCAATCAACACAGGAAAAAGGCTGATTTAGTAGAACACCACAATAAAAAGCATAATTCTGTTAACACTTGAACACTTCTTGTAAGACATATTTCAAGTCTGTTTTAAAGTGGTCTTTGCAGTCCATGGGAAGACTACTTAATAGGCTAAAGTTACTGGTTTACACGAGGGACTTTATTTCCTTGGATTAAGTTGGGTTATTACCAAGGAGAACAATTATACCAACAGCTCTGGTAATCTCTTAGTAGGCAGCATACCTCTCTTGTGTCAAAGCATTGCGAAATGCAAGAACACGAGTGACTTACAGTTTTGTGTAAATACAATTGTTGGTGATGTTCCTAAATACACCTCAGTGTATTTTACAAAGAAAGATCAATATTTTATCCATCCCACACAGGTGGGGGACAGGAGTAAGTAAAGCTAAAAGAGCTGTTCAAGTTTGCATAAAGAGACAAAGATACCGATGAGGAATTTAGTTCTACGGCTCTGTGCACCAGAATGCACAACCCTCTGCACTTAAAAGAATGACCAAGGCATAAATCAAAACACAGGCCTCAATCGTGCAGTCAGAAGCAAGTCTGCAGTCAGCAAGACTAGGTCTTAAAGCATTAAATCCTCTGTATGCTAAACTGTCCTTGAGGCACACTCTTTGGATAACTTCAAAAATAAATGCACAGAAATATACAGTGTTATTTAAACAGTATCTAGATCTAATATAGTCAATGTTACCTTGAAGTGATATAAACAGAAAACTAATAATTTTCTTAAGCATCCTCTCTTACTGCTTCTCATCGGACTAGCTTGTATCCTTGTAAGATTAACTTATAAATTACAAATTTAAGACAGCTAGAAGGGCTGATCCACTGTATCACTCCTATAATCTTGGTTAGGTTGTTGAATCTTAGAAATTTCTTTGGAACCATAATTCTGTTAAAAGTTTCCCTGAATAACTAAAGCTTCACAGTAATGACTTACAGATTAACCTCCCTTAACACTACAGGGCACAGTAAATAAAGTACTGGAGTTATCTCAAGTATATATAAGTTTAGCACTACACACACACACACAAATTGCAAAAATTACAGACTTAACACCTGAACATACTGACAGAATTCATCCCAACTTTAAACATAAGCATGCAATAGTAGCACAAACCTTACTGAGTAAGTAAGCTATGAGGGTTTTTTTAAAAAAATATGGGTCTATTAAAAGGTTTTTGTATTTGTTACTCTAAATTTAATCATCTGTTATACATTCAATTCAGCCTGAAGTGGATCTATATCACTATTTCATAAAACACTTTGCGTTCTACTTGTGATCTGACCTCCTCATGCTCCCAAGTGTCTATCTACATATTAATATGGCTCTAAAACCACAGTATCTGAACCTAATCTCTATGGTAACTGTAAGATTTGTTTACATTGAAAAAGATTATTAGAAATGTATGTAAATTTAACTGTCATTTAAATAAGCATTTTTTCCTTCTGGGGAAAAAAGCTCCCTATACTGCCTCCTATTTGTCTTGCTTCCATCTCCAGTACCCCCACCAGGCAATGAGCCACATTTGGAAAGCTCCCTATCATACATTTCAGCAGCCTGTTGTTGTAAATTCATAAATAGTTTACTTTTAATAAGACAAACGTGTGCAGTATTTCAGATCTTAAGACTTGCTAAAGAAAAATCATAGAGAGGACAATTAAAACATGATTTTTTAAAAATACTGTCGAAGTTGCCAAAGTAAAAAAAACCATGCTAAATCTTTAACAGGTATATGGAAAAACTTCATTGCTCAGCAACTCAGATCAATCTAGAAATTAAGAGACTATTTCATTTATAATTTCCAGCAGTAAATACACTACTGGGCACACATTTTACATAATACTCATTCACAGACAGGAGGCAAAAACTCTGATAGTGGAAGAACCCACATAGAGACTGCTCCTTTTTCTTAACAAATACCAAAGAATTGATGCATCACAGGTTTGTAACAATTGTTTTTTCTAAGATTTACGGTATTTTGAAGTGAGATTTACCGCTGCCCAGCAGGACCGGGAGATGAATTACACAGGGGTGATGGTAACATAAATGGCAGTTCAAGCGAGACGTATCAGCAAAATGGGAAAAAAAGCCCTAACAGATGCAGTTGTTATAAACTACTTTTAGGTACACAGTTCTTGGCCACACACAGAAGAAATCATTCTATTCTACCAAAACTGTCTTTTTTCTATAAAGCTTGCATAATATAGCAAACATAAATAGACTAGAAAGGTCTAAGAGAAGAAAAATGCATGACAGTGAGGTACATGAACACTACACAGCACCGAGAAGAAAATTAGAACCTGTTTGAAAATCTTTTCGCACCTTACAGCAATCATTTCACTGCAGAGAATCTCTTACATGCACCCTTCCCGATCACATCAAGATTATTCATTCAACAAAACTCCTATTGACGAATAGAAAGTAAGTAAATCTATCCTCTATTCAAGTAAACAATGTTGTAGAGGCAGCATTTCCCCCACAACGTTACTTTCTCGAGCAGGGTGCCTGTGCCCTGCTCCTCCATGAAGCCAGCTCAGCCCAGGCAGCCATGTCCTTATTCTCCTACAAACAATGTTTCTGAAGGAGAACAGCCCCTGCTCGGGGAACTTAAGAGCTACCCCCAGCGTAACGCGGCGGAGCAGAGCCCGCCCCACGATCAGCAAACGAGCCGAGGCACGGAAACACGGCAGTCGGGGCGAAGCTGCCCGCAGTCTGGATCTGCACCAGCACCGAGCCTCGCACCAGGGTCGGGACAGATGGACTGACAGATAGGACAGCATTTCTCCGTGCAACCCTCCCTCCTTTCCCCTCCCAGGCACACGAGCGACTGTTTTACCTTCATGATGAGCTCAGGCTGCGGTAAAAGCCTCGATCGTGGCTGAGCGGCCGAGGCTGGACCTGGAATTTAAAACAAAGCGCTAAGGCACCGCACCAGCCGCTCGCACCGGGCGGGGGGAGGGGAGCCAAGGATCGGGTGGGGGCGCTGGGCTCCTCCCGAAACTCCCCCTTTCCTTTCCCGGATCCCCCCTTCTCCCGCGGCTAACCCCCTTCGCTCTTTCCTCGGCCGCTCTTTCCCCCCCCGGCTCCCACACGCCGCGGCTTCCCCTACACCCGCCGCCACTGACGCCATTTCTGTCAGAGGAGGAGAAACTTGCCACAACAACAACCCACCCCCGGCTGCCGCGGGAGGGGGAGGCGCCCCGGCCGCCTCCCCGGGGCGCTGCGCCCCCTCCCCGGGCACCGAGCGGCGGGAGGGCACCCGCGGGGGTCCCAGCGCAGAGAACACCTCCCCTCCTCGCTTTACCGCGGGGAGAGGGAGAGGAGGAGGGAGAGACGGAGGGAGGCTCTTCCTCCATTGTACGAGCAAGAGTGCCCGTGTGCGCGGCGGGGGAGCGGGGTGCCGGGAGCGGTCCCCCCACCCCCGACACACACACACGCTTTTGTAGGGGCTGCGGCTCCGGATCGCGGCGGCTCCTCCTCCCTCCGTCTCCCCCCCTAAATAAAGGAAAGCGCTGACTCCGCCGCAGGAGTTTCGGCAGCAACAGCCGCAACTCCCCGGCTCGGCGCAGCGGGTCCGGGCGGGGGGAGGGAAGGAGGGCAGGCAGCAGGCGGCGGAGGAGGGGAAGAAAAGGAAGAAGAAAAAGAAAAGAAGGGGACGGGGAGGGAGGAAGGGAGGGGGGCGGGGAGAAAGGGGCCCGACCTGCTCGGCGGGGACACGGAGCGTGTGTCTGTGTGAGTGTGGAGGAGGGGGCTCCGTCCCCCCCGGCAGAGGGCCTGGAGGAGAAGTCGCCAGTCCCTCCCCTCGGCCCGCCACTGGGTGTTTGGGGTGGGGGGGGGAAGAAGAAGCATCGGCGAGTCCCGCCGCAGTCTCGCTACAGGAGAAAAACAAGCGCCCCCCTCCCTCCCTCGCCGCCGCACGCCCGGCCCCGCGCCCCCACGGGGCCCCTCGTCGCCTCCCCGCCCGCCGCTGGCGGGGCACGGGAGCTCCTTCTCCGGCTCGGCGCCCTCACCTTTGTTCCGCGGCGACCGCCCGCCCGCTACTCCCCCGGCCCGAGGCGGGGGGCACGGAAGGGAACGGGGTGAAGGCTCCTCTCAGCTCCGGGCACCCCCGGCCCCACTCGACGCTGCTGCAGCGGCTCCGCTGGCGGCGGCCCCGCACGGCGCGCGGAGGGGCCGATCCGTCCTGCGCGGCCCCGGCGGCGGTGACTGCTCGGCTCCGTCCCCCTCCCCCTCCCGCACCGATGACTGACTGACGGCCGAACGAGAACGGCCACGCCCCCTTCTCCCCCTTTCCCATTGGGCCGCTGCTCGCAGCATTTCCATCAGGCGGCTCTGCGCAGCTCAGCGGACTACAATTCCCGGATAGCACCGCGCGCGGGGGGCGGGGCCCTCCGGCGAATGCTAGCTAGCCGAGGGGGCGGGGCCTGCGCCTGCGCGAGGGGCGCTCGGTGGCGCATTTTCCCCCCAGGAGGGGAAGGTGGCGCCCGGCGGGGCGGAAGGAAGGAGGGGGGCGGCGCTCCCACTCTAAGCTCTGCCGCCGCCAGCGCCGCCACTCCGGGAGCGGCCGCTGCTCGGGGGCGCGGCTCCGGCTGCCGATGGAGGAGGAGACGGCGGCGGCGAGGCAAGGTGAGGGCGCCTGCCCGGTTAGCTGGCTATGGCTTGGGGGGGAGAGCGCTGGACTCCGGGCGGTGGAGATTGAGGGGCCGGTCCGAGCCCGGCTGCGGGGAGGGGGTCCTGCGGCCGTCCCGCCCCGCCCAGGAGGGGCTTGTAGGCTGTCCGGGAAGAGGCCGGGGAAAAGGGGGCCGCCGGTAGTGCTGGGCGGTGCCGGCGGTCGCCGGGGCGGGCGGAGTGACTGACAGAGGGCTCCGGGGCCGAGGCTGCGCTGGGCTGGCGGCGGGCGGCGCTTCCCGGCCCTCCCTGGCGGCTGAGCCCGACAGCGCCGATCAGAAAATGGGGGTGGACGGCGGGTGGGGGGAGCGGTGCGTCCTCGACTCTCGTTCTCCTAAAATGGCGCTGAAGAGCTGTGCCTGTTCGTCCTGGAGTTCTAGAGGCAGCTGAGGAGGCTGCGCCTGTCGTGTTGATCTCCGAGAAAAATAAACCTCACTTCCCTCGGTCTGGCTGTGGCGGGAGTTTGGCAGCTGCAGACAGGGTGGCAGCAACTTCGTGTTCTCTGTGAAATGTGAGTTTTAACTGCTTAACGCGGCGCTCCAGCTGCGGGTTTTGCCGTCTCATCTTCTGTCTTCGGGTCAGCCCGCAGCTCCCCGATCCTCCCCGTCCGCCTGCGGGGACTTGGGCGGCCCAGGTACTGTTCCCTGGCTTCTGCAGCATCCGGGCTCAGTTTTTTCCTGGAAAGCTCATTTAAAATGGAACCATGATCTCAGGAGCAGTATGCTCATGCCATTCTGGCATTAGTGTTGGAGTGGCGGCTGTGCAAAGCTATTGTTTACTTAGCTGCCTCTTCGGGGGAAATGTGTGCTCTGTGACTGCCCTTCCACCTGTGGGAAGCTTGCCTGCCCGCAGCTTGAGTGCGAGGTGTTGTTCGGTGTCAGCCTCGGAGGGGTTATAAAAACGACTCTGCTAATTAGAATGGGAATGTGGACTAGTGTCCCAGTTGCATTTGGTTTAAGACTTCTGTTAGTCTCTGTTTGAAGCTATACATATTCACTATGTTTTCTGTGTATTCCTTTTGAAACTCTCCGTCTCACTCCTACATGCTCCTCCTATTTGGGGCTTCTTCCTCCCCCACTGGTTACAACTAAGCCAGTGTCTCAGTGCACTATGTTCTGTGGTGGAGCTGATTTGAGAACCTTCTGAATGATTCATTTTATAATGCAGTTCTCTGCTTCTTTGGTAGTTGTCTTTTATTTTCTCTGTAACTGCACTCTGAGTGCAGCCCCTGATATGATGATACTTTTTAAAATGCCATCTGTATATTTAGCCTGGACTATTTCAGACTATTACATTCCCCCTATTTGGGAGGAGGGGAAGAAGATTCTGCAGAGTGAGATGGAACAGGATAGCGTGAGGAGTTGTTTTGCAGAGTTCCAAAGGGAAACTTTTTCTTGACAATTGACCTAGAGTTAATCGTCATCAGCTTTCATCCTCTCTAGAAAAGTCCTAGATACAGATCACAGCTTCAAGTACAGTTTTAGAGTAGTTCCACTTTATGGAGGCCCACGTCACCATCTTATCCCAGTGTCATGTGTGTTTTCAAAGAGGTCAACAGAGATAAGGTTTGATGGAGTCCAAAAGGCAGCTGTATGGACTTTCTGTTGTGTGTGGCTGTTCTTTATGCCTGTGTGAAGATACTGAGAAATAACTGTGAAATTAACTTTGTGATGCATATGGATTGAAATGCTGCAAGTTTGTGGTGGTTCACAAGGTAAAATGGCCTTAACTGCTTTAATCGTATGAATGAGCATAAGTGTAATCAATTCTTGCACTTTCACTAACAAAAGGCTTTGTGCTCTCTTTCATTTATTGTTTAACTGGTAGCTTTTACTTTTTATTGGGAGATGGTGACTTGAGATCTTGTGCCTAAATCACTGAGAAGTCTTTATCTGTGCAATAATGTAACTTCCAGAACAACTCGGTCAGTCACCTCGGCAGCAAACCCTTAATATCAAGCATTTCCCAAGTGTGCCTTATGTGATAATTTTGTGCAAAGAGCAGCAATATTACACATCTGGTATAATGGTATTTTTACCTAGAGGCTTTTATAAAGAATTTCATTTACATGTTTCTTTATCAAGTGTCCCTTTCTATGTAAGTTTGGGGGAGGGTCTGTTCACTGTTTGTGTGCCAGTGGGTGTGTTAAGTGTGTAGCTCTCTGTTGGATAATCAGACCTTTTTGTTCCATGGTGGGGATTTACCTAAAATTTCATTTAATGGTAGAATAGTAGTAATTTCAATTATATTGATTTGAGATAAGTTACTTTTGTTCATGAGATTTTTTTCTTTTTTGCCTTGTTTTTATTAAAAGGAGGAAGAAAGTAAGAATCTCTACACTTGTGGCAGAAGTACCTGACTAATTTTCTTCTAATAAGCAGTATTTCAGGTGAACTCCTATTAGCTTTGTGCAGAAGGATGCAAATATTTAGGTTGATGCTGTACAATACTAATGAATTTCAAGTTAGGTGGGGATTCTGAATATTGGCTTACTGCCCTACAGATGAGCAGAATTCCCTGGGGGAAGTGGAAGAGTTTTAACATTTACTTGTATGCAAGAACTTTTATAGGAGAGCACTTCCATTCCTAACATCTCTTCCCAGCCTAGCTGAATAGCTATGCACTTTCAATTCTATCACAGTCTGTATAGCTTTTTTGGCAAATACCAGTCACAGGGGAGTTGTTAGGTTGATAGTATATCCTTATATCTATCTCGACTAGATTTTTTCTGCTTAAAACATCTGGGGATGGACTCAGAAAATCTTTGATTTTACCTCCTTGCTGAAGTCCTTTGAGACTTACTCTTTGTATGTGAGGGTACAGTTTGACAGCTGACTCAGTGGCAGCACTGGCTGAAAGCACTTCAGCTACAGCAACAAGCTGGCAACAAAATAGGGAGTCAAGGGTGTCAAATCTGATTTTGATTAGTGTGTGACCTGACCGCTAGTTGTACTGGCACATCATGGATAGGATGGAAAGGCTGTACTTCTTATCACAGCATCACTGCCAAGAAACTATGCAAAGCCTTCCCAAAAGGTGAATCTTTCTGAGCATTTTGTTGACGGCTATATTTGGTTAAATAGCCTTTCTCTAAATAGCCCCTGAAGTGCCAATACATTTGATGAACACACACAGTGAAGCAAATAAAGGAATTGATCTAAACCTAAACTTGGAAAATTAACACAGATCAGTTCCCCAAGTACAGACTGCTACAAATGCTTGTGGATGTGAACGGTGGGAATGGGAATAGACAGGATCTGATTGAGCTATGCTCTTCCAGCTTCTTGTGCACCTGCTCTCTGGCAGAGCTTGGGAAACCAAAAAGTCCTTCACTTAGGATGAGCATTACTTAGCAAAAGCCAAAACATTAGTGTGTTATCAACAGTATTCTCACACAGAGTCCAAAACACAGCACTGTACCAGATACTAGGAAGAAAATTAGCCCTATTCTATCCAAAATCGTGACATTAATTTACATAGCTATTCAATTGCTTCAAGAGGAAAGAAATAAATCCTTTGCAGGTACTGGCAAAGTATCTGAGAAGTGATGCTGAAGTAGCATGGGACCTGTAGTAGTATGCTACTGCTGCAATTCCTGTCTTAAAATTACATGAGAAGAATTGTTCTGAGTTGCTGCATCTGCAGTGTAGCAAGGAAAGCTAGAGGTGAAAGGATAGCAAATCTATCACAGAAAACAGTCTGAAAAAACAATGCAGATGGAGATGACCAAAAGTATGTGAATTGAAGCTAATAAATAGAAAATTGTTGAGCTGTATAGGCCCTGGGTCCTAAAAGATTATTTGTAAGAGTCTGTTACATTTACCGTTTATGGGAAAGTGTGTAGAGCTGTCTGTATGCTTGAACAATGGTAGGAAAATGGTATATTTCTATTTTGACTTACAAAAAAATGATTGAGGAATTATATCAAAAGGCTGAACTAGCATTCTACTGTGGACACTGCTGCATGCCTAGGCAGATTTCAGCCAGTCCTTTCTCACAGGGTCTGAGTCTTTTTCTCAGGCCGTGAAACTTTCTCAGGCCTAGCTGGGACCTTTCCCAAGCTAGACCCTCTGTCTACTGTAAACACGAGAGAAAGAATCATAACAATAGATAAACACCTGCTGGATCTGTGAGAAAGCCTGGGACAAGAGGTGTCTCTTTCTCTGCCCAATGAATTGTCTGTATTTTGTTTTGCACGAACTGTATTATAAAAAGCAATAGCTTTTTTCAAAAAACTGTGCTCTTTCCTGCTTTCCTGCACCAAGCAAGGGAGTTGCCTTGTTGCTGTTTTCTTTTGCCGCTCCGTAACCCTTTATGCAGCAACATTCTATTTTTTAGGTTGCCTTGATGTGAGGTGTATTTTCTGCTCTTACACATTTCCACTTTTGGAATGTCTAATGTATGGAGAAAGCATTTAGGGAGGTCTAATCAGATTAGTCATGTGGGGTTTTGTATGAATGTTTTTAAACACTTGCAGTGGAGCTTCATTGTTGTGAACGGTAAAGTTTTAAATACTTCATCATCTAAGTAATCTACTACATACCAAAAAATAAACAAAATCTAGGAGTTTGCTTAAACTTAATGAATAATTAAAGAAAACTGTATTTAGTGTGTATTATATGGTGAATGGTTTCTTGGTAAATGACATCTAGAAACCTTTCATATACTGAAGGTGTCATGCACAAAACTGGAATATTTGTACCTAACCTGTAAATCAGCTGACATTTTAGTTGTATGCATCTACTGTTTACTTCCATATTTTTTAATCTAAATAGTGTTAATAACACTTTCTTTTACAGTGAACTGCATCTTAGGAAATAAAGAAATGGATGGGATGGATGAAACATCTAAAAAAATCCTAGAGCCATACCAGTATTTGCTTCAACTACCAGGCAAGTTTCTTTGTACTGTGTTGTTTTAAATATCAAAATTTGTTTTACAGCAACTTGTGTCTTGGGAAGTATAAGGCAAAAAGTTTTTCCATTCTTGGTTTGTGGATTTAAGAATAATAAAAAGTAACACTTTTCAGTGTTTCACTTTTACTTGTTCTTTTCTTCCTCTTACGGAAGCACCTTTTTTTTTTTTTTTTTTTTTTTTGTGAGACTGGTACAGTAGCTCTTGTGTCTACAGTAATATTGCTATATTAATATTGTGATTGTAGTAAGTAATATTGCCTCTGTTCTCCAGAGGCTGGCTTGCTTTTTTTTTAAAAACTGGTAAGAGCAAGTACTGAAGACTTGATCCTGGATTTAAACTCCGGGCTGACAAATGTTCTTTGGTTGCTTGCTGTACTGAACTTGGTGGGGTTTTTGTTTTGGTTGAGGGGGGAGGAGTTGTTTGAGGGTTTTTTGTTTGGTATGGGGTTCTTTAGGAGTTCTGGGGTTTTTTTTGTTTGGTTTTGATTTGGTTGGGTTTTTTTTTGGGGGTGGTTATTAGCCTGTTCTTCTACTGTAATTTATTCTCCTTGGTGTGTATAGAGACAGGTGCTCTTATGGCCTATTTCAGCTGTCCATATTCATGGCTTGCTTCACCTGTCAGAGGTTCAGCCAGTCCTTGTGTGGTATCAGGTCACCAGCAATTCATTCACATTGTTTTCAGACTTGAACAGTATAGTAGAATTCAGGAGGCAGTTTGAAAGCAAACTACTGTATGGATATGCCCCTTGGAAGCCTCTTTGACTAAACAATCAGATTGCTGTGACTTTCATTTGTACACGTAAAGTGAAAGAAAGACCATACAGGCTATCAAAGTGACTAATTTTGTAAAAATAGCCGCAGAAAAACTTTGTAATTGGGACTACTGCATAATTGCCTGGTTGCCCTCTGTCCAGCTTATATTCCATGCTGAAGGAGTTAAAGAAGATACAAAATTTGGGTAAATATTAAGGAAATATTTCTGATCAAAAATATATCTGACCAGGGTAGAAGACCTTCTGCCTAGACAAGTTGCACTATAAATCATAGGCAGAGTACTAAATGGCTTTTACACGTCTGCAACAAGAGCTGTTTATCAGTAGGGTGGGTCCTCTGGGTCCTAATTCATTATACCTGTGTTTAATGAATTTCATTATTAACCTCTACAAATATCCAGGATTTCATTGCCAACATTAGTGATTTCATTTGACTTGGCAGTTAGCACCGAGTTGAAAACTAAGAAAAGGAAAGAATTTGGCAGTTGCATGCCTTTTTAATGCCAGAAGGTTTGTGTCCCATTTCCTTGTATGTATTCCTTTTGGCTGTGTTGAACTGGGTGGTGGTCTTTCTAGAGAGCTACCTTGAGAATGAGATATTACAGAGAGCTCTCTATGCCCTGGTCCTGAGGACATTTGCTTTCCTTGAACATAATCGTTAAGTCTCCTTCTTATTTGATTAGATTATCTCATTAACCAAGCAATGTTGTAACACCTCCGCATCTTTAGCTGCTATTTTTTTTTAACGCTAGCGTAGATACCAGGAAGAAAAGCTCAGCTTCCTAGTGGGAAATATACAACACCCAAATTTTCCCAAAAAATCTTCTACAGACAAAAGTGCTTGACTAAGAGCTCTTCAGTTACCTTTCCCTGTAAATGATGCATCTAGAATATATGTTTCACCTTCCCACCTTGATTCCTATGGCTAAATTCCTTTACTTCGCAAGTTCAACTGTAATAAGTCTGTACTGGTGGCTTATGTAACACTACACTTGCTGGCAGTACAGATGTTTTATATCCTGTCCTGCTAAAGTATCATAAATCTGATAGTCCACTCAACCATGTTGACTTCTTTTTAATTTAGTGTATATTTTGGTGAAGGTGAGAGACAAGATACACTGATCTCTATGCAGTAGTGGTGGTGTGATTCAAAAGAGAAAAGTCCCCTTAAACTAAGCAGGTGAAAATGGTGTACCTGTGGGAAGCTTGTTCTGAGTAACAGGTGAAACAGTGAGGGTTCACAATCATAAATAAACAGTGTTTCCTGTGTTGGAAAAACTGGTTTTGCCTAAGGTCAGCTATGCCAAGTACAAATCAGTAGGAGCCAGTTACATGTGTGAATCTTGGAGTCAGTATGAGTACTAGTGCTCAGTAAGGGTGGAAAAAAATGGTCTTATAGATGCTGTTTTTACCTAAAGTGGGGCTCAAATTAGATGCCCGAACTAATCCAACAGGCTCTTGTTGAAAAAGGCAGTTTCATTCCATCCTCTTAGCTTCTGGCAGTATTCTGCTGCTTAACTTGTGCCAGTTCTCAGCTTGCTAATCAAATTATTAGGTAGTATCAATCACCTAACCTGTTAAAAACTTGCTTGGGTAATCTCTTGTCTTGTTAGTGAGCAGGCACAACAATAGGGACAAGAAGCTGTTTCTCTGTTGGATCAGTTTGAGCTCTGAGGGACTTTGCCGAAAGCATGGCTGAGTGTCAGATATGTACACTATGGCTCTACAGTAGTCCAGCTCCTTATCTTGTAAGACTAGTTAAACTCTCCAAGCAGTTTAGTAATGTATGGTTGAATGAATTTTGATAGATATCAAAGTTTGTTTGCATAAAAAGGGATTGTGTAACTGTATTAAGGTTGGTAGCAGGGAAGGGAAAAAGCCTGCTAATGTTGTCAATGGTGTAAGAACACAGATTTTTATAACTGCTAAGGATTAACTGCTCAGTAGAGGAAATGGATTGCTCTGCTTCCCTTTGCTGAAATAAGACTTTTAATGGTAGCAGTTTTGGAGTGATACTTAAAGTAACCTTGTCTATTTCTTTGACTTCAAACAGCGCTAGGATAAGGGAAGCTACTAAGCCTAAGGTTTTTTTAGTATGGTGCTATTTTAAGTGCTAATGTAGTAATTAATGTTTAGTATGGTAATTAATGTTTATTCCTTCTTGGGCAGAAATTATTACATGGGAGAAGAACATAGGTTCTGAAAGAGTAACTTCACTGTAGTGGAGCATTTGCCATACTAGTTTTTGGCAGTGTTCTGCTAAATCTAGTATTCTGACACTTAGTATCATAAAGTGTAGGACTGAGTTTAATAGAGTCTGTTGTGGTTTGTCTCAAAAATGGCTTGGTTCACACACATGGTGAATCTTTTATTTTGAGAATCTGAGTTAACAGCAGTAGCTGATTTTGCAGCACTAAGGAGTATATGGAATTTCAATTGTCATAAAACTAATATGGGTAATAGCTTGCTGTTGAAAGGGGCAGATTCTGATCCCATTCATGACTATGCATCTTCCCATTCTTGTCCTGCTGGTCTTGGCTATTGCCTTTCCTGGTCTTGTTTAGCAAGCTAAACAGTCAAGACTAGCTTTGTTGTTCAGTTTTTACTGCTAGGTAATTGAACTTGATCAGCCTGGTGAAGGAGTTAAGCTCCATGGGCCGTGATCCCTACCACTGGCACAGCTGCACTTGGCACATCAGAGACCTCCACTTGGGCCAGGTTCCTGAGGGAGGCTGCACCTCTCTAGATTGTGAGCTGCAGGGATGCCTGGGGGCACCCACTATCCAGAACAAGTGATGTCCCTGCTCCTAAAGGTGTGTAGTTTTGGAAAACCTGTATCACCAAGCAAAGGAATAGTGGAAGGGGATCAGCAGGCTTGCACAGCATCAGAAATAACAAGAATTACAAGACTCTGCAGATAGAAGAATCTGAAACCTCCAGGTATATTGACGGAGGGGCAGAAATAATCTGTGCATATCAGGTTGGGAGATGGATATTCTTGCAATGGTAAAGGCTGGTGGCCTCTGACACCAGGAGGGAGATTTCTGTTCCTTGAGCAGATGTACAACTGCCAGATAGGTTCAGTGCACCGAAAGAAGACACGTGGCTGGAAGCTCTTTATAGGCTTTTTATAACCTAAATGATCCTATGGTTTTATAGAACTAAGCATCAGAACAGCACCTCAGGCAGCAGCAAGTGGTGAGACTGAGCAGATAGTGCAGAGACTGACTCCTGCAGGGAATAGAGGCTTCCACATGTGGTTTTGTGTTTGGGAGGTTTGCTGCTTCTGGATACCCCTGATAGGGATATGAGGGAAGGACTGCCAAGATGTGTTTCACCTTCAAAATACTTAACCTTACAGCTCTTCTACTTGAACACTAATGGATATAGCAAGGAGTGCCTGATGCTTATCAAGCAAGGCTATGTGGCCTATGGAATGAAGGCTGAGGGCACAGGAAGCCAGGTGGATCTTCTCTATGATCCTCAACCCCTTCTCACCATCAGGAGGAATAAACAGATACTGCCTGTCAACAGCTAGTTAGTTGCACAGGTCATGCTGATAGCAGAGCTGTGGCTCTTAAGGCCTTGAGCTCCTTTGTAGAGCAAGGACTACAGAAGGAGATAGCATCCATCTATCCATGTCAGGACAAAAGTAGAAATGATAGTAACAGATGACTACACTCAGTCAAGTAAGGAATTAGTGAACTTGCAAACAAAGTGTATAGGCTGATTTGAGCAAGACACTTAATAATCTACAGATCAGATCTGAAGACAAATCCAGCACTCCTACAAGGAAGTATGAACAGAACTTGATAGGGGAAGCTCTTTTTCTGGGGATCTGCAGGATTGGATGCTTCTCTGAAGTGCCTTTATGCATATGCATATATTATTGGGAGTAAAAGGGAGGAGGTAGAGTTTAGCATGCAACTGTAGGGCAACAATTTTATTGTGGTATAAACACACAAGTAGAGTGCTGCAATGGATGTATGTGGATAGCCTTGGAAGGCAATCTGGGGTAGCAAAGAATGGGCGTTGCATTTTATGTGAAAGAGCAGTTGAATTGCATGGAGTTCTACCTTTGTCAGATGAGCTTGTTGAGAGCTTATGGTTAAGATTCGAGGGCAGATATTATAGTGGGCATATGCTACAAACTCCCTAAGCAGGAAGAAGAGGATGAGACCTTCAGACAACTGCAAAATGTTTTATATTTACAGTTGCTGATTCTTATGAGGGACTTCAGTTACCCCACAGTGTGGTTGAAGCAACATCACGCCAGGCAGTCCAGAAGGTTTCTGGGATGAATTGGTGACCTCTTGCTAACACAGGTGATGAAGGAGCTGATACTGGAAGGCATAATGCTGGACTTCCACTTAAAATAAATAAATAAATAAAGGAGAATTGGTTAGGACATTATGACTGGAAGCAACTGTAGTTGCAGTGACTATGAGATAGTGGCATTCAAGATTGTGAGAGGAGCAAGGCAAAACCAGGATCACAACCCTGGACTAGTTAACCCTATTTTGAGCAAAGGGAGTTATGCTAGAGAATTCTATCAGTGACCTTTATCAGGCACAAGTGGCTGCACAGGTTAAAAGTGTATGTGCTTGCTCTCTGCTTGTCTTCAAGCAGTTCACCTCTGCTGTTTGTAGTGTTTTTGTAGCTGCTTGGAGAGGTCTGCTTGGGCACTTTATCCATTTAGTTTTAATCTATCAGTGCAAGTGTACAATACAGCTGAGGTAATACAAGAGCTTTGTTCCTCCAGAAGGGCAATGCCCCTTCCCCTGATCCTCAGCATTTCCTGCTCACCCTGTACTGATAGTGGCAGATCCACTGCATAAGCTGACTCAGTACATAAAGCTGGCAGAAAGCTAACCTAGCAAAAAGCTGTGTTCTCTGCTGGGCTAATGAGTTGAGTTAGCTGTAATGGGGGCTAGGTTAATAGTCCCTCTGCTCTTTCCCATGCTGTTCTAGCCCTTTCGTGTACCCTCTCTGTAAGTGGGGTGCTGCCCTAAGGGCATAATTTGTGGTTACTTTAATACAGCAAGAGTGAAGCAATACTAGCCAGGAGTCTGTCTAGAATGGAGGTCTGTAGTTTTTGGGTCTGTGCCCTGTCACAAGAACAGCTGTATATATAAGGAGTAAGCTAGCTGATTTTTTTTCCCTCCTTTTTTCCCCTTTAGATGAGAGCCTCTCATCTGAAGAGAAGAAGGAAATGTCCTCATTACAGCATCTTTAATCTAACTTGATATTTGTTTTGAGGATAAAGCTTTAACCTTCTTAGCTGTAGAAAGAATTTCTGACTATTTTTCTCACCTTCTCCACCCAGCATTACTAAGGAGAAAAGCTTTCTGTAGTTGCTGTTTGATTTGGGTAATAATTTGGGATCTTAGGCAGATTAAACCAAATGCATTTAGCAGAGCTTTGATAAAAGCTTGGTGCACTAATGTCTATTATACCTCTATACCATAGGTAGAGCTTCTGATTTTGGATGTTAGACCTCTATTCTTCAATTTTACAGTAGCCTGCTTAAAATAATTAATGGAGCAGTTGAATGTGACAGTGAAGAAACTGGATAATTCTGGCAGTACTCCTTTTAATTTTGTCCTAGTGTCCCTGTATTGTTATCTTGTCTAGTTTGGGAGAGGACAGGTGTGGCAAGGAATGAAGTCTTCTACATCCAGGCTTTAGAAACCAGTATTGGAGAGGTTTTATCTTTTTCCATCCCAATATGTCTGCAGGCATAAATTGTTTTGCATAATTTGCTGTACTATCACATAGACCAGGTAAGATTGACTTCAGAATCAGATAAAATAGCATTTATATAGCAATAATATTGCTTTAGAAGACAAGCAAATCTGCATCTATAAAAGGAAAGATTAATGTCTCACTATACAGGTAGTGTTTATTCCTTAGATAGTCAGTGTCGAGGAAGCCTTGCTAGTCAGGGTAGACAAGTCTAACAATTCAAATGCTGTCTGTACTAAAGAACTGAAGTGGCTTAATCCTTTGTGCATGCTATAATCCATTTAGAGTGTGTGCTAGTACTCAAGTTCCCCATGATGAAATAATGCTTGTTGCTGAACATCCAGCGTTCTTTAAGTGTATTTTCTAGGAAATATATTCAGAAAAACAGAATTAGCTGACTAGTATTTTTAAAAAAGCAGGTGTTGTCTGTATCCATGTAATTTAGAAGAGAATAAACAGCTTTAGATAAGGTACAGTTCCTTAATGTAATATTATCTCTGACTGGTTTTCTTTATGAACGTGGTGAAATACTTGTTAATCCTTAACTGGTAAGCCGTACAGTTTGGCAGCTATTTGTAACAGTTAGTCTCAAGGAGAGACAAAACAATCCTTCCCTTCTGCAGAAAACTGTTAGTTTTTAAAACTGAGCACAGACAACAGAAATGGATAAAACAAGCCAATGGCAATGTATGTCCAGGTGAGAATGCCTGTTCACATGTGGCAGAAGCAGAAGACAGAGGGGGAAAAAAAGAGGACCATTTTGTTAATCTTGTCTAGTGAAAACCAGAAGATGGTGGTGACAGGCAGTGGAAATCATTGAGAACTGAGACAAAAAGTGCAGACCTCTGATCCAGGGAGGAAGGTTTTCACACTTGCTACAGAGCCCAAGCGACAGAGCTATTGCTTACCTGGTGGTGACTTAACTAGAAGGAGAAAAATTCTCCGTTCAGTTTCTCCAGGGTCTATCACTGCAAGTGAATATACTCATGCTTATTATTCTGTTCTGTATATGCTGGTTACACAGTCACAGAGAAGCCTTAGGGAGAGATTCAAATGTTGACATTTCTTTCTTGCTATGAGCAAGATGGAATTATCAACATGAGGACTAGTATTGCAGAGTATCTGAGTTATGTCTCAGTACTTCTTGAGTCAAGTAATAAGGGTTCCATGGGTGTCTATGTTGCACTGCTGTGAAGTTTATTTAAAGCTTTTTCCAAATGCTTGTTTATGTGAGTTATATATGCAGAGCTGTTTTTGTAAACCTGTCTTGCAGTTATTCCAAGGTATTATACATAGCTGAGCTTCTCAAAGTTCAGAGCAGAATTGTCTCAGTGTGGATAGAGGATGACTTTATTTCATATTGAACATGACTAGATGCTGAATAGGTATTTGTACATGAAAACTGGCAAATTACTGAAGAAAGTGGACATCACTAATGTATAGGCATAAGGTGAACTATGGAAATTCACTCTGTTGCGTAGAAAGTGTCTGGATTGAACAGAATAATTTGTTTTAACACTAAACTTGGTCATTTGATGTTGTCTTTCATTCCTATGGAACAGGGTGACTGCTTGGCTCCAACAAAGTAGATTGGGTATAAGATAAATATCTGAATTATTGGAAAGTTCTGTTCAGATTTTTGTTTAGAGTAATTTAGTAAGTATATGAAATGTCACTTTCTTGTTTGACAGATTTACAGTAGAATTTAAGTGAAGAATAAACTACAGGAGAAAGACCTAAAAATTGAGATAAATAGATATCCTACAAGTACTTTCAACTAATAATGAATCATAATTTAAACTTTTTAATCTTAAAATTAACATGCCTTGCAGACTAGCTGATCTGTACAGGCTACCACCATGGTCAGGATCCCTTAGTAATTAAATTGTGCAAACTCAATATAGTAACCTGTAAATATGTGCTTTACATAGTTCTGTGAAGTGTTTAAAACTCTAACTGCTGGTAATTGATGTTTATGCAATGAGCAAACAAGCCATGCATTGATACATTTTCCACTTTTGTGTCATCACACTGATGAGTTTTTTTAATCAGGTCTCAACTCATCTATAGTTGTGCCTAAACTGTTGTGCCTAATAACTCTGTTATTTTTATAAATGTCTATAATATTTTTATTGTAGGTAAGCAAGTGAGAACCAAACTGTCACAGGCCTTTAATCACTGGCTGAATGTTCCAGAGGATAAAATACAGGTACTGGCTAATCACTTTTAAAAGGTTGTTATCTTTCTTTCAAGACCATTGGTAACAGATGATTCTCTTACATAGCATAAATTATCAGAAATCTTAAATGCACTCATTTCTAGATATAGCATGAACTTTCATGGAAACAACTTCACTGCAGAGCTTTTACTGTGATGCAACACTAAAGAAATTACTTCCATGTCTTACTAGAATAGTTACTTCTCTCCAAGTGTGTTCAGCCTTTGAAGTTGTAGATAAGCAGCTATCATTGTTACCCACTTAACATAACTCAGTTATTAATACTGAGTTTTTAAGGACTTAAGAAAGCTAGACAGTTACTGTGTAGACTTCACAAATACAGTGTTTGAAAATAAAATCTGGAGGTTTTGATACAAGAATATTGAAGACAGCAATTAAATCAACTTTACAAACCTAAAACTGAGAGGGGTGGATCATATAGTCTACATTACTTTCTAATGAGAAGTGTTATCTAGAAATTCTCATTCCCTTTCCTCTTGGACAAAGTGTGCAAGATGCATGGCTGTGTATTTATACATTGTGACTTTTCAAATGAAAAATTATCTTCTTTTTTAGGCTAGGCTGTAGTTTTGCTAGACTGCATACAGAGGTATGAAAAATATTTTCTGTCCAAGGCAATATAATATATTTATAATATAATAATATAATTGGTTGTGGCTTTTGACACCCAGCTGGTTGGTCCTTTGTTAATTTCATTACTTGTTGGCAGAAGTATCTTTAGAGTTTGTGAAGGAGTCGTTTTTAGGGTGGCTTAAGAGTGACACTTCATAGCTCTCAAGTAGCAAAGTGATTTAAGTGGTTTAAGAGGCTGCATTTCATAATCTAGGAGCTCTTCTATTTTTCAGACTGTCTGTGTAACTGTCTAGCAACATATATTCTGTCTTTTAGCTAGACACGTCTTACCTTTTGTGCTCAGACAAACATCCAAATAAAACATATAATAGAAACCTGTGTATTGTATGTAAAGGTTTAGTCTAATATCACAGATCAGAATTCAGATTGGAAGAAGCCTCTGGAAGGTATCTAGGACAACCCTGTACTTAAAGCAGAGCTTTCTCTGTAGCTGCTTTAGGCTTCTGGGGGCCCTGTTGAGTTTTGAAAATCTGGTGATGTGGTTTCTGCAGCTTCCCAGGGCCTGTCTTCTCATGCTGAACCCCTTTCATTACAACAAATCTTTCCGTTCTATTCAACTACGGTTTTTTAATGTTGCCATCTCACTGTGGCCTCCTGCCCTTTTGCTGGGCACCCATGACAATATGTTCCATTTTTGCTTAGTGCTATGGTAAACTAAATATGCAGTTCCTCTGTGTGAACAGAAGTTACCAGTTCTGTCACTTTTAAGTGATGGATCACATAACTACTATTGAAAACTTGGACCACTTGATTTGATTATCTTTATGAAGAAAACCAATGCTTTAATATCTCCTTTACTACTTAAGTTGTTTGTAATGGCAGGGAAAAAAACAAGACCCTGTCATCTTTTAGTCTTAATTGTGACACAATTATGACAGCTTTTGCTCCTTTTTGTACTAATTTTAATAACTGAAGATGGTTAAAGTCTGGAGGACCACCTCTGGTCATCTTTTGGACATTTCTCATAATCCTCATAAGATACACTCTGTGTCTAACAGCCTGATTAATTTACAGGTATTTGTATTTCTTTTATTAAAAATCTGCATTCTGGCACTCATTCTGGAACTTTTTTCTTACCTTAGATTTTTTGTCTTAGTGTAATTTATTTAGATTATACAATTGAGGCTACTGTTCCTTGACAGTTTATTTTACTGTTAACTGCTGCTATTTCACCTTTCACCCCAATCAAGTGACCTTTTCCCCCAACACTTACTGAATTTCTAGTTCCCATTTAGAGCTGCACTGAGACACTTCAAATTGTTGAATTAGAGAACACTGGGTCTGTCAGGTGAACTTTTTTCTGAGAGGGCACTGAAATGGCCTAACAAGAGTCAAACAAATTTTAAAGCTATTGTAGATAAGGAGATGGAAGAAACCTGTGTGTTGGACTGATAGTGCAGCAGATACTTATTAGATAGATGTAGGTTGTAAAAAACATAGCACTCTGTACTGGGTCTTCAGTTTCCATTATGGAGACCAGTCTTTTCATTTTCTCAGGTTACTTCCTGATGTCTTCAAATATAAGCTTTTTCTGGTATTTGAACTGTTTCACTCCTTTCCTTCACCTTTTAAGGACTTTTGACACTGTCTTAATTTCACCAGATAATTTGATAGAAACACAGAGTCAGGAAACACTTTTTCCTTTAAACCTTTTGTATGGAAGCTGCAAGAGGTCATGAAACTGACAGTGATATGAGATAGGTTAGCAAGAGAAATACTAGAATAGGCTTATCCAATGAATTCACAGAACACAGGGAAATGTTCCTGATAGTTCTAAGAACGAGATAATGCACCAAAAGTATATTCAGACAAATAGGTGTGTAAAGTTACCTTCAGTAAGAACTCTATCTTTTGATTTCATGAGTGTTTAAGTAGGTTGTTCTTGCAATCATATCTTGGGAGGGAGATTAAATTGCTGGGATTGAGTTTTAATCTTTGGGACAATGTTCACTGAACACCAGGTGGCTTGGTGCTCAAGAAAATGCTTACAGCAAAGTCCTCATTTTGTCCTACAGCACCCACCAAATAGGACCATACTAGATATTTGCTGCCATTTTATGGTAGTCTTAGTATTTTTTAACAGTTGTTTTGATGAATGTTGACTAAATGCAATGTTTGTAGCTAACAAGTGTAATTGGTTCATTAGCTTTAAAATCATATCTTAATCAGATGTGTTTTGCAGTGAATTTATACAGTGTGCAGTTTTACATGCTTAAATTTATTTCCATTTAAGCAGGTGCTGAGTATACCTGTTGCTTGCATGGCAATTATGGAATAAAAGCAGTGTATAGTGTTAAGACACTTCATTTTTTTTGTTGAGTTGTTAAGGTTCCATTCTCAAATGTAGTCAGCTACAAGCCTGATGTTGTGAGTGGTTTATTGCACACCTCAGGTGGTGTGTGGTATTGGTCTACCTACTAACAAGAAGTGTGTAGGATGCTTCTCAGTTCTGGCTGTTGTCTTTCTGCCAAGAATTTTCCAAATGATGTTTCAAAGGGAATAGTCTCATTTAAGAGCTTAGTACTGAATATAACCACACAAAGTGTGGGAAAGAAAGATGAGCTCTCTGCTTATCAAAACATGGTTCACAAGAGAAATGTGATAATGGATGGTACCTGACACTCTCAGGAACTGACTTTGGGAGATTTCAGGTTTGTAAATCTAAACATTTCAAAGCACTGTTAATTTTATTTTCCCTTAGTCATGTTTCTAATAACAGTTATGCCATGACTCCTAGACAGTGGCTTATTTTAGAACTGTGAAGAGGAGCATGCAAGTGGAAGCACTTCAGGGAGTAAGTTAACTTTGAATCTGAAAACATACACATAAGACTATGTGATCCAGGACTTACAGCAGACTGGATGGTGAAGAGAATCATAAATCTCTACTAACAGTAAAGGCAAGTTGTCTAAAGAGAAACCTCAGTGATAGAGAATATAGTTATTTAAAACATCTATTTTAAATATAGTCTTGTAAAGCACACAGTTAAATTACAGTGACAGACTTTAACAATTTTCTCTTCTTGTAATAGGTTATCATTGAAGTGACAGAGATGTTGCACAATGCAAGCCTACTTGTGGATGATATTGAAGATAACTCAAAGCTACGACGGGGCTTTCCAGTGGCACACAGTATCTACGGAATTCCATCTGTAATCAACTGTGCTAATTATGTTTATTTTCTTGGCTTAGAGAAGGTTTTAACCCTTGATCATCCAGATGCTGTTAAAGTTTTTACCCGTCAACTTCTGGAACTCCATAAAGGTCAAGGCTTGGATATTTACTGGAGGGATACTTACACCTGTCCTACAGAGGCTGAGTATAAAGCAATGGTACTGCAAAAAACAGGCGGTCTCTTTGGATTAGCTGTAGGCCTCATGCAGCTGTTCTCAAATTATAAAAAAGACTTAAAGCCACTTCTTAACACACTTGGTCTCTTCTTCCAAATAAGAGATGACTACGCCAACTTACACTCCAAAGAATATAGTGAGAACAAGAGTTTTTGTGAAGACTTAACTGAGGGGAAGTTCTCATTCCCAACCATTCATGCGATTTGGTCAAGACCCGAAAGTACTCAGGTGCAAAATATTTTACGTCAAAGGACGGAGAACATAGATATAAAAAAATACTGTGTACATTACCTTGAAAATGTTGGTTCCTTTGAGTACACTCGGAATACATTGAAGGAGCTTGAATCTGAAGCCTATAAACAAATAGAATCGCTTGGGGGAAACCCTGAGCTTGTAGCACTAGTTCAACAGCTGAGCAAAATGTTCAGAGAAACTGAAAATTAAAAAATCAACTTCTGGGTGTGGATTAAAACTCTTTTGAAATGGGAAAATAACCAGATGGAGAGGTGTGATAATCAGTCTTACATAAAAGTTTCTATTGTAGCCATGTTACAGAAATTACGGTTAAAAATAACTTGTCATTGAGGTTTGAAATATATACCTTATCTCTAAAGTCTTAACTGTAACTGCTTTACACTTGGTTTTGTTAAAGCAGTTGTACTAGAACTAAACAAGTTTTGAGTCTAAATGTAATAGTCTTGACACAATCGCAGGCATTATTTCACACCTAAAACACTTGTGCCCCTAACCAGTCTATGATAGAATTCTGGTTGAAATTCTATGTTAAATTAAATCAGGTTGACATGTGTATTATGCATTTTAAACAATGCTCTTGTAAACCAAAATCTGTGTTTAAAAAAACAAAAAGGTACTTGCAACCACAATGCACATAAAACTGTTGTGATATTTCTAAGTTTGACTTGTGAAGATCAGGTGGATCAGTTTACTATGTCCTAGGGTGAATATCCTATCCAGCTTCTGTGGATATTTTCAGGGGAATGTGAATTTTGAAATATACTATTTCATGTGCAAATAAGATATGCTCAGTCTGAAATTGTGACTTCATAAAGATTTTGAAGTACCTTAGAGAAAAGATTTCATCACATCAGCAGAGTGTAAATTTGCTGAAGATTCCAGCTCTGCAATGAGTAATTTTGCTCACCTGGTTTTAGATTTTGAAATTATCAAACATTTTGTAGCTAGAAACTTAAATCTATGCATTAGACCTCATATATGTGACTGTAAATAGTAATATAATGAACTGCTATTAGAAATGGAAAAGGATTCACACCAGGTAACTTTAGGACACCATAATTGGTGCAGGTCTCTTTAATCTCTGATTATAATTGAGGGGCTTCTCCAAGACTTTATTCATAATTCATATTTCATTCCTGTTCTGAATTGCTGTCTGGAGGCATGTTCTATATCTCTCCAAAGAGACAAGAACTGTAATTTTTTTTGTTAAAACAAAGTACAATATCTTGTTTTACAAACTACAATACCACTACAGTTTTGTTAATTGCTTAAATAGAGCTTTAAAATTATAGACATACCAAAATACAACTGGGACTGAGAGCAAGATTTATGGGTTGGGATAAGTATAACTATATATATATAAATAAATATATAGAAAAGTGTTAATAAAATGGAAGCAGAGATGTTTTTGGTTTTTTTCTTGCCTGGGCTGGCTTTAATCAGACTCAGTTCCCTTAGTATTCACAGGTATATTAAGCTTTGCTTTGGGCTAGCAAGGTAATAGTTTGGATCAGAGGTAGGACTGGTGCTATAAGCTGTGATGCTAGCTCAAGTATACTCTGAAATGGGCAGAGGTAGTTGTCTTCTGATAAAGGATAGTTTTATGCAGATGTTCATTTACTGTACCTGGGAAACAGGGAGAGCTATGATCTCAGCCCCCTGAGAAAACTGAGGAAGGTTGCTGTAATGCCTTCCCTGGGCAGCCTTAATATCTTTCTGAAAGTGATCAAACATGACAAAATTGAGGATGACTGCTTTCAGTCTGAAATATTATGTAGTTATGGATGATAGCCTATCTCTTTTATCTGCGTGCTGAGGAGAAATCTTTGTCTGATTAGACACAGAATAATAGGCTTTTCACTGAATGGACCTGGTTACTGTGACTGAATAGCTTAAAGTTGGTGAAAGGTGTCTTTAATGTTAATGAAAGAGAATTGTAATTCCTTTTTCATAACTTGCAGTGCTTAGTAAGCCTGTAAATTTTTAATGTGTTATGTGAAAATACTATCTGCAGCAAATTACATTTATTTTGTGCCGTGTCTTGGGAGTTTCTAAGCACTGTTGCAGTTAATGTTGAATAGGAGAAAGCACTGAAAAGATTATTGTTGTCATGAGAGTCCCCTAGTCTACTGTGAAATGTATCCTTGTGCTGTTAGGATATTGTAACTGCAACACAATGCAAAGTGCACTTAGTTCCATTTCATTCCTGTTTTGTTGCTGGATGTAAACAGTTCTGTGTAATCAAACTTTCATAATGAAGTAGCTTTTCTTACTTTTTGTATAAAGCTTTTTTACCATCTGAGATTTCTGCTATGTCATCGCTCCTTTGTTTCATTCTGGCAATTCACCCCAGTATTTATTCTAATTCTATATCTTGTAGCATGTGCCTTCCTTATGAGTAGGTATGTGGATGTTTTCCAGTTGAAGACCATTTAAACCACAAATGGGTAGGAAGGGAAAAGTTGGTCCAGCTTTCTTATAGCAGGTTACAAGAGGCCATGCAATTCTGTCTTGCTCTTCTGCCTTCAAGGCGTTTGATGCTGGTATTCAAACATATGCTGAAGGTGTATCTGAAAAGGCCCACAAGTAGAGCATTATTGCTCTTCACTTTGGTTAGGATAAACAGGATTGTGAGAGCTTTTCTTGATGTATTCAGGAGTCAGAAGAGGCTGGGATATTTCCCCTTCATCTGTTAAGCTGGTAGAGCACTTTAAATACTGAATGTCAGTTGTAATGATGTCCCTTAGTCAAGGTAGATTTTGTATTTAGTGCCATAAGATCAGTCTGTGCATTTTCATCAATATTATCCAATGTTATCACTGATACTGGCTCTTGACATTAAGCAATGTTAGGAAAAACACTTCTTTAAAGCAGCATGGGAGTTCTTGTGACTGCGGAATTAGTTAAGTGCCCCTCTCTGTTGCTATGCCTCCCACAACAGAGGGAATAGTGGTTTTTCCTGATCTTCATAAAATACGTACTGCTGTAGAGTGGCAATCTGAGTTACAAGTGGAGATGCCCATGGGGAAACAAAGGGGATGCTGGTTTCAATGTCAGTCCCTTTGAGCCAGAATCATTCCCCTTATCTTCCTACCATTGCCAACAAGTTCTACTTCGATGAGGTTGTCAGTGCACTTCTTGGGGGTTTAGTTCTTGCAGTTCACATTAAGAGAAATTCAAATACTCATCAGTCTGGAGCATTCCCCACTACCTCAGTCTGTTTTCTGATTGTGTGCTTGCTTGATTGTAAATGAATGATGTCACCTGTCTTAGAGTAGCCAGTTATTGGATGGGACATCTGTCTTTGCTTTTTCATAGGCTTATGTTTACCCCATCAATTATGATGAAAGTTGTATCCTTGCAAGACCTTCCTGAGGAGATAGCTTTCTCCTCTCCTTTTGAACTCAGGCCATTCAGGTACCCACTCAGAGCAACTTTGTATGTATCAGCCAGTTGTTGATACAACACAGAAGTGTTAATGAGAGAGAAACTGCTGGCATTTGTTTATGCTTCTGCTTTTTTGTTAATTTTGCTAATCTCACTGCATGCGCTATGGAAATTGCCTATATTAGTGACTGTTTTCCTCAGTTATTGTTAAAATGCTAGCAGGGTGTAAAAATGGGGTTTGTGAAGGGGTTTGCACTTCTCATATAAAACTGGTTTGAACTTTAATATGCCTTTATCACTGAATTGGGCCAGGCTTTTATTCATGTGCAAGAGCCATATAGGCATCTGCTGCTCTTCTTTGTCCCATCTTAATCATTTTAGGTTTCAGGCTTGGTATTTGCTATGTTCTTTGTATTATTTGCTCAGTACTTTCACTGTAATTCTTCTTTCAGCTATATTTCTATTCTGCTGTTAATACCAAGCACACATAATACCATCAAACTTGGTTTTGATCTTGGACAAACATAATAGTCTGGGTCTTTTTTTGAAATGTTGAGCCTTGGCTCATCATTCACTGTCACAAAAGTAATCCAAGATTAATCCGGGATATTTTGCAACCTTGAAATTCCTGAATCTTTTTTTCCTGGAAGCTAAAACCTGTAACATTTTATATGACCATAAATTATTTTTGTCTCATGTAGCTTGAGCTACTTTCCTTGCTCTACCTGTTTGAATTCAAGATCCATTTTGCTTTGGTGGTAATGCCTGTTAGATCTTTTTATGAATGAACTTAACTCACTAGCCCTGAGGGAGAAAAGTTAATTTTTGTCCAGGTTAATGAATTATCCCACTCAGCAAGAGCCTGATTAATGTCAGAGCTGGCAGGTGGACAAAGGCCAGGGAAAGGATTTGAGAGAATAAGAAAACTCATTTTTGCCTCCTGAGGCTGCCTCATGTAATTTGACCTTATTTTACAGAATTTACTTGACTTTGTTAGGAAAAGCTAAAGTGAGTGGTTAGTTTCTCTGAGCTTCCCTTCTTGCTTTCCAAATAAACTGTGAAAGATACTTAAGTAAAAAATTATTTATTCTGGTACTTATTTATGTAATTTACATATATGATCTAAAGATTTTGATTAAAGGTACAGATAAAACAGAGTAAATTGTTTCATTACTGTATTTTTCTTTCTATTAACAATTTTTCTTTTCTTGAAGTCAGGGAAACATAATCTGCCAAGTGCTTGAGTTGATTACTACCTCACATTAACATCCTTCCTGGATAAGTTTTATCATCGCTGAGCATCAGTGTTCAACCTTTTCTGCAGCACTAATTTTAAAATTGCTTCAGAGGCACCTTGTTGAGGTGTGGCTAGGAATAATCTGTGATTAAGTCACTTCAAGCTTGAACTTCTAATAAACTTTATTAGGAAAAAAAGTGCAAAACTTTTAATAAATATGCAGGTTAAACAAAATTAACCCTTATAGTGTTCCTCACCTGTGTACCCTATGGAACAAGTGAGTTCTCAATTAACCTACTGAAAAGGTACTTACTGGTCATCTCTGTTTAGTACAGCATAGAGAACCATGGGAGATACACCAAGAAGGCCTAATGTGACACTTCCAGGGAAAGCACTACCCAGCCTGACATGAATTTGTGTAGAAGACTAATTCTGATGTGAAGGGAAATCATAGATAATTTTCTGCTTTTGAACTCCAGGAAAATGCTGTACTCATTGGTATATGAATTACATGCTGACAGTTTAGCAGCTGCATCATCTCTTGAGCACAGTAGGTCATTTTCACTCTCTTCATAATGTTTCAGTTGCTATTCCTAGAGCATATAGTGTGAGCTACTTAATCACTCAGTAATTACTGAGGTCTGTGAAATGGCAAATGCATGCATTTGTTTATGTGTTTTGAAATACATTAAAACTTTCCTATTCTCTTGCAGTCTGTGTTACTCCACAAAACTTCTGTTGGCTGAGGGAGGCATAGCCTTTCACTGAATGAAGTTATTAAAACCACACATGTGTGAACAGATTGGAGGGGAAAAAAGGTTTGCAAGGAAAAAAAACCCGAAGTTCTTTAAAAGTAGAATTTCCTATAATTGCAGAGTTAGTATATGAAGCATGGAACTAACTCCAACAGTTTTTCTGTGGTTTTGACTGAAGGACCTGTAGCTAACTGCGGATGGGATGGGATGGGATGGGATGGGATGGGATGGGATGGGATGGGATGGGATGGGATGGGATGGGATGGGATGGGATGGGATGGGATGGGATGGGATGGGATGTACAGGTCAAAGTAAAAGCCATACAGAGGAATTATCATTGCTATTCACAGAAATTTGTGCTATAAACCTAATCTCTTACCTTTTACACCAACCAGCATGAAAGTTCAGTAAACTCAGAAGCTAAATCCATTTTTATGTAAGTGCTTATAAAATGCTGAAGTTTTGTGAGGTAATGAGGTGAGAATGTGAAATAAGTCTAGTTGTTTTATTGGCAATGGGACTGTCCTGTTCCTTGTCAAGTACAGATCATGAACTATGGCTATTTGTTGATTACAACACTGAAACAAGTAGTGCAAAGAAGTAGAAAGAATAAGCAGTAAGTCATGCTGTTTTCATTATCATTTTAGATATACTGAATACATAAATTTGACAGCATGCATGTAGATTCTGAGAATGGCTGGATTACCCGTCAAACTAGGGATAAAACAGGCAGCTGGGATCAGAAAGATCACAAAAAGTATTTTCTTGTTTTTAGTGCCTTTCCTGTGAGGCCGTACACAAAGTGGAGGATGCTTTCAGCTTTGACCTTGGGAACAGTGGAGAGCAACAGAGCTTGCTGCTCTCACTTGTACCACTGTCCATGTAGCTTGAAACTGGAACAGATTGTTCCAAGACTGCCCTCTGTGGGAGATGAGTGAGCTTAGGAACCCAGATGATACAGCACCACCAAAGTGTGGAAGAAGGACTAGGGTATCTATTTTTTCCCCCCAATTCTATTAGCTGGCCTTAAATAACACATTACTCGTGGAAAAGGAGGACTATGAAATAAAGGCACAGAGTTCTTTCCTAGATTGTCCCCTTGGGGAGCAGCTGCTTTATGCAAGACAGTATATACTCCTAAAAAGCCTTTTACTTGAGGATGCAAGCTATCAGCATGCTAAAGAATATACACATTATCCAGATTATTTTTATTGGTATGTGCTAGTGTTACCGAATACCCATACCTGATTTCTGTAGTCAGTATCATGGAGTCAGTAGAGAGTACTAATATGCTGCCTCCCAAAAGAACAGAAAGATTTAATGTTACGGAGCCAAAGGACTGAAAGAGCTGCTTGATTATTTACTGTCATGATTGTTCCAGTCTTGGTGGTGCTAACATTCAGCTGATAATGTTTGCATTAGGCTGTTGTGAGACATTGAACTATGAAACACAAAATATTAAAAGATGTGAAAAACACCGATTAGGATATTTTGATTTTTATAATCGCAGCTATTCGATCTTGCCATACCTATCTCTGTCAAGCTGAAGAGCTCTTACTCAATTTCTGTTCCTTACCAGCCTGGTACCAGAACACAGTCACGTCTTTAATTTTTTGGTGTTAATCTATGCACAGTGTACGCTTCGATTTTTTTTTTTTTTTTTCCCGCTAATTATTACAGTTCTCGCCTGGATTCTCCAGGAGACATTTTTCCCCAAATACTGAACGTTGAAATAAGTGCAGCAACAAATGTCATGTTACAGGGCAATCCAGCTGTTTGGGAGTTTCTCTGGCGCGGGGGCAGGACTGCCGCGGGGCTCGCGGCCAATCGGAGCGCTCCGGGAGCCCGCGCGGGGCGGGGCGGGGCGGAAGTGCGGCAGTGCAGCGGCCCCGCCGGTGCGTGAGCTGCGCCCGCGGCCCCGCGCGCGTGGGGGCCGGGGCTGCTCCGGGAGCGGGGAGCGGCTCGGCCTGTGGGAGCGGCTCGGGGTAGCGCCGGGAGGGAGTTCAGCGTGCAGCCGGGTGGCAAAAGAGCAGCACAAGGCAGGGGCGTTGGGAGAGCAGCGGCTTCCGCGTGTGTTAAGGGCGTTTCCCGTGTCCCTGCAGGTGTGGGAGCGGCCCGGACTCCTGCTGTGCCGGGATGGCTGCTGGGGTGCCGCCCGAGGCGCTGGGTCGGCGGGTCTCCTGTGGCACCGACTATGGGACTGTGCGCTATGTGGGCAGCGTGTCTGGTACTGCAGGTAAGCGCCGCAACAGTAACAGTCTTCACATTTTATGGCTGTTCTGGAGGTTCTGCTCGTGTTCTTCTTAATTTAAAAAACCCAACATTGCCTAGTAGAACGAGGTAATTTATAGTTTGGTTTTTCCTCGCCGTTCTTATGTAAATATGGTGAACTCTGTGTGAGTTGTTGGGATTTTTTTAAGAGTTTTCAAAATGAATGTAAGAAGAACTCTAGAGTCTTTTCCTTGATGTCTGTGCTGGCATAGTCAGGGAAGGTAAGAGGCAGCAGCAGCAGATCACCAGACCAGGTGCTCCTTTGACAACACTGTACTGGGTTTGTGTGACAGGGTTCTGATAGTGGCAGGGGCTACAGGTGTGGCATCTGTGAGAAGCTGCCAGAAGCTTTCTCCGTGTCCAACAGAGCTGATGCCACCTGCCACTGGCCAAGGCTGAGCCCATCAGTAGTGGTAGCTGCACCTCGGTGAAACCATCTGTAAGTAGGGGAAGGAAAGGAGAGTCTCTGCGCAAAAGTAGCTGTGGCCAGAGAAGAGCTGAGTGAGAATACGTGAGATGAACTGCCCTGCAGACACAAAGGTCAGTGAAGAAGGAGGGGAAAGAGGTGCTCCGCATTCCAGAGAAGAGATTCCCTTGCAGACCTACGGAGACAGGCTGTTTCCCGGCATCCCATGGGGGTCAGCAGGGGTTCAGAGATCCACCTGCTGCCCATGGAGCAGACACACACAGGTGGATGCCTGAAAGGAAGTGACCCTGGGGGAAGCTCTCACCAGAGCAGGCTCCTGGTAAACCTGAGAACCTGCGGAGAGAAGAGCCCTGCTGGAGCAGGTTTCCTGGTATGTGTTGTGACCCTGTGGGGGACTCACACTGAAGGGCTACACTGCATGAAAAAAGGCTTCCACACTGGAGCAGTTCCAAAGGAAGCATACTGTAGCCCATAGGGAGGATTTATCTTGGACCAGTCCATGGAAGACTGTCTTCTATGGGAGGAACCTCCCAGAGAGCAGGGGAAGGACTCCCCTCTTTGAGGAGGAAGCAGCAGAAATAAGGTGTAATGAACTGACCTCAGTCCCCATTCTCCATCTCCCTGTACCTCTTGTGGGGAGGAGGTAGAACTGAGGAAGGAGGGAGAGCTGAGATGGGGGTATTTTTAAGATTTGTTTTACTTTTCGTTATTCTATTCTGATTTTGATTGGTAAGAAATTAAATTACTTTCCCCAAGTCAAGTCTGTTTTGCCCATGGCAGTTAACCAGTGAGTGATCTCTCCCTGTCTAATCTCAACTCATGAGTTTTTTGTATTTTTTCTCCCCTGTTCAGCTGAGAAGGAGAGTGACAGAGTGGGCTGGACACCTGTTTTCTAGACTGGGTCAACCCACTCTAGATGTTTAAATTTATGGGAGGATTCCTGATGCTTGGAAGACTAGCCTTGCATACAGTTCTACAAGAGGCAAGAAGGATGAACAGGAACTGTAGACTCGTTAGCCTCATTTCTATCTCTGGAAAGATCATGTAGCATGTTTCCTTGGAATCCATTTCCTAGCCTGTGAAGGACAAGATGGTAGTTGGGAGTATTTGGTACTTGTAAATAAAAAGTAATTACTTTCTATGATGATATGAGTGTGAATGTGGGTAAAGGGAGAACTAGTAAATTTTCCTTGACTTCAGTAAATCTTTGCATAATGTCTCCATAAGGAATCTTATTTGGAATCTGAAGAAACACAAGGTGGGTGAATGAACTGTTAAATGAGTTGACAGTTGTAAAGTAAAATGGTAATTAATGCCTTGATATCTGGTAACAAGTGAGTACTACAAAAGTAAATGCTGGGTTGTGTATGGTTATTCATCAGTGACTTGGTTGATGAGCAGGCTTCACCCTTGAATGGCTGCTGTGATACAAGATAGAATTGCAATCCAGATAAAGCTTTATGAGCTTTAGATTTGCATCCAAGGATATGAGAAGGATAAATTTCTGCAGGTAGTATGGACCAGGAAGTACTAGCATCTCTCAAAGTCTGTTGTAAAGGGCTTGGGAGTTAAGTTGAATACTGTTAGGGATATGAGCCAACAATGATCTCCTGTAACAAGCAAAGATACATGTTTTACTGGGTTACCTTAGAGTGAAGTGATGAACATGGCCTGCAAGTTAAAGGAAGCTGTTATCCCTACTGGGAGGGGGGAATTCTTGTAACTCCAGGTTACACTTGGAATAATGTATCTGGTGTGGAATCATTCCACTCCAAGAGGGTTTCAGATAAACTTTAGAGGATCTCAAAGATCTCTCTGGAGGAGTCTTGGAGGACTGCCAGGGTGATTAAGGGCACAGACCATACACATGTGTTGTCAAGAGGTTGAGTGATCTGGGTTTGGTTAATGCGGTGAAGAGAAGAAAAAGTGACATCCAATGGCTTCCTGCAGCTGTTTGACAGGTGGTTACAAAGATGGCAGAGCCTAACTTTTCTTAGAAGTACTGGTTTATACAATAGAGGATAATGGCCACAGCAGGAAAACTTTTTCCATTGCATTGCTACATTACAATGCAGCACTGGAATATGCTCACCAGATGTGTTGGGATCTTTCTCTCCTTGGAAAATTTTCAAGGTCTGGCTAGGTAACAAATCACCTGACTGAGTTGTTTTAGTGCTGGTTATAATCTCCTGCTTTGAGAAAGGAGGTTAGGCTAAGTGAACTGCAGAGGTTCTTTCTGGCCGTGATTTCTGTGGATATGATACCTTAAATTTGAAAAAGTATCAACCTTTTTTTCAGGAATTTGGCTGGGCGTGGAATGGGATGATCCTCAGAGGGGAAAGCATGATGGCAGCTATGAAGGAACACAGTATTTTAAGTGCAGGTGAGTTGATTCACAGCATTGGTGTGTCATATGTGGTGATGAGATGATCATGGGAAAAGGCCCTTTGGAAATTTTTGGGCAAACCCTTCTGTTATCAGTTAGCCAATAATAAAAAGATCATAATTCTGAGTACTCTGATTAGCTAATACATAGGAGCTCTTGCATTGATATTTATCCAGTTATAGGTATTACAGTAAATATTTAGAAAATACAAGTCATGTTTTCAGAGGTATGTTCTAAAATTAGACTTTTGAGTGTTATTATTATTACCGTTAGTAAGTTTTAGACTTTTTACTTTAGTTAGGAAATCAGTATTTCCTAGGGACCTTTCTGAACTGAAATATTGGTCCATATTAAGTGTCTCAAATACAGTTTATATTTGAATTTAAGGTGACTTGCGTGTATGTTGTTAAGAGAAAATACCAAGTTCCTGTTCATGATTTGGGTTATTTTTGTATCAGTAAGGAATTGTTAAGTATATTCATTGGATTTAGTACATGCAGAACATAGTTCAGCTGTGTGGTGTTTTTAAATGTATGCATGCATTACTTTTAAGTGAAAAGATTTGAGCACTTAATATGTTTGAAAATGCAGAATACCAGACTCTAGGATGGATATTAACTGCAGCAAGTTGTTGATTTCTGTGTCAGGACACATGAAACAGCTAAAAGTTTGTCAGTTAAATAGTAACTGTATCAATTCATAGAATAAAGTCATCAATTGCTCTTAAATACTACAGTCTGCTAGCTCAGTAAGTTTCTGAGCATAGAAGTGGTGAAAGATGAGAGAACAAAATCTATTGTTCAGAAAAATATGTGAAGAAGAAAACACCCACCTGTGAGAACTGGATATTTTTTCTCTTGTATCAAATAATAATAGAACAAGGCTTGAGGAGGGTAAACACACTCACTTAATACAAGAAAAAAATTCAACATTGCTGGATTTTTTGTTAGAGCAACCATGTCTTTTAAATTAATATATTAGTGGAGGTTGCTTCCTAAATGCTTTGAATTTAATTGAAACAGTTTCCAAGTTGAAGCTAGCTATGTTCTGCTGTAGGAGAAAAAATATAAATATTTTTAAAATAAAAAAATATTTATTTTATATTTATTTTACATTTCAAGTCTCTGTGGAGAGAAAAAGCAATTGAACATTTAATGAATGTTTTCCAGAAGCTTGACTGCTTTACATTTGTGTTTATATGATACTTATATACATGTGTATAGATTCTGGGTTTTTAGCAGCCATTAGTGTGCTTCCAGGAGATGAGATCTCACACAGTAATCTTAATTCTTGATGTAAAAATCAATGTTTTGAGTGAAGCTCAATACCCATAACAAATGTAAATGTTGTGGTCTTTAAACATGTTGTTCTTTTAATACTTGTTCTTTGTACTCTGCTGTTTTCCAACCAGAAAAAGTCCTTCTAGAGTCTAAGAGAGTACATAACTCCAGCAGCCCCCCAAGACACACAGGCATAAGTTCCTGTGTGCAGACACGTTTGTACTTCTTGTACCTACTGAGAAAATGTGGGCAAACTTAAGTGGAAAATAGTACCTTATTTTAGCAAAAGAATGCTAAAACAGAAAAACATCTCACAACTTAAAACATTACCTCTACTACTGATCAGGAGGGAATAATGTTTCTTTGTATATGAATATACACACCTAAAAAAAAAAAAGCTGTATTTTTCCACTTGCACCTTATCATGAGTATCCTTTGCCTACAAGCCTACTTTGCTCACTCCTTGAATTCTGATAAGCAGAAGCAGCTGATGAAGTAGCTTGTACTGTAAACAAATGCAGTAAAAGGACATTTTGAAGTTGTTTTTAAGGCAATTTTGAAAATAACTGCCTTGAAAAATACATATTTCAGAGTGACAATTGAAAATTAGATCATGAGAGGAAAATGAAACAGATATTGAGATTCTCATTACCTCAGAACCTTCTTTCTAGTCCTTACTTGAAACAGTAGGTCTGTTTACAGTTCTATGTGATCTCTATAGCGGGTTTTTTGAAAATATTACCTAAACTTTTATGTTTCACGGCAGTACGTTTTTCTGGGTCATATATTGTGTGGTGATAATTGAACTTCTTAAGACTGTGAATACCAAGGCACAAAATAGCCATACTTCAAATTATGTTGACATAGTCAGCATGTTCATCAACCTTGTATCAGCTAGAAATGGCAATGCACAATCTAGTGGTGTTTTTGTGTTTGGTTTTTTCCTGATAATTGGATCTTGTTTCTTAATAACTGAGGAAGCTACTATTTTATCTGCCAGATGCAGTAGTGTATAATGTAGTTAAATTATGTTCTGAATAGTCCTTCAAGAGAAATGAGAAGTAATCAAGCCTTAAAATTATGTTAAAATTTGTATAGAGCTTTTGTAACATGAGTGCACTTTCCAATAGGTCTTTGTCCCACAGACCTACTCACACATTTGTATGCATGTGTTCTGCTGGGAAATGTGGGTTACAAGCACACCCTCCTTCCCTGGTTGTCCTATACTTGTTGCATGATGGCATTCAAGATGGTCTGCTCCATAAAAGACCTGTTTATATTAAATTAGGCTACTTTTTCTTCAAGGGTTACAGATTCACCTCCAGGAATATCTATCTAGAGCACAGACAAACTCTCCAAATACAGGAAAAAAGTGTCATTTTAGTGTCCATGAAGAAAAAAATAATTTCCATTTTGCAAAGGCAGAAAGCATTCCTAAGATTACTGAGGAGGTTTCAGTTAAAAAATTTTGTCCATCAGAAACTCAAGGTCTTTGCTGCCAATAGAACTGTGTTGAAACAAAAGGTTGTCCCTAACCACTGCTCAAAACATGTTCTATACACCAGCAGAACTCCAGGAGAGTATCTAAAACTGCAGATGTCTGCCTTTCCTTGTTTTTTAAAAGCTCAGTCAAGTTTAACTAAGGTAAAGTCTGTTTAACTAAGGTAAACTTTCTAGAACTTGAAGTACTTGCTCATGTTTGCAAAGCTTCTGCTGTTCAGGCAGGAATTTGATACACTGTGGCAGGTTAGTGTTAGGTATCATTTATAAGCATTATTTGGTGCTATGGCCTGTTCTAAAATTTGAAGGATTTTCTTTACTGCAGTGCTTAGATTCTTCTAATAGCAGTTTTGTCTGTTGAACACCTTCCCCTAGAAAGAAGAGATCTGTTCAGAGCCTATGTGGAAAAGACGTGCATGGATTCAAACAGCTCTGCTTTATGACTCCTTAGGAACCCTGTAGTGCATTTGCTCCAGTCATGATGGTAATTGCCTGGAGTTGATCATTGCAAACAGACAGTACTGGGCAAAGAAGCCCTTTGATCCATGTTTACTGCCTAGGCTGATAAAGCTGACATCTCTCTCTGTGGCTCAGAAGCTTCTGCAGTCAGACAGCCCAAGTGTGGTGTAGCTGTTATGATCTATGTACTCCTGCATTTTTCTTCAGTACTGAGAAGTGTGTGTGTGATATTTCCCTAGCATATGAAGAGCCATCCTGTACCTGTAATGATGAGCAGTGCCATGACTTTGTTTTACATTTGCAAAGAATGATGCCAAATTTCCTCCTTATTCAGTGGAAGCTGACAGCTAATCTAAATTTTAATGAATATGCTCAATGTGCCCTGGGAATGCCAGCAGATGGGTTGTATGCTTCAGGCTACTGATGACTTCTGAGATTGGGGTCAACCTCTCTATTTTAAAAGTCAGTGGGAAGTGTCAATATTAACTAGAGCCAGCCACTTGCCAGAGCCCCACTTGAGCATATTCCACATTTTCTGCTTAAGTCAATTGGACCATATCTTCTACCACTCTATTTCCACACGGTATTTTGTTCTGGCTGCAAGACAATTTGCATACATGAGAACAAAATCTCTGTTCTCAGACTTCTGAGTGTTCAGTTTAAGTCAGGTTAATCAGTAATCCATAGGTTCTTCCATCTCATAATATACATGCTGGATGATTATTTGGATTAGGATTTTTCTGTTTACTTCCCAGTTATGGAGACTGATGGCAAATAATGCACCTGCATTAATCCAGGTGCTGTACATTGTTTGTTTGATATGTATATACTATTGTACAGTTCATATGTCCTAATGTGAAATTTAATACATGCAGTGTGTTTTAGGGAAAATGAGTTACAGTGACTTCTCTCCTTGAATGCACAAGAATTTTGTCTGGAAATCGGTTCCTATTGCAGTTTCCTTTCTTGTCCTTTGTGACAGTTCCTAAAAAAAGTAGATCAAATAAATAGACTGGAGCTGAAACTTAGGCTGTGGAATGGATTTAAATATACATTAGGTAACTTATAATAGCATGCAGAGTAATGGGAAGTGACAGCAACAGGAGAGAGAAAACTTATAATCTTGTGATCAGGACAAAAAGAGAAGGGTCTTGAGAGATAAATACTAAAATTTTCCTGTAGCTTTAAATGACAGGGGACAGGGCAACTAGGTTACTATTTTTTTAAATTATTTTTTTCCCCTAAGGATAGAGTTGGTTCCTGCACAGAAAATGAAGAAGGAGATGACAATAGAAGTGATGAGTGGAGAGGACAGATATGGGCTTAGGAATGGATATGGTGATGGAGAGACCCAAAGGTCTTGGCTATGATAGGGATAAATGGTATGACAGGAGAAATACAGATGTGAGGTTCTAGATTAGCTCTGGTGAGAGGGTTGAGGAGAGCAGAATATTGAATGTAGAGGGATGTTGATGACAAAATAATGGTGATAGAAAATTGGATAGTTGTTGTCAGAATAATCTTACAGCAGAACCTAGTGTGAATTACGCATAGGAGCACATGGATTTTTTTCCAGTGCCACAAGCAAAATCCTGTACTCTCTGCCATCTATGAAGCTGTTTGACTTAATTAAATGCAGAAGTGATATATTTGCATGCAGATGTTCTAGTTTAGGTTGTAAAAAGGTAATTTACTGTTTTAAGAAGAGGTATTAAGGAAGAATCACATCATTTTTACATTTGAGGAAGTTCAGTATTTAAATCAGTCAGGTGTTTGCAAGCTATGAAGAATTTCAAAGGAATGGAAGAATTTACTTAAGAGAAGGTTACTGGATTAAAAATGAATTGAAAATGCCTATCAAACATGAAAAGTTCATAGCAGATTTACATTCTTTAGGAGTTTGCCTTTCTGCTCCTTTTGTAATCATTGCACTCTAAACTTAGTCATTAGAAACCTGGACTGAAAATATTTTGAAAGTAAATAATACTGAGTTTCTATCTAGGTCCTTTAGGAAATGAGAGTAGAAATGTTAATGAATGAAACTAGCACAGGAAATTTCCAGCACTGAATTTTTAACAAAAATGAATACATGGTGCCCAAGCCATTCCAACTACTTGTAATAGGTCCATAGGATTTGGGACCTTTAGTTACTGGTTTTTTTCTATGAGAATTTTGAACTTTGTAGCATTGGTGATTTATATTATGTTTTACTAATTAGCCACTTGATGCTTACATGCTGTTTTGAGAAGTTTTATTTATATAAGTGATGTCTTCCTCCTGGGCACTTTACTACCAAAGCCTATTGTTTTCTCAGCTTGATGGCAAACAGATATTCGTAGCTACCAATTTTCTTCCTGATGTTTTCTGGCTGATGCTCCTATCAGATCTTCATCTGCTCTGGGATACCATTCTCATAACTTGTCTCTTCTAGTTCTTCCCTGAAACTGTTTCCTCACTAACTTTGGTAGAAAATGTCAAAGCAGTTGCATGGCAAGAAATGGGCATGCCAAGAAGTTTTTTCAGTTCTCAAAACAAAACAAGAAACTTTGTAGGACTGTGTTGAACATACATTATTTATTCGATATTTCTGTTTAATGTTCAAAATTGTTACCTAGTTGGTATCAGGATTTTTGAAAGTTTGTGTTTGTATAAGAGTTCTGAGTGCTACAATTTGAATGTTGTGTCACTTGTGTGATAAGCTTTCTAATGAACTATGCAAGTCAAATACAATGTAGCAATCACTATTCTGAGTATTCCTAAGGCTTTGGTAAAACTCCAAGCACATTTATTGTATGATTTAGGTAACTTTGTGTCTATCCATAGGTAGAAACTTCTTTTTCTGGAGAACCCGAGTTCATAATGAGTTTGGAGCAGTTATTTTTAATAATGGTACTGGCACTGTAGTTTTGATGTGTAAGTACATTTTGGGGAGCTGGTGCTCCAGTTCTCATGGTATCTCACTATGTGAACTTCTATCAAGTACTATCAAAGATACTTTGAAAGTCTTACCTGACTCGCTGGGAACAGTGATGTCTACAATTAGCCTGCAGAATTGCCTTTTGACTTGGTTCTCAGTACTTGTGTTTAAAGTAGTAATTAATTAGTCAGTCATTGTTATAACTTTTTATATTTCAACTTTTCCTGGCTGCTCTATTCTAGGCATCCTAAAGGAGGCTCGTTCATCCGACCAAACAAAGCAAATTTTGGAGTAGATTTTCTTACTGCAGTAAAGGATCGGTACGGATTGAATGATAAGCAAGATGTTCAGTATGGGACAGGGAATACAGTAGTATTTGGAACGAAGACTGTGGAATTTGTTGGCATGGATTCTGTTGCAGAACAGCAAAGGTAACATGAAAATATAAGATACGTTATTAGTGATTGATCAGTCAAGTAGTATTTCAACTGTAAGGCAGTGACTGCCATGCATAAAAATTATGTGTCTAAAAGCAAGCCAGGCTGCATTGGTGGAAGAGACAAGACATCTTGTGATTGTGGATTCATCATTTATAGGTTTTACAAATAGGAACTGGGATTATGTCATGTTTGGGCTAAAATCCTCATTCTGGTTTCATAAAGTAGCAGATTATGATAGCTGGTGAAAAATGGGAGACAAATTATCATGACGTTGGCCATCATACACATGCATGGTCTTTTTAAAATAGATGTATTTTAATGTTTTCTTAATATTGTGCAATGTTTTTTAGTCTTTGTTTACTCATATCACAAGTGACTTTGTAACCACGAGAGGGAAGGCAGAAAGTCACTGTACTGCTAGCAAAAAAGTTTTTCAGTCGGTTCATGTCATGTTCATGTACCTGGAAGTGTAAGAAAGGAAGTAACTTAATGATGTGTAATAAATTGCAATTCTAATGGCCTACAGCAGTAGAGACATATTAATTCAGTAGGTGGCAGTCTCCTTCTGAGGTGATATTCCACAACTATTCTCCATGTCTCCCAGAGCATACTAAGTAGTCAAAAATACTTTTGACAAGTGATACAAAGAATGCCCAAATAACTCTGAACCTCTTGCAAAACATGTTGCAAGAAACCTTTTTAACTTGGACCCTCTAATTAAATTTCAATTTGCACAGCTACATTTAATCTGTTTTACTCTTTATTTCAGTTGAATGAGGTTTTTTGGGGGTGTGAGAACTGTGGTTCAACCAGACTTATTTTGTAGTGGTGATGTAAAGGCAAAAAATGGAGATGTGTCTGTTTTCCCGGGCAAATGACACTGCAGTGTAGTAATCTGCACACTGCTAATTCCAAAGGAGAGACACGCATGAAAAGGATGTTATGTAGTTGTAAAAACCAGGCATTTATGTAACATACCTATTTCTGTTTGAAGATTACCTCACAGAATGTTCTTTCTCGTTCGTGCAGACAGCTGAACAAACTGGTGGATATCTCAGTGCGTGAGTGTGCAGTGAGCCATGCTGGTCAGGAAGAGGAAATCAGCAGAACGTGTGCCAGTATCCTTTTTTGCTGTATTGCATGATGCCACAAATAAAGTACATATTTTAGCATTCCAAGTGCTCACATCAATGAATGATACTTGTATCCTTTTATTAAAAAAAAAAGAAAAAGAAACTGAAGTTTATATTTTAAAGTTTACAAAAGTTAAAAAGCCAGACGCCTACAATTTTTGAGAGGTAATGCAAATTGTGTGTAAAAATAGAAGTACAGTCATAGGTTGTTACTGTGACTGCAGTTTCAGAAGGCTCCAGCAATGTTTTTTGTAAAAATTCTCTAGAATAGATAATCCTATAGAACTGATATATTCTGTAGACACCAGAGGTTCCCAATATATAAAAAATAATGTACCCTACATGTAGTGGCAATGTTACAAAACTACAAAGCAGTTATTATTTGTTAATGTATATGGATTTATAAGAGTTATAGAAATAATCCATTTGAGGATTTGTATAATTAAGCTCTCTTATAGAGCTATAAGCCATTTCCATACCACAAATCAAAAATTGCTGTAACTGAACAGCAATGTCCCTTAGTGCAATCTATTTCTTTTCGATTCAAAACGAAACCCTAATTCTGGTTCTGAAAAAAGGAAGTTCAGTTTTGAGATAAGTTTATTTTTCTTAACAAGAAATTTCAGATATGAGGCATATAAACCTATCAAAAAATCTGATATCATCTTGGGAGACAATAATAGCTATTGCTTCTCAAGTTAAAAATCTGGAAACACTTAATGTCAGGTATAAATATGCATATTTAAGTTTCTCTTCTTTTGGGGTAGGAATAAAAACCAAGAGGCTCAGGATTCAGCTTTCTATATTTAACTGGATCCAACTCATTCTAATGGGAGCTAAGTTTTAAATACTTTTTTGGATTTTTAAATCTTGTTTTTATGCAACTGCTTAAGCTGTGGGCTATAGTGTGGGCTATATTTTTCTGACATCTGTATTCAAGAAAAGACTAGAACTCTAGGAGTTCAGCTTCTGTGTAAAATTAAGTTCTAGAAAATACTTTCTTGAAAGTTTTAAGGCTTGTTCTTTGTTTTTTATTTTTCTTGATACATTATGGCTGCTCAGGTAGGTCTGCATTTAGGAGCCCACTTTTGTTTAACCAACAAATAGTTGACACTAAACTTAATTATCCATAATGCTTTAACCAAACCTTAATTATTCCAAACCCTAGTCTATTTCTGTCCTAAAATGATGCTGATAAGAAACTGGTATGACCATGGTGAAAGATCTAGGGTAAAATCTCTTGTACAATGATGACATTGGAAAACAAAGGAGGATGCTGTTAAATAAAGCTCCAATTCTATTGAAACAAGAAAATTTGTAAAGTAATTTCATAATAAAGAACATTTCTAGCACACATCTTTATACTCTAATTGGCACACATTAATAACTTTCTGGTGTGGAGTAACCAGAATCCATTACTGGTGGGAATGGATTAAGTAACAACCTAAATCACCAGGTTTTTTATTTATTCTTATTGTTAATGTCACAAGAATGTATTTTTGAAATAGTTTTAGGTGTTCCAGTTTCTTCAGTATTTAGCACTGAACAGCTGTTTGCAACCTGGTTGCTATTTGTAAATCTAACTTTGCCTAGAGCATATAATGATTTATCATTATCAGCATGCATGAGAGTAAAGAGAATTTATTTTAATTACCTGGAATAATTTTTTCAGTTTTTCATTGTTGAGAAGTGTTCTCTAGACTGAAGGGTTTTCAGAAGTTATTTGTGAAAAAAATGGAAAACAAATTGAGATTGATGCTGGAGTCTGATGATTACTACTACAAACTGACATAGTCTGAATAATTTTTTTTATTGTCTTGAGCTTCTGTTTGCTTATGAGAGAAATTACTGATTTTTTTTTTTTTTTTTGTGCATGGAATGTTGGAAGAAGAATAAAAGTGATTAACCATCCACCAGCTCTCTATGTGGAAATTTTATCCATAAGTATGTAACGATAAACTACATTGAGAGATTTTTGGGTTAGGCCTTAGGGAAGAAATAAAAAGTTTTCTTTTGGTGTGAATAATGAAAACTGATTTGAAGACTGCAGATTTGAGAATCTTTATCTTCTTTGTAGTCATACTTAACTATTGAGAGTGGACTTTACATACTTTTGTTTTACTGGGGTCATGTAGGCTTTTCATTATTGTCAACACTAAGGAGTTTAAGCCCAAGCCCTGACTTTTTTCATTTAATATTAATGAAAATCATTCTTTTCATGTTCAAAACTTGGTGCAAGAGAAAGAGGCCACAGATTAATAAATATGCATTCTTGAATAAATATGCATTCCTGAAGCAAGAAAGTAAATTAGGAAAGAGTCTGTTTGAATATAACTAGAAATATATTTTATTGTATTTTAAAATATGTGACATCTTGGCAGTGATTTTCATTTTTGGAGGGTGTGCATTTCTTTTTCTTTAATGTGTAACTCCAAACTAATGACTTAAATAAATGTGATTATTCATTATGCAAATAATAATTCTTTTTATGCAGTGAAAACAAAATGAGATTTCCATCTACATCAACTTTTACATCCAGTGCATTTTCAAACTTGAAGATTCTGGCACTTAATCAAACTGAAATAACATGGACAGAGGTAATAGCCTTTCCTGATTTTTTTAAAATTTAATATTATTAGGTTTGTGAGGCAAGGAAAGCACAATAAACATTTGTGCACTGTATTGTTCTGCTGAAATCAAATAATCCTTAGAAAAGGTGCTATGGGGTAACTGTGTTAGTTACATATTAACTAATATACTTCCTGCATAATGAAGGAAGTAATATTGGCATAGGAGTCTAATAAGAAACATTTTACTTCATCTACATCTGTAAATTGCCAAATCAAAATAAACCAGTTGGAGTACAATATAGCTTCATGTCCCAAAGCCTAAGTGAAAACTTTTGGTTAGCTGTTTTTGGTAGCTGTTAAAGATTTACCTGTACTTCTCTGTATGCAATAGAACAAATGCAAATGGAAAGAAAATATTTCCTTATGATGAGAAATTCTTGTTTTGGCATCACTTTGCATCAGCAGGAGACTGGATTGGTATCTTTGCCCATACTGATGGTTCTTGAACCACATGATGCCTGGTTTTTGGCAGCACAGAGCAGAGGAAAAACAAAGCTCTGACTTGTTTCAGACACTGAAACATGTGCACATTTAAATGCCTCTCTCCTGGCATGACATCTTATTAGGAATGAAGTCCTGTTGTCAACTATAGTTAGCAGTGGGCCTTTTTTCAGAGATGGGGCTTAGGAAGTGCATCTCAGTGTCACGTTACTTATAATGGCTTCTAAATCCCAAACTGTTATTTGGATTTCTCAGATTTTATAGTACTGCATTGTAAAATTACATGACTTTTCAGATTTCGGCTGCCAGCTGCTATCCAGTAAAAGAGCACTTAAAAAAACTGGGGCTTGAGTAGAAAGAAGCTTCTTCATTCTCTTGTCTTGCAGCAGGACTAGAGGAAGGTCACTGCTGTGTTTTTGTTTAGTGTCCATGCACTGTACTCTTAAAACTGCCTGTGGGATTTATGGTAAGACAGTTGATAATCCTTCCACAGCAGAAGCAATATGAATAGTGAAGGGAATGGAAGAATTAAGTGGCTTTAAATGTCATCTAGTGCTCATCAGAGTAAATCTGTGCATTGTGCTGTTCAAAATGTTGGCACCTGCCAGCAGCTGTCCTTCATCCCTCCATGGGGTGACTGAAAGGCTGTTTGGAGCCATGGCTGCAGCAGATTAGAGTTCTCCAGGGCTAACTAAGTTGCAGTGAGAAAGCCCCAGCTTAGTCAGAGCAATTTAAAATTATGCAGCTTTTGTATCTTTTTTTTAAACTCTGCTTTAGCTGATGATTCATCATTGACCATAAAGACATCTTTGGTTCCAAATTCTGTTTTATAAATTTGTTCAAATTCATTCCTTGTAAGTTGGGAGACATAAGCCTGTGCTTCCAAGTGGTTTTCCAGGGCAGCCAAACAAAAGGAGAAAAATAGTCATGTACCTGGCATCAGTCAGTACCTCTGTGAACAAACCATTTGAAAATATCACTGCTTAAGCTCTGAGGGGAGTTACTTGAAAAGTCAACTTTTAAATAGAAAATAATAATTAATATAATCCAAGCAAATGAGAAATGCATTTAAATTGTCGATGGGGATATAAGCAAAAGTCGTAGGAGTGTTTTAATTAAAATTAAAACAATTTAATGGTGAACAGCATTTCAAAATTACTTGCTGTTATATGTAAGAATATATGGCATTGGGACTAGTTATACTTGGAATTTTTTTTTTAGTTTGTTCTTCCGTTTTGAAGTATTTTTCATAGGACAGGGACATGTTTAACTGTTTTGCAATAATACATAGCTCCACATTCAGATGCCTTGAGCATGAGTTTTCAAAAATAATTATTTCATTAGTATATGATTTGCATATATCTAAATACTTGAGATAATTAGTATATCAGTAAAAGAGTTACTGTGGAATTGTTGATTAGTTGCTCAAAACATAACATCCAACTTTCAAGGGAAGGAAAATGTCCTGTAAAATAACTTAAAGTTAGGAGCCATTGACTTAGAAATTGAATTAATGCATTTGAGTGTAATGAACTCATATTTATGCCTCCAAATCCTTTCTTTCTTATCCGGCATTTAAATCATAATGTTTGTGATCTTGTTTACAAACTAAGAGTTTATATTTATAATACAATCTACTATTATACAGGGTAAAAGAAAAATCTGGGTTAGAACAGAAGTGCAAGATGATGCTTCTGACACTAGCAAGTAACAGCAGGTAGTTGGGAAAAATTCTAGGCAAAGGGTAAGCACATGGTAAGAGCTTCTTAGAAAGTAATCTGGAATTGTGGGGCTTTGTGAGCTCAAGACTATATACCTCTGATTAATATTTGTGGATTTATTTGTTTCATAATTTATCTGTTTTAGGAACCCATTTGAAAATTTTGCTATACATATAACATCAATTTAAAGTTTTTTGGATTCTGGTATTGCTGCTTGATAACTTCATTTAGTAAGTCTCAGGGTTTTATATGAAAGTAACTGAGAACAGCTATTCTGTTTCATGGCTTTTATTCTTGTTTAGCTTTTTTGTGCCTTTCCTAATTATATTATTTGCTTCCTGGAATAAACAGACTAAAGATGCAGTAAACATCATGGACTTACATGGTGACAATTGTTTCTTGTTCTCATCCTTATTTCTTTTGCAATAGCTCTTGCATTTTCCATTCTTTTGGTTTTAAGCATCAGTGGCTTTCCTCTGGGTGTTTGTTACCTCCCCATCAATTATCTACAGTGAAGCCTCAGTCTTTCTTGAGGATTAGTTCAGTGTCAGATCTGTGAACTTTGGTTTCTGAGGAAGCTGTTTTAAGCAGTAGCTGGAAATTTGGAATTTGAGTTTCTTGAAATTGTGGTGTGACCTATCATGTGGCAATTTTCTAATAATTTGGCCAGTCTTCTGAAAAATCTTCAGATACTTCAGGTCTGTGCAGTTTCTTTATTCCATCCATCCATCCATCCATCCATCCATCCATCCATCCATCCATCCATCCATCCATCCATCCATCCATCTCAATGCAGGACTGTTGTGGGAGAATCTCTGTTACTGAACATGAACCTAATTTCTCTTGACTCTGCAGGCTTCTTGTCATGGTTCTTCATCACCAATGCATAACTATTTTGGTCTATTTTGTTGACATGGGAAATACTATGAGATTAAAGAAATATAATATATAAATATAGGTCAGGTTCCCTGCTCTTGCTTTGGAACAGGAAAAGTTGTTGTATCTGAGTTTGTGTTTGTGTGTTATAGATATGGCAGCAGGTTGATTTTTTATATTTTTAGATGTGAAGCTGTTGAGCTCCAAATCATGGGTACCTCTTGAGGAGATCTCAGTGTTTACCCTTGGAATGGTGTCTATTATAATAGAGTCAGTTGTATACCAGACCTGCAGCTGGATGGATTAGTGCAGCTGTAACAGAGAGAATGGTGCTGAGGAGAGGGGATGATTACAGGAGAAGGGTCAGCTATGCACAAAACCAGTTGAATTGGACAGTCCAGATCTCTGGACTCCACTGCTTGTAGCCTTTGTAACCTCCTGTAAAAACGAGCTTTCAGTGATGGTGACATGCATCTGTCTGTCTTTGTTCTTGCATCACAAAAACTTTTGAGTCCCCTAGTCAGTTACAATCACATTTTGGAAAGAGTTGGGGGCTTAAAAATAATTTATCTACCAATTCCCTTAAAACAGCAATGTAGATGAATGAAAGAGCCCCTGTAAGTTTCCCAGTCAAAGAAAGAGTAGCAGAATGAGCTCACACTTAATTTGGATTATGGAGAATACACACCAGGGAAAAAACTCAGTGAAAAGAGTAATTTGCCACTCACAGGCACGAATTTGTAGAAAAGCAGTCAGTTCCAGTGCTTATGGAAATCCCATGTGCTAAAACTGCACCATGTTTGACACTTTCACAATGGCATACAGAACTATTTTATGCCAGCAATTTACATTGCCTTCTAATAAGTGTTTATTTTTAAAAGTTTTGTCACCTCCTGTACATGTTTGTGAAGAAAAAAAACTGTGTAAAGTAAAATAATATCCTTTATACAATTTCAGGGCATAAGATCTAAAACAGAAGTATATTCTTTCAATTTGTAGCCCTTTGTGCATTCATTTATTCTCTTTAGACAACTTGAAAACTTCAGGATCTGTTAAATTAATGCAATTCTTGGCTTTTATGGGTTTTAGGCTGGCACACTCCCAAGACAGAAAAGGCTTCAATCTCTGATGAATTAAGATATTAAAAAACATTCTGTCAGACGTGATGAGATGTGTTTGTTAGCTGGTTCTGGAACTTCTGCACATATATAGAGCTTGTACAGGCAATTCCTCACCTCTTCATAGGGAAAACCTGGTCACTCCAACTCACTGAATAAATTAACTCAGTTTCCAGTCTCTGCTGCAAGGGTGGCCACAAGCCAGGACTTAGAGTCCTGTGACTGCAGAATCCCTTTGATGTCATCAGTGCTAATAGATCCAGGCACAGGAGAGCCATCTGGAATAAAGGGAAAACTAGGAAATCTTTAATAATTGTTCCTCTGGTTTGGGGATCTATAGCTTGTTCTGAACACATTCAGAGCAAATTTGCATGAAGCATAATTTCTGAAATATTTTCTCCCATCTTTTGTTGTATTAAATTAAGTTTCGTTCTTAGGTTCTTCTTTGTTCTCAAGGATGGCCAGTACTTGAAGAGTTGTACCTTTCTTCTAATAATATTACAGTTTTGGAAAGGTGAGTAACACAAGTAAGTCAGTTGTTAGCCACTTATGTACCACAAAGCACGTAAAGTTATATTCCTGTAACATTGACATCACCATAACAATAATTTATGCAAATTTCACTGCATCTGATGTACTTCACAACATTTATAAATGTGCACAATTGTGTGCATACAATTATATACTTAGGAAAATGTGTTTTCATTGCCCAATAACTATAAATATTGTGTTTATGTCTCTTTGTTTTTTCCAATGTATCAGGCCTGATAATGTCCTGCAGACTCTGAAGTTGTTAGACCTTTCAGACAACCAGTTACTGGATGGAAATCAGCTGCATCTAATAGCAGAGCTCCCCAGGTAGCTGTAAACAAATTTGCTGGAAATTCTTTGTCCTAGATATTCATCTCCATAGTCCCTGTTGGCTGAAATATGATAGTATTGATGTTGCATGAAAGATTCATGAGATCTTGAAGCAGAGGCATTTTGCCCTCTTGAGGACAGTAACTGCATTATTTAGTTGAGCTGTTTTAAAATAATCTTGCTTTTGTTGTATAATAACACATTCTTCAGCTGTGTATTATTATATTTTCATGATACACTTATGAAATGAAAGCGATTTACCACATTTTGCTAATTTGCAGAATTATCATCTTTCCCTGTAAACCAAAACAGCAGCCATGATTTTCAATAGCCACAAGCTATTTTTAAATAACTCATTTAGAAAATCACATATTTTAAATCCAGGAGCCATTCTGAAAGCTTGAAATTATTGCACTTAACTCACTGAAAATTTTATTCCCTGAACACTGCTGAAGTCTGTGAGACTACTTTTCATTTGTCAATGATGCTGCACCACATCAAAAGCTGCAGGTCTTTATTAAGAAAAAAAAATTAGGTTGTATTTTTTTGCAAAGAACTGTGCTACATGCAGTGATCATTGTATCTATTAAATTTCAGATTAGAACAGCTAATCCTTAGAAACACGGGGATATCTTCTATATGCTTTCCTGATGCTGAATTTGGTATGTAAAAGAAGTCATTTATTTATAATTTTAAAATTCTGTTTATTTAAAGTTTTCACTGTTTTCTTGTTACTCTTTTCCTAGGATGCAAGACAAAAATGTTTCCTTTGCTAAAACGCCTTGCAATAAATGACAATAAAATATCACAGGTAGGTTAGATTATGATGGTTTCACATTTTGTAAATAAATTATCTTTTTTTAAGAGTAACATGAAGTTTCCTTTTTCAAATTTTCTTTGATTGTATGTGTAAGATTCTGAGGTAACTACTGAACACTTTGGTCAATACAGAGGCATGATTTAAGAATGTAAAAACATTTCTTAACAGTTAAAACACATTTATGTTGTGGCAGCTACATCATAATTCTTCTCACAGAATTCTAATGATCTAAAATTCTGACTAATTCCTTGTTTTGGTTTGGTTTTTAATTAAATGGAGTGCAGTTCTTTCCTTAGCTAAATGAACAGGATCTGATGATCAAAATAATTTTTCCCTTATGTTTGTTGTACAGGAAAAGTCAGCGTTAACAGGTATTGTTCTGAAATGAAGTTCTATATTTGCACAAAAGATTCTTCCCTTCCATTTCAGTGGTCATCTATCAATGAGCTTGACAAACTGCCAAGTCTGCGGGCACTGCAGTGTAACAATAACCCCTTCATGGACACAGAGAAGAACCCAGAGACCCTGATACAGCTCATTATTGCCAAGATAAGTCAGCTGGAGGTTTTGAACAACTGTGAGGTATGTGATATTTCAACAAATTGCATGAGTCTGGCAAAAACTTTAAATCACTGCCTGAGGAATTGTTTTCAGTTTGAGATTATTGATTACTTGGGTGCAGGAAAAGTAAAGTGCCAACTAGTCCATCCCCTTGTCAGTGGGGCAATCAGTAGGGCTACAAGACTGAGCTCTCTTCGTGAGCATTGCTGAATCAGTGGGCACTTGGAAAAGATGGGTCCATGGTGGTTTTTTCTCAGTGCCTGAATTGTGTTGAAGCTGCAGGACTGTTAACAAAAACCATGCTCTTAAAAAAAAGAAACAACAAAAAATAGAAAAAGCAGCATAGTCAGATCTGTCAGTGACAGCAATATCAATATTTGCCTTCCACAAAAGAAAAATATCATAATCCACGCCAAATCAAACCTTCAGCAAATGTTTATTATCATAAAGGAGAGCAGAAGCAGCATCTGATCCACTGCTACAGAAAACATTCTTGCATCATCATACACAGCAAAATCTTTGCTTAGGTATTCAGTTACGGCTCAGTGAGTACACAGACAGAGGGGCTTTAAGACTCTTAATGGCTCTAAAATGTACTGAATATGTGGATTTGGAGACATGGTTTGTAAGATTCTTGATAGCATTAAAACATACTGAACACCAAGTAAGACCAAGGAGTCTGTGGCATTGATTAGATTTTATTTTCTGGAAAGTTATGTAATTATATTATGTGCCATTCCTGTGTCAGTACAGATCCTTCCTGCTGAAAGAAGAGGAGCAGAGCTTGATTATCGTAAAATATTTGGAAAGGACTGGCTAGAAGCTGGTGGGCATTGGAACCCAGAGAAAAACAAACCAAGTGAAGAATTTCTTGCTGCACATCCCAGATACCCAACACTTTGTCTTAGTAAGTACAAGCAGAGTACAATAGCATTTCCTCACCTCTGGCATTGTGGCAGCACTGGTTTGGTCTGTTCAATTTCTCTTGCCCTTGGTCCCTTTCTCGTTTGCTGCTACAGCCTTAGGAAAGCCCATTCATTGGTGGGCCTGCCAATGGGCTTTTGCTCCTGTGGGGCAGCTGCAAAGAACTGCACTCTCCAGGGCACTGCTGCCTCAGGAACTCAGGCTCCCTGCCTCAGAGACCTGTGAGCATGCACTGCACCACTGCTGCTGAGCAGGCAGCAGCTCTCTCAGCAATGGGAATGTTAAGCAGCACCCCCATGTCCTGAATGCTGTGGCAGCTGAACAAGGCTTTTGTCTGCAGCAGCACTGTGTGGTGCTGAAGCTACCACAGCTGTGCCAAAGAACTCCTGCCTGATCCTGCACCACAGTTGTCTTAGGTCTGGAGTTTAGTCTTTGAAGGGTTCTACATGCACTTTTCTTCCAACAGAATATGGAGCACCTGAAGAAGGAGAACTGAAGGGACGACAGCCTTTGACTCTGAAAAATCAGCTCCTGAGTAAGAGGCCAGAAATGGTCAAAATTGTTCCTTCTGCATTTAGAATATTTTATGAGCTTAGTATCTCCTAGGTGTATATGGAGAACTTGTTCCAGCTTGTAATTCTGCCTGTGTGAACTGCTTCAATGAGTTTGACTAGAAACCTGATTCTGTGTACTCTCTCATTTTCCCCCTCAACTCAAGCCAAATTATTTTCTCAGCTGAGATTTAATGGAGAACAAAGGTTATTGATACTCCATTCTGACAGTGTGAGTGGCTTCCTAACAGAAGACATCTCAGGTTTTAAAGCATTACATTCTAATGCATTTAGGTGGAAGACTAAATAAAACAAGGAATCTTATTGGCTAGACATAATATAAACCTTTTTTAACGATAAGTCTTTTAATCTCTGTAAAATAATTAGGCTAACAATGTCCTTTGAAAGTCTTTGTATGGTGCTTTTGAGAGCACCAAAAGCCTGTTCTAAACAAAATAAGCAATTTCCATTCTACTGCAGGTTATTTTAAGAAAATTAAATAGAAATTAAGCATTTTTAGGTAAATACTCATTTTGACCAAAAATATCCTATCTTTAAGCATATTAGGGAGTCACTTCTGCAATAAATCACCAGAGATTAATAAAAATTTGGTTATTTTAATTAATTGATTTTTCAGATAATGACTAAATGCTATCTTAACTGCTCAGATGCAGGCTACCTCCTAATTTTTGAGAGATCAGGCTGAGCTAGGGGAAACAACTTGCAATAAAAACAGACTAGAAAGACTATGCTTCTGCCATAACAGGCCTTATTATTCTTTCACTAATGCCTCACCCTTCTTCCTTAAGCTTTGACAATTAAGTGTCCTGAGAAACCTGAACAGAAACCAGTAGAGAAAAAACTACCAGGTAAGAAGTCTTACTTTCAAGCAGTTGTTTCATCGCTCCTTTTCAAACAACTGTATTAAATAATGGCAGCTCCCTCTGGCTTTGTCAGCTGCTGAAAGCTTTTCATCTGTCATATAAAGAAATGACAAAGGCAGAAATAATTTTAAAAAGTCATTATTCTTCTTACTTGAATTATTTCTATTCATACTTACTTTCAGTCCAGTTTGAAGATGGAAAGTTGATGCTTGTCTTATGACCTCTGCTGCTGGTTTCATGATTAATGTGTCTGAGGCAATTAAAAGCCAATTATTGGAGATGAAAGCTGGTGGATATGTTAACCAAGTAACCAGAACATGAAGTCTTAAGAAGCAACTGTATCATGTGTAAATCTAGATATTGAGGTCTAGTATCTAATACATAAAGCTAGAAATCTAGTTCTAACCTCCATCAAATTTATCTTTTGAAGTTTTAGTATCCATAATGAGACTAGAATGAATAAGACAATTCTAATTTAAGCTGATGTTTTGGAAAGATGTGTCAGAATGCAGTCTGAGAGAAAAGAAGTATTCAAGCTTTATTCTAAAATAAAAATCACATTTATTATCACAAGTTGCATAAAATCAGATAGATACAGCTTTTACAAAAATGTTTGATAGAAAAATATTTGTCTAAGTACAATGTGTGGTATGTGGTATTACAGGAATAACTCGCTATTGCTGTGCCTTTAGATAAAGCTTCAAAAGAAGTGAAAGTTCAACCAATATACTGAGTTTATCTATTGCAAACACAGGTATCACCTCTGGAACAAACTACATCTACTCATTCAAGATCCATTACAAAAAATACCCCTTCCTATAACTTACTTCATAATATAAACAAATCTGCTGACAATGTGTTTGGGACTAATAGCTCAATACCATTCCTAAGAATGTCACTAGTTCCACAGTGCCATTTGCTTACTTGTGCTGGGAAAGCCAATTCCTGGTAATGAAAACTGCAAGGAACAGTTGCTGGATGCAGGTAGCCAGAACCTGGCTGGTGTGTGTCCCAAAGGTCACTTAGTTTAGCATGTAGAATGCAAACTCAAAAAAGGTGAATTATGAAGCCATTTAGCACACCCTGCCCTATTCCCCACTGGTTAAACCACTTTCCACTTGACAGTAGCAGATATGGTTTCAGGTACCAAAGACATTATTGCAGTGTTAGAACTGAAGCAGCAATACAGCCTTTCACTGTTGCTATAAGCAAATAAAGTGAAACGCTGGTACTTCGCTACAGCTCTGTGGCAGCAGCATTTTTCTAGTAACGTCTCCTTCTCTCCCCTCATCAGAGTCTATGACTATTCAGAAGGTCAAAGGACTGCTGTATCGCCTACTTAAAATTCCTGGCTCGGAACTGAAACTGTCCTACGAAAGTTCTAAAGTGAGTTAAAAATGGGTATTCAACAACAAAATATTTCATGCTGCTAAAGGGCCATAGCATGTTTTAAATACTATCTAAAGAAATTCACTTGAGGAGGGCTGTCTTCATCATGTAATTTAGGACCTAATTTCATTCCTGTAATATGACAGATTCTCCCTAACTGCAACTGCCTGCTATTTGGTTTACATGGCGGGATTTCAGTTTAAGTCTGATTAGGTTTTTTTTTGCTTTCTTGTTCTAGTTGGAAGGAAAAGAAGTTGAACTAGACAATGACTTAAAGCCTTTGCAGTTTTACTCAATAGAAAGTGGAGACTGTGTGTTAGTACGGTGGTAAGAAGGGACTCTTGCTGGACTGAAGGAAAAGCTGACACAGGAACTGCAGAAGAGAGACAGTGCCTGAACAGATATACAGGTGAATATGAGTTTCACACGTGGCACCAGAGGGCTGTACAACTGTACTTTCAGCTCCTTAGCTTTATCATCAGCCTCCATGGAAACATCTGCTCACTCGTCCTACCGGAGAGATATCGAATAGTTCTTAAATGCTTCAATTAAATAAAACTCAAGGTCACCATTTTGCAAGATTTTATACTGCCTTCCCCCAGCAGTGGTGAGAATTTGTTTTACTGGGTTGTGATCTCTTTGCTGACAAGACAATATTAGTGCTGCACTGAGAGGCCACTTGCTCTTTGCTTGCACCTCCATCCAACAGCCTTAAAGTGAACAAAAGCCACCAGTAATTTTAGAAAAATCTACCTTAGATTATTAGGGTCAAAATCTCCTAGACCTTTCTTCTACCCTACAGTGTTAACATACCACGTTATAAATAAGTTCTCAGCACACTGCAAGGCATTGCTATTTATTTTACAGTCTTTAGCATGCTGTTCTTCAATCTTACTTTACTTTCACTTGTGTAACCTCAGGTTCAGACCTAGTAACACAGTGAGCTCTCAGAAATCCCTCCTAAATCAGGCCAAGTTTGCAGTACTTGAAGATTTGGTATAAGCAAACCTTGATTTTATTTTTTCTAAAATGACAATGGCATAAACAAATTAATCACAAGTCCTAACCCCCACTGCTGTCCCCATCTGTGCACAGATGAGGGCAACCCCTTAGACAGCACAGAACCTGCTGCAGCAAGACTTACCAGCTGCCCTGGTGCAGAACACAACTCTCCACAGGATCCTCGAACAGCCCTATACTGAATCAAATCAGTAGTGCTTTAATTTACAAAAGACAGGCTATTTGGCATTCTTATGTGTATTTATTAATTACAAGTAGGTCTTTGACTTTATATAAAAAGGAATTTTTTTTTTAAATCTTGAACATTTTGGTTTTTTCTCTGATCAACATCTATACTATAGAAAACGAATAGTATCAGTCCACTTGTAATTATCAAAAGGGATGTGCAAATATTGTTATACTTTAGTTGAAACCCAACATTAAAAGGTACCTTAACATTTCTTATTGTTCGAGGAATGAATCCAAATGTACACTTTTCCATAATCATTATACACTACCCTGTTTTCCAAGGCCAGTCCATCATCTTTCCTCACATCTACATGGATCTCCACACAGTTCCTTTAATCTCCAGAGCTCTCCCAGTTCCTGAGGAGAGTACTGGGGGGAAGACAGCATGCCACTCTCACATGTTTTCTCACACAACCAGAGACCATCCTGTTAAGAGAGAGAACAATTTCAATAGCTTTTCTTAGTAAGTATGTAGTCTCCAGCAATCTTCACTTCCAAGAATCGGGTGTTTGTTGCTAGAAACAATAAATGCTGCACACAAAGATCTGTTAGATCTATTCAGAGAACCTGGGGGTAGGGATGGAGTCTGTGGGTGGTTTGTGGCAGTTTTGTGGTTTTTCTTTTAAATACATCTTTAAAAGATTTTTTTCCTCTGGATTTTAGTTAGAAAAAGAACATTTCTCCTGCTTTATGCTAGTTGGAACAGAGGCATGTACTCTTTCTGTAAGGTCAGACAATTCCTTCAGACTTACTTGATATCGCTTGGGCCCTACAGCTGCCATCCAGATCCCCATGCTCACATCTTCACCCTGAGATGACACAAGAAAATAAAAAACACAGAAATGAGCACCAAGAAAGCATAACTGTGACCTGGAATAAGTTGCACCATCTACCAGCAGTAAAGAATGGTAACTACAAAAACCTACACCATACTACTGCAGAGGTGTTAATCCTCCCTCCTTTCCCATGATAATACACTGTTCTTACAAAAACAGAATACAAAAAACAAGATTACATCTCCAGAGGTTCTCAGTCCAAAACATTTGTGTTTTGACTGAGAACAGGCACTAAGCACAGCAATGAGAAATGTGGCAAAAGCCCACATGTTCTTTCTGACTCACCCAGTACATGCTGTTCCCCTGACCACTTCAACACAGAAAAACTGAACTCATCTTTATTACCTGGTACGTTTTTAATCTTTCAGAGTTGCTTGCCAGCCACTGCACAATGTCTTTGGAGATGACATAGCCAGACCCACAAGCAAAGGCTGGATATGCAGGACTTGGATACTCCAGTTCTTGCCATTTCCCAGTTCGATCAACTGCCCAATTTAGTCTGAAACTAAAGACCAGGAAGACCATGTTAGATATGAGATGTTTATAGAGTCCTCTGTGGAACCTATGAACACTGATAAAAACTGAAGCAGTACTGATAACAAATGATTGAGAGGAAGAAGTAGGTGATCCTAATTATAGTTCCTAGTCTTATTTCTCTAGGGCACAAAACTGAAATTGTTTTGTTGTTTGGTCTCAATCTTGGATAATAAGAGAAAGTTTTCAAAACAAAAGCAATATTGACAGTCAAGTCTTCAGCATCTGCACCTTGGTGTTGGGTTTTGAACTAGGTAAGCACAATACACATCCTTACCTATTTTGTTACAGGCAAATCTGTGTCTTGCTAATTAACCCCTTTGGTTAATCAACATGCCATGACACAAAGGCAGTGCATCCAGCAGGCATGCAGATTCCAATGGTATGCAATGCATTTTCCTGTTAATACTGGTGGCTACTTAAAAATCAGGAAGCAGTATGTACCTTCTCTAAGCTGTTTTCCAAATGAAGCTCAACAAAGATGTTCAAAGGCTGCCATCACTGAATTACAAAAAACCTCTTCCTGGCAGTGGTGTTCTCTAAGGAAGGCTTCACTCACTCCCCCAGCCTGCAGGAAGCAGTCTCTGTCTGCAGTCTCCCCTCACACTCCCAGCGGGGCAGAGCTCACCGCCGCACTGTGCAGTGCTATGGACCCTGCCAAACTGCCAAGTGAGGCAGTGAAGCATCCTGCTTTTCCTGTTTGGGAACAAGCTGCTATTGCACTCTGGCCTCACAAATACTCCATGCACTCACAGCTGAGACATAACTGTGTCAGTGCAGCAGGGTCTCCCCCTGGTTTACAGAGGTTCAGCATTGCTGTTTTCCAGTCATGAGCACAAGCAGCTGAAAGCTTCAGTGAGCTAAGAATTGTCACCTCAGACAACAGCCCTGAAGGGGAGGAATTACAGCTGAGTGGCAGATACGTTATCAGATTCTGCCCATTCTCAACTGAAGCTGACATGTTAAAGAACAAAGTACATGAAAGTCTCATCTGATACCCAAATTAATTTTAGACTCAGTATCTTCCACTCCACTGAATCACAGCACAAAGGGTTCAACCCACTCCAGAGACTGAGAAGCATCTGCTTTGATAATAATTCTATACTTCCATAGTATTTCAGCATTTTACCCAACACATCATACTTGCCTGATCTGAAGACTGTGATTATTCAAAGAATTTACACTCAAAGATGTCACTCCTACAGATCTTTGAGATGATCACAAGATAACCAACTATTTCACACACTCAACCACACACCTTGTTAAATCACTTTATGAGAAAGTAACAGGCAGGACCAGATTTGTGAAGCAAAGCAGCAAAGGCCTGTTTATCTTCAATGAGCAGAGGGCAACAGGAAGGCACATTGTACCATTATGCTATATTGAAGGCTAGAGTTTCTGCTGTATTGGATGGCATACCAAAGCTGCAATGCATTTCATGGATGGATGGGAAGATATGGGCTATTTTGATCCTCCTGGTTATTCACAAGTGTAATACAGGCTGGGAAAGTTCACTCAAAATTTAGATCTTAATCAGATCTACTATTTCAAACAGCAGAAATGGGTTGTCAATGCCTGAAATTTGCAGATGTTACAGTAAAGTGCAGACCACAACAGAAATTTTGTTCCTTCTATTTACCCCACTTCCTCAAGCCCACCAGAAAAATCCCAGTGACATCATAAAAAGTAATATTTATAGTTCTGTGCTATGTACTTTCCTTTTAACTTCACTGCATTGCTGGAAAATTCTTATTTACTTAAGTACCATGACAAAGATGTTTGTAACACATTTTAAAACCAGCTTAAGATATTCAGTAAGTTCAAATCATTGTAAAGGCATATTCTGGAAAGTTATTATAAAGGACTGATTTCTGATTCTGAGATTCAAAGTTCTAACATACAGAATTCCTGCTTTTTACAACTGGCTTCCTCAGGCATAGGAGGGGAACCCATATGAAAACAGACTTAAGTCACTAAACCATTCACTAAAGAAATGGTATCTATCTATCTATCTATCTATCTATCTATCTATCTATCTATCTATCTATCTCTTAAAGATAATTTTAAAAAGCAACTTACTTTCCCCACCAGATGTTTGGCCTGTCCAACTTTTTCTGCATTATCCTGTTAAAAACAGCTTCCAAATCAATGTAACAGTCATCATCAGTCTTCAGCAACAAGTCAAAACTCGTTGATTCAACTGTCCTGTAGCCAAAAAGAAAAGATGAGATGCTGAGCTGCACACCACAAACTACAGACAGTACACTCTGCAAGAGGCTTTTTGGGATGCAGGGGGGGAAGCATGAGGGGAGGAATGTCTTTCCTACCCTTGACTTTTAAATGTTTTCTCTATCGACCAAGGGTGACTCCTCCTTCAGAGGAGGTATCCTATGATGATCTTACAACATGGACTTGTGTATGAGCAGAAGAAAACAAATCTGAAGTTTTGTTCTCCAGGACAGATGGTGGATTTACTAATGAAACCATCTTAACAATCCTCAGAAGGGTATGAATCCCTGATGCTGATGGCAACACAGCTGCTACAAGCCACTGGCTACACATCAGTAGCCTACTTTAAGGATGAGACAGTCAATTCAAAGGTAATGAGAAGGTGGTAGGTGGTAAAAAACAGCTGTGGAAACAACTCTGTACTTACTCTTCCTCTGTAAATGCACCCTTCAAATATGAAAAATGTTATCTTTACCTGTCTGAAATAGCTGAATGTGACACACATATAATAACCAAAAAAGCTTAAGATTCTAGGGATCATGGCTGATTTGGTTAATGATGTTTGTAAGGGTAACTTCTTATAACCAGAAGAGTATTTTAAAAAGCCATTTATTACTAAATCTTGAAAAATTTCTAATCTGTAAGAAAATATCACAACGATCTAAGTCTTGACATGCAAACCTTGTTTTAGAACTGAAAGCATGGTTCAGTTTTTCAGTTACATTCATAGCCATGGAATTTGTGAAGTAAGTGCATAATCTTGCAAGCAACTAATCTGAATTTTGGTTAAATTCAACTGTCAGCTATATTTCTTACTCAGCATCAGTAGCAGCATGAATTAACTGAAACAGTTGTCTCAGAGTAATAGAAATCACTGCAAATTAGAAACTTACTAGACTCACCACAGACAATACATTACACTATGAAAATTCTTCCTATCAGCCTTCTGTCCCTCCTGCCCACAAGCTCCTGTGGCCACATCTGGACTACAGTGTGCAGTCTTGGACTCCTCAGTACAAGAGGGACATGGCCATACTGGGTGCAGAGTCCAGCAAAGGCCCATCAAGATGATTATGGGACTGGAGCAATGGCCCCAAACAGAAACACTGAGCAAGTACACAAACTGGCCAAAAGCCATCCTTTAAAATACTAAAACTGCTAGTTTTTAGTTGGATACAAATGCAAAGAAATTACAAGGAGAAATGAAAAATTTTACACCTGGACTCTTGCAGCAGAAGCCTGTCTTGCCAGCTAGTGCTGATTTGAAGCACTAAGGGTCAGCATTCAAAAATCTATAGGCACTGCCATTTTACTCACTACATGCCCCCAAAATTGTGAGACAGAAATACAACTTATGAAGTAAATCACATAAGGCATGTATTTCATGGAACCTATCAGATAACATCATCTGCTGGATCATCTTGTACTGCAAACAGCACCATTCCTAAGAGAAAACAAGAAAATATTTTCTTTTCAACTTACCATCGGTAGAAGTTCAGCAGTTTGGAGGGAACATTTCTGTAAGTGTCAATCACATCTACAAACACAATGTCATCATAGGTACTGCTTTCTTCCTTCAATAAAGCATCTTCTTTCTCAAGGTTTTTTATGTGATTTGCAAACCTTTCTGGGCGAGTATGGAGGCTTTTTAAAAGAGCATCACCTTCTGAAAGAAACAGCACCCATTACTAAACAAAGATGCATATTTATGTATTATTCCACATTTCTCTTGGATCATGCAGGGCACATATTGATAAAGTTAATCTGAAGAAGCATTCAAATTAATGGGGCTATGAAAATCCTGCAATTAATTTTAAAATGTCTACAAAATGGTAAAAGTTACAGAACAGCAAAGAAATACATTTTTGTATAAGGCCTGACACTAAAAGTTTAAAGTAAAAAAGTATTCCTTTACAGTAATAAAAGAACTCAACTTTCAAAGGTTCCTTAATATAAAGAATAGTCTGAGACTTCACTATTACTCTTATCTGTAGAGTAAAAAGGCCACTGTTAATTACTCCTAAGTATATGTATCTAGCATTAAAAATAAACACACAAACAAACAATGCTATGCTAAATATAATGAAATAGACATTGCTTTGATGTAGCACAGATGGTCCCTGCTGAACCACATCACATAAACTGCAGGTAAAAGCTAAAAATATACTGCAGATAAGTTGGTACTGAAGAAGACTTTGACAAACAAGATGGAAGGGCTTTAGCACACGCCTCAATTCAGGCTCCTACACTGATGACAAGACAACAGGACTGCCCAATTATATTTGCCAGGCCTAGCTACAAAAACACAGCAATAACACTCTCAGAGTCACTGCATATGTTGCCAATGATGGACCAATAAGAACACATCAACTCCAGTGCTATGTGGCCAAAATCTTAGAAACTGGAAAGGGCTCCTATAAAATCTCTGAACATTCTGCTGAAATTGGTGTAAAAGAGCAACAACAGGGATGGAAATTGTTTGTCCACATTGAACATTGTGATACAGTACCTCTAACTGCAGCAGAACTGGGAAAAAGTGTGAAAAATATCAGGGACAGATTTCATTGCATGACATTTTTAAACTTGATTTTGGGTAGAAGAGAGTCTAGATAAAAAGACAAAGGGATGCAAGTCAACTGGAGTGGCTGACAAAAGGCAAGCAAACACATCAGGACATTGACTTAAAGCATAAAAGAGCCAGGAAGAAAATGTCTGGTGAAACACAAGGCCCCCTAGGTTAGGAGAACCTAGGGTGACTAAGTTCATGGAGACAGCCTAAATTATACTCAGAAGTGTAATTTAGATTACCTGTTTTACTATAACATCAAATGTCATGCTACATTTTATGGACTTACCTTGAATAGTGTAGATAAAACCACCTGCTATTCCCTCCACACCTTCTGTGAGCTCATGTGGCAGTGACCCTTCCCCTGCCTGTTAGAAACAGATTAATGGAAATTAATAGATTAATTCATCTCTCATTACTGATGTGTTTTCCCTCTGATTTTAATGTGTGAAGTTTTCTGGCAACTAAGAATGAAATTAATCTAAAACTCTACTGGTTTAGGCACCTGTATAATCACAGAATCATAGAATATCCTGAGTTGGAAGGGGCCCAACAACAATTATTGATGTCCAATTCCTGGTCCTGCACAGGACCACACCAAAAATCACACAATGTGCCATGAAAGATTAAGACTAAGATTTTTAACTAAAGTTTTGTGGCATTTTTTTTAAATTTTCACCCAAAACTAGCAGTACCACTGAAACTTTCAGAAAACTAGTTTCAAAGTTGACAGCAAAATTCAAAATTATTCTGGCTAAATTACAACGACACAGGATGTTTAGGCAAGCAACAATTTGACATGAAAAGAAACACGCTGCCAAAAAGCAAATAACCAGACTTTATCCCTTCAGTTGGGATTTTAGCACAGGATTTTTGTCCCACATTTTGCCATTTCTGATATACTGATGCTGCTTCACATCTGACAAAAACAGTGAGAGTTTACTCCCCTCAAAATAAAATGCCACTTAAAAGTGTAAATTTTTTGCAAGAAGGCAAAGCAAAACTTCTCTTCTGAGACAAAAGGAGAAGCCCAACTGAATTAATGATTTACACAGAGAAACACAGGAAAACAAAATGCTAAATTCTCAACACTTATAGGAAAAATAGAAACATGGTGGAAAGGAAGGTGGGAGACTCACTGTAATGACTCTGAAAACACCTCCTCCATCATTCACCATCACTTTATGAAGGTTTCTTGAAACCAAGCCCTGAAGATCCTGGCTCTCCCACACAATGGTACCTTCAAAACTCTGGTTAGAGAGAAAAACACTGTTATGCAGGTATACAAAGACTTAAAAAAAACTAAAGTCAAACAGTTTGGACTCTTTAATATTATTTTATAATAGTCAACTTCACACAAAATTTAGCTTGAGTGCATAACATAAATGTTTTACTAACACTTCAATAAAAGTAAATTACTCATAAATGAAACACATCCATGAAACTCAGTAACACGTAATCATTCTTTTAACACTAATCTCTATATTAAACTTTTAACAGAAGCCTAGTGTAAAGACTTTGGCTTTCTAAAATCATCAAAATAGCATTTAGAGGTGACCTGAAGTGAATTTTTAAAAATCAAATATAAAATCCTACATTACAAAGAGAATATGTTAAAACAGATTTGGAAACAAGCTCAGCTTTTATCGTTATCTGCCAAACAGAGATCAGAGACTCAATCCTGACAGCAGCAAAACTCAAAGAAAAATATGGCCACCTTTATTGCAGCAAAGGTGTCACAAGCTACTGTAGGAGTGACAGAATTCTTACTGCACATCTTGGCTGATAAAGAAGAAAAAGACAAGTGAATAACTTCAAAATTTTCTGGTTTTAACTGTCCAATTAAGCTATTCCACTCCATGTTTTATACATATATATATATATGTGTGTGTGTGTGTGTGCATGCATGTGAAAGGATTTCATCTCAACTTTAAACTGAAGACCCCTGAGAACATGCAAAGGAACAGGTGGTAAGTTGTACAAGTAGGAATATTGGTAGAACTTTATTTTTAAAAAATTTTAAAGCAATTTCTCCCTTATGAAAAGGTAGGGTTGTTATACTCCAGACTCCTAGATAAGCACATTCCATTTTGTCTCTCCCCATTCCATAGGAAGCACACTGGTTGTTTGTGTGGGTGTTGGAACAGAAAAACAACTTGTTTGTAGATGCATTTCTGTTGCTGTAGGAAGTCTGTTTACTTATACCAACCTCTCATCTCTTCCCCATTTTAGCTTCCTTGTACACTAGAAACCTTCTCCAAATATTCTCCAGTTACTGAAACACCTTTAAGTCTAGATTAGAGTTCAGTTTACTTTTTGCTTTCCTCTAGAAGTAGGTCTTAACACCTGCAGCAGTCTCAGTGTTTAATGACAGCTCTGTGTGTATTTCAGAAGTCTCTCATCTATTATTTAAAATGCCAGCTTTATGAGCTAATAATGGAGCTAGCCAGTGTTTGTTCAAGCCTGACTTCTATGCTTAATATCTTCCCCTTGTTTCATAGAATCACAGAATAAGCTGAATTGGAAGGGACCCATAAGGATCATCCTATCCAACTCCTTACCCTGCAGGACCATTCCCAAATCACACCCTTTGCCTGCAAGTATTGGCCAAACTCTTCTTGAACTCTTGGCTTGGTGCTGTGACCATTTTTCTGAGGAGTCTGTTCCAGTGCCCAAACACCCTCTGGGTGAAGAACCTTTTTCTAACATCCCACCTAAACCTCCCCTGACTCAGCTTTGGGTCCTGTCACTGTCACCACAGAGAAGAGATCACTGCCTGCCCCTCCTCTTCCCTGTATGAGGAAGCTGTAACTGCAATGAGGTCTCCCCTCAGTCTCCTCCAGGCTGAACAGGTCAAGTGACCTCAGCTGTTCTTCAAATGCCTTCCCCTCAAGGCCCTTCACCATTTCATTGCCCTCCTTTGGACACTCTCTAACAGTTCAATGTCTTTTCTTCTACTGAGGCATCCAAAACTGTCCCCAGCACTCGAGGTGAGGCCATCCCAGTGAAGAGCAGAGTGGGACAATCTCCTCCCTTGCCTGGCTGGTGATGCTGTGCCTGAATGCAGCATCAGGACACAGCTGGCCCTCCTGGCTGCCAGTGCACTGCTGACTCATACTCAGCTTTCTGTTGTTAGTTTAATTATTTCTCAGTTATCAAAATAAATGGACCAATATTAAGATTTTTTCTCATCTTTTTGCAGTGACTGTCATGATCTATTCCAATGTTTTTTGCTGTAGGGATTGGGCTCTAATCACACCTCAGTGTCCTGTTTACACACACAACCTTTGGAAAGTTGTGCAGTGAACAGGAGAGTCCTTTAGGAGCAAGAGTCTTTTCATGCCTCAGCAAGCAGAAACATTACAATTCTCACCACTGACTATTACTGACACTGACTTCAAATGCACCAGGAGTCTTAATCAGTTACTACCATTGAACCTCAATGTAAGGTGTCCTAAGGCTGCAAACTATCATTATTTCCAGGTTGAAAGACTTGTAAGCAAATTTTCTAATGACTTTAGCCTTCAGCTATTCTTACTCTAAGCCACTTAATGAAAGCTGAGGCCTGAAAATGCTTAAAGCAAAAACATTAGTGGCACACCTGAGACTACATCATCTGTTTTTCCCCATTTAAATTCCAGCCTTGTTGCTGCCAGAGCGCAGTGGCATTTACAGTGAATACCGAACAGGTGAACTGACATAATGCAGCCCTGCCAAACTCCTTTCCTAGTGTTAGACAGCGCTGTGCTTTTTGTTCCTCCAACTACTCCCCATTAGTAATACAGAATATGTGCATAGAGCCCCATCTTCATGCAAGTGGCCCACAGCTTTTTGACAAAACAAGTGCATTGCCTAAGACTTGTCTGTAAGAGCCCTGTGTGTTTTCATTATCTGCTGGAGCTTCTGCTGTTCTGTGCTTTCAGCCGTTCCAAAGCTGAATGATCGATTCTGTCTCTCACAATCTGGCCGGCCAGATGCTTATTCTAATGCTGCATTTCCTTCCCTTTCCCCAGGACGAGCAGAAAGAGCAGCACTTCAGCTAGAATCAGCTAGAAGATGAATAAAGTTCTTCAGCAGTCTATACAATCCATTACTTCTTCAAGGTGGAAAGCCAGAGAATAGACACTGTCTCAGACACCATCCTATGACAATTAAGCAGTTCACTAAATTTAGTGCTCTCAAAGAAGTAGACAGGAACACGTGGGCATTGCCACCTCCTCTGAATCATTGTGTATGCTTCAGCATCCTGAGCATCACAGGAGACTGCAAGCTGTGCATAAGCCCTATTAATCTACGTTAGAAACATGGTGTTACCCTGTAAGCATTCAGCGCATGACACACATCAGATTAAGGAAGCCCACACAAAGAAATATATGAATACTAATATTCTGTCTCTCAAGGAAATACTTCCTGTCTGCCTCTCAGGAAAATTGCAACCATTTATAGCAAAATTACAACTGCCTGGAATTTTAGCATCTCAAAACAAAGTCTTAGAGGGAAAAGGCTCACATGATAGACTGCCAAATTACTGGGTAACCAATATTCTTTTTAAAAACATAAAATAAACCCTTAATTATTTTAGTATGAAATTAGGTTGCCAAAACACATGCACAAAATACTGCAAGTGGTCTGCTCACCTGAAAGGTCTCCAGCATAACAACCTGCACAATACTCAGTAAACACTAAGATGATAAACCAATCAGCCAGCTGCAGATTTCCCTTAAAATTAATAGATTTCCAAATGCATTCAGTAGTACAGAGCCAGGGGAATAAATCAGGCAACAAACCGACCCAAATTTTCCTCTCCTCCCCTCTTCCCTCAGTCTTTCCTTGCTTCATTTTTTCATAATACAATTTCTTTAATAATAGAACAATCCAGACCTAAAGACAACTTACAGAAATAGCAGCAAGAGTACAGGAAAATATTTAAATTAAGGGAAACTGTCTAAAATGGTAGCTGAGATAACTAGTGAGAGATCACTGATCCACTGAGAACAATTCCTTGTACCTGGGAGGGTCTGCTAACTAAAATTCTCCTTCTGTGCCAACTTTTATTCATTAAACCTTCACTGTAAAAACATCAGAGTATTTCCCTATGATATTCTGCTTTTTTCCAGCTGTTCTCTAGAAACCTGTGCCATCCTCCCCTCCCTATCTTGTGTGCTAATGTCTGATAAAGCAGAAGGGAGAAAGAAGCATCATATTTTCTGGTAAACTCCCACAAAATGAAAGCAGGCAGTCTTCAATCAGGTAAGTCTTCTTAAGTTGCTACTATTTGACAATGTATTTTATCAATTTGTATTTTCCAGGCTTATGCTTTATAATTATTCGTGATAATAAGATGGTGTAAAACAAATCCTGGATTTCAGCACATCCCTGCAACTACTTACCCATTCTGTGAACTAACATTCTAGAGGTTTTCACCTGCCCTTTTCTGCCTCAGGCAAAGGCCAGTTTTATCAGTCAGTCTGTCCAGATGACTCAAAAGAACTGCTGGCAATTCTGATACTGCACATACCTCTGGCAAAATAAACTGCTCTACTGGCTTGTACCACAATCTGTTCACCTGCACTCCACAGCTCGGTGGACTGAAGCGAGCACTGAAGATTGCTTCCTGTGAACAACAGGGGAAAAACCAAAATTTAAAAAAATCAAAACACACATTAGAAGGGGTACTGTATTATGCAGGCCATCAAATGGCTTTTAGATAATAACAAATTACATACAGATGCTGCACTGCCAAATTCCAATCTTCAGAAAACAGTTTCCAAGCTCCCTAATGATACCAGCTTTTCTCCTTCTTTTATCTACTAATGCAGATAAAATTATCAGACATTGAACATATAGGAATTCTACAATTTAGGAAATATGAACTTGATTACAATATAACTTTATTTTTATTATGGCTCTTATAAACCAAACTCTTTGGAAGTTCATCCTGGAAAGCCATACTTAAAATTCTTTCTACTATAGCATAGGCAGAAGTTTTGAAATTGTTATTGGTCGAGATAAATGTAATATATCGAATGCAACGATCTTGTTCAAAATTTTTTTTCTCTCCAAATCACAAAGCACAAAGCTATTCTATCAAATCCATAACAGCTTGGGACTGGGGGAAATGAAGACTGATTATCAATGAAGTCTGATTATTACCAGTAAATAATACCAGTTTCTAGAAATCTTAAAATGCCTTGCCAGAAAAAATTACAGCTGTCCTGCATCTCTGCTTGGAGGCAGCAAATGTATGTTTCTGCACATTTTAAATATATTCAATAGCTTATTTTTTATTTCTTAATGACTATCAATATTTATAACCACAAATACAAACAAAAACTTGTGCATTGGAATTAGAAGCAAGTGCTCTTTCATTACAGCATCTAGATTAAGTCATAGCACTTTGTGAATTTTATCATTTCCTCATTCAGGATGTGCCTCTGTATACATATATGAGAATTTAAAATGCAACGGAAGAAAAATATAATTCATACACTTGTCAGTTAAGTACTTCTCTTCTAACTCACCAACACAGCATGTCACTTTCTGTAAGAACTTAATCTACGAAAAAGAGACATCATGCTTTGAAAAGACAACTGCAATACTCTACCTCATGTTCTGCCTGGTACAGCTTTACAGTGATGTTCCTCTGGAATCCCACCCCATCAGCCTCATAAAATACCCCAAGGCTGGTAATGACAATGGGGTAAAGTACACGAAAGTTCACACTGACAATTCTGTCTTCAGACAGCACAGAAGGTGTGTCCTCAGGGAGACTGAATGCTTCAATTTCCTGATTCAAAACTGTATGAAAAGAAAAGGCCAGAGGAAAGGTGAGTAGAGTTCATAGTTCCTGGATACACACAAACCACACTGCCTACATGCAAAGCATTCTGGTTAATCAGCATGGCCCACAAGTGCACAAGGATAATCAAACACTGGAGTAAAAGAAAATACAATGGGCTGCAGACTGCAGCAAGAAAAATTTCAGTGATACAGCAACCTGCAAGCCAATAGCAATTGCAACTCAATGCCTACATATCCACAGGGAAAAGATTAGAAACACAATAAATCCACAGCAGGAAGACAAAAATGCTATTTGACTGCATGAATACCTGTATATTAGCATAATAAAATAATTATTCATGTATCAAAATGACACACACCTCCACTTAATTCAGCTGCCCGCTTTTTGGCATTATCGCCTACCTAAGCCCTGAGGTACCATTTATACTTGGGAACAGTGGATGTTGTCATTCAAAGAGAAAGTAACAGAAGTTCTATTTTGTGTTGAATCATGGCTCAGGGCCTAGCAGTCCTTAGTTAACTTGTACTAAAGAGCAAAAATCAAGTAAAATACAAAAGGTGACAGGAAAAATTTACAATTTTATTAGGAATTTTTGTATGGCATTTAACTTTTCCCCCATTTTAAATTTCTTAATTGTTTCCTCTCTAAAGCAGAATCTGAAAGACTTGTCAGCCAGACTTGCTTAGAGAATTCACTTTGTCACCAGAGAAGTCCATGTGACACTCAAGACTGTCACCTTGCTACCTTCTTCTCATTTGACACTATGCCAGGTCATTTTGTCTCTCTCCAACTTAATTTAACACATAGATCAAGTAAAAATGTATTTTACACAGGAGAGACATTGGTGACACAAGGAAAATGCAAATCCATTAGAAGTCAATGGCCTCCCCTTCACATGCCCAAATCTCTCTCCCTTTCTGGCCTGCACACAGTACTTACAGGAAGGTTATTCATGTTCTAGGGGGTACTTGTTTTCAAGACTAGCTGTCTCAATTAAAGTCCACAAAGTACTCTCAGAAAAGATAATTAGCTCTAGTTCAGACCACAGAATATTTAAAAGTTAACTTCTATACCTGGGTTACTGATGTTCAGAAGTTTGCAGGAGTAGGGGTCTTCTCTGTCCTTCACTGGCACAGCACAACCATGTGCACCTATTATAAACTTCACAAGGACACTAAAATAATTTGCTTTTATTAACACCAGTTCTTTTCCCTCCTCCCTCCATCTTCAATAAACTTAATTTTATCACCATGGCCTGTCTTTCACAGGGTTGAAATTTTGAACCTCTTAAAAATCAGCAATGACAGTTGTTATGCAGAGCAACCACATGAATCCCCTCACAGGAGCTGAATTCCAAATCTATGTTAACATTTTACATTATGGAGGTCACAAGAAGATTGGCAGTTAGAAATGAGATCCAAGACAGCCAGCACACTATAGAGAAAAAAGACTTAAGGCAAAACTGAAGGATCTCAGAGACCTGCCCCTCCTGGCCTGAGTTTGTTACTTAATTCAAGATTCTTTAAATAGTACACATTCAAAAGTCAATGAAAAACATAGTAAAAAAAAACCCAAAAAGACACATAGCATCAAAGGAGGAAGGAGGATTCCAAACTATCTGTTACAATGAAATATTTCAACTTTGGGTTGTAGCAAAACAAGAGGTTCTCCTCCAGCTCCAATCATGGTTATTCCATTAGTACGGAAACATCAGGTAGTACGAAGAGCAAGGATCCACCTTAACCCATCTTTTCACCTAGCAGCTAAATGTCCTCCCAAAACTCCATATAAGCTATGAAAGGTCACAATTTCAGACGACTGAAGTGGCTATGCTGCACTCCAGGCTGCATGCTGACACCAAATCTGGGAACAGCAAAATGCTCTCAGTGCAAGGCAGGTACCAAGGTGTGAGGACGGCAGCATTTCCAGGGATGAACTACAGCAGAGCTTCTCAGCAAAACCAGACCTGTCTGTGCACTGTCAGGTCTGTGCAAGCAATCAGGAAAGGCCACTCACACTGCAGCAGTTTGGTGCACCTGGTTCAGTGGGAAATAAACCTGAACTTTACAGTTGAAGCTGTTTGCAAGAGTTTTCATGGTTCTCTCACCAAATGTGATCCTATCTGCTTTCGAGAATCCTGGATTACTGAGGATTCAAGTTGCACACTGTACATTGCAACATAAAAAAGAGAAAGGCTTATACATCACAAATGAACAGTGGCAAGTAATTGCAAAAGCACTGTATAAAAAGTAGTTACAGTCCATGGCAAGAATTATTCTTATATACTATTAAGCAGACTTCAAAAAAATCTATCAGAGTACAAGATGCTCAAAAACAAACAAACAAATAAACTAGGAAATACTTTAAAAGAAGAATTATTAAATCAAGACATTTCAGCATTACAGTCCTGACCCCCTGCCCCCCAGGCCCAAACTACAAAACAGCGAGGTGTTACCGTTGGTTCAGGGCAGGATGCTGTTTCAGGTGCTTGAACCAAGTGTTCCTTATAACACTGCGTAGCTCATGATTGTGTCGAGCTGACAAAACACCTACAATAACATCATAATGTTTCAGCTTCCACTGAGGAAAGAAGGACAGTGGACCTAGAAGTAAAAAGTGACAAATATTTACTTTATGCACGTATTACCACAAGCCTGAGTTGCAAGCAATAATTAAAATTCCAGCCTTCCAGTACTTAAAGCGGGCTTACAAAAAGGAGGGAGAGCAACGTTTTGGTTTTGCAATGCAGATAGTGATAGGACAAGAGGAAAGTTTAAGTTTAGTTTAAAACCTAAAATAGGGGAGATTGAGATTAGATGTTGGGGAGAAATTCTTTACTCAGAGGGTGGTAAAACACTGGCAAAGGTTGCCCAGAGAAGTTGTGGCTGACTCATCCTGGGAAGTGTTCAAGGTCAGGTAGGATGGGGCTTTGAGTAACCTGGTCTGGTGGGAGTCATCCCTGCCCATGGCAGGGGAGTTAAAATTAGATGATCTTTAGATGATCTTTCTACCCAAACCATTCTGAAATTCTGTGATTAAAGGACATCTCAAAAGCAAGAGAACCAAAACACTAAAAATAAGCAGCAGAACTACTTTTGCATTCTTGGTTTGGAATCAGAGAAACATTTTCAATATGCCAAAACCTTAATTTCAGTGTGGGATCTTAGGGCCTATTGTTTCTAACCTTTTGAAGTGGAACACCACTCTGCCTTCACACAGGGTGTTACATCCCTACACAGGGGAATGCTCTGGCTTTATTCAAAGCTGGATGGCAGGCCAATACTTGTAATCCAGGATTTAGCTTGTCCTGTTTTAATTTAGAGATCATGAAACCTAGACTTGATTTCAAGCAGGATTATGACCAGACAGAGACCTGAGAAGCTCTGATTTAGAGCCTGTAAACAGTCAGGCAAGTAGCTGAAGTGTATTTGTTTAATCTATCAAGCCTCCTAGAGTTAAGACAGATTTGTATTCAGTTTTAGCAAAGGACTGCTTCCCTCTCATCTCACTATGTTTTTCATTGAGCTGCAGATAAAGAACACAAATGTAAGTGTGAGTGCACTTTAAACTATTACACAGACAAGATTTTTCAGAATCTAATTAAGAGACTAAAAATACTGCGAAGTCTGTATTGTGAACTCCCATTAGAAGGAGCTGAATTATTATCCAGACTCTACCTTCTGTACAAGCATCCCCTTTGTCCAGTTTGAAGCTGAATAGATGAGTTCTTTTACACTGCACACTAACCAAGGACCGCACAGCATCTGCCACAAAAACTGCTGTGGCCATATCCCACCAGACATCCATCTAGTCTTATATCCCATTGTCAGTGTGCAGCATGCAGTGGAGAGGCCTTGGCCTTGCTCTGTTCCATGCTGAATCAACATCAACATCAGATTTCAGAACTTCTGTTGATGTTCTTTAGGACTATTGAAAATAACCAAATAAACCTGTTCTGGAATTAATTCTCAGAACAATGCAAAAGCAGAAAAATTGCAGAGTGATGTTTCCACAGGTAAACCTTTCCCAGTCTATTTCCCACTAAACATTTTAGTTCTAAATATGCAAACACTGATTTTCTATAAGAAGGTTAAGTTCCACCATTATTTAAATAAATCTGTACTGAGCTATAAGATTATCAATTACTTAAGCTGAATATTAATCTATTAAGAGAAGCTTCCATCAACTTAGGCTCAGAACAACTTACATTCCAAGCAATGAGCCATTAGTTCCATCCTTCATTTTTTCACTGAAGTCAACTGTTGCAACCCTTACAATAACCATAATTGAACTGGTGGCAAGGTTTAGGAATATGATTTGTTTGCTACAGAGCAACAAAACTAGAGCCCTATATAACACCTGAAGAAACTTGTAAGCCAAACACACTGTTCAGTCAAAATACCAATTTAGTTTTACGCTGGTACATTTCATTTATCCAGAGTATGTCCTCATAGGCCATCACATAGCCAAAAATCACCAGCTCTCCAAGACAGCATGAGACAGGCATATGTTTATAAAGTACAACATTATGGCAAATTCCTGTGCAGCTATGTAATTCCTGCTTTTTTTTCCCTTGTTCTTCATCCATCCTTAGATTATTCTTCAGCCTGAACTTCAAGCCTTCCAGTATAAAGTTCATAGGTCGAATATGCTTGTAGGCTGTAGATGAGGTACTGTTTACACTGATTTCTTTTTTAAAACATTGCTTTTAATAAGATGCAGAACCATTCCATTAAATAAAAATTAAAGAAAAATAAAATTAAGGGCACAAGTCTGTGGGGTGACTTGACTCAGAATAGCATAAGTTAGCTTGAATTAATTTTTTAAAAACCCAACTAAAAATAAGCTACTCAAATCAAATATACATACTTTTAATTAGTTTGTGTTTTAAAATGAGTGAAGCTTTTCCTTATGAACCATCCACATGGGAACAACGTTAATGTAACAGATGCTTCAGAATTAATACCCTATTGCTTTTAGAACAGCATTGCAGTGGTCTATATTCAGATTGTCTGTCTTCTTTGTTGCAAGAGTTGTGTCACTTTACTTTTAAAACCACTGATTTTTATTTTTTTTTAAAGAAAGCTTACTTTTACAATTTTTTTTTGCCTATTAGTAGAGATTTCTACTTCCTATGGAAAAGTAGGAATAATGCTAAAATTTCAGGAAAATAGATTCATATGTATTTCTCTAAACTCACACTATTTAAAAAACAGGAGATAAAGGGAGAAGTACAGGGAAAAAAAAACAAGGCTATTATTCATTTGTAAGGATAATTCCTATATGTGCATAAATATTCTCTGATGCAGCATAATTTAAAAGAAAACATTGCTGACCTCAAAGTCAATAGTGACAATTTAGACAAGCAATCAATACTTGCCACAGAGGACCAAAGCTACTTATTTTACATTCTATTTTTGTGCACTTTTTGGACAAAATTTTAATTGTCGGATTGTATCACATCATATACATTGCTCTTACCTGGAACTGCCGTGCAAGATAATTACTTCTTTACAATTTCTGATTTCAAAGACAAGAAAAAACTGGAATTTTTGTGGTTTGTGAAGGGGGTGAAAAAAAGAAAAAGGAAAAAAGCTACACATCACATTCCATTATAAACCCTAAGTGTTGCAGACCGAAGATCTAGAGAAGGAGAGGAAGCTTTCCAATCCAAAGGTCACACTGCCCCTGTCTACCTTGCTTTTGAATTCTTACTTATTCAAAGCTGCACCTCAGTTGCATTACTTAGCCCAAGACTTCTCAGCAGAACCTAGACAAAAACACAAAGCCCACCTGTTAATCCGCAGCAAAATCTACAGAATCATGAAAGCAAGCAGCCCTCCCTCAGCTGCTGAGGTCCATTTAATTCTCTACAGCAGCTGTCAGAACCTTGTGTCACATTGTTTATGGTAAGCTCCTACTGAGGCTTTCTTGGGTTCTGATACTAGGATCTGATATTAGCATCTGATCTGACTATATTTGTACTTCTATTGGTACAGATTTTCATCTCAGTATCAACTTCAGAAAGCTTTCACAGGATTGCCAATCACCAATTTTCATTAAATGGGTGAAAGTGCTGGTCAACCTCCACCTGTCTGTTAAGCGTGACAGAGAAATAGCAACAGATCAAAAACTGGGAGAGATACAGGAAAAAGCAAAGAAGTGCATATGTAGAGTACAAAGCTGTGCCTTTAGAAGACATGGCTAAAGATGCAGAGGTGTGTGTCTGGCTGAGCTGCCCATGGAAAGAGGTCACCACTGACAGGCAGTCTGCTGACCCTGCTCAGATTTTAACCACCTCACCAGCAGTCAACACTCTTAAAGTTTTTCAAAATCCCAAACAACAAAGATGAACATGCATCTCTTTTTCCCATGAGACTGATTCTCAATAAAATGTCAAATCAGGCTGTTAATTATATTTACTTCGTTATAAGGAGACAAAAAGAGTGAGAGATCGTTTAGCTTGATTTTGTCAACAGACAGAGTCTTGCTAAACATATCTCTATTGATGAGTCCCCAATCAACTACTAGATTTGCCAGTCATTTTCAGTGAAATTTGACATAATATGCAGTCCACAAAGTGATTAAGTCTCCCACATTTCACACAACTGGAGTGGACAAAGAAAAGACTGATCATTAGTGCCTGCACTGAGAAACATACCAGTGTAGCCTTACTTGCAATATCAGGCACCAGAGCACTTCCACTAGACCCTGCTAAAATAAGTGGGCTCCACAGAAGGCTGGGATTTATATCTTCTGCTACCAACACAGCTTTTTTCTTTCTTTTTCTTTTTTTTTCTGAATAAATCAATGAATGGAACTAAGTAGGCCAGGCAGAAGTTATTTAGAATGTTTTTAACTAATCCACTTCACAAGATAAGACTGAAAAGGAACAACACCTCCGAAATAAAAAACCCCACACATTTTTATCTCTGCCTATTCCTGTGATTTTGCAACCATATTCCTGAGCTTTAATACTTTTTTTTCACTGCTGCTTTGCAAAAGATCCAAACAAACACGAAGGAAGGAATTAACTCAATATAAAGATTTGTATTCACAGAATGCTGACATGCACAGAAAAAGAACAAACCAAAGAGCAAAAGCAGCTCTTTCCCCCTTTTAATCTACTTCACTTAAAGTAATCTGCTACAGCTCATCTGCATTACATGTTTTGCTGCAAGCAGAGCTACCTGACCTCCCTGCAGTACCTACTTCACCCTAGAGCTAGAAATCGCCAAGATGTGCACCCTGCTTTCTGCAGTACTCTGTGAGGCAGACAAGCTTTTATACAAGATTTACAGATTCAAAGAACAAAACCTCTGCAGGCAGAGGTTCTGGTTGTTTTACATTAACAGCATTCCTTAAAAGAAATAGGACAGCAGGGTCCCTCTGAATTGCCAAGTGGCAGTAGTAACAGTGGAGTGATGATACCCCAAACACCTTAATTATGTAATACTTGCACATTTCTAGACAAAATGGCCAAAGCATCAGAAGCAAAGCCAAAAGAAAAAAAGCAAAGCCTTTTTGTAACAAAAACTGATGCCTCCTTTTCATTTTTTATTTTGTGGAGGGAAGGGGTGGGGTTGTGGCAGCACAGGGGAAGCAGGGTACAGCACCTTTATCTGATGAAAATTGGCTACCAAGCCCTACTGCAATGGAACAAAAGCCTGCTCCCAGGGAAGGCTACTTGCTCTCTTCTGCCTGTTCCATTCAGTGGGCAATTTAGAGGATAACTGTTGAAAACCTTCATTGGGCCAACTCTGGCCCCTTTTTGCCCCCTGCTTCAGTGCCAAAATACAAAAACGCAATTCCAGTGCCACTCATTAGCAGTTTGCAACATCTTGGACATCTGTCTACACAATAACTGAAAACCCTAAAAAAATCCCAATTAATTTGGAAAATACCATCAGCTTATTTTGTGAATTCTTTGTCAATTATTTTGTGTCCATCAAAAGTTAGGGGATTGTTTTATGTTGGGGGTGTCCTATCCATGAAAAACCATGTCATACCATCTTAGAGATGAAGGGTGTGGGACAACTGGCATTTTAGGCAGGACTGCACATTCCAGCCACATTGGAATGCCAGCCATGCCAAAAACCTGACCTGCTAAGTTTCAGCTTCCAAGGCCACCAGCCTGTAAGTCTTTACACACCTACAAAAGATAAAATAACTTTGTGACCAAGCATGCTACTCCCTGACAGACAGGACTACGAGATTTCAGGCAACATCCTTTCTTAAGAAGGCCCCGTATTTTAGCAAAACTTCACCTCAGAGCACCTCATAGATTGTTGTCATATTTTAGTTCTGTTAGACCAGTGCTTGAAGAAGTACATGCTGAGCCACAGGACAACAGATGGCATACAAGCAGACTCTAGAAAACAGTGGGTTTTAATCTGTTGCATAATTGTTCACTAGTAGAATATTGACTCTCACAAATCCAAAAGGGCCAATTTTTAGCTGCCACCCCCACCAGAAATGTAACAGGAATAACAACTTAAAGGGCATTAGCATCAGCCAAGTAGCAGAAGATTACACAGAATGTGTGGGGCTTTCTGATTAGGGCCTGTAGCTGAAGTCCTACAGTGAGTAACTTCCTACTCAATAAGACTCATGCCATCAATTAAAACACACAATTAGCAATGATTCCACCTGGAGTGCTAAAAGCAGGTCTGTCTGTTCCTTCTCAAGTTTCGGAGGTCATTTTATAATTAGCATTTATCTAAGACTTTTACAAAAAATTAACTAAGCTTCCTACTCATGAACTTTCTCTGGATAGCACTTGTTTGTAACCAGTTAGACAAGGTTTTCAATTAAACCTAAAAGCATGTTCCTGCACAAATCTTGTTCAGAAGTGTGAATTACAGTCTCATTAACTGATGAACAAAAAAAAGCAGGAAGCCACCAAAGTCAGGACACTAAAACAAAGGCCTTTGGTCTCAGGAGTGATCCTATTTATTTTTTTCCAGTTACTGAGTACTGCCTACAAGAAGTGTACTCTATCTTCCGTGACACCAAGGTAAATGTGATCATGAACAGAGAGAAAGTCTGAATACCGCGCAGGGAGAGACAGAACCGAGGGCCAAGAATGCAGGCAAACTACAGGCCTTTCATAAGGGGTAGTTAAAAGGAAGACTTTGTTACAGAAGGTACTTCCAATAGAGGAAGAAAAGTAGATGGCATAACTGAAGACTGGAACACTGTTTACATTTAAAGCCATCTGACCACCTATAGATAAAAAAACTGAACTGTTTTCTAGAAATGGAAAGTCTATTTTCCACTAGAAGTTAGAAGTACCTGAAGAGCTCGACTTAAGAAAGCAAAGGTGTAAAACAGACACCTTTGACCTCCATGGTTACATGCTGAAGAGGTACTTGAAGGAGGAGAAAGACCCTTTTGACTGGAAGACTTAAGAATTAAAGGGCATAAACTAGTTGCAAGTAAGCTTAGCCTAGAAATGAGAACATTTTTTTAATTAGGACAACAAGTCTCTGGAACAGGACCTTCCTATGACTGCTAGGAATCCAAATAAACAGACAAAAAGCCACCCTGAGCCTTCACTAAATAAATGTAGGCTGCCCATCTGCCATTTTACAACAGAGATCAAGAGCTACTTAATAGAAACAGTAAGCAGAATTGATGGCTGGGGACGTCTATTCCAATCTTGTGTCACTAAGTCAATGAAGCCAAGGTAAATAATTACTAAAGGTTATCAGCTTTTTGACAGATTTCTATTTGAATGTGTGGTGATGATTATTTGGGAGGGTAATTAAACACCTCAAAAAATAGAATTGCTGTACACTTTGTCTTTGACCTCTACTGGTAGCTAATTCTGCAACTGTTGAGATAGCACACAACTATCGTACACAACTACACAGAAATACCAGAGAATATACAAATTACACATTTTTATGTCACAGCTATTGCAAAACACTGCCCCATGATAAGATTTACTCACACGAGGGATTCCAGGTTATAGGTAGTAAAGAGCAGCTGGAGTAGCAAACAAGGAAAAAAAAATTACTCAAGTGAAACAAGACTGGCTTCATCAGGCACTACCAGATTCTCTTAAGTAGTTTCAGATTCGTCTTTTAATAAACAGGATTATTTCTTTCTCTTGTATCCAAATTCACTAATGTTCCTAAAACTCTCAAAATAATAAAAAAAATACAACATAGAAGACATCTGAAGTCCCTTGGCTCATCCTTCTTTCTTCTGCCAAGGCAGACATACCTACATCTTGTACATTTTGCGGTACTTTGAAGGCTAAGAGACAGACTCTTTCTTAAATACCATGCAAGGATTGGACCCACAAAAAGACAACACATGTACAGCACTGAGCATTTTCCTGCAGATGACATATGTTCTCATTTTATAGGTGGCATCATTATTCCTCTCCTCAGTATGAATACATTACTCAATAGTAACTTTACAACAGTATTTATTTACAACTAAATAAACCCTGCACAAAAAAAAAATCATACACTTGCTCTTTCTGTATTAAAAAAACCCACTTCTTAAAAATCCTAGCTATCCTAACATTATCCAATGCAGCACGGTTTTACAGTAATGAACAACAATTCCAATAATAACTGCACGAAACAGGGAAACTCTGAAGAGCAAGCTACTTCTCTCCTTTCCCAACTGCCAAATGGTGCCTTCCTCCCCCTCCTCAGGGCTGCTCTACCTCAGAAATTCCCATCAGGCCACTGTATAACGAGTTGGGGAGTGAAGAGTCCCTTGACTGGACCAGGAACCAGCCCCACTATGGTTGTGGTGACACTGACCATGGGAAGGAACTCCTGTTGCCTGACCAAGGAAGGAATGACAGCAGGAGTAATCAGATATCCCCTGACAGGCCTGGAACATTCCTTACCTGAACTGTACCCTGAGTAGAACAGACTCCATAGTTGCTGGATTTTTGAGAATTCCAGCAATTCCACAACCCTGATTGTGTTCAGGGTCAAAATTTATGGATGACTAAAGCCAAACATCTAAACAAACCTAAGAACTGGTCCTGAGTGAAGCCCTTTGGCTCTCCTGGACCACAGCAGGCTGCCACAGTGACTCCCTGAGTAGGATTTCTCTTGGAGTCCAGAGACTCTCAGTTTGCAAAGTTCTGAGCATCAGCACCCAAAACTGATGACAGGGCCTGGGCTGAAAACTTCTATTCCTTGAGGCTCAACCCTTTCCCACTGAGAAATGCCAAGATATTTGAAGTGAGCATTTCACTGGACTCAAGAGGAATTTTTAACAGATGCACCTCTACACATTTATACCCATATATCCCTGTATATAAATATCTCTTTGTGTCAGTGTGTGTGCATGTGTGAACTGACTTAGATACTCTTCTGCCAGTATAGTATGAATGTTGCTGTCTTGGATGTACAATGAAGTCACTGCAGCAATTACAGTAAATCCTATCACTTTGTAAATGTTGATTAGTCAATGATTAAGTGCTGCTAAATCCTTTAGATATTGATCATTGACCAAGTATGAGGCTAGGACTGGACCTAGCTGCACCTCAGCTCCATGAGGAGTTTAGAAAGTAAGGGGGTCTACTCTGAATCTCATGACTTGACAGGAGGGTCTCCCTTACCCACTTGCATCTTCAGTCTCTGAGTAAATCCTTCTAAATGAGTTCTAACTCGGTTCTTCCTTTCTCAATCCATGAGGGTTTTTTCCCTTTTTTTTTTCCCTGATCCTCTTCGCCATCCCACTGCAAGAGTGGGGAGCAGCAGGAAATCAGTGAATTGGCTGCATGGTGCTTAGTTGTGAGCTCAGGTTAAATCCTGACAGGTGATACCTGTTTTCGCTACTACATTTGACAATGATTCTTTAAGCAACCTAAACCACTCATTTGTGACAAACTGGCATCTTTGTCTGGATGTCAAATAGAAGCACAGATTACTTAAGAAAGCACAGAATAAATCCAAGTTCCAAATTCTCAGAAGAACAGGGTTGTGTTAACTGGCATGATTGTACAGCTGTGAAAGACAGCTAAAGGCGGCCGTGGCCAGATAAAGAATGGAAAAGGAATTATTTGCAAAATGCTAGGAACCTGGTTAGAAGCTCTTTATCAAGATAGCAGGAATAACAATAAAAGGGTACTATACCTCAAGGAAGAAACAAAACTCCTAAAGGCAACTGAATTAATTCTGTCTTTGAAAATGGAGCAGCTGCAAAATCAGTTAAAGGAAGAAAACGAGACAAAAAAGTTGGAGGAAAACATCAGATTTATGTTTATGTGGGCTTTCCATCCTCCTGACATTGTATAGATTAGGAAATTAATTGTATCCCCTGAAGAATGGGATGGGAACATATGGGATATCCCTGATGACAGCAAACAGAGGAAAGCTGATTCTTTGTTTCCCTCAGATTCCTCTGAATATAAGCTCAGACCCATCACTAAAGTAAAATACATTCCCATTCCTGTTGGCCCTCAACAACTGACAAAGTTCCACACAGATATAGGAGCACAAATTTCAATATTAATGCAACAGGATGCTGAGAAGCTGGGTGTACAACTTGGATAGCACAGAGTTAAAAACCACTGCAGTGAATGGAGCAAGTATCATCTGCCAAACCACAAACGTTAATTTATGGCTCTGGGCAAGAAGTGAGTATTGTCTACTTGCTTTACAGTGGAAGATCACAATGGAATGAGTTTGGGTTTCAGTATCTTGAATGCCCAAGCCTGGCGCCTAATGGTCGGCAGTGTGTGGTCCTTTGGTTCAAATCTTGCCCCTAAACCTCACACAAACCAGGGCACACAGCGCCCTGGTACTTTGTAGTACCCTTTGTGCAGCCCTTGAACCTCCCGATCCAGACTACCAAGGTACTGCAAAGCCCAACTCCTGCTGTGGCACGAAATGGAAATACTTCTGGGGTAGCAGCAGACTTAGAAAAATGGCACATTACCTCCACACTTGGCCAGTCTGAAAACTGGGTGGGAGGCAGCATCTAGCAATTGATTATCAGCTCCTAAATGCCAACACGGTCCCAGTGAGAGCTGCAGTACCCAATATTGCAACTTTAACAGCTCCAAGGAGCCACACACCATAGACAGCAGCGCCAGGTATGACAGATGTGTCCTTCATGGTCTATCCTCTTGCAGGAGGATAAAAAGAAACTTTCTTTTACTTTGGAAAAGTTCACAAGGTACCTTTAACGGACTTCCACAGGGGTATAAGCATTCACTCACAATTGCTCATCCCATGCTTGCTGAGCCTTCACAGACAGTCTCACTTTCCCAGAATGCGAAATTGTACAGATCTAAAGGTGATACTCTAATTAGGGGAAATTCCCTCAAAAAGGTGGAGTAAATAGCAGCAGCAGCACAGCAAGCACTACACAAAGCAGAAATTGAGATGGAACCCAAAAAATGTCAGGGACCAAGTAGAGAACTAAAGTTTTTGAGCACCTGGTGGACAGAGGGTAGTGTGGTGATTCTTCCATATATCTTAAGAAAACAATACATTTGCAAATGCCCCATTCTAAAAAAGAGTAACAGCAGCTCATGGATACTTTAAGGTGGGGGGGGAAACATATACCTAGATTTCCTTTCATTTCTCACCCATTGTATTCACTTTTAGGAAAGGAAATCACTTTGTAAATGTTAAATTGGTCATTGATTAAGTGCTGCTAAATCATTTAGATATAAACCTCTGATCAAGTTGGAGACTAAAATTGGACTTAGCTGCACTTAAGCTCCATCAGGACTTTGAAAAGCAAGGGGATCCACCCTGAATGTTGTGACCCAACCAGAGTCAATCCTTATCCTTTTGAGTCTTTGGTCTCTATGTAAACCATTCTAAATTAATTTTAGCTGGAGTTTCCTTGGGAGTTTCATCCATGCAGTAAGCAACAGAGAGAACCTTGATACCCAAGTCCAAGTTAGTTAAGCTGCTCTTTTACAAATTTGTGTTACTCCTATTTTTGCTAATACCTTTAACAATGATTATTTAAGTGACCTAAACCAGTCATTCACACCAACACCAACTGAGAAACTTCTGGATTTTCTTTAGAAATGGTTTGTTAGTGGAAAACACATTTATGTGGGAAAGGTCATCAAAAGATTCCACACTGCCACTTCCAACTCGAAATTAATGCTCTGAAGCTCCAAAACAGCACGGTGAAAGATGAGCAAAACCAACCAGGCAATCCAAACACACATCACGCTAGAAGTTCAACAATTAGATCTCCCACTCTTTTATAATTCAAGTGTGGCCACTGCTGATATGATATGCAAAACCAGAATACAGACAGAGGGACACCTACACAACTCTGCAGCCTTCAGACTATGGCAATGCACCGACTTTGCTTCTTGCACATTTGCACCATTAATTGCCACTAGCCATCAGCAAACTCTTTTTTCCCCATAGCTGAGCACACCCTGCACGGGAAACATGCACCAGTAGCAGAGTGTGGCTCCATTAGTGAACAGGTTACTGGGTCACTAAACAGTTCTAATCACACCCCAAGAAAAAAAAAGAATAAAAAACATTACGTGTTCATGTACAGTATTTTTTTAATATTGTCAAACAGCACCTGTGGGTAGCTGACAAAAGTTTCTGTTCCTACAGATGCCCGTTTCCCCAGGCATGAAGATTTGTGGCCTGAAAACTACACCCCATTTTATAAGGAGCACAAGGTAAGCCCCCAAGGATCGGATTTCACTCGTGTTGGATCATACCCGGTCCTATGAATAGCTTTCTGCAGCACGGGGGTTTTACAGCCCGCTGAGGCAAACCCAGCGCAGTGCGAAGAGCTATTCCTAGGACCGGGAATGACACGACACGAGCGGGATCGGAGGGAATTTCTTCCGCGCGTGCCTCGGTGGGAGCGGGAGGGCGCAGGAGCGCTCGGAAGCGGGAGCTGCTGCCCGGTGCCGCCGCAGCCGCCCGCCGCCACAGCGCCGGCGCCGCCGGCTCGGCTCGCCCCGCCTCCCGCCTCCCGCCCCGTCACCTGCCCCCTGCCCGACCTCTCCTCGCCGGCGGAGAGGTCGGAGGAGCCAGCCCTCCCGGCTGCCCTAGGCATCCGCCGCCGCCCCCCTTCTCCTACCTGCCGGGTGGCTCCCGGGCAGCTCAGCAGCAGCCAGAGGTGCAGCGCGACCCCGACCACACAGGGGCACAGCAGCACCAGCCAGTTTCGCATTGGCCGCCGCAGCCGCCGGCCCCTTCCCCTTCGCGCTGGCCTCTCCCAGCGGCGCCGGCGCGACGGCCCGGCTCGGCCGCCCGCGGCTCCGCCCCGCTCGGCCGGGCCGGGCTCGGCTGCCCCGCGGCCGCCGGGAGCTGCAGTCCCGCCCCGGCCCGGGCGGGCGGCGGCGGCGCGGGCGGTAGCGGCGGCCGCCTACAGCCCCCACAATGCCGCGGGGCGCCGAGGGAGCGCGGCGGCCCCGCGCGTCTCGCGCGGCGGGGGCGCGGGAGAGGCCGGCGGCGGCGCGTCTCCTCACGGACTGAGAGCGCCCGGCTGCCCGGCCGTGGCACCGGCTGCGGGGGAAACCCTCCTCGGGTAATCGTAACTCCATTATCCTCTGAATGCCCCTTCTCAAAGTCCTTGCGTTAGGAACAAAATAGCTTTCCAGAACAATCCTTACTAATTCAATAAAGCACAAGGAGAGAGCGCTTCGCCTTGGCAAAGAGCTGCTACGGCGCTCGCAAACTGTTTGTGGAGTGTTTTATTCCAGCAAGGAACCTGTTCTTTAACATTCCGGACATGGGTGGGGGGGTGTTGGACAATCACAGTGTCCTTACCTGCCTCTAGATGACGGCCAGGAATCCTTAAATTCATTATGAAATGTCAATAATCCGAGCTCGGCTTCACCTGCTACCTTCAGCCACCGCTCTGAGAAATTCCGTCTGCCGAACTCTGTCCTGGCTAGAAGGGTTTAAATACCATCGGATGAAGGCGAACATAATATTATCAGCATCTTGAGAATTTCCTTGTCTCTCGTCTCCTGCACAGGTAACAAGGAGAAATTTGTTTCCTCAGACTGCCCGAGGATAAATCACGTGAAAAAGTGATGTGGATAAATGAACGAAGATTTCTCAGAATCAGAGATTAACAGAACGGGTCAGGCTGGAAGGGACCACAGGGGCTCGTCTGGTCCAAGCTCCCTGCTCAAACAGGGTCATCCTAGAGCACCTGGCACGGGATTGTGTCCAGGTGGTTCTTGGACATCTCCAGTGAGGGAGACTCCACAACCTGTCCAGAAAGTCTGTTCCAGTGGGCAGTCACTTGCACAGTAAATAATTTCTTCCTCAAGTTCAGGTGGAACTTTTTGTACATAATTTTCTGCCTTTTTCCTCTTGTTAATGTATAAACTAGAAGATTATGTGTAATAGCTGTAAGGCCTAAATGAATGACTGCTGGTGCTAGTCTATAAATAACACATTTAATTAGTAACAGAACCTGATATGTATGAAGTAGAATGGATTTTTTTATTTTTTTTATTTAACAAAAAGAAGACTAATTTTTTTAAATACCCAAGCCAGGAAAAGTTTGGAGAACACGTACAGTCCTTTCAAACTGCTTAGTTAAGATTAGTTTTTCATCAAGTGGAGGGAGATACTAGAAGGCAAACCAATGATTTTAACCTTTATATATTGGGTTTGCAAGCAGCAGGAAAATGTATTGGAAATACATCCGTTTTAGTTTGCTGCATAATTAAAACATTCAATATGCAGTTGGGTACTTGTTAGCAAATAGTAGTACTAGAGAAAGCATTTACACAAAAAAATGCTATGATTACTCACTATTTACATTTGACTTGCCTTTTAGCATGTTTAGCTGCAGAAATAAAAACTGGTCCATCTATTAATATTTATCTAGATTTGGCTACATTTCTTGTTCCCTATATATTAGGTTTTCCCCCATGCCAGGTGATCTGATGGGGATTTATCTTATAAACATACCTGGGAGTGATTATTTCTTTGCAGGCAAAACAGAGCACCCAGTCCTTTAACATCTTATTTTCCCTGTAGTATTATCTACCATCTTCAAGGATAAGTAACTGTATTACATACAAACCAGGAGAAACCTGTTTGTCCATATTATACAAACAGGAAATCCAGGTCAAAAGGATAATACATATGCATTTTTGTCAGTCAGGTAGGAAATGGTTACTAACACAGTTGTAGAGGATTGGCCTTTCCTATTCCATTTTTCTGTTGCATCTCTATGAGATTTTTAAAGCCAAAGATTTTACCTAAGCCTCCCAATTTCATCACCATCTGTATGATACTGACAGTGTGCACCTGTATGTAAATCATGAGATGATCAGACCTAACCATTAACTCAATTTTCAGAAGTTCCCATAATTAAAGAAATTTCATTTTGCATTCTTGGGGGCTTTTATGAGGACTAGTATTTTGGCGAAGCGAGCTGATATTGGAGTGTCTAAACACGGCTTCAAGGTGCTGAGTTTTAAGCATGCTTTTTAAAAAGTGCCCATATAAAAATAGATTTTTTCCAATATTTAAGAATTATTAATATATATGCTATGAAAAGAAAAATTGATCTGGAAAATAACTTCTAGATAATGTTGAATTACTTTTCTGAAAAACTGAAAAAGTTGAGTTGGGTTATATTTTGATTTGGGTTATATTTTGATTTAACTCTATAAAAAATACACCATTTTCATTATGCTCTTTCTGAGCAGATCTTCTCTTCTGACAGTACATGCTCAGAGGGTACCTCTGGCTCGCAAAGTAGAGTGCAGGCACAAGATGTTGGGCACAAGACCTGGAGACACAAGAGACAGAAATTTTATTCCCCAGGCTGCTTGCAAATTTAAGATGCTTCTGTTAAATTTGCAGAGTCCCTCTGGATAAGCATCTCCTGTCTGACACAGAGAAGACATGATGGATACCAGAGCTGTAGTCATGTACCAAAGCTAGCCAGTCCATAGCATTCAGGGGTTTTTTAATGTTTGTTTGCCTAATTGTTGCCCGGAGTGGGCAGCTGGGATATTTTTAGGACAGCAGCAGCAGATGAGAAGAGCAAGAATCAGAGTGGAGCTGTGTATATTTTAGCAGAGTTCATCCCCAGGGAGTTGTGTTTTATTTATCTCTGTGCGCTCCCTCTGAAAGCAGAGAAAGGTCTCATGAGAGACTCCATTTTAGGGGTTTGGGGCTTAACTTTCTTCCCAGATAGCAGTAACACTGATACATTACTTTTCACAAAATCTTTATGCCTTTAGTTTTTTAAAGAAAAAAATATTAAAAGAGATTACAGGTCAGGGTATTTATTTAAAGGGTTGTAAATCCCAATAATGTGTCTTATTCTTTTTCCAGTGTTGACACTCTAAACAGCTTCACTGTCTATATTGAGAATTTACCAATCCTTTCCTTACCTTGCTTAGGGTCTTTACAAGAAATAGATTTTGCTTATCTTCCCAAACAGAAGAAATGTGTTACTGCTTCCCCTTTCAGCTTTCTGATCCAGTGAAGTGCAGATGCAGAGGAGTTCCCAGATTCCTTTTGGAGTGCCTGGTGTTACTCCATCCCAGGTGCAGGATCTGACATTTCACTTGTTAAATTTCATCTCATTAATCACTACCCAGTGTTCCAATCAATCTAAATTCTTCTGTAAAGCCTCCTACAGAGTCAACAGCACCTCTCAGTTTGGTGTCACCAGCAGATCTGTTAATGGTGTGCTCAGCTCCTGCATCTAGGTTGTTGATAAATATATTGAACAGAACTGGCTCTAGATGTGAGCCCTGAGAAACTTCCCTGGTCACCAGCCAGATGTGGCCCCTTTCACTGTAGCCCTTTGAGCCCTGCCTGCCCTTCAGCCAGTTCTTCACCCAATACATCATGAACCTGCTATCCCACTGTTGGACAACTTGTCTAGAAGGGTGCTGTGAGAGACAGCATCAAAAACCTCACTAAGATCCAGAAAAACTACATCCACCTCCTTCCCTTCATCCACCAGGCAGCGACCCTATCACAGGAGCAGATCAAATTAAACAGAACTTTCCTTTTGAGAACCCATATTGATTGTGTCTGATGACTGCCTTATTCTTTAAATACTTTTCAGTAGTACACAATATCATCTTCTTAATTTTTCCACTTAACATTTTATGAATTAACTTCCAGTTAAGGAATTTTTGCTTAAAATTATTTGTCTATTATTTTGCTAAGCCTTTTATTCTTTTAATTAAGTTTTCTAATCTTCTTGTCTGTTTGGAGGAGTAGCTCTCAGTTTTGCTGAATTAGGTCACAGTTATCCAAACTTACCAATATAGCAATAATAAATTTTACAGTCTAAGTTGACTCCTTGAGACCCTCATGACAATCAAAAATAGAAATGGACTCAAAACTACCTGTATGGCAGCAGCTAAATCTTGACAAGCACATCTCAGAGAGCAAATGGGAATGTGTCTCAGAGATGTGGAACATCAAATATCCAATAATCAGGCAGCAGCCAGCTGGTGGGGTTAGCTATTTCATGTGCAGCTATAATACAGTTATTTTTAACAGGTGGCACAAGCACTTCAGGATGCATGTACAGAAGAGAATAAGGTTTATAGAAAGTCTTACAGAGACCTACAACAGCAAATACACTTTTAAATCACATTCCTGGTAAAGAGATAAGATGTTGGGGGATTGCAAAGCAAATTTGCCACAACAGTGTTTATCATTTCATTGTTATCCATCACTAGATAGATAATATTCAGGCTATATTTCATTTAAAATAATTTACATGACCTCTTACTCTTTTCCCATCATGGTGCTTACTTTGCCCTAGGATGGATCTGCTCTGTTGGAGAAAGCACCAGGTGGCTGCTTCATTTGTTGCAGCAAGTGCAAAGTTAATGAGGTGGGATCACAAAATAGGGGTTACAAGGCTAAGGGTCATTGCTGCTCGGGAGAACTGACAAGACCAGGAAAATCACGAAGCTTAATCTTTTATGTTACCTTTTTTCCCCCCGTAGTGTCTGTGTGCCTGACTTGCAAAAGGCATTCCAGTTTGTAGAGCCGAGGACTGAGCTGATGGCTGGGCAAGTGGGAACATTGTGTGAGATGGTGAAAGAGCTAACTCTGGAGCAGCAGATACTCACAATCTGTCCAGGCTCTGCCTCAGCTTCCCACTGTAAGATGCAAATAGTTCCACCCTCATATTCCTCCAGGATACTGTGGAGATCCTTTGTGAAGCAGCCCGTGATGAGCACCACAGAGAAGCTCATCAGGGAACAGTTCTACATGGAAAGCAGAATTTGTGAGTAAATCAGGCCTGGGGCTACACAATGAATAACACCACCAAAATAGGACTAACTGCTCATTAACTGAGCACTGCCTATACTGTGCCTTGTGGGAATTCCTGCAGTGGCGATCTGGGATAGTAGTACATACGAATGAGAGAAGCAAATGGAATATGCATAAAGAAACCTACCTCTGACATTTCTTAAACAACTGCTTAACTTGGCCTCCTTAATGATCTTTTAATGTGCTTTTTCAATTATCCAGATTCTGTTTAAATATCCTCAAATATATTCACTCCCCTGTTGGAAGTATTTGTTTAGCTGGTATGGACAGAACTGTAAAGAAATGTAATCACTTTTATGGCCTTCTAATTTCTATTTCATAGTTGCTTTCTGTAGTAATTTTCCAGAGTGTGAAGCAAACTCAGTACAAAAAGAGCATGTGAAGGCTGAGAAAAAAAGACATCAGAAAGGCTGCTATCTCTAACATTCTTTATATTCTCAAAGTTTTTGTAGAGGATTTTTTTTCTCAAGAATCTTAGCACCTGAAGTTTTGTGACTTGATCTATTAAGGGTATGACTGACATGTTCATACCAGCACTGCAGGTATATATATTGGAAATCTATTTATGTGTATTGTGTTCTGATGAGTAGGACAGAAGCTGGTATGCTCTCCAGGGAGAAGCCTCTCAGGCAAGAATCCACCCCCGTGAACAGTTTTTGCACCAAGAAAGTTAAGGATAAAAAGTCATCTGAGCCACACTTGCTGGAGACAGATTGTTAGACTGTCAATATCTTTAAAGTTACTGCTACTTAAAAGGTTTTTTAAAAGTCACAATGGTTATTTTCTATAAAATATGGCTTATTCCTTCCTTTTGCTGAATATTTGTGCATGTCTTTAGAGGATGCCTTAGAGAGAGTGAAGGGCTCAAGGATGCCACCTAAAGCTCAAAGACACAAGAGAATATGGTGCAGTGAGAAGATAAACGACAAATACGTTTTGTGGAATGGGTGATCTTTTGAAACACATCCTAATGCCAGCCTAGTGTATTTTCCATAAAATGCTATTCTAATCATAACCAGTGGCCTAAGCTCTGTTCTGGCTGTATTTGGGCTGTGGCAAGTATTTGGCCCAGACTCTGGAAATTGGAGAAGAGTCCCCATCCCCAAAATAAAAACCCAACAGGCAGGAATGAAGTTGGAGTGTGAAGGATCAGAGCAGTCAGTGAGAGCTGTTGGGTGCTCTCTGGGCTGGGGGCTCACTCTGGCCTAGAGCTGAGCCTTACTTCTGTTAGCAGCCACCTCGCCTGCTCCAGGGAGCAGAGGGCACAACTGGTGTCTCACCAGCACCGAGGAACAGGTCTCTCAGTTAAACTGGAAAATTAGCTCCAATTGATACACACAACGACTTCCCCAACTTTTGAAGGCGTTTTTAGCCAGACACCTGACCTATTTAGCCAAAGAATGTATTTGCCTTTCGTGTCTTCCTAAACCGAGAAGTCTGAAACTGAAGCATGAGGTTTAACTGCACTCCAGCAGTGCAGCACTGCCCCAGTGCCAGGTGAAATCTTACACAATGCAGCCCACAAAAACAGGAGTGCTATCTCCCTGTTTCAGATAGCTTGTGCATTAATTTAGAATCCCCCTTTTGGTTGTTACTAGTTGGTATTGGAGGTTTTTTGTCTCAGTCGGCTGTTTATCATTTTATCAGTAGGTGGCAGTAATAGACGAGCCTGTGCAGTTTCTACTTGTAATAGGTATTTGGGAAAGAAAAGACCCAATTTTAGGGTAAAGCTGCTCATTCTGTTTGTTCACAAGCGTGAGTGGTGTAAATGTACTTGACAAACTCAGACGTACATCTTATTCTAACAGACAGAAAAGTTGTTCCCATACCAGTTCTGGTATTTATGGCTGTACTTAATTTAATAGTGCTATAAAGCTGGATTCAATTATATGCAAATGCACATTATTTACCTAAAGATTAAATGTGCAGGTGCCAGTAAAATTTTATGTAACACTTATTCTGCTAAGTTTGCACACTATTTTTCACACATTACTATTTATGTCAGTCTAATGACTTTAAGTATTAGTTTTCAGTAAAAGAAGCCTGTATTTCCTAGGAACCACTCCTCCCCAGTTTTCTTTAGTCTCCTTGAAGAAACAAATCCATATTCTGATGCAGACCCAAAGGACAGCCATAATTATAGCATTTTCTAAGAAAATTATGTAGACAGATATTTATCCCTATATAATGAAGAGATAGGAAAACTGATACAATCAGGTCCTCTCAAATCACATATTTTGTTACTCCTTTGATATCAGAAATCCAACTGGGTGAGTGACTGCCTTATTGAAGTTTAGGCTTTTAATATGCACCTTTACAAACTGTTTTTCCCAACGTTCTTTCCTTCTATTGGAGCTGAATCAGCTGTAAGTCACTGCAAAAAAGCCTGGTTACAGCATCCTTATGAATAAATGTTTACCTTAGTGCCACTTAGTTGTATTTATTTTAACCTATGGTGTGATGTAGAATAGCTGAGTTTAAACTTCCCTCCATATTTTTCTCCTCCTTTGACCATAATTTCATGGAGGTTAGCTTGCCTATCAGCACCAGCCAAGCATCTTGTAACTAATTTAATACATGATATAGGAAGCAAAGGAGAGAAATTTAGTATATAATGGAGAGGAGGAAAATAGTTTTTAGCATTGAAATGGTAGCATCTTAAATTCAAAGTAAACCAAGGAGATTAACCTGATGGAGGCAAAACAGCCAGCCCCACATGTGCTACTGAGACATTACAATTTACCACCAGTCCATTGGGAACTCTCATTTCATCAGAGCAGCAAGAGTTGGGATATGAAGAAAGGATTACTTGTAACATGTCAGAACCTCCTTGAATCCAGTTCTGTTCTGAAGTTCCCACTGTGTGAGATGGCAGCCCCAACTCACACAGTTAAGAGAGAGCACTCATTACTTTCTGGGCCTGAGCTACAAATAAAAAAGCCTAATGGCATATGATATGAAACAGAGAGAGAGCAGTACAGCGTTAGGATGGCAGCAGGTCTGGTTTTGTTTTCATTGAAACTAGTAGAAATCAAATGAGACCATTTGATGAAAATATAAACTCATTGCTTCAGCCTAGAGGAAACCTTTCTGTTAGATAAATCCATGTTTTGGAGAGCTTTTGTTTTTTTTATATCATTCTATACTTCATTATTTAATATATATTCATTATTTAGAAAAATATACAAAATCATTCAGATATTTTTGTGTAGAGCTGAGGCAAGATACTTAAGCATGAAACTCAAGTATCAAAAACAGATAATCCAAACTGCTTCAAAGGCCAAAGCAGCACAAAATATAATAATGACAAAGACATTTTATGGTTTCCTGGGATTGGAGGAAAATATATAGATGTTGATTTGTGGATCAAGCTGGCATTAAAAAAGAGTGAACCAGATGATGCCATTCTTTTTTCAGAGAGTCAATTTTTTGATAGTGTTCTTAAGGAAAGTAATATATTTGTATGCAATTCAAAGCTGTTATAATTTTATTTGAAGTGCTGATCTTTCAAGTTCACCTCATCCTCTTCCCTTCAAATTACTAATTTTGCCAATAGTGTATCTTCATTCAAGGAACTGGTAAACAAGGCCCAAGGATATTAATGAAAGATGCTCTGTTTTCCAATAAGGAATTATGATTCTACAGTTTAACCTCTTCAAACACATTTATAGGCATCTACCTACATAAATATGCACTTTATGGTATTCCATGTATTTCTTTTTGAAAAATTAGAAGCATGAAATTATCTTAATAGATAAATTTTCTTTTTTTTTACCTAATGAAATTTATGAATTCATGAAAGAAGACACAATCATGGGAACCAGCTATTTAAAACGTAACTCCAACACATTCACAACTCCTTGAAGAAAAATTATGGAGAAAACCTGAAGATCAAAAGAATTACAGTCTCCTGTTGTGAATAATAATTCTGGATTTTTGTAAATGTGGCTCTTATAACCAGAGACGCTCAAAAGCCCTGAAATGTTTCAATCTCAGGATGTCAGACACTAACCCTAATTGGAAACAGAAAGCTAGCTGTTTGCAATACTGTAATAAGCTGTGGCAATTTTGTTATTTTAGATGGGAATGTTAATGATGAGCCACAAATGCAAGTTGTTACAAAGCCTTTGAGAATAAAGCTGTATGCCCTATATTCTCCTCCCATGCTGTTCCAGTTAAAACCATACATGCGGAAGGACAAATGAAAATGTTGCCATGGTGATCAGAGCAGTTACCAAATCGTGTACACTGTAGGAAGGATTCCCTAAAGAACCTTATTAAGCATTTTGTTGCTCCTTTAAAATAAGTATTTTCAGAAAGCCTTTTTTATTTCACTGTCAATAAAATAGCTACTCAGTTAGCTAAACCAAATTTCTCTACCCCCAAAATAAAAACACACCATACGTTAAGAAATATCCTTGTTAAAAGTTAGGAATAGGATTCTTAAACTGAAAACTTTGAAATACAAACCAAGGATAAGCCTACCAAAAATAAGACCTATTCAAGACACTTGAATGTTATTCAGCATAGGTATGTCAAGCCTGCTAAGATACTGATGTCTTCAGCATCCCAAAAGCCTATTAGTTAAAAGGAATATGGTTATGTGGGGGTTCTTTTCAATAATGTTGCACGTGAGACATGAGGGGAGTTCTGCCAGCAGCAGAAGCACCATCCAAAGCCCCCTGTCTCGTGTGCCCAGCTTAGTAGTTGAACACAGTCAAGTGAGGCACATTATCCAAGTTGAATAGCAAAGAAAACAAAACCTGTACAATGCAGACATCTTGTATTTCCACTGCACTAAACAGGACAACAGACATCGATGGAAATTGCTAAAAATAAGCTGGAGAAGGTACATGCACTTTGGGGGAAACGCACATGGCTTTGTTCACCAAGCAGCGCTTTTTAGCGTCTAAATTCAGCACTCAAGAATATCCCAAGGCCCTCAGTTCCTCAGCTAGGTTTTTGCCTTGCAGGTATTTAAGATGTTTATGAAATACACATTTGTGCAGAGGAAGGGAGGAAGCTTGATCTGTTATGGGTGGCTGTTCAGAGCCTCAGCTCAGATTGGTGCAGCTCTAATGAAATTGTCTCCTGCCTCAGGGCTGGCTGATATACTCTACATATCAGCTACTGCAGTGAGACAACTGTCCTAATGCACCAGATTGGAAGAATTTAATTTTTTTTTAATAAGGAGAAGAACAAAAAAAAAAATCTGTAAAGTAACAGTTGCTTCCATCAGGTACCTCGTATGAGCTTAATTTTACTTCAAGAAGAAGGCAGTCTTATTTCACACCTCATTCTTTTCCTCACTGCACTTTAAAGGCAAAACAAAGAAACACCCCAGAACTTCCACAAATTACTTGGTGACAACTAATCTGTGGCCACAAAATATACAAACATAGTGGCTGTCAACAGCACAGTGATCTCACTGCATATCCTAGAACAACATTTATTTACCTCCATTACTCTCCATCCCAATAAAGTCCTACTCTCATGGGCAAAAGCACGTAGAGGGCTGCTCAAAAAATGTAATCCCCCCTCCCTGTGCTGTTCAGGGCAGTTTTATACCCCCCACTAAAACCCTCAGGAATGCTTATTTCACAGTTCAGTTTACTTTCTAAATAATTTAAATCATTATCATTCAAAATAAGATACAAGAAACCACATTTTTCTACAGTTTTATTGATGCAATCCTGGTGTGTGACTATACATCTTCGTTCTGCTCGTAGCTACAACGGCACTTTACTAGGATTGTTTTTGTAGTCAAGTTTCTTACAGTCTTCAAAAAACACGTTTATAGACACCACTTACTGTATAAGACCAATAATTCCAAACATCGTAAATCACTGGGACTTTTTCCTAAATAGTGCTACTTGAGGAAAAGGTCACACTACTCTCTTTAGATAGAAATTCGTAAAGGCAATTGAATTGAATTCACCTTCCAAAGAAAATAAGAATGTTAAAAATAGCTTCAAGAATTGGTATGACTCATTTAGGTCCCAGAAAAATCTATGACTGGCAAAGTTATCTACAATTTGATACTGTACTTGATATTTTCATTAAGACCAAAAGAATATTTATGAAGAATTGAAGTTAAACTTGTACATTGCTCTGAAAGATAAGCATTACCTTGAATTTTAAGGGCTTTTCTTTTTAATCTTAGGGGTTTTTTTAGCAGAAATTGCACTACCTTACAAAAATATTGTAGTTATGGGGTAAGAATTGACATCTGAAGGAAAAAATGCTAAAAGCATGCAACATTGATACCAAGTTTTAGCAGATGACATTTTTAATTGAAAACTGACTCAAAGGATAGTACAAAAGAGTTTCTTCTCCCTAAAGGGATTTTCAGATGCAGGTACAGGAATAATAAGGGGATCTTCTCCAATGTGTGCATCACAATATGCCAATAAATCTGCTGCAGCCTTGGATACCTAATAGAAGAGAAGAGAGAACTACTGTAACACTTAATTCTGAACCAATCTGAATTGCATAAATATTTTTCATAGAACAAATGATAATGGAAGCTATCATAAAACAGGGAGTAGATTGCTTTATCCTTTAAATATTAGACATATCTCTCAATTTGCTCTTCCTAGGCCTAGTAATCCTTTCATACATTTTATCTAACATTGTGACATAGAGGAAATCAATTGATACCATCCACAGCTGAGCTGTTCCTCTCCATCAGAAGGAGATCAGGAGCATATAGTCATTATAACATTTTTATGTTAACCACTCATAAGCAATAAGGATTCTCCTTGAAGTATCTGTTTCTGTAGAGAAACCTGCTTCAGCTCTTACTCCCATTCATTGGTTTTAAGGTTTTCCACACACACTCTCTCTACCCTTTGCTCCTCTGATTGCCAAATAAAAAGTTCTTTAGGCACATGACCATGGGATTAAAAAGAAATAATAAACCAGGAGAAAACTTGAACACCATGTGTCATAGCTCTAATTTAAGCTAAATACTGCTCTTTTCAATGAAGAAAGACTAATGTCTTCTGCTCAGTAAATTACTATTAGTAGTCCTTCATTCACAGCATTCATTTAAACTTGAGTACTACCTTAGTATTTTTTATTTTAATATTTTTATACTTCTAAAATAAACAATTCTCAAGTCTCCAAATTTAGAACATGGGTTTATGCTTACTGAAAAGTTTACGAAAATACAAATACATACAAAAATGTAGCAGTGTGTTGAATATTTGCAATGCAAGCTATTTTGCAAGAAATGAAAAATGAAATATTAAACCGTGTAATTTTTGCAGCTTTGTGCCATAAGAATATTGATGGCAGTAGGCCATAGTGACTCATTCCTTTTTTCAAGAATTTAGAAAGTATATACAACATTTTTTGTTTTGCTCGGTCAATAAGATATTCACAGTTATCTGTATCTCTTTGTTTTGGTGAATTATTGGGTTTGCAGTATTCTGATAGTTGAGAAAATGATTCTGGAGTTTTTACAAAGAAGTCTTTTCTCTGAGCACCATGACAGCTTGTCCCTCATCAAACACCGAGGTCAGCACGTTTGGACAACTAGAGTGAAGAGGAGAAACAAATCACATTTCTGGTGTTTTTCTAGCAGGTGTGTCATCAATGGTAGCTTTAAGCTTCCCCACGCCCTGCTTGCTTTGACATGAACCCAGCCCACAGTAGGCTTCAGATTAGAACTATGAAGTCAATGGGTATTAAATCAGAATTTGCATGAAATTGGAATGAACTTCTGAAGATAGTTACAGCCTCTTTATTTCTTTATTTTCTTTATTTCTGTATGTCTTTATAGAATGCTTAAACCTATGGAGAACCTGTGGTTGGCACCCCAGTATAGATCATCCCCCTAATGGAGGAAATAAGAGTGTTAAGGTTATTTAAAACTAATTTGTCTTTGAATTGGCCTGTAAGACAAAAGGATGACAGAGACACTACATGTGAACAGAAGGCTGCTGGGCACAGATAAAACAGAAAACTGAACAAATCAAAAGAGGTGTTCACAAGGACCAGTGCTTCTCAAGAAAGAAGCAGGTAAAGCAAAAATGTGTGGAAAGTTACAGACCTCAAAGTACAAAGGATTGTAATGATCTTCCTGTAATGATCTTTTTTGTTCCATGCATGGATAAGCAACATCAGCTCAAGTATATTGCTTTTTATTCAATTGAAGAGAAATGCAATTTCAAACCTCAGTCTTAGAAGGGATAAACCCAAATATAATTTCCTGTTTCTCTGTGTATTGCTGTGCTTTGATATGATATAACAAAATGGGTGTTTCACTAGAAAAAGCTCAGCATACATTTTTGTATCTAACCTGTCCCATAATGATGGTAGGAATGTTATGAAGCATTAATACATTCACGGAATCACCTGGGTTGGAAAAGACCTTTGAAATTATCAAGTCCAGCCTTTGACCTAACACCATCTTGTCAACTAGACCATGGCTCTTGGGGCCACATCCAGTCTTTTCTTAACTCCAGGGAAAGCAACTCCACCATCTCCCTGGGCACCCCACTCCAATGCCCCATCACCCCTTTCTGAGAAAAGAAACCCTTCCTTCAATGTCATAGTGTTTAAATCACATTTTAGTTTGCTTTTAAACAATACGTACAATTGATTTAGTATAATTTATTTTAAAACAAACTTGCAATAAGAAACCGAGGAACGTGGTCATTATCACAAACTAAACCTGCACTAGTCCATATATTTTCATCCTTTAAACAAATAAAAGGTTTTGAGAGGAAAAATCCTCCCACTGGGATTACAGTAGTCATAAAAGTGAATTATAACCATTCCTTCACTAAAAGCAGAGTAACTTAGGCCTGCACAGTGGAATAATGGCCATTTAAAACAGGGAGTTAAATGAGCTGATCACAGTCCAGGAGCAATGAAAACACGAGTTCCTGCGGCTGTGAGCGGTATTGGCAAAGTCAGACCTGTGGCCCAAAAAGAGCAAAATACAGTGTTGCTTCCAGGAAGGTTCCTGCTCTGTGTCATTACTGGGAAGAGCAGTGGTGGAAGGCCTGTGCACTGAGCATGGCACCAAGGCTCCAGCAGGGATGGCAGCTTTGGCACAGGCAGCACCCAGAGGTGCCCCACGGCCAAGACTGCAGGCTGGGCTGGACACACTGGTGTGCTGAATACATCCCATTGAGCCATGGAAGGGGTTAATTGGAGCCCACACTATCATAGCTTTCACTTGCCTTTGGGGTTGCTGGACAGCTTCAAAATAGCTTTTCCTAAGAATTAAAATAAATGCATGTGATTTGAATATTCAAATGAAGCCAACACATTTATCATGTCAGCTTTCCTAAGCAATAAGGCTTGGTCTGCAAATTCAAAGTAATTTATACACATGGCAGAAGTGGCTAAAGGAGAAAAATCAGACTACAGTTTGATTGATGAATTCTATCAGAAAGTTAACATTTCATTTTTAAAAAATCTTTTAAGGTGTATGGATTAGAAGAGTTGGAATATATAGGTTAGGTAGCACACCGATCTCACATTTTGTAGAATTACTTTTACTCTCTTTAGCAAAAAACACATCTGGTTATCAAATTAACAAAAATGAAAAAAGTCCAACAAAACACTCAACCCTGATGCTTTAAAGTATTAGTCTCAGGAGGACTGAGAAATTTTACCATTATATTTCAGAATAGCAGAGGTGGTAAAAACTGCCAGAGTTAGAATATCCTGTTAGCTGCACTAATAATTATAAGCTTCAGTGACAGGGCAAAATACTGCAATTAGACTGTCTTCTGCCTTGTCATGGATTGTGACTAATTACCAGCCTTGCTACAACAGCCACTCTGCTTATCCTTCATATCTAAAACAAAGAGATTCACACACATTTATTGTCATTCTCACCGTTCATATCCCAACACTATTCAGGACCAGTTAGGAATACTTCCTATCTTCCTAAGGAAAAAGAAAATGAAATGATAACTGATATGCCAAGGGTCTTAAATGTCCTGCTTTTCTGCTTGCAAAGAGAAGATGAAATAGTGCTTTATTCTGCAGACAACTCTGATAAACACCAATACTAAAAACTTTGCTTTCTCAATTTCACTGCTGGCACCTTGAGAAGACACATTTTTCTACTAGTCACAAGGCCACTGTTACTCTGATTTATTTTGGTGTTTCCTAGCTTGGAAGCTGCATTTGCAGCTTCCTATTGACTTCTCCGTTATAACTGTAGCTGTTCCTTTGCCAGGTTAGACAGGTTCAATTATGATTCTTCTGGGATTCCTATGGTTTACAAAAAAACCCACGGTAATCCTCCTTCCAAGTACCAATCAATATACAAATAACTCCATCCTCGTCTTTCGAGTTGTCCTGTTTCTTCCGCACCTCAGCAGTGAGCTGTCTTTGTGGAACCTCAGAACACAACACTGCTTTGCTGCTCTGACTGGCTAGAAACTTAATAGGACTTATTAAATTAGTTGAAAAATCCAGAACACAGTGGGGAGTCAGCAACTATCAATACACTTTTAACTACAACATTTTAATTGAGCAGACCCAACTCTTGCTGGTTACAGCAGCTACCATACATGGGAAACAAAGTGCCTCTGTAGTAGAAAAATAAACTGGAACTTCTGATTTGCCCAGTCAATAACACAGACCCCTCTTCAATGTTAGCAATGTGGTCTTGCCTATTGTGGCAATAACAACTTGGCTATAGCTATTTGCAAAAGAGGGTTTAATTAAATTATTTGGAAAGCCCTGATCTTTTGTTAAGTGTCTAACTAGTTTAATCAGATGCAAAACACCAGGAAAAAAAAAAAAAAAGAAGTTTATTTATCTACCTTTACAGCAATGATTGGAGAACTTAAAATCTCCTGTTGAAAACACTGGAAAGTCTCTTGGTAAAATTTGGCTGTGCTGAAACATGCTTAACTGATTCAAGGTTAAAAAGCCAAGCAGATTTTGAAGGAATAAAAAGTCAGTCAACTGCTTCTCACAATCCCTCATATGCTTGTTCAAAGAAATTCTAGAAATCAAAGTATTTTGAAAAGTTTTATTTGTTTTATTTTAGTATAGAAACCTTCATAATTCTTAAACATGTCAGATTTTCTTTGGTGTGTTTTTAGTCCCAGGCTGTTTCAAAAAGTGAACTTTTTGAAAATTTGAAAATTGCACTTTCAAGCCACCTGTTTTTAAGGTCTGCCACATTTGCTAATAACTGTTCTTTTAAATTAAACTGATTGTAAAAATAACCTATGTCTTTCTTGCAGCTACATCTTTCTTGCATATGTAATTAAGAATGTTATACACCTAACTAATGAAGCTATTTGAATAACTGGCCGAATGATGTGACAGTTACCGCTGCATATATGGAAGCAAGTTTAAGACAATCTACTAAGTATCAAAAATTTCAAATGCCAATAAACTGGGCCACATTTTTCCACCCATTTTCTCTCCCACCCACACCCTTCCTTGCCATCTGACCTGAGTTAGGACTAACTAAGGCAGACCTTCTTTTACTGCAGGAAACAAACACCTGTCCCTGTGAACAGGTTATGTGATTAATTTGTGACAAACTATGAAATAGAGAAACTACTTTTGCAAATTCAGTGGTCTTACACGACATCGCTAAAAATGCCACAAAACAGAGCCACTGAAATTTCTTTTTTCATATGAGCAAGACTGACCACTGATGTGAATTGTGCTAATATTTCAGAATTGTAAATTCTCCAGCTGGTGCATTTGTGATCTGAGACTATTTTAAAAACCATAAATATATACTACTGTCCCCACACTGACTACATGCAGACTGTCAGCACACAGCACGGATGGACAAACAGCCCGAGTTAAGACTACATGAAGATTTTAATGTATAACATTTCTAAACTGTCCTAGTGATTTAATAATCTCACAGTTTGCAACAACTCAGTTACAGTTGTTTGCAGAGAACTGGGTAATTATAACACATTACTTTTTAAAGATGGAAAGACAAAAACTTCTTCCTTGTAGAGACTGGATTTTTTATCAAAATAATAATTCCCTGTTTTCAGAGGCAGAGAGCAAAAGAAATGAGCATTGCTTTCTTAAAAAGTACTGTGGCATTATTAGCTTGATATTTCACCAAATTTTAGCCTAGTGGAAAACAGAAAGATATGCAAGAATAATCCACAGGATTTTTTGGCTAAAAAAACTGAAAACCTCTATTTAGTAGTGCCTTTAATGAAAATATTTAATCCATATGTATTTAGAGGCATGATGAAACCAAATCTTCACATACAACATGTTATCAAGTGTGAAGAATCATAACTTTCACTGCAATCATACATATTTTTTGTGCAATGACATCTGCACTGAAACAAAACAAAACAAAGCAATTCAGCTTATCATTATTCAAAAATTTTGCAATATCTTAAAGACTTATTCCAATTCTAAAAGGAGAAAAACCAAGAAACCAGAGCTGCACTTAAATTCAGCTACAGGTGACAAAGAAGAGTGCCCATGCACCCATCAGCTGATTTTAAGTATTTCACAAAATACCACTTTTGACAAATGTAACAGACACTCACACAGAAGCAGACTTGAAGCCAAGCACTGGAAATCACTTCACTAGAACCCACCAGTCAGTATGCAACTTACTCATAGTAATGAATATTGTTTTATTGCTCAACACAGATTCTTATTTCCTGCATTATTAAAAGTATGATGTTTCACAAACTAGTCAGTGAATTCATAATATCAACAATATGTTTACCTTCATTCTATCCATGTATGCTTCCATTTTTAATTGCTCCACAGCTTTCCTGGCTTGAGAAATACTGGTTGTACTGTTTGACACTAGTTCCTTCATTTTGTTTTTCCTGGAAGAGACAAAGTTGAGACCATTTAAAGAACAGATAGCAAATTCAGCAATCACTGAGAGGACAGTTATCTGAATTTTAACCAAACCTTGCCCACCACATCAACACTGCCAGGCTGTTGGTCATGAATTCAAAGCAGACACCATTTATTTCTGCTCTCCTGCTCCATGGCACCTTATTGCATTACATATTTGCATCCTCAATCATCAGCATTCTGCCTGCATCCTGCAAATGACATACAAATATAGAGCACATGACCATGACTTCAGTGTGAAAATGGTTGCCCTGGTTCACGTTGCCAACACAGAACAGCTGTTCACAAATAGACCTTGCAGGCATTGCACAGTTTGGCTCCACGCCCCAGTTACACCTAGAAACATCAAAACAAGCTCAGAAATGCATGCAGTGGATATGATGCCACACTGCTCTCACCAAGCATCAGAGAGGAATTCTAAGATAGAGAGCGAGTCAGAATTCTGACTATCGATAAAAGAAGTTTAGAAATGAGGTAACAGATTAAGAAGAAATAATGCAGCAGTTTCCAATGTTTTGCTTAGATATCTCCAGCAAAGTCCAATGATGACTAAACCCAGTACAGTACACCGTACAGGACAGGAATGCTTTATTTTGTAAGAGATGTGCAGCTCTTGGGAAGGGACATCTAGGTAAAGTATGACAGTGTTTGGTTCTGTTGCATTGCTACTCCCTGAGGGATTAAATCAACTCAATATCCAGCAGTCTTCAGCACTGTTACCAAATGAGTCGAGACATCCACATTCAGACCTTGACTAGCTTACAATATTTATGCCAGAGGTGGTCTGCATGTTAGACCCCCTTGTGCTGATACTCTATGCAGCACTGGCCCAGCACAAGGAACAGCCATTCTGAAGTCACTGGAGGTTGGACTAGGGCCACATGGAAAGGTGACGGGATACAGATAACCCAGACAGGTCCCAGACGAGTTGTACTACCTCGTGAGACTGGATGCTGAGGTTTCAATCAGGCAACATTCCCCTGTGGTCCTTACCACAAGTGCCACCTGCAGCCAGATTCATCTGGCACCAAGCCTCAGAAACCAATACAAAGTTCAGCAAAATGCAAATGACACAGGGCGTGAGAGGCAGAAAGGACACAGGAGAAAAACACATACAAGGAGGCATTTTACACTGCTGCCAAAGGAGTTTTAGGCTCAGGTCTTTCAAAATGAATACTTGCACCTTATTTCTGGGTAAGAAACAAACATCTAGAACCACATAAATTTCCCTTCTTGAATCTAATTAGCTTACCTGATCCAGTCACTGGGGTCTAAGATACAAATAGGAAATAAAGTAGGACACTGGAAATGCTCCTGTAAAAAAACTTGTACGTACAATGTCCCTGTTAGACTCAAGAGAACACAATCCATAGTACACAAAGAATGGAGGAATAATTTTTAAACTACTTTGATTTTGCAAAACTCAAATGCTCAGAGACAAGGAAAAGACAGTTTTTTTCTTCTCACAGCCTGGTATGAAACAGACTGTTTTAAAAATCAGTAACCTGAGCTGTAAAACAGGATGGTGGAATACAAATGCCATGGTGAGCCATGCTCAACACTAATTTAAAGAAACAACAGAATCTTTTTCTTTCAGTTCTAGTATAAGTCAAGGCAGGGAAATGCTACTTTAAAATATTTTAATTGTGCCAAACAAAACAAGAGCTTTAACATATGCCAAGACAAAAAAACAGGTTTTCTGCATATACATGTGTCATTTGAATAGAACACAAGTTTCCCCCTTGTGTGCTCTGATGAAATAAAATCGTGTTAGAACACAGCAGGTTCTTTGTCTTCATCTTTGTTTACAATTTTCAACGCATATTTCTCACAAGGCACAGGACTGAATACATGTGGAGGAACTGGCTTTGCATAAAATGCCATGCACCATACGAAAATCCACAACCAAGCCACAGCCTCCAATCAATTTTGAGACATGTTTTGACTTGCAGTGGAAAGTCAAACAGCAGAAAGGATCAAGACATTCACAAAAGGAGAAGGTTCTGAATTACAGCTCTTCTCTGGACTTTCTGTTCGACTCAACCCCTTCACTTTTAAGTATCAACCTATGCATAAAAATTAGAATAAACACATTTAGCTTTGTTAACAAAATGACATCCCCAAGAGTGAATAATTTAAATTTTATCATCTCCACATCTACCTTACTAATGATCGCAAAGTCAAAAAAGTCAAAGCTAAATCAAGTCAGAGGCCTTTCATATTTGCCATACATTTAAATTAAACTGAATTAAGCAACTGCAACTCCTTGAACAGTCCAGAGAATTGCAGATCTCCCAAGCTTTTCTAGCAATTCATTCACTCATACTGTAAAAGCTATAAACATTAGTTAGACAATTTGAACTGTCACTGGCTACAACAAAGTTGTCAAGAACACTGGTCATAGTACTTCCAACCAGTTTAAGCATTTACAGATGGATTGTATTAAGTCCATAGCAGAATTTTGAAAAGGCTATTAGGCATAAAACCCCCTCTAAAAATTCAAACCGTGTTTCTAAAGCAATGCTACAAAGATAATATATCCTTACCTATATTCTGAAACACGAACTAGGAAAACTTTAAAAAAAAAAAAAAGTATCTTGCCTAGTGAAGCATTTCACAGTACCAGAAAACAACCAGAATATGAGGTTTCATAAAAAAGAGCTTCAAAAACCAGAAAAAGTCTGCACAAGGCATTTCAGACACTGGAGAAAATTTCCACTCATCCCCAGCAAGAGGTTTGTTTATACTCTGAAGCACAAACATTTGTTCTGTTCCAAATCCTGCTCCAACCTTGGCCTTTACATGCATTTAAATATTTAACTACTATATTTCTGGAAGTGTTTAGCATCCATTTACGTATTTAATTTCAATTTTTTCCAGACAGGTCTGGTTCCATAACTTTGTGAGATTGACTTCTCATATACCAAGCTACATATACCTCTATCTTCTCTCACTCTCTGCAATCACAGTACATATCTGTGCATCATTTAAGGCCCTGCTACATGTGGTGTGATGTTGACAATGAGAATTGTACTCACTTTCAAACCAGGCTGTGGTAAAGGTCCTGGTTGCGGACAAAGCTTTGTATGACACTTGATTCTGTTCTCCTTACAACCTGTGATAACAACCTTAAGCTTAACATTCTTTAATGAAATACAATTGTTACTTAGAAATAAAGCTCTGGAGAGAACAGAAATTTTAATTACAAGAGAATCTATTACATGCCCATCTCCTGGAATGTGAGGAAGCTTCTCCTTCAAGCACCCTCTCGAAGGATGTGTTTCATCTGAGGCTGCAGCCTGGCAAATGGATCTGATCCTGTCTCTTAAGACGACTCTTCTTACAGTGTCCAAGTATTCTCTAGGCCTTTAGTCCCACAGGAAGGCACATTTACATTTATATTGTACCTGGGCGAGCAGCCTACAGGATCTGGTTCAAGGCCCCTGCAATGAGCAGGACCATCTACTCTATAACAACTTGCTCAGGGCCCTCTCCAAGCTGACCTGGAATGTTTCCAGGGATGGGGCATCCACCACTGCTCTGGGCAGCCTGTTACAGTGTTTCAGCACACTCATAGTATTTTTTTTCCTTATACCTGGTCTGAATCAACCCTCTTTGTCCTTTCACAACTGGCCCTGCTAAAAATTACGTCCCAGTTTTTCTTTCAAGCCTCTTTTTATTACTGAAAGGCTGCAATAAAGTCCCCCTGGAACATTTGTTTCTCTAGGATGAACAATTCCAACTCTTTCAGATACTCCTCACAGGAGCGGTGTTCCAGCCCCTTGATATCCTGGTGTCCCTCCCTGGATTAGCTCCAACAGGTCAATGTCCTTCCTGAGCTGGGGACCCCAGGGCTGGATGCAGGGTGAAGTCTCACCAGAGCTGAGCAGAGGGGCAGAATCACCTCCCTTGACCTGCTGGCCACATCACTTTCGATGTTTAAAAGGAGTAACTTCTCCCCATCATTTGAATTCCTAAAACCCCTCGAACCAGAAATCCTCAGCTGGGTTTGCTATTGCTCATTCCTGGCTGTTTTTACGTTGGATCAATATGGGCACACACAGGTCCTGATAATCACTGTAGTTACAGTGACTGTGCTAACGAGCAGCCTACATGCAGTCTACATGCTACTGCTGCAGACAGCAGACCTGGATTCTATGGGAGCTCATTTATCCAGCCTGTTTTGGTGCAGCACACCGAGTTCATTGACCTGGTCTCTATTGATTCTTTTCTTGTAGGGGAACACCGGCCGCGCTAACAAAGAACAGTGACGGCAGCTACGCAGCCCTTTTTAGCCAAACAGTTCCTGCTGACTGGCACCCCACACCAGACAGCCCTTTCCTAAAGCATCACTCCTGAAAGCTGCACAGCGACAGCCTCCCAGCCAGCTACATTTTCTGGCGTTTTGTTTTTGTTTATCCTACCTCATCCTTTTTCTGCGTGCACATAACTCACGTGTGCTGAAGTTCTTGATTTCTCAGGCTCCTAAAAATGCTTGTGAAGAGCAGCTTTTCCTTTGTTTTTATAACGGATGATTGTACCTAACAGCACTTCAAAGGCAAATTTATCTTATGGCAATGCAGAAAGCTGCATAAATATTTGCAGGTATAGCTTGATGCTGCATTTGAGTAAGGAGTGCAACCTTCTCTTACTAAACATTATAAATAATTGTTAGTAAAATGCAGAAAAAGTCTAAAAACTTGAGCAACGTAGAAGCAAAATTGAATTTTCAAGCTCTTCGGGATGGATTTCTACAAGTAACAGGGATGAAAAGGTGCAATTTCCCCCCCCTCTAGTTCTAAGTGCAATCTTAAAATGCCATACCATAAAAGTGACCTCTAGAATTCAATCTAAAAAGCCCTAAACCAAATTGCTGCCTTAATTTAAAGTGATGGACCTGAAATTACTAGATTAGAAAACCTAGGGTTGACAACTCCAAAGAACACCTTCCACACAAGCTCTGTACTTCTTGGACCACACAGCCCAATAGGAAAGTTAACCCAATCATTCAACTAAGTCCCAGTGACTTTAGCAGGAATCATCCCTGGATAATGACCTGTAAATCACATCCTAAACTGAGGAACGACCGTCACATTTCATTATCCACTTGCAGGAACATAAACAGCAAAATTTACAGCCTCACAGCTGTTCAATGCCAAACTGGTACACCAAAAAATTCAAAAGAAAAAACAAGGAAAAGAATCGGAAAGAAACCCAACTTCCCTTCCTATCTCAGTTCTTACTCTAAGATTTACAGCAACTGATGTAGCTCTGTAAAGGGAGGGTAAGGAACCCTTTTCTTTCTCTATCTCATGGCTGCACAAAGAAATACAAGAAAATTACTACAGCTTTTCACTCCATCTCCTAAGGAGAAGCTTAGTAGTTCAAGCAGAAATGATTAGATTAAAGGCAAGAACTATTGTTCACGATAAGGAAAGAATGCAATTTTCATACCATAAATGTGGTGACTTTGACTTTGAAAATAACTTCTCCTCATGTAACTGCAAATCAGCCAAACTCCAACAGCTCAGTCCTCGTCTTGCATATCCAGCACTATATCCAGTCCAACTGCCAAGTTCCAAAAATTCTTGCCATCATACCCAAATTCTTACTCAAAAATATCATCTTGCTTCTCAACACGAAAAAAAACAAAGGAAACAACGGCTGAACTAATGTGGTATTTCCCAAAGGCAATCTTTTAATGCAATATTATTTACCACAAACATACAGGTTATGCGAACATATAGCCCAAGAAACCATCAAAGATTTGGAAAGTCTGAGGCAGAAACATTATCCTTGGCTGCTATTTTACCTCTTTAGCTAATTTTGAAAGACAGCTGGGAGCTTTCAAAGAAATACACAGGGAATATTGATTATTCCGCTTAAACCGTATTTGAACGGAATTGTAACCTACAAGGTAGGGAGAGCGCCTCCGGAAAGCTCGGCACTGCATTACCTGCAGGGCAGAAGCGTTTTCCAAGTTGTTATTCCGAGTTTTCTGTCTCACTGCACTACCCTAATGGCTCTGCTGTGCAGCAGCTCTCAGCACCACACATCAATGATTACCGCCAGCAGCAGCCGGGCAGCGGGAGCTGCTCCTCCGTCAGGGCGAGCCAGCAGCAGGAAAAGCGGCGCTTCCCGGAGCAGGCAGCTGGCGGAGGAGGAACAAGCACGCCGGGCAGAGACCCCCTCCCCGCCGCCCGCGGGATACCTGGGCTCGGGGCGGGCTCTCCGAAGGATGCTCCCCGCCGGTGACAGCGACAGCAGAGCCCAAAGCCCAGCGCCGACTCCTGCGGATCACCGGGAAACTCCGGCCGGCCCTCGTGTACTCGCAGCACCCACGGGACCACCAGGCGGAGCGGCCAAGGGACAGCAGCGCCCACGGCGACAGCCCCGCGCGGAAACCTCGACCCACCCTGCGCCTTCTCCCGCCCCTCCCGCACCTTCTCCCGCCCGGGCCCCCGGGCACTCCTGTCCCTCCCTCCCTCCCGCTGTCCCTCCCTCCCGGTCGGGCGCGGAGGCTGCGGGCGGCCCGGCCGTGGCACATGGCGCGGCGGGGCGGTGCCGCCGCCCTCACGCTCCGCCCGCCTCTGTCCCTCCCGGTTCCTGCTGCAGCCGCCTCCTGCCCCGGCTCCAGCAGGCGCTGGGGATCGAGCGATGCTCTAAGTATTCACAAACAGAATCACAGATCGCAGAAACAAAATCAATTAGGTTGGAAAAGGCCTCTGAGATCATCGATCAAAGGCTGGACTCGAACACCACTCTCTCAACTAGACCATGGCGATAAGTGCCAGACCCAGTCTTTCCTTAAACACGTTCGCGGACAGTGACTCCAGCACCTCCCTGGGCAATCTCTTCCAAAGTTTAACCACCATGTACGTGAAGAAATTCCTCCTGCTGTCGAAACTGAACCTCCCCAGGCACGGCTTGAGGCCATTCCCTCTCCTCCTGTCACATGTGGCCTGGGAGAGGAGCCCGGCCCTGGCTACAGCCTCCTTTCCGCTGGTTGTAGAGCGCAGTTGATACTCCCGAGTTTCCTTTTCTCCAGGCTAAACATCCCCAGTTCCTGCAGCCACTCCTCACAGGACCCGAGTTCCCCTCACCAAGTTAAATTGTCCTTCTCTGGGCAATTACAAAACATGCTCCAGTACCTGAGCGTCCTTCCTGACGGGAGGGGCCCAAGACTGAACCCAGAACACTGAAGGTGCAGCCTCACCAGTGCACACTAGTCACTGCCCTGGCCACACTGCTGCTGCTGCAGGTCAGGCTGCCTTTGGCCTTCTTGGCCACCTGGGCACAGCTGCCTCCTGTTCAGCTGGGTGCCGACCAGCACCTCCAGGTCCTTTCCCACTGGGCCACTCCCAGGCACTCTGCCCCCAGCCTGCAGCGCTGTACTTCAAACAGCACAGCCAGAATGGCACCGGGGCTTGGGGTGAGAGCCCACAGTGCCTGTCCTGCCCGCACACAGAACTACACAAGGATGGTGCAAACAGCCTGCTGTGAGGAATGGAACTGCTGGGGGAAAGCACCTCCTTACACTCACCTTGTCAGGGCTCGTATGCCAGAACAATGCAGTTCAGCTTCATACATGAATTTTTTTATGCTTCTCCCTATAAAAGCTGTACAGGTCAGCAGCATTTAAAAGTGCCAATTAACATTTTAAACTGAAAATTCTGTCAGCTGCAATAACTCAGTGGCAGGATCACCAGAGTCTTATTTTTTCCCCAGTGAAATGGCTGTTCCCTCTGGAGGGAGCATATGTTTTCTCCTACCTGCTCTCAGCACTTTTTCTTGTTCCATCCTAATGGAGCAGAATTTCTAAGTAACATTTGTTTTCTATATGGAAGAGAACAAGGAAGAGTCCTATTTCTAAAGGTGCTTTGGAGCTAGGGCAGCCTCTTCTGAGACTGAGTCAATGGCTTTTGGAATAGTGGCTTGGCAATAGGAGATGCAACAGGAATTAGGTAAACATCACTAAATATAAATAAGTTCACAAGCTTCCCATAACTAGAAGTTCCAGAAACTGATGGAAACTTCACTGGCCTGTGCTGCTGCTCTTTCATTCATGTTCAACCACATCATCAGTCTACAAAAGGCCCCATTTCCTAGACAAAAGATTTACATGCTGTTAGACAAACAGCACATTAGATAGCTCTAATCATGAGACAGTCATCATCAGAATATTTTTACCACTGGATTCTAACACTTTTATGACTTAAACTAAAATATAAAGATGGGAAATGGTTGTTTTAAAATGTATTTTCATCATATAATAGATAGATATTTAAAACTGCTTTCTTTTAAATCTGCAAACTCTTACCTTCCACAACCAGGAGTCTCCCCTACAGGTTCTGAGGCAATACTCATACAGCTAACACAAACTTCTATTCCTTGAATTTACATGAACTTGGCTCTAATGAGTCTTATATGGGCTTCAGTCAATTGCATTAGAGAATCAGGTTTTTTTTTCTGGGAATGCTAGCTCAAAGCTGGACACAGTAAGCAAGCTTCTATTTTACTCAATTACTTTCTGCTGTGTAGTCCAGAATAGTGTAAGAGTTTAATCAGAGCAGCCATATTTCATTTTCATCTTTTTTCAAAATTATGAAATACAGAACAGAGCCTGTTACAGAAACCCCAGTGCAAAATCAGTGCCTTTGTGACCCCACTCCAGAGCAGCAATGGCAAATCTCTGAACAGCAGTAATTTGTCAGTAGTTTGTAACTTAATACAGCAGCAAAGTAAAAAAAAAAGTCTGTACATACAGAGGCTTAAATATATAGTGGATAATTTTCAAGGCAAGCAGAGCTTTTAGATAGTAATTGAGTGTTTTTGTGATAGAGTAGCAGCATATGGGAGTGTGACTTCCATTTTCATATGCAAGAAAGAAAAAAAACCCAATACAGCTTTAAGCAAAAGAAGGCATGAAGACATTAAAAGGTAAACTAAAAGTTTGTTAGTAGCAAGCCAGGTAGGATTTCCCCCACCACTCCATTGTTACCTTTTACTATTCTTATTATATTTTTGATTATTTTAGTTCAGGCTTTTTTTTCCTTCTGTTCATTGTCCTGGGTTTGTCTAAGCATTGGATCTCTAAATGTAAGATCAGGATTCCCTTTCAGTAATGGGTTGGATATTCCTTCTCCCCACCACAAGTGAATATCCAGCTATTGCCTCACCTTCTGTTCCTTACCATGTCTCTCCACTATCAGAACATAGGCCTTGCCCCATGAACCTCTCCCAAACTCTGGCTTCCAGCAGAAAGAGCCTCACATCCTGTCAGATGCCTCCCTGAGATCACAGTCTTCCAATTTCCACCCATCCTTCTGAGAATCCATGGAGAAGTTTCTTCTCTGCCTTTGCAGCTCAGGCAGGTTTTCAGTGAGAAGGCAGATGGGAGGGAGGGAAGGAGAATCTGCTTTGAGAGCCATAATTTCATCCAAATTCTAGTCATGCATCTTATGGGAAGGAAGGACACATGCACACATGTGCAAAGTGATATGCCTAGAGTTTCCCACTTCCCATCTTACACTCACCATCTTCAGTTTGACAGGCACAAGACATAGTCCATAAACAGAATTCTCCCACTTCATAATTTTTAAAATACGAAAGACAAGGGAATCAGCAGAAACTGATCTGGAGCAAGAAATGAAAGATGCCCTAAAAGAAAGTTGCAACTAAGCCAAAACCACATTTCTAATAATCTCAAAATGGTTTGATACAAAGATCTGTTTATTACCCAACAATGTGACAGTATATATACAAATACAGTGTGGAATGTGACATTTACAGGAAATTTAAGTACATCATGCACAGACACTATTGCAATGTTATTTTAATAGTTCCAGAATATTAAGTTGAATAAATATTCCTTGCTTCAAAAAATCATTTTTACTTTTACATAAAAATATATAATATTGCACTCTTTACAAGGCCAGCAGTTTTGCATATTGGTTTGTAACAAGTGGAATTCTACTTTGTAAAAAAATAAGCCTTTGTGAGCAACACCCCAAAACAGGGAGCACAAAAGCACCCCAAAACCACGTTTGTCTTTTTTCTCTTAAACAAAGCACATCACATTGACATGAGTCAGGAACCTTTTCAGTCTGTATTTGGACCTTACATTAACATTAAGACAGAAAAATATGACTAAAGCCATCCCATACAATGCTGCTACAATAATATGCAGTTTAAAACTCAATCCATACAATATGCAGCCACTTGCTTAATTGAACCAACAATGAGCCTTTGTGTCTTGAATTATGAGAAAACTTTTCTTAAGCTTTTCTAGTTTGAAAAGTTCTTCAACCAGGAAGTCTCAAGAATTTCTGAAGACTATTTGGAATTTTCAAAACAAGTCTAAAGATTGGTTGTGTGTGTGACCTTCATCATGATCTGACAATTTTATGTGAAGTGTTTTGAAAGCAGATGAGCCTTAAATATGAGAAGATACAGCAGTTTGAATGGCAGTAGCAGAATATGTCAGTGATAGAAAAGCCAAGCAATTTTAAAGGAAAATGTAATTACATCAGACTTGCGTAGCATTCTTGCCTTACCGTTCGCATGACTAGCAGGCACTCAGTCAAGGTGCCAGGTTTAGAGGTCTTAAAATCCATCAACTGAAATACTAACTTTTCATGTGACCTAAGATTTCAAATTTGTTAAGCTGTTCACAACAGAGGCTTATTTTTCCCCCCTCATAAAATAGCACCCAGGAGTACACAACAAATTCGCACAGTGTATCTGTGTGAACCTTTCCAAATCATCTGATGCTTATGAACATTGATTATTCAAGCAGTTAGATTCAAACATTTTACAGTGTATAGAACCTCAATGACACTAGAACAGGAGCACATCTGTGCCTTCTTTAACACCTCTTTTTAGAGCTCTGGAAGATAAGCTGTGTGTGTACATAACAGATGTTCTGCCACAGAACTGCTATAGCCAACTATTACAAAGAGTTAGGGAGTTCATACTGCATTGTGATCTAACCACTGTTTCATGATGCCATGAGGTATCAGTAAGACAAATATTTTACTGTCTTCCGTTGCAAAGACTATTACATTAACAGAGAAGATGGCAAAAATTACAAATATAAAGACAGCAGAAATTCCATTTTTTTAGCATTACAATACCATAAGATGGTGCAAAAAGCACCTACTAAGTTCTTTGCTTCTCAAAAAAAGCAATTTTAAGTGGTCGTTGATTTTTAACTTTTGGATTGTTTATCCCAGAGCTAACCATACCCCACTCAACTAATCAGATATACATATGCTGACATTTCAATAGATATTTACAGAACTTGATGCTGCTGATACTTTACATACTAAGAGGAGGAATAAGCATTATCAATTTTTTTAAATACTTCTGTCCAAGAAGTGATTTAAAAAAATACTGTTGGTGTTTTATATTGCAGCATTGAGCATTTCTTAGTCACTTTGCTGGCATTGGATAGTATGACCAGAGCTTCCTGCTGACCTGGATATGCTTCAAGTTTGTGCATGCACATAGGCAATCTTACAAACACCTTTAGGCTGCTCTTTAAAAAAACAAACCCACCTATTCAGTCATTCTGGAGACATTCAAAGTACTTCAAAGTCCTGTTAAATAAGAGCTCCTATAACCTATTGGGATTAAAGTGCATCAGAGACATGAGTTAGCAGCAGGCCCCACCATCACCCAGCTGCATAGCTGCTGAGGAAGGAGTAGAACATGGGCAGCTTCAAGCGCTGCTGGTCCTTGCGGCACCAGGCGATGACATTCCCATCACTGTTAGCCGTGAACAAGTGATGGCCGTCGCAGGAAAACGTAAGGCTGCAAAACAAGGAAAGAGTCTGTCTTTATACCAAATGTGGCTATTTATAGTGCTGGAAGACATTAAAAGCCCATGAGAGGTCAACCAAGACAAGCTGTCAGGGGAGGCCCAGTGCCTACATTAACATAGCAATATGTTTGCATATACCTGCTTATCCATTTGTACCCAAACAGGCTGAACTGCAGCTTTGGCTAGCACTTTAACATCCCCTGCAGTTTAATACTCATTTCTTTGCAGTGTCACAGCAAAGGGCAGGATTAGTAGCAAAATCCTACCCTCTTCCCTTCTGTTTCTGAAAAGAAAGGATTTCCTGCAATAGAGCTCAGTGCCCTTTGAACTTGCTTTGCTGACAAAGGCAGAAACTAAATCCTTCAGATTTCATGGTATAGCACAGGACTTTTGTTCAGATGGGCATTTCTTGAGCTGTAACAGGGGTAGTAAAGCTCTTCAGTCATGCCATGGGTAATGTTAGAGAGCATGAAGGTCAGCATCCATTTACTGTCACATTTAAGCAGGAAACTTTAAATTATTCAATAGCTACTAAATCGTTATCAACAAGCTCTGTGAAATATGCTGCTTAAAGGAGGTAACAAAACCAGACACTGTCAGATAATATTTTTAATTTCTAAAAGAAAAAAAGGTCGTTTGGATTTTAAATTATATTTTACCAACAGTCAAAATTTTTCAGAATAATTTGTTACTATGCTAACATTAAGATAAAATTTTGGCATAACTCTAAGACCTTTGTGCAGACTAACGTACCACTGGGGATATCAAAGACTCAATCCTTTGACCATTTTCTGAAAACACTTTGGCATGAGAATTCTGCTCATCTAAATCAAGGAGACTCAGAGAAAACTAACAACACAAGCACTCCAAAATGGGAGCTTCCAGGCTACTCTGAATTTGCCTCTTTCTCCATCATTTCCCTCCAGCATCAGAAAAAATGGAAAAGGCAGCATTTACATTCAATTTTGGGGAAGAAACACTGTATATTTAAGTCTGGCATAGTTAAGATTTTCTCATTTTAACACAGATTCTGAGGAAAAAAAAATAATTAAGAGGAGTAGCTATTGTTCAGTTTTCAAGGGAATCCTGCTAACTTCCATCTGCCAGCAGCAGAACCTAGTTATTACTGTCATTACAAATAAAGTACACTTGTGCTCACTTTGCTTTCATGAATAATTAGTAGGTTTGCATTGCTCTTTTTAAACATGAGTGTTTACCACCTATTTTCATGTTCAACACTTGAGACTATTTTGTTGTGGTTTTTTTCTTGGTTTGGTTCCCCTCCCCACTGAAGAGAAAAATGCATTTGTTGTATACTTAAGATCTTTTTACCTTACAATAGGTTTGGCTGACTTCGAAAATGTTATTTCTCGTACTGGCTTCAAGTCCCACGTACTCCACAGTCTGAAAGAAAGAACCATTTTTCTTCACACTTGCTTTTACAAATACTTCAGTGACAATCTATTTAGCAACTGCTAAGACTGGGAGCTAAGTAACAGCTTGTCCACCTTCTTTAAAGCCAAATACCAGCATGATGTTTGGCTACATGCTCTCAAGCTGAGCCTAAGTGATAGAGCATTTTAATAAATAAAGATTTCAAACGCTTACCTTACAACTCCATTTTCAAGGCCCCCTGCAATCACATTGACAGACACACCTTCAGGCTGGTTAGAGAAAGCAACAGAGCAAATACTTTCCCTGCAGTGCACGTGTCCAACAAGATCACCATTAACTGTCCAAAGTCTCAAATCACTGCCTCCTCCAACTGCAACAGAACATATAGCATGGGAGTATTATGAAAAAAAAATCTAGACCAGTTATGTCCATAATATTTAAATATTCCATGGTAAAGAATTCAACTTCTTGAGAGCTCATAAGGTTTAAATGACTGAGTGATGTGTGCAATTACTTCTCTCTCTCTCTGAGACAGGAAGCACACATAATGCCAAGTCACTGCAGTAATTTAGAAGCCATCACATCATACTTGTGGAACTGCAGTGATTTAGAAGCCATCACATCCTATTTATGGAACGTTTTACTTACAAAGCACTATGTGAATTTACTTTTAATGACCAACTTTCATGTACTAACTGGGAAGGCACTAGGATGGAATTCATACCATGTAAGCAGTTGGTTCTCATACCTTAGCTTGCATTTTAAACAAAATACTTAAAAATAGCAAGCACAGTTCTCTGACCTGGTTATGAGGTATTATTTGGTTCTATCAATGAACTAACAACCCAATAACTGCTTTTGTTTGAAAGGAATTGTCTTAAAAGGAAATCTAATGTCCCTTACTACATAAAGAATACAATGGTTTGCAGAAAAAAACTTGTTTTGTGAGCTATAGAAATGGATTTTAAAGTCTTCAAGCAAGTTGAAAAACCTAAATATTAGTTTTCTGAAACTGCCAGAATGTCTCCTTGTCCTTTAATACCCCTTGCCTGTGCTCTGTAATACACGATACTCCCCTGAAGAACTGTACCTTTGACAACAAATCTCTTAAAATGAAAGCAGCCAACATCACAAAATGTGAGTCTCCCAGGCACCTTTGAAAAGTCAAGTCTTTTTATAAAGAGACCAAACTGTTGACCTTTATATCTCTACATTATATTCAAACACCTGCCTAATCACTTGAGAAATTTGTATATTACTATGTAAAAAAAAGCAAAATGTTGCTTCTGTATAACTGAATCCTCAGATGATTAACACACTCAGTAACTAATTTAATTACAAGTCTCATGATTTATTTGGTCTGCAAGTCAAAACAGCTTTCTTGACTGACAAATATACCTGAATCACAAACTGTTGCAATATCACCAGTGGTTTCACTAGCTGAAACTGCAGTCACAGGGCTCTTGTGCCCAGCCAGACTCTGGACATAGCACAGCCTGAAGAAAACAAAGGGAACAAGCCTAAATTTCAGACTCAAATGTCTGAAAAGGTCCTCTGAGGAAAATATTAAAGAGAGATACATTAATTGCAATCAACATTTTGCACAATCACAGCATTTTTCGTATTCACTGTAAAATTTTAGCACCTTTTATGAGAAAAAAAAACAGTAAGGGTTTGACTTCACAATAAGATATACACAGAACAAATTCAACTAACTTCAAAGGGGCAAAGACACCCAAGAATAGGAAAACCTGTATTTATAAGAAAGCTATGGGAAAGAGTTACATATATACTTGTACCTGTTCAAATCCCATATTATGCAGGTTCCATCTTTGCTGACACTTATCATTATACTGTATGGTTTGCACACAAACAAGCTTGTTATTTCTGCTGTGTGTCCATACAGATGGATTTGTGACTCCATTTCTATCTCTGAAGGCTGAAAAACAGCAAGGTAAGACAAACTGTCATGAAAAAGAAAATTAATGTCTTTTTTCTGAAAATGATAAGCTTAGTTTAAGTCTTAGATTTCAAAGAACAGTTTCCATTGCTTTTAATATCATCATCATTTGAGCAACTATGTTCACACTTTATTATGTTTAACACTTTATAATGTAATAAGACATAGCTGTCATTGATGTTCAACTTTGCTTCCAATGCTTTAGCCTCACCAAATGTATTGATGTGATCCGATGAACTGGAATGAAAAACTACTGTAGTTCTGTCTCAATTACACAGCTTAAAGTTGGCTAATTTGTTTTCTGCAAGACTGCTCTTTCCAGACAACAGTGAAATGACAGTTTTCAATATTTTATCATCTAGTGAAGCACTTGGAAACATAAAAGGAAAACCCAGCTTGGAAGTCATCACTCTCTGTACAGCAAATTACCAGGAATTCCTCCATTGGTGCCAAGTTCTTCCATGATACCAAGTTGGAAAAACATGCAGGAAGTCAAGTTTAAATCCAGAAATTGCTAGGCAAAAATTAAAGCAGCAAAATTTAACACCAAGCAACACTTTTTATTCAAGCAATATAATTTGAAATGATTCAGACTTCCTGAAAACTGGCTAAGTTGAAGGAGCTGCTTAATCAGAATGCTAATGCTTTATTTAAGACAACTTGCTGTACAGAGATTAGAATAATCTTTGTAAAGGAAGAGAACAGTTTTCTGCTTGTTTCCTCACCCATGTCAGAGCACATAATCTGCATTTTTGTATGAGGGTATAGGATAGCTGCCTATAGCAGGTCTACAGAAAAACCTTGAAAGTTCAAAGAGACAAGATAAAAGTACACATATGCTCAAGTCACAGTTTGTAGAAAATATATATCTTTGCACTAAAAGGCCAATCTAATCTTTGTAATACTGCAAAAGGCAGTGCACAGTCTGACAATAGAAAGACCTGCTAGTTTGCTCTTGCTGCTGAGCATCTCATCCATGTAAGTTATTTATGAAAGTACCCAGGTGTCATTCTCACTGACACCTCACATATAAAAATCCTTTAATCCTTTCTCAGTTAAGAGAAAAAAAAAAAAAAATTTTCTGTAACAGCAACAAACAAGACTTGTGTTTTTATGAAGAACTGATTTTGATAACCTTTTTACACTGCTGCTTCCAACTTCCTTTAAAAGTGTTTCCTCTTGATCTGCATTTCAACACTTGAACTGAAAGCAGCACCCACCTTTAGCAGCTTCTCTCTACCATACTAATAGCAATGGTTTATTGATTCATAAAGTAACAATATTGCAATGAGACAAACTGGAATTCTAAGCCCAACTGTAAGTTCTTAAGTACTTATTAAGTTCTAATAACTTGTAAGTTATTAAATAACTTATTAAGTTCTAATAAGTCATGAAATAGGTATTTCTCAGGACTGAAATGTTTTCCCCTTCTTACTTCCCTCCTGTTTTTAGGTGACAACCCCTAAAATGGTATCTAGATGCAAGAAAACACACATGTACATATCTACCTTTAAACAGCAGCTCTTTCTCCCTACAGCACTCGAGTTGGGAATTGAAATGATCACTTCCCAGTTTTACTCAAACAGGTCCTTCAAGTGCACTCTCTGCTTGCAAGACACCTCTAACAGTCAGCAGGTAAAGGCTGAAATAATGTGTATAGCCAGACACTTGTGGCTGAGGGGTCCATGCAGGTGTGACAGTGTCAGCACAGATGACAGTGTCAAAGCAGTACTTCATGGGGTTTTCACCATCATAAGGCAATGAAAAACAGAGCACCTGAAGCACAACATGGAGCCCATTTCTGAATTCTGACAGCATGCCTTTGAGTTCCCATACCAAATTAACAACATACCTACTTCATGCCCATTCACGGCATTTATACAAATGTGAAACAGGGCGAAATATTAATGTTTCAAGTACTGCATTATAACAATTTCTTCACTTTAACACTGATCAGCTGACAAGATGTATACAGAGCAGATGTCAGGAAGCACATTTGCATTCCCTGCAGACCTGACTTGGGTAACTGACTCAACAACAGGAGCTACGAAATTGACACAATGTCCCTCTGCCTGGGGCACAAACCTGTCAGTGCTGACAAATTCAGCAAAGAACATCATCTGTGCAGATGAACAAAAATCACTTTTTTCTAGGAAACAGAAGCAACTCAAGAACCATAGCCCCACTAACTAGTTTCTTTTCAGCTTTGCAAAAGGCAAGTATATTTAATTTCTATTAAAAAAAAAAAGAACTGGAATCCAAATCTCAGTACAGATTATTTACAAATTAAGGTGCCTGACTTATGATCCAACTAACTAAAGCTTGCAGGCTTGAAGCTCTTAATTTTCTATACTCAAAGTGCTGCTGAGCTTAGGAAATATGAGTGGCAGATCACCAGAAACTGGAAGAAAGCCAAGGGGAAAAAAAAATATTAAAAATCACTGTGTTTATGCTCTTCCTAGACTAAGCATCTGCTGTTTGCCACTACTGAAAACAGAAAACTGGGTAGGCATAGCAGATCATACCAAGGTTGTCTCTAGCTCATGCTAATGTAGGGATTCAAGAGCATCAAGGAATACACCACCAAATATGTTTGCCAATACCTGTATCAAGCTACATCTAGGAAATTAGTTTAGTTCAGTTGTTGCTATGGGTAATACTGCAGACACACCTAAAATGTGCTGCTCACAAAATTGCCTACTCTTTTTTAAAATTATGGAGAATAGAAGTTACTGCTAAAGAAAGTATGAAAATTCAGATGGAAGCTTCAAAACTCAGTCAGAATCAGATTTTTAATTTGGAGTTCTATTTATGTTTTCTATTTTTTCTATTTATACCACACATATTAGCAAACAGTATTAAGGGACTTTCTACTACTCTCAGAATTTTCCACTAACAGATTAAGTAATGCAAGTTACTTTCTCCCTTCCCTACTCACAACGTTTCCCCTTGGAGAATATGACAAAATAAAGAGGCTTGGTGGTTAATATATACACTGTCTGAGAATTCATCCTGGTTCTCTGAGTTAAAGTGCCTTCTGCACTTGAATTATTGTTTATTTTGGAAAATTGCATTCCACAGCTTCAGTTAAAGCATTGAAAGGCTCTATCTCCTTCACAGAAGTTACTCCCTAATGCAGGGAGCTTCACTGTTCCAGAGAGCTTCAGTTCTAGGCCCTGTCCTGAACACAATCAGAGCATGTTGTGCACTAAGGTGATGAAGGCTGACTAAAGCTGTATGTAAACAGCAGCTTAAGAAAAATATGCAAGCAAACATGCCAAGATGTCAGAGAAGCCTTCAAAAATAAGAACTAAAAATACATGTAATTTTTTTTAGCAATTATCCAGAATATAGCTCTTTTTCTCATTTTCCCTGCTAAAAAAAAAAGACTGGAATACTGAATACACTAAATACTATAATAAATGAATTATATCCAACATAACTTACCGTATTGCTGGTGAATCTGTTCATATATGCTGTGATGACACCAGATTTACTACCTGTGAACAGCTGACAACTGTCTGGCACCCAAGCACAACTTGTTACCTTGAAAAGACAAACCAAAGCCAGGAAAAAAAAAAAAAAAATCAGACCAGAAAAACTATTCTAACTGCTGTTTTCATTATGTCACAGCATTTGGTCAAACTGATACTTTATTAGTTATCCTATGAAAAGCCATGTAAAATACCTAAACTAAAGAAATCCAAGAGCTAAGATACAGCTACTCTAGGTTGCATTTGTTACTATGTCAGAAACAGAGTAAAGAGGGAGTTTTATGTAGCCTGGAATTCATAGCTAGAGAGCAATGAACTAGTGTAGACTTCAAGATCATCCACCAAAATCTTTTTGGCAGGATCTTACCAGTCACTGGATTGTGGCAGAGATTATGCAGCTTTTCCAGCAATCTTTTAGACCATCTTTTTAAAATGGATCATAAACTACAGTGGAGTTGTTCTTCTAACATGAAGCACCTATACTTTTTCTGTATTGATTTTTCTTGGGACAGAACTTAGACTTTTTTAAATTCACAGCAATATTCTATAGGAAGGAAAAGCTATAAAAATCAAATTAATTCAAAAGGAATCTTTATCTAGTACAGGAAAACAACAAGGAACAAGATACAACAGTAGAGCCATAATGAACACATTCCAAAGGAAATCAAAAAGATTAAAAGGAATTGTGATTGGATGCTCATCTCCAAGAAAGGTAAAGCAAGAGTACCTCACTGCCAATCAAGCCAATACTTAAACTACCAATATTAAATTGAAGCGCAAGAGACTGATTTTGTTTTACCTGATGGAGCTGTGAGCTCTGTATAAAATTTACTGGAGGTTCACTTTGCTTGCTTTTCAGTCGTAAGATATTATCAGCATATCCCCAGCTCAGGATGGCTGACCACTGAATGTCAGTACTGTGCATGCTCCTCACGCCTGAGGGAAGGCACACAGGATTGTGTCACGTGCACAGCAAGATTCAATCACTTTCATAGCCAACAACAAGAGTCTCAGGTTCATGTTTTATCACAAACTAAAATATAATCCTCCCTCCCGAAGTTTCAAAAGAAGGTATTGCCTGTAACGTATTATAAACAGTTTTTAGAGACTGAACGAACATTCCCATCTTCTCCAAAGACAATCTGCAACCTGGACAAAACTTTTTTTGAAGAGTTTCATCTTTTGAGAACAGAGAAAAGGAGCAGACAATACTTCCCACCTAGAGAAACGAGTGCTTGTAACTTCAAGGAGAATATTACTTGTTTTTGTTGACTAAATGTGAAATTATTTATTTTTAGAAAGACTGCACTAGTATATGCCACCAAGAAAACAACAGATTCTGAGAACTTTTTTATACGTTCTCAGTAAGAATCCCTCCAAGCAGTTTAACTGAAAGCTGAAGATTCTTCACCTCTGCTTTTTTACTGTTAACTTTTCTCATTGTCTGCCTCTAAAATTAATTTCTTAAGTTTTCTTTTCTGTTGCCACATGAGTATTTTCATCTGTTCTTCAGTTCTTGGACCCAATCTGTTGGCAAGTTCTAAAGCTAAATTCTCATGCCTCAGTCACTTCAATGAAAAATATGAACTGAATTAGAGAATGCCTCTACTGTAGTTTTGAAAATTACATGTAAAATCCACCTTTCAGCAAAGATACCACATGCAGAAGCTGTTAATGGAATTATAAATTAATCTTTGGCAAAAGCAACTAAACTTGGGAAGTTTGCTGAAAAGCAATAGTAGCATTAGATTTAATTTTTATGGCTCATTTCACATATATTGTGTATATAGAGAATAAGCACAAATTCATACCTTGCTCCTTGCTATATATCATCAAAAGGCAAAACTTGCTGGACAAACCACAGATAGCTTTAGTTGGTAGAGCCTGGAGAGAGCCAAACCTTTCTCCATGTGGTTGGCTAAAGCAGACAACAGGGTCTGGAGCACTTGGGGAACCAACATATTCTCCCCACTTCAAGCCTTTTATCCATGGTAATGGACTCTAAAACAAGCACAGACAAGATTCAAATGATACAATTTTCAGAAAAGCATAATTTCATTAGTAATAGAGAATGATTCATGTCAGTTTCCTGTAAGCAATCACAAGGTAAGGACAGCTGAAGTCTTTACTCTAAAACCACTAGAAAGACAAGTTCAAAGCACTTTAGTACCATCAGTTAAACTGTTAACTTTAAGGTAGTTTTACTCCTTTAAAAGAGTGGGCAGCAAGCTTCTAGTTCAGTGTAGTTTAGTGAAAAATACAGATCTCTAAATCCAAGGATGCAGTTTCTGACTGGACTTCATGGAAAACAAGTGTTTGAAGTGAAGTAAGTTTAATTGTCCTACAGGCAGTGAAAAAGCTGAGGAAGGAAAAAAGCACTGTATGTGTTTGCTTGCTATAGCTCCGCACACAGATTCTAAATTCATCGCTGAAAGTATAAAATTGGTAAAGTATAAAACTGAAATGCTTTCCAACACTTATTTCCCAAAATCAAGATAAACTCAGATCTTAGCATACACAAAATATCACAAATGCATTAAGGTAACTTTCACTATCACTTACTAATTCTGTGTATTTTCTTTACAGTACAAAATAGCAAGTAGCACTTTTGGGAAGAAAATTCTAAACTAAGGGTACAAGGTACAACAACTACAGTGCACAGATATTAAACCATCTTGCAATTGAAAATTACATACTGGATAAATTATTTCTTTAGTGTGTTCTCTGGTTTCTCTGAAAGCAAACTGCACTAGTAATCCCATGGCAGCAGGAAGTTCTCCTTCCATGATAAGCCTGGATCCAGGTCTACTAACATGTGCTGCATGAAACAGCTGGCGAGGCGTTTGCCCATATGTTTTTATCATTGTTTCAAGGGCTCTTCTCTGAACAGGATCTTCAACAGCAGAAACATCCATCCCAAAATAGGTCTACAGACAGAAAAGAAAGGGGAGGGGCAAGAATAAGCTTGTCAGGTTTGTCTTTGGGAAAGATTTTGCAACACATACACACAAATTCAGAGGCAGACTATTCAGTTGTTTGCTTAAGGTGTGGACCAGAAGCTGTCCCACAATGACTGTGCTGACTAAAGAGCCACTGAGAGCAGTAACCTTGTCACCTCCTCTTTATTGGAATAAACTACCATTTTAAGGATTATCACATGACCTACTCCTACATATGTGTCATGACTAATTACTGTCAAAGAGGTTTTCTTTGAGACCTCTACCATTCTGTGCAAAACTGGAAGGGTTGCTGATGATAAAAGAAGTAGAAATAGTTGAAGAAGTTTGTTTTCATTTTGTTTTTAATGAGCATATTAAAGCTCTCTTTTGGGGTAGGGAAGGAGAAAGAAACCTCATACTTCAAGACAGTGGAAATTATTTCCTTCTAGTTGTCTTCTTCATGCCTCTCCAATTGTGCACCACACACTTTTCCTCAGTCACACCAAAGGCCTTGACTTTTCACTTGAAAAAATGATGAGCACACAAACTTAGTATTTGAAGCTCAAGGTACTAACTAAATCAATACTTAAGCAGAAAAAGGGTAAAAGAAAGGGAAGTATTTGGATGGCTACTTGAAAAAGGCATCACTGCCAAACACTACCATTTTATTAGCTTTTCCAGCCATAGAACAAACACTCAAAACATGAAACATTTGAATGCATTTAAAACCAGGACTACCTCCTAAGCAAACCTTGCAATAAAGTAAGGATTGAAGCTAAAGAATGCAATTCAAGATATCCATGTTGCAATTAACCAGTAAAACTCTGGAATTCTCTACATGAAATGAAGACTTTTTTGAAGTTAAGTTTACTGTAGAGAAAAATGCTCATTAGAGGGACAGAACACAGGATGTGTATGAAGGGAAACACCATGAGCTCAGGACACACAAAACTATTTTAATCCTATCAAAAGCTGCAGCAGCACCTGCCTAAATTAAAGGCTTCTGAATTTGGAAGAAGCAAATACACAGTTACAACAGACTTCAAGTCACTGTAAACAACTATCCACAAGGTCTAAACTCCAGACCTGATCATACCCCACACCTAACTCAAGGCAAAAAAGAGGAACAAAAAAAAAATCACTAAGTCTCACAATACCCCCTGGGATCTTACAGTTCAATATTGAAATGGTTAAAGCCTTCTCTTCAGCATTTTACGAGTGAGGGATCTTGTTTCATGCTTGATGTTTCCCAAGCAAGTCAGACCAAACTCTCCCCCATTAAGTTATTAAGGACAACAAACAAGCACACTGCTTAACAAATACTTACTGCAGGATGAAAGACATTAATAGCCTGAACAGAGGCCTTGCCTTTTTGCTTATAACCAAACACCAAGTCAATCCAGTGGCAGATTGTCTGGGAAACATGATCAGACTCCAAAGCCTGACGATGAATCAAGATGAACAGGCGAGGATCATTACGGGCCCAGGGCGGAAGATTGACGTGGTTAACTCTGTCACCATTTTGACGCACTCCAAAATCAAAACCTAGAAGCAGGGGAGTGAATATTGCAACGTTTTAGTTTTGGACCAAAAAGGTCTATAGGGTTCTACAAAACTCAACGATTAAACACAGTGATTAAAAATCAACAAAACAGCATCATTAACAAGTCCCTCCAAAACACATTCAGCTGTACATACTCATTCAAATGGAAAAATGAGAAAACAGCCATCTCCTTTGCCCTGCTGACAAAATTAGGGAAAAACTTAGCTTAATTCCTACATAACAGCTTTTTTAACATATCCCACAAATTTGAGCCAGATTTCTCCCATATATCTACTATTTAACATATTCAGCCAAGGGATATAAATGTTCTCAGTTTCGACCCATAAGCTCAATCATACAACTCTTTTGGGTATATAGTTCTGTTGTCCTCTTAGTATACCTTCTCTGTTAACTAGAAAGTCGGGAAGGTAGAAAAATTCTGGTATAAGCTCCTTTACGTCAGTCATTGATTCATATGAAGAGAGGCGCCAGGTTGTATTGGTAGAGTGAAAAGTTCTGTCTGGGATGTCAAAACTTTGATCTGTAAAGAAATCCAAACTCAATTGTTACACTGATTATAGACAGTAAGAGTTGCACATCTGCAACTTCACGTAATTGCTCTCTAGTTAGCTGAGAACATTTAGAATTCTCTTATCTCAACTGCTATGTATTACAAGTCAAATAGAGGTCAGCTTTTTATGCTACAGAAACTAATGTATAAACATCAGATGACCAGGTTTATGGTCTCGCTTGATAATTTCAAGAATGGAACTAACTGTTAAAGCCTACCAGATTTAATTTTACCAGGCTCAGCTATTTGGAATTGGAAAACCTATGCTAAATAGGGTAATATATAGCATTCCTGGGTTTTTGGAATGAGGCCTAGATGTAAGAGGCAAGTACAAGCAAATGCAACCTTACCTTGATAAGCTAAAAACATTTTAGTAAAAGGTGGCAGCCTAACTAGGAAATGAAGTACAGTTCCACTGTTAGAATAATGAGATCCATAGTGATATGGTTGTACAGGGGGCATTGGATCATCCTCTCGTGCTCCTTTACGGTACTCCTCTTCTAAATACTAGAAAAGTAAGAGAGAAAAAACCAAATTCACAAACCTCCTCCTTAGATGCATTCTAACAACAAAAATAGGAGTTTGCCTAAATTGCTTAGGAATAAACTCTCAAACTTTTCAGAAACATATAGTCAAAAGGGATCTAGAATCAAACACACTTTTAAAGACACAATCACTTTTACAATCCAGTTAGGTATCCAAGTCTTTAGCCAATTTAGATTACCTATTTTCCATTATTTATTACTTTTGCTATTCCCCACTCCCCCATCTTGTTTTCTTAACACAGCAGTGTCATGGAAAAAACAGTATTTGCACATAATACACAAGATCCTGGTAACACAGACAAGTTTGAAAGTCCAGCGGCAGATGCTTTAATTTCCCAGTGTGTTACTATTTCCTACAGCCTTTAAAACATTTTCAAGAGAAAAAAAAAAAAAATCAAAAAACAATTATCATAGTAGGGCATGTTAAAATAACAGTACTTGAGGGAAAACAGCCTTTCTGTTATGAAACAGAACAAATAGCTACAAATTTCACCAAAGTAATGTCAACTAAACAGCAGTAAATTATCTTCCTGATCTTTAGGGATCTTTAAATGTATACAAGCTCCCATATAAGGTGGTACCCATTTAAATTCCTCAATAGTACCACATGGATGGGCTAAATTGATTTGTGATTTCAGATACAGAAAAAACCCACAAGTTCTAAGCATGTTATAAAACAATTCTCAGAAAATGTTTCCTGGAAAATATACTGGATATAGGAGTTCTGTAGCCATGAAGTAGGTATTTGCAGTTTCTTCTACCTCAGTAAATGTATGTTACAAAAACTAAAGCCACTGTGTCATTTATACATGGGACAAAGGCAAGATGAAAAAGTTATCCAAATTACCTTATAAGTATCCACATAACGATCTTCTTTTTCTTTAGACTGCACAGCGATTGGTTTGACCAGGTTTCTGCAACAGAAGCAGTATTGATATGTTGTAATTTTTATTACAATATTGATTCATATCATTAAGAATAAACCTTCAATATAACACTTTAGAAGAAAGTTCAGAAAATGAAGCACCTTCTAGTTGGTGCTAAAGGCAAACTCAGATCCACAGTAATAGGCAGGCAAATGCCAAGCACCTCAGTCAAATCAGAGGCATCCTATAAAGGCAAAGCCTTAGTGCACACAAATGTTAAATCAGCAAAATAGGAATTTATTAGGGTAGAACTATTCACTCGAATCCATTCAAATGAAGACTGATTTTGTAACTGGCAAAGTAATTTACAATATTTCCTTTTCTATTTAATTTTTGCTAATTGGCCTGGAAGTCTGTAATCATTATTTTAAACCTACAGCTTCTATGCAATTCTGTGAATTATAAATATCTTAATACAACAGTGTAAGTCTGATACACTGCATTTGAATCTACACACCTGTTTTATTTCAATATCTCAAGCAGAGCAATCACTTACTATAAAAGCATAAGTTATTAGAGATGAGACTTGTTCCTGAATAGTTCAATTTGTTTATGTGTGCAGTTTAGTACAATGAAGCTAGAAATCTATATAGTATCATCAGTTCAAGTATTTGGGAAAAAAAAAAAAAAGTTTCAAGCATTCCATATTACCTATATACTGAGGGATCATTTAGGTCCAGAGTTTCACTGGTGTAGTCAGAAAGTATAAAAGGAAATACTGGATATTGCATGAGATCATTGAAGGAACGACCCGCATGTTTGTTTAAATGAGTCAGATATTCAAAGTTAGTAATCTGTCCTGTGCACCACAGGTGGGTCAAAGCAGTAATGTTTCCATATTCCAAAAGGTTAGGCAAATTGTTAGTCAAGATGTTGTGGTACACATCATCACGGACCTAGAAGAAAACACCATAGATTTAATCATACAATTTAAAGTTTAAAACTATCAAGAGTAAGTTTCTCTCATTTTGTGTATTTCCAGATATCTGATGCAATAATGTCTAATATCACTAAGATTCTTTAATGTCTTAATATATCAGAGATGTGTTTTACAACATGCCTATGATCGTCCAGAAGCCTAGCTGAGCCAAGTTCTTTCAAAGGTATTACGCAGAATTTAAGCAGTCCATGCAACAGGTCTCCTTAAAAAGCTAATGTATGAATATACATATTATAAAGACACAGCAAAATGCTTTGGTGTATTACTCTGCATTGGTGCCATAGTACCTTTGTGTTATCAAAAGCCAAGAGTAAAGTTCTGCCATTTGTTAGGAAGATTTCCACAGCATTGTCTCTTAACTGCCACCAGCGCTTATGAACTTCCTTAATTTCCTCATAGGTCCAAGAAAATGATGCTGGTTCAGTTTCTCCATGAAAACTCTGTAGAATTTGCAATTCAGAAAGTAATTTTAAATAGTAGATTTTCCAAACAAGACCATGCAATGCACCCACTTTATAACATTACAGCATAAGGCAAACTTTAAAACACTGTTGTGATTTTCTTTAGGTACTTCCCCCATCCTCCACTCTCCTCAAGGCAGTGGGTAGAGCATGACACATGCTCCTCAGCTGTTCCAGTTCCCTACCCAGCACTAGGAAGCAATGCCACATTTTCAACGTCTCATAAGCTAAAAATATTGGACAGCCAATCAGAGCAGGCAAAGCTTTGCTGTGAATCCCAGCTCTGACAGTTCTGTGAAGGACAAAGCAGTTGGTAGCATCTTAAACCAAAGGAACTGTCTGTTTGGTAGATGCAAGGAAGAGCTCTGTAAAAGCAGTTTAAAGCTTCCAGTTGTGCAATCCATATCTTGATTGCTTTTACACATCTGTTGGATGTGTAAACAATTTACACATCAGAGTCTTCATATATCAGGAGAATTAGCTCAGCTCCCATTTCCTTCATGAAACAATCCTCTTGCGCAGAAAAAGGGAGGAGCTAAAACATCATACATACTGTAAAATTCAAAAATGAGATGCTTTGGAGCACGATTCATGCATCTGTGCCTTTCTGCACTTCATAGTGCTCCACCTTCCACTAAGGGAAGTTCTCAGGTGCAGATCAAAGCAAACTCCGTGATTTTGCTGATGAACTCAAAGCAATGGACTGCAAGATGCAGGAGCCTCTCACATCACCTGTTCCTCATTGCCTCCCAGTCCCAGATTTTCCTTTTTCCTTCTATCACCACCAACTCCATAGCCAAGGTCAACAGAAGCAACACAAACCAAACTAATCCATTTGGCTAGCTTTGTCCAGAGATCTCGAACTCTAGTACTACTAGCATTGAAATTGCTGAAGAAGAAAACTACTCATGGCCATAGTTTGGAAAAATTAAAGCTGGACAATATGTTCTAACACTTACCGAATTTTCAATTGTGTCTGAAGCATTATCTTCAACAAAATACATGCCACATTTTCCTACAGCAAAAAATAGTTATGAAAAGTTACATGATATTCCACAATGCCTCTCTGGGTTATAAAACAGTATTCAAGAGTTAAGAATGCTAAGAATAGTACCTGGGGCAAGACAGTACTTGACAGAAATACAATTTATCATTCCACATCTTTTAGCAAGTGGTCTGCAGGTCTTAAAATTTACTGGCAGTTCAAACAGCACTCATGAAAACAGTGGAGAAGAAAGGCAAAATTGACATATAAAGTATGTAATCCACAAAGTCAGGCAACAGCTCAATTACTTATAAAAAATTAGCCAGGTTTATATGTACTGCAGACTCTTACACCAAAAATGTATTTATAAAGACTGAATACTCTACTTACCTAGCAAGAGTTCACCAGCAGTTTCTCTAGAAGGTGCTACACTTACACATCTTCGATTAACTCTGAAATATTTCAAAGTGGAAATGCTTATGGATTATGGAAATGCCTATCCTTATGGATTTATGTACCTTTCAGCAAACGTAAAACCAACCTAAACCAAACAGCCTCTAAGGTTACAGCTGAAGAAAAGCTGTCTAACAACATGACTAATGGTTCATACCCCAAAGAAGGACAGACAACGGAACCAACTTTCTAGACTTGCTTATGAGTGTACTTGTACTTATTTCTTTGCATGTTCTCTGCAGTTATTTTAGGCTGCATTAGTGCCTGTAACAGGTGGCAAATTGACACAACTGCAGAGCTGAGTAATGCAGTGATAAAAGCAGAGAGGGAGAGGATGGAAAGACAATTTGCTTTTGAACTCTGATGGAAAGACCTACCAGATCTTAGATATCTAGGACAGGCAGTGCTACTAAGTGAAAACAGGAGATCTCATCAGGTTATCCCACAAGTCCTATCTGCAGCACACCAGATGGTATTTGGTAGCTCTAGTCTTTTGCTTTTGAGTAAAGCAAACTGCCTACTATTTTTGACACTAGCCTCATTTCCCACTTGATTTTTCAAAAAAATGTTTTTAAAGACATATTTTTTAGACAACTGTTTTATTTGACTGGGAAAAGATAGGAAAGGGAAGCAAGTGTCATCCAAAACTTACCTTATATGTTCACTTGCAGCTTTGTCCTTCACAGTAGAGGAGTGAGAAGAATGTGTTTTGTCTTCAAATAAGTAAGACAATGGAGTTTTTATCATACCTATAAAGATGTAAAAAATAATAAGGTAGTAACAGTCATTAGAATTCAGACATGATGCTACATTCATCATTGAAAATGTTTTAATTACCTTCCTGTTTTTGCCTGTCTGGGAGAAGGTATTTGTTTGGAATAGTTAGGTAGCACCTCTGCAAGCGGCGCCTCTCTCTGTTGGGGCCCTCTGTTGGATCCAGTTGCCAAGAAGTTGGATAATAGACTGGGTCGTACCAGAGTGCTCTGATAAAAAGATACATATTAGGAGTTTGGCAGCAGAGGCAGTGTGTGTGCTTATTAATTCTGTTCTTCTGTAATTGGTAGAAACACAGAAGTTGCACAGAAGTACAGTGGGCAATTATTTCTGAAAAAGTATTAAACTGAATTCTGTAGTTCATTTTCATGAGCTATTTCACTGAATGACTTTTCACAAGCTGCTACTGTATGACTGTTCTTGAAGCCACTCACTCAAATGGAAACAGCAATACAATGCATCCAACACTATTTCGAAAACTCTGCTGCTGCAAACATGAGAATACTAGTTCTACAGTGGAACATCCTTTGTTCTACACTGTTTAATGAACAGAGTATCTAGATGCTAATGGGAGTAACATGACCCCAAAAATATTTTTTTTACTCCACCTGTGTTGTACAAGATTTGAAAACTTCAGAACACTCTTCATTGTATTAGGCACAGCAAAATGTATATGATGAAGAAAACTGTCTAAATGGGATAGAAATACTACTTGGCTACTGACCCTAAAAGATAGGGTAAAAAAAAGAAATCAAGTCTTTTACAAGTCTAACTATCAGATGGTTAGCAAAAGCAATTCTAATTTTAATATCATCTCCATTTCATATGCCTCTGAGAAGTGCATGTCAGGCATCAAGTCTCTCTCACTTTTTCACCGAGATGAGAAAACTCACCGATCATGGGTAAGCTGCTGAACAAGTTCCTGCCAATGTCTGCTAGCACTTAGCTCTGCCTTATACATCCCCCTGATGTGTTGGATTACTTTCTTTCTTTCCATTCCTTGTGACAGCGACACAGCTTGTGTGATGTCTCCAGCTATTTTAGAAATGTCTTTAGATTTTGTATCTAGACGCTGAAAGAGACTGAGGAGAAGAATTGTGTTCAAAAGTGCCAAATACACACAGTGAAAAGGGAAAGACACCAAAATGCTTCATAAAATACAATCAGTTTGGCAGTTGATATGTAGAGTTCTTGTTACAGCAGATCAACTTAGCCTACATAATGAGATTCATGAGTAACTTTTGCTTCTTAGTCATCAAAAACCTATTACCTTTGGCCATAGACAAGACAAGCCAGCCAGAAGATCAACAACTATGCATTAAGGTGCTTGACAAATTCATGTATACTCATTACAATAAAAATCTGGAGTAAGGATACTAAGTTACCACTAATGAAATCTCCTAAGTCATTCAACATAATAGTCTTAACACTTGTCTGCATGGACTTGACTAAACTGACCTTTACAGCTACTGCACTTGCCTACTTCAAAGCACATTGTGTATGCATCTCAAATCTGATTTTTATGGCAAAGCCTGCGATTTAGATTAATGGAAAGCTCAATCTACCACAATGTATTGAAATTTACAATTATGCCAAGGAGCAGTAGTCTACATAATTCACAAAAATATTCAAATTGTATACTGAATACAATATTTCATTTGTTGAAAATCAGGATTAGTTGCAGGGACATTTAATTGCACAGACCACAGCAACAGCAGAGGTGACTGGACAGAGTATAGTCATAAAATTAAGGGTGAAATGCCAAATGTGCAAAAAACCAATTCGGTATTGAGCTTCACACAATGCCATTTATTATGCAACCTACCAAAATGCACATGCCTATAATAGCACACTTAAAAGCCTGAAAGCTAGTGATGCTGTTAATTTGAAAACCCCATCAATAATAATCACACAGGCAACTTTGCAATTGGAAGCACTGAACAGAGAATATTTCTTAAAGTTCTTGCAGCCCCTCTGAGGTACTTACTTCTGCCGATTATTAGCCATTGTCTTCTCCCAAGCAGCTTTGTTTACACCTTCTTCCATCTCGTATTTCTTCTGATCCTGAATGGAAGTTTTACACATTACTTTCTTTTCTCAGCAGGACAAAATAAGGAAGAGGAGGCAAAAGGGTATGCCAGTTTTTAAAAGGAAGAGTGACAAAACTGTTCAGCTGATATCTTCAAAGCATTTAAAACCAGCAAGGCTTCATTTTGGTTACTGCCATTTTATTGTATTTATACATAATTTTTCTCTTTGCAAGAAATCAAAAAGTATTTTCTTGAAAATAAGAGATACTACTAGCTTATTATGAACTCCCATCTTCCTCTGGATTAAATAATATGTTTAACCAAGAAGCTTGTGAGCTTGCTGTGAAGAGCTGAGAGTATGTGACAGAATTATTGAGAACCTGAAGAGAATTCCCAAAAGAATAAGCCATGGACTAAAGAACACCACAATCTGCAGTTAAATCCTGATCCCATATAAGACAACTGTCTCAAATGCACCCAGATTTTAAAGCAAAATTTTTATTCACAAACCTCTTTCAAAGCTTTCATTAAATCCGGTTTCGGTCGTGGGCTCAGGGGAATGCATTTATAGCCACAACTTTTCAACGTATTCATTAAATCTCCTGCTGCTCTTTGTTGTTCTTTGGTCATTCCATCACTGTGATTGTGCATTAACTCATACAAATAGAGCACTAATTTAGGCCCGTGCTAGAAGATGAAAAGAAGGAAAGAGGAGAATACAGCTGTATGGTCATGCTCGTTTCCACAACACTGAGCAGTATTTCCCCCTCTACTTTTATTCCCTTTTCTAGTCAGACTGTGCAGATTTCTTCTAACTATTCTCTAATTTAAAGAAAACGACACCTTTAATGGTTAAAGATAAACTTTCATAAAACTAGAAAAACATGCTGAATTTTATCCTCACAGGATAAAATTTGCCCCAGGATCTTGTGACTTTTCAAATGGCTTGAAAGAAAACTGTTTCTTCCCCCAGTACTCAGCTCCTGCAGCCTTATTTACACTTTAGGAAATATGTGCCAGAGACTTCTAATTTTGCCTGCCAAGAACACTACACTTCATTTGATTAATCAAATTAGAGCTGACAGATAATGAAATTAAGCAGACAAAAACCATAAATGCACTCAACATTATACTCCCACACAGAGGCCACTGCTAGTACATCAGCTCTTTTCTGTCTGAGAAAACTTACTTATTTGAATAACATACACGTGATCAGAAATATGTGAGTGCCATATAACTATTCCAATAAATACTTTCTCTCCTTAGTATACAGTGGCTCAAACTGCGGCATGTCTTTTATTTCATTCTTACAGTTCCTGAAGATCTCAAACTGCAACACTCCTACCCAATTTCTCCCTGTGACTCTAAGAAATGATTGCTTTCAAGCTTGCACTAACATAGTACAACAAGAAGCTTTCTTCTGACAAACTCAGAAAAGCAGGGAGAACCTATTCAACATTTTAACTTAAGAACATGGAATACACAATCCCACTTTAAGAACTAATAAAGGCTAAGTAAGAAAAGACAGTACTGCTTTGGTGGAGGATTGACTGCTTCTTAAAAATCTAGTTGCAATCAATTCTTACAAGCTTCAGGAAATCTGCAGTCAAGAGTTCCAAAGCAAGGATAATTCCTTCCTAAATTTCCCTTTCAGAGTATGTTAATTCCTAGTTTCCTCAGTAAAATCTTTCATGTTAAAACTAGTATCACCTTTTGTCTCTGCATTGCACAAGGCATATGTTTGATGCAGAACAGCATCAACATACAACTTAATTCTTTCTGTCCTCAGGATAGAACTGTAGAGGTACACACAGATGTTTTGTATGACAATTGTCAGTTGCTAAACATTGTGGTGAATACAGCAGTGAACAACTAGCCAACATACAATTCTAAACAATTGTAAAATCGAGAGAAAAACTCAAATATAAGTTTTTGAAACTTCTCTCAAAAACTCAGCTTACCTGCAAAGTTGGGCTAAGACAGTCACGCAAAATCTCTTGCTGGTTTACTTCGCGTACTATCTCCAAAGCCTGCATCCTCTCCTGCAGAGGCCTTCCAGGAGACAAGCTATGCACAAGAAGCCTCCCAAGCTGCGTACGGAATGTGTCCTTACATAACAAAAGGATTCTGTTCCACTGCTGTTTTGGAGTGCTCATTCTGCTGGTGCCCTAAGTAATGGAGACAACTTTTTAATATTACAGGGTTAGGACTTCTATCAAGTCTCACATTACACAATAAACACACTTAATATGATAAAAATGCAAGACAATGTTGTATGTACCAAAATAAGTGTTTTGGTTTAGTATAGTGATTATCATTATGGCTTGAAAGGCATTCCACTAAAACAATCCAGAAAGTGAAAATTGTGATGCAGATGATTTAAAAATCAGAGGGATTTCTATTGCTCATTTTAATCAACAGCACTTTTACATTAATCACCAGTTTCTGAATGGATTACCTCAAAAGATTAGAAACCAGGCATTGGAAGGAGGTGGATGTGTTCACAAGAAAAAACTTGCAATCTTTGAAAAGTACTAGAAATATGGCACAATGGAAAGATAATATACCTATCAAACTTTTCTGAGCTAGAAAGTTAGGTAGAACTACTTTTACCAAGATGACCTAAGGAAGAGTAATAACACACTTTGTATTATCCAAATAAAATTGATTGTCTTAGAAAGGCTGACAAGGTAATACCTGTATGTTAGAAGACTCAGCACTTTAGCAATAATTGAAAAAAAAAAAAAGCTCTCCTTCCCATCTCTAAACTATACTATAAACAAATTGCTCAAAATATCTCCATCACCTGTGGATGCACAGAAGATCTGGTTTTATAGGTTTCAGCAAACCAAAATGCTGAAATTTAGGAGACCTAGCAAATTTTCATACTACAAAAAAGTGTTTAAGTTCCGTGCTCTTGGTCAAGCAGGATTTTGCTAAATGTAAAGGTAAAACTCAGAACAGAATACACTATGCATGAAAGTTCTAAAAAAAGAAACCTTATGAAGTATGCTTTAATGTGGACAGCATTTAATTACTTACAATGGATACTTTGATTCCTTCCACCAACATTTTGACCATTTCTTTAAGAAAAGGATTTATTCTGCTAGTCAGTTCCTGCTGGCTTTCCTCTTCAGGAACCTCCAGCTGGGATGCTGCAAGTCTGCTTTGACTTGTATTTTCTGTTATACCCAGCACATCAAGGCACTCTTCGGTAGATGCTTAAAATTTAAGCAGTATATATTGATCAGTACCATCTCAAGCAAGACAATCCTACAAATCTTTAGTTGGCATTATATCAAATACTGTCTTTACTGATATATTTACCATACTCATTACTCTCTTGCTTTTGCGGAATTTGAACTAGCTCTAAGTCATCAAGTCTTGCTAACCAACATAGCCATTTCATAGGAAAATTGCATTTTAAGAGAGCAGATGCTCCCTTTGGCAGTTAAATCTTCAAGTAATAATTCAGGCAGTTAACACATGAATGGACAAATGCAGAAATAAAACAACTTGTTCAGTTCATTCAGATAAAAACATTACCCAGATTGCCAGTTACATAATAGTGAGAGACAAATCATAGAGAACCATGCTTTATGGCTAAATCCATTAAACTTGTGTCAATGGAACAACTTTTCCTCTCTAACACTTCAGCATTTCAAACGGAAGAATTCATTTTTCATCAAAACACAAACAAACCAAAAAGAAATCCTACCTAAATAAATGAGCCTGTTAACAGCCAAAACAGTCAGCCTCTGTAACCTTTGCGCAAACTCCGACTCAGTGGCTTGGATAGGATTTTCTTGGCTCATTCTCCGCTGCATCATCATGTTGAATTCCTCACTTGCTAGTGAACGCATTTTCACCAGCAGAGCATCAGACTGAGCAAGTGAAAACTTCCTGGAACCTTTAAGGAGAGAAGCACAAACAGAATTCTACTAAAATGCACAAAAACCCAAAACACTCAGCAACTACTTTCATCCAAAGAATTCACATCATTTAATGAAACAAACATTTGAAATACACCAGTATCAAAGGGAATATAAGTGTCATTAATTTTTTTTCTTTTTTTTTTTAATTTTTAAAGCTTTTTGAGAAAAAATATATAAACTTCAAGTAAGTAATACTATGAAATGAGTTAGTCTAAAGATGAGATTTATTGTATGACTTCCATATCTTTGTGCTAAACATTCAAACCCACTACTTTTATTCCTATTTTTTGTATAAATAGGATAAAGGATTAAAAATTAGTTATACAACAAAATATTGCATATTGCAGAGTGGGTTCATCAGCATAAATGAGAGCCAGACATATCAGCAAACACATTTTGTACCTTATTGCCACTGATAGAAGCACAATATCTAATTTATAAGAATATTCCTCAGAATTTTCTTGAAATGAACTGGGAGGCCTTGAATGTATTCCTTCTTTTGGAAATAACTTTCTATTTACCTTCACTGCCTTACCAAGTTCACTGATATAAAAACATTTTCACTGTATTGAACATGTATATAGAATATTTCATGTATATGTATTTTCACGTATATAGAATATTTAGGTTGATGGAGAAGGGTCTCAAAAGCTGACCATCTCAAGAGAAACATTCCCATAGTAAACAGGGAATAAAAAGTGTTTACCAGGTTTTTCCACTGTATCTTCTGTGAAGTCTTTAACGCAGCTTTATTTGTAAGAGACATACAAAATCAACTTACATCCAGACAACTCCAAAACCTTTGTAGAAGGACTGACTAGCTGTCAAATACAGGGATAGTATTACTGCTAAAGCTAGAACTCAACAGAGGTTTTAAGAACAAAACCACAGTGGCACTTCCAAGTGTAAATTTGGAGTGGTAGGTATTTATTTCAGGATGGTCTCTAATGAAAAGCTGTGCAACAAAGCAATCTCCACATGATAGCTGTGTTAGTTACAACCACTAACATGATTTTGGCATTAACTTACTGTGAGGTTGGCTATTACAAGCATTATGAATTACTTTAAAAACATTTTTACTAAGCAACTTGTGAATTTAAGAGAACCCCCAAAGAAGGTAATATCATGGAATCATCAAGTAATACATACAGGAGAAAGTACAAGAATGCTACACCTCCGTTACTCACCTGCAATGCCTTTGCGCTTTTGAAACATTGTGCGATGTGGTGCCGAGGGTGCCGGGGCTGAACTGGCCTGCTCCTGAGCATCTTGGCTTGCTGTGGTTTTTATTAACTCAATGGCTGCCTGAAGAACTCTTAACTGCAGAACAACTGCCATATCTAGAGAGAGGCATACAAAGTATACGTGACATGCTTTACACACCTCCCTGATTTTTTACCAGATGCTTGTAGCAAGTCAAAACACAAAATGTGTCAAGAGCTATAAAACTCTAGATTCAACAGGAGTCACACAAAGTCACCTCACTATTTCTTGGACAGATACAGACACTACAGAAATGAGTTCTCATAGAAAAGCCATTGAATATGATTACTCTAAAACAAGCTAAATGAAACTGTACAGAATATTTCCATTTAAATATCCTTAAAGAACTTTTTTTTCAGATTAGCAGTACACAATTCTTGACCACATGGCAGGCTCCTAAGGCAAACTACTAATTTGAGAACCACTTAGATGAGAAATATTCATCACCAAAAAACTTCCCCTTCTCCCTCAGAAGGATAATTAAACAAAAAACAGTGGGGAAGGGATTTACTTCTCCAGTCCCATGACCCCAAAAATTAGCAGACAACTTACTTTGCATCCTTGCATTTTTACTATTTTGGAGATGACCCAGCAGCACAATGAGGTCTTCAATAACACGAAAATATTGAGAACCTGAGGAGCTGCAGGCATGAATTGCAACTGCTACCAGCAGCTGTTGTATATCGCATGCAAGTAACTTGTAGTCATTCAAGGGAATGCTGCAAACAAAGTTGTAGTTACCAGAAACATGACCATTCTAGTAGATTGTAACTCTTAACAAGACCCATTATTATTCCCCTTGCTACTTCTGCCAACTGTACCTAATATTATGTTGTACTTCATATAAAAATATTACTGCTGAAGACTAGAAAATTATAATTCAAGACATTTCTTTAGCGTTAACTTTAGCAGATTGGATGCCTGCAAATTTTTGAGGCATTCTAATGTTGAGTGCAGCACAGTTTTATTGGAAAACAAATTATATATTGCTATCAGATTTTTAATTTAAATAGCAAGTCTGAAATCCTATATTTCTCAAAAAAGTATCAGGATAATCTCATTTTGTAATCATGCTGAACAAAAACTATATTGAGGCAAAAAGTAAACCTTTCCATTTCTTCAGGATACCAACTAATGAAATAAAATAACAAAACCCTGTCTTTCCCTTGCTCCCTGCATAATCTTTTTTAAAGTACAGAATCTTTATAGCTAATAAAGTCACTGAAGTACTCAAAAGATCAAATATTAAATCATCAGGAGTACAGGATAGACTTTTCTTCAGTTTTGATATTGGCATAGATACAGTAGAATGCTACCATTTCCTGGGCCTTTATCTTACTATTCAGTTTTATTAAGAAAAGCATTGAAAGTGAAGATAGTGGGACAAACTCGCATTTTAAGATGTCATTCAACTTGAACGTTTAAGGTATGGTGGGAACATTTTATATTCCATTATTTGAACTGACTAAACATTAACTTACAGGTATAATGCTGAAAACCTCAAACACAGTATTTTGTACATGCTCTGTGATAACTTCAAAAAGTAGAAAAAATACAACACAGTAACCTCTCGCTAGCCTTAAGGCTGTGCCTAGAATATTTGATAGCAACAGAAACAATACTCACTTTGTTTCCAGTCCATTGAGAGCAGCCAGAGTATTACACAACACATAGAGCAAACCATTATCAAGCAGTAGGTCTGCAACTTTTGAGCAGGAATTTATGATTTGCAGGAGAAGACAGAAACAGTTATGCAGCAGAACATTATCATAGAGAGAATTCTCTATTAGACCCAGAACAGGAATGACACACCATTTTCGAAAGAGTCCAACATTCTTGACATCTTCCAGATCAAATCTGTTAACAGAAATAAGAGTAAATGGCATCCTAAAGAACAAACTGATAACAAAAATAGTACATGCAACTGGAATACCAGTTATGTGTCATATGCTCGTCTTTTGGCAAAAATGTCCATGGTAATTTCCTACATTTCACTGTTGTAACAATACCCATCTACTTAAAAGTCCAGTAAGGGAAAAATAAACTTCTCATAGAGCCACAAAGAAATGAAATGCCTAAAAAGTAAATTCAATGCTTCAGCTAACTACCAACTGTCTACAATGCAGACTTCATGAAAATAGAGGGGGTTTTAATCACCTTTCCAATAGTCACTATTATAACTAAAATAGACACTATCAAGAGAACAGACAGATACAGGTTGTCATCACTGTTGCAACAATATACTGACTGACAGCAGGCTTGATATCCTATATCCATTCCTGCTGAAGTTTAAGTTCGGCACCTGGCTTATAGTGATTGCAGAATTCAAAGCAGTGCTTCAGACCTTGTTTTATTTGTGCACTAAACAACTGCATCACTATTATAAGGTTATCAGTGCATCATATGACTATTATACACAATCCTAAAAGCTTGAGTCATTAGAATTATCTTTCCAGCCTCACAATAAATCCTGAAGAAGTAACAGTTCTCTGCCTTGGGGCAAGTTAAGCAGCCATGACTAAATATTGCAGCTAAACGGGAGTAGTTTTTGAGTGGTGAAGATCAGGTCAAGAGGCAGAAGTAATTTGGCTACAAATCCTGCAGAGGCAGCAATTGAGAAGGATCCTTTTGCAAGATTTTTCCAATGATTATATTTACACACGTGATTTCTGTACAAGCATTAAGTAGTCAGACTAATTCTAAAAAATGTAATTTACTTGTACAGCCATCTGCTTAAAGGTAATCTCCTTTTCTGTCAATATGAGGTGGCTCTTCATGTCATTAAAATGGTGTATCTCTAGGATTTTCCATAAAAGAGACAGCCATTTAAATCTGGAGCCAAGACAAGCAGCTGTGGCATCAAGATTTTTCCATAATTACCTACCAAAATCCAAGAGGAAAAGTCTAGTGACTATGACTTAAAACTTTTAAAGACACAAATCAGTTTCATGTAGGATCAGAGACAGAGAGAGTTAAACTGATTACACCATTCAAGTTCAAGGCCTCTGAGGCACTCAAAGTCTGAGTGTTTACAAGATCCCAGCTGACAGCCCCCATCAGATGAAGTTGCTTACAAAGAGTTTAAGGGCCAACAATAGCCCTAAGGATTTTAATACATTTCAATGTTAAACAAGCAAAGCATACCAAAATAGTCTGAAGAAACCTTTTTTATGGTTGCTGACCAGCAAAGTACACTGTTTATAACTCACATATTGTTACAGGACATAAAAACACAGCATTACTTACTCTTCATCCAAGCCAACAGAGCGGCCAAAAAGCATTTCCAAAAAGCATTCTATAACCTCCTGAGTCCCCTGATGAAGATAGAGCTGGTTGGCTAGCAAAGAAAAGCCACGATTCTTTAAGAATTTCTCCTTCTGCTCCCTCCTTGCTCTGTTGAAATATGCATCCAACAACTAAAAATAAATGCATAATTAGGGTGTAAGGGTTAAACATTTAATATAACTGCCTTGAAAGTTAAATTGTTGTCCGTGATCGAAATATTTTTTTTTTTTAATTCAAGATTGCAGCTGCAATAGTATAATTGATGTTTTACAATCTATACTGCCTTTGTTACAATCAACACCTGATAATATATTTTTGACCTGAACACTCTTATGCTTTTCCTCAAGTTTGGGGCAGATGAACTCACACACAACAGTTAGCAAATACATACATGAATTCTCAGATTTTTCATATTTTTTCAATCTTACACTTCGGTGTGCAGGCAAATGCATGCATGACATTTGTTCTCATTAAAGCCGTACAGCCTTATTCTTTTTCAAATTAAAATAGAAATCTATTCAAAGTTTTTTATCTACATAATGTCATCATACAGAAACACTGTCCTTGATACTACAAAAAACTGAAAATATTTTGAAGCCTCAAGTCCATTTCAGTCCACAAATGTATGAGTGATTCCTCAGAATAACTCAAAGTCAACTGATACAAGTCAAACTAAGGTGCAAACAGTTTTTTACACACTGCATCATGTTTTGTGTCATTGACTTTCTGCACTGTTGCTTCCATTTACCATGGTAATACTATCATAAGCTCTTAAGGCCTTTGGCTTACATTAGGGACTATATTTATCTATTCAAAGAGTTTGTATTTATGTTGCTTTGTGATTTGCTTGGTTTTGTTTTTTTTTTAAATCCATAGGGTGAAAACTTATCTTAAAATTCAGAATTAAACATCAAAAACTGAAGAAAGCTAAACAAAAATACTGAAACCCTATCACATTTCCAACATGTTAACCATGCTGGTTCACATCTTTTTAGGAGAAAACATTTGATATAGGCCTACTTTAATGACTCCTTGTTGTATGAGAGGAGATGGATGGTTCACCAGAACTATAAGATAATCAGGTTGGATAAGTTTGTCCATCACATCTTCTAGCATGATATCTGGTAGGATTAGGAGAACTCCACGCAAGAGATCATATAATCCACAACAGATTAGCACAAGATAGTCTTCTGCACATCTGAAAACAAAGGAATATGTTTTACCACAGCAGGAAAGATTAAAAAATGCAAAATTGCAATTCTTGAAGGACAGGAAGAGGGTTGAGGTTAAAAATTTGGAAGACATCATTTCTGCAATACTCCCAATCACCAATCTCCATTCCCTTATTTTTAGATGTCAGATAGTAAAAAGGATAATCTGACCAGAATTACTTTTTTGTGAGCAATTCCCACTTTTACTGCACATAGTAAAAATCCCAATTTAAAAAATCTGTTATATAAATAAAGCAAAAACTGAAACAACAGAACACTAAAAGCTTAATAAATTTGTGTGTGACAGCCACTGAAAACATTCCCTTAGTTTCCAGACTTCAAATTTTTTTGGAATAGCAATCAAGAGCAAGAACTGTGAAATTAAATCTCATGTTAATTTGTTATTTTATGTGCTTACCTGTCATCAGGGCTTTCAGATGGTTTTGGGGTATTTTCATTAGGTGAAGAAAAAGCAAGACTGTCCCAGTCTTCAGGAAGAATGTTCTTGTCAGCAAAGCTTGGCCAGCGAGCAATGGCTGATGATGCTCCAAGAACAGAGAATGCCAAGCCCAACCCTGCAAAATTACTCTGCCCTTTCTGAAATGAAGGCAGTCCTTTCAGATTGTCTGGACGACGAAGTGATACTTCAGCTGCACCACCACCACCAGCAGCTTCATTACATTTCAGGTCTGTATCAGCTCCTTTACTCTCTAAAGCACTTTCAGATAACTCTACTTCTTTTGCAATATCCTCAAATGTTTCAGCAGATGTTAGCTCTGAGTCACAAACTGTTTTTGCAGACTCACAGCTGCTAAGGAAGAGTTCTTCCTGTACTCTCTTTACAGTTTCAGAACTTTCTACCAAACCAGTTCTACCCTGAAGATCTACGTAGTCACGCTCACCAAGGATCTGCAGGTCATCAACACTGCTTCCCAGTCTTTTTTGATGAACTTGGGGTGAGGAAGTAGGTGATGCTGGTAAGCTTTTAGAAAGCCTTCTAGGTACCTGAGAGGTTATCTTCTGCTGTACACTAGCCTTGGAAGTGCTCCCTGGAGAAATAACGATACCTTCAGCATTCTTACACACTAAAACCCTGCTTTTCTCAATGTTACACTCTTCATCTACTTAAAATTGTAGTGATCCAAGTTAATTTTATGTGCAGAACTGAATCAATGCCTAACACAGCTCAGATGTGGTTAATCAAAGCAGAGATAGCAAACGATTATGTAGCCATATATTTAGCAAGTCACAAATGTGAAAGAAACAAAATGCAAAGGAGTTTTTGCCAATATGCTGGAGTTTCTAGATTTAAGTTATGATCTTTTCACCTAATCCTCAGCTGGAACTTTTAAAGAATCAAAGGGTAGAGGACACATCTGGAGGTGTCTACATCAGAAACCTTGCTCAAAGCAGGGTCAAATAAAGCAGCTTGTTCTATTTGTAGCTTGTGTAAGAGGTCCAATCTGCAGCGTTTCAGTGGACATCAAATTACTACTCAGCAACTCTTTTCCACCAAGGTTTTACACATACTTCAAATTTAGAACTAATGACTACATGTTTTAACTAACAGTCCTTGCTTCTAACTGCACATTTTAACCTGAAACAGTCAAACTTTCAGAGCATATTACAAAATATAGTTTTAAGAGAGAAAGATGTCAGCATACAAGACTGGTAGAAGCAGTTCCCTGTTAGTCTAGGAAAAGGAGAATTTTCTCATTCACAAGTATTTTGAAAACTATGCATCAGTTAGTACTAACGCAATGATGATGCATCAGCAATGTATTTTTAATGAGAACTATATGAAAGAATTACATAAATATACATACACAAGTGCCAACACAGCCAGACAAAGTTGGCCTTGACACAACAGGAGAGATCTACACAGCTGCAGTCTTATAGCCAAGCCTTCACACACATTAGCAGGTAGTACAACAAACTGCAAACCCACATGCAGGTAGCAGGTTGCTTAACACACGTACAAGTTAATAAATTTTATAGAATCATACAGTGTTAAGGGGTTGGAATGGACCTATAAAATCTTCTAGTCCCAGCACATCCTGCCATAGGCAGGACACCTCCCACTAGACCAGGTTGCTCAGAGCTTCATCCAGCCTGGCCTTGAACTCTGCCAGGGCTGGAGCATTCACAACCTCCCTAGGCAACTTGTTCCAGTGTCTCACCCCCTCACAGTGACAAATTTCTTCCTACTATCTAACCTATACTTCCCTCTTAATTTGTACCCATTACTCCTTGTCCTATCACTATTATAGTTCCTGATTAAATAAAAGACCATATAAATTACACATTTATTTATATAAACTTGTAAATTCAAATTCAGTATTACAAGTACTCAAACACCTATTTTGACAAAAAAATATGTTGTGTATTCCTCTGGTACACATGAATAATCTCTATTCAAAAACGATAAATTTGGTAATACTGATATTAAAAAAGTACTAAAAATACTCATTTAGAGCAATGAGACTTCATACATTTTCCATAAGGAAAAAGGACTGATTTAGTACTGATTATGTTCATCATACCACTTTACTAAAAAGACAAAAAAACATGAACAAATATTGTTTCAAGCAAACTAGTGCTTGAAGACTCAATTTAATTTTCCTAAACGAAGTAGCAACAATACAATCGATTGTAAAAGGTTATCATTGGATATCATTGTGATATCCAGAATATAGCCAGTGGCACATGATCTGAAATACATGGATGGATGTTAGGGATTATGCATAAATAAAGAAAAATATCAGCTTAATGCTTTCTGCCCAGATAAGATAGCTGTTTATGGCTCACTACTTTAACTGCTGCCTGGTCAGGGCACTCACATACATCTCTAGCAGGTCTGTTTAACAAATGAAATGATTCTGCTTATCTAGTCCACTTCACTGCCTGAGCCATCAACGTGACAATTTGTTTCAACGCAAGAATGAAGGGCAGTTTAGGCAGCATGATCTCTTCCATCATTCTTAATCTGCTGTTCAGGCATCAAGCTCCAAGGGACAGGGGGAGCTTTGCAAGAAATATCTGTGGGAAAGTAACACTTTGAGGCACTCTAGTTATTTACCAAAAGATTTAGTCTTAACATCCTTGTTTTACCTTCCAGTGGTAAAGCTGTAAATCCAGTTGGAGATGTAATCACAAATGCAGAATTGTCCACTGACTTCCCACCACTGCTGGAATTTCTCAAGTACCTAAGTGACTCAACTTTCTCCTGGAAAATTTTGCCATCTAGAACAAAAACATAAGGGAGAAAGTTCATGAAAGCTTATTATGTTTGCATTGCTGATAAATTAGACTCTCAATAGTCAGGTGGTTACATTTTGAGCTGATCACTGGAGGCTAATGAGAAGTGCTCAAGTCCAAACAACTGGGAAAAAGCAGTTTTTGGTTTAGTGATAGGACTTCAAAATTTCCTTTAGAACAATAAAAATATTATTATATTAAAAACATCGTAAAAATTTATAAAAATATATTTTTATAAAAAATATAATAATATTAAATGTATTAAAGTAATTACATTTGGAGATAGTCCTTGCAGATATACAAGTTGTGACAACTGACTTTATCATGTCAAAAACAGATGGCTGTTCTCAAACAGCCTAAAAAGGCTTCAAGTATTAAAACATGCATTCTCCCCTTATTCAGAATTTTACAACAGTTAGTATTAGAGGACAGATACAGATAAACAAGCGTGCTGCCTTTGATCACTAAAGCTCGAGGTACACAGGTATTTGCAAAAGGAAAATATTTCAAACTTGGATGATGCTTTCTACGTTTACATAAGGTTGTACAATGCTAATATTAAAACATGAACTATACATTATTCACATTTTTAAGAAGTGCGAGAAATATTTCTTAAAGTTCACATCAGTCATTTTGCCAACATGATCATCCAGTACAGATATGTTAAAGCAGCTTCTGTTCTAGGTCTGCAGCCCTCAAAGCCCACAAGCACTGCTAGGAACTTGTATGCAATGAACTGATGGTGCTTGACAATGATGTCTTGTAGTGCAAGTCGTCATAGCTAAAAATGCTCCTCTGGCCCTTTACTTTTTTTAGGAATTCAGCAAGAGGAAACAAAGTAGAAGTGGAGAAAGGACCAAATACATATTTCCAAGGAAATTCCATTTACCTAGTTACCATTTACTAGGTAAGTTATATGGTTTTTTCTAAACTTGCCCACAGACAAATGTCCATACATTTAGGCAGCTAAACTTAAGCATACCATTTAGCAGCATCAAACTAAGAAAGTGATAGGTACAACCACCAGAGAAATTATCTATGGCTATAGACAGAAGAAAGCTCTCTAAGTAAACAAAGTCTAACTGTAACCTGTCTCAGAAAAGTAAAAGTAGTTTACAGTATTAAGTCCCAACAGTTCAATATTTTAATATATAGTCATTAAAATACAGCAGAGTTTTAAAAAATATTAGTTTATGACCAGATTTTTATCTTCTTGTTTATCTATATGTGGTATATTTACCTATGTGTAGGGAAAAGTAGAAGTTGGTAGGGTTGTGACAAACATATGTATTAGTGGGAGGGTGAACTGCTAAGAGGAAATTGAAGACCAATGTCAGCAATTCCAGGTCTGGGGGAGAACCAAGTACTTCTTCAATTATCTTCACAAATGACCTGCAAACCTCCCGAGGCAGGGATGCAAGGTGTCCCTCTTTATGCTCCTGGAAAGAAAGAGTAATACAACTGTAAGCTACTTGCAATTTTAATTTGACAAACTGTCTTTTATATTTTTTTAAGTTGTCATTCTGCAGTAGAACAGACAAGAAAAGAAGCTCAGCTAAGAAAGCTGTATTCTTTAATTTTGAGAGGAGCTACTGTACATACTGAATGTTATCTAAGTCCATCATGCACCAAATATTGGATATGTTATGCAAGTTGGTTTTTAGAAAAATTACTATCTTCTCCATACTATATGCTCTGCCATGAAATGCTGGAACTTGAGGATATGAATCACCATTGAAAGTATAGTTTATTGTCATTGGATTACATATTTGTAGAGAAATTAATAGTTGCCAAAACAAATAGTTCAAACATATTAATAAACTTCTGAACAGTACCACACTGAATCTTTTGTATTTCCACTTCAGTAGCCATTTTTATAAACACACACATTTGAGATTAATTGATAACTATATTTATAATTTCATCCTAATCAAGCATTCTATATAGTTTGACAATGGCTACCTGAAAAAAAGTCTATTAAAAGAACATGGATTTTAGAATAAAACTTCAAGAAACTTGTGGGAAACCTTGCTGAAATGTGATTATCTTGTTTCTTTCCAACTTCTCTAAATTAACCCCCTTTCTTCATACTCAAGCACCTTAACTGAGACTGCTATGGGAAAAGATGAAATGAAGTTAATTTAAGTAAGTTTTTCCAAAGAGAATAGCTCATATAGTTTCACCTTTGTTCCATCATCCCAAACAAAATTGCCAAATCATTCCAGTAGTCTGGAAGCACAGAGGACAATCTACTCAAACTTCTGCTACAGAATTTAGTCCCTTCTACCCCATCCTCTCCAAATAAAAATGAGTATTTGCCAAGCACAAAGTAGGATTTCAGAGTGGAAGTACCTGCAGAACCTGACAGGTCAAGAGGAAGTGATGGACCACTTGAGCTTTCAATAGCTGTTTAATGTTAAACATCTGTTGGTGATGGTTAGCTCTGATCAGGATTTCTAGAGCTGCTAACAGGGTTTCCCAAACACCTTGCTGAAAAACAAAAAATCAGGAATGTAGCCTCAAAAATATATTTGTGAGTCTACATACTGAGGAAAAACCACCCAACAAACACAACAAAGTTGTTAGTTTTACACCTAAGATGATGACTAAATGAGTGCCAGTAGTCCAGACAGAACAGGTTAGAAACTAACCAGGAAAGTCACACTCGTACAAAATTAAGCATGTTTTAATGATTAAGCGACAAAAAAATTACTTGTCTAAAATTAGTTTTGTACATTCTTAGCTATATTAACCCTCAATGGTTATTTTCAACAGTTTAACCAAAAGAAAACAGTTTCATTTTAGTTTAAACAGTTCAGAAAACTCCTTAGTTTCTCCACAAAAAAAAATTATCAATTCAATTAAGAAGTCATATGCATACAGCACATTTACAGAATTTAATACATTAAGGAGAGTATTGATCACAGAAGATTGATATTACAAACTGCTATTCAAAGAAAAACAAGGAACATTTATTTTAGAAAAATCACGGTAATTAACTAAATACTACTATTACTCCAATTACTAACATATAACTGGAGGAATTAATTTCAGACTTGATAATACTATTCTTTTTTAAATATTGACTTTTAGACGTGAAGTATTCCAAAATTAAAGTATTTACCTTTGCTTTAGACCATATCTTCCAGTCAAGCAGCAACTTTTCTAGCAACTGGACATCTTGAATAACTGCAGTAGAATCTGTGTCAAGCTGGAATTGCCCACTTTCATTTATATAGAGAATCTCATCACTGCAGCATCCTTCAAGGAGAGTCTTAAAAAGGGGGGAAATTTTCTTTGAGTATCAAAACAAAGCAGTACAGTTGTTCTATTCAAATTATTAAAAAAATAAAACCTTTAAAGAGGCAGCATACTCTTGATAGGGAAGACATATCTACCTGGTCAATACCAATCTTGCTTCAAATCACTGTTCTGCCTTTGTAAAACTGCTTCAAATGTACAATTAAAATCTCAGAGAAGTTTCTAGATTTTTCCTAATATTGAACAAAGTTTCAGGTTTAAAAGAGGACTTTACCTTCAGCATGCAAAATCCAACAACACATTGTGGCTTGATCAACACCCGACGAATCATAGAATAACCATTACAGTTGTCCATCTCCTGTATTCTCTGCTGATTGTATTTTGTTAAAGATAGTATCAGTTGTAGTGCTAAAGCTTGAGTGTCTTCACAGCTGCTAATCTCTACTACCTGAGGAAAAGGCAAATTTAATAACAGTTTAAGTGAGAAGCACCTAGAAAAAAGCTTTGTTGCACTCCTAAATAACTACTTACAGATTAAATGTTTTCTAAAGCATTTGAGATTATGTACCTAACCCTCATTTTATCTGAGTGCACATTCAGATATTGTACTTGAAGTGATAATTTCTACTGTGCTAAATTATGATCCGCTAAGGAAATACAAGTCCCATTACAAGAATCCCTTTCTAAGAAAAAAATCTGTTCTAAATAAATTTTAAGTAGAAGGTACTAGCTATACTACAAAGTCACAAGATTGTGAATACATAAGTCACTAATAAGAATAAACTGTTTGTCCTGAAAAAAAGTATTTTTCTGAAGTGTTTAAGCTATAAAAAAAAAAAGTTTCTGAAGTTCTAGACTAAGTCTAGCGGTAAATGTCAAACATTAAGGTTTTATTTTATCCATAAAAAGACCAGCAATTTTATAGATGAAGAGCATTAATCCTTTTTCCCTCTTTGCTTTCCACAATTCTTGAATCCCAAGAGCAACTAGTATTTTTACCAAAAATATACAAGAATGAAATCTCACATTAATGGGATTTCAGATCCTATAGGTTCTCTTGACATGTACCTGTTGATTCTGCTGCACTTACACATTTATACACCTGGATTACAAGACCTGCATCGTCTCACAGCTGATCTATGGTTTGCTTGCTTTACTGATGCAAATGGTCTTCAGCAGGATCTATAGCAGATACTCAGGATAAATTTACATCACAAAATAACATCTATTAGAATTTTCACCTCAGATTTCACTATCAGTGGTGGAATTACAACAAGCAGTGTCTTTATAACCATAATCTAATGTGCATTTGTTACTACTGTCATCATAGCTTTCAGAGCAATACCAGAGGCATATAAATCAGACACCTCTTGGGCCTACAGTAGTACTTTGAATTAACTGTATTACTTCAGAGACTGCTAGCACAGATATTAGACTCTCCATGTACCGGTCACAGTTAAGCAGTAACTAAGTTAAGGCTTTACTATTTTTCAAATAGCAATTTTTCTTAGGATAAGCCTTTGAACACATCTGAACTGTTGTCACCAAAAAGCTCTCACTATTCACTAAAAGTTTTGAACATCATGTATTTTCAAATTTATTCATACTTGCATTGTGACTATCCTGTGGTTAAAGATAGGCAATGAATTTAGGTGCCTCAAAATCAAAGACAAAAAAATATAATCAGCTCTAAAACAGCCCTAAAAATAACTTCTCTTCATAGTTAAAAGCCCCATTTCTATAACATTTTGCATACTGGCAATATTATAAAAACCATAATGCAACAGAATTATAATTATATTGCCAGTTTAAGACTACCTGCATGATGCAAGTCTTATGCCACAGGTATTTTCTTTAACAGAAAAGCATCACACACAGACTTGAGCAAGGCAGTTAGAATAATGTGATTTTCTACTCAAGATACCAGAAAAAGTTTATATGGGAGAACACATACACACATCCCTCTCCTCCAGCCCCCTTACCCTAGCAAAGAGGAAAACAAATGCACCAGTGCCTCCAATTTCATGTAATATACCCTGAAGAGTTTTATATTCAACTGGCTGAAGTGCTTTTAGGTGATGAGAGTCCAACACATTGCTCTGAACTTCTTTCAAACTGAAGGGTCTCTGAGAAGGTACAGTTTTCACTTGGCCTTTCAGTCTAATCACAGGCTCATATATGGTGTACTGACCAGGGCAGCTTGTGGTATAAACAACAGCAAGACTCTCCTGAAAAAAAGAAGGAGTTTAATTTTTTTCTAGAAATTTAATACAAAAACCCCCACATACCAAGGACTCAAAAAGCCAAACACAGAAGTCACCTAACAGCAGGCAGTAACAACTTTGGCAGTTCATGTCTACTTTACCATTAACATGCACTGAGGTTATGTGTTGATGCATGTACATTAAAATGCAACAGGATTCCCAAATCTCAGCAAACTCATGCAATAGCTAAAGCACAGAAAACTAACAAAATGCTAAGAAATTTCACCAAGGATTCCCACCCCCCGCCCATTACCTGAAGAATTACATAACTGCTTTGCATAAAAAACAAAGTTACTAACAAATTTAAAATAAAATGAGCATATAGAGGTATTTTAAGTAGAGTTTCATTTTCTAAAATGGCAAGTAGAAGATAGTGATGCTTTTTTAAATCTTCTCCAGCTTTTTGTTTTAATTCTATTCTTTAATCAGCTTTGCCATAAGAAACTCAACACAAGTCTCATCAATAAAGAGACTTAAACCTCCTTAAAACTCCTATGGAAAGTAACTAGCTTATTTTCACAGAAATGTAAAATGATCTTATTTGGAAGGGTATTTAAAACAGATAAATAATTTCATTTAAGGAGCTTGCACTGAATGCAAAAGTGCAAAGATTAATTTATCACTTGAGCACATGGTTCTCCTCTATATCTGGTGTTCTGTAAGGCAAAATAAGCTTATAAATTGCATGACTGATTTGTTAAGCTTTTATCCCATTCATTTCTTCTTAACCTATTCAAAATTTAGTACCATTGTCTACAAGGATCACATCCAGACAGAATGAGCCTTTGCCTACAGCTATAAAATGAAATCAGAAAAATCCCTCTAGTGGGAACAATTCATACAGCAGGAATCACTAGTGCATAAACTCCCAGAATATAGCAGTCTTCACTGATAAGCAAGTTTTATTTTATTCTTCTTCTAGCAATAAGTATATTTACACCTGCATCTGGCAGGGATGTTTCAGTCTGGAAAGATGAGGAAAGCAGTATCTGCAGCTGGAAAATGATTTTTCAGCCAAACATAATGCAAACTTATTTCCTCCAAAACCTTCAAGGAATTTGCATTAATTCTTTTGCTTCCTTAAAGCCAGATAAATCCTCATTTCTCCTCTTCTCTCAGTTTTAATCTTAAAAGGTTAATTAGCAATCCTTGGTGACTTTTACACTAATGGAGGGAAGAGCTATGTATCCATCCTAGAGCTTTTGGAGGCACGTGTCTATCCACTACGATTTAATGTGCAGTATTATTTATAGATGCTGGAACATCCTGAAATTTTCAGAACCCAACCTAAAGCAAGATGAAATGGTGACCCTGTGTGGAGTTCAGCTTCCATTAAAATAAGCAGGAAGAGCCCTGCAATGATCTTAATGAGAAGAGGATTTGATCCTCTCTGCTTTGATCAAATGAAGCACTTTGGGAGACAGCTGGAAACATATTCCCACCTTCTCAATCAGTTTTAAAAGATTAAGGAGCATTTTAAAATAGAAACTTACAATTAAAAGCCCAATATCCACTTCCTTTTTTGTCATGAAGAGCTCCTTAATTTGTTCACATTGTAGAATCTCTTTACTTATGTACTTTGAGCAGTCAATCAATGTTTTGCCATATTTACAAGGCATTACAGATGTGAAGTCTGGGCCACACGTGTATAAGTAAAAGGCTTCCTCTGGTCCAATATTTGCACCTAAAATTGAGAAAACAATCTGTAAACTCTTTACTATACAATAAAGTAAAATTCATACATTGGCTAATAGGATCAGAGACTTTACAAGGAATATCACCAACTGGATTTTACATACTCTGATGATAAAACAATCAGTGCAGCCTAATGCTTGCTATTAGCTACAGTAGATCAGTGACTTCTGATACATCACAGACCAGATTAATTCAGTGGCAAAGACAACTGAAACCAAGTCAGGAAAATGACCTGAAGATCAACATCTCTGAATAATTTAGCTTTTTAAAATTAAAAAGTTATCTATCCAAGCCTCCTCCAAGCTTTCAAAGCATAGCAAGATTACAGATCGCAACAACATGCTGTATTGTCTTGGAGACTTGGGCAGTGACTGAGCAGGATGCTCAACAACAGCTCACTGCAAATGACAGAAGGGGGAAAACCCCCATAGGAAGTAGAAGACCAAATGAACCTTCCTCCCCTTTCTGGGCAGCACATGTTGGGTCATCTGTGACCTGAGAACATAAATTCACAAGAAGCATCCAGAAGGACCCAGGTCTGATGTATGGGTGCATGACAATTGCACAGCAGCAAATCCAGGGCTCTCTGGATACATCTGTTATGCAGGCAATAGGCACATGGCAAACAGACCACATAGATTCTACAGGTTACATTTGTGACAAATTTCTTGTCTATGGCCCACAAATACACATCTACAAACACAGGACCTGCATGCACCACACATCCTGGGGAAACTGATCTCACTTGTGGAGTAGTCCTGACTAGGCCACAGCATCTGAAATGCCAGGTGACAAAGCAGCAGGGTTCCAGCCTTCAGCATTAAGCAAACACCCAGAAGTACCAGATAAGACTTCCCAAGGAAGGAAGAGAATTGTACATTTAAGAAATCTCCAAAGTATAAGTTCCAGAAATAAGCATGTTTAACTCAGAGAATTCAGTGGTTCAGATTTTGTTAACTTTTTAATATGCTTTATGTGATTTGAAGTGAGCAGTTTAGTGAAATAAATTTTCCAGGTAAGATACTGAGTGCTTTAAAAAAAAAAAAAAAAAAAAATAGAGCAAATACCACTAGCTCTCTATCCCCTACCCCAAGGTGTTATTTTTAAAAATTCTAAAAAAAATTGTCATTATTGCACTAAACAGAAAGCAAGAGAATATGGCAGAAGGACACATTAGGAAGTATCCCATACTGAAATATTTGCCTACATTCTCCCTGATATTACCCTGCTAAAGGGTGTGTTGCTGTTTTCACTGTAAAAACTTGGCATGTTAAAAAAGATATCAAAATAAGCCTTTGATTTTGGAGGGGAAAGAGGAAATGAGCATTTATTCAAGAAAAAGGCATACAAAAGTACCATTAAACAGAAGCAGATTTCCAAGATCCCATCTACCCGACAATCGAAGCAGATCTTCTTGGGATGATGTGCAATGGCCAATCATGCAAAATGTTTTGTTACTGTCAGATGATAAGCTTGTTTTCCTTGGTAGTGCAAAATCCAAATTAATCTCACATTGCCTAAAAATACACATAAACAAACAAGTTTAAATGTAAGAACTGATCAATATTTCTAAGATATTCTGGTTTAAAATTCATTTTAATATTCAGTAGTCATGCTGTCATCAACACTAAATTACTGAAGTCCTCTTCAACTTCCAGGCACCTTAAAGCTCAGTAACCTTGTGATATATGCATTCCAATACTGCACAGAACAGATGTATAGAGTCCCAGGCAGAGTTGCCATGAAATCAACTTTTCCTAGCTCTGAAAGTTCTTCCTTCTTTCCTCCAACCCCAAAGAAGAAATGGTATCTAACACTATACACACTCCTAAAATACTACAAAATTTTTCTATAACTTCTACTATTCCAAACAAGTGAAAGTCCTTTGAGCATGCTAATGTGCATCATGAAAACTGTGATTCCCAAATGCTGGAAAACACCATGCTGAGGATTTGCTTGTACCAGGAAACACTGTCAGAACTGGTATGCTGCACACCCACAGGCAATAAGCCTGATGCTTTCAGAAAGCATCCAATTAACTTTATAAACAGACTGAGTGGACTGTAAAGGTCATTCAAAGCTTCCTGAAAGAGCTTAACTATTAGCAAACTAGCAACTAAATCTATATATAGAGAGGCCTCAACAACTACACATAGGAAAAACATTGCAGTATTTTTAGCTTTAACCCTATATCTCTACATTTGGACTTTATTAAATATCAGCATGCACAGACCTGACACTGCCTTCAGAGATTGGACTTTAAGAAGAAAGGGTATAAAGACTGATATTTAATAAATTCCTGTTTCTCTAACCAGTGAATAATTCATGCAGGCACAGGCCCACACAGGAGCATGGACCTTAACCTCACAGTGGAAGTAGTACTTCTCACTGTCAGTTCTTGTCTGAAATATCTTTTAACTTCTTCCCTATTCTCTCCTACTCCTTTTAATTCCTACTTCCAACAATACTGTCAGTACCTAACCTACACCTCCTTCATTTGGATTCAACCAGATACATTATGGCTACTGCTAACTCCATGCCACAGCTTATTTTGGATCTTACTCAAAATCTTGTAGTACTTGCCTCTTTCATTTATTTGTGATGAGGAAAAACACTGATGTCTGCACTGGTCCATGGTATAATCTGACAATTCTCCAAGTAATCCACGAATATTCTGGATACCTTTAATATTCTAAAAAATTCCTAGAAATGTAACATACTCCCCCTCCTATCCTCCTAGAAGACTACTCAACCTTAATTGCAAAACATTGCAGATGTTCTCACCAGAAAATATCTTTTTAAGATTATAAATATCTAGGTATAACTAATGTGTTCTTTACCTCTGACCAGAAACCCACAGCAACAGCTTTCCATGGAAATTTTTCTTGCCTTCTGGCTTCTGCAGGTATGTTAATGCCAAATGCTGCCACCTGCCCACAAAGAAAACATTCCCTGGAGATTCAGCCTGTGCCAGAAGACCAGCTTTCATCTCATCATTTGGATCCATGCACATACTATGAAAACAACATAAAAGGAAAAACGAGGGTGAGTGTTTTCATATTTGCATTTTAAGCCCCAAATCTGCAGGTTTTGACCTCAGTTATTTTGAGATTGCATTCCTTAACTTTGACAGGTAATTTTTTTGATCACAGTTCTTTGATCACAGTATTTTTAGAATGCTCAACATAAGCTAGGGAAATTATCACAACACTTTCACCTTAGTTATTTAAGCTGTCTGCAAAAATCTGCTTACATTTAAGATAAAGATATCTCTATTTTAGAGAAAAGTTGAATTCAATTTATTGAAAAAACACAGGCACTCTGAACACTGAAATAAAGTGTTCTAAAATTGCAGTTTTAGACATATTTCAAGGATACTTGAGGATTACTTCTGAGAACTGTATTAGGGCTAAAGTGTACTCAGAAGATTAAAACCAAGACTGTCCCAGTAAGTACTACATAACAGCAATTTTCACAGCTGAGGTGTGAAAACCTACAGCTGCAAAAATCCTTTCCATCTTCTCACATCTATTGTGTCATTTCATTAGAACTTGAATTGCTACCTTGTGCGCAGTTATTTATAAATGACTACGTGAAACACACAAGACCAGAGCTTAACAGTTGAAGCTGATAAACCTGTAGATCTGTATCCAATACACTTACTTGATGTTGCCCATCAGTGTGCAAGATCTCTCTACTACAGAAGTTAGGTCTCTACTGTCTATCACTATTCCTTCCAAGTTGCTACTAGAGGTAACAATACAATATGTCCACAGGACTGCTTCTGGACTAATACACCATACCGAAATATGAATGCTCCAGTGTTCAAGTCTGCCCAAACTTGTATCATCAGAGCTTTGGAACCCAGTGAAATTATATGAATACAGCCATCTTCAACAAGTTTGTCTCCCAAGCTTGCACATTCCATTCCCATAGACTTTGTTTCTTCTAGAAATATAAACATGTTGCAATTACAATACAATACAACAACACCTTTCACAGCATATATCAAGTGTGAAAAGAAACAATTCAGTACTGCATAGAATTGTTTTTTGTTTGGTTGGTTGAGGTTTGATTTGGTTTTTTTAAGTGGGTTGACTAACAAGCTTGATTCTCTTTAGAAGCCTAGGTCTCAAACAGAAATAGAGGAACTTAACATTAACACAGCACTTTACATGTTTTTCTTTGTAATATATAAATCCACTGAACTGAATACACTTCACCAATGATGCATTTGAATATCATATTACATTCCTGTGTTGAACTATCAGTGTGCACCAAGAAAGCTTCTGATTTTTTCACAAATCATCCTACTCTTTGACCACCATCAGTATTCTTATTTTATCAAGCAAAAGCACAGTCCTAACAAAAGCAACTCTAGTAAATTAAAAGAGTCAAGGTTGGGTTTTCCCTCCTTATAATTAAATACAAAAAGAAGGAAAAAAGAGTAAAGGTATTCCAAGTGTTGTGAATGGGAGAAATTTGGCAGCAGTTGAGTCCATACAGAAGCATAAACACAAAATTATTGTACACCTATTGGCATTTACATGGTGCACTCACAAGGAAAGTTAAGAGGATTTATATGGAGTCAGCCTGAGACTTGATCATCAGTACATAAAATCAAATAAACCTGAGCAGGTTTTTTCCATAAGCACAGCTGTAGCATTTATTATTTTCATCATAACACAAAGTAGCAGAAATATTACTGATTCACAAATTCACAAATTCAATGAGAATACGACATTTCCAAGGAAGCAGGCATTAATCTAATTCAATAACTAGTGTTGGAAATGTTTCATTTCTAAGTATATGGTACAGTAGTCATGAAAAAATCAGAAATACTACCACTTCTGTTGAAATTTTATGACTGATATTATAACTTTTGTATACAGTACATAGATTAGTAATATTTACAACCAGAATCCTTCAGTGTTACCTAAATAAAAACAAAATACTAAATCCTCACCTGTGCTGTCAAAACTGTTCTCTCTTACAGCTATGAATCTGCTTCTCCTCTTGACTTTTTTCCCCTTTTCTGCTGAACTTTCTGTTTCATGAGCATACTCCAGACGAAACCACAGTGAGACACTGAAGCCATCGGACATGTGTGGCCAACAGTTTTGCCCAACTAAAGGTAAGTGAATTGGGGCTACATGCCAAGAAGAAAGTAGCTGGTGACTCAAGTTTTCACCATCTGCCTCTTTCTTACTCTGTGACAATTTTGTTCTTTTTAGTAGTCCAGCATTTTTATTGTTGGAAGTGCCAGTGCATTTTTGTGAGGAACTGCTATTCAAATTTGTACCATTCAGAAAAGGAAAGGCAAGGTATTGTAATGGATTCATATAAATATTAGTGTTTACAATCTTCAATACACCCTTGAGTAGTACCTCCTAGAAGAAATAAAACAAATAAATGAGAAAAAAAAAAAGAAACTGTTTACACCATGTAGTACACCATGTAGTCAAGTATTGTGCAACTAATTAGAAGCCTACTCATTTAAACTTGGATTCATGCTTTTCCAAGAGAAGTGAGCTCATATATGCAAACCTACACACATTGGTAAAGCATCAGGTAGCAACTTCAGACTGTGGCCAAACAAAACTTTGCGAATTTAGTCTGGGCAGGTCAGACTTCAAGTTACCATGGTTAACCAGCTGAAACGCAGCAGGTGTTCATTGCACAATCTTATCTCATTTCAGTTATGTGCATAAAAAGACTGCACCTTTTGCCCACTGTTTTGAGGCTAGTTAAAAAAGTATATCCAGGTCATGACTTCATTATTGCTTAACCAGTAACAAAACTAGCTCAGCCCTTAAGCCATAAAGTTTCTCTTATTTGCCTGATAATTACAAGCTATCACTGAAAAATTGACTTGTGACTCTGTTTGGTTTGGTATTATTTCACAATGGACAGAAATTTTTTTTTCTTCCACTTGTATTTTTCTACAGACTCTCACAGAAACCAGTAGAGTTATTTCAGCAAGATATCCCACACAAGCAGTAGATTCCAGCATCACACCCATTGAGGACACTTTCGAAAGCAGCCCCTGCTGCTAATGCGTTCTCAAAAAAGAGATGTCTCGTAACTCTAAAGGAATTGCTTCCAATTTTAGTATTATTGTCCTATCATCTATAACCACAAGGTCAGTCTCCTTGAAAGGATTCTTGGCTTCTTGTGCTGAAGAGAGTTCCCAGGACCAACACACCCTTCAAAACACTTCTCATCTCCTCTTTCCAGTTTTGAGAAGGAACTACTTCTACATCCAAGTTTTACTTGCTCTGACCAGTTCAAACATTGCTGTGTTTCCCTTATTTCCCAAAATTCTTGGACACAAAAGGGTTTTCTTTTTGCTTCATTTTTCTCAGACCTCTGAATTTTGCTAGGGGCTACTCCACACATACCGTACAAGGTGTCTTCTCCAAAAATATCCTCAGAAGAAGAGTTAGCTCTTCAGAACAGGTCTGTGAACTCATCAAGGAAACTAGCAGATCTACCAGCACCATCTGACACGCTAAAAATAAGGAGACAATAATATTGTTGAAATTTATTTTTTTAAGCTTTAAAAATTAATATTGTATGCTATTACAAGGAAAGATTAATTTGGAATTTGAAGTGCTTTTCAAAAACCTTTCAAATTAACAATTACAAGATGAATTCTAGAGAGATCCAACAGTACATCCTGATACCATCATTCAAAATTTCATTGAATCAATCAGTGCTATGCTAAATTTTGTCTAGGGTTTGCAAAATGGAGTCAAAGGCTGAAAACCAAGTGTCTGCCTTGCAAAGGCTCTCTCCACAAAGCCACTATGGATCCAAGTCCTGGGATGGGTTTATATTACTTCCTGTTATGAACCATTATGAGAAGTTACCTTATGGCAAGCATTTTCATAGGGCAATGCTTCCACATTCTTGGATTAGCTAGCTGCTTTCCAGTTAGAAATAAAACTTAAGACATCATCAAGATCTGGGTTACAAAGAAATTGGAAATATGGACTTACGTTGCAATGGAACGAGAATTCATCAGCTGCTATTTTTCACAAGCAATGTCACACTAGTGTTTATGGTTTGAACTATCACTTTCAGATCTGCCAATATTTCTTAAACTTATTTCCACTAGCTTAGAAATAACCCTATATTTACACTAAAGTTGTGCAAGTTTCATAAAAGTTAAAAAAGCAGCTGCATAAATTCACACACCAGTGAATTTCCTTCAATTTTGCATTAGTTGACTGTGAAAACATTGGATTTTAAAAACCAATATTTAAGTTACTTGGACCTTTAACTCACCATGAAAACTAGAATCTGTTTGTGTCAATAGATTCAAAAATCCTCCCAAAAGGTGTTTAACAGCTCCCTGTTGAAAAGAATAGATAAAATGAATACCTGAAGAATATACACCAGCTCAAAGAACTAAGAAATAAATATTCTAATAAATTCCTGCCTACTACTAATTTTAATGATAATTCATATTACTTGAAATTATGGACTGTTTTTATATTTGTCAATGAGCAATCTTTCATGTTCTGTACAGTTCAGTTGCAGAAGAGAGACTTTGAATATCAAATTATTATCTTTTGTGGGAGGGATATTCAGTTGTTAAAAAAAGATAACTATCAGAAAACCCAAAGGATCATGAAGGCATGATCATTTGCACAACTAACTCCTAATACAAACTTATAAAGAAAAAAGCATGGAATATTTTTGGGGTGCATGACTCAGTTTCTAAAAGTACATATTCTTTAAAAAGTTTAGAATGCTTACACATATACACATATAAGGAGATATCTGCCCTTTTTTCTTAAGGCTCTGACAATCATCAAATCTATATATAGGGAATGAACAATCTTGATAAAAAAAGACACCTGAAAAACTCAAAAGCTTTGTAGGACAAATACTTTTCAATAAATTACTCAGCTCCTGGTAACTTAAATGCAATGCAGTTTATGATTTCAGTCATTTACATTGTTTCACATCTTATCAAATCCCATAAAAAGTGAGTATTCAAGATCACTCTATTAGGTAGATAAAATTGGTAGACACACAACTGCTAAAATGTTGCCTCTGTTAATAACATTTTTACCTGTTCTATAAGGACAGCGGCATTTCTCTCCTTCTGGTTGATGATATTCAGGCAGCTTTGGAACACATGAGCAAGCACATCTAAACTTGCATTACCAGCTGAGAGCAAGTTTAATTCCAACATGCAGATTTCAGGATACACTAATTCTCCTTGATTGATGTTTTCACCTAGGCCATTAAAATAACCTGACACACCAGTACATCCTGGTTCTGCCTTTGTGTCTGCTCCTAAAAAGAAACCACACGTGTCTTACTGAAACTGACTCAGCTGAATACAGTTTGCATCATTTAAGCAGAACATCCAAGGACATATCTCCAACCTTCTCATAGGTACAAACCAAAAATAATCACTAGGTTATAAAAAATTTTCAGAAATTAGCATAATTTTATATTCTGCTTGAGATTTTTATATTTTCCTGCTAACACAGAAGAGCAAGGATTCAGTTTCTCCCATCACATACTCTTAAACTATCTGGCTTCATTTCCTGGGAATTGGACACACACAGTAATGGCAAAATATGCAGTTCATGAAACAACAGTAAAATCATTGTAATAGAGCCCCAAGCTTCTATACAAACTTTGCGCCTGCTAAGAAAGGAGATAAATTTAAATAATTTCATATTAAAAGGCTGGAGGAAGCAATTTGTTATTTAACTCTGAAAATGCACATGACAGAATATCTGTGTGACAATCAAAGAAAAAAAACCCAAATATGTAAGCCTCCCCTGTATACATCACTTAAAATTATTTGGTACAGACATATGTTACATGCAAATGGGTCATGGAAGTATTTCAGATTCCTTTTTTTTTTTAAGCAGAAATGCTCTTAAAATATTATAAATCTATTGATAAAGCCTAGTCACGCAGGTGAACAGCAGCACTTTGATGCAGTTTATTAAAGGCTGCTGCTGCTCATGCTGATTTCATATCAGAAAATAAGCACCCAGGTGTGCTCAGCACAAAGGAAAAAATTAAGGCAAATTCATGTTTAAAATTAATTACACAAACAGAATACAACAATATATGTGCACAGCAATTGTTTGGAATAAAGAGATACGCTGTATAACAAGGGGGCTATCAAGTCAAACAAAGCATGTGACTGGGAAAAGCCAAATAGTGCTTGACAAACCTGATGGCCTTCCACAAGCGAGAAAACTGCTGGGTTGACATGGAATGAGCAGTGGGTGTCTACCTGGATTTCTCCAAGGCTTTCCAAAGTTTCCCACAGACTCCTCCCAGAGAAACTGATGCATTAGGGTGGAGACAAGGGGTCTGTGCAGTGGGTGGGCACAGACTGCCTGGCTGCACCCAGAGGGTGGTGGTAAATCCTTTTTAAACTGGACACTGCCACCAACAGGGTCCCCAGGGATTGATACTGGTCCCAACACTGTTTAATATCTTCATGAGTGACCTGGGTGATGGGACCCTGATGGAGTTTGCCAATGACACCATAATGAGTGGGGAAGTGGACACTTGGGAAGGGAAAGCCACCCTGAAGGAAGACCTGTACAGGCTGTAGGAGTGAGCTAACAAGGACCTCATCAAGTTCTGCAAGGATAAATGCTATTTCTGCATATGGGAAAATAGAATCTAGGGGTGCAGCTCAGATTGGGACCTGCCTGGCTGGAGAGCTGGGATCCCAGTGGACAGCAAGCTCAGAATGAGTGAACGTGTGCTGCTGTGGCAAAGAAAGCCAACGGGATGCTGGGCTGCATCAACAAGGACATCACCAGCAGAGAAAAATTGTTATTCCACTCTACTCAGTGCTTGTCAGGCCACATCTGGAACACTGTGTTCAGTTTTTGACCCCGCTACACAAAAAAGACAGGAGGAAAGACTGAGAGAACTGGGCTTGCTCAGCCTTGAGGAAAGGCAGCTCAGAGGACATTTTATCACCATGTAAAGGGTGTATACAAAGAAGGTAGACTCCTTTTGTCCAAGGAGCCACGTGGACAAAGCAAAGGGTAACAGGTACATGTTACTTCTGGGGAAATTCCATATAGACACAACGGGAAAATTTTCCCAAATGAGAAATCAGACATTGGAATAAATCTCCCCAGGGAAGTGGTACATTGGATACTTTAGATTCAGATGGACAAGATGCCAAGGCTATCTTGTCTAGATTGTGCTTTTGTGAAAAAAGGCTGGACCAGATGACCCTTGGGGTCCCTTTCATTCTGCTATTCTATAACATAATTAGATTACCTAATTTTCACCAGATAGTTACAATTCTAAAGAAAAAAAAAATTGAGCACTGATTTTTCAAACAAACTACGGATACATATCTCTGGAGTTTCTAGATCACAATAACACATTTGAGCAACATGACTTTAGAGCAAGAGTTACATAAACCAAAACAACCAAGACAGAACAATTTCTGTCTTATTGCATTCAGTAAGAACATTTATCATCTTTCCATCTGTAACTCCATCCTATCGAAAGTAAATAAAGTTAATGATTTCTATCTGTTAAAGGTGCTTGCACTTTTTTGTTACATCTCAAAAGACAAACTAGCTTTACTATATCATAAAGACAGCTTTGCATATTCAGAAAGTTCCCATTTACCTTCATTCTTGGTTTCACTATCATCAGGGTTACTTTCACTATCTGCCTCATACCCTTCCTCTTCAGCAAAAAGTTTAAGACTACAGCATTGCGATTCTTCAGTTTCTTCAGAAATTTCTCCAGGTTGTGACACAGGCTCCTTCTCAATGTAATGGGTCTGTACAATACAACCAAACAGATTGTCATTGGTCAGAAAAAAAAAGTTTGGATCAGAAAAACAAATAATTCAGAATCATCCAAATGCCTATTTTCTCCAAGCCCATTGGGAAAAGAAACAAATTAATCATACACTTCCAAGAAACCTGAGATACGTCAAAAATACTTTATTTTGTAGAAAACTGAATCTGCAAAGAGGCATTTTTCATACTAAGTGATCAAAGTTTTAGTAAGTGGCATTAAAACTGTGTTTCTAAATCACTATCACCATGAGCAAACACCTTGACATTCACTCAAAAGTGAAGATGTCTACAGCCACTAAGGATACTCAAGGACCATTTGAAGCACTTCCTTTAAGAGTTCATGACACTGTTGAGAGTTGAAAGAGTAAAGAGAACATCAGGTTGACTGAGCTTGCTACTTTTTAGGGCATGACTCATTTCTGAGCAGTAATTGTGGAGACCATATCAATAAACAGCATTTCACTTTCATATGAGAAGCAGAGATTTCATCTTCAACTGTCACAATAATCAAACATTTAAACATTTCTTATTGAGTTTAAAAAGACCCAGAGAACAAATCTGAGAAAATCTTGCATTATTCAAAATTAGACTGTTCAGCTGTTTTTTCATACCTTTTCAATTTTTTCTTCAGAATGATCCAGATCAGCAGAAAAAGTGCCCAACGCAACCCGAAGCAGTGAATCAAACAGAGGCTTTGCCAAGTCAGTTTCTATCACTTTTGAATTCGCAAGCTGCTCTCTAATTTCAAGTAAGATATCATCCACACAGGTGTTCTGTATTTTGGGGGAGAAAAACATTTTTATTTATGTCACTATTTCTAGCTAACAGAAATAGTCTAGCTCTTTCTAGAAAGAGTACTACTCAAGCAGACCACTACTCTGACTTCTAAACTCATTACTTAGCTGTACACTTTCAGTACTATACAAAACATGGTACCATAAAAACTGCAGAAAGTTTTTACCTCCCTAGAAGAACTTTTGACTAAATTACTGTTAAAATAATATTGTATGAAACAAATATGAGCAAAGGAAGTTAGGGGAAAATTGCACAGTACCTGGTGGAGCATCTCCCCTTCTGTCTTCTGCTGCATGGTGCTTGCACTGTGTAGACAGATGGTCAGCAGAGCTTCTAGAAGTCTGATACCTTGAAGTGCCCACTCAGTCTCTTCTCTTGCAGAAGTCCTTATCCCTTCAAGATTGGCAACTGAAGAAACCAAAGCGTGTTCCATACTCACAGAACTGTCACAGGAGAGAGAGTCAGGCACCAGCTGCTCAGCACCGGCAGGACTGCCAGAACTATCAAGCTCCAATTGCATCACCTCCCTGCTTTTAGCCAGCTGAACAAAGTCACCCTTGTTGAGAAGCTCAGTTCGAGGACTCCCATATGAACTTCTGCTGCTTTCACTCAATACTCTCTCTCTCTTTTCTTGCTCCTTTTCCTTGTTTTTTGCAAGTTTCTGAATTATCAGGATTATTAATCTCTGGCATGCCTCAAAGCCTCCAAGTCTATGGAACTGTCTCTGGAAAACTGAACTATACAAATAGATCCAACGACACATGGACCAAATATCTGCAGCCCTATGAATATGTTCCAGAGAAGGCAAAGTAAGGCTTTCCAGGGACAGATATGGCAATCTGTGACCTAATGGCTCACTAGCTGTGCTATCATATCCTGATGTATCTTCACACTCATTAGCTGAATCCAGATCACCATCCGCATCTTTACTTATACATAAAAAAGCAACACAGAGGAACAGGTTTATGGTGTTGACGTGAATGTCTTGGCTCACAAACTTTTTCTTTTTTGGGTAAGCCTCTTTCAAGCCAGCATAAAACTTGCTCAGGCTTTGAGGAACTTCTGAAATAGCAGGCTGGCTACAAAGAGAAGTGGGCAAGTCAGACATAAATTCCTTTTGTTCACTGTTCAGGCCTTCCAGTTCTGGTGTTGCTTGGTCTTCCTGTTGATCATCAAGGCAGAGTATCAAAGTCTCTAACACCTTCAAAGAATGGCTTCTTAATGTATCCAAGTAATTTAACTCAATCATTTGATTCACTCCATTACAACTCAGAAACAACTCTCTAATCACTCTGCAAGAAAAAGCACAAGAAAGTTACTTTAAAAACCAGCCAAAAACTCATGTAATTCAGCAATTGCTATAAATTACTGTAAATTAAAGAGAAGAGAAACTTGTCTGCAGCACTCTAGGATCCTAACTCAGCATCATCCAAATGGGAGTGGAAAATTCAACTTTTTTGTGAGATACAATGTAGGAAATACCTCTCTCTGAAATGCAGACTACAAAAATATATGATGTTCAAAACATCGAAGGTGGTTAATTATGACATTTGCTCTTTAGTGGTATTTCCTAGCCCAAATTTTTTATTAGCAATTGAAACTAATAACTGTCTTTATTTCTCTGTTCGGTGATTTCACCAGAAAGCAGAGATTCCTTCGAAAATAAATTTGATGACATATTCCTAGCTCTCTACTAGTTACACGGATGATGAATTCCAGATAAATTCAGGAATATCTTTCAAGCGTAAGTTTTTGTGCAATTGTTATGCCAGCATGTCCAATATCAAAAAACTGTCCATATATTTGCTTCCAGGTCTGTTTTTCCCTTCTTCTACTCTCCAAGTATTATGTTAAGTTCATACAAAAAGCATACTATGTTTGCTTGTAGATATCCACCTTACCTCCCATCTCCTTCTCACAGGATCAGATTTATTCTAACCAAGTTACTCTAGAACCAAAGGGATCATTTATTTATTTACTTATAAGCCAGTAAAAAAATACACGTTAAACTTTTTTCTTAATCTAAGCTTTATTTCTCTTGCCTCTTTGCCACTAAATACACTTTCAAAAAGTAATAGCTTCTGATACAGTTTGGGTTAGGATAAAAGTTAAAACTGTATTACAGAATTCCTTTACATAAACTGGAGTACTAGTCTAGTCCTTGTCTTGGATAATGCCACTAAATTGACTTCAGGACTCAAAGAGAAATAAAATCAATCTTCCCAGGACAGAAGGACACATTCATATTCTGAAAAGAGTTTCATATATTTATTAAACAATTATTTAATCAATTTAACAATAAATAAAAATTATCTATTTTATGCCTTGGGAGAATGTTTGTGCCTTTTTGTGTTTTGGGGTTGTTTTGGTTTCTGTTCTTAAACTATGTTTAAATGAACAGGATATTGTAAGTTAGAAAACAGTTATTTCAGGAAAAGTAAACATCAAGTCTTATTTTTGAAAAGTGGTTTCTATAGTGACCATTCTAGAAGGAAAAAGGAAACAGATCAGAAAACTGTGTATTCTAATTCCCACAGAAAAATGACATATCAATCTGTTTAACATTTCCTGACTAGTTTTAGAACAAGGAATGAAGAGGCAGAGAAGGTCACACTGGACAAAGATTTTATTTGTTGCTACAGAGTTTGGCTTGTTAAAGACCCTATCTCCTGTGCAGAGAGCCCGCACTTCCAATGGTTTATGAATCTAGGCTTGTATGCTGTTACAAGCATTTATCATGTTTCCATCTGCAATAGTCAAACACTGCCTAGAGTCCAAATAAAACTTACATTCTGATCAGCAACACATATACAAAGCACTGTACCTAATTAGCACATTTTCTAATAATAAACAGAAAATCAACCAACCTGGATTTTAGCAACACAGGGAGCATCTGCAAATAAACCTGAAGTACTTCAGAAGGCAAATCCTGGCTATGGTAACTGCACAGGAATTTATCAGCTGTACTTAGTCCAAGCTGCTGTTGAGCATGGCAAGCTAGCTCAACTCCTCTCTGAAGCACGGGATGATAGATACAGTTATACAGTTTCCATTGGACCACTACATTCCCCTTTTGAATTAAGTGGCAAATATGGCTTGCGATCTGTGCCCCACGTAGTTTGTCTTCTTCAAAAATGATGTCCTGATAAGCCTCCAATGCATGCCATCTCAACAACATATCTTCAGATCCAGTGCTGGGCAGAATTCCCTGGACTCTGCAAGAGGAACTAGATGTGGGACTGGTATCACTGGAGTTGCCCTGCAAGGCATGTTCCAGCTGAGCAAGCTGATCAGAGTCAACAGTACATATATTGCATGATGCCTGTATAATTTTTGGAGAGACTTCTGCTCCACCCAGTTGATCCAATATAAATTTGTTAAGGATGTTCAGTATGTGCTGTTGAAAACTTTTTAATATTGGCAACTTGGAAGCATGGAGCAATGGGACAATCACAGACTTTGGGTCCATACAACAACATATTCCTACATTATATACACCTGAGAGAATCTCAGCACAGGTACTGCTCAAAGAAACTCGCTGCAACAAGTGCAAACACTGGTGTGCACAAACAGCAATGCAACAGCATCTCTCGGGATAATCAACTTCTCCATCAGCAGTTTCAAAAGGGTTTTTGGAAGCTTGGTTTTTAAAAGCAGATACAGAGAGCCCAGAGAGATCTCTGTGATGATTCATGAAGTGAGAGTACTCACATCGTCTGTGCCGCTTTCTTGTACACATTGATTGATGGAGCTGGTCTGATTTCACCTTTTTGACAGTGCTGATTATTTTCATGATGCTGTTGATCAGGGCTTTCAGATGCTCTGAGGCTTCCCCAGGTACTCCCTCACTCTTCATACACAACCATTCCATTTGAAGCACTGTTACTTCAAACAGCTTAAACCCCTGCTGCTGTATGAACTCGTGAACCAGATCTATAGCTTGGCTAAAGTAGAATGGATTGGAGGCTGCACTTTGTAGGCAGCAGATCAAAATCTGCAAGACCCCTTCTATAACCTCAGGTAGAAGCAAAGCTCTGTGACGATACCTAGAAAATATATAGTCATCCTGCACCAGCTGCTGTAGTGTTTTCTTGTATCCTGAAGCAAAAGGACCAGGTTGCTTTTCCAAACAAATTCTGATTTTTAGTGCTGCTTTAAGTAAGTCTGTTAAATTTCTTCGTAAATTGTCAGGCATTGTTTCTGTATTGCTAATGTCTAAAGACATAAGATGCAGTACTGTTCGAAAGAGCATCCTTTGGATCAGAGCCACAGGTTCTTCTGTCCACCCTGCAGAAACTACTTCATTTTCTGTGTTACTACTTACATTGCAGGAGTCTCCAAACCCTGATAAGAACTCCGTCAATGTGGGCACAACACTCGCTGAGAGAGCAGAGCTGTGATTCAAAGTAATATCAAATTTGCACACTTTCTCTAGGAGAGACAGTAAGACATGGCATAAATCAAAAGGAGAGTTATCCATGTTGCTCTCAGAAGTTCCTGCAGCTGGCTCATTCAACATCTCATGTGCTGGAATAACTTTGCTGGAGCTTTCTAGACGAGGGGCATTAGAACCTGGTACCTCTTCGGGAGGTCGGCAATCACTTCTACCTCCAGGGTAGCTGTCCCTAACAGAAGGGGTTAAAAAGGGCTGCAGTATCTGGGAGCGTCTGTGTTTCGTTATCACAGCAGTCTTTTCATCAGAATTGCCTTCGGAATCTGAAGTGGACAGCTGGGACCTCCTTGCATCTCGCACAGAGTAGCGGTGGGTGGTTTTGCGCAGACGGCTGCTTTTTCGAGATCGAAGACTGAGTTTTACAGGAGTCTGAAGAGATGAATGAGCACTTCCATCTAAGTTTAGTTTTTCCTGAGTAGATTTCACGGAACTTGTATTATTCTCTTTGGTCAGGCATATATCTACTGTAAAGGGTATATTAAAATCTGTTGAAACAAAGATAACAAAGGAATATTAGAATATGTAAAGCATTTTTCCTAATTTTATAGTTAAGTGCTTCCAGATTAAAAATACACAGAAAATTTGTTTCTTAATAGGTCATAGTTTTGCATACACCTGTGTCAGACATTTTCAGTATAAAACAGGCAGCAATAACTCATGTTTAGGGGCCCTACTATTTTTAAAGCCTAGGAAAATTATTTCATTTTCTATTTAGAGTTAAACAAAGGGGTGCTAAAAGGTTTCCTAAAACTTTCTGTTGGCATAAGTATTCTCAAAAAAACATTCTCAAAAAGAAATGTCTTCAAGGTAGGTGAAATGAATTTTTAGTAAGCAAACTAAAGGGAGGGAGAAAGATCTTTTTAACTTGATACTCTATTGTCACTTTTTGCAACTCAGCTGCTATAGGAACCAGGTGTGTTAGCTCACAGCCCTCAGCATCCATGGGGACATTGCCAGTATACTAGTGGGTTATAGAAAAAATAAATTTCTCCACTTATTATCAAGTCTTCAAGTATACAGACCTCAAGTCTTTTCACTTCAGCAATAATTGATAAAAATACAAGCAGCATAAATAAAAGTAGGGGATTTTAAAATAGTCAGGGACAAAAAGGGAGACAGAAAGGAATAATGTTTAGGGTCCTGAATATTCCTACAAAAGGCATGACAAAAACCCCAACTTTCAAGTATGTAGTATAAAATTTAAATCTGATTCAAAGGGCAAGAACACTTTGAAGAATAAAACAGAAGTACTACTCCTTCATTTGTATCAGTAAAATCAAATTAAACTATCAAAAAAGCAAGCAAAGAAGCAACTCTGAATGTTCTTGGATTACATTGTTATTTTTAAGCAGTGACAGAACTAACTGGATGCTTTCTGCAATAAAATAGCTACCAGAAAACACTTGCAAGTATCCTCCACTTAGCAAATTCAGTATTTAGAAAAATGTCATAGTTAACAACAGCCCTCACCCCCACAAAGCCCCAGAAGCCCACATATAGCTATATTAAAGCTGAAAGAAAAGGTGCTTCCATGTAAAAGTATGACTGTACCATGCTGTTTCAAAAGTTATAGTTGTGATACTTAAGGAAGAAACATTTGCTTTGAAGGCAGGAAATTAATCAGGAGTACTTTACCAAACAAAGGATATTGCTTGCACAGAAAGAAAAAAAGCTGCCTAATACAGGAGAACTTACTTCAGTTCAAGAAAAAAAACTACTACTTAGTGCACAACTGGATACATCATACTTCTTCTTTCAGTATTAAGAGAAGGTAATTTGTAGAAGTAAAAGCTGTGCTTTATGTAGTGTACAAACCACAACATCTTAAATCCTATTTACACAGCAGCCTTTTAAACCAACCCTGGAAAAGCCAGTAAGCTGTCAAAGAATAACCAAAACATTTTTTTAATTCCATCATGCTTACAGGAGCATGAAAGAATAATGCAACTGAGCAAGCAGGGAAGTTTATTATATAAAAGCTCTATGAAACTGGCCCTTTAAAGACTCCAAGTCTACAAACATTAACAAAAGCCTTCAATTTGGAGGACTTTTAAATAGCAAAAAGAAGTCTGGAAGAGCTTGGGTATGAATCCTTAAACTCTCTCAAACTGTTAGGTAATGTCATTGACTTCATTCTCTTTGTTTTACCCTCTGGAAGGGAAAAGAACGCATCAGACAAATGTAAGAGTGCAAAAAAATATAAATATAAAAATTTGACTCAGATCACATTTCTTGGTTCATTTTTCACATAGCAACAAAAGCATTGCCTTTCACACTGACCAAAAGCCTTTACCTTCTCCGCACAATTTTTTGGCATTTTAAAAATTTAAATTCTATGCAGAATCCACATCTTCAGCCCATGTTAGAGGATATGTACTACAGTGAGCTACTCTTTAGTAGTCCTAGGCTCTGTAGAAAAACACAAATAAACTGCTTTTATGTGTTCAATACCATAAGTGATATAACATACCTATTGCTTTTTCTTCCTGGACAGGGATTTTCCACACCAATGGCAGAAGGGACAGGAGGAGGGTCAGAAGTTCTTCTCGACATGTCAGCTCCTATGTTTAGATCAAAATAAAAACAAAAGATCTTGCACTTTAAAAAAAATAAATTAACCTTCTTTATTTTACCTAGTTATTCAGCATTTAGTTCCTTATGCCTTTCTGCTGTTCTAAGCACTGAAAAAATGACCTAACTACAAAGAGTGCTATAATCATTAACTAGAGCCAATCAGAAAGCACCCAAGATATTTATTACACCTCTGTGACTGTTTCTATGCAAAGCTGTCCTAATCCCCCTTCTAGAAAGAATTACTGAAAAAAGAAAACCAGAAAAGTCAAAAGCACAAAACTTAGTGATTTAAAGAAGTCAACATGAAGCCTCAGACAAATTTGAAACTTTGTTCCAAAAATGTAACAGCAAAAAACCCCGAAACCACAGAATTACCACTAAAAACCCTCCACTCCCACTGGGATTCTAACACTGACATACTAAGAACTTCAGTGTAGGGAAGAACTGCAGAAAGCACAAAATTCAAACACAATTCTTTAACTGAATGCTTTGCAGCACTATCAGGATGGTTTCAGTCCTAACGATCAATAACTTTCAAACACAAAAAGCTGACTCAAGCATTTTGGTACTTTACATGATTCCAGCACAACTGAAGTCTCTTCTCCTTCCACCCAGCTACTGCACTTGAGCTTCACACATGCCTTAGTCAAATATCAGCTGGCAAACAGGTCTACGATTATCTAGTTTTCCATTTTCTGCTCCTGCTGAAGGACAGAATGCAACCACAACATATCTTTTTGAATTTCTACTCTTCCCAATAAACTCATGCACTCTCCATAAAAAGGAAAGAAAACCAGCACCAAGAACAACATGAGACAGTCAAATCCACACAGTCAAAACTCAATGCAAAAGTTATAACCACTTAAGAAAAGCTAGTACCTGATCAATTATTGAATTCAGAGTGGTAAGCAAAATAAACCCACGGCCTTGAACTAAGTATTGTCCCAATGCTGCCATATGAGTTTCTTCTTCTTCATCTTCCTTGGCTTCTGTCCTCTGTACCACTGCATTGCATAGTCTGTTGACATCAGTCAAGAATTCCCGTGCCAGTGAGTTACTGGCACTGCTCATGTCTGAGCTGTAAGGTAGAGGAAAGTACAGAAATTAACTCCATCCGAAAACACATTCCTTATAGACAAAAGTCTGGGGGAAAGAAGGGAGCATTTCTTCCAAGTTTCTCACCCCCTCCAGAAGACAGTGTCTGCTGAACTGATAAGTCAATATACCCATGGAGGGTAGAAGGGAAAGGAAAGAACTCACAGGATTGTAGGGAAACTTTAGGTAATGGCCGAGGACCCCAAATATAAATCTAACAAGTAAAAGCCTGCAACAGCACAAGCCCTCCCACTGCATAAATAAAAGTTAATGACATTGTTCCAGCTCTTCTTTGTAACCTCTATGCTACCTTCAATATTTCTCTGCTACTAAAAGGTATTTGACCTGAAGCATATGTGCAAAACACATAGCACTGACAACATCATACAGAAAATATATTCTTTAATAGTTTATTTGGACAATACCATGTTACATATTCCAAAAGTATGCAGATTGTTTCAAGGGGAGAAGAAAAAAAAATACTGAGTTCAGATAATTGTGGGAGTTGCGAAAGTACAATGCTTTAGATTTACAGCTAAACCAGACAGTGTTTTCCTTCTGGCACAACTGAGAGGGTCACAGTCACTACAAGTGTGTGTTTAATTTAAGAGACAATTCTGCTGCCATTGTTCAAGAGGAAATACCAAAAATATTGGTTCTGTTTCCCAGACTTATTAATTTTGCTTTGGATGCTCAGCACTAGAACATGGAAAAACATTTAACTCAAACAAGACATGAAACGCAAAACTCAGCTGTAGAAAACTCTCAAGAGGACCACAGAAGAAAGCAAAACAAAAACAATTATCAGTGATGGCAGCTATGGAAACAAGATCATTTAATTCACATAAACCTCACTCAATGAGTGCTACAGCACATTAATTCCTATTTCTGTATAAACAGCTGAAGTAAAAGCTTCAAAAAGTCAAATACTTTCATCACATCTAGGCACAGAATGTGCAAAAAAAACCAAAAAAAAGCAAACAAAAAAAAACCCCACCAAACAACAACAAGAGACAAATAAACTTTCAAGGTAACATTTAAATATAACAGATGGATTAATATGCAACTATTAAGTAAAAAATAAAACCTTGGAAGTAAAAGCAAGTTTGTTTGCTCTAATAGTACAGAAAGCTCCCTCTAGTAGCAAAACTGCAAACATTTATACATAATATATATACATTCACTGTAGAAGTAGCCAAAAATTCTTACCAGAATCACTTTGCCAGTTTAACACATTTATCTCCTATCTGGAAGGACAAGCAAATATATTCTGGAAATATTACTCTTGGATCACCTGTTTTTAAAAACAAAGATATAATGGTTAATATTCTTAAAAGTTATTTTATGACTTTTGAATTTGAAATTTATTTTATGAATATTGAATTTTTGAATTTTCAAATTTTTTTGAATTTGAAATTTCAGAGGAGTGTTTGAGGGTTTTTTGAGCTTTAAAGCTCTGGTTTTTACTTTTATTTTAGATTGTGCACAACAAATTCTATTACAGACAAAATAATTGCATACATGAGATAAGTTAACATCATAAAATCCATTAGTTTGTAAAATGCAAAATGAACTAGGTACACAAGTTTAAATAATTCCCTCAAGAAACAGGGTGAGGTTTTAGTGATCACTACCTGCACGTATAATATCTGAAGAACTTGCAGCCCTAGGTACATGAGAGGGATAGAAGGAGAACTGAATTATGCAGTCAGGTGTTGATGTAAATGCATCTTAAATCTGTCCTAGTGTGTCCTGAGAGAATACCAAATACCAATTCTCTATTACACTGAGCACCGCAGAAGATGTAGTTAATAAAACCTGAAAATTGTCAGTGGGAAAATCATCAATTGGAAATTTATCACTGGGAATGCAAAGGGTAATAACCAAAAAAAGCCTCAAAAACATTAAACTACTAAAGGTCTCTAGGTGAGCACTCAGACATTTATCCACACTTAATCTGTGAGGAAAAAAACAAAACACAACAGAGGGGGACAGGAAAAAAAAAAGGAAAGAAAAACACTAAATTCACTGGTTTAGTATTCTCAGATAGCAAGTAAATAAACATTTCAGCCTAAAGTTATGGTAAGCATGAACACTACAAGACAGACTTCCTTAAAGAAAGAGACAAACACTATAGGTCACCCAGGCAAGCACCAAATAATTGGCCCTCCCTCTGACGGCTAGGAAATATGTTTCATCCACAGCCTCACAAAAAACTAACTCACCCATTCAGCTAATAGTCACAATTTATTGAAATAGGATAGGTTAAGCAGCTAGTGGTTGCAGTTTGCACCAGACTAACAGACAGAACAAGATGTCCATCATGTTTTTGTGTCCTTCCAACTGAAGCTTCAGTTTCCAGGTTTCCTGCACTGCTTGCCCCCGTTACATGGATTCAATATACACTGCCATATTCTATCAAAAGGGTGGATTCCCAACACCAGTAGCAAGCACAATTTTGTTGCCATTAACACAAAAAGACATTAGGCATATATTCTTAATACAATAATTTAATATAGACTGGGTAAGGAATTAAGATGCTCTGATTCTACAGTGCAGAAAAAAAAAAAAGTAAAGAGATACCATGCAGAATAAGGGGGCACTTCTTTTAGGACTTGTTTCAACAAGTGCCAGCTAGTTCTCAGTTGTACCTATTTCTTTTTCGGCAATGAAGTTTTGAAACAGACTAACAGCACAAATATATCTTTGGAAACAGTTTGTGATATAACCCAACTAAGCTGTATTAGAGCAGAAAGAAACCTACTAGAACATTGTACACAGTCCCAGTGAGACATTAACAGTTTTACAGTTCTAAAATAGACTATGTGTCAGGGCTTCAGATAGCCAACTTTAAAAAAAAAAAAAGCCATTTCATTTGCTAGAAGAATATGACTATCATATTTCATAAAAATCACCTCTACTACATAGTATTTACTCATAAAAGGAAAAAAACCCCACAAGTTAAAAAAAAAAAAATCACTTAACTGTGAATAATCTGATATTCTGCTGCCCTTTTCATGCCCATCTTTGCATCATGCTCATAATTCAACCTGTATCACATCTGCCCTCTGGCCCTTTTCTGCACCCCCTTTCAAAGGAGTTATTTCCTATTTACTGTTGTAGTAGAAATTGATTTCTTGCACCTGAAAATTGTATTTTCTCTGAGCTTCTTTCCGTTTTTTATGAAGTTGCTAATCAAGTGAACATCTTAAAGCGTACGACTGTCTTGTACTTAAGTGGACTTCGTAAGAAAATATCAAAATTGTCCTTAAAATGATGGAACTCAAAAATAAAACCAATTTAGCTATCTTGAATACTGAATCATTAGTATACTAACTTTGCATCGTGCTAATGATTAGATGTTATCTCTTACAATAGTAGAACTTGTGGAAAGAAGAAAACGCAACAAAAGCACAGTCAGAACTAATACTCTGTATACTAGAGTGAACTGGCCTTTTCCTTAGTTATGTTTTCAGCAAATTGCCCAGAAAGGCCTGGAATGTCCAGTAAACAGCAGCATCATAATAAAATAGAGTACTAAGTCAAAAGCCCATAATACAAGTTTATTACTTTCAGAAACTGTTGCCCAACAGCTACAGCAGGAATAAGAACTAGATAAAATGTAGCTACCTGAAGTTGTTAATTTATTTACCTTCCCTAGTTCTCTGTTTAGGTAAGAGATAGACATTGACCAGGCATGGCAGGGCTACAAGTACAGTAAGTACAGACTGCAATGAAGTTGCTTTTTCAGTAGCTATTAAAATTAATGCTTTGGGAAAAAGAACTTAGTTTCTACAAGGCATTGTACAATCAAGTTTTTTCTGGCCTCTAGTTCAAAACTTGTAGCCTTTTCACCCATTCTGTATAATAAAGTATACATACAAGTCACTTCTGGCCAACACACACTACATTTAGCTTCTACAGTATTCATTTCAATTAGCAAATGCTTATTCCAGCCTCATTGCTTGTACTTAATGTTTATGCCCTGGAGAGCATGCTTGTTACCTTTTCAAGGATTTTAGAATAAATATATCAATCATTATTTAATCAGATTTAGTCTGGGGTTAAACTTCCAGCTTGAGCTAACTTAAGCTCAAGCTTCTGTTAGCAGAGGACACATACATAATGAAGAGCATCAGCATCTTATTAACACTAAGACACTATTGCAGCAAAGATTGTCAGGGTTATTGCAGACACTAAGTTTAGCTTGTTAGTGGTAGACAGCAATTTTGATTGTTAAAGAAATTCACTAATAATTAAACTAAGAATGAAATCCTCTGTGCAAACTGGGGAGACAAAGTGCATGAGAGCATGCTATAGAGAAATACATATCTAGTCTAGCCTGGAAGGAAATGGGAAGTACAGTGCTGCCTTGAAATCTGCACGTGGTGGGAAAATGCAAGTAAAAGGCTTAAAGTAATGCACCACCAAAACCAGCATTCTTCCTTTTCTGTTCTTTTGATATGATTCAAAACTTCACAGAAGCTGGAAAGAAATACCCAGCTGACATTGCCAAGATAAGTTACACAGCAGGAGCAACACACAGACTGAAAGAAAACAGGAACCTGTAGTTTAAGCACAGCATCTCAAAGCTTGAGTCACTTTGATGCTTAGCATTACTGATGCAGGGCAATCAGCCAAAAGAATAGCTTACAAAACACAGTGAACATTTGCTAACCATCCAACAACTCGGTCAAAAACATGAGAAAACAAGAACAAAACCAAAACCTTTTAAGTTTGGTTCATTCTCAAAACAGACACACCAGACAACACTCCAGCTCCACAGAAGACTTCCTGCATATTTTCAACCACTTTCTGCTCTGTCCTCTGCTACTATTTGCAGTTACAGAAGCAGAAAACTTATTGCATACTAAGGCAGTGCTGCTCCAATCATGACACTTCACATAGAACTTATTATAAGACTGCAGGTAGCTGTCAATTTTTTTGGCTCAGTGTTATTTCTGACCAAGTCCTTGATTTCATCAAGGAGTTCAGTAACCAGATTTTAGCCTTACCTGCAATCCACTAGACCACTATTATTTCTGAACAAGTTATTCAGAGTTTCTCTCCCAGAATGAAGAAAAACGTGAAAACCAAAAATGCTTGGTATGTTTGGATAAATAACACATGCACTGTTCTTTTAACAAGCCAGGGAAGTGTGTCAAGTGCACAAGACAGTAAACAAGTATTATTTCAATGAGCCTGCAAAAGTATGGCTAGACCATCAGAATAATGATGTTTCAGTATAACACAAGCACGTTGATGTCTGTATAATCTTAATATTGCCACCTCATGTATTAACTCCCATCTCACTTAAGAGGGATGTTTGTCTTGCAACACCTGAAGTTTGAGGGTCCTGCTTCTCCAAGTATTGTAAACCTTCTATAAGTATGTTGTCTACTTGTGTTCTACTGCCATGGTACTAAAAATTTAATCCATGAAGCTCAGCACTTATACAACTTGAGAATCAGAAAATTTCTACCTCTTGTGGATGTGCAAGCATTGTATCTTACATTGGAAAAAAAAAAAAAAAAAGATTTAAAGGAGGTAACTGTGCTTACTGAAAAAAAACAGTCCTTAAAGAAATAAAAATACACATTTTCATATTGCATATGGTTAGGGAACACTGATATGATTGCTAAACTAGAGATTGCTCATGTAGAGTAGGAATGCCAAGGGAAAAGAACCAAATGAGATCAGACAAATAATAGGCCAGGTTTGTTCAAATAAAAGAAGCAGGTGCTTTCCAAAATACCCGTCATATATATTTATAAAATCAAGTCAGCAAACATCCCCAAGGCTACAGACATTCTGAGCTACAGAGGCATTACAGCAGGTACAGGCAGGTCACCTTCTCAGAAACAGTTTCAGAGCTGTCACCCTTCTGATCAAGACCCAGACCTGTGGTGTACCACACAGCAAAATAAGAAAGAAAAAGCCAAACCCTTGCTTACTCCCAAATTATAATTTCTCATGGATTTTCAGGCCTCAGGGTTTTTTTGATAGTTTGAAATCAAACTCATGGGTAATGTCTTTGGGCACAAAGGTTGTTGCCGACTACACTTCTAAAACTAGGTCAGAGTATTCTTTCAAAATGTAACCTATAATGTATTTGCTAAAGTTTAATCAGCTTTCCTGTGATATATTCTGACCTGTGAGTGTTTATGTCTGCTCTCCCCAACGTTTCTAGAATTTCACTTGTCTAACATAACTACTGATAAATGATAGAACCATTACTCAGAGGTATCTCAGATTAACATGGACACATTCTTGTTTACATACAAACAATACACACAAACTCCAACCTCCCAGTTCATGTTTTTCTGTTCAACAGCTTCCAAAGTGTCATCTTGGGACATTTTTTTCTTGCTAAAATTCAGCAGGTTCTCAGGTTCTGCCTTGAGTTATGAAGAACAATATTCCTTTACAAGTTAACAAATTATCAATCATTTCCTCCTTTTTGTGTCTGGGGGAAACACCACTGAGACAAAACTAATGGCAAAGAACACCACAGGCTAGCTGCATATTAGACAAGTGCTTTGAGACAGTTTCTCAACTTCATGAGGAATTTTATTTAGTCATCAAACAATATGAAACACCTGTGAATACATTCTTGTCAAGCCTGAAATCAAGCAAAAAAATGAGAGATGATTCACCTAACAAGATAAAAGTACAACTCTAATGAAAGACAGGCTCTCAAACAACCACCTGCACTCAAGTTATACTTAGCCCTGTACATATGCTATACTCAAGTTTATGCTAAGGTTGTGGTCTTATACTATCCAAAGTCATTAACTACAACATAGTTGTTAGCCAAATTAAATCCACTCCAGTTCATTTAAAATTTTCATATTTCAGATGACTGCACACAGGCATGGAGAGTAAGCATTCCTTATGAGAGGCATGGGGAAAGCTGGAGGCCTTCAAAGATAATCATTGCAGCATTAACTGTGTTAAAAACAAATATGTCTGCTATCATGGACATCAGCTAAAATGCACTAAAGAATACAAGGCTGCTACCAATACCATGAAAATGCTGGCAACAAGCTCTTTTAGCAGAGTTGAAGTCTACGACCTCTTTCAGATCTTATCTAAAGTGTCAGAGGCCAACACCTCTGCAAACACATGGTACTAAAGGAAGGAACTGACTAATATTCCACCACAAGGTGGAATCTATGAAAAATCAGGAAGTTCTTACAAAAGAAAAATGTAGGATGAAGATCATCTGTAAACCATTTGGCAGTAGCAAGGCAATGCTCCTAAGTGAGCCTTGTTCAGAACAGTACTCAGAGGGCTAACAAGTTCTTCACTAAATTAAAATATATACAAGTAGTACTCCTAAATACCTTCTTCCATACTTTAGGTTTGATACTTGAACCGCAGAACAGACTACAAGCAAGCCTTAACAGTCACGTCTACACAGTAACAACTAAATCCAAAGACCAAGACAACATCCACAGACTCTACAAATTAAAAGGAAAGCAGCAGGCTACTATGGCAGGCAAGTCAGAAGTTCAGTGCCAGTGTCTCCAGTACTGAGTCCACAGAGACCAGCCTTGCACGACTAGGCAGACTTTGTGATATCCTCGTACGTGAGCCCACAGTACTGGAAATAGTGTGGCCCCTGTGACTGTAGTTGGGGCCACATCACAAGTATGAAGAACACCCTGCATTTTGAACAACAAATCTGCTCAAGTCATGACCTAGAGGATCATACAAAACTTTTTGTAACTTATAATCTGATACACTTTGATTGCACCAACACCTGGAGAAAGAGAAGAAGTAAAGATTTGAGCATTCTTGAGTGCTTAAGGCACTCTTACTGAAGGGATATGAATGAGTAAAGGCTATCCTAAATGAAAGCTTAGTAGTTAGAGGATTAAAACTACCAAGTGCTTAAGATAAGTTTTGACACTGTGACTTAAAGTATCCACTAAGAGCAATTAAATAAGAGGGGAAGATGAATGATCAGAGATTTAAAAAAAAAAAAAGTCATTGAAGGACTGAAGACTAATTGCACTTCTGAATTTTTAAAACCAATTGTAAAGTTGGTATTTGCTATTAGCAGTCAGATGCAGACAAAACAGCAGGTAAAAATTTCTAAAAGTGGCAATTTAACAAGTTACCTAAATATCTGAGAGTTACATATACTGCTATTCCTGTTAAGCTCAATATGCCAGATTCTTTACAAAGTGAAAATAGCTTTGGTGGTAGGGAAGCAGACTCTGCATTTCTCCCAGGCTTCACAGCAAAGAGGCATTCAAAACAAATGCCTCTCTCGCACTGAACTGGACCCAGACAACCCAGTCAACATTCCAGATAACTGCAGGCAAAACGACTCACACCATCTCACTTCACATAGCTTTTCTCCAATAGGAATGCAAATAGGGAACAGCTAGGATTTTTAACTTATTTTTGAAGTTTAAACAGTACTGCAATTAGTCAAGGAGTACAGATTCCAACAGAAAAATTATAATTAATAATTACACTTTGCTACATATAATAATGATTAAAAATATGATGTTTCACAGTATATCTATTACTAGATAGACAAACATTTAACAAATACTGAATCACCAGAGAAAACCTTTAATCCATTCACAATACAAAGAAAAAAATAGTGCTGAACTAGGAAGTCCCCAATTAAAAATGTGCATTACTCATGAATACACAAAAAAAAAATAAATTCAACACTGCTGAGATGCATGAAGTATGCCAGATGAAGATACATATGTAGCCAAGTAGCATTTTCAGTAAGCAAACATCATATGGTAATTTTTGCTGCAAATGCTAAGGACTTAGCAGGACTCCAACAATCAAATTGGCTTTGTAACTGATGTAATTTAGGCTTCTAAAAATAGTTCTGGAGTAATTAGGAGTACCTTCTGGAGTGAAAAATACACCCCCACATCCCCCCCAGCATTTTCTCTATATATTCAGACAAGACGTGTTCTGCTTTCCTTTGATCTTTTCTTAATTGAAACATGCAAATAAAAAATGAAACTACACATTCCTCACTGACTCAAATCTCCCCATATCATTGAAAGATACAAGTAATACAAAGAAAAGTGATAAAAATCATGTAGCACACAGTTTTACACTTAAGGGCTTTTGCTTTGTTTCCTCTACAGCAAATTATAAGAATGCTTGATCTCAATTCTTGGAAATTAAGATTAAACTCTTGCCTTCCAACAGAAAGACTAGCACTGTTTTGGTGTCTGTTTAAACTATTGAATCAAAACTGGATGTCAATTTTTGAAATCTTCCAACAGTTGTTATATTGCTGGATTTTTATCAGGTCCTGCAACAGAATTATAAACTATCAGGAATATTTCTTACTCTAAGTCTCAAATATTTTCCTCACTAATTGACATCTTTCCAGAATTAAAGCATTAAGAGATATTCATCCCTTCAGATTGCTGTTTCCATTCCTCACTCTTCATCTTTTAATTAATACACTAAGGCCTATCAAATCAGTAGAGCTTACTGAAGTTAACACATCTCGTTACCTACTTTTTGTCATTTATTCCCCCAAAGAACATAAATCTTTGGTAAGTGCCTCCACAATACTAGAGGAATAGATGATATCAAGTGTTTGCTGAAACAAAACTATACAGAAGTTAACATCAGTTTTAATACTTCCAACAAAGCCTTGCATTTGGCATTACCTGACAGTAATTCCTCCTAATATTTCCTCTTCTCAGTTTTCTCTTGGGAAAACAGAAAAGTTTTTCTCTACTGTCAGAAGCTGAAAAAATCAGAAACTCCCTCCTCCCACCTCACAGTACTTCATACTTCTGTACTTTTCCATGGATCTTGGTGATAACTTCTAACTGAAGCCAAGCAGCTCAACTTTCTGGGTGTGGGAAAAGAGAGCAAAGAATTCATAAACACAGAATTAGCTGCGATTGTCAGAGTGGCTGAGCAAGCATCTGACAGACACAGTCTGACAGGCAGGAGTCTTCCAACCATCTTTTGCAAACCATTATTCATTACTTGCCTTCCACTTCCCACCTTTTAAATTATCCAGGAAGTGCAGGAAAGCTTTCATAGTGTAAGTGAGAGTAATTCCCACAGTGCCTCAGCACCACATGGCTCAACAACCCCATACAAACACAAGTGTCACAGGGCAAGCCCCAGATGCCTGCAGGGAGCTACACAAGCTCAGAAGTGCAGAAGACACCCCTTTCAGTGCTCCCACTGCATGGTCACTGCAAAACTCACCCACAGTAGGAGCAGGCAGTAGGGAGTTATTTATGAGGGAGAAGCTGAAGACAGAGAAGCAGAATAGAAGCCCTGGCTCCTTTGTAACACACCAAAATCACAAAATCCATGAGGTAGAGAATATGAAGGAAGACTAAATGTGCAATAGCAACGAAAAAATAAAAACTAGGGGAATTTTAGAGAAATATCCAAAACAAAGATACAACAGAAGTTCCAGCAGGTACAGGCACCAAGATACAGCACTATTCCAGGACTTCACTACATGGATGACAATATAACACACCTATCCCTTTTTCAACATGCATAAACTGAATTTCACAAGGTTTTTTTCCCCATCTTGCTCTTACTCAGCATCAGATTTAATCTGTATCTTCACAGAACATTGTTGCCTAAAAATCACACTGAAAAGACTCACACTTCTACTTAAATAATTGGTACAAAAACTTGACTTCCCAGGAAAAGATTTTAATCAGATCCCAGCCTACAAACATGAATCAAAGAGCTAATAGCTTACAGCAAGAAAAAACTCAAGACTACACACAGCCTTCTTCTTTCCCATCACACATTCCAGTATCACTTCTGTATAGAATGCTCCATCTGGAAGCAAGACTTCACCTTGCACTAATTTCAAAGCCCCTGAGAGGCATGTTCAAATGCAAGATCTGAATCTAAACAGAGGAAAAGAAAACTTGACCTGGTGCATACCATGCTGCTTTATTAGTTCTTCTCAACAGACCATGACAGAATCAGAAACCCTGCTGAACCTCAGTAAAAGCCCACATCTCCCAAAATGCACCTAGGGTAAAGTTATACAAGACAGCACAGCTCACCTGACAACTCATGACTAGCAAGAAGGTGCTTCTATTCTTCCCCAGCAATTCTTCTCTTCCTCTTACCTCCAGGACTGCACTCATCCAGTTCCTTCTTGATGTGGCCCACCCCGACAGCTTTGCAGAAAACTAGCTTTTTCAGCTGGAATTGTTGTTGTTGAATTGCCATACTGAGGGATCAGGCAGTTCTCACTGTCAGTGAAGGGAAGGCTGTGGTGGGAGATTTCCTCCTTCAGCAGCAACAAGCTGCTCAATCAGCTTAGCAAGCTCAGACAAACCAGTCCAAATCACACAACAAAAGGAGCCTCAAGTCCCTGCTACCTGATCTAGTCCCAGGTGTACCACCCTCAAATCAGTGCTGTCACAGGAACCAATAGCTGCAATGACACCAGCTCAACCACTTGACACTATCTAAAGGCCCGTGAACTTTCAGCAAGCAATAATTTGCCAAAGTACCTGATATTCTCATAACCATCTCAGAGCTGGAAACGAAAGCAAGAGACAAAGTAATCCCAGGCATATATACATAAAGGCCTCCCACCACTGCATATTACAATCCTCTTCTAACAATATAACCCAATTTTCCAACAAACATAGCAAAAAAGATGTAACACAACAGCTACTACACTTCCTAGCTAAGGAAGCCCACAGAACCTGACAACTCCTCAAAAAAGAATAAAACAGGTATTAGTGTGGTCTTGTCAACGACAGCTGTTCACTGCAAAGAACTGCAATTCACCCACAGAGGACAAGCAAACATGTTCTGGACAGCACTTCCAGGTGCAGCAGAATCCTCTTACAAAATCATCATTTCACCATACATGTCGTCTGTTCCTTTCTGCCCTCAAAAGACAAGTATCAAAATTAGTTTTGCTTCAGATTTCCTTCATGGGCAATATTATCTTATTTGAAAAGAGACCACTATGGCAATAGCAAAATTATGCAAATATGAAGGAAATATTAAGTTACCAGCTGAAAGGGTGTACAACTTCTACTCATAAGGAAGCACCATGGTCTATTACAGAAATCACTGACAACAGAAACACAGAGCTGAGCTTCCTGAAATGCTTGTTCATAGACTCACAGTATTTGCTTATGCTCTTTGACCTCAAAGAGAGCTGTATGAAAGCAGTGACTTACTTTCAGTACGTGTTAAGAATGCAGTTTCTCTTTTCCACTGTTTATATATCCAATGTCCAACTTTCCAACAGATCCTATACTATTGTTCAAAGTACTCCAGTCTCTTTCCTTACTATCTTAAGCTACACCAACAACTGATGTGGTGACATGAAAAACCTACCAGGGACTATTGTAAAGGACAAAGCAAAAGAAGCATCAAAGGAGAGTCTTAATTAAATAGTTATTAAACTTACAGAAAAACTTCTTACAATCAAATATTTTTGATGGAAAGCTGTCTTTGAGTATGGTTCAAAAAATTCACAGGGCAAGAAAAAAGGGAAGGCTGGAAGTAAGTGACAACAAAAAAAAGTTCCTCTCAAGAAATCTGTACACAGTCTTATAAACCAAGTGACAACTGACTTCCTTTGGCAACTGGCTTTGATTTTAGAAGTAAAGCATTGAAAACTACATGCTTTTAGCTTGCAAGAGTCTCTGTCCAAAGGACAACAAGGAAGAACAACTTTATTAAAACAGCCTAGAAAAAGATGGGTTTCTTTCCCTTATCTATGATAATACATGAAAACAATATTTTTCATTCACTCAATTCAAAACATCCACCAGAAACCCTCAGAGCCAGTAAACCACAGATTTCCTAAAGCACCTGAGAGGATGCTTTCTTCTCTGCACTACTGGCCTGTGAGCCCTACAAATACAGGCAAAAAGGAGACTCAAGAATGTTTTCCTGAGTCCTTACCACGCTATAGAGCTCCATTATGATAAAAGCTCTATGCAGACATAGTCTCTTATCCAAGCAAGCAAAAGCTGATCCTTCCTTCAGGAATGGCTAAATGCTCCAGAAACCTCTTTTCTGCTACCTAGCACAAGATAATGATACACATGACTAAAACAAATAGTTGCCCCACCAACTCATCAGCAACAGTACACAAGCTTGTGTCACCACCTCCAAGTTTCCTGTAGATCCTTATAATGAAGTCTTACTGATTCACATGGCACTACAAGAAAGAAGAAATAAAAGAAGAAAAAAGTCTGCCATCCAGATTTTCTTCTTTAGCCAGTCCTATTTATAACCACATTAGATGCTTTTCCAGCTCCCAGGCCACAACATTCAGCCATCTGATCTGCTTTCTGAATTTCTTCAATTGCTCTGCTTTCTCTTATACAAGAAGTTTTATTTTCACTTCCAGTAATGGACTTGCTTTTCTTGCCTTCTCCCTTCACTGCAGATATTAGTAAAAGGTAGATCTTGAGTTCCCCTGGGGGTATCAGACAATATCCAATTCTTAGACTTTTGTTTTCCCTCGGAAGAAGCGTCTTTGAACACTCTCTCCCCAACTAAAGAACATGCAGAGGAGTTCCCATCGCTCCTCTCTCCACTCATTTTGATGCATGTTTTTGGTAAGGGGCAGTTCAGTTGCCGAAACGCTGCGACTCTTGCATATTCCACGTCCGCCAGCGTTATCGCGTTTCCGTGAACAGCCCACGTTTGCTTTTCTTCAATCCTTATCTGCAACGCACGCTTCGCTGACAGCAAAGGCTTTGTGTCCGCGCTTTGCGCCAGCACCTCGCACAGCGCTGCCCGCCGCAGGGTGCGCACGGAACGGCTCGGGCTGGCACGGACCCCAGCGGGACACCTGCCCCAAGCTCCCTGCCCAAGCAGGGTCATCCTAGAGCTCGTGCCACAGGACTGAGTCCAGGCGGTCCTTGAACATCTCCAGTGAGGAGACTGCACAACCTCTCTGGGCAATCTGTTCCAGCGCTCGGTCACCCGCACAGCATCCCGGTAACGCAGGAGGGGGCGGAGGAGAACCCGCACGCACCGCCTGGACACGCACACCGGGTATTAAACGTCGCCTTTCGGCAGAGGCCGAGGCCTCACGTCAGCAGGGACCGCTCCGGGCCTCCCAGCGCCCGCCGCCGGCCCGGGAGCACTCGGGCCCGAGCCCGCGGCGCCCCTCCGCCGCCGCCGGCCGCAGCTGCCCGGGAGCCCGGGGCGGGCCGCCCGCCCGCGCCACCTCCGGCGGCTCCTTCCGCCTACTCCTGCCGCCGCCGGGCTACCCCGAGCCTCCAGCGGCATCTCCAGGCGACAGCAGCGCCAGACAGCCCGCCGCCGCTGCCGGCCTCGGCCCGCCAAAAGCCGCGGGCAGGGCCCGTGCCGAGCGCCCTGCCGCCGCCCCGCGCCGCCAGGCGAGCCCCCGCCGTGGCGGTGCCCGGCCCGCCCTTACCCGCTCCTCTCCCCGCCACAGCCGGCGCGCCCGACCGCCCGCTCCGCTCTTATCCCGCTGACAGCGTCCCGGCAGCCCATGGCGGAGGTTCCTGCCCGGCCCCGCCGCGCCGCCCGCCCCGTCTCCCCGGCAACACAGAGCCCGCCCCGCCCGCGCCTCCGCCCGCGCCTCCGCCCGCCCCGCTCCGGCTCCGCCGGGCTGGCCGGGCTGGCGGCCCAAGGGCGCTGCTGGGAGCGCCGCGGCCAGCCGGGGGCTGCCGGCTCGCCCTGCTCCGGGGCTTGGGCCTCCACAGCGGCCGGCAAGTGCCTCACGGACAGCCGGCCGGCCTGCAGCTCCTGCTGGGGGGCCGAGCGGGCGGGAGGTGCCCCCCTAAGCCCGTTCACTCCACCACCAGCACGGCTAGCACACCCTGCCCGGCTTTAGCGTCAGTATTAAAAAAGCCCTCACATGCGTGTCACGTATCCGTGGCCATCCTCCCGCTGGTGTCTGGGCTGCTGCGAGCCGCTGTCCCCGCGGCGCTGCGGTGGGTCACGAAGGGCTCCGGGGTTGGCGCTCTGTTGAGGTGTTTGCTCGCAGTAAATCCTTGGAGCAGGTTTGCGGCTGAGGAGCTGGGCTTGGGCGCTCGGCTGGAATGCCCAGCAGAAACGGCTGCCCTGAATGCTGCCGATCAATTCCCTGACAGAACAGGTTCGCGTAGGCAAATAAATAAATAGTGAGCCTTGACTGCATGTCGCTGCTCTAGCCTGCTTCAGGAATTCCCCTTGCATGGCCAGGGCACTCAGTAATTTTATGAAAGTGAGAGCAATATGGTACAGGCGATGTTAATAAGAATATGCTTCATATACTCATGTATGCCTAGGTTTGGCATCAGCATCCTTATTCTTGAAATCAGAAAAATGTATATCCAGAGGGTGCCCAAGTGCATCCTTTCATATCCTTATGCCTCTCCCTGGTCCATTGGCCTCCAACTCCCTGACCTTTGCTGCCTTTTCTGGTGAGGACCGTGTAATTGCATTTCGCTTATCATCCCAGGGCCTGCTGGCTACCTTGGTGTCATATTGGCTTTGTAAAACTTAAGTCAGGCTGCCTGCAAGGATTACACGGATGGTCAGAGCCAGATCTTGGGAATGCTTCAAACAGCAGGATCCCAGGACCCACCTGCCAAAGTAAGTTTAGATACACACGAGGTAACGTGGTTAAGTCTTACAAATATAAACTTCAATCTGCCTGTACACCCTGTTTCTCATGCTTTTTTCCCATGGCATCTACTTATGGCCACCTTTCTGATTTTTTTTCCCTTGGCACCTGCTTTTGGCTGTTGTTCATGTTTGTGCTCACCTTTTTGACAGGGAGCAAGCAAGCTGTCCCTGTCAAATGAGTACTGTGTTAAACAGGTACTGGGATATTCCAAGCCAAGAGAGCAACTTCCCTGCAAGGACCAGCTGTGTGGACCCCAAGACTGTGCCTTTCTCTGGGAATTAAGCACCTAGGCAACACTTCTTCACCCAGAAATTGCTTAAATCCCTCAAGAACAGCAGTCCTAAGCAAGCACCACCAGCATTCCAATGGAACAGGAAGGAAGGGAAAGGAGCCTGATGCTGCTTTTCTGCTAAGCAAGGTTACACAGCACAGTCACCTAGCTGCAAGTGTGGGAGCCCCAGTGACAACCCATGTCTCTGCTTAGGTGCCCACCTTTGAGAAGCTCAGGGAGATAAGTGGCTTTCAAAGACACCCAAGCCTCTTCAGTGGACACAAAGAACTTAGAGGAAAAATGGTTCAATCGTTGTCCTGGAGTTTAGATGACAGTTAGTTGCTGACTAAATTCAGGCAGACTAAATCCTACTTTTAAGCCAGTTTATTTTAAACTCCTGGGGAACATGGTAGGATTCAATCCAGCCCATCCCATCTGGCACTGCAGCTGCTGGAGAGGAAAATGAGCCAAGATTCCCAAACCCAAACACAGGAAGTCCTTGCCTTAATAATGGTCACACAAATCCTCTTTACTTCCTGCAGCTGAGGAAAAAGAGAAGTCTCTTCTACCTCAGAACCAAGACTTCCTGTTTACTGAAAAGAGATACCACTACTTTATTTTTCTTTCAGATCTTAGCCAGATGATGACTGCATGTGTGTGTCCCTTCTCACTGCTGACAGCATCCTGAAGGTGGAGGTTTCTATTGGCCTCTCCCATGAAACTCCTGCCTGCCAATACCTCCAAGGCTCTTTGCTGTTCCCCCTGCTGCTGCCCAGTTTTGCTCAGAAGCAGATGCAGGACAGAGCAAATGCAGTGCTTGACATTTGCACATTATCTAGGAGACCAGTGAAGCTAAGCAGGCTGTACATTGCCTTGTGTGATTGTACAGCAAAACTGTAACAGCAGCAATGAAAATGAAGGCAATGGCCAACAGCACATCAACTCACCCTTGGAATATTAGATTTTGCAGTGCAAAGAATATGAACATTTAAGATTGGTTAACACAAACTTTACTGAAAATAAGAGCTTTCAGGAGAGAATTGGCCATCACATACAAACATCTGAGTGAATCTTCACAAGGTATTTATTAAAACCTTTAGAAGGGAAGTATGCCATAGCCTAAGTAGAACTGCACTGAACAGTTATCATGTGTGTTAAAAAAAGATTATAAACTGTTTGGACTAAAAATATTATTGAGAAAGATAAGCAGAGGCAATTAAAGATTTTATCAGAATGATAATGTTTTTCTCACTTGAGTGCTCCAAGCATTCAGCCCTTACAGATCTTTAAAATAATTACAATTAAAGATCCTGCACAGATACAACACTGTGCCTGCTCTTCAATTTCAAATCAGAGTTTTTCAGTAAAGTACTAAGCATTCTGAATTCATTTACATCAATATAAATTTGCAGCACCTCCATGAAAGCAGGTAGAATGACACCAGTTCATACTAGAATAACTTCAAATCAAATCTGGTTCTTCGTATCATTGGTCCACTGATGACTCCCTCTATCCTACAAACAGCACTTTAATCTCCTTTGAAGTTATTCAGCATAATTCTTCCTGGGTTTCTACTACAATTCTTTCTCTTCTGCATAGATGGAGAAGATAATAAGATGGAAAACAAACAAGGAGCAAGAATACAAGTGGTATTTCCCTACTGTTCTCCTGAACAATAGAACAAGCTGCAGCACTGAGACCTGCACAGATCACACTGGTACTCAGATTCTTCAGTGTGTCGTATTAATGTTCACAGAGAGTGGATTGAGGTCAATGGTTCCAAAATTTGAGTGTTCAGTCCATTCCTGGAATTTCTTAAGTACCCACTAGACATTTTTCAATTAAGCTCCATCTACTCTCGTCATAAAGGTTTCAGCTGAAAGCCTTACAAAGTTAATGTAAGGCCTAGATTTTGTCAGCCACTTTCACAGTCTCATTTTCTCTCCTTTCCAATGAATATGTACCTGTCTTGGCCAATTTGCCTGTGTTTTAATGATATAATAAAAACAATATTTAAAACTGTGGAGTAATTAGTATAATATGTGATCTGTCTTAAGTCCATGATCTTAAATCAGAGTGGTTTGTGGAAAGGGCATTTTTTGTCAGCTGAGATGAGCAGCCTTTCAGCAGGAAATGAATAACAGTCTGTTTTCCCAAGGAAGCACATTATTCCTTTATTCCTATACTACTTTTAAAAAATCAAAAGAGTTAATAAAATAGAAAAACAGTTTTGCACTTAGGAAATCAAGGAATGGTCAAAAAAACCAAAAAATAAACGAATCTAGGTGTGGGTCTATCTATATCATGAGGAGAAACAGTCTCTGATTATCTACTCACTTCCAGATCAATGTTGGAGGAGTAAGCTGTTGAATGAATTCAAGGACAAAGAAATACAGGCTGAACACTCTTCATGTTTGCATTCTTCATGTTTGGCTACAGTGGTATAGAAACACCGAAGACAAAGGAAAAACATAATCTTGTAGGTAGAAAGCAAAAGTGAAATTATATGCTTCCAAAAGTGTCTTAAAGCACACTAGTTGTGAAAAGTCTTCCCTTGTTATTTATAATCCTTGTTTAGGTTTGCCTTCTGCAAGCAAGACTCAATTTCCAGTGATGCTTGATTTTTCATTGCAGTTATTCCTGGGCAGCACAGTCTGACATCAGGATGGTTTTATTGATGGTTCTAGGGCCCATTTCCAGAGCAGAAGAGGAGGTAGTCAGCCTGGTGGAAACATGTTGCATCACACCTAAATTTGTTCAACGTCTAGATGAAAGAATTAAAATTTACTTGCATTGTTAGTTTTGAATCAGTGAATCTACTTGGACCAGCCTTGGATTTTCCGTTTAGAAGGAATTCATTCAGTTTAACGTTTATTCCAAAACAGCTGAGGTAAATCACTGGTTGCAATGTATGTTGAACTAGAAAATTAATTGCCTTTAGTGCAGTGAGTTTGGATGATGTAAGAAAACTTGATTTATGCAGAAATGATTGAAGCTAGAATAATTCCCACTACAAAGAAGGAGAGAAGCCTTATGAGAAATGCAAATGGTTTAAAAATATATAGACAGGACTTTGAGTCTCAGTTTGCACCTACTCATGGCTTGTAAATGCATGAATTATACCAGGTCATGGTCTCTTACAGTTACACATTGTCATGTGTCTAACAACTCACACCTGTTCTGCAGTAAAAAGTCAGCTAAAGGATGTGGCCTTTAAGTCAGTTCAAGAGGTGAAACTGAGATGAAATCTCATTAAAAGCATGTCAGACTGCAGTTTTCACATGTGCTTATTAGGCCCATCATTGTCTTTAGCTGGATCTACAGCCCACAGGAAAACAGTGTCTTCCTAATCCTCTGCAAAAAGCATCTCTGCAGTTCTCAATAACACACATGCTTTATATTATCTTGTCCTAATCAATGCTGTGAAATTGCATAATTCATAGAAAGTAATATTATTTTTTAAAAACTTCTTTTTAGTAGTGGTTCATCGGAAAAGTCCCAGCAGATTTTCATTTTCACCAGTTATCTACCATTTCTGAATTTTTGCACTGCTCTTCTTGAAAAATTAAGATTGTAACTTGGAGTTTTGAATGGGTAGATATTTTATAAAAAGCAAACAATACAAAAATTCACAAAAGCATGCAGTGGCCCCTGAAAGTGACCATGTTTCCAGATGTGCATTTCTGTCATAATTTGCTATGTATTCATGTCCTAATAAAGGTTATCCCCAAGAACTGGTCAAGATAACAATCAGTTTTTTAAAGGAGCTTATCATCAGAATGGTAGCTCTGGGAAGCTCTGGGTACCTATTGCTCACTAGTCTAGTGACTGCTAAACTTTCTTTATTGCTGTTCAGTTTGACACGCGGAACGATTTTTGTTTTTGTTTCCATGCAAATATCTCCATGTCTTTTTCACTGTTTCAGTTTCCTGATGGATTCTGGTCTCACCTTCAAAATGGTCAGTCTGGGTCACAGCAGACCTGTTCATCCCAGCATCAGCTGCCTGCAGAAGGCTACATGAACCAGGACAATAGGACATGTATATGGTGACACTTAGTACCTGTTCCAGTTTGCAGCAGTCTGCACTGCAAGAACATCCTGGGACAGATGGAGTGTCTTCATGGTTTATAGACTTTGATTCATTTTTGTTCCATTGATTTGTCCAGAAGCCTCTGGCACCCACCAAGTGTTCTGAAGTTGAAGTACACAGCAAAAAAGCACCTTTTTTAATTTGTTTGGGACTTTTTACACACCCATTTATCTTTGTTTCTTCTAGTTCTTCTGCTTTGTAAAGGAGCGAACGATGACTGTTTGGTTCCTCTCTCTACATTGCTCATGTTTTTAAGACTCCTTGTCAACTTTCCCATCTGCTTCTATTGTTCCACCCTGAAGAGTCCCCAGCTATTTAATCATTCACTGTGTCCCATTTATTCAGCTTTCTTGCCCTTTAAAAGCTGTCATAACTCAGAGATCTCTTCTGCCCGAGTAATAGGACTTCTCTCTTCAGTACTTCTCTCCAGTACTTCTCTCACTGCACACAATGTTAGGATTCTTTTGACAACCCTGTTTTTTTTTCTGTCATTTTAACCCAATAACTCATAGCATTACATCCTTTTTTTCTTGCTTTCATTTTTGCTGCCTAGAGGAATTTGCCATCTCTCACCATAGACTATGCTTCTTTTTTCAGATAACTTCTATGTCAAACAACACAATTCCAGGGGCAGATTTCTGAGACTTCAGTGAGGCCTTCCATCTCCTTCCTCTGCCTAAAAAACTCCATTGAACTGTGAGATATTTTTTTTTCTCAAAAAGTTATAGCAATTTTTCTTCATAATATCACATATATTTATACACCTGCTAATTACATTATATATTTTCTACTAATTTATTTCTGCAACCTTTTTTTAAGGTTTGACCTCTTTAATGAGTTTCAGTATAGTCACATTAGAAAGATTAAGCAGAAAAATTTGTCTTTCACAAAAATAGTCACTCTATATTGATTAGTTTTTGTTGATGTTTTTTTAAAAGAAAAATAGATAATGCAGGTCAACCACACAAACCTATTTATCTCAAGACTATGAATAAATTATGAGGCAAACCTTACAATTTTCTGGCAAACTGATTATGACTTGATGCTGCATAAAAACAAAGAAAGCTGTTTAAAATATTTCTACATAAGACTGATATTGCATTTCTCCTTGTGAATTCTGATTATCAATCTAATAGCTCTCTTTCCAGTCCAGCAATTAATTTCTTAGTGACTTTGCTGGAAAATAGAAGGTAATTCAGCAAAGATAAATATTTAATATTTGCAAACACTTTTTTCCTGAGCTTTGGGTATCTCCATCTTCAGAAGAAGTAACCCACCTCCATGCAAGGAGTGCCAAGCAGCATTCAGGGTGCTCTTTAGCTGCTGGTAAAGCAGACACAGAGCAATCACAAGGGTCCAGCTTGAGAAAGAGCTGAATCAAACAATGGAACTCATTTCCAAGACAACCTTAGAGACACTTGGGCCAAAGAGCATGATATTCAGTGGTTGTATCACATTCCCTGTTGTGCTCGTCTCTGGAAAGATCCAATGGACTGCTAAAGACCACACTGACAGCGATGAGTGGTAGGATGTTCAAACATTGGGGTGCACATTCAGCAAAAGCCACCTTGTTAGTCAACACCAGAGGGCCAGTTGGGATGGCCCTGCCCAGCCAAAACTTTTGCATACTGTAGAAGCAGATAAAGTTCCTGTAGAACACGTTAAAAACATGCTGGGGAAAACCTGGTTTGTTCCTGTCTCAGGCAAAGACAAACCCATCCATGGGACTGCTTTTGCTAAAAAACCTGGATGCCCTTGGTGTGTGATGTGGCAGGATGCAGAAGTCTAGTGTGTGCCTTAAGGGGATTTGACTCTGGGTGAAAATAAACAATTACAATATTAGAACTGCACTTCTGTGGTGGCTACGTGTGCAGCACCTCCCTGAGCATCTCATGGCATCAATCTTAGCCACAAGCATTCTAGGGATCTGAGCCTGACTTCCCTCTGATTGTCACATTCACACCAATGAAGAATGAACTTTGATAAAATAGAACCAGTGCAGCAGTGCTGGAATGAGAACTGATTTGAGTGTACACTGTGCACCAACCCAACACCTCACACCATCTTTCCTGCTTGAAGGACTGTTACAAAAGATGAAGGCCAAAGCCATGGAGTAAAAAAATTCAATAAACTTTTTCTTTGAGGGTGTGTGTATGTGGACATTTTGTGAACATTTGACAGAGGTGTTCCATAGACTAAGAGAATGATGTTTGTAAGTATATCTATCAAAACATATGGATAGGGAAAGTGGTGGGATATTGGGCAGTGTGAAACTTGGCATGGTATAATGGTATGGAATAAGGGGCAGATATTGTCCTGGTTTCAGTTAAGATAGAGTTAATTTCTTCTCAGTAGCTACTAGAGTGCTGTGCTTTGGATTTGTAATGAGAATGGTGTTGATAACATACCAATGTTTTGGGTTTTTTTCTAAGTCACTTATCCCTAGTCAAGGACTTTTTTTTTCCTTGTGTCTTGCTCTGCCAGTGAGGAGGTAAGCAAAAGAAACTGGGAGGGAGTACAATCGGGGCAGGTGGTCTGAAGTGACTAGAGAGGTATCCCACACCATAGAATGTCATGTGCAGTATATAAACTGGGGGACATACCTGGAAGGACAGCTGATCTGGGGTCAGGAAGGGGGGTCTGGCATCAGCCAGCAGATGGTGAACAATTACGTCGTGCATCACTGTGTTTTTTCCATTACTATTATGATTATGATTATATTTAATATATTTTCAATTCTTAAAATGTTCTTATCTCAAGATAAAAGTTTACTTGTGTTCTTCCCATTCCATTGTGTGTTAAGAGAGAAGCTGTGTAGTGTTTCATCTCCAGCTGGACGTAAAACCACGACACAGCTTCAGCTCTGGCAGAGTGGGGGAATCTGACAAGAAGAATGATGATCCTGGGCAAGCAAAAGGGTGCAAGAGAGCCAGCATGGATGGTACGCAGGATTTGCATTGCCTGTTTTGGAATAAACCCAGCACATGAAATAGTCTCTGTAACAGCACTCAGCCATTGTGTTTTTCTGATTTTCTGTCTCCAGATTAGCATTTTTGGGCAGGCACAATCTCTGAAGACACAACAGGGCACAAAACATGCTCTATTTCAGATTCTGTCACTTTCTCACAAGGGGCAGAAGACTGTTCCTCAGCAAGAACCTTTCTGACAGTGTTCTTGTCAGTTCACCTGCACGCTCCTCTTACTATGTTTTCAGCTTTCTCCAAATATGTTAAGCATTGCCCCAAGCCATGGATTTAGTACTATAATGTAGTGATCAGGAAGAGACAATACTATGGATTCAAGGGAGCAAGCCAGTTTCGAAGTTTTATGTAACTCATTGGGGCTCTGTAGTTATTTAGTTTCATTTAATAATTCAGTGGTGGCTGTCTGAAGTGCAGCAGCCTCTTTGTTTCCTTCCTTCAAGAAGGGAAGGGTGATGCATGCTTGTAGGGCTTCAGACATCTATCCAGTAATCTGCACAGACTTTTTCAGAGTCACATGCATTCAGGCACTATCACCCAGCACCCGCCCAGGCCCTCTGCCAAATCTTCTCGTTTTCACACTACAAGGCAAAATCCTGTTCACAGTTTTGTCAGTATTACTCTACTGCTGTCAGCAGAGTCATTCCAGAGTCACACTGGTGTAAATGGGTTTGATACAATCTTAGTGTTTCCCCAGCCCAGCACACACCATCCTAAACCTTCTGCCCTACCTGACCAGTGTTTCTCCCCTGCCTGCTGACCTAGCATACAAGCTGATGTCAGTCCCTGGGCAAACACCAAAACATATGATTCAGGTGCTAATCATCCCTGAGTCCTCACCCCAGACCTCACTAGAGACTTCCCTGCTAACTTGCACCCCAGGCAAATGCCCCAGCCACCTCCACTCGGGTTAATTTTCCTGCACACTCTCACACACCACTACCATGGCAAGAAGAATGACCCTCCTTGGGGGCTTTCTTCCTCTTAAACATCTCTCCATTTCCTTGCAGCTTCCCTTTCCCTTAGAAATTAGACATCACCATAAGGAATAAAAACTGTTTAAAAACCTGTAGAGCATACCTGGTTTCCTCAGAGAGTTGCTACTGAAAAGCAAAGGGACAACAACACAGAATTACATGGGCATCCACCTCCTGGGCACTCCTCGGTTAACATTTGACATAGACTCAGCCAGAGGGAAGCTGCTGCATCTGCACAAACTGCTGCAGTGGAACCTTGGATTTTCTGCCAGACTGCTGGATGAAATCACAGCTTCCTTGCTGGTATGCTCTGGCTCCTTTTCAGCTTCACACAAGCAGCCTGTCCTTCAGAGGCTTGGAATTCAAAAGTCGTTTTGGTTTGTTTTCCTTTGAGTTGGTTGTGTGCTGCTGTGTCTGCAGTGCTGCTGGAGGAAAAAAGCACATAGGAAAGGAAGGAAGGAAAAAGGATTCCTGCAGGCTTTTACTGTCAGTGGTGCAGGAGGATGAGTAAACAGTGCAGAGACAGCTAAAAAGACTGTGCTAAGTGGTGCAGGAGTCTAAAAGCTTTTCGATGTGCCATTCCATTGTGTTTGCTTGAGTTTTGTATATTTCGTGTAAAGAGGGAACAGTTTGGCCTCAGGCCATACTCAGGAATTGAGACTGAGTGAAAAATTCAAAACTCTGTCCTGTTCTGCCAAAAAGACTCTCAAAGCATTCTGCCAAAAAGACTCATTCTGCCAAAAAGACTCTCAATAAGCAATCTGAGCTGATCTGCAAAAATTGTTTCTGATCTCCAACTTATGTCATTTCTCCAAGCAGAACATTAATAAAAAAATTAAAAAAGGAAAAGGGTGACCAAACCATGCAATTCAAAGTCTACATATACCTTTCAGAGTCTGCAGTTTTAGATGTCTCCTTTTGAATTTCCAACTGCAAGGACAGCAAGACCAGGATCCCCTTATTCTAGTCACACTAAAGAAATTGTATTTGTTCTAAAATACCAAATTACTTGATCTAAATGTGTGTGATCCCAACTGCATATGCATCAAGTCTCTTAGGGCTAATACTGGTGAGCAGGTTTCAGCGAAACGTGAAGAGATCCAGAGCCACAAAACCTTCAAGACAGCAATCTGCCTCAGCACTGTGAGTGTGCTAAGGTTTCAGAAACAGAGTCACTAAATTTTGATGCACCTCCCTGAAACTGTCAGCATAATATTTGTGGGTTTTATGAAGAGTTGGTGGTTGAGACTGCTTCTTTGAGCTTTCCTGAGACATATGACCATGCTGATCTACCTATTAGTCTTAATTCACTGAATTACCTTTATGGCTTCTCCTGTCAGTATAATACGGACTTGGGATTTGCCTCGAGTTTTTGCTGAGCACATTAGTTTTTTACTTTCTGTGTAGTCACAGCTACATCTCAGGGCACAGTTTCACTCAGCCCAGATGCTGGAACAGGAGTGCTCATGCTTGTCTGAGCTTGCAGTCAGCTGGATCAGCCCACTGACCCAGCTGAAAAACAATCTGCTATTTTTCTAGGGCAAGTTTTCAACTGGATCATCTTGCTTATCTCTTTGATGGCACAGTCACGAGTACACAAGGCAGGAGGGGGACATATACCTGCAAGATGAAGGACAATGCCATTCCTTTTGATTTCAGTCTGCATTGAACATCTCTTAAGCGTCACCATGAAGGCAAAGTTTACCACACACTTGAATAGTACAGATCCTGGCTAAGTGCAGTTCTATCATGCTTGAGTCCGTATTTATAGTCACCAGACCCATACCACCTTAACTTCAGAGGATTTACTACAAAATTATAGCTCTCTGAGGGGTAACTCAAGCAGTCTCTGTAAAAGGAGCAGCTGGTATGAAGGAAGAAGACACAGATCACTGCCAGTGCAATGTTGTCGAAAATATGTAATCACTATTTAAACTTCTCAGCTTTGCTAAGCTTTTGGAAATTTTCCAGATATAAAAGTCCTTTCTTTTCTTATACCAAGAGGAAGCTTCTGAATTTCAAGGAGACAAAGTTTTCTGTCTGACACAGAGACATAAAGCAATTCCTGTATTGGTGCTGTAGTACCTTCAGGTGACCAGGAAATCTGTTTGCACATCTGTCTGGACATTTCTAAATATTTTGATGGCATTTAGAATTTTGCTTGGAAGTCAGACATCTGCAGTAGGTAAATGGATCTTGATCTTTGTCTTACCTAACTTCTCCCTACAATAAATTAGACATGCTGTCAAAATAAAAATTCCTACGTGGTAAGTGGGGAGAGATAGTAACCTCCATCCTTTTCTGGATGAGAGTGAGAGCGTCAGGCTTACAGGTCTTTAGGCATGTTGTACAAAGTCAATTTGTCACTTGCTGGCTCCAGGCCAGATAGGACATAAATTTTACCATGAGTACAATTTTAAACAGACATTTCTGCTGAGACAAGAAGGCAAGTGTGTATTATGGGAGCAAAAGCCTCAACGCTGCCTGCACTCAGTGCTGAAGCAGTACCATTTCCAGGGCCTGCGTGTGTCACTGCTGACGGCAGTGGAGCCTGAGTGATGGAAATGGCTTCCTCCAGGCAGAGCAGGTTTGTTACTCTGCTATTTCCAAGCCCTCTGCTTACTTCTGTTACTGGAAAGGGCTTACGTTTGTTTCTAAATCTGTGTCTATTGATTAGCACTTAGTAACTGGCTGCACAGCTTAATATAATGATCATAGCTCTTGCTTCTTTTGTAATTCCTGATGCACACAAGACTGTTCTTTGTTTTTTTAGTTGCAGGATGTTCTTGTCAGCTCAACTTAGCACTGTGCATACTTCACAATTCAGGGTATTTGGGATTTTCTTTTGAAGCATTTTATACTGGCCATGAAGAGAAAGCAAAAGTACATAATATTAATTTTGAATGAAGTTGTGACTATATACCAAAACATTTACTGAGGTGTAAAATACCACATAACTCTTCAGGTTTTACTGCATTAGATATTTGGTTGGCTCTCTCTATTACAGAAAATGCTTGGTTTTTCCACAAGTATATTAATTACACTCACAAACGGTACCATTTCTACATGTATGTTTTGGTTGGAAAAAAAAATTAATCAAAGGAGTCTGCTAAGATTTGCCTTTAAAAGATACTCATTGCAAATACCACATTATAAAATTACCATTACCTGATCAGCTACTAGATCTTCTCTGTAGTAGCTTCCTGACTGGAACATTACACTATTTTTGATTATATCTCTAAATAACTTTTACTTAGCTCATGCATTCCAGCTCCTTTCCTGAGGAAAACCTGGTATCAGAGGTCAATTATTGGTTACAGTAATTTATTCAAGCATTTTCTTCAGCAATTTCTACTAACTTTTGTCCTGATAAGAGAGTTAATTGAAAACACGAGTGATTACACAAGTGGTCAAAAGCAATTCTTGCCAATAGTTCCTGTAGATGTTCAGTCAGATGTTCAGCAAGACAGCAACAATAGCTCCAGTGTAGTTCAGTGGAAAAAGATGATATGGACCATTAATTGTATGCAGTGTGTCCCTTCATGTGATATTCATGCCCCAGCCCTACCCACAATAGCTCTCTAACATCTGCTGTACTGCAGATCGGGTTAGGTTATGGTTCTCCAGGACTGGCTGGGGAAGAGGATCAGACTAAGTTCCTGTTGAGGTTTTTTGGGGACCTCATCTATCAGCATGTCCAGGTGTGCCGCTGTACCATTCAGCTATGCTTCAGCTATGCCCACTGCAGGTGTCCCAGCCACAAACCACTGTCTGGGTGATACTGCCTAGAATAAAATAGAAGTTTCCAGATGGCCATCACTGTGATCCTTTTCAAACTGGCAGAGCTGAGGTGCAACGGTGCCAAACTCCTGATGAAGACTCAGATAGGCTCATTTCCCCATCCATGAGTTCTACAAATGCTAGTCTTCTTTGAGACCCAAGGACATCAGTTTTTGGTCAGAGTCTATAGCTAAAAGAGATCACAAAGAATTATTTCAGGTGCAGCATGGAGCCATTGCAGCAGGCTGCTGCTAGAACGTGTCTGATAACAACACCACAAATTTTGGAAGCAGTCTTTGAGACTTTGGTTCTTCCTACAGAGTCCTGTCATGTCCTGAAATCAACTCTCAGCTATCAGACATCTCTCAGCTATTCATGACCAGTAGGAAATGAAAGCTGATCATCACCTTCATCTGTCTTCTTAGAAAATAACTTTAAACTGGTGTTGGCACTAGAGGACTGAGTGGAGTAGCCCAGCAGTGTGTATATGCCATCCTCTCCCACTGTACAACAGGGTCCCTGTTTGAAAACTTAGAAAAATCTACTGCTTTAGATGGCTGGGACTGGTGTCCAAGTCACTATGACTATAGACAGCACTCATATGGACACCATGAAGACAGAAGAAGGACCCTTGCATCTGGAATAATGTGTCTACAGTGTGTGAGATCAGTTTTTCTTACACTGGTGATGCCTTACTGGGTCAGCTCTTGAATACATATTTTTCACAAATATGGAGACCAGAGGCTCTCCTCTGTGGCATGCACTCTACTAACCAGCTGCTTTAACATATGCTTACTTGTACTGAACATGCTCAGGAAATCCTGCTCTAGTACTTTGGATGTCACCAGAAGTGTCACCTCAGCAGCACTAATGGTGTCACAGCAATGCTAGGCCCTTTAAGAAAGCTAGATGTCTGTTACTGTTAACACAAAATCTCTAAGAAATTAATAAGAAAGATTAGAAAAAATAGAAGATAATACTAATGTAGACAGCTGATGCCCTTTTAACAGCAACATGCAACAATTTTTAGTCATCCTTCAAAGGATTCTAATCTTTATCTTGTCAGGATAGTAAACAAAATCACAATCACAGGATGTACGAATGACTCATCTGGGGGGTTCTGCTTCTGCAGCTCCAGTGTAACGTTCCACCTAAAACACAAAAATGCAGAATGTAATTTAAGAGTCAAGAAAGGCTGGGAATGGTACCTTAGAGTCTGTGCTCCAGTGCTCTCACCACAGCCTCCCTCCCGACCCTATATACAGTGTAACAGCTCCTACATTCTGCTTGCACAGCTGTAAGAGAAACACAGTGCAACTGAGTCATAGATGGAGGCTGTCATTGCAATGAAATGGCCAGAATCAAATTACATGCCTACATGCAGGGAGATAGCCATTTTAAAACGACGTGCTAAGAAAGTTCTCTTCCTTAACTTCACCGTGACCTAAAATAATAACAAACAGCAATACACATCCTTAATCTTAATATTTAAGCACTTTCCAACAAAAGAGAGACATTTTTGTCTCATTTCAAACTGATTTTGCTGTTCATTTTATTTATTAAAACTGAAGAAAGGATGGTCTTGTGATTATAATCAAAGGCTACAAGTCAGGAGATCAACATTAAGCTTTTCAATTTTTTTAGTTTTGATCTCTGTTTGCCCTAGGAAAGAGTGAGTGGCGTGCTTCCTTAGCTTACAGGATTGTAAGAACTTTTAAGAATAAAACAAAAAATGCTGGATTTAAAGTCTGGTGCTTAGATCAAGCTTTTGTTTTGGGTAGTTACATTCAAATTTTGGTAAAAGGGCTAGTTACATTTACAGCAGAAAATCTGACTAAATTAATGCTCTGTATGTGTCTAAATCAGTGTGGCTGCTTGTGTTAAAAGCAAGCTTGGAGTAAGCATTCAGTGCTGTAGTGACTGGCCCGTGGCTCACCTATGAGATGCTATTTGCAGGTCATGGCCACATAAACACAAAAACCAGGTGCCAAATACAGTACAGACTGAGATTTTCTGCAGCAATATGACACAGAAACATCATGTAGTGTTACTCATGTTACTCATGCAATCTTGTCAATTGACAGTGCAGTACTGCTGAAGTTTGCCTTTGGTTCAGGATCCCATTGGGCCAGGTGAGGTACAAATAAATTACCTTATTTCTTAAAGCAGGTTTTGGAGACAGAGAAGAATTTGCTGCATTTACTGCAGAATTATGTGCTTCGTCTGACAGTGAGGAAATTGTAAAATTATAGAACAGCTTGGGTTGGAATGGACCTTAAAGATCACCTTGTTCCACCCCCACTACCATGGACTTTCACTTCATGAGGAGAAGTTTACTGGGAAAGAAACAAATACAGCAAGATAAAGCAGAAAAGTCTGCTGCTTATAACAGCATTGCCAGTCAGAAAGTAGACAGCCCTAAGAATGAATTCTGGCTGCCTCAAGCTGTTGGAAACTTCTGAGAGGGCAGGCTGTGGCAGGAAATAAAAAAGCACATTGAATAAATCACTTGATGCTCTGATTAAGAGGCATGGGACTGTGTATCATGTGATAGTTAAAGCCGTAAGCTCCAGCCTTGAAGATATTATTTGGTACAAGAGCAGTCTGAATGGGCAGATGGCATTCATGAGCAGGATTACTATTTCTGGCAAAGCAGGTCAAACCAAGTCACTTAGAAATGGAATTAAAATGTAGATTATTATCTCTGAAGGTGTGTGAATTTTAAGAGAGAGCTAATGAATCAGGCTCATTATAATCGCACCATTTTCAACCACAAAAACATTCTGTGTAGTAAAGTTTTGCCTTTGTTTCCTTTCTGTCAGCTAACTACACACTCATTTTCCAGCAAGAAATTTGCCTCCAAATAGGAATAAATCAGATGACTAGTACTGACCAAAAGTATTCATTTTCCTGCACTACAGAATAAGGCCACAGACTGAGTGACATCATGTGTCGTGAGTAAGAGCAAATGCTGCACATGAAGTGTAGTTCACTGATAATAATGTCTATCCTTATAAATAGTAGCCAGACTCACTTCTCCATGGCTTTTCTGTTAGCAGGCACCTTCATGGGTTGCTGGCTGCTCTGAGCCAGGACTTAAAGCAGGTTGCCTAGGCAGCTCAGGGAGGAAACTCTCTGCCTTGCAAAGGCACAGAATCACTAAGATAAGCACGTGGCAGAAGTGCCCACATTACTTCCTATGGCAACCTCTGATTGCTGGCTAGACTGAAGCGGAGGGTAGGAGGAGCTGCTTTTGCAAACAGAGGCCTTTCAAAACTCCTGTCTCCTCACAGTGAGGGAGGAGAAGTGACAGCGATTCTGGGGTAACTGCAAGAGCCAAGCAGCTGGATGGCAAGCTGGAGCAAGGTCCCTGCAAAGGACCAGAAAAGCTTTGTAAAGACCCTAAGGGAAGGAGACATCCCTCTGCCTTCTCTATGTAAGCATCAGCTCTCTGGGACAATTTCTCACAGAACCATTCCCAGCATCCTTCTTTGCCATAGGACCTCCCCAAACCCCAACACATTAACAGAGTATTAGCAGGAAAACATTATCTAGGTTGACTTAATGGACATGGAGCACATGGGAATTTCAAGTGCTCTGCTTTGTCTTCCTGCCCTTGAGTGGTGAGACCCTGCTCAGCTCCCTACAATGTGCCCAGATGCCTCTTCAGCCCTGGGACAGCCTCCAAATCTGCCAAGCAAGGCTGGGCAGCCTCTCTGGAGCGCACGCCTTGCCCAGCAGCCTGCAGACCATGAGCAGCAGCCCAGGCCAGCGCGTGGTGCTGGGTTGAGGCAGCAGTGGCCCTGCAGGCGCAGGGAAGGCACTGCCAGCCCCTGTCTCCCAGGGCTGCTCTGGCAAGCTGGGCCGGCTGGGGCTGTTGGAGAAGGCAGGCAGCTCCCTCACCTCAGGCAGGGGAGGAGGAGCAGGCAGCAACCTCACAAGTCAGAGCAGAAAGAGGCCACCAGCCTGGGACAGCTCTGCCTGCTTGTGAGAAACAGTCTCTTCCCTGCTCCACCCGTGCCACTTCAGCACCACCAGTCCTGGGAGTGTGAGGAAATTATACCTGAGGCTTCCAGCACGCCTGCAAAGGCATGGACAAGATAATATACAGTACCTTGACTCCTTGGCTGTAGGAGCTGTAGGTGAAAAAGGCATGGAGCTGCAGAAGAATGAGAGAGTAAAAGAGAGAGGTAGAGACTTAAGGAAGTTTGTCACAGAATTAATTACTCCTTGAAGACAATGCTCATCATCAGGCAGCTCCCATATGAGACGTGATTTCAGCTGGACCTTCCGAGATAGTGGATAGTGGCCAAAATTACCTTTTTACATCCCCATGACAGAGGGCAGTGCTCTCCTCATACAGTGGATGGACTGGCTAAGCACCACCAAAAGGGCTTAGATTGCATTGGGACGTTTGTGTGGTGGGCACTGCACAAACCCACAGTAAGGCAGTCTTTGCTGGAAGGGGCTGACACTGCAGATTGGTCCTCTAGTAAAAAGTAGAAGAAGAGGGGAGAAAACAAACCATCAATATTTTATCTGGGGGAGGAGAGGAAACCAAAGCTGAAGGAGGTAAACCATGGACGAATGACCAGAGAAAGAACAGGCAGTGAAACTGGCTGGAAGTGAAGGAATTGGGGAAAAGGTATGGCAAAGGATATGGCTTGATAGCCAATCTGCAGAGGAGGTAATCAGGGACACAGTACAGTCCAGCTTTGCCTCCCTGCTTTTGCTTTAAATGCCCTCCCTGCATCAGCCAGTTCTGCCTGTGGGGTCAGAGAGATGGGCTGGCATGTGCAGAGTACATGTTTAGCTGTGCAATCCTGAAGAAAAGGATTGTGTTAGTTTAATATCATACCAATGTCTGTGCCAGAAGGTGCAAAAGCAAGCAACTATTTTGGCTGATTGCTTGACATATAAAAGATGGCATCTTGGTCACAAAGTAGGGGTATAACAAATTTTGCAGTGACACTTTTATTCCTAGCCTTGGACTCTACTGCAACTAACCAAAATGTGCTTTGTGTTTCTTCTACCCATGCCCACATATGAATTTAATATGTGTGATCAGAGCACTCACGAGAAATGCCAAAATTAGGATTTTGGGAAGTAAAACTGTATATTTAACCACAAGACATAAGCATGTGCCTCATTCAGGTAAAGGGGCCACAGAGATGGGGCAGAGGGGCTACAGCAGTTTGCCTCTCACAGGCACCTGCTCCTTCCTCTCTGGGTTCAGTCTTTCAGCAATGCTGGCAATTCCTGGCAGCTGTGGTGGTGTCTGTGCATTGGCCAATACCTACCCTTTTAAAAGTCTCACCTAAAGGACTTTTATTGACTCTGTGTTTCTTGTGTTTTCCTTTTTCTTTTTTTTTTTTTTTAATTTTTTATTTTATTTTAATAGATTGGAAAGCAAGGTATGGAAAGCAAGAACTAGCAAAGGGAAATCAGGAAATCAGTGACATTCCTTTCTGGGTCATGGAAACCAGAGAAGTTGCCAGTTTGTTGGCAAATATGCAAAGGACTGAATCTAAGCACATTCGTTTGATGTTGCAAACAGGATTTAAATGCTGCATTAGGCTTGTGACTTCTCTTTTGACTTCCACTATCCATAATTCATTATTTGTTGCATGTGACTCATTCATGAAATAATATGCATTTTTTCTGCTATGTAGTGAGTTTATCTAAAACTGGTCTATTAAAAAATGATTCCCAGAAATGCCAGCAAAAAGAAACATCTTTTGCAAATGTTGGTAGAAAATAAAAGGAAAAAAAAAAGTAGGGTAAGTTGAGCAATGATGGTTCTTGTATAGGTAAGATATCTGGAAATATTTTATTTCTTTTTTCACTCACGTCCTGTCAAGCTATGCCAATTCAGCCAGAGAGAGACTAGGCACAAAGGATGCAAAGGTTATGCAGATAAACTTCTCTTTCATCTCTTTATGGTCTCAGTTTCTGAGCTGTAATTTGAACTGGAGATCAAGTCAATGTAACAAAGACACAAAACATTAGTCAGACTTCAGTAGGCGCAGGTCCTGAGATTCAGTTTCCAAACTTTCCAGTTTGTTGCTAGCATCAGATGTCATAAGCTGAACCTCTATTCTTTTGAAAGAGTCAGTGGTCTGAAGGGAACATCAGAACACCAATGACAAATTAAAGTATGCAGGGAGTCAGGTTTTCTTCCTCTTTTTTGCCTCCTTCCTCTTTTATCAGATTTTATTGTAAATTCTAGCTTGTGTCTTCACAAGCACCTTTATTTGACAGTGCATAGCAGAGAAGCAGCATTTGACAGTTTGGCCTCAACCTTTCAGAAAGAGAGGGAGAGAGGGAGAGAAGGAGAGAGGGAGAGAGGGAGAGAGAAATAGAAATAGAGGGAGAGAGAGTAGTTTGGGCTTTGCAGACCATATATTCACCACACAGGTGCACCTTCACATAGTCTGACTGTCACCACCACACCTTAATGCTGGAGTGATCCAGGGAATCCTTACCTTAGTGTAAGTATGCACCAGGTACCATTCAGCAAGATGGCCAACATGCAAATGAAAGATAAATAAATGACAAACTGCTACAGCTTCAGCTTGCAGAGTGTCAAGTAGCTCTTGGAAAGTGTTTAGAACTTTCCACTTCAGGCAGAGTGGAAAGGAGACTGAGAGATTTCAACATGGGCAGAGTAGGTCTGTCACTTTGTAGTACTGAGCCTTAGAGATCAAGGGGACTGAGGAGCTGCAGAGCCCCTGGGCTGTGGGAGCTTTGCTTGTGTGACACCTACACACTCAGTGGGCATGGCTATGGCAGCAACTCCTGCAGCCCATTATTTTTCTGCTCCCAGGCACTCTAGAAGCATTGCTGAAAAAATCCAAGGTCATCTCTGTCATGCTTAAAGATTAAATTCCCATTTTTAAGTTTAGCTGTCCTGAGGAAAACCTTCCTCACCTCCATCCCCACAGTGCAAGCAGTGTGTGAGCCTGGAGACCACTTATGGTATAGGTAACAGTATCATGGCAGTAGAGACAAGTTTGTTGACATCTACTGTGACACACAAAAGGACAAATTTCTACTTGTTACCCCTGCTTTAAATATCTGTATACTTTATGCCAGATGGACAGGTTTCATTGAGAAGAGATGCATTTATTAAAGCTGGTGTATTTATCTTAATGAATATTTACATATATGTGCTTCCATAGCAGCTGTCTTTATGACAGACTAAGTAAATTCAGTTTAAAAGCCCAAACAGAGCACAAGAGGCAGCAAAAATAATTCTTCAGGCCTCAGCAGAACCCACATCACCCCCTTTAGTCACTCTCATACTGAGTAGCTTTCTAACTTCATCACACACACATATTACACAAATGTTGGTGCTTTTATGTTGCTTCTCTTCAAAAGGTTTATGTGAGTGTCTCTCAGGCTAGGGCTTACCCACATCCTGCCCTGTCTGCAGATCTCCAGGGTCATGCAAAACCTCCAGTGTCTGAGCTTGCCATTTACTAGTATAGGAGCCACTGTGGGATCTGGACTCCTGTACAAGAGAAGTGAGCTGTGGGGTGAACCTGTGACTAGGACACTCCTCTCCCCTGCACTGCTGCATGCTGTGACACTGACTGTGTTGAGCACTTCGGGTTGAGAAGCTTGGGAGTTCACTAAATGGAGCTGCAGAGAAAGGAGAAACCAGTCACTAAGTATGAGGAGTCCTGAGAGAGAGGGAGAGGGAGAGATTTAACAGTGCTCAGTGGACATGCCTTACTAAACTAACAAAAACTTAATAAACAGAAGAGCTGCTAATTATCAAAAGGAGTTAAGTGACGAAAAGTGGCAGAAAGCCAAGCAGCAACACTGAGTCTTTTAATGCAAAGACAAAGTACTCAGCAAACGCACAGTTTGTAATACAAAATGAAGGGACAGATCATATTTCAATAAGATTTGCATTGTATTAATAATCTTCTGTTTATGTACATCCAATGGATGAGATATGATCACAGAAGTTATGCTGTCTTTGAAGCCAAGTGTTTTTCCCTTGGAAATAAAAAACAGCCTCTGAAAGTATTTAAAAATGCAAAGGGAATCTACTTTCCATAAGTCTGAACTCCAGGGCTATAGTATGAGGAGAATATGCAGATATTTTCAGGAAAAAGAGAAAGTCCTGCAGAAGAGGAATGTTACATATGCCCTTCCATCTCTAGCTCCTGGAATTCCAGGATGCTGGGCCCAAGTCACTGGTCACCATGGTTACAGACAGATGTGACAGCTCCCTTTGAACAGACCATCAGCTGCTGTTGTTAGTGAGGCCCCAGAGAGGCAGTGGAAGATGGGAGAGAGCAGCAGCCTTTCCCCAGCCTGCAGAGGAGGATGCCCTTGGTGGATCAGAGGCCTCTCAAAACCATGCCCTGCTGATGAGCAGAAACTGTGCTGTACTGTACAGGCTGAGGCAGGGCTAGCACAGATGTGGCACAGGGAGCAGGATCATCCCTGAGCAGCTGATCTCATGCAAAGGCAGGGAACAAAGTAGGCGTTAATATGCATCACTGGCACTTTAGGCAGCATCCATAAGCAAAGAAGGCATTTTCTTCAGAGGTGGGGCTGAAATGGAGGGAATGACTGCATGCCATAGGGCCACATCCCAGTGCAAACCAGTTCTCTTCTTTGCCTGTACTCCACATCATTTAGTGTTTGCATAACAAAAGTGTCCATTCAGCACAGCAACATGCAGAAACCTGGATGTTCCCGAGTCAAAGACTCTTTGGCATGAGTTACTGTTCTGACCCCAGGTGTGGGCAGGCAAAAATGAAATGAAATCCACCACAACTGGAGTGAATTTTGTCCTTATATAATGCTGGTTTTTTGAAAGAAATCATTTCAAGTGATTCTATTATTTGCCCTGTGAGTCAGGAAGCTTGCACTCCACTCACAACACTGCCCATTTTTCCTTGGGATATGTCTGTGTATTCATGTGGGTATCAAACATGTTTTTACAAATTGCTCTAGCTGCACTTTTTGGGTAAATATATCATTAACAGTTTTCCCAGTCTTGTTATTGACTTGGCTAACCATTAACAAAATCATCCTTTTTACAAAGTCCATAAAGTGTCTGTAAGCACAAGGTTCAATGTTCTTCTTTTCAGCATACCAGGCTCTGGTCTTCAAAGATGCAGGTGATGAGTTGAATACTCCTGAAATGTTGTTCCATTTGCTCATGTGAACTAGAAATACTTAAATAGAAATGCTTAACACGGTTTATGCATGATTTCCATGCTCCTGGGGCAACACTTTTTATACCCCTGAATAAACCCTCAGTAGGTAAAAAGAGGCTTTGGGTATTATTTGTATGAACCATATTTGGGCTTCTCCAGCTTCCTGTGTTGCTGGACAGGAAGGAGGTCAGAAAACAGTTGATCACACTAGCTTTTGCCATAGAAAGCAAATTGTGGGCAAGCAGCACCCAGGGCAGGCAGGCTGGTATGAAGGGATCCTGCCAAGAGATGAATGGGCTGTTTTCCTAAGGGGAAAACCACTATGGTGGAGATAACAGAAGGTCCAATAACTAAGTGATTTCAGTAATTCAAATTTTAAAGGAACATAACATAGTAAGCAAAGATGTATAAGAAGAGGCATCTAAAGGGAGAGAAAGCAGCCAGATATTTTCTGGGAAAAGCAAAGTTTGTTGTGTGGGTACTCCTGCACCTGTAGACATAATCTGAGTTTTGACTCAGCCTTCTAATCAAAGGGCACTGCCAACTATGTCCTGTGAATTAACAAATGTTGGCTTGTTTGGAAGGAAGAGCTGCATCACTACAATTATTTCTGATGGCACTATTTGCCTAGAAGGTACATGCCTCAAAAAAGACTTCTTGGCATGTCAATGGAAATGAGCAAGAGCTTGACTCATGGACCTTGTCTTGAGGACCCATCTCATGAAGAAGATGTATTCTGCCTTGCTTAAGGGTGTATTTGGGGAGACTGCTTTGAGAAAAAACAGTCTTCTCTGACAACTTTTTCCCTGAGGAGGAATGCAATACAGGCTTTCATATCTCATGATCGTCCAGATGCATTTCCTGAGTCTTCAAAAAATGTTTTTCTATGTTGTGTGGCAATGACTCACGGACTAACCACCCAGGGGAAAAGTGAAACTTTGGGAGAATCTTCATGCCTTATGGCTGTGGCACTAGCTGATCTAAGAACCATCAAAAGGGGGTGGAATCTTCTTTCTTGTCCCAGCTTTCTCCTCCTTCCTTTCTTCTGGCCCTCAGGGCTGTGCTCATGGCTAGCCCAGCTCCCTGACCAGTCACACAAGCAACAGATGGCAGAATGGAGAGTGGGGGACTGGGCAATGGGAGGGGCATGGAGAGGAAGGAAGCCCTGTTCTTCTGCCAGAGGGATGTGTTGTAACAGCTTCATCACCATGTACAGCTTTGGTGCTGAGAAATGTGCAAACACTTTCGTAAACACTGGTATGAAACAAATAGTTGGGGTCACAGGGAAATCACTTCTCTCTCTAACTACCTTCAGTTGCCAGACTCCAAAGTAGCATGACAATTGTTGTGAAAGAACACTGACTTTCAAGTTGCAAGCAACGTTTCAAGTCCAAGATTATGAACCTCCATAAAGGCACTTATAATTTGTCTTTTAGAGAGGAGGATGTTTTGCCATTGAGAGACTGTACCACATACAATTTCTGACTCCATCCCTCTCTCAGAGGGAAAGCAGGTGCCTTTTTCATACAGTATGTGTTCCTAGCCATAAAACAGGCATTTGTCATTCAGAAAAGAATAAAGAAGTTTGAAGGCAAGGAAAGAAAACCCAAGTCATAAAGATCCATTTTACATCTAGAAGATGCAGGCAATAAAGCTGTGAGTCACCCTTAACAAATTCTGTGAGTAATGCATTAAATCATATAATTCACAAATGTCCAGTCCTTTAGGATTTTACTAAAAGCTATTTGCTGATTTAGAGATAGCAAAATCAAGTAAAAAAGCAGGGCCTTTTGGAGAAAGGGAAGCAATCAGCACTAATGGATTTATTGTGCAAAAGCCCACGTGGTTGAAGAACTATGCACGTACACACACATCTGGCTGCTTCAGCTGTCAGTAGTCATGAATGCAGCTTGCTGATGCCAAGCAAAAATCTGTATCACTACAATAAGCTATCTGTTCATTTTTATAATGTGGGTCTCAAGATATTAGCCACAACTGCGGCAACAACAGAAAACAAACATCTAGATTTTCCAAGAGAAAGTTAAATTTGTACAAAGTTAATCAAAGTCCACACTAAACAACTGAACTAATTGGTTGGCAGAGCTTACCTACTGAGTCACAGAGGCACTGCTCCAATATTTGCAATGAAAACAGCCAGGATATCACTGCCAAAACAGAGGAAAAGCTCATTCCCTTTCTGATCCATGTCTCTGGCCCCTGAATATAGGTCAGAAGTGTGTATCTTTGTTACTGCATATACTCAGCACATTACAACACCAACAGCATTTAAAGAAAATGTAACCTCAGAGTTAGAGATGCATAAGGACCAAATTTTTATCTTAAAAACAATAAAAACTAATGTTGTGAGGAGGGCTCATGTGGTAAGGGGTTAGAAATCATCAAATATTTTCACCTTGGGTAAATTAACTAAATCTCTGCCCAGTAATATAGACAAGTGAATGTAAGAAAATCTTTGTCTGGTGCCTGCAAGGAAAAGGAATAATTAAGCTAAACTCTGGATGCAGGTACTTGGCTCTTGGGACACAATGCTAGGACTCAGAATTATTTATCTTCTCTTCACTCTGTTCAGTAGCACCCAGTAGTTTTTATGCTCTAGGGCTGTTGTCTCAGCCATGTCAATTTGGATTGGTTCACTCCTGGTTTCATAATATTTAAGTACCTTTCATAAAAGCCCAGCTCTTGCATTTATGTGGTCAGTGAAGAAACTCCACTTCCTCTTTAAAAGTTACTCATATCCTCAGAGTTGCAGATTGAAACACAGAAAATGAAAGTACTAAAGTCTCAGAAAATAGAAGGTTAAAAATAAATTAATATTCAGTATTTTCAGAAACATTACATGTTTTAAAGCAAATTTTTTTTGTAGGAAGACTGATTCATAGCTTTATAGCATATCTGGTATGATAAGCATAATTTTACATAGCTTTCTTCCCATGGCAGTGAACAGGAGCTAAATAATTCTCAGTGTTCCAAGGTTAGTTAATATCACACACAATACAGCAGAATTTTACACCAGAAAGAAAGCTGATTACACATGTCTGTTTCATAAAAATGAGAGTTTACCAGAAATATATGATTCCTTAAAAATTCCACATTGACGATTTTAGCCTTTGGTTAGTATTTCTAAAATATAACACTCTTTGAAAACCACACTCTTAGAAGAAAATGCAAGTTTGAGAAAGCTCTTAGAAAAAATCAGTATGCTTGAAAAATTTATATTAAAAGGCACTGTTTAGCAGTTTTTAAAAGTAATGATTTCCAACTAACTAAAAAAATTCCTTAGAGATTGATTATGATCTTACCATGAATAAACCAGGAAATGCTACAGAAAGAAGAGAGAATAATACACTGTGAATTTTAATGGGAAAATTGCATTTTCAGTTGATTATTTGCAAGGAATGGATTAAAGGGACTAGAAACCCGTTTTTAAAGGATAAGTGAGATCATTTTACACATTTTCTTCTAAGTAGAGATGCTCTGTGGAGGCATGTCTTGCAAGCATGCAGCGTCTGGTTCTGATAACTACCCTGGGCACCCACAGAATCTGCCATTTTTAGATCAGTGTGGTACATTTAACACAACAGGACACATCAAATGAGAAGCAGGATATATTCATCTCAGCACAGAGTGGGTAGGTTGAGATGAGTTAAATGAAGCTCTGATTCTATACATGGTGCATTTTAATTATGTGTTATGCTTTGAATAGAAAAGAAGACATGGTTTACCCAACATTTATGTAACATTTTTCTCATTAAGAATTTATTAACAGTTTCATCAGCACTGAAATCACGAGGAGAAGAGGCAAAAAACCACCCAAGTCCATTTAAAACCATTAATTAGCTGGGCAATCTGATTGCTCATTCTCAACAGCTGTTGCCTCCTTGGGGTTTCAGTGATAAACTGTGGAAATAAATGCACACTGGAACATATTGAAATAAGAGAAAATTGGGGTTTTCATTGTTTTTGGTGGTGGTGTTTTTGTTGTTGTTGTTGTTTTTGGGGGTTGGGTTTTTTGGGGGTTTTTTTTGCTCGTTTTTTGGTTTTGGGGGGTTTTTTGGGTTTTTTTGTGAAGGAAACAATCCTGAACAACCCTCAAAGGTGAAAAAATTTCATGAAGGTATCAGGTACATAAACCTGCACAGTCAAAATTGAGTTTTGTTTCCATGAGGAGTATTTAGAATGCTGAAAATGTCTCCTGCTGCTGCATGATTTACTTTCCTAACAAAGAACATGGAGTGCTTTTCTGAATCACAGCCATGTAGAGCTTTACTGTATACTGCAACTCTTTGTTTGATTCACAATTATCCGATAGGATTTGCAGCTTTGGCCTCTGTTCTCCCTGAAAGCAATGGGAGCCATGTTATTGATTTCAAGGAGAAGCAGACGTCAGCAGCTTTTCCATCCATAGCAACTACATACATGCAAGAACACGCCACTTTGGGCTCCAGTTACTTAGTTAAAAGTTAAGTGTACAAGAAAATAGCATCTTTATCTGCTCTTTACTTCCTGCTGCCAGTGAAGATAGGCACTGACAACACTGACTGCAATTTCCCTTTTCCCTTAAGACACCAGCTCTTACACAGCCACTACCTCTGGAGAGAACCAGGTGCTATTTAGGCCCTGTGCTACTGTCTAGGTTGAGAGGACTTCTGAACCAAGAAGGTTTCAAATCTGAAGTCCTTTGAAGGATAATGACCTTCATTTTCCTTTGAACAGATGCTGATTCATTCAATTCTTTTGCACACCGTGACTGAAGAATAGAGGTAATGTCAGCCAAAACCCAATAGCCAGCTAGTGTAAAGCACACAATGTCAATGGCATATCTTGCTTTTAATGCAATTTTAAAAGTGGTCTGCTCATACAGTCCTTGCATTCATGTCTTTGCTGGTGAAGGATGTATTGATGAGGATAGATATTTTCATGTCTGTTCCAGGGGAACGTGAGTCACTATAATAAAATCCAAGACTACCCTTCCCTCCCAGCAGATGATCACAATTCCAGGAAATCCCTAAGTATTTACTGGAGATCAACCACTGGAAACCTCTGAAATCTCATTTCTTCAGGCAAGGCCATATAGCTGGTGAGTTACATTTTCTTCAAATGCCTCTAATGAGCAGGATTAGAATACAGTCCACATACTTGAAAATAAAGTAAGTTCCAAAATCACAACCCTAAATACTGACCTAACTTCTGTGACAACTTCCACAGGGAAAATGTGTCCACTTGTTTTTCCTTCATCACAAAGCAGACAGAAAGGACTGTTTTGGCCTTCAAAGGACCAGTGATTTGTCCCCAAAGTTATAAACTCCAGCTTTTAAAAGCAAGCTTCTGAAATAGTCTGATGTTTGCTGATATTACCTAATTTTTTATATACCAAAATCAGGGACTTAGAAAGCTTGTCAATCAGTAGCTTTTATGAATTCTTAGTTTTAAATTTCCTATCATCTTACAGGCTGAAAAGTTTTCAAGTAGTAATTTTTAATATAAAAATGTTCCTAATTATTTTGAGATTTAAAGTATAAGAGATTAATATACTCTTGGGTTTCTTTTTAAACAGACAACAGAAATACCCATGAGCACAATTATACATTCTCTTCCTGATCCCTGTCTAATAATTCAAATTGGCTTTGATCTCTTTTAGCTTCTGTAGGTAACTCTGTAGGATGTTTTTACCAATTCTGTATGAAATCTGTGAGTTTAGTTTCTGCAAAACAGAAAGCAGCTAATTATGATTTTGCTGCCTCTCATATTTTCTTTAGTTTTCAATTCTGAATTTTCAGATTTATCTGAAACCAAACATTTTATGATATACCTATTCTGTACAAGAAAAACCCACCACCTCCCTTGTAGATACCTGTCCTGATTCATCTGTTGTCCCATTATTTTTCTATATTATGAAGAGGAAGGAGACCTACTTTTTCTTCAAAAGGGAAATTAATCTAAAATGCATAATAAACTGTTGCTACTCTGTTGTGAAGAACTAGAGGTTATTACAGTTTTTTCACATGCTTTGATAGAACAGCTTATGTTGCTGCCATGATTCTGTTACACACTCAGCAGATTTTAGGGTTTGTTTTACAAATACATTTGCTTCCAGTTGCTGGCCTAATCCCTGGAGTTGGATGTTCTATGAGTGCAAGTTGCAAAGAAAGCCAAGAAAGATAGTATTTTACTCTCAAGCAAACAAATAATGTTAGGCATTAGCTGGTGTGAGAAATTTTATTTTTTAAAAAACATTTAATTGTTCAAAGTAAAAAAACCAAACATCTAATCACAAATTACAACACAAGAGGGGATAAATTTCCTTGGGGTATTGGAGAGAAGGAACTAGACATCTTATTTTTCCAAGAATATTTGCTTCTGATAGGGCCCAGTAACCTCCTGCCAGTGGAGGTGTCTTAGCAGTGTTAAGTGTACATTCATAAGCAGTGCATTGACAAGTCGTGCTGTGCTTTAATATTTGAAATGAAGACAAGGATCCTGCTAAGATACTGAGAGGAAGCCTAGTCACTAAGGGAGACAGAGTGTGAGCTTTTCTTAAACACTCACTTCTGTGAATATTTTAATATATCCCCTTGCAGGGATAAATACAACCCACAGCATTTCAGTGGAGGAGGAAATAAAGGCAAACACAGTTTTCAACAGTTTTCAATGAATGGTGCAAAAAAATAAACACCTACTCCAGGTATGCAAGTCTGTAATGATGCAATCTCCCATTGAGATTGTTGTTAACTGGATAGCGGGAAAAAGAAAACAAGGAGGAAAGAGTGAGCACAAGATTTTGTCAATCGGGTTTGTAGAAAATTGGTTTTGAGATAAGAAGACCTTTGACTGTGAATTGTACCTTTAAGCCTAGCATATGGATAATTCTGCTCTCCTGTACACCAGCTAAACAGAAGGCCACTCACTTAATTTCCTTTGACTGATTTAGACAGCCTCTGCAGAGAGCAGGAGCTGATCAAATGTGAGTCAGTGTGTTTGCCAGCTGCCATCAGCCCCAGAGGAAAAGTCTCATAGCTGCTGAGCTTCCTGGAGCTTCTGAAGAGCCATGGTTGGTAAAATGTGGTCAGCCCTAGAGATGAACACAAGATGACTTATTCTGGGATTCCACAAAAGACAATGCCAGAGAGCAAGTACAGTCCAGAGGGCCAGAGATAAGCAGAGATACAGATGTGCTTGGAATGGGCTTCTGACCAGTACAGAAACAGCCCAACAGCACAGAGTATAGCAGCTTATCTTGCAGCTATCTATGAGTTCCCAGTGGTTCTATCACCAAAAGATCCAGCTGAAGAGGTTTCCTGCAGCCAGAGAGTCCTCCCTTCCTCTCCTATAGAAGGTGACGCTGTCACCAGTACAGGTTCTCTCAGACACAGTTCAGAGTCCAGTCACACAACCCTTTGAAACAGCTGCAGCAGGGAGGGAGAGAGGGAAACTTTAAGGCAGATTTGTCATTACATGTTTGCAGCATGAGGTTACAAACTTAGCTGCTCTGCAGTGCAAATCCATGCAGCTCTGGAGCCTTGCTGTGTGGACATTCACACTCGACGAGCTAATTCAAGATGAGCTGTTTTGGACAGCAGTTTATTTGGATTGGTGCTGAGATGGAAGCAAGCACTGCAGTGCTCTCACTGAGCTTTCATTCTTGAGCATGAAGTACATTGTGAGGAGTACACCTATTTTTTAAGGCATAAGATTTCTTCTTTCTCTTCCCATATTCAGTGAAAACTACTTGCTTTATCCACAGGCTTTGGACTCCATTTTTATTTACTGTGGTACTACTAACTCCTCGGGTTTTACACATTGCACAACAGATGGTCCTATTAAATGTGTTATGCCCAACAGCCTGAGCACTGTTAAATGAAATTATAAAGGTCTCAGACAAAGAAAAAAAAAAAAACCAAACCAAAAACAAAAGTTAAAATATGTGGGAGGTAATGCTAGTAAACTATTGGACATGGATTGATCACTACACATGGAGTTACATAGAAAATTTAAGGAAGTAGGTTAATAACCTGATTCTGCTAATCAGTCAATTTCTGTAATGAATGGAGAGGCTGCAGCTTTATACTCCTGCTTTATAAAAGAATCACTTTGCAAGATATACTGAAACCAAAAATTTCATATATATTGATGCAAAATAGGAAAGCACCATTATATATGACCCATGGCACCAAATATAACTTGAAATGCATTAGGAAACCATGGTCTGCATCTAAATGAATTGCTTCTATGCATGACTCCTGTGAATAGCACATGAAATCATGACACAGACTGATCCAATATATGTGAAATCCACCACCAGATCCTAAGACTTGCCTTCTGTCTTTTTTCAACCAGACAAATGTCAGACCATTAGAAATCAGTGTTCTGTTCTGGTGGAAGCACAGAGATGCTGTGGCTCACACAAAGGGGAAAGCTTCTTTAAGCCCTCAACCATGCATTATAACACAGACAGAAAAAAAATTCAAATGCTGAAAAAATAGAAACAAAACCTTGAAATGCTCAGAAGACTTTGCTTTTACCAGTGTGTCATGTTATACCAATAAACATGCACTTAGCCAGACTTCTGGGAAAAGGTGCAGTGGCAATGGAGAGGAAGTCTGATGGCTCTAGGCAGGTCACAAAGACTAAAGATGCCTTTATTTATCTGGTTTTATGGATGTCCAAATTGAGAAGTAGTAATCTAGTTCTGCTTAATCTAATTACTGCATCTAAATTACTTCTTAGATGTTGAATAAATCCTTTCCAGCAAAGAAAAAATGATATTTTTGTGCTTTTTTTCATACAGAGCAACAAGCTCCCTCCAGCTCTGTAGAGTTTACTGTGTAATTTTCTCCTGGCCATGATGTTTCTGTGGTGTGCACGTCTGCATGCTGACCACGAATTCGTTTTGTGTCATTGAACAGAAAAAAGCGGGTAACAGCCCTCTCCTTTTTCACTTTTTATCTCTAGTAATGGGCACGTAGAGTTGGGCTATCTGTGAGCCAGCTTGTTTTCAGCCACAAGAGGAAGCAGAAGGAACGGTCTAATACTCTCAAGCAGGAACAGAGAATGTATAGATAGCCAATTTCTACCAGTCACTATAGGCAATTTGTGCCTTGATATAGGAGCATGTTGCTGAAGAAATACCCCAAGACCATTTTTTAAACAAAAATGTGTGAGTTCACAAATAGTAGTTCTTTTCTTCATCTCTTTCTTAGCCCCATACCTGTGTATACCATGACTGACATCTCACTACCTGCAAGTAGATTGGCATGCTCTTTTAAAATTTAGATTTCAGATTAATAACATAGGAAATGTAAATTTTTAGATCTGAAGCAATAAACCAGATTTGAGGCAATGTATAAAAAAATCCTGAAACTTCAGCTACTGGCAAAGCAGGAAGGAAGCTTTTCCATAAGGTACTGAGCCAAAATTTTAATGACATACATAAATGAAGGAAAGAACCTTATATCATTATTAAATATATATCTGACAGCAAGTATGCAGACATTTTATATATATTGTTCAAACTCATGTTTTCTGTTCAGTTTAATGGTTTTCTCCCCCCCCAAAAATGTGATACTTATTACAAACTCAAATTATAAATAATTTTAGTTAGTAAAAGTAATCTAAAGCCAATAAAAACCATTGACTGTTTTCCTCCATAAAGATAATAAGCATTCTATTAATATTTGGGACAGCACAAGGTGAATGTCTGTTTTCTTATAAATATCAGAAGGATATCCAAATCTCTGAAGATTTCTATTTTAAAGACAGTGGTGACTTCATTCCTGAATTGTTTTCTTCACTTCTCAGAGTTTATTATAGACAAACATAATTTCCCCTCTCTTTTCATAAGCAGCATGACAGTAAGCAGCAACATGAGCAATCCACACCCCTAGCTGCAGTGCAGCAGACTGTAAACAGAGGAAGCTGTTGGCAATGGCTGACCTGACCTGAGGAGAAAACTTGTGAGTCATGGAGTCTTTGTTCATTTGAAGATTAAGTTTGTACTCTCTGTGAGAAGGATTCTCCCCCATCCTTTGCCTCAGGAGGAAAGCTGAAACACGAGCCTGTTGGAGCGTGAGCAGTGAGAGAGGTCCTCCTGCAAAGGGCTGTTTTAAGAACTTTTTGAAACATAGAGATTTAAATTTTTAGTCTTGCATTCTACATGTTGATCAATAGCTGCTTAGCTATTTTGTACTGAAAGTTCTCCAGTTTCATTCTCACTGAAAATTACAAGCTCAGTAAAGCATCTAAAACACCACAAAAGTTTATAAGGCAGAACAGAAGAGCTTTCTGATCCCTCCCAGCTTGTAGGAATTCTGTTCTTCCTGAGAGATTACTATCACATTGGCCTGGCAGACAAGGCCAGCACAAGAAAAGTGCTGAATTACCCATACTAAGAAGTGGTGACATTTTTTATCCTTCCCAGAATTTTACTGTTAAATAAAAAAATCTAAAGTAAGACATCAAAATGGAAGCGCTCATTCTAAGTCCCTTCAAAGATAGTCAGTGACTGTATGTGTAGCCTGCCAAGAGATACAAGTCTTTACAACATGTGTCCTTCCCACCGCACAAGAGAGTGCTGTCTGGTTTACCTGCTGTCAGGTCTTAGGATGGAAACTTACCAACATGAGCAATTTTGTTTCTATACAGACAGCAAATACCTGGTGATAACTCCGCAACTGTTAAAGGTTTCCCAGTACCTCAAAGAATATATTTTGGGCTGCTTCCCTCTATCGCTGGATGACTTCAGAAAAGGCTGTGTCATAGGGAAGCAGATTTTTACTGTACTGCCTTTGAAGTCACTTTTAACATTTCCATTTTTCCCTGTGTAGAAATTACAAATAGCAAATTTCTACTAAAGTGTTTCATCCCCTCCAAGTTGAATTTTTAAAAAATAAATGCCAGAGGGTGAAAAGATCAAAAGCCCCCCCATGCTTTAGGAACTAAACCAGCCCCAGTTCCTAATGCTTAGGAGAGAAGATTGAAATAGAAATTAGGTATCCCCCATTTATCTATTGTTGCTCCCCACTATCAGGAATGGAATGATGGAATAAAGGGGCAACAGGACTGCACTCAGTATGGCAATACTTAGGAGAGACTTTGCATGTATGTGAACTATGGTTTCACTAACTGATGAAAATCAAGTGTCAATGACATCATACAGCCCTAAACGATGTCCATCAGGCTGCCTGCTTTCCTGCAGACACACCATCTGTTCCAGTCGAGGGTGCTAGAGGCTCGAGTCAAAGCCTATTGAAGTTACTGGAAAGATTCCCGTGAATCTTTGCCTCTGTGACTCATCCAGAGCTTATACAATGCACAAAATGTCAGGCTCGCAAACTGCACTGTGCAAACGCGACAGCTAAAGCCCAAACAAAGCACACAGTCAGCTCTCTCACACCAACACACACCAGGATTTGCTCTGCTAAAATCATCACAGCTGCAGGAGTACACAAGAGGAGGATAAAACTCTGAACTGCTGCTTTTTACTAAAAGGACTTTAGGAGACAAGAGAACTCTCTTAAAGCCAGAGGAATCAATTGTGCATCTTGAGCGATGCTGCCATCAGTGGGGATAATGTGCCCAAAAGGAAAAACATGGGTCACAGTGCCTGAGTAAATCAAACACCACAGGAGAGGTGGGAGGAAAAAAATCTCTGAAAGAGCAATTAGGCTAGGCAGAATTCAATGGCAGTGAGTAAAACAGGAGGATGTCATAAAAATAGTCAGCTGTATCTATAGATTTAACTCGTCTTCTTTAAGTAGAGATGACGGCATTTTTCTTTATCGAGATTACATAAAGGCACCCACCTCCCTGCACAGAGCTCCCACTGAAGTCAGCGTGAGTCATTTGTGCAGGCTGCTGAGAAATACATTCCCAGGAGAGCTAATTATTGCATATATCATAACGAGCTTGCAGAAGTGGCTTTATAAACATCTGCCACTGTTTCATTAGCTCCAGTTGAAGAAACAGAACAACTGTCAGCCTAAATGACATGGTTTGGTATTTTCCACAAATTCTGAAAATAAGGCAGTGAAGGGCAAATCCTAACAACACATTCAGTTTTCAAGTTTCTTTCAAGTAAAATATGTATTTTAAAAAGTGCGCTAATTTAATCTCCAGTCCCCCATGGGAACATGCAGTTGTTAGGACCTCTTCTCTACTTTATGCACAAGAAAAAGAGACAACTAAAAGGCTCCCCCAAGCCCTGATTTACTCTTGGACTTGCATAAAACAAAAGACTCTACCAGTGCTAATTGTTCAGCAGAACTCAATGAGGTGAGAAACATAAAATTTGAATGCATAAATTCAGCAAAACAGAAATGAGGTTTTATAAAGGACAATACTTGTGTGCTGCTCTCCATAGACTAAGAAGTCTATTGGCCTAAAACTTATGGCCTAAAAGTTTATGACTAGAATCTGTCCTGTCTGCAAAGATTTACCCATATTATATTCATAAACCTTTAAAGCAGAAGTCTGCTTGTGATTCAAGATCTTTACGTGATCAAATCCTTTTATTGATCAAGTACTGAACATGAGCCTTATGTATGGCAATTGAGATATCTGTCCCAGCATGAGCAACAGCAGAGGCTCTATGGCAATCCTGAGTGTTTAGATCATAGAATAGATACAAAGTTCATTCTTACTTTCTCATTTCAGGAGGAAGAATGAGAGGCTGCAGGGGAAAAGAAAAAGGACTTTAGAAATCAGAGAGACGGAAAATGAGGGCAAAATCTCAAGCAGAACACCTAATCCTGAAACTAAACTCTGGGATTTGCAATAGAATCTTTCTGGATTAGTGGTTCTTATTATGCCTCATACTCAAGAAATCCCTTCTTCTGAGAGACTTTCCTTGGTGGGTGAGAAAAACAGTTTCATACAATACTTTCTCCATATGGTTTGCAAGATACTGAGGCAATGACATCTCTCACTAGGTACAGCCTACTGAAAAACAGGGTTCTGATTAAAACTTACACTCATCTTTATTATCTTGTACCAGACAGTGTGGTTAAATAAAAATAATAAAAAATATTTAGCAAAAAATGAGAAAGGAAATAAGAATTATGTGGGGTTTTTTTTCCCAGGCTGACAATGTTTCTCTTGCTCATCAGTTGACCAATGAAGGTTTTCCTTGTACACACTTTCCTGATAATTTTTCAGAGGAAGATGCAGCTACACACCTGTCCCCTGTACAGCTTGCCTTTCAGGCAGTGTAGCCTCATACAAGTGAAGTAGCCCTTATTCAGCAGACCAAGGCAGCAGAACAGATTGACTGGCTCAATAGCTATTCCAAAAAACAATCAAAATGATCTATTTAGCTGTCATGAGATTCAGCACCTGGACAGTTTTTTATCTTTTTAATACTTCATTAACTTTTGCAAAGCAACAAAACATTTCAAGAAAGAAATGCAAAACAATGCAAGAATGAAAATCTGGAACATGATACAAAGAAAGAACAGAAGATAGACTCAAGGACTAAAATGGCTCTGGATGCCCTATTTTACTGGTAATTGCTTTGGACTGAGCCACATTACCTTGAAAAAACATGAAACTGAACTAAATATACTATTTGCTTTCTGTTTTGTAAAAACACTCTCTGGAGTCCATTCCACATCCCTGGATATAGAAAATTTACTCCAGAGGAACCAACCAATATTAACTGGAATAGGAAAAATGAGAATTAAGTTCAAAAAAGCAGTAGCTTTATTTTCCCCAGGGGCATCTCTAACACAAGAACTTATGGTGTCCCTCCAAACACTGTTCATGGGTGAGAATCCCACTCTACTTCCATTTTGTCACAAACTGAAAATCCAGCAAATACAGAAAGGCATTTTCTTTCCTAACTACTTTCCTTTCATCTTCCTTCCAGAAAGGTTGCTGAGTTAGAGCAGGTTTAGGCACAACTCAGATCAAGCTTTCTCCTTTAAATAACATTAGTAGGCCTAAAATGTTCTCATTTTTTAAAAAAATCTGGAACAGAAAGTATCATTCTGCACTGTATAGCAGGTATCTGGGACACTTTGTTATATTTTTTACTGCTTACCCATCCACATGCCTCAAAATTACCCGGGAAAACATTGGCATCAGTCATTATCTGGCCAAATTGGAAAAACTCCAAATCTTATCAAGTACATACCACAGGCTGCACCTAGTATTTTACCACTGTATTTATAGAACTGGGATATGGAAAGATTTAATCAGGGAAAAAAACCACACTCTTATTATAGCTTGACCAATTCAGAAATTACAAAGTCTACACTCACATTGCTCAAAGGATTGTCTGATGTGTCCTGTCTAAGGGAAGATGCCTCAAGCTGAATTTCCCTTTTTGTCCCAGTTATTTTAAATTTTTTCCCCTGCAGTTTGCTTTCTCAGCAGAAGGAATGCAAAGACATAGGACACTCAACTGAGCTGGGCATGCCTGTGATGATGGATGAGGGGATTTGTTGCCAAAAGCTTGTACGCAGTGCAGCACTCTGAGAGAAAACCCTGTCTGTGAGTGCCACGCTGTGAGGCAGTGCCTGGGTGAGGTTTTTCAGGACAAAGCACAGAAAAGTGGGCCCCCATGTTCGGAAAAAAACAGCTAACTCATGTTGGAAGGAATGCAGAGAAAGATGCTGGGGATTTAAAACTATCTTATAAGAAGAGACTAAACCAGCTCAGCTTGTTTCATTTTAAAAAGTCTGTGAGGGCATATGATTGCTTTTTGTAAAAAAAAACTGGAAAGGGACACAAAGAGGAGGAAAGAAAGGCTTAAAATGGCATAATGTTGGCACAAGAACACATGGCTGTGAGCCAGCCACATACAAATTTAGGCTGGAGTTTGGGGATTATTTCTACCCATCAATAAAGTGATGCTCTGGAACAGACTTCCAGTCGGGAACAGTGACTGGAAAACGCTTAATCAGTTTTAAGACAGAGCTTGATAAATCCTTTAAAAGGATAATAGGACAAGGCTGCCTACAATGACAGACAACTGGATTCAGTTTTGGAAGATTTCTCCAAGTACTAAGCTCCCAGACAATTGCTAAATGCTATATCGAATTTGCTAAACTCCGTGCAATATTAAGCCTAGAAATGTGTGCTTAATTCAGTTCTTGGCTTAAAAATATTGCTATTTTAAAGTGTCATATATAAAAATTATTTTGCATAAAGAAGGAAATTGAATGGCACAATAATGTAGAGACAGAATTATCTCTGATTTTTTCAATTTGTATCATCCCTTATTTCCAAATACTTAGATGATCCTACTATTGTAATTAAACCCTCCATCATTATTTTGCAAGGTACCAGTAACTGCCCTCATTATTTTGTGGCCGTAACATAAACCACAAAGGGGTCAATTAATTCATTAATTAATGAAGCATGTTGTAATGCCCAGAACGACTCTGTGAGAAAGATCTTTTAAATCACTACACTCAGAATTTGGAACCACTCCCTAAAACACTGGAGTGGAAAAACAGCTAGGCCAGCTACCTCAGAGTTATTCCAACCCTGGCTCAAGGACCAGTGACAACCCCCCAGAAGAAGATGTTTTCAAATATTTTGGGGTTTTTTAACTACATTGCCATTCAATTGGCTCAGCTACATCAATAGCCTAACAATCCCTGCTTGATAAAGGAAGATGGATTAAAATCTTGGGAGACTTGAAAGGCAAAAGCTCCCTAAAGGTGGGACTACATTCATTACAACAGCTTTCTGACAAGCACAGTGGTCAGTCCTGAAAAGATGCCACCGTTCCTCTCCTAAGGAAGATTTTTGACTTTTCCCCATGACTAGAACAAGCAATAGGATCTAAGCTCCTCTCTGCCTGTTTGAGTCTCTCAGATTGCCAATGTTAAGGTTCATTTATAATGTCTTCATTCAAGGAAACTAACAGCAATTGTTGCAATATATATTATTGATAGAGCTGAACTAAACTCTATTTCAGTTCAGCTTTTCAGGAGACTTTTTGTGAAACACAGCACTGTCCAGGGACCCATAAAGTAAAGATTGCATACGGTCTAGATGCCTTAATGCAGAGTCATCTCAGTAGGATGACAGCTGCTGAGAGCTCTAAGAAAGATTAATAAAATGATAACAGCTTCCTCAGAACAGCTTTTTTGCTATCACCCACAAAGTCTTTTTGGGACAGTGCCTTCCCAAGGGGTACCTCATCAGCATCTTTAGCCAGATTGTGGCATGTCTCTTTGTTCTGCTGCTTTTTATTGGTAATGGGAAGAAAAGGATTTAATTCCCAGAGCTGGTTGTTCATCTTTTTTTTGTTCTATATTCTACTAAGATTTTACTTTCTAAACCTGCTGTACTTCCTAATTCAAATTTACACTCAACACGGGTTCTTCAGGGAACATGCAAAGTTACATTCCTTTGTGGTCAAGGAATCACAGCAGAAGTTCTGCGGGTCCAAATCCTGCCCAGCTTCTCCCTGCTCCAAGCTCACCCTGGCTACCCCTGCTTCAGGATTGACAAGATGCCAGCTGTGGAAAAGGCATTCTGTGTCCATGCGCTACCACCTAGTGGTACCCACTGCTCCCGCACACAGTGCCGTGGGACAAATTCCTTACAGCTTGCTGGGCTTCAACACTTCCAAACTTTATCTCAAGTTTCTGGCTGAAGTCTGGAGGAAAGGCATTTCTCATGCTCTACCCGGGCATGGCTCCTGTAGCACCTTCAGGCTGATAGTGGAGTTTCCCTAGGCCACTGAGAACAGTAGCCTGGATTCTCACCATTACTCTTTTTTCCAATTTGGCTGTCCATCCCAGGGAGAGCTCTGCCCAAGCCATCAGTCCCTCCTGCAGCAGACAGGGCTGAAGCTGTGTCTGAGCAGAGACCTTGAAGGACTGCCTCAGCAGAACCTGCTGCTCTCTGGAGCTCAGCTTCCCCTTCCCAGGGTTAAGTAGCCAGCTGGGCTGTTGATCTGCAAGACCGATCCAAATTTTAAAGTGACTCTGGTCCTTTTTGGGCAAACTACGGCTGTGGCCATCAGCTTCCAAGGCTGCTCCCAGGAGCAGCACCCTTCAGCCACTGTACAAAACACAGCCCAGCAAGTGCTGCAGTAAGACAAACTATTACACCCAATTCTGCTCCCTGATTTATCAGTGATGACATATTTATATGCCATTGCAGAGCACTCATATTTGATGCTGAGATGAGGCATGCGAGTACTGAACATAAATATTTCCTCTCTGACTAAAATTCACCCTCTTTACTTTTTGTTTGCTAGTTAGTAGATTTTAGAGTTGGAAGTACAAAAGAAATGTTAATTATCTAACCAGCTTAAATATGTGGTGAAAACACGCATTAGTGCAGAACTCTAACCTCAACTTTCTTTGGAAGAAAAGTAGGCAATTCCATTCAAAAACTCTTGACATTTTGTTTCAGCTGATTTTGCAACTTAGACGTTTTTCATCAGCCAAAGATCACAGGCCACTAGTTTAGGATTGTAGTGAAATATGGGATGATTATTGTTTAGCAGTTCTTTATGTAATGTATTTCTAAAACTTCCTGTTGTCTCTACTATCCATTTCTTGTCCTTGCTTCAAAAGCTTTCACAAGCTGGTTCTATCCTAGAAAAAGGCTGATTTTCTATTTCTCTTCCTGTACTTTCACACAGCCTCCCAGGTTACCTCAGAAAAACCTTCCACCTGAAGTTCACTAAACCCACTACTGGTACAATTTAAAAGAATGCCATTCCCTAGTGCATTCTGCTAAATCCAGCCCAATAACAGTGGTAAGCACTGAAGACAAGGAACACAATTTTTACCTGGTTTCTGTTCATCTGGCCCAGCTCCAGCCTGCTGTTCAGGCTCACCTACCGATCACATGTCTTGTTTAAGCCTGTAACCCTCCATGGATGGTGCTGTAATTTTTCTGATGTATTTATCCCACATGCATATACTTGTGGCCTAGAATTTAAATCAAACCACATCAGACAAAGCTCCTCATTGCCTTAAGTTTGAGAACCTTTTTCTAGGCAGCTGACAAAGCCTTTCCCCAAACATTAGTTGAGAGAAGGATGTGACGAGTTCCATTTGTTTAAAATGCACAAGGGCCCAAAAAATTTCTCATCTCCTAATCCTCCATCTTCATGAGTCTGGATTTAGCCCCACAACCTGAGTGAGAGCTTGTTAATTCAGGAGTCTCTTGTGTCTGAGTGAGGAACAGAATTACTGAGTAGGCAGCAGAGCTGTGGCTCATAGCTGTCACTGCCAGTGGAGCAGCCATCGTGGGCAGATCCATGCAGCCTGTCTCCTCCCTCACCTCCTCATGTTAGACCAAGGCTGCATCTGCTCTGGTTCTGACAAATGGGAATTCTGTAACCCTTCTCATTCTCATGGTCTAAAGCTAATCCTGACAACAAACCCATGAGGTGAGGAGCCATTACTTTCCAAGTTATAGAGCAAAATAAATGAGCAAGTCAAATTGTCTGTCTCAAAACTATCAACAGAATAGGTTTGAATGCAGAGCTTTGTGTTTAAGCTTTGAACGTGGGATGCTCAGCACTCTCTTCCACATTTGACTTGCATAAGAACTAAAACACATAATATTTCTAAAACTGTCAATTATTTCTTTTCAAGCCTGTAAAAGTTTCACCATGCACAGCTTGCAATTCTGCACACCATTCAAGCAGAAAATGCACCCACAGGAGACCGTGGAGCAAAGCAGAGGAATCAGACAAATCCTTATCCAACCCCCAGCAAATGCTACAAAACTTTAACCTCCGTGATGACCCCCTGACCTCTAACAGGCACTAACCACCAAACCTTTCTCCTCTCTAACAACTTCTGCTCAGTAGGTGCTAACACTCTTAAATTCAGAGTGGCTACTTTCAATCCATAATTGAGGTATGTTACTTGTATTTCACACCTGTGCCTTAAAACTGTTTCCCCAGAGCTGTTAGCTCTGATAAATCACAGCTTGCCACAAACCCAAGTTCTTTCAAATAAGAGGGATTGTCAGCAATTTAATCTCTGTATCAGATCAGTTTGCTCATTGAGCTTCTCAGCCAAAAGCAGCATCAAAGACAACTTGCTAGAACTGCACAAAATCAGGCAGCTGCCTGCAAAATTATGAAGGGAGGATGGGTTTAGAGCAAGCTTCCTGATGTTGGACTGGAAAGAGAGAGATGGTGGTGGCTGGGTGTGTGAGCTGCAGCTGTGTAAGACTGCTGGTGTATTGATAGCTCCTAAGAATGTAGAAAAGGTCATTTGAAATGCTGGCAGCAAGTGGGTGCAGTGCTGGTGTGGCCCCTGGGTGGTCCCACAAGGACTGGCTGAGGATGAGCTTTCACAGGTGCCGCAGGAAGAATTGGGATGTTTAATACTTGAACCGGCAGACATTTTGTTCTAAGTGCTAATGGGACTGATTAAACCATTTGTGTTTCCTGTATAAAGGAATGCAGAAGCTACATTTTAATGCCTGGGGTTTTTAAAACTAAGTTATGCTTAAGCTATACGAAATAAAGGTTTTAAATTTACTTCACTAGTTACATGGATCTCAACTTTACACGTGGTTCATTAGAGACCCTGGATAAAGCAGGACTACATCTACTGGGATTTCTCATGTAGGATTGTTGATGCAAGATCTCTCATTTCTTCTGCTTTTATGTACATAACCTGCCTGACACATTTACTTCAAGACAGAGAGGTTCATGTCTCAAGTTTTCTGTGCATAGCCTAAAGCTCTGGTAAAAGATAAGGGTCTTTGCATAAAAGAGAATGAGATCCAGCTGTGAAGTTTCAAATTTCAGCCCTTCTTCAGACACGGAATTTGGACTGGAGTTCACAGTTTCTAAATTGCACTTCACTGTTTGTATGCTGTAAATTAGCTGGTCTGTTCTTTGGGACAGCTCTTTTTTGTTCTCAGCAGCTCTGCTATTAAATGCCAATTTAAGACATTTAGGCTTCCAAGCAGTGACTTCGCCTTTCACTTAGGTCTTGAAGAGAAAAGGATTGTGACACATCAAAGTAAGGGAAATACATTACTAACAGGTGAAATCCATTTGTGTTGGGAGACAAGTCTGGTGAGAAAGGCACAGATTTTATATCAGCTTCCTGTATGAGCAAAAAAATATGTATTTTAGAGAAGAAAGTGTTGAGCTTCAATTTTACTATTCTTAAGTTTTACCTTATTTTGACAAATATTTATCCCTGAGGTCCCTTGCAGATCTCAAGAGAAGAAAGTACCAAGTACTGTTCTCAGCTTTAGTAACTACTAGCAGTACATTAACTGAATAATGAAGGCTGAGATTTGTTCTTTATTTTTAAATTAGGTTTTATTATGCTAAGAAGAGACCAAGACAAGGAATCTACACTATCATCCAAGAACCTCCACAACTCATCCATCATGATGTGCTAGCCAACAGAATATTAGTTATTCAATATCTTATTCGTAGTGTATAAGCAAGTAAAAAGAAGTAGTATCTTGTTTATAAAAAATGGGAAAAAGGCACTAAAGCCTTAACAAATGTTTGTTCGCATAGACCATGTCCAAAGTAAACACTGAATTGTCTTCTGTTTTTTTAAGACTCTGCGATCTTCAAAAACCTCAGAACAACTAATACACAAAGTTTTAAGGAAATATTAGGCAAAACATGTGTTGCAAACACTAAGCAGTACTTTTATTGCCAAATTGTTCTAAATACATGAACTCAAGTAGTTCATGCTTTTAAATCAGAACAGACAAAAGAAAAAACCCAAACCCCCACATCAAACCCAATACCCAATTCATACCCAAATAAAAATCCCATGCACATTTAGGAGCCAACTGGTTTTAAATGCTTTACTGAATCCCACACATTGGAATACTCCTAATCAAGATACTGATTGATCACATGCATTAGAAAATAATTTCCAATTGTAAATACCCTCTTGAGGGCTGCAAATTACTAATAGATTATTTAACAAGAAGCTGACATTTAATTTCCTGAGTTTTTGAGTCAGTACATTTTTTATCTGTGAACACAAAGATCTTCAGAAAGAACCTAAGCACCATGAACATTTGAATAAACCCCAGAGGAAGGATCAACATGATTGTAATCAGATTATTTTTGATCTTCTGCCACTAGATGGTGTCTGGTTACCTGAGCTGTAACCACAGCTGCATTAATCAAAAAATAACCTTCAGACTCACTGAATTCTCGCGCTTAGAGCTTTTGCTGATATTTTGGGTAAGCTATTTTCAAGGGAGATTTGGCTTTTCAAGTCCTACTTTTGATCTCTGTATGGTCTTTTAAATGGGAAAAGATGAAGTCTTTGATGAAGATTCTTGCATAAGCAGAAGCAACGAACTACAGTGCACCTTAATTGCAACCAAGGAAATGTAAGCCAGGCTTGAAACAATGCAAAATATCTTTCCTAAAAATAAGGGGGAAAACAAAAAGGAGAGTAATGCAAAGTCCAGAGGGCAAAAACCAGCACTACTGTCCAACTTAGCAAGGATCAAAGGACCATAAAAGTCAGTCTGAAGAAAAATGAAACCTTTCCTGTATGTGTTGTGCAGCTTGGCATTTGTGGTGTTCTACCTTCCATTTGAGAGCTACTGCAGGGCTGTTGAGAGGGAAGCTGCAAGTAAAAGAAAGGGTATGAGAGCATGGAAGAAATGTGGGGTCCAGGCTTGAATATGTAGTGGCAAAGAGTATTATCTGTTTTACCCGTCTAATTAAACACAAGGACAAACAGAAAACTTCAATGCTTTGCTCTGTTCCCAGATCTGCTAATAAATAAGGCACCAGGGGGCCTCAGTCATTCACTAGCAACAAAACCATGGCACGTTAACTCTTTACTTGCTGAATTAATACATTTCAAAGACTTTGAGCAAGAGAGGCAAAAGAGAAGCAATAGAAAAGGAGCACTAAAATTCAGCTACATAGAAAATTGCAGTAAAATTACTAGAAAATGTGACTCAGCTCATTTTACTGTTTGCATAGCAAGTTTCAAAGTTTGCATGGCGAGTTTCATGGTGGAAAAATAACAGATCCCCCTTACTACTATCAAAATGGGGTATGGAGTGATTTAAAATTGAGTTTTTAAGAACTGTTTGAGGCCCTTTGATCAGCTCAAGTATTGAGGGTGTTTGGAGCTACCAGTGCTGTGCGTGAAGGAAGTCAAGTCAGGGATTAAATTCATGAGTTCAGGGCTGTTTAGCCATAATTTAAGAGAGCCCTCTTTGAGCCTTTCCTCAGTGATACTGCACATACAAGCAAAAAGCTGACTCTTATTCTGTGAGAGTATTACAAATCAGTGGATCCACCACAAGTTTTTTTGCACTGATGTCAGGTTGCATGTAGTCTCTCCCACACATCTGGAGCTTGTAACTTAGCACACTTGAAACCATTCAACAGCTGCCTGGCAACAAGATCAATCCAAAGTAATATTTTCTACAGAATAACTTCGATTTTATTTTCTTTTTCTTCTTTAAAACTCTAGAATTACAGCCATTTGAGCGCTGTAAGGAGACTGCACACAGAAGTAATGGGGTTGTGGGATCCAATTACAAGCAGCCTAAAAAACCCCCTAAACCGTCTCTGATCTCCAATCTATTTTCCATTTGAGACAGCTGCAGCTGGATGCATCTTGGGAGTTCAAGGCAGCACACTGATCCAAGATAGGAAGAATAAAACATTGTTCTCTTGCACAACTCTCAGAAGCTTCTCAAGTCATGAAAACAAACAGAAAACTGTACTTGAAGGCTCTCCCTTTGGAATTAGTAACTTGCCTATCCATCTGAAATGCTGAATCAGAAATTACTGTAATTTAAGTGATACTGGGCAGTTTTGCATTAAGAAAATTATACCTGAGCCATGTACAATATTATGGCTAACTTGAGGATGATAAACTGTAGTTAGATGGCTATTTAGCTGATTACAGTAATACAGTACTTAAAGTTTAAAACATTAGTTGTTTTACAACTTGATGGTATATATGGGCAGTAAGGAATAAATTCTGAGACTTGCCTGAAGGTACACTGCACTCAGAAGTATTTTGCTGCTGAATGTTTTGGCATCTGATGACTGGACTGACTGTCTTTTAAACATTCTATGTGACCAATTGCAACCCAGCGTAGAACAAATGCAGAATCCAAAATACAGAAATACAGAATATAAGAGAGCTTATCTCCAGCATAGCTTTCTGTGATACAGCAGTTCATTGTCCAAACCCCTGATTATACCTCAGATTTCTATAATAAAATCATTATTTTGTTCATATTATATCTTTTTAGTAACTAAAAAGACAGAATCTTTAATTTAAATGTGTTTCATAAGGCTCCCTTTACCATGACAACATTAATACTCACTTCACTTCAACATAATATCAATCATTTGGATGAAGGTCCTTCTTGTCCTCCTGATCTTTTGAGAAAACACTTAGCTCCCATCCTACATTTGCAGCACATGTATCTCTGCAGCAAACTCTGAGGGCTGTGCTCTCAAACTTCATGATTCAAGACTGCAGCTTGAGAGGTAAGCTGCTAACCTGATACTTATGTTAATAGCCTGGCTTTTAACTACCTAAATGTTGGAAATTTTCATATCCCACTAGTGAGTTTGAAGCTATTGCTTTATGCCAAATATTTATAAGCAGGCAGTAACTTAGCCCAGAATGTCTCTTGACTCTGAATTACACTGTTAGCCATCCCTGCACAGTGAATCACATGAAAGTAATGAGGAGCAGATCCAGAAGGGGTCTTACTCATCCCAGATGTGGCACTGAGACCCTCATATCCCCTTCCTGCACAGTCGGTCAACTACAAGGTCTAAATTTCACCTGGTGCTTACCCAGCTCAACAGTTGGACCCTGTCTAGGACCCAGCACAATTTCAGAGGAAACATCTCTTTGTGTCTCATAGCACCCTTCCCAGTGAAGCTCCCCCTAAGTGCTCCTGCCTTCCTGTATCCAAAAGCCTTTCAGCTGCACTTTGCCAGTGGGAAGACTCCTGTGTTCATGCCAGTTCTTCTAGAGTTGCAGTTTGGTGGATTAATTCCCCTCTCACATGAGATATGAATACAGCTCTCATTTTCCAGGGCTTCTCTCAGTCCTAGGGCTTTCATGAGAGACGGGCTGTAGCTCTAAGAATTCATTAGCTCTAAAAGTTCTAACTAGGACCAGCAAATGCACAAATAGCTATTTTGTGTGCTGGAATAGGGCTACTACAAGACAGAAATGCCAAGAGCCATGAAGAATAACATACTTTCAGAATGACTAGGAAAAGAAAAGACACCAACTATTCCAGCTTTCAATGCTTCCCTAAAGGCAAGCTTAGTGTAAGTCTTCTACCACCTAGAGAAAGGGCCTAGAACCCAAACCTTTGGGGAAATGACAGAAGCCATGCCACTTGTCACATTAAAGGAAATTCCTATTGGACTTAGACTTCAACACTGAAGTGGTTCAGGGCTGAGATGCTGTCCAGAGAGGCTGTTGCATCTCCATATTTGGGGATTTCAGAAGCTGACTGAACAACATCCTAAGTAATGTTCTCTTACATGGAAGTTGTACCAGCTTCCAGCTGAAGACTTGACATGCTCCAGAGCTTCCTTACAATCTGAATTTCTCTATGAATTTTCTAAGAATGCATATAGTTAACAAGCTTAGGAAACAGTATCATGTGTGTTGGTCATTTTATTTGCCTTTTGGAGCCAAGGTTATTGAGGGTCATGTGTATAAAAGCTGTGGTTCTAGAAGAAAAAAATATTCTGGATAAAAATCTGTGAAAGAAACTCTTCCTGTGTGTTTCTTAACTGTCGTACATTTGTCGCTAATTAAAACAATGTCTGAAGGAGTGTTTTTTTAATATAAGAATGTGCTCATTCTCCTTTTATGATTCCTCATTAAAGTAAAAACCAAGCTCAAAATGAAAGAAATAAGAATTGCATAACTGCAGGAACATAAATTTGTCACAGCACCAGAGAATGAAAATGAAGCTAAATTTTCTTGCTCCACTAGTAATAGAATACTATTTCAGAACAAATGTACAATTTACAGAGGTTTTCAGACACTAATGTAATTTCTCACAGGCAGTCAATAGAGCAGACAAACCAAGAAGCAGACAAATACGAATACTACCAAGTTATCCTTGAAAAGTTTGGATTCCAGGGAACACACAGTGAGGACTGAACTTTCACAGGGAGCACATAAATCCCACAAGAGAAGCAATTTCCTCCTTTCTGTCTTAATCAATGGGTAACATTAAAAAACATCTTTACTGGCAAATCCCAGGCTCCAGGTCCATAAAATTAATCAGTAAAACCTAGCAGAGAGATGGGTATCACAGGCAGCTAGGGTAAAGCACATGAAGAGCACAGACATGTGTCATTACTGAAAGTTTTCCTGCCGTGACAGAGCACAGACATCTGTCTGGAGGAGATATATCGTGCCAATTGTTTTTGGCCCAGGACCAAATACACTTAATTTAATAGATACAAAAGGTCATATCAAACATCATCCTCTGACTTATTAGTTGGGTGTAACAGTACAGAATCTAGCAGACATGCCAGGATTTAGGATACAACACCGATAAAGCAAAGCTCATGGGTTCTTCAGGTTAAATTCAGATAAAAATGCCAGTGTGGCCTGTTAGCACAGAAATTGAGTGACAAGCCATATAAGCACAGAAATTGATTGCAGTATATCACCCTTTTACTGTTTTGAAGAAATCAGTGCCATGGATGGATTGTCACTTGGCAAGCAAAAGCCTAGAAGGATACTCTGCCTGGAAGAGGATGAAATGTGTAATTTGCCATCTCCCATATGTGTTACAACAGACCACTAAGAATAGATTATTAATTACAGTGAAATCACTTAAATATACATGAGATACATTTTCTCAAAGGTTGATCACTAATAAGACAGCCTGCAGTTCAACTCAAGGGGATAAATCTCATGCTTACAAATGCATCAATAGGGACCTCTGGATTTGAGCTGCTGGATAGGTTTACCAGCTTCTTAGCACATTAGTACTTGGCTGCTGTTTAGTATTAAAGGAGGTCCCTGTAACACACTCACTGTACAGTAAATGTGCACAGGAAGTCATAGCTAGAGGTTTTAGCCTTGGAAAAGCTGGTGCAGGTGGATATTAGTTGGGAATACCAACTTGAGGGAGCAGCTGCAATTGGCTGAAATGCCAACGGTGGCTCACCAGGATATCTGGAGCTGTGTCAGAAATTAGGGAAGTTATGCCTGGCAGCATGCTCTCCCTCTGGTTGGGAGCTGGATGGATTATTACTGTCTTCGGGCTTACCTGGTTAGGTGTCTTATCCGCATGAAGCAGAGAACAGAGATGTGAAAAACAAAACCTCCCACTCTTGGGTTTTGCCCTCAAACAAACAAAACTTTGCCCTTAAAGAACAGGATCTGCAGTCAATAGTGCTGGAAGAGCCTGGGATAGTATGGTTCTAGTGGGAAAGGAAGAGACTGGAAAGGTTTCTGAAAACCAGTGTAACACATCTTAGTCTGCCACTCAGCAGCACAATGATGAACTGACTGAAGACCTCAAATACACAGTTTGGCCATCATCTTAATTACTAACCCCACCTCTTAAACTTAACACACTTTGGCATCCACTGCCATAAAACCTTCAGTTGCCTTGCCACAACATTTTTCACTTTCACTATAACCCTGGGAAGATTTCCCCAGTGCTGTTGTGCAAGTTACTGGGTGAGATCCAGAGGCACCATGTGCCATGGCCCACTAACATTTCTACAGCTGACCATTTTCCTCATGTTGAAGGCCCTGCACTACACAACTCCTCTGTGTGCTTCCTATGTGTTCCAAACACCTCACTGAGTAGGAAACACTGCCTGCTTGGAGTGAGTAATGCCATCACAAACTAAATGGATTCTGGTGAATACTAAAGACTAAGAAGCCAAAAGCTGAAACATAACATCCTGGTTATTTGTGGGAATGGCAGTTTGGCCCCACTCTTCAGCTCCAGAATCCTTCTGATCAAAAACCCCATTAAGTTACGGCAGTCCTTTCTGCTTTGCCACAAAGCAGCAGGGAAGGTCACTCATTGCATTCCACTGCCAGCCAAGCCTTTTGCTTGTCAAGCAAAGCTCCCCACTCATCAATATGTACGTTTGTTGGATGCAATATACTGACCTTCCACCAGTTTTACTGCCACGCTATCCTACATTTAAAGGATAAGATAAAGGACAGACTTCAATTAGATTAGAATTTAAACAAAGAAAGTGATTCAATCAGTTCATGAACAATCTCCTGCCACATCTCCAGCAGAGGACTTAGGTTCTGCAGGTAATATTTCATTCTTAAAGACAGGCCAAACAGGGGACTTCTCACAACTGTATTCCCTATAGCCATAGGTGTTTCACATCCTGTTGGCTTTTTTGGGTTTTTTTGGGTTTTTTTGTTTGTTTCTTCTCCAGCAAATTCTCCAAGGAATATGTTATGAAATACTACACAAAAACCCCCAGTTTGCATTTAACCATAGGTTAAACTGATGCATTGTGACACTGCCATGGAGGGGCCATTATCCTCTAGTAATCATCTGTCATTCTTAATCACATGCCGGCAAGTTAAAAATCTAATACGTTGTGACAAAACTGTGCAAGTGGATAACTGCAGAGTTAACAGTTTGTCAGCCTGGAACAACACACTGGTCAGGATGCTGAGCTTCAGAAAGCCACACTGGATTTTCACCATGAAGAAGGTTATTTGCAAGTTAAAAGGCAAGTAAAGTTGGGGTTTTCAAACACCCTTCAGATGGAAAGGTAGCCAAACCATCCAATTAAATCATAAGGAAGCCACTCCTACTTTCACTAGTTTCATTTTTTTGCTACTTATTGCAAAATTGGTAAGCATCATTAATAATCTTACCAGTGAGTATTTTTGTGTGTGCTGGAAGATCTGAATGGACCCATTTAAGAAGACATTAATTTACCTCTGGAATAACTCTAGGAAGAATTTTGTCTTTAGTTTAAACATTGAAGCAATTGTTGTTCATTCCTGGAAAACCTGGGAATCTACAGATTTTTGTAGCAAATACCCCATGAACTGCAGTTACATGGAATCTTTTCTTCAATCAGAGACTGATATGGGACTACCAGGCCCAGCCAATTATAATAATAAAAATTAGTAATTAAATAAAACACAATTTTTAAAATTATCTATAACCTAAAACATAATGTAAAAATATATCTGAAATTTACTTTCTCCTGAGGTAAGTCTAGAACTGTCAAACAAGCAACAGTTAGAAAAAGGACAGAGTAGGTGAATTAGACCCAGGTCAGCAGGAGAAAACCCTGTCTTATAGAAAGATACCATTAACTCTCTAGGGTTAGAAGAAAGAAACTGAAAATTCACATTTTCAGCATCCAGAATACCTGTGAACTTTGAAGTGGAAAAACATGATAGACACAGGAAGAATATCCTCAAGTGGCTAATGCTAAATATGTCATCAAAAGTTGACATTCCTGGCTAGACTGTGATTAAAATAAGGAGCTCAACATCAGTGAACATTTTGGAGGCCAAAGATTTAGCAAGATTCAATGAGAAAGCAAACAGATACAGAAATAGAGAACTCTGGAGGGCCAACATGCAGAGACCACCCAAGCACTAGCAGCTTATAACAAAAGGTGTGAAGAAAACTTGAGGGAACTTGAGCAGAGGCTCACCCTCTAACAGCTCTGCTGGGGGTTCTCAGTGAAGGCAACCCTTTTTCTCTGCTGTTAAAGGCTGCCTTAAAGCTGGGACTCTCACCCTGGTCCTTGCCTGAGCTGTGCCACAGCCAGGCACCCCATTGATTCAGGTCCTGGCCAACTTCCCAGTGTGGCTGTGGGCCTGCCTCCCCCTGTGCACTTGGCTGGCAATCACTGATCCTGGTCACTATGCCCAAACCTGACTATGATCTGTGATCCTGACTCAGTTTCCCAGCTTACACACTGCAGCTTTGCTTGGTGCTCCGGTCCCTGGGCTGAACCCAGCTACCCTCACTGGCACTGACTGCCTCACTTGGGGTACAGTGGGACTGGTCTATGGCTGGAAAAGCCACGGCTTCTACTGGCCTCCCTTCCCTGAGGAAACAGCTTTGCCCTTGCGGCACATTGGCATTGAGCTACAACAGCTGAGGTTAGCAACAAGCATTAGCTGAGAAACAAAACACCATGCTACAGCTTTTTTAAAGTTCCTCATTTCTAGGGACTGGAATGTTGAAGTTGTGCAAACTTTGAAGTTTTTGTGAACTGCCACTGACATGGATCTGCTGAAGCTTCCCCTCATTTACTGCTGCTTGCTCCCAGATATGATACCTGAGTTCCTCAGTCTAAAAACTCAGTCTACAGTAATAGTTTCACTCTTTGTGCTACAGACTACTCAGAAGCTTGTGCATCAACACTAGAAGTTCTGCTGAGGTATATTTTCCTTGACATCTTTGTCATTGCTGAATGATTTGCATAGAATTAGATGACTAGTGTTTAATAATAACCATCATAATGCATGAAGAGGAACATTGTGTTGATTCAAAAAAAAAAAAAAAAAAAACCAAAACCAAAACAACAAACATAAATCAATGCATACAGTCCAATTCCATGTGCAGAACAGATTCCCCACAACAGATCACCAACAATCTCCTGTGGTAACTCCAAATTATACCCTTTGGATCCCAGTAGTATTCATCTTGCAAAGCACCCTATCCCCTAGAAACCCAGCACTGGGGCATTTTTGAGCATAGGGATAAATTCTGCTCCTTTTTATTCTTGTCCTTGTTCTATATTTTCACTGTTATAAGTCTGAAGTATGGGATTACTGAATTATACTTACTTGACAAAGGTAAATAAGAACTTACAACCAGCAAAAAGATCAAGCCAAAACCAGAAAAGACCCAATGTTTTTCAAGTACTCTCATGTATTTGTCTTGAAGTATCCTACTGCTTCCAGAATACAAAGTTGCAACAGCAGCTTTTCCCCCTATGATGCTGCATCTTGGAAGAGAAGTACCATCACTAGATATGAGTTAGCTAAACTCCAGAACACAGCAAGAAAATGTATTTCAGACACCACATATCACTTCTTCTGCAGGCATGATATTCTTTTTTATAGAAAATAAAAACCAACCATTTTTATTAACTGTACTGCAGATACCTGTACAGAGTGTAAACTTTAATATTTCACCAGATAAGTGAATATTTCTGGAGAAAGAGTTATCAAGCACCTTCATTTCAACAAATTTTTGATATTTACAGTAAGACATACCTGATTAAGTGTATGAATAGAATGAGTTAAAAGTTACAAAAAGTTATACAAAAAAATCTTTAAAATGTTTATATGTTTTGCTGTTTTATGATAAATATACAATTAAAGATGAAGATGTCACACAGTCAAGACTCAGAATTGGCTCTGTTTAAAATTGTCACTGTTGTGTCTAAAGAGGGAGTGAGGAAATTAGGATGTTAGCTTACTGCTCTGATCATGACACACAATGAAATGTGCTCTGGCAGGAGCCTCACAAGCCCTGTTTTGCTCTGCCACAGGTTGGTTTGCAGGCAAGCTTCCTTCCCAACACACAGTGGGGAAACCAAACTTCACTCCCAGATTTGTACTGCTAATTTGACATATGCATTTAGATTTTCCCTCTCCAAACTTACTGGTGATGATGAAAACATCAACTTCACTTTGATTTTCAGAACACCATTTTTGCTGTTACTGAACACTGGCACTTAAAAGGGGGCATCACTACATTTTTTTCTTTTAAGCACTAAAATAGAGGTGAACTTTCTGAAAATCAGATTTTAACTGCCATGGTTTCTTATGGTCTGCAAAAAGGCATGGCATGGTTTGCTAAAAAAGAAGGATTGCTAAGATAGAATTCAGAGACCACTTTGAGGCTCACAGAATCAAATGTAGAAATATTATTTAAAAACATCTCAGGAAACAAATGTAACTATCTCTTTAAAACCACCTGTCTTCCAGTGAATCAACATGCATTCTTTGATGACCTACCAGTGATTGTTCAAAATATCTAAATTCTGTTTAGTGGATTTGAGGGAACTACTCAGGAATCCACCTCAAACAGGAGAAAGATAAATCTCTTAAAACCTAACAAAAACTTCAAATATATCCACTAAACAGTGTTTATTTTTTACAAATCATGTGCTGTAGGAAAGGATCACATGAGCCAGGGTGAGAATTATAAACCTTACAACACATAGATAAAGTACTTCTGTAGTTGAGATTCAAGTTTTTGAAGTGAAAGGAGTGGTAGTGAGAAGGAATATGGTTGGGCAGTAAATATGTGCTATTACTGGGTATTTCCCCTCACCTGTTCATCCTTGGGACTCCCTGATTGTTTCTCAGCTAGAGATAAGCCCAGCCACATATATGATGGGCTAAGCATACCACATCTGCAGAAAACTGCTGTGCACTCCAAGGTACAATTCGGTCTCAGGATTTGAGTAGTTCCATTCTCTTTACTCTGTTCTGTGTTACTTCAATTTTGCCAAGAGACACATCCTCCTTGTGTGGGGCAGATGCAACTAAGGCCTCCACATTTACCTTTAAAACCAAAGAGATAATTTTACAAGGAATAAGGTGAAGTTGGACCCAACCTGGGCAGTTCTGTCTTACTTAACTGCTACAAAAACAGCCTCTGCCTGTGTGTGTGTATCTGCATATGTGCATTGTGGCTTGCTGTGAGCAGCATGGAGCACCTATCTTCAGGGCCTGATTGTGTTGATAGGAGTGAATTGTTTACAGCACATTTCCAAAAGGTGTCTGCTGCTCTAAAGCTTATTTTAATGCTCAGTTTCTCTCTATACAATCTACTCCAACCGTGTTGTCAGGGCAGCGGCAAGTACGGCCTCCCGGGGTAGCCAAGCAGAGGTGAGTACAACCACCATTATTCACCGTACAGTAGTTATGTCCTGGGAAAAAAACAGAGATGCAAAACTTTAGAGGAAAAAAAATGCATACAAGAGATGTTAAGATTTATGGCTACACTAGGAAAATAAGCTTTGGGGAGATAAGAGTCACCGTACCCCTTGTGTCAACTTGACATTCACATGAAAGAAAAATCAAGATATCAGAGTGAAAGAGGCAACATGAATCGAGTGGGCTGTTCCTAAAACACCTTCATAAACTGGCCACATGGTCACAGATATTAGAATGAAGAGAAGTCAGTAAATAGAGAAGTGCAACGTGGGGACAAAGTCCAAAATGCTACAGAACACCATCCTCAGATACTCAACCTTACAAGGACAGAGGAATGATCCATGAAAACAAACAGAAATAAATTGGGTGGTTGAGGAACTGTTAACATTAAAGAGAAAAATGAAAGGGAAGTCAGTTCCAAAAGCAGTGGATCAGAGAGGAAAGGCATCCATCCAGAAAACCACTTGAAACATACATAAGACATAGAAAGAAATGACACCAAGGTTCTGAATATTATAGGTATAAGCATATACTCAGAGCACAATGTTGTTGAATTTTACACTGCTTACCAAAATGAATCTGTGAATTAACTAGTAATAACAATATAACTGATTTCTTAATTATGACATTTGCAGGTATTTTTAAGCTCTGAGCCAAAACTTTCACTAAATTGTTTTTTATTGCATGTATTGAGTAATTTGATGAGAAACTATCCTAAGGGGTTTTTTAGTTCCAAAGTAAAAATAGCACAACTCCTACAATTCCAGCCATATTGTAATAAAAACCAGCAAATGCTTCTCCTGTGACTTGCTAAGAATACATAACTGCACAATGATACAGCTTCACAAAAACCAAATTATATTTCAAACGTTTCAGCTTCCTCTCTTCCTCTTTTCAATAGCATATTTGAAAAATTTAACATTCAACAGAGCAGAAGGGCCAGTTCAGTCCAGCCACTCTACCACCTGCTGTTTTCTGAACATTCCATCTTGAAAAACATTGGATCTCATTAAGGACATCTGGAAGACTATAATATTTCTGTAGTTTAAACTTAATAAGTGAATAAGGCCCTAGCCATGAATATAGCATTCAATTTATAAGATGATACATTAGCATTTTACAGGTCAGATGCTCATCTGAATCATACATGTCCTTTCACAAAGGATAGGACAGGCCTCTTCTCCCCCTCCAGCTCTAGTTTCATGTGGCAACTACAACAACTGCTTTTATGGAAAAGAAATTAGGTGTTTTTTTTAATTTCTTACTAAACAGAAATCTAGAGCACTAACCCAAATCTTCACTACTGGAATCAGTTGGCAGCTTATAAATGGGAGCTGCTACTAAGTTCATTTATACAGCAAGGTGTTACACAGCTGTAAAAACTGAAGAATCATCTGGATTACCTCCTGGGCACTGAGCAAAGGCTGTGGTGATTCCATAGAGTCGTGAGCGCTTGTGAGGCTGGAAGTTATCATTTTCTAATGAAATTGTGCGATCCACTGTTACAACAGCATCCCTGCCATATGCAGAAGAAAATACACAGAAGTGAGATGAAAGTGAAAGCATAGGGGAAAACGAAACAACACAACAAAAAGTCTGTCCTCCCCAAAACAACAAAAAGCCAACCACCCAGTCAAAAAATGAAAACAAAACCAAAAATAGGGAAAATCTGAAGTTGCTTTCTTTTTACAATTAGGATGAGATACCATAAGTAAAATCTCCAAAGACATTACCTTTCCTGGACAAACCTAGTTTCCTATGACCTTCATTCTAGGCAGCTAAGAAATTTATCAGGGAGATACCTCAACAATTTTGAAGGTACTTCCAATACAGGACAATGTCCCTCTACAGGAGGGATGTATGTGTTGGTAGTTTTGGCATATTTTTCACATTCTGCCCCTCTGACAAGTATTGTGGTATAGCTGACACTGCAGCTATTAAGCATAAAAGTTATGGACAATGATGTGTTTCAGGTGGAGCCTGATGTCCAGAAGGAATGCAGCTAGTCATAAGCAATCCTTCCTTCCTAAGTATAAAAGGACAGTCAAGTGACGGACCTGTAGCACACCATTCCTCAAGCCTGTTCTAGAATAGCACTCCCCAGAAGTTAGTTTCTAGCTTGGAAATCACACACAGTAATAGCTACTACTGCTGCAGTTGATAGAGACATTTGGGTAAGAATTTGCTGATAGAGCCCATAAAACCATTCACATAAAGTAAAAATATTTATTTCAAAATACAGGGACTGGATTTTTTTCCAGAAGTTAAAGTAAACCTTTAAGTCTTGTTCACATAGCAACATTTTATAGCATTTGCAATAAAGAAAGTGTCATCAAGATAGTGAACACTTTTTTCCTTATTTTTGATTGAACATTCATATAATATAGGGCATAGAAAGCCAAGAGTGATTAATGTCTGCCCTCTACAATGCAGCTGCTATAAGAGAAACGAGTTACTGCCCACTCCTTTCCCAAGAATGTTCAGTGTTAAAAGCATTTTTTCAAGGACAAATCACCATGCTAAAAAGTGAAAACTCAGTTAACTGGCAGCATCAACAGGTCAACTCTACATATCCACTCCATCCTACATCAGCTTTTGCCAGGAAAGCAACAAAACAGGAATGTGTGAGAGGTCAGGCATGAGAAATGCAGTATATACTTCAGTTTATTCCAGGGAGAAAAAAAAGATAAAAGCACTCCATAATTTTCTTAGCAGATAACGTACCTTCTCCAGTCTGTATAGTATAAATTCTTCCCATAGCTTGTAACACCAAAAGGATACTGAATCCCTTCAACAATCTTTCGTCGACCAAGCTGATTAGGATTCATGCATTCCAGCCTCTTGGTACCTGGATGTAGTGAAACAATTAAGCCTTTGAATCAGAACAACAGAGCTCTCATCAGGGATGAAAGATAAGCAGAAACTTGCAAGCATGAAAAGGGTGGAAAGTCCTGAAAATCTTTCAGTGTGCTGCTTAGTCAAGCCTTCCTCCATATCATGTGTGCATGTGCCAAATTTGAATGGATAAATACTCGGGTGCTAATGCTACTCTGCACACCACTGAAGTTAAAGAAACACAGATGTCTGTGCAGCCATGGCCAATGCTCACAAGCTGAGATTTCTGCTATGGATTCCAGAATCCTCAAGTTGGTGTGGAAGCTGACAGAAGGCCTCCTCCATTCTGGAGAGATACTTCAGCCGTTAACTAGTTCCACCTCCTCTGGAAGATATTTTTGCAAAGTTTGTTTGGTGAGGATGTTCCTGAAATGTTTGCTGGGTTGGGCCATGAGGGCAAGACTGCAGGAAGAACATCTAACTCACAGATGCAAATACGGTGCAAAAAGGTCTAGCTGCAAAGCCACTGCAGGCTGGGAACACTGCTAATGAATTTAAACACCTGTAGGTTTTTTCCTAAGTAATGTGTTTCAGAATTAGACAAAAAAGGAGAAGGTGAAAATGAGAGAACAAGAAAGGAAGAGAGAGAAAGTAACTAGAGATAGCAGAAGGCAATACATTTGAAGGTTGGAGAAAGTGTTTTACAGTGAAGAAGAGAGCTTGATCATTTTAGTTTATCCAAAATCTGAAAGGTGACTTGAACTGTAAAAGCACCTCCATAGGAAGACGTCCCTGCCAGAGTCTACAGGGTGAAAGACAGCAAGATGCCAAAAGATAAAAATTAAATGAGAATTAAAAGCACAATTCCCCCCCACCCACTGGTAAAACACTGTCACAAAACTAACAATGGGTTTGTGGCGGAACTTTAATCCCTTGATCTTTTGGGTGCATTCCTTTTCAAGACTTGCTTCAGTCAAATATAAGCCAGACTTGGCCTCAGGTTACAGGCCTTAAAACAAAAGTGCCAGGATGACATTCTGTAAGGCACAATAGATAAAACTGTGGTTTTTCCCTAGTCTTAAACTAACAACTTCTACAAAGCCCTAAGCACTACCTAAAAAAATAGCCACATACTAGACACACAGACATAGATCTGTTGCATTCCTAGAAAGTCTTGTGGTCAGAATTTAAATCCTTCAGCTTGCACACGGTCTCATGTGAATAGCAATGAATAAATCATTAAAGCCAAAAGCTATGGCTGTGCATAATTTCAGGACTGGATATATTTACACTACTACTATTACAATGATATATTTTAGCCCCCCCTTTACCTGCATCTACCCAGCACAGCATTGAGGAATAAGGATCAAATGTCAGTCCATTTGGTAACCCAAGATCATCTTTAACAAGAATTCTTCTGTTTGTGCCATCCATGTATGAAGTTTCAATTTTAGGAGCTTCTCTGTTCCAGTCGGTCCAGTACAAGTTTCTTAAGAAGAAGAAAAAGGCCAGAATTAAGACAGGGACTTATCTCAAAAGATTGTTGTAATTAAGAAAATGCTAAGGACACAAAAGTAACACACAGCCCCTAAATCATTTAAATGAATAAGAAGGGCCATATCACACTTCGATATAGAAGTCAAAAAAGTGCAGTAAAAATGTAGCAAATATACTTCCATTAAAAATAAATGCTTTCCATTGTTTAGCTTATGATCAAAATGCCAGCCAAAAAAGGCCTATATTGCAACAGTTCTGAGTACCATTCAAAATGTACATGTACATTTTGAGTTCTTCATCTCACTTCCCATTGTGTCTGCTCAGGCTAAAGCAAGAGCATTTGGCATACATCTGGGACCCATTTGAAACAATATTTTTCTTTTCAGTGTACCAAGTAGGCAACACACAATGGAATCAGAGTAGTTTATCCTCAGCAGAGACCCCCAGAGAGGGCCATTAACTCTCTGATGTTTTACTATCAATAGCCATTTTTTAGTGGTAGGTTTTTTTCCTTGGATGTACATTCTGTGCCTGAGAATATGCATGGCCCCTCAATGGCACCTTTGTTTTTTACTCCTTAACACACACAATTTACTATGAGATGGAAGTCCATGATGCTTGACCTGAACCCAGAGCCCTACTCCATCAGTGGGGTTCTGCATGGAACACAGGTCTCTCCTCAATCCATTAAATAATCAGATAAATATAATCAAGCTTTGCACATGCTTCTTGACAACACATCCATACCCTCTCACAGGATCAAGGACAATTGCCCTAGGGTTCACCAAACCAGTGTCAAAAAGGATGCGACGCTGGCGCCCGTCCAGCCTGGCCACTTCTATTCTATCCAGTTGAGAGTCAGTCCAGAAGATGTTGCGACCTAGATGATCTACAGCTATCCCTTCAGGGCTTCCCAAGTCTGCAGGAGAATAAAGAAAAATATTCTCAGGCATTATATTTATTCCCAATACACCGTGTCAGCCTCATAAGGATAACCTTTAACAGACATAAGTTTTCTTCAGTGTTATGGCTGTGATCCAACAAAAGCTACTTTATATCACTTGGAAGAGGAGCATGCATTTTACCTCAAAGTTTAAATACACAAAACTCTAATAACAACATAGAATGAAAAGTTCCATACAGAACAATCTTGCCACACATAGAAACTGTACTTGGAGGGGCAAACATAGAAAGAGTTGATAACAGAAAGGAGCAGCAGGTAGTGTCAAAATCTTATTCTACCATCCTTAGAAGGCCATAAAATGGATTTTATAATCCTTAATATTTCTCCCTCTTTAGTACTGGCATACATGGCACTCTCTGAAAACCGAATTTATGCTAGGTTTACCTGATGCAACAATTAAACAGAATCAAACTCTAAACACTAGAGACCATGATATTAACTTACTGATGCAATCTAGATCCAGTTCTGTGTTTTTGCAGAGCTATTCTTTTAGGAACACATTGTAGCACTGTATGTGCACAGCTTTTCTTGGACAGTTAGCTGTTCCAAAAGCAACAGGAAATAGCAGATAATGACCTTACTGCTCTAGCATTAGTAATTTCTAACTTGGATGCAGGATGAAGAAAGAATTTATAAAGCTTAATTCAGCCACTATGAGAAACTGCTCTTTTTTTTCAAGGTTCAATTGAAAAAGAACAGGCAGGCCAAGTGGAATTTAAGGGAGTAAAAGACAAGTTTTTAAAAAAATAAATCTATTTTCGTTCAATTTCAGTTCCAAAAGAAAAGGAAAGAATTGTACATGCCCCAAGAGAGGTAAAATGACCTTTTATACCAGCCAGCTGTTGAAAAAAAAAGCACTTTCAAATGCTGATCTACACACAGAATGGATTGTGGCCCATTAGCCTTCTTTTAATTCTTAAGTTTATTCACTGACAGCCATTAGACAAACATTATGTGACACAAGCAACCTTTCTGGAAAAAAGGCTTTTGGCCCAGAACATCAGAACATAGGCTCTCTAGACTTTGCTACTGTGATGTTGCTGTGAATAACAGTTGCATAATAGTTCAAGCATCCTCTGCTCTCCCACTCAAGTGGATTACACTTAGCACTTTATCTGCACACATGACATTTTAGATTTATATTAATTGCTGAAGAGGTGGAAAGGAACAAACAAGATGTACCTCATTGTTTCTGACTCACAGCTCATGGCCGGAGGGGAGGGGTGGTGGGCAAGAAAGTAAATGCTAATCAGGCATTTCTTTACTCCTCCTCAAGGCTCTTGAGCACACTTGGACTCAGTTATACTGACTTCACATTACTCCTTTATTTCTCTAAGTACTTCTGTGGAGCTGAACCTGTCAGCTGCAAAAACCACCTCACACATACCTCAGATCCTCAAAAGTTCCTACTTCTTTCCTTGGTAGTGGCAGAGACTGCTAAGGGTGGCCTCATTTTGAGGTGACTGTGGCAACAGTCCCCAGTCTTTGGGATCAGAAGATTACTGACTAAATGGTAATGGAGGAGCTTCCAAACTCCTCTAGGAAACAGAAGACAGAAGCAGGCAAAAGATTTGTCACTGATTCCCAGGAGCCCCTGCAGCCTGACTAGTTTCCTTGTTTCAATTCCCTTATGTCAGCTATACATTAGGAGATTTATAGAAGTCTAAAGTAAATGTCCCTTCTGTGTGGTTGATAATGAGCCAGAAAAAACTATCTCCCATGAAGGGAGGGGTAAGGGAATATTTAAAGGCTTCATTTATCACCAGTCTTTCCAGCGGCACAAATATGTTCCTGCTATATTGTCATCAAGCCTGATGCAGCCTCAGGCTCTGTCCCTGGGGGCAGTTTTGTACAGACATGCACAGCTGATAGGACTTTAAGCAGTTACCACAGAGGAAAGCTCTCCTTCCTAACCTGCTGCCACAGCTGCAGAGCTGAGAAAGTTTCCACAGCCTATCCAGCTGCAGGGATAAAGGAGAACTGGATGGGGCTCCACAATTAAGCAGTGTTTCTGCAAAGCTGCACAACTTGGATCACAAGAGCTTTTAAAAAAACCCAACCAAAAATGTAGTACATTCCACAAAAATACGCATGAACTGAAGAAAGCAGCTGGATCTCACAGGAGGAAGAAGGCAAAGATCAAAACAAAACAAAAAAATTCTCATGAGTCTGAGAGGAAGGAATTTTCCTTTTTCATTAAATTTGAAAGTTTCAGTTTTGGCTTGCATAGAGGATATCCATTTGAATGCTGGATATTCAGTATTATTTTGATCTGAATCCTTATTGAAATACCCATTAACACACAAAAAGTAAAGTGCAACAGCTCTCTTAGTCTCTTCAGAAAAAGCATTCACATCCTATGCAACCAACAGAACAACAGAATTAATGGGTAAGCTCCACACATACAGTATTTTTTATAGCAGATAAAACTCATGAGGTTTCAATTTGGCATTGAAGCGTCTTGAATGATCTTAAATAATCAATCAAATTTAGCTGAAAGTCTTCTCAAATAATTTTCCAACATTTTATACATTGCAAGAAATTTAATGTCTATGCACACTTGCATTAGACAGACATTCATATCCATATAAAATTTTGAGCAAATAGTAATTTTCCCCATTTTTAAAAGTGCGGATTCTGAAAAAAAAAATCACTAACAGTGCAAAGCAAAAATCTTTTCCCTGTAGAATTTCTAAGTTGCACAGGCACAAGTTTGCACTGTAGGTTAGAGTCCTTTTCATTTTAAATACATTGGGATGGAAAAAGAAGTCTCACAAAATACCTCAGCCATCAAGTTGTATAGAAATATGAAGCTCTGTAACAGCTGGAATTGTTAGGGATGGCCTTACGCTCCCCTTTTTTCCTTCCTAGGACAATGGTAGGATCCAAGTCACTCCCATCTATCTGCTGTTCCTAAGAGCCTGAATGGAGTCTCACAATTGGACTATTCCAAAGCACAAAGTCTAGGCAGTGATTCTCTACATATCTAAAGAAAAGCAAACTAAATTTATTGTAGAGTTTTATAACTGGCTGATCATTTTTCTAAAATAATTTCGTAAGTTTTTGTAACAATGCCTGCAAAGGATTGAAAGCAAAGGTGACTTCTTCCAGTATCTTGTCTTCATAGGTGTTCTAGGATGTTGAGGACACTAGTATTTAAAATGTGCCTCCAGCTACTTTTGCTGTTGTTTTTCTTAATGACACCTCCCCCAACCATTCCCCTTGTTCTCTAAACCTGTCCTTCCCCTTAGCACTTTCCACTCAATAAAAGGGTTAAACATTCAAGATACATGGGCTTGACCTTAATCCTTCTAATGAAAATTAACATGGACTGCAGTGAGCAGCAGTCTTGAAGGAAAGAATGTAAGAACAAGATATAAACTGGATAAGCACTAACTCCACAATACCATCTAGTCTAATTCTCAAATCCTTGAACAACTACAATGGGTAAAAGCCAAACAAGGTAGCTTTACTCACTTTCCGTGTTACAACTTGAGTGGCAGGCATGGGAAAATCATGGCTGAAATGGTATTAACTTTTCAGCTATTTGATCCCCAAGCCAAAGAAGAAAGCAGGAGTTCTCTTCAGCCTCCCTGATCACCAGTCCTTTCTCAGCAGAGCAGGTAGCTGACAAGCAGAGATCAGGAGAGAAAAAAATACTACATATAACAAAATCTCAGCTGTCTAGCACCTAGCTTGCTTGCCAGAACAAAAATCAGACACCTTCTGATGGTATTCCATGTTATATATAAACACAACTCTTAGTCAGCTCAGGCAACACCTAGGAAATGCATATTACTAAATTCAAGTCTAATACCATTCCTGGGGTGTAGCAAGAGCAAGAGGAAGAATTTTGTGCTGTTACCTGTTTTGATTATGGTCGTTGGCTCCCCGCCATGCAGGCTGGCCCTGCTGATCGAAGGGCCGCTGATGTCTGTCCAATAAACCATCTTGTCCACGCAGTCATAAGCAACTCCAATAACAACTTTGTCCTGTTGGACAACAAGCAGGTTAGATCAGCTTAGGATAAAGAACAGTTACTCATCATGCTTTGAAGTCTCAAGCTTGAAGAAACAAAATTCTTAAGGAAAGGTGAGGAATGGGGAGGAGAGGCCAAGAAAGTCATTGGATAACAGTCACTGTTAAATATCTTAGAAAAATACTTCCAGTTAAAAGTCCCCCTTTAACTAGCAGATATCATTTACCATTATTTCAAAGAAGCATTGGAGATACTAGTACTGAACAGTTTGTCTGACTTCTGCACCTTCACCTACATATCAATCTAAAGAAAATTCATGCTGACATTTTACTGTGTCACCCTTTCATGTACCTTTTTCATCTCATTCTTTCCCTTTAAGGGGGAATAATGACTTCTATTAAATTTGACTTGCACTGACATCCAAGTCATGCATTATGTCTGTGCTTCCTATGTAGCACCATTTGAGTCTAAAAAGTTCTAGCAAAGTCAGGTTTTATTTTAAAAGTTAGCTTAAACAAGTACTACAGAAATCATTCTGGTGGAAAGAATATTCTCAACAACAAGAAGCATTTGCATGCAATTTTTCAGGCAGAAAGAAGACAGGACTAGAGTATGAGTTTAGAGTTCAAACTCCCTCCTCCAGGCAAATCAAAGAGACTATCAGGGTGAAGCAACAGCTGTACATGGATTCTCAAGTCTGTCACTGTTGCTGCTTTTGCAGCACAGCTTCTTAGAAAGGTGTTCCAAACCCATGCATTATAACAGGTGCGCTTACTCATCACTGTACATTAATTCTGTGGGTTGCAAAACAATCTAAACACCTCTGGTACTTCTTCGCAAATACACAACACAGACAACAAAAAGTCAGCAATGCTAGAAGAGACTGAAAGTCTCCTTTTAATTGAAAATTTCAAGAAAGAATTGAATCTCATCTCTTGGAAGTTCTTTTCTCAAGATACCTCTAATTAAGAAATTTAAGTTAGATCAAGTAAATAATGAGACTAGGTGATGAGTATTGAGAATCATGTCACCTTCAGCATTATTACACCATTTTTTATACAGCATTTTACTTTTTAATGTTATTGCAGCAGCACTTTACATAAGAGACAAAACCTTGATTTTGCATTTACATCACAGCAATTTATGGTACTATTTAATGAAGTGAATCTATGTAATTTAGCCAGTATTTGATTTACTAACTACTCAGTATAATATATAAATATATAAAGGAAAAAGAAAAGAGATCAGCGTGCTACTTGATATTGCCATCTATTATAAATGAAGTAACACTGGAATGAAAACAGAAATCCTAGGCCTTGGGCAAAACAAATGAATGTAATGAAACTGCCAGTGAAAAGGGCTGGCCTGTGACACAGGTGGTGGAAAAGAGAGGTTCTCAGCATCGGGAATTCATTTTCCAGGAAAAAAGATTCTCAGGATGGTGGTAAGAAGGATGGGAAAAAGATCTACCACCCACTGGGCTTACACATGGGGAAGGAAGCAAAAAAAACGAAGAAAGAAAAATATATGTGTAGCCAAGAAGTGGAGACAACTGACTGAAAAAAAACAGGAATAGATTAAGACTAAAGAAAAAACTTTGAGGGAGTAGGAATGGAAAAAAGGGCCTCTCCACCTACTGCTATTGTAGGCCTCCTAAACTTTTATACCAGAGTCAGAAAATCAGTAGAAGTGTGAATAGAGAGGAGTTTATATGATGAGCTGCTGGAGGCATGTGAAATTAGATTTTGTCTTGCAATTGATCTATTGTGAGCCATTCTTTAAAAGGAAATAATTATCTTTTCTATACCTTAGGTTTAAGATTTTTGATTGGTCAGGAATTTTCAGTAACAAATTGATGAGATACTGAAATTTTAATGAAGAGTAAAAATTGTGTTTTCAACTTAAATTATCAAAGTGTGTAGACACAGAGTAGCTTCCATCTTTGTCAGGAATATTCTAAAAAACATGGACTTAGTATAGTACATTACTTACTGGAATATGCAAGAGTGCTTTTGCACCACTCTTCTCCATACTGTTTCCCTCTAGTGGAATATGTTCAATTTTACCACTTTGGGCAAAAAGCAAGTGTGTTCCTGGTGGCAGAGGTACCGTGTCTGGTCGAACAGAGGGCCCAATAACAACAGGAGGAGCGGCTGTGCTCAGACCTTGTTAACAGAGAAAGAAACAGATGGGGAAAAAATTAGCTTGTACAGCACAACAAGGCTCCTTATTATTTGCAGAAACACAATTACAGTCAGACATCTTAGAAGGAAACAGCCCTATAAGCAGACATTAATAACTACAATCAGATGCAGAAAGCTTCTGAAATTTTCCCCTTGGCTGACAGAGGAGAAATAGACATAATATGTTGTTTCATGTTTGGCTCTGTAATTGCTCTTTGCTTCAAATGTTTAGAAAAATCATCTTTGCAGCTGAAGTGAGGAAAACGTAGGAAGGAACATCCTTCATTTCCTGAGGCAAGTCAGCTATTACAGCTCCCAGAGGGCAGAGACTATCTCACCTCTCACCATTTCAAGGCAAGGAAGAAGCTAGAAAACCTTTTTCTTATTCAGAAGCTTACCACAGCTGTCCATGTGCCCTGGCTGAAGGAAAAGTGTGTGTTTGGGTCACTGAAGGGCATGACACATACCACCACTGGGACAGCAGAAATCTGCACTGCTCCAAGTTAGTGTTGTATATCAGGGAAGGACTAAGCCCCACATTTGGGAGACAATGCACTCAGATGGAGAGATACCCACAAGAAACAAGTGCTTCAGCCACTTACATGGTGGGCGAACTCCTGGGCCACTTCTGGTGCCATCAATCTCATTTCCATCCCTATCCACACACCAACAATATCCACTGCCAGCATGGCACTGAGTGGGTAGGTAATGCCCATGCTCATCACACTGGGGTATGAAGTGACCAACTCTTGCATCCCTTGGGAAGAAAGCACCTCCACTGCCAAGAGCTATTTCACGTTCATGCTGGCACTTGGTCTTTTCTACTTCTGGGGAAAAAACAACAGAACAAAACAAACCGCAGTTAATATTTGTTTTAGCTAATAACTACAGTCCATTAACAGTTAACATATATTGACCACAAGAATTCTTACCTCTAGAGGAACATGACACTGTTACAAGCCTTGAAGGGGTGTAACTTCAGAACAGCTTCAACCAGTCTGCCCTATGTAAGTGTGGCACATTTGTCTTAAACTTATTTTATCTTTCACTGCCTAGTTTAAATGAGAACAAACACATCCCCTGCATCTTCCTTCATTGAAGGGTCATAAACAGAAGCTGGGAAACATGGTTGTTCTCCTTGAAGCAAATGAGCAAGAACATTATGTCTGACTTTTGACCCTGATGTCTACTCATTGGCAATTGTCCATGGGCCTTAAAATGTGACTAACTAGATAGACCCTACAGCAGCTTAAGGTTTTTTTGTAATGCTGAAAGTCAAGATTCCCTTCAAAGCCACAAGAGAAAACCACAACATGAGGCAGATGCCAAATTCTCTACAGATCTTAGGAAGTGAAGCAATTAAATGCTATGATGTATATTAGGTTTTTAAAGTTCAGTTATAAAGTTTGAGCACTCATTTGATTCTTCTGGATCTAAGAAAGGAATTGCAGGGACAGATTGTCCACTCCTTGGTGAAGCACAGAGAAACATACCATGCACTTTGGCTACACCACATGCATATATATTAATGCAAAGATTACAGAGGAAAGAAACTTTACAGATGTCAGATCAGGACATTCAGGGATCTGGCTCTTTATGTTTCAATTTTACAAAATAGTCTGAACTAAAATTTGCACCTTCTTATTATACTATCAATCATGCAGTAGGGAAAGTCATCTGAATCAATATATCTTCTAGAAGCCAAACAACATGATGAAATTAAAAGAATACAATAAAAATAATATATTTTCTTCTCCAGGCAAAGAAAACTGGCTTGGTTTTACCATACACTTGAGATCCCTAGGAGAGAAAGATGTCATTTTGGGACAGTGTCTTTTCCCTGTCAATGATTTCTACAGACATTTAGAAACACTTGGCACAAACTGTCAGCTGAAGAGTCTTTAACATTACACTTCCATTTATTTCTTTCCTTGTTTTTACACTGCCTGATGGACAAAAAAAAAAAAAAAAAAAAAAAAAAGGTTTTTAATAATATTTAAACGAGTTATGCAAGCAAAAGCTTTGGACAAGTTTCATGCACCTGGACGTAATTAGAAAAATATAAACGACTGGACAACAGCTCACTGAACAACTGAAATATTTGGCATCAGTTTTAATGTGGGTGGTGGAGAGCCTTGAATCAACCTACAAAACCAGGTCCTGTGGGAAAGCCTCCATTATCTGTCTCAGATTTTGTTTCCATGTATTCAGTGTCCTATGCAGTATGCAGGTAAAAGAAATGCTGATTCCAGTAAACAAATGGTTTTGCCAAAGGTTTTTCTATTCTAAACTGTCATTATAGGCACTGCTCACAGGAGAAAGCTGGGCGAACACAGAGTATTGGTAAACTACTCCCCACATACATTTCTGTGCAGTGCAGAAAAAAAAAAATCATAGTTGCATTCCTATCCCTATTCCCAGCTTTGAGAAACACTATTAACTCCTCCTCAGTAGGATATGAAAACACAGGTAGAAACTGTACCTTTTCTTCTTCACATCGGAAACTCAAAAACAGGTTACAATTTTTTACTCAATATTCTATAAGAATTATGGAAAGGAGAGTGCATATACTCCCAGATAGGACCCAGTGGTTACACATAAAACATATAAGTGTTTTTGGTCACTTGAAATATCAATCTGTTCTAATTTCAAGACAATGTTCACATTAATATCTGCAAATTTTACTCAGGAATTCTGATTGTATTTTTAAAGAGGACTTACCTTGCAGTGATCAAGACCAATCTCATAAATGGTCTGCTTATGCACTTAGCAACTCTAAAGTCAAGAGACTTGTCAAAACACAGTAATTTTCAAAATTATTACTGAATTTCCAAAAGGCAGAGTATATGATTGGTTTTAAAAAACCCATCAATGCAGAATTTTTACTTGCATAAAAATATTTGCAAGTACCCTATTGTCACTCTCTTTCAGTGAGTGTGTATTTTACTACTTCTTTGCTCTTGAAAATCATTTATACTATTGATCACTTTATTAACAGTATCAAATACAATAAGTAATCTATGTTAAACAGACATTCTGAAAAGAAATAAAGCCAGGGTTACCATGCTCATCTGTGCTGGCTCAATAACTTTAATCTGTCTTTCAACATTTTGTTTTGACTCCCTAATATTAATTTAACCAATATTAAAACTTATAAACCAAACAGGTGATTAAACTAAAGGATAGTTCAACCAAGCACTTGGAATCCATTCTCCATTTTTTTCTCCTTCTCTCTGAATCATGGTCAGGACTACTATGCTTATAATTTAGAGGAAATAGTTTTAAAGAAATGAGAGTTGAAACCTAGTCCAGTGTTGTAGCCTATGAGACAACAAAGGCACAATAATTTTGGATACAGATGGGTTGAGATAAATAGTCTACTTACACTGCTTATACTTACTCAGTGAGGTTAGGAGAAGATGCTCTGAATTTACAAGTTTTAAATTAACTCTCTGAAATTAGTATAGCTATGAGAGTTTGAAAGATGAGATTGACACAACAGATAAAGCACACTTCCTGCCTTGACGAGCAAACTGCACAAGCTAGACAAAATGGGTAACAAGAAAGGGCACATATTAAGGTAGCTCAAGGGCTACTTTGTAAGCCAGTATCCAGACACAAACTTAAAAGCCAGTAAATTTCCTTCACTATAGCAGCTTAAATGTGGTTTCTTAGTGAGCCTGCCTTTAACAGAAATACTGTAGTATTTCATCCAGTCAAGACTCTTCAAAGATACAGAACAGTTGGCATTAGGAGAGTTCTCTGATCTTGTGATTGGCATGAAGAAAGTCCATTAAATACAGCTGGTAGCACCAAGAGCAAATAGCACTTACCTGGTATAATGGTGCTGTTATATCTACTACTGCCCCTGACTGTAGCAAATGGAAAACAGGCCATTCCTGTTTCAAGATTCCATATACAGGAATAACTAGCCCTGATTTTCAGTAGGGCCTTACCATTCTTGAAACCCACATTTGAAAGGCAAGGCAAATGATCATGTCAATGATGATAAAAATTATATACACCAGGATTAGTTCATTCTGCCAGAGATGAAACAACCAGTAAAACCAGGACCTAGGTAATTGTTAGAGATGAAAAAATCAGGGGTGACATCAGCTTTTCATTAACAGCAGGCTCAAGTTACAGTATTTTTCAGTGTATGCATTTAAACATTACCAATCAGCATTTGGTGTAAAATTAAGTAAAACCCCATCCCCACTGGGTTTTGGTGCAGTTGATGCTTGACTGCTGAAGGTAATACACTGACCTAATAGCTCTGTGTTTTCCTATGGTGCTCTATTTATGCCCACAGGACCGTATAATTTTTGAAACCAAGCACTTGATTTGGCAAACAATTAAAAACTGAAAGAAAAAGAACTAATCTGATTCAGAAGCCAAATGTCATGGAGTAGTGGTATCTTTAGTAAATTCCCATATTACCTTAGCCTTGCTTTTAAATTTCTCTTTTAAGAAATTTAATTCCATCATTTGCATTCCAGAGGAAGATATACAACCAAAGGCTGCATCATTTGTGGACGTGAAACAGGCCACAGAAGAAGGACAGGATGTAATGTGAAGTCATACTTCTTGGAATAAACTGTGTAGACAAGCCTCTAAAGATAGCCTATTTGAGTTGTAGTTTCAAAGATTAGTCTATCAGCAGATCACAGCTCATTGCTGTAGGAATTTTAAGAGGGTATAAAAAAGAATTCAGCATATACACAGGGAATATACAGGCACAGAGAAGAATATGAGGCTCGGGAGATGATTCAAGAAATACTGCATCCAGCTCTGGCAACCACAGTTCGAAAGAACAATGAGAAATTGAATGAGTGTGCAGAAAAATGCTCCTAAGATAGAAGCTGTAGAAGAGAACAGAGAACAAAGGTGTGATGAAGAATTTGTATCCTGTGGAACACAGTGCAAGTCAGACTAGATACACAGAATGGTGCGTCCTGAACTTAAGCAAAATGTATATCCTTCTTCAGAAGAATCAATTTGTATTTGATCATATTAAACTTTTTTTTTTTTTTCAGTAGATTCATTAATTACCACTTGCAATTCAGGATTTGAAAGTCACTGCAATAGATTATGGAATTTGTAAAAATGAAAATGGAAGTAGCATGAATATGGAAAGTTAAGATGGAAAACATACACATACACATTTCTTGCATGTGTGAAGAAAGAAATAGAATGGAGGGAAAAAACAAACTAAAGCCATATACAAATATTCAAGGTATTTTTTAGTCATAGAGGATTGACCTTGTAGCAGCAATGTAGAAAATGGTTTGTGGACTTTTCTTAAAAAAGATGGAAGCTGAGTAAAAGGATGAGAAACTGAGATATATGGACTTCTCTTATTCAAGGACGTATATTAAGATTTTTAATTGCTGTCCTCAGATGCTGGAGAAAAAAAAATTAAAAACACAAATGAAAAACCTTCCCTTTGTGCCTTCATTTTCCTTTGTAATATCTCACTTACAGTTTTGTGCTGGTAAGTGTGTTTCTCATGTGAAACCACTTGCACACAGATGATCAGAGAATAGCTCTTAACAGTTCCTAGTTCCAAGAATCCAGGCTTGTTTCTGTTTAGTAAACAGTGTCTGGGGTCTGCAGGAGTAGAAACACTCAGACATCTGGGTTTTTTGAAATGGAAAAATGAAGCGTGAGGAAATAATGAAGTACAGACTTCCTTAATAGCTGGGAGCAGCAGGACATTCCAGCATCATTAACTCTTTCATTAACCTGCCGGTTCACTCCTACAGACATTCCCATGTGTGTGACTCAAATCCATTTCTCTTGTTAGTCTACTTATTTCAAGAGCTGCCATTGAGATTTAACAGTAGGTTTCATATAATAATAAAGACACCAAACAAGCAAGTGATTGTACACATGGGTTGGAACAGAGAACAGCAAAAAGTACCAAGCATTTGGATGAATGAAACTTTCCATGCTATTAACAACCAGGAAAAACTTCAGTTACTACACTGAGGCAAATTAGATCAAAACCTTAGTGGGCAAAAAGGGGGAGAAAGGGTCTCTAATTACAGCTGAAGACAATACACACGACTCTGCAATCTCCATTCTGAAGCAACTTACTTTACAAATCGAGGGCTAGAGTAAACTAAACTACTTTTGTGAGGCTTCAGAAAGTGTAGTTTGTTTCTGTCCCTGGCAATGATTAACTGGTGGATCTGTCCATTCTAGAGGCACTGAAGCTTTAGCAACAGATGACACCCCAAGGGCAGCTATTGTTCTATTAACTCTAAGAAGGGAGCAGTCGCTAAGTTGTAAACACTGCCATTGCTACAGACCAGCTGAGCAACAGGGACACTTTGTACTTCAGTCACAATTCAGCAAAAGTGAGACTTCCTATCTACAGATTTTTTTTTACTGCTCAGAACATTTAATGACCAAAGATAATTGATACAAGTGTTTCTAAAAGCCTATCTTCAACTGGTAATACAGAACCATACAAAAAAAAAAAAAATTATCAGTGAGACATATATGAAGACTAACAAAGCCTAGCAGATCTCCACCCACTAAAACAGTAGATACAAAACTCTTAAAAATATTTTGTGACTACTATTAAAATTGTGGCATGGAAAAATCCCCACTCAAGACACAATTGTGTTGAGCACAGAAAGTGAAGAAGTGTACAGGATAAGAAGGAAAAAGTTACTACAAAATAACACCATGTGCTTAGCAGTTTAGTAGACACACTAACCAATGCATAAGAAAAGGTGTTAAGAATAACACAACCCCCCTCCCATTTCAGTAAATCATCACATATACTCAGAAGAAATTAATTGTGTCCTTGTAATAAAGTTAATTGGTTGATTGCAAACAACGGTCTACTAAACCACCTGCTTCATCTACAAAGGGCCTGTGGCAGACATGAAAGAAATGTTTTTACAATTCTGCCTGAAGGACTGGAAGCTTTAAGGTTTGATCTGCTTCAAGCTATTCAAGTTTCTCCTCTAGGAGAAATAACTGTGTTTTTATCAGCTGGATAGTTAGCTATGTATTTTGACACAGGTTATAAACACCAGTTAGTTCCTCATTTATCTGCCACTAAAATGAAAATACGCATGGGTGATTATGCATGAAATGCTAGTTAAAATTATATTAAAACACTGACAAAGTGGTGAAAGCTACATCTCAGAATTAAACACTTCAAAACCTCCTGAAATTTACCTATGATATAAAAATCTTCAAGCAGCGTGTGATTTTACATAATGTGTAACTGTGCACATGGTAAAGTGTCATGTAAATATGATCTAAAACTAGAATCAACTTTGTGATTTTTTTCCTTTCCTCTGTACAATCCTTTGCTTTTTGGTTCCAAAAACTGAGCATCCAATTGTGGGGGAAAAAAAGTGGGAAATTCAGGATTAGAGAATGTAGAGACAAAATAAAAATATTAAGTCTCAGATAGTAACACTATGTCACACAGACAAACACTTTGAAGCAAGCACCTCCACTATTTAATTTTTTTAAATAGCTAAAACAAGCCAAACAAAACCCCCAAACCCTTTGTTTCCTTACTCTTAACTGCAAGTTTGAGTTTCAGTCTGTTGAGAAATGCGCAACAGCAAGAATTTTAGAGGAAGAACTGGGTTTGAATATACTGAGAAGTTAGGCTTTATTTCTTGGATGAAAGATTCACCATCTACAAAACCTGAGTCTGTCCCATAGGTTCGATGTGCTGTTGAATTAAAGTAAAATAACAGCTCCAATGTTCCTTCCTTTTTTTTTTTTTTTTTTTTTTTTTTAAAGCATGCCTCCAGGAAGAGTTTTACACTTCAAGCCTCAAAGTAGAATGGAGAAACAGAAGTGTGAGGGTAAGGAACTTTCTCCTGAATAAAGAATAGGCTGGATAAATACAGAAACAAGTAAGTACCAGTTGGAAACTGTAGTCTTTCTGGACCACAGGCTGCATGTGGCATGTAGGCATCTAGATCTTACTGCAGACAAGAGCCTCGTGACTTTGGTCTCATTTTTCACTTTTCTCTTGTAAATATTGCATTCATTTGCATTGCCAACAATTCCAGATATTTTATGGTAAGTGACTACTGAGTATGCAAACCAAATCACCCCCACGGTCAAACTTTATACAAGGCAACCTCAAAAGATAGTATCAGCTTGGGGCTGAAAACTGCTGAGGATAGAATAAACCAAATATAAAATGGAACAGGATATAACGAAAAAGTGATAGCAGTCAAGACACAGTTTTGACACAAGCTTGGTAAAGGCCTAAACTTGCAAGATTAGAGAAGAATAAGGACACCAGTGTGGCAGTAGGCACTGTGTTTCAGAAGAGAACCAAATTAAGATATATATCCTCCAAATCCCAAATTATATTTCTGGTCCAACTTTCAAGAACTATAGAATTTTACCTCCTAACACACATCGGAAACCATCCCCACGATAACCTGCCTTGCAGTGGCAGCTGAAGGACCCAGGAGTGTTGTAGCAGAAAGCATCTGGATGGCAGTGGCCTTGTTGACATTCATCTACATCTGTAAGAGAAAAGATCAATCTCAGGTGACTCTTCCTTCTGATGGACAAATCAGAGTCATGATATAAAGTACAAACATGCTGCATTTTCAGGCTCCTATTTTAGGGTATCTGATTAGACACACAGACAGTTTTTGGAAATACAACCAGTACAGAAATGCAAGAGAGATAAAAGAGGCTGAGGGGAAAGCCTGCCTGTATTTTAGGTTCTCTATCTTAACAAATCCCTTGTTTCTCCTATTCCAAAGGGCAATAGACATTATTAACTCACATATTATTTTAGACATATATGCCCATATTTCCTAAAGAAATTACTTAACATAGCAAGAGAAGTAGCAATTGGCTAGCCATATTTCCAATATGTAATTAGGTAAAGCTGCTTCCCCACTGCACTCAGATTGACATGAAACAGAATGCAAAATTTTTTACATGGTCTGAGCATTTTGTTTCACCACCTTAGTAATTTTAACCAATACAGTGCAAAAAGTTGCAGCAGATAAAGGTTTGCAGCTGCAACTACTGCCATTTCTGCAGTTATTTCATCTTGGACATTCTATAGACCAAACATTGAAGAATAAATTCAAAAGTGAGAGGAGGAAAAGAAGAAACGCTTAATAAAAATTCCTGTCTGAGGGACTCAGATTATGAAATTTCCCACTTGAAATGACAAGTAGGTATAGGACAGGGCAAAGACCAGCCCAGTAGTGTGATGAAGAGTATAAAAGTCCCACAATAAATGGTGCTACCCACCCTCACAGGCACGCCCATCTCCGGAGAAGCCAGGGAGGCATGTGCAGATGTAGGCGGACCCTCCGGTGTACACACACTGGGCACGCTGAGGAATGTCACAGTTGTGTGTGCCTCTCTGGCAGTGGTTTACCACATACTCCACAGCTGCAGGGTAAATGTGAAAGAGAGGAGATGAAAATCTGAACTTCCCTTCACAAAGTCTAAGCCTCCTAATAAGTTCATACAAGAGAACAACATCTGTGAAAGATTACAGGAGAGAAAGGAAACAAGGAACTGAGGGGATTTTGCTCTGGGGGTTGGGATTTTTTGTTTTTTTCTGAAATCTCTCCTTTCAGTGGTGTTAAATCTTATTAATGTTTCACAATGAAGTGAATGTCTCAGCACCATACAGGTGCTTGTTAATATAGAACAGATCAGAAAGGCTACCATAGTGACAGATCCTAATATCCGTATCAGCTTTGTTTATGAAAAGGAGTCCTGAATGAAGAAATGTAAGGCATCTCACAGAGCTACCTCACATGATAGCTAACTGGCCAGTTCACTGCACTGGGAATTATTTAGATGACCTGCTACACTAACCTAGCACTGACCCAGGGCTGCTGTCACTTGGGAACAAATAGGAGCTGTAATTCACTCAATTGGAGATAAATACATTTGTCAACTACTGGAGAGATCTGGGACCAGATCTGCAGCTTTTTGTAACTCTCTCATGTTGACAGCTGTGGCTCTGAAGGCACTGCACTACTTTGCATGTAAATTGTTTCAGGAAGTTGCCTATGCTTACCTGTTTAGTCAGAGAACAGGAAAGAAAATCATGGTACTTGAAATAGGAAGAGGTAAGTTTTAACAAAGTTTTGGGCCTGAAAATAGGGTGTCCAGTGTGTACATCCTACAGACTTCCAGCTGCTCTAATAGAGGCTGCTGTAACACCAAGGCTTTACACAGTTATGACAAGGATTTGACAGGAAGCCAAGACAAGATTCTACAATGCTCACTTCATCACAGCACACAGATGGAAGCTACCACAATGTCAGCAGGGAAATAAAAAAATCTTCTATCAGAGCCATATCTGAAAACACTCATTTTTTTCTCTTTCTCTGGAGGAAATGACATCATTGTTAGAATCATTATCTTTATTTGATGAAGTAAGTTTTGGATTAAAGAGAAATTAATTTAGAACAGTATTATAAATACATAAGGTAAGAGTTGGAGCTCAACGGGAGCTCCCAAGTCTTTCTGTTTCTCATCCTACAAATAGGAGGACATGGTTTATTTGCTCTTATGAAGCTACCCAGTGAGTCACACAGCTGGTATGAAAAAAAGTGCTAGTTCCAAAAAAGCTGAGTCAGAACTGAGATCCCAGAGAAACTTGCAAAAGCACAGAGAATTGCTGTTGCCCCTTCTGGGGTTCAAACTATCTGTAGGTTCTAAGACCTTCTACTGTGAAAAGATTATTTTCAATCTGTTGGGAAACTATCTTCCTTCTCTTCAGGCTTAAAAATGGAATTTGGTTTTGGTTGAAAGAACAGATCAAAGTGAAATTCTTCAAGCTGGGCAAGGAATTACTTAGCACTTGCTAAAAGTGGAACATCAGTTCCATGGGAAAGTGATAAAGTGAAGCTGGTGAGGTCATGGCTGGAGAGAAGAATGTTCCCTTTCAGGTCCAAGTCACAAAAGTGCAGTGTTGGACATAACAGAAGGAACATAAAGCTGCTCTCCCATATCTCACACTATCCTTCCCAGTGGCCTTGGTAGAAGGAGCTGCTTTTTCTGACTGTTGCGCAACAAAGAGACTTTGGGTGCACTGTGACTTAGGGAACAGACATGAATTGTAATTCCCACTGAAGCAGAGAAATTTGGCTTGTGACAGAGTGTAATGCACAGCATGCCAAGTCACAAACTCGAGGAAAGTAATGCAACTCTCAGCAGCAAGATGAAGGCTTCTCAGTCTTTGCTGAAAAACAGTCTTGGCTATAATGAGCAACAACCTGGATGCAGTAGCTGATCAAAGGGTAGCTAAACTTCAACCACAAAGCTGTCACAACAGAAGAAGAAAATCCTCAGTTGTTATCACTTCTTCTCAAAAGAAAGAGAACTTCCAGCCATACTGGAAGTATAAGGCTTCCAGCAATACTGGAAGAGTGTGAATAGGTTTTGTTGGTATGGAATTACTGTCAGGTCGCAAAGATAAAAATTCTAACAAGAAAAAAACCCTCTAATCTCTATATTAGCAGCTCTAGAGGTAGAGTCATTATTCCTCTTTTGTTATTTGTCATTATCCCTCTTCTATCTTCCATTTGTGGATTCCTTTTTCCAAAAGGAATTTCTACAACCTGAGTGAAAAACACTTATCAGCAGATCACAGCTCAGTGATCAGGGCAAAGAGGGAAAAGATATCCCTTGTTAGGACAGCCTTAGTCTAGCAAAGACAGATTAACTCAGGCTTCTTCCAGGAAAAAAGTTTTTAAACTACAGGGGTAGTTGAGTGACAGCTATTGAATTTGGTATTAAATGGTTCATTAAAAATGAGCTAAGAGCCAAACCACAAAGATTTTAACAGTGAAGTGATCTGCAGCTACAATTCCTTATCATCATGATAACTTATCACTTCAGAATAAGGCTGCAATAGCCAAGACACAGTAGTTTAGAGTTGTGCACTATCTTGTCCAAGGGATGAATCTGTAACTGAAATCTCATATCTTAAATTGAACTCTGGATTAGATATAAGAAACAAAACACAAAGCCCCAAAAAGTCAAAAGCACTTAGAAAAGGCAGAAAAATCTGATAATCATAAACTGCAGCACAAACTCCTGAGTTCCACTCACACTAGAAATCAGCACAGATTGTGAAGCACAGTTTTCTGTCCCTGTGAGATGGATCACAGCCCAAAGGCTGGTGGGCAATACTTTCAAGAAACATGAAACTCACCAACACAAGTCCGCCCATCTGCTGCAAACTGGTATCCCTCAGCACACTCGCAGCGGTAGGTTCCCGGCTGGTTGTTGCAGTCTGCATTGCTGCCACACAGCCCTGGCTGCTCTGAACACTCATCAATATCTAGGGTATTAAAAGGATCTTGGTTATTACAAAAATTCATTTAATATGGATGCCAGAAAAACAAAAACTGAGGAACTCTAGATTAATAGCAGTTGTCTGTACTTAGACCACATCTTGAATAGATCATACCTCTTAAGAGATATTAATAACCTGAAAATAAGTTTTGAGGTAACTGTGTCCTCAGCTAATCTGCACCAAAAAGAAGAAAACAAATCAGAAGAAGTTCTAACATGGAGTAATAAGGGGAAGGCACAGGAAATTGCAGATGAAAGAAGAGCCAAAGAAAATGTAGCCTTAGGTGATCAGAAGCAATGATAACTACTAGGAGAGCATGAACCCTAGGAAAAGCATCCCCTTTCATTATCCATACACATCTCTAGTCCACTGCTGCCCAATTCACAGCATCAGGAGACTGGAAGAAACAGTGTGATGCTGTTGTTTTCATTTGCAAGTTGATTAAAGGGTTGGAGTGGAAAGAGAGTTGTGCTTTAGGTTTTAAAAACCCCCAAAACTTTTTTAAAGTAATAGTGATGACAAATTTTATTAACGTACACTTTTACCTCTTGAAAATGAGTATTAGTGCTGCAATTTGATTGCAAGGCAAAACCCAAATACACGAGGAATACAGAGCTAGACAGAACTGGGAAATATGAGTCTTTTTGAACAGAAATGGATTTTCAAAGTAGATAATGAAAAAGATTATTCCATGAATTGCATGTATCTGTGCTCTGTCCGCACATTCATTTCCTATTTCTCATCTCCCTTGAGAACTTTTAACCTAGTTGACTCATTTTAACCAGTACTTGCATTACAGTAAACTTCTCACAACTAAGTTCCCTCATGTTTTATAAAAAGACCAACTGGGTGGGAAAGATGCTTTGCAAGACAGGAAAACTCTGACAAGAATACTCTTCAAGACAGTCAAACTTGCTTATTTTGATTATTGAGATACACAGCCCAGCAACCCTCTCTTCTCAGGGCAGTTCATTTTGCTGGAATGGCTAGTCCTGAAGGTCAGTATACCCCAAGGGAAATAAATTCTACATTAGCTTTCATTTTGCAATGAACTGAAGTCTTCTGATACCATAACAAACGTTTCCATCTCCACGGAAGCCGATCGAACATTCACAGAAGAAACGATTTCCAGTTCCTGGACGGCACACGGCGTTGGTGTCACAGTTATGAGTGCCAGTGTAGCAAGGATTCCGGTTAATATCAGCAGAACCATCTGGCAAGAGAGACCATATTTAGCCTTGATGACTCTGTCCAAGTAATAGCACTCAGTTAAAGCCTGGAAGGAGGTAGGTCACAACACACAATTAACAAGGAAACATGCTTTTTGCACCAGGAAGAAAGGGCCTTGCAGGTGATATCTTAGATAAGTATTTAATAGCACCTGTATTCCTTGTTACTTTTACAAAGGTCTACTGAGTTAAAAAAGAGCAAAAGAGCAAGACAATAAGAAAATTCATCTTCCAGACACTGAAACCAGACTCAAAACATGATTCTTAACAGCGTGGTTTATTGATTTTAATTAGCAGAACTTCATTTTGTAACAATCAAAAGTGAGCACAGCCTGTTGTTTTACTCATCTGGTGTGCATTTTCAAGTTTTCTCTGCTTTCTCTCTGATGTTAGTGCAAGCTTGGATAGCTCATCCAGAAAAAAAAGCAATCCTTTCATAAGCTGCCTACAATTTAAAGATAAAATGCCATGTTTCAAGATAAATTATAGAAACTCATCCATGGTAAACCTTACTCCCCACTTTTGCTCTCTTCTCTGACAATGCCCCCAAAAAAAATTAATACAGGAACTACAAATTAGGTAAAGATAAACAACATATTCCATACATCTAAGCCGGAACAGATTCAAGGTATTGAGAGTATTTTAAGGAATTAGACATAAATCCCAGTGAATTTCAAGAATAAAGCATCACTTAAATACTCTTTCTCAAGTAAAAATACAAATTTTCAACAGTTCCATTTCTTTCCTTCCCTGGTGGATTTGGACTGCTACAAGATAATGCAATTAGTCAATTTAACTCATTAAATCCCAGCCAGGGCAGGCTAAAAAAAATGGATGACTGCTCTTAATTACAAAAGATAAAAAACAAGACTTGCAATTGATACGTACCGCTGATGGGGCCGATGGAATTGCTCATGGCATATCGCAGGATCTGCTCGTCTCTGTTGTACAGGACAAACACACTGTCCACCGAGAGCTGCTGAGTGGCAGGAGCAGAAGGGGGGGAGTCATCGTGGGTGCACTCATCAAAGGAGATGGTCTGGCGCCACTGATAGGCACCTGTGTACGTGGAAGCAGCTCCATCCCTTTCTGGCTCTGTCACTGTGTACTCCCTCGAGGATGATGAAGTGATCACTACAACATGACAGCAAACACACTGATCAGAGCAGAGACCAAAACCTCGCTGTCATATGCTATCTGTAGACCTGGGATGCAGTCTGTGTAGTGCAAATGGGAATTTCAAAGGCTAGGGGCTGTGAAAGAAGATGTAATTCCATGCAACAGAACAAGCACTTGAATACACTTACTCTGCTCTCAGGTATCTCAGCTTTGAGAAATGAGTAATTTTATTTATTCTGACATATTTTAAAAATTCAGCTTTACTTTTTGGGTTTCCGAGTAATGAAAGGAAAATTCAACTCAGCAAACTCAGAGGCTCCTTTAGCTGGACTTATATAATGTATCCCCAATCTAAAGACAAAAGCCATCTCACCAGCCTAAACTACGCCCACTTTTAGTTCATTGTAGGCTATTAGCCTTGGATTTTAACAGAAGAAGTTGCATGTCTGAGAGCTCCTGTATGCTTCACAACAGTTTTATATATTGGGAAAAATTGTGAACAAAATTCTTCAAAAAGATCTGGGCTTATGGATCCTCCCACCAACAGAAAGGTCCTCAGAACATCACTATTCTTTGTTTGGACACCAGAACACACCTATATCAAGTCACTTCCAACAGCTGGCTAAAGCTGGATTTCTAAGTCCTTTAGATACGCCACAGGACAGCAGAATTGCAGCTGTTTGAGTCCTAGTAAATCAAATCCAGCCTGAAGGACACCTCCCTCCAGCCTCTGACTTTACCTCCATGGGAACAGCATTTCTGCCAAGTACAGAACTGTTCTGTAGAGCACATACTGCCCAAACTCTCAAGTTGTTCAGGAGCTTCCTGCTGCTTCCACTTCCTTCTCCTTCCAGTCCAAAACAACAGGCAAAGCACAAGTGGGTTCATCACAGGCTACCAAACCCAGACATGAGTGAATATAAGGCAATGAGGATGTAAATACTCCATTTTCTATCTCTACAACCAGAAGTGCACCCTTGGAGCAGAGTGCAGTCTCTCCAGTGTTCGTGTGCATGCTGGGCTGCTTCGTCTGTATTGCTCAACCAGCTGGGCTGGTTGGTCAGCAGCAACAATCCAACTTCACTTCTTTATTTTCTGTATTGAAACACCCATAATTTTATCCAGGAAGAGGAAAGAAAAGTAAGCAAATCAAGATTGCCCTGTAAATAGTGAGTGAAGTATAGTTTTCTTAGGAAACCTAGGATCTATGATAAAGGAATTGAGAGAGAGGGGAGAAGAGTACTGAAGAAACAATGTAGGAAACTGATAAGAGAATTAAGAGGTAATTTTCCAGTTGGTTGTTAAAATTCAGCTCAAATACTACTGATAAATGCTCACAGAGCCATTGTAATGAAGTTTACATGAGATATAGTGGTAAATAATGGGTTTAGTCTCAAAGATCACAGCTCACTTAATGACATTACCACAAAAAGCTATACACCACTACAGCTCCTACTAAAGAGCTGTGGACTTACAGAGAAAAACTTTGCAACTTGTACAGAATCAACAGCATTAAAAAAAAAGGCCAATAAAAAGGCAATTAAATTTGTAAGTTTCTGGTGAAAAGATTAGAAATATTTGCATTGTCCCACTCAAAATCCACCTTCTTTTGAAACCTTTTCTTAAGAGGCAAAAAGCAACTTTCTATAAGTCAAAGGGTCCTAAATACACTTGTTAAAAATGGAATAAAATAATGTTTTTCAGATTGTCTTAGTCTCTGCTTTCTGCACTTTCTTATAATTTAATTCTTACCAGAACTAGAAGTGTGGTAGAGTTCAGTGTAGGGCTCTATATGGACTGATGACCCAGATGGGATCTCAGGTATTCTGCCCTCCATTTCTGTGCTGATGGTAAGGTGACCATGCTCATCAATGCCACTGAACTTCTGCTTTACAACCAGCTTCTCATTGTTGCTGAGAAAAGTTACTTCTGTTTGCCGTGTAAACTCACCACCTAAAGAAAGACAATTAGTTAAACACTAAACTTAATAGAGGTTTCCAATTCCTTCTATTCCAAATATTGCTTCTAGTGCATAAAAAATAAATACTATCATCTGCAAGTTTTGATGTAGCACAATTGCTAATGTCTTGTGCTTCTAATGAAAAAATTATCAGAGGTATACTGATAATATACTTAACAAGCAAATTTTTTTAAGCACTAAACATGATAAATCACAAATAAACTTGAGGCAGCAGGGTTTTATTAAATTTAAAAAGAAGTTCTGACTAAGTGAATAGCAGTAGACCTTATCCTACTATTTAAAAGGACATTTTGGAAAAAATTTCCATTAGGAATACAGAGAGTTAAAAAAAAAAAGAATCAAAATCTAGTACATCTGTTTCCAAATCAAAACCAAGTGAAACGTATGTTGTAAATTCCAGAACAAGCCTAAAACATACCAAATCCGTGGAAATCCTGAACCAAAAAGTTGTGTTCAACTAAATTCATATTACAAGTCTGTAAAGGATCAAGTTCTAAAAAGAAACACGTGTTCTCCTATAACAGATTGAATCTACAGCTTCAATTTACAGCAGCACAGACAGATTTGGCCTTAATCTCTTATGAAAAGCTTGAATTGTAAGCAGGGGTTTCCCTCAAATGAGCTAACAGAGTCATTTGCATGTCATGCAGCAGCTGTTTCTGTAAAGTGTTTCAGACCCTCAGCAGGTCTGATTATTGTTTCTTTCTCTCTCTGTGGTTACAATCAGGGAATTAACATGTTAAATCTCTTGAAGATGTAGGAGAAGCTTTTTTTTTAGTAACTATGTACATTCTAGTAGCAATCCCCCCTCCAACAGATCTTTTTAATAATCTCTTTCTTGAAAGAAACTGGCCAAACCAATCTCTCTAACACAGTTTGTTCTTGTATACTGACAGTAAATTAAAAGGTCCATTGTCTATATACTGTAAACAAGAAAAATGGTGAGAAATTTAATGACAAAAGACCAATTTGCAGCTCAGAATAGATATGTGTTTTTACCCTATATTGCTTCTAAATACACATTTCTTTTCTACCAAGACAGAAAGGAAAGCATAGGAATTTTAAACATTATTTTAATTTAGAAGTTACCAGTAATGCTGAATCCATTTTTATATCCTTGCTGTTCCACAGCAAACATCCATCCTATGATACCTCCAATAGAGGCAAGAGGTAGTAAAGAATACCCCAAAGTCTCTGGGATTGTGCTGATGGCAGTGTAGGCACGCCCTTGGTTCATCACAACATAGGAGTGGAGATCAGTGTTCTCAAATACAACTGGAACAGGGTTGTTTCCTACGAAGATTCTTCCTCTGACCTTGCCATTGACTCTCTGAGGAGAACCTGGCAAATCAATACAATGCATCAGAACAAAATAACAGTACTCTCATACTCTCCAAGGAACATGTCCAGAGTGCTCACCATGTTTAGTGTTCAGTGTTGAAAAAAATGGCAAACAATTACTCACAGAGTTCAGACAAGAAATTGGCATGTGTTCACTTGCTTATGTAGGTACGTGCATGTGTGCTGTCTAAGAAGAAGGATTAAATGGCCAAATTTGCCTGAAGAGATGCCCTTTATCCTCATCGAAAGTTCTATCTGCAAGGATAACTTCATAACACTGTAAAAGTATATCTGACAGTAAGTGGCAGACAGAAGCTTCTTAAGATCACACTTCATATCAATACACACTGAATGAAAATTTTTTCATTCCCTGTAAGAAGACTGCACCATTAGGTATTAGAATAATTGACCTGTTACTCTAACCTATTACATTTCTTGGCTCTGAACTACTGGCCATTTTGAAGGCTGTCAGTGTTATATAGAAGTAGCTATTTTGGATTGCTAATTGTCTCCTGTACTAAATTTCCTAAATGGCAGTTTAAATTTCATTATCACCAGATCCTTCTTTTCTTTCTATGGAAAATCCAATTTTATGAACTGAAAGCTAAGTATTAGGTTTTGCTTTCCTGGGTTTTAAAACACAGTCTTGCAGTAAACTATTTGAGCTGCTGAAATGCATCTGTACTCTGAGCCAAATCACCACAAGGATTAGGTGTGTATACATAAGAAATTCCTTTATGGATTTTACGCAGGAACAAAGTTTGAATGGGTATTTAACAGAAATCTGGCAGATCACCCTTTAGTAAAGCAGCTTAAGAGTCCAAGAGGAGCTGTGCTCTTTGGTTCGACAATCAAAGTCAATTTGCTCATCACTTTGAACTGTCCATTTCTAGAGTGAGGACCATATCAGATTATAACACACTGGAACTTCATTACTAATTCTAGGAAATACCACTGGATGTTATGCTTTCTTTTAAATGATGTCAGTTACAGAAGTTTTTTGGTTTTTTTTCCTAGAAAGTCATATTAAAATGCATGAAGCATAAAATTGACTACTACAAATAATTTGCTTCACTCAAAAAATCATTTTAAAAAGTAGAGCTCACTGATTCAAACGCCTTTCACTATAACTCAGTGATAAGTCTTTCAAAAAGTTTTTATATGGTCTATTTTGGAATTGAATACAGGTCACCCCATTCAAGAATGCCCTATGTTATTGTTGCATATGTATCTAAATTTGAAACCAGTTACCTTCTGCTACACACTGTCTGCCATTTCCTTTGTAACCAGCAATACAACTGCAACAAAACCCGTTGGGATAATCCTTGCAAATCGCGTGAACAGAGCACTGGTGACGGTTGTTAGCACAGGTCTGTTGGACATCTGTGTGGTAGCGAAACACTGTGGAAAATAAGACCAGACATTTATATTTCATGTATCCCTGGACTAATTTTAAAGTGTCTTTGGACTCACTCGATCAGATTTTCATTTTCTCTTTAAGGTAAACAAGGTATTTCAATTGCTATTGGCTAACCTTGCAATGTGCAAATAACTTTCTACTATTTTGCAGAAAACATCAGCTGTTTAATTATTTAGTTAGAAAGCTGATTCTATTGACTTCAGCAGATCTATATCAACACAGTTCAGTTAAAATTCCTGTCAAAGCTAAACACACAATGATTTTAATTTGTCCTTGCTTCTTAATCAAAACAAAAGTGGGACTTTCCAACTTCAGAACAAAACATATCAGCACATATCCGTACCCAGGACCATGCAGCAACTGATGTGCCCTGTAATCCTAACTGGTTTACCCTGTTATTAAACGGAGATAGCAGCTCTCTCACTTGCTTCAAGAAACAATCAACATCTGGACAGCCAGTCAAACTACTCTGAAATGTCTATAAATGCTTTATTAGAACTTGGAATTGCTAATTCCACCCTTCTAAGACTTGAGGCTTTATTGAATCACCTGTATTCGGTAACACATGTGAGAAAGGTCTATGAGATTGACTAGTGAACTAGTTTATGAGACTGGCAAGAATTGCATCTGAAGTGACATCCAAATTAACTACCTCAATGAATAACACAAATTTATGACATGTCCAGATTTTTAGATATGAAGCTAATGAGAAGGAAACATTGTTTCTTTTTAAATTCAATTTCTTTCACATGCTTTTTCTGCAGCCTGTCCATGTTAGAAGCAGCTAAACTGTACAAAAGACCTTACCTATTCCAGTTTCATCAAATTCTTCCACATCTATGACTTGAGGTGGCTGTGGGGGAAACTGCTGGATTCGAAACTGGCGAGGTGGAGCTTTTGCTGTTGGGAAATTTTGAGGACTGTAAAAAGACTCAGTTGAAGGTGTTCCTGTTGTATCTTGGTATGAAGTCAGAAAGTCTTCACCTAACTGAGGAATACTGTATGTTACAAGGTGGTGATCCTCTTCAGTGCTGTCTGTGCTACTTGTGATATACTGCTGTGTTATTTCAGTGGAACCATAGTCAGACATAAAGGGCTTAGAAGTCATCTCCTGGTCTTCTTCGCTGGGCTCTATGCTCTCCACAATGTTGCTGATTTTAGCAGGCACAATACTGTCAGATGAGCTACCAATCTCGAACACCCAGACGCCCTGCTTCCCAGCATTGCTGTTTCTGTCAAAGAGAAGCACATGCCAAATAAAGCAAGTTGTGTGGCATTTCTAGCCTACACAATGTTATCCTTCACTGCAAAGTGTCAGGACAAAACTGTCTAATTATCTTATCTACAATACATACTTACCTACAGGTACAGTTTATTCAGCTGAAGAACATCCCTGACAGTTTGAGAAACATTTTTTTTCTCCTCACCCATAGCTTTGTCGAGAATTTCTATGTTTCTTGTCTCCAAAGTGGTGGGAAGGAGATTTTATGGCCACAAAAATCTTGCTACCACTGACTAAAACTTTCTAACTCATTCCCTTTTCTGCTTGTTCACGCTTTCTTTCAAAAACAACCTGCCTAGGATAGGTTATGAAGAGTTGAAGTGGTATTATTTATAGAAGAACTAAGTATACAGGAGTTCCTACAATGGGAATATGGACTTCTAACAAATTACACCAAAAGTCCACCAAGTCCACAAGGCAGTGGGCATTTACCAGTGGCAGATCTTGTGATTTCTTACGCAATGGCTAAAGGGATCTAATTAGTTCTCATTGTTTGATGCTACAATTAAGAAAACCATGGAACCCTGATGTTTTCTTGAGGAATTTAGACAAAGAAAAAAGCATACTTGTACAGGTTTCTAATGCTGTCTTCATCATTAGCAATGACATTGTAGTATCCTGGCTTTTCCCAAAAGTAGTAGTTTGTAGAGGATTGACTAAAGCCAACCATAGCAGGAATATTTTCATCACCATTCTTGGAGTATGTGCTATAGAATTGCAAGCTATCTTCTGGATAAAGGAAAATAGCATAGGAACTGGAATCAGAAGACGCTAAGACAGCCTGGAATGTGTTCCTCTGTGGAAAAAAAAAAATATCAATACACACGTAAAAATAGTCAAGAAAGAGTAATTTTTTTTTAAACACAAAATGAAGGTCAGAATTCTCACTAAAAAGAAAACATTAACAAAAGTAAATGAAATCTGTAGGAAATAGTCAGATAGGCTGCCCAAAGCATAACAATTTTAAGTTCTGTAATGCTATAGGATGGTATTTCATTTCCTTAAAATAACAGAAGTAATGTGTTAGACTAAATAAAAAATTCTGTAAACAGAATGTTTAAAGTTGAAGTTTCATGTTGCTAAAGTCTTTTCCCACAGGAACACTTCTGTCTGCTGCAGGAACCACTGGGACAGCACCTCAGACATCAGATGTTCATTGCTACCAGGGTGCAAAATTGTTATTAAAAACACAATCCTTATGCCAAGTTCAGCAAAAGAAATTAGTTGTTGACATAAAAGATGTGCTAAATAATGCAATGTCCTCATCAACTTTGATAATTATGATGTACAAAGTTACATATCCTCGCAGGATAGTACCTGAATGGTTTAAAAAGGGGAAAATTATCTGTGAATAATAATAAAAATAATCTCTAACTTTTTAATCCAATACTAGCTACAAAACACGAGCTTTTTCTGAATGCAATATCATCTGTTCAAAATGGGCTTAAGATCCTACTAGCTCACATAGTTATCTGATTTTACATAGTTTGATGTCAAAATGACTTAAGAGTCTGCTGAAAAATGCAAGCCAGCAGGATTACACTGCACAAAGAGAGGTCAGGATATTCTAGTTCAGTTATTATCACATTTAACATTCAAAGTAAGAGTCATTAGGAAACAACAAAATCAGATATGTAGTTTCAAGCATTATCTTTTGAATTAATAAAATATTATTAAAATAAATCTCAAGTAAAAGTTCTGGAAACACAGCCTTTTACACGATATATACATTCTTTGGTCTGCAGAATGCATTTAAACACAAAGAACTTCAAGCCTTCAAATTGAAAGGTTACAGTGTTACACTTTAGCTGAGTATATGTCCAACATGATTTAAAGCTCTGATTGATACTCACCTTGTCTTCCAAAGCATGATCTTCTCCGGGTGCCTGGAAAGGAGCCACAAGCTTCCAGGTAACAATAACAACACTGCTGGGATCAAAAGCAGTCTCAGGAAAACCTCTTTTGATATAGTCTGATGCAAGTTGTAAGACATCTGAGGATGAATCTTCCCTGTAATACACATTTCCACGTCCACCTGTTGTGTCCAGGTCAGCCATAAAAGGAGCAATAGCCCCAAAACTCACTGGGAATTGACCAAGGTATTTTTCTTCACTTGAGGGTTCATTCACTGCAATAATCCCATTAGTGGTAACCTAATAAAAAGATGACAATTATAACACAAATACTGTTTATACAACTGTCTCACACATGTGCTCCAGATTACAATGTTTTAACTTTAATTTCAAAAGAAATGTAATCAACATTCAGTTTTGTACTTAAAAAATAATTGTGGTTGTTTAAGCTTTTGTTTTTTATCTTATGTCAGGATTCCTGAGATTTCGGTTGCCCAAAATCAGAGGTCAACTTTACAGATAGAACAGCCTTTTTTTCCTAGATAAGGATTTCAGCTATTTAAATTTCAGACACCTATTGTCTTTTCTAACAAGGATGTACATAACCTTCCCACCAATGCTTCAGAAACTGATAGAATTTCTGAGCAAAGAACTAATTCATACATAGATGCCAACACCAAAAAACTGCTCCATGCTTACATATTGCAATAGCCTGGGTGAAAGCCTTTTGGGAAGACATACAGATTTCTCTTTCCCTGGCCAGAACTACTTTAGTTTTCACTTCACTACAATCACCCTTCTATGAACTTCTTTGCTACTGTGCAAAGCTAACAACAGCAAGCTGCTGCTCACTCTTAAGACATGTTGTGAGCACAGAGCACAGCTCTTATACCAGAGGCTGTAGAGTCTAGGAGACAGAATTTCCACAGCAGTTATAAGCCACCCTATAAATTCCTTTACAGCTGAGTGCCCTGACACAGTCTGATAGGAAAATGGGTCAAATACTTGAAGGGGGGTGGGGAAAGGAATTCACATACAAAAGTGAAACACTTGGTCTGCAAATGCATAGGTATTGGCTCAGGGAAATTCAACCTATCAGTGAGATGATGATTCACAGTCAGCCACCTCTGACTAAAACTGAGATAAATACATACATACAAGTAGGTGCTAGGGCACATCCAAGTGTGACAGCCAAACTCCATCGGCAAACCAGAGCTGGCTCTCACACACAGAGTACAGGTGTCAGGCCTTGAGCTGGTGCATGAAGTGCTCACACAGAGGTTTTGTGCCAGGCCCTTTCACCAGCTGTGTTTGGCACTGACTCAGCCACATACAAATACACCTCCAGGTCTTGGACTATCTGATAACAGGACACATCTGACTACCTGCAAGCAGCCAGGCACTCACTCTAGAGCTGCTGCCACATACACAGAAGGACTCAAAAGGGGAAAGAGGCCCCAGAACTGTCACTATAAGCTATGAAATTAAAACTGCAATCTCCCACAGATTTATCACTCAGAGGGCTTCTTGTGAGTCCAAGAAGAACAAACTGTTGCTGGATCTTTTCACATAGTCAAGATACTGTCAACATGATAAAATCTTTACAAATGCCTAGAAGTGGGTCAGGATGGCCACTGACTCATACTGCAAGGCCACCTAGCCCAGTGGCCTGTCCCCAGCTGTACCTGCTAGCTTGGAAATCCAGCAAAACAAGAGGACATGCACATACTTCTCCAGTGAGCCTCCAACAGCATTCACCTCAAGGGATTCCCTGTGGTTTGGCTGTTTTTCATTCTCAGTGGATCTCCTTCGCCTATTTGTTGAGTCTTTCCTTAAAACATATAAACTCTATGCATCCACAAAATCCCTTAAAAAGAAACTCCATGAATTTGTGACTCATATCCTCAGGTCTCTCATACTTTTGTTTGCTTTCAGTCTGGCTTCCAGCTTCATTTGACGGCCCCAGTTTTTGTACTGGGACATACAAAAATTCTACGCAGTCTCTCTCACTATGTAATTTCTCCTCCAGAATGAAGAGCCTCAGCCTACCCATGCACTCCTTGTCTAAGAGCTGTTCTCTGTCTTTGATCACTCTTATTGTCTCCACAGATTTCTTCGCCCTTTTCCACACTAAATTTGTAAACAAGGAGGCCAGTAGGAGGCCACACATACTCTTCACAGAGAAATTACAGTCTATGCAAGCCCATCAAGGATGCTGGTTACATGTGCCTTGGAAACATCTTTAAAATCTGGACCACCACTGCTGCTACATACAGTAAATCAGAAAAAGTGTAGTATAACAACTCATGAAAAAAATCACTTCTCCATATACAAGAAACACCTATACCTTGAACTCTCCTTTGGCTATCCAGAGGGTCAGAGTATGTCCCCTGCCACACACCAGTAGTCAGCCAGCTTGGTGTATAACTGGATAATGCTAATTACAAACCATTGGCTAAACTTAGCAAATAGTTCCCACAGTGTATCAGAATTTAGTTTAAAAGTGGCTTGACATATGCTGACTGTATTTTCTGCAGATGTATAATTTCATTAGTAGCTAGAGTGTAAAACACCAAAAAGTTAAGATCATGTAAAAAAAAAAAATAGATGAGTAGGCTTTATGCATGAACAGTATATCTGAGGTATATAAGCAGTAAATAATCTGTGCAAACATGTTGGGAAAGCAGGTCATGTTAGAAAGGGGAAGAAAAAGCTGAATATTGTGATAATTATTACACTACTCCTTCATGACTTGACAGCGGCCACAGATCCTAAGGTGAACTATGAATCTGAGGAATAAAGAAGTAAAAAACCAGCATGAGTTACCTCTGTACAGACCCTAAAACTGGAGTAGGATATGTAAGAGAAATCTAGTCCAGAAAAGTTCCCAGCACTCCTACAACATCTGTACACTAGAAAATGCCTCATATCCCTGTAAAGCAAAGCTAAAACATGACCCAAAAGTTTAAACCCACCAATTATACTACACACTGGAAGACAGGATGGAAAATGGTGGACATTACAGTCTGTTTGCTAAGACCTTTTAGCAAAAAGAGATGCACTCCCTCTTTAAAGTAATAAATTTAGTGCAAGTTAAAAGTTTTCCTCTTCTTTCTGCTTTCTTACATTTTTTGTACACAAACAGCCCTACTCTGATCTAAATCCTCTTGTGAGAGATGACTGTTGTTTGAAATCTTTTAAACAAATTCCATGCTCTTCATCAGATTTGATGTGTGTAGATTTTGCAGCATCATGATCCCCCATTTATGGAAGAAATTAAAATAGCCTTAAGAGAAAATACAATCAGGGCTAGTTAATACTGCAGAATAAAGCAGAGGCCAGAAGAAATGACCCTCCTCTTTTCACGGCTTAGTGACATGCATCTAGCTATTCCTTTCTTATTTGCTAAAAAGTTTAATGTAAGAAATAATTGTATTAAGGAGATGCAAACCTCATTTTTAAAGGAAGTTTTTAAGTGAGACAGTTCAGTTTTAAATTATAAGGGAACATTTCTATAACCCAGAAAACATTTGCAAGCCATCACATGAAAATAAATAAACAAGCTGCTCACTTTTTGCCTTGATTTTTCAGGCAAAAAGAAACTCACCAATAATGAAAAAATCTTTTTAGCTTTCAGATTCAACAATACATTTGTATTGACAAAGACAGTGAATACCCCTTTAACTTCACCCTGCTTCTTTCAAGGTCACAAACACAGGTTTAAGTGTGAATCCCGAAATAAAGAGAAATAATTTGGGGTAACTACTGGGTTTCATCAAAGCATCATTCTTGTCAAAAGGGAGAGGGGGGGAAAGAGGCCTCAGGTGGGCGTTGTCCAAAGACCAGCTTTACCGTACATCTTTCCTTTTAGGGTATAACACTATTTAAATTGACAGGAACTAACACAGATGTATTTTTAGCCTGTTAAACTTCTGGATTACATGCATAGTTAACATACATTTGTGGTTTGTAGCAGAACCAATAACATACATACACAATTACAGGTCCACCTTGAAAACCAAGTGAGAAAAGGAATGCAAAGCAAGGAAGTACTTCTATTAAAAGAAAAATTGTATCTGTGTGTACAACAAAAAATTAAAGTTTCTAACAAACGACCTACTTTTTCCGTGTTCAATGACCAGGCATTTTACAGGCTTGAATATTTCGGCATAAAAAAAGTTTAGAAAATTTGAATTTATTTTTATAATGAAGTGAGAGTTGACGTAAAACAGCAAAGCTTTCTAATATGAACATGATCAACTATTAATTTAAAAAGTAATAAAAGTAAGGATTAAAAAAATTGAACCAAGGTTGCATTAGAGGATTCTAGTTTCTTTCCTAAATGAAGGTAACCCCTAATCCTTCCATTTTTCCACACCAATGAGTTTTAGTGTGAACAGAAAAAGCTGTAATAAAAGCGTGCTATTAAAACAAATAGAATACTATGGGTTAGTGATAGAGTTCAATGCTATAAATCTTACATACAAAAGCACCATATTGAAGATCACAATATGTGAAAGTCTGTTTCCACTTATATGAAATAAAAGTGCTCTCTTCTGCCTATGAGGAAAGGTTTTGTTGCCAAGGATTTTATGACAAGTTGGTAATAAACAATCACTCCACAGAATGCCTTGCCTTTCTATTCATGTGTACAGCTAACTCGAACAATTCAGCTTCTCAACTGTTAAAAAAGATAGAAAGAGAACCCACATAAAATTGCTACATAAAATTATGTGCAGTAAACATTAATTGTATCAGCTTGATAATATTTACTGCCAACTAGCAATACGTTGGTAACTCCAGCCAAACAAGATCATAGAGCTTCATAAGTACATGTTGCAAATATGCAATAAAAATGTGTAATGTGAAAGTGCATTAAAAACTGCTCAGCACATTTCCTTAACAGGTATACTTCTCCTCACCCTACCCCCAAAAAGCTTGTACTGTGCTTCTGTTCTGCAATACTTGTGCCAGATTCAGTGCAAGAAAAAGCCACTGCATAGTGTATAGACTGGTACTGAAATGCCATTCATTAAAACGGCCCATTCTTAGTACTGAGCAATGCTGGCAGAGCCCTGGAAGATTTTATACGTGTAATCTTTCAGGCAAAAACTACTTAGAACTGCTCCTATTTGAGGGCGGGGCAAGTGACAGGATCGTTAAACTAAAGAAACCCAGACTGGTTAATGAATTTACTGCTCTTTGAAAATTCTGCCCCATCTCTGTCGCTTACCTCTGTCACATGCTGCTTGTCATCTTTGCTTCTCAGTGGCTGAATATATAGCCCACTATCTTTCAAGAATATGTTCATGCTTTAAAAAGTGTATTTCTTACTTGGGTTGACTAATCAGTGACCAAATTAGAGTACAGAAGGCAAGACAATGAACTAAGGGTCAAACTGAAGTCTGAACTCCACTTAATACTTCATCTCAGTCAGCTACAGTGAACAATATCCACAAGTGTAACCCACATCCCTCAAAATTTTACATGTCAGATATGATTTCAGGATGTATCTAAGTAGTGGCAGTATGGACAATGAAAAGGAGTGTAACTTTAGCGTCAGCGCTAATATAACTCAGTGTAGCACAAGCAAGTGATAGCTTCAGTGAATACCCATGAAACAGACTCGAGTGCATGGGAACTACATCAAATTTTGAATGACTGCAATCACACGGAGCTCTAGCTCCCCAAGTGCCTCCATGTAGGTTAATCCAGTGAGTTGCATCTTAGACCCATGATACTAAACCACACTGCTTTATCTGGACAAGGAGGTGAGATTTAATTTACCAGATTAATGCACTAAACATATTGTGCCTTCCCTACCAAAACCTTTCTAAACATGCTACTCAGCATATTCAATTGCTAGCCTAGATGGAGCTTCAGGGGAAAACGGGCAATGATAAAGTGTGCAGTACCCTTGCAGTGTTCTGAACACATGCTGCCATTTTAAACAATTTTCATTATGGCTGCTTTTAAGCAGCTCTGCTCCAGGCAATCTGTTTCCAATCCCACCTTCAAACACTGAACACCCTCCATCATTTAAAAACATGCACACACCACTCTGGGATGCAGATTCAGCTGCGAGACACGCACACAAGTCTGAGATAATGCTTGCAGCCCAAAGCCTGCAATTACTATGAATATGGATTTCCTCCACCCAAGAGACTCTTAAAGCAATGAACACCTGAGAGTGCCAAGGACATTAAGGAACAGAAGGTTCTCCAGTGCTTAGAGGTGCAAGCCTTGGACATGTTAGGCTGCTGGTTAGACACCCCGTTTCAGTTTTGCCACTCTGGCATGCCAAAACACACAAAACAGACCACAACGAGGATGTTGCTGAGCCAAACACACTCTGAATGCAGAAAACGCCTGGAGATTGCATTCACTCTGGCTAATTTTCTTTACGCTACTACTATCTGTTGCATTGTCTTCCAGCGGAGGCTGTGCACCTCGAAGAATCTGCTCCTGCCATAGCACGAGAAGGGAATTAAGACGGCCCCGATACCTGACTGTATACAACTGGAACAATTAAGCTCTTTGGACCGACCTCTGATCCCGGCACTCACACGGAACCCACACGGGACCCACAAGCATCACCGCGCACCCACCCACAGCTCCCCGAGGAGTCCCCAGGAGCGGTTCCGAGCCGCCGGCAGCCAAAGGCTGCCCCACACTCACATAGAGGGAGTGGACGGCCGCGCCGTAGAAGCGCAGCGCCGTGCTCAGCTCCAGCGCCGCCGAGCGCACATCGTCCCCGGGCTCCAGCGCGGCATCGCCGCGGTCCTCGCCGTGCGGCAGCAGCGCCAGGCGCTCTGCGGGCAGCGCCAGGACGGGCAGCGCCAGGACGGGCAGCGCCAGGGCCAGCAGCGCCCAGCGCGGACAGCTCGGCGGGGCGCACATCCCGGCGGCTCCCGGCGGCAGCGCCGTCCCGCCGCTATAAGCACGGGCAGCGGGGCCAGCGGGGAGCGGGGGGGCCGCGGCCAATGGCTGTGAGGGGCGGGCGAACAGCGGCCCCGGGACCCCCGCGGCCTCTCCCACAGCCCCAGCGGGGCTCAGCAGCCGGGCTCAGCCACGGCGGTCGCTCCCGGCCCGGGGCTTCACCCGCGGGAGCAAAGAGGCGTCCGCGGGGACCGACCCTCGGGAGCGCTCCAGGGGCGCGGGGAGGGGGACTCAGCAGCTTTTGGGATCTGTGTGAGTGCCGGGCTCCTGCGTGGCTCCTGCGTTAGTTTGGAAAATGTGCTCAAAGTAACTCCAGCAGCTGCAGTACCTCCCAACAGCCAGCGCACCAAGACCAAATTCCAAAATCAACATGAAACAAAAACATTAATCCCCATGCTGTCTTCTGAAGTAATTTCGATACCAGGTGCTCATTGTCGGGGAAAATGAATAAATACTTTGGAACGCATTTCATAAATTAACATCATCCATGTCAGAATTGCATTTGGTTATAAAATAAAATTTAAAAATAAATAAAATAAATCGGCAAACAAAAAATTACTGCTGATATGAAATAATAGAAAATAAATATGGTGTATATAAATAAATTACTTCTTACGTGTTACGTGTGTGACTGTGTCTTCTTGGTTTATAGTATAGTCCTGCTCCCTTGGAACACTCAGAAGCACCTGAAGAACGCTTATATTTCATATATTTTTCCTACAGCTTCCAAGTGAGGACAGCAGTGTTTAAGGATTAAATCTTGGCCAGTAAAGTATATGTTGATATGTCCACAGAATGTTTACAGCAGATAATAATTCGAGAAAAGGCAGCCGAACTGCTACCCACATGCTTTCTGCATACTTTTCTTCAATGCCTGCTTTTCTTTGTTTCTTTCTTTCTTTCTTTCTTTCTTTCTTTCTTTCTTTCTTTCTTTCTTTCTTTCTTTCTTTCTTTCTTTCTTTCTTTCTTTCTCTTTCTTTCTTTCTTTCTTTCTTTCTTTCTTTCTTTCTTTCTTTCTTTCTTTCTTTCTTTCTTTCTTTCTTTCTTTCTTTCTTTCTTTCTTTCTTTCTTTCTTTCTTTCTTTCTTTCTTTCTTTCTTTCTTTCTTTCTTTCTTTCTTTCTTTCTTTCTTTCTTTCTTTCTTTCTTTCTTTCTTTCTTTCTTTCTTTCTTTTGTTTTTTTGTTGTTGTTGTTGTTGTTTTGTTTTTTGTTTTTTTTTTTGTTTTTTTTGAAAGTGTGATTTTGCATTTGGCAAATTGCAAGAGCACAAGACATTCCTAGGTAGAGCTATAACCATGCCAGCCTGAAGGAGAAACACATCTAATCACCATGATCACTAGCAGCTATTTACTGTTGGGTTCTGTATGTCAGAAAACAATCACTGAGACATTGTGTGGAGGTCTGAGAGGACAATGAGTCTGCTCTTCTTGAGTTCTCATTGTACTTTCACCTGCAACTTCCCTCCATATTTTCAGAGCCTCTAATACAGTAACTGGTGGATTCATGGAATCCATGGCTTTATGTATATCCAGAAATACATGGCTAACCACTGCCAGAAGAGCAGCCTTTTGGCTGGATCACCACCATATCTGAGCATAGACATACCCACAAAGATGACTCAATATCCAGCCGAGGTATATTTCTCCTCATTTGACAAATCAATACTTAACCACAAGCCAATTGTAACTTCTTACCCATGTTAAGTATGTGCACTGGCATACCACCAGCAGCCTTCATAACAAAATCATCTTCCTATTACAAGGAATAGCATAAGCCTATTTCCAGACTTGCAGAACCAAAGGTTCTTGTGCTACACAGCTCCATTGCAAAGAGAAAATGAACTCCCATGGTAATACCAAAACCTCATATACACATTCACAAGAGCATAATTTCTGTTAGGCTTAATGTTTTCCACAGCCACATTTACTACGAGAGTAAGACATAACAAAAGGAAGATATAAGCAAAACAAGAAGAAAACTCTGAGGGGGGTAACATTTTCCTGTCAGATTCACATGATTTCCTAGTATTATGTCCAGAATTTGAAGGACAAGGACCATTGGGAAGCTAGAAACTTAGTGTAGTAAATTTGAAATAGATTTGAAGGCTCAAGAGTTAAATATCTTCATCTGCATGTTTAAAACATGGGATAATAGCCATGTTAGGGTAAACCCTCTGGTCATTAGTTAGCATATTGAGATTGTTTAGTCTACACTTACCTTAAGAGGATTGCAATGTTTCTGTTGTAGTTTCAAGTTTACCTTCTATACAGCTTCTACTGTGAGGAGTATTAAGGACTGTTAGTTCTAAGACAAGAAAATAAGTTTCCTGTTGTCCTTTCTAGCATCTTCAATAAGGACCTAAAAAGGGGAAGGAAAATCATGTTTACTTATGTTGTAATTAAATGGGAGATATTAATTGCTAATTCCAACCAGAATGGAGAATGCAAAATACTTTAGCAAGATTTAAGAAGGGAAGGAAAGTATTTAAATGCAAACTGGAATGTCACAATTGAGCAAGACCTTCCAGAAGGTCTTTCATAACTGGTAAATACCAAGAACTCCACATATTCATTGGATATTAAATCAGATATGGCAGCAGTTTACAAAGCAACAGTATTCCCTGAGCAGCCACTTAGATTCTGTACAACAAATGAGCTGGGTTTATTTTGCTACAAGGAAGTGATATTTTCTAAAGGTGTATAATGACACTGCTTTTCCAGAGATTGCTTGTGAGATCAGAGATGTCACAGAAAACTCACCACTGGAGAGAATTCAGACTGAAACAAAACAAAACAAAACAAAACAAAACAAAAGATCAGGGGTTAAAAGGAAATTACATACAATAAATTGCTAAAGAACTGAACATGTGTACTTGATTAAATGATAATGGGAGATTTGATTAAGATCATGCTTCAAAGACATGGAGCATCTTCAACTCAAGTATCTGAAGAGTGGTACCAAACAGATTGAGGAATTAAATGGGTGAGTTTGAGGATTACAGGTAACTAGGACATTGAAATAACTAAAAGAAATAACTAAAGAAACTGTGTAGCAAACCATGAAGCAAATGCTTCCTTACCATGGGGTCTATTTTCAGATAAATGATAGATTAGGCAAAGTGGAAGCAGAATTATAGAAATCTTTGAGAAGTCAACACTAGGTTGATCAGATCACTAAACAATGGATCTTAAGGAATAATTCTTCATTTAACAATGAATTGAGACAGTCCAATAGATTTGACTTGAGTTTCTATGTTCATACAGCACAGTGTTAAAATAGCACACAGATATACACACACATATATTTGAGAATATCACTGCCTAAATTTGAGGAGATTTGGAAAAGGGGATATGGAGATATGAAGAAGCCTGACCTTCTCAAGCCCTCCCCAGGTTTCATTAACAGAGAAAAGAGAGCTAGTGTTCCCTTTGCTGGCATGACTGAAGAAAGGAAAGTAATGTCCTGGGCCCCCCATGATGATGTTCTGCTGTCCAATGACAACAAAGCATTTTAGTGGATGGATCAAAGGACAAAGTAACCATGTGGTAAAAAACTAGAGAGAACTGAGTATTTGGGATACTGGCAAGAAAGAATAGTACTGAGGTCTGCTGAGAAGGAGCATTTTTTAGAGGGACAAGGTCATGGGAATCAGAGAGTCACAAGCAAAGGCAAGGCTCAAAGGAAGATCATGGAGTGCACATCATAAATTTAAATCACCCCGTCTTAGAACTTAATGTTCACTGTTCACTAGAGTGAAACACAATGAGATTCCTTCTGTAACTCTACATGAGCCACTATCACCATGGAGGGCACATAACTCTGGAGCATCTTCAAAAAATAAGTGTATTTTGCAGGAGAACTCTCTACAGAAAGAAACTAATTCTGAGGCACTCTTAGATGCTTTTGAGAAGAGGGTCACATGAATGGCGATATTCTATCTTGGCCTCTGCATTAGGGCAGTGTATAGAAGATTATAGAATCCCTTCTTTTTCTCACATGCAGAGCTATTGCAGGGCAACAAAAGGGCAGCAGTATTGCAGGACAATCTCCTTGGAAACTCATATCCTGTTCGGAGAACAGCTGGGCAAGAATGGGGATGTGTTAACACTTGGCCAATGACCTGGTCAGTACAGGAGAGATATGCTGTTGTGATAAAATGGTACATTGCCCTGGAGCAGGGCAAGGAGCATGGAAGAAACAGAAGTTCTTAGACCCTTCCTGGGTCAAGTCCTTGGAGACACTTTATATTTCTGGGGTTGTCTTAATTGATTTCTATCTCTCATTATTAGACCTAGTAACTGTACTAATAGGGGACAGAAAAGAAATCTCAAGCAGGAAGCTATGCTTGTAGAGAGTCATGAACACTTTTTTTCATCCCAATTTAAAATTTAGGAATAAATAGATGGAAAATGGAACAGGAAAATATCAGCATTGTAAAATGGCTAGACAAAAAAAAACCAAACAGTAGCCTTAAAATCCCCCGGAGATGTATGAAAATATAAGAAAAATAATACTTTTTAAAATATATTTTTTTTCAAAATATTCCTCTTACATCCTAATGTCTGATCTCTTTGAAGAACAGATTCTCTAACCCAGTAAGAATCCTAGAACTTCTCTGTAGTAAGAGAATTGTAACAGGGCCAGAGGGCATATAATTAGTCTTCTATTTAAATGTTCAGCTCAGCACTAACTACTATGTCTACTCCAAGTCTTACTGTTTTGTTATTAGCTCAAAATTTTTGCTTTGTGCCATAAAAGTCTCCAAACAGACAATAAAAAATTACTTCAGAGTTTTTAAAAACACAGTGAAGACAGGAAGACAAAATGTATGATCATTTTCTCGTACACACAAAAAACAGTTACAATATGGAACATTGTTTTTTAAACAATGGGAATGGGAAGTGGAAAACCAATTTGAATGGGACAGGAAGACAGCTATGGAAAAGGTATAATTTACCACCTACCTTCTCCAAGACTTAAGAAATAATTACTCTGACCCACTGATAATTGTGTCAGATTTCAGAACAAAGAGATTACACACAGGGAAAATATATATCCTTGTAGTATAGCGAAGAGATGGTATCTAGTGCATCTCAAACCATCATTTCAGATTGAATGTGCTCCCAAACCAAGAGCAATGATAAATGTTGCATTCTCTTTTATCTGGCATCTACATTTTGACTGTGAATTTCAGGTGCAGATGTAACACACACAAAAAAAGGTGCCACATTGAGTCTCAACAGCAAAGCTTCTAGATGACAATCAGAAAGAAAAGAGAGGCCAAGCACAGATCTGATGCTTGTGGTGGCTGGAAATTCTCTAACAAATGATTACATGCTCAGCTTTTCTACAAATATTCAGAAGGGCTAGTAAAGTCTGAAACACTGACACTCTTTCCTGTGACAGCCAAGCTACTCTCTCACATCAGCTTCTTGTGTCTGCAGAGCACCAAGCCAGCCTCACATAGCCTGGCTGTGCCTGGATTCTCTGCCTCCTAGAATAATATATCTTACAATAATTATCATTTAGAAAGAGTACATGATTTCTCAGATAAGTCTAAATGTTCACAACAATTCAGAGAAGACTATTTCCTCCATGATTACTGAATGGTATTTTTTACAAGGAAAAAATCTTATACATGAGACTGCTTTTTCTGGAGTGGAAACTGTTGCCTGAGTTAGTGAAATTCACTCAGGAGAATCTATCCTTACCTTTAGCGACTGTGAGTAAAACAGAGAAATTGACTTTCATTCAGGATAGGTGATGCAGTGGTGCAGTAAAGACCAACAGTTTTAATTACTGCTTTTTATAAAAGGACCAGGTAAGTGGAGAAATATTTAATCCATACAACATCTATTCTCATAAACTGTATGATCTCGAAATTAGGTTGTGGTTTATCTCTACATGTAGATATATTTGTGAAAGCTCCACAGAGAGGAAGAACAAAGTTCCCTATAATTCCATGCTTGGTTAGATTGAAAAACGGGTATTAATATTTCCTTTAATGAGGTTGCTTGTAAATGTTTTCATTTTTGGTCAAGGTCTACTAGGAAAGAAAATTCATCCATAAAAAAAAAAAAAAAAAAGATGTAAACATTTCCTGATGTCTCCTGGTCAGCTGTTCAAAGTTGGCTACACCAAAGGATTTTTGCCTTCAGGAGTCCAGTCAGCACACCCCAAAGCTTCCTACAAGTTACTGAAATTTATCTATGAGATAAATTAAGATGCTTAAGATAATTTTCTGAGGGGCAGCAGGGTGGATGTGTGTGCTTAAAGGCAAAACTTGTCTGAGAATGGCTGAATCATTATCTAAGACTCCAAGAACATTGTCAACAGGCAAAATTTTGGAGAGACAATTCTGCTGATCACTCCACACATAATGGTAGTAAAAACTAGTGGATATCAATTCAGTAGTTTCATAGGATTTTTTAAAATTTATTTTTCTTCTTTGTTTTCTTCTTCATAAGTTTTCCAGTATCTCGAATTTAAATTTTAGCTATGAGGTGCTATAAATATAATAATTTATTCTTAGATTAGACATGAGTGAATTCAAGAACTGACTCTTCTGACATTTTCAACCTGAAGACCTAATTTGTGTGCTTGGGGGTAAGTTATGTTTAAAATGTTGGACATAACGCGTGTAGCTGGCTGTAATACACCAAACATTTGAACGTTGAAAGAAGATATTTTGCTCTTTTTTTAAACTGTGTAAAAACTGTGAACTTTACCCTGACTTGAAAGAGTCCAGATTCAAAAAGACCCAGGAGTAATTCCATGAATTACAGCTATTTATTCTTTCTGACCCAAGGACTTATATTACTGTTCACTTCACTTGGAATATGCAGACTAATACAAGCAATGGCACACTCACTTCTTCCCAAACAGAGTTTAGTGCTTTAGATTAAGATGTAACCCTACAGTTTTGTCACAGAGCAACAATAAAACAGGGATCTGCACTAAAGTGACTCAGCACAGAAACAATTACATTGCCCCTGGGAGAAAAAGAGGCATGATTTGCAAACCCTGGGATTGATGCAATAACTTATTCACTGGAAAAGTGATGGGGTGAGAGCACAAAAAGTCTCTTCTACAAGAGGTTAGTGGAAACAAGCTCCTTGTGTAGTCTACACTCCCAGCTGAGAGAGGGACAGAGGGTGCTCCCTGAGGCAAAATAGTAAGCATTGGATTGTGTCCCAGCTACTAACCCCAAACATCACTGGAGTATCCAGCCTGCAAAGCATTTAGCCTTCAATCTCTGCTGGGCTACTGTAGCCCTAAGACACATATTTTTTTCATTCTTCCCCCTCTTTTCCACTCCTGTTCAGTGTGCCTGAAATAAAATGAACCATTACAGAGAGCAGCAGTGGTTTAGTTAAAGCAAAAACCTAAGGATATGTGTCACAGGCCAAAGCCTGTGATGTGAGGGTATGTGCAGGTATTTGAAGTCACAAAGCCTTTCAGCTAGCTCTGGAAGATGAGAAAGGCAAGAACAAAGTCTGGTTGTGGCTTGTGTCTGCCTTTTGAATGTGGTCCTTGGAGTAAATTGTCGCCAGACCACTCTGTGTTTGGTCATGAAAAGAGCCTTTTGGAGTATGCAGGAGATTAGCTAACATTTAGGAATAATTTTATTCTAAATCACATTTAAAATAATTCTCATTTAGGAATACAGGCATACCTGTGCACCTGCAGTCAGAGGCAGATTTTGAAGCTTGTCAAGGGGGAGAGACAGCAAGACTGTTACAACTTTAAAAACTACACTAGCAAATAAAAGATTACCAAAGCCTTTTCAGGTAATTACTGGTTCTTTCTCTGTAGCCACTATTGGACCTCTAACTAAATGACCTCACTGTCCTGCTTTCTCTCCCTTGAGCTCTCTGAACCCACTGTTAACATCCTCCTCCTTTACCTTTTCCTCACAAGGGTCTTTAACAGTATACTGGTAATCTGCATCCTAGTTTCCTTCTTTATCTTTTTTTAGAAGAGTCTTTTTATTAACCTTTTGGAATCTTAGGGCTGACCCTCTTTATGGCTCATTGACCAGTTCTCATTCCTTGAGTTCTTTCGTCTGTTTCCCTTTCATTGTAAATCTTTCATGATTCCCTCAAACTTCCTGCATGAAAAACACTTTAATGTTTTCCAGCAGCACAGATCTTTCAAAGTTACACAGTTGCACAGTTCTGCCAGCATGGGTTATACCTATTTACAAGTAAGGCCACTAAACTTGGGGAAATAACTTACGAAAGAAAAAGCATTATCCAAAACAAAACTATGCCTGGTCCTCCATTCTCTGTTTTTCCTTTAAATATATACTAATAGTTACTTATTGATTTTATGTATTTAATGCATTTTTCCCTTAAAATGTTCATTCTGTCCAGCAACAAATCCATCATTAGAGCCATTAAATACAATATGAAATTGTCATTTAGACGCTGCTATTCAACCTGTGTCACAGCTTGTATAGTCTGAAAAAAAACCCTGGAGATTAAATTGCTGAAAACAAATAATTGGGAAAAAATATGTACTACAATGGACCCAAGTTTTAACAAAATTATTGATTTTTTTGTGGATATTAACCTTTTTATCATCTGAGGAGGAAGACTAAGTTCTGAAGAATGACCCACAGCATTTGAAGAACAAGAGCATTCTGTTCTTTCTGAGGGAAATCTGCTGTCCTTTACTTCTTCCATTTATTTTTCCATTTACTTCTTCCATTTATTTTAGTAAATAAAATCCAGTTATTTAAGTACTCAGAACTTTGTCTTATCCAAAATTTAGTATTTTCTGTGGCTTATTCCCTTCAACAGTGCTAAAACATAAAGCAGATTTTCACACAACAGTCATGGTAAAATATTCTCAAAAATCATGATGAAATAGTTTCAACAGCACTTTCTATTTGTCAGATTTCCACTCTTCCAAATTTTAAAACCTTTTCTGATGACTTAAGATACATTCCACTTCACAAAGGGAAAAATTAAGGTACCAAAGAAGTACAGTTTGTCCACCTAGCAAATCAGAAGACACACAGGAGACTCAGTTAAGATTTCATAGCAGCCAAAAGCAGCTTTTTAAAGTGGACTAAATAATGTTTCTTCCCAATAAAATCCAAGTCCAGCTAATTAACCTCCCTATGGGTATGCAGAATGCAAAGTTGTGTAGTTATTCCTAAAGCTCACAAGCCTGAGAAAAAAGCTCACCAGCTTGGGATACTCTGCAGGCAACCACATGGCAGAAATTAATGAAAAAACCATCCCAAAGAAAACTCAGGAATAAAGTTTTTTAGAGTGAATATGTAACAGAGGATTCTGTTGCTAGCTGCCAAATTCAGCCCCATTGGGGAGGATATGACCAACAAATTACAGTTTAGTAATCAGGGAAAGATACAAACACTTATGCAATAATTTTCATTCTGTGTGGTGGAGGAATTATCTGCAAGCTGTTTCTGTTCTCTGTAAATTGTGCCATTACTTTGAAAACAGGATGTATGCTTCAGAGTAAAGTAAAACAAACAGATTGACTTAATGCAACAGCATAAAAGTACCCCTGACAGCACAGTTTTGTTCAAACAAGCCTCTTATTCAAGGACAGCAAAGTACAAAGGTAGGACAATTAGAGAGGAAATTCTGTTTGGTATAGTTCTTGCCTGAATAAAACCTTACCTTTAAAGTTTCCAGAGCATTGTGTCCATTTTTCATGCAAAACTATGACCAAAAAAACCTATAACTATAACTTATTTTCTTGCTAACTGATGCTTCTTTCCAGATACTCATCAGCATGCCCTGCATTTTTCATGCATCTAAGTGTTCTCTGAAGCTTGGGAACATTTCTGCCTGAGTATTTGCAAGTTTGGGACTTACATTCAACAGCATATATGTTATATGTACAGAAGAACTTAGAATTACATTATCCATATCATTTCACTGCTGCTAATGGTAATAATTTTTCTAGTTTCTATCATTTCTGAACATTCCCTACAGTGTACTATAGTTTGCAGATTGATGTAAATAGCAATCCCCCTCAGACTGCTCAGCTTTGCCTGAGGTCAGGACATTTGTCATTTCCAAATAGCCTATCTTCTCTGAACATGCTTTTCCCCCTCTTAGTACCAGACATAAATATTTGCTGCATGTGCTGCTTCAGCAGAGTAACAACTCAGTTACTGTCCCAGTATCTGAACCAGCTGCTCTCAGCTGCTCCTGCTGTGGCTAAGCCAGACCCAGGACTAAGAGGAAGCCTGTTGGACATCACTGGCCTCAGTGATCTCACTCCATATTTCAGGATATCTTCTTTCAATTAAGAAGGAACAACCATGGAGGAGAAAGCCTGGATTTCAGAAGAGTCAGATGAGAGAAGGATGGTGGGAAAGCAAAAGAGAATTTGAGTCTTTTAAGTCAGGGGAGACAAATATAAGGCCTGTCACAACCAATTTGCTTGTGCAAATTGCCCTGATTATTTCAAGCAGGGGACTGGTTATGAAGAGTACAACTTGGGCTATCCAGTCCTACAGGCAAAGAAGTAAGAGGTGGAATGTCACCTAGCCATGTATGCACTCCCAGCCATACTGAATGAAACCCAGGGTCCACTGATGCTTGGTCTTGGCACCCTGCAGGATAAAATGGATCTTCTCTTTGATCAAAGATCTCTCTTACCTCCAGCAGTGCTCAGCTAAGATGAATGAATTCTCTAAATGAGCATCTGCTAGCTTTAAATAAAAAAGAAGTGCTGCCGCTCAGTAATAAGGAAGGATACTTGAAGAAATGAAAGGAATAGGCAGGTCTGTCTTGCTAAGCACAAGCAGGGCATTGGTACTGGTGCAAGGAGCAAAACTGGGTGAAGTTAGTTCCAACCAAAAAGAGAACAGCACACAAGAGACTCTAGGAGAATTAAACACACTGTTTAGAAGTTATCCCTTGATAAGCTTGACTTCTGCTTCCTATGTCTAGTAGTTTATTTCTGTCTTCAGATTCTATTCAGTGAATGTTAAAAACTCCTTGGTGTTTCAGGCTTTCACTTTAGGACAGTTGGCAAACTGTACCTATAGCAAAGCAAAAGCTGAAGACTCCAGCAGCTTTTTTCCCTGACAGAGGTGTCTTCCCTGTCAGGCCAACTAGCAAAGATTCAAGCACATGCTATTCAACATGGGATACAATACAGGACACTTTTATTACTGCATACTTTGCAACCTCTAAGAGGTGACTTTTCAAAGTTGGCATCAGCATTGCTTGTGAACAGCCAAGAATCTACAATATCACAGAGGAAGTGAAAGCTCACCACAAAGGATGCACTAGGCAGCCAAAGCCTGGAGGAGACTGAGTGGAAATCTCATTGTGGTCTTCAACATCCTCATGAGGGAAAGTGGAGGGGCAGGGACCAATCTCTTCACTCTGGTGATCAGTGGCAGCACCCAAGGAAACAGGATGAAGCTGAGTCAGGGAAGGGTTAGGTTACAAACCAGGAAAAACAGAGGGTGCTTGAACACTGGAACAGGCTCCCCAGGGAAGTGGTCACAGAGTCCAAGAAGCATTTAAACAGTGCTCTCAGGCACATTATGTGATTATTGGGATTTCCTGTGCAGGACCAGGAGTTGGACTTGATGATCTTGATGGGGATCCTTTCAACTCAGCATGTTCTATGACTCTATGTTAAAGGATGTAAACCTCTGTTGTGCAGCTCCACAAAGATATTTCAAAATAGAAACAGGCAAACTGAACCCTCTGCCATGATAGACTGAGTCCAATGGCTGTGTCTGCCAGTGTGTCAAGCCTTACACTTTGAAAGTGAGACAAACCACAGACTCCTACCACCCAGCTTTTTGGAACACTCTGCTGCAGGCTCCTTCTCAGAGGAAGCTGCTCCCCTCACATTCCAAATCTCTTTCGGTCGCAGACAGTGCTCGCTGTCAGTCATTATTAACAATTTCACAAATTTTCGAGGCTGTGGTGGGTGGCAGCTCGCACACGCCGTGCTGGGAGGGGAGCCCCACGCTGGCACACGGTACTCCCAGCACAATGTTGCTCTCGGGTTTGATTGGTTGTTTTTTTTTCCATCGTGCTCTGTTAGTGCAGAACAGTAACACCAGCACCCTCCGCTGGCCCCTGCCATGAAGACACCCGCAGGGAAGGGGCTGATCGGAGCTGCTGTGCTGCTAGACCTGTTACGTCAAATCTAGAGAAACACACCTTTTTACCAAACTTATTAAAAGGTAACTCTGTAAGCGGCCCCCAGCTGCTTCCAGTCACTACACACACGCACGACGTAAAAGCAAGATCAGGGATTTTAAAGCTTATGCATAGAAAGAGCACTCAATTTGAATATTAATTACAAGACTCAAAACCAAGGTTACAATATATGAAAATATATATTCTCTAAATGGAATAATCTTAATTAGAACTTTTTCTAAATTACCAATCTTATTTTGGGGCTTGTAATTAAAAGTTAAACTCTTTAAATTTTGTTTGATTTAATTATTTAAATTATTATAAATTGTTGCCATATATTTCCCCTCAAGATTCCTGGACATTGAATAAGTGCAAAATTTAAACAAACAAACAAAAAAGCAACAGCCTAAGCCAGTGCACCTGAGTGCACACCTCGTGTCTGTGGGCATGGCAGCTTGCAAAAAATGTCTTTTAGAAGTAGTTACTGATTAAGCACATTCAACATATTTTGTTTTCTTTTTCTTTGACGATCATCTGCACATCAGTGATTTAAAACTTTCATTCTGTGTAGTTACAGAAACTTTTTACTTATATCAAGATGTCCAATAATAAAACCATAAAGGTCCATGTTGAAAATAGTGGTCTGTCTAAATCAGTTCATAATCTGGTGACGTAATTATTTGGGGGAGTGGGAGGGATATTTTCTTCCTGTTTATCATATGTGCATTCATGCAGAGTGATTCCAAGAGCTGGCTGACATGGATATTTGATTCTGATTACTCTTACCAATTGTGTAACCAAAACCACTAGACTGAACCTGGGAAAGGTCATTAATTTTTCCTTACTGTAACTACATGGATTTGGATATTTATATGGAATTTAAATAGATAGATAGCATTTGAAATACCCTCTCCAAGTTCATGTGAGTAGCTAGATATTGAATACTTCTACAGTGACTAGAGTAATTCTTAACACAAATTCCTAGACACTCTAACTATGTATAAGAATTCTCATTGAATTAGATCTTCAGCCAGTACATCATAGAAATGTGAGTGAGATCAGTATATTAAGTGACTTCAACAAAGAAAGGAGTCCTATTTTCCAAGATGGAAATATGTCCCTAAGTGGGGTGATAAAATCAACATTATGTGTCTCTGCCCAAAAAGACATATGGCGGCACTGTTAGTAAAGTTACTTACTCCAATTCTGGTAATGCTCAAGCTTCTTTTTAACAATTTTGTAGTGTGTGGATTCTTAGGAGTTTTAAAATGCACTGATTAAGTATTAGCAAGAAAATTTTTTTTTTAAATCCTCATAAAATTGCTTAAATGCAAAAAATGTTAAAAATTAGGTTGATGCTAATAAAAGGGAAAGGTACAGGATGAAAGCTAACACACTCACTCAGACTGCTAAGTTTGCATCAGTGAAATCCCCCTGAAAGGATAGAATTTGTTACTACTGAGGGTTCAGGATTTTCAATTAATTTGCAAATATGGCCATCTATCTCAAAAATTAACAGAATCATCTATATGTTCTCAGCAATCTCAGTTTAAATGGATGATAATTTTCCATGTTTTCTGTCTTGCAGGAGAAACCAGAGAAAGCACATTTTGGTTTTATTCCCAAAATACATCTCATTTCTTCTACCATTAAATTATTTTTTGATATATTGCTATAAAGCTTTTATAAAGAGGATATAATCTGCAAAATACCTTCATGTTTTCATTTTATTTTAAATAGAAACCACTTTCTTTTTACAAACTTCTGTGAACTTAATGAATAAAAAACCTTTCAGATTTAGTCTGTCTTCTGAAAATACTTGGAAGACTGGATTTTTCTTGTGTCACTCACTTACAGAGCTCTATGGGGGAAACTGACCATGCATCCTCCCTACTGTCTTCTGACTACCAAATCACACTTTTTTAATGCTTTCTCTGACATTACCATTTTTCTTCCCTTAATTAAAAATTGTTGATACACATAATAAAATAGGTAGGTCTTTAGAAAAGGTTTGATAAGATTGTAACCAAATTATAACCAAAGCTGCCTGCTGATAGACAGAAGCTTGCATAGCCTACCCTTGAAGATGCAGTCCTGGAAATTAATATTTTCTTTTTCTTTTCTTTTCTTTTCTTTTCTTTTCTTTTCTTTTCTTTTCTTTTCTTTTCTTTTCTTTTCTTTTCTTTTCTTTTCTTTTCTTTTCTTTTCTTTTCTTTTCTTTTCTTTTCTTTTCTTTTCTTTTCTCCTTCTTTGTGTCTCTTTCCTTCATGTCTTTAAACTTTTTTAACTGAGGACAACAGGACACATAGCAATGTGCAATAAATGGCCAAGTGCCATGTACCTTGAAGGGCTACAATTTTATATTTGTAGTTCTCAAAACCCCCAATGCTTAACAGGATATATGCTGGTACAAGCAGTCCCAAGAAGAACTGCCAATTACTTAAAATAGTTTTTTATTTTAGTTGTCATTGATGCTGTTGGCTGAGGCCTGTTTAGTACAGCTCTTCATTTAAACCCATAAATTAGGTTATGCAAATCTGAAAACATTTCATACCAATTAATAAGACTCAAATTCAGCTGCTCAGTTTCTTTCATTAAGGTAGTTTGAAATTCTGTGTATTTTTTCTATTCATTAATCACACAGCTGTACCACCTTTCCTTAGCTGAAATTGAGATAGTCATTACTTCTTTAAAAAAATGGGGCAACAAAAAGTGAAAAATAGCCCAAACCCCAGCAGTTTCTGATGAAATATTCTCTGCAATGACATAGTTAAGATGAAGCAAATACAGCTGCACATAACAACACACCTCTTGAAATATTTAAACAGCAAACACGATTGAAGTCATTTTTCTGCAAAGTTGTCCATTTTATAAAAGGATTGGAAACCTGCCATTGTACTATACTGGATTTTACTCCAAAATAAACTACAGTCAGCACAGCTGGAGGTGATAGAAGTATGTCCAGACTAAATACTTACTGCCTTTCCCCCATCCCAGCTGTCAAATCTTTCTATTCCTTTTCCTATCACAGCATGTGCCACTGGATAATTTCTAAGCTCTCCTCCCTGCAGAATTCCTCAGGTCTCCCTGTACTTACAAAGAGCTGATATGATGCAAACCCTCATTTTACCAAACCTCAGTTCACACATATGTTAGACCTTACAACCAACCATATCACTTTTTAACAACTCTGGTTCCTCCTCAAACATTTGCTGCATTACCATTTTGTCCTCCTAAATAAGGATCTTGGAGGAAAACCTTTCACTAAAGGTAAAACTACAAAGCACTTGCAATGGTGTCCAAAAAATCTTGCAGTGACCACCTTAATTCCATCATGTCCTAATATTTAAATAGTTAATATCTTGCTACTTAGTGCTCAGACATTATAAATTATTACCTAATTATAATTTAAATTATATATTTAGCAGTATATTAAGGATAACATTAATATAGGTCTATAATATGGGTTTTATAATTATGATTTATCATAAATTTATTATCAAATATTAAGAAATTATAATTGTAGTTGAGCTGGTTTTGGCTGGGAGAGAGTTAATTTTCTTCTTACCTGATACAGTGCTATGTTTTGGATTTAGTATAATAATGCTGATTAACTGCTTGCTGGGGTTAAGCCACAATAGTAGCTAAGATGCTTATTTAATTTAACAAACGTACATAGACATGGTTTATGAAAAGAAATGAAAAAGACAGAGTTTTTGCTATCCACATGATGGTATCATCAAACAACTTGTGAGAATTTTACAAAAATTCCCCAGAGGTTACAAAATGTCACTTACTGTCTCCAAGCAGACTTTCTCTTGAATGTCGTTCCTGTAAAAACATCTGCAGCTCTGTTTCTTCAAACAGAGTTTCTTCTTCTTCTTTCTCCCCCTTTTTTTTTTTTCCTTTTCATTATTTTATTTTTTTTACACTTTTACTCTCTGCTCTGCTCCACCCGCTAAGGTAATTTTTTCAGCTGGGCCATTTGAAGTCTAATGCACTTAATGTTCTGCACGATAAAACAAACATAAACAGCTGGCATGATTATTGTATTCATGAAAAGATCATCTTTTATTTTACTGTGTTTGAAACAAACGCAGCTCTGTTTAGGGACATACAATACAACCTTGGCACTTTTCCCCCAATAAAACCAACATTTTGTTAAGCCAGCTACTATTATTTTTCACATAAATGTATTTTAACGATGTTAAGGAGGAGGAGATAAAGCTGAATCGATTTCTGCCACTGAGGCACAGTTCACAAATGAGGAAAACCCTGCAGAATAAATCAGGACAATGCTGGTTACTGCTTTTGGGATAAACACGGAAAAGCTGCTGGTCGGGACAGGAAACCGCCTGGCCAAAAGCAGCTGGCTGGGGGATATGAACCTATGTGACAACCTTTGCGTCTCTTCCAGGGGAGCTTTATGGAGAAAACAGGCTGGCATTGCGGAAAGGCAGATGCCCTCAGCACACGTAGGGAGGGCTGAGGAGAGCTGGAGGGGAAAGCAAGCAGCTGCAGTCTCTGCGTCCATCTCAGGTGAAGAGAGGAAAAAGAAGCAAAAGGAAAAAGAGAAAGAAATAGAAGTCCCAGGCAAACCAAACAAAAACGCAATCCAAAAACCCCCACCCTAACAAAGCCGGAATTCAAACCCATCAACAAGCAGCTGATGGAACTATTCCCGCTCCTCCTTCCCCACGAGGGGTCGTGGTGGCGCCGGAGGGACAGCGCGGGTGGCGGCGGCGGCGCCCGCCCCGCCCTGAGGGAAGGAAGGGCCCGCCCGCCGCTCCCTGCCTGCCCTGCCTCCCCTGCCTGCCCTGAACTCCCCGCTGCTCCCTCCTGCCCTGCCTTCCCTGAAGTCCCCGCTGCTCCCGCCTGCCCTGCCTGCCCTGCCCTGCTCCTGTGCCCGGGGCTGCCCTGGTGCCGCCACCTCTACCCGTGTCCCCACAGCCCTGGGCCACACGGAGCGGCTCCCAGAGTGCGGGGCTCTGAGCCAGCCCTCCCTGTCCCTTCTCTGGCAGACAGGGACAGAGGGACAGTGTCTTTGGACACCTCCTCCGTAGTGTCCTCAGCTCCTCCCCGCTGACAGAGGCCGGTCGGAGCTGTGGGGACGCAGCCCCATCCGAGGGCAGCAAGGTGGCAGATGAGGTGCCTGCTCTGTCCCGTTCCTCTGCTGAAGCTGGAGGGGCTCCCGGAGTGCTCTGCCCTCAGGTGTGGGCTGGCAGCCTGGGAAGGTCCCAGCACAAACACACGAGGGTGAACATGGGGTACGACATCCAAAAATCCATGTGATCCAAGGAAGGGCACTGCTGGCTCAATCTGATTGGTCAAAAGTTGAATGAGAATTTGCCAGAAAGGTTTGTTTACTAGTTGGTTTTAACCCAGGAAATATGAATGTATCTCAGGGCTTTCTAGATGTGCTTACATACAGGTTCACTAGTGATAGAGAAAGCTCATCTTGTAGGATTGCATCTCTGAGCTGTGAATTTGACACTCAGGAATTCTGTTTCTCTGCTCGGTTACATCACCTTGCAGTGGTGGACAGGATCCTTTGCTTCCAGTGGCTGTGCCTCTTCACCCTGTTTTTATATCCCAGAAAGGCTAGACTGGAGTCCCTCCCCAGCAAAACTGTCTTCATCTAAGGACAGCCTTGCAGCTCAAGAGTTTCTGCAGTGGCCACTTTCAGCACAGCCATGGCCACACAGTTTGAGAGACCGAAGGAGCACCGAGGTGCTCAGGCCTGCCTGTGAGCACACTTCCCAATATAATCCTCATGTTCCACTGAGCTAGCCTGTATGTCGGTGCTAACTGGCATAGATTTAGGACATTGGAGTTTAAAACCCTCTTGAGACATTAACCCAAGAAGACTTAAGGAAGATTCTGGACCTTTGTTTCCACAGCTGAATTCTCAGCTGCTTGAATGAACAGATAATCAGAGCTGAATCAGGTAATTTCTAACATGGAGGGTTTTGTTAGCTGTGAGCCAGAGGCTTCATATTGTCAAAATATCAGAAGCCAAGGGAAGAAAATTAATTAACTCACTTTCCTGGATGTAGCTAAAATAATCCGTTTTCAAATGGACTTTTGTTATTTACCTGTCAAGATTCTTGTGAAGAGAAGACATGTTCCCTGCTAGGAAGTGTCACAGGTAATACGAAATGCCCTGACAATGGGCCAAGTAAATCCACCTTCCTCTGTTATCACATCACATCTAATCCACTTCTTTTTTCCAGTCAGCTCATACACAGCTGATGGATCTGTCTAAGGGAATCCCCACTGAAGGGAAATGCCCAGCTGCTTTAGTTCCCTTTTGATGGGTTTTTCCAGTGGGGGCTGCAAAGAAGGTGATAAACTAAGCCAAAGAAAGCAGAGAAGGCTAGCAAAGGAGAGGATAAATTCTGCTTGAGCTAGCAACGATTCAAAATGTTTTTCTGGATTATGGAGGCATCCAGGAAACAGAAAGCTACAAAGAATGATTTAAGCAGTGAAAAACAACATTTTTGATTCTTTTTAATCTTAGTTTGCTAAATCTTGCTTTAAATCCCAAGGAACACACAATATAGACAGAAATTTCAGGGTGTCTAGGACTTTCTTACCAGTCTGGAATCGAAACTACAACTCCAAGCTTCAGATTGCCCCTATTGCATATTGTACAATGGAAAAGTCTGCATGAGAGCCTGAAATCAACATTCAACCAGCCTAATAGAGACAAAGTTAAAAAATGAAACAAAGGCACTCGTGTTCAGATGCTTCTGTTTCTAGACTTTCAGTCTTCTATTGACTGTGTTACGTATTTTGGAAAATTTTCTTCTGGTCAAGTATGTGCTGAAATTACAAAACCACACTTTTATTGCTCTAATGGTATTTGCATTACTCTGATTAGTTTGTGTGGTGAGCTCCTGCCCTCAAAGCGTTAGCATTACTTTATGTGAAGCCAGTGGAAGCTTTGGCTGCCTTAAGGATTATGGGTTAAGGCCCTACATTTGTACTGTTTTACGCCACTGTATGACCTAAATGAGATTAGAGTAATAAATCCTGATTTATTATGAGGGTTTTATTTAGACATGTTTTGAGTATGAGGTCTGTGTCAGGATTAATAGTGAAATGTAACATGCCCAGGCACAGAGAAAGCCCAGCAATGAAAGGACATTTTTTTCCCTTGAGAAAACTGGTTCCCAGCCCTCTGTTTGGCTTTTAACAGAGTTGCTAAATGTTGAATGGCAGAGAGACACTGGATCCCAAAGATGGTGACGTAGACCATGACTTGGAGATGAGCCCGTTCTGAATGAAAGACAGAAGTATCCCATCAGCAGTATTTTGCAAAGCTAGGTATGTACGCTCTGCAATGCAGCGGTATTCAAAAAACTTCAGAGTTCTCAGGATCCAAAGACAAATGAGAAATTATGGGTTCAGGATTTATTGGCTAATTCATCCTCCAGGTTGAGCAGGCACTAGTTTAGGTGCTTGCTCTGTAGTTAGATCAGATTGCTGACCCCATTCAAAGGAAATGTCCATTTTTTCAGCATCCTGGCCACCATGTCTCATCAAGAAATGTGACATATTGTCATGTAATGCACCAAATTGCACTAACCTAAGTATTAGTTGTAGAAGGTGTTCTTACGCTACATAGTTAAATTTCTCTATTTTAATAATCACATTACAAAAGGCTTCAGAGGAATTTGCTTATTCGAAAGATTATTTAAATTGAAATGAGCAGACTGCATGGAATTGAGCTCATACTTTTGTGAGACACAGAATGAAAAAGGATGAGATGTAAGTGTTGTGACAAACTTGGGAGAATTAAATAACCATTAATTCCATGGTATCTCTACCCTTTGCCTAATTCAGAGTATTAATATTCCCACTCCCCACCAGATACTTGGCAGATCTTGTTCAGTATCAGATTTCTGTCTCACTTGGATTTTTAGTAGAAATAGGAAGAATTATTTACTTCAAAGTTTTGTTGTTGAGTTTTGTAATCATAGGCCTCGTGGGGTGCAGAGCAGAAGAATATGTTGAACCAGAATACCAGCCTATTTTTATTTGGTTTATTTGGTATTTGACAGCCTCTCCTGGTATGTCTCAGATGGGGTAGAACTGAATAGAAAGGCTTCACAGTTTTGCAGATAACTTTGGGAGAAAGCAACTCTTGCAGAAGGACAGGCTTTAGGGTCCAGCTATGGTACTTTATTTAGTGCTTCAGGTTTAAACCATGAGAGCCTGGTAGTTATAAGAGACACAGTACAAGAAATCATGAAGCTTCAAAAGAATTAAAAAACCTGCCCATGTAACTAAGGACAAGTTTTCTGGACTACCATAGTATAAAATCAAATATGAAGATGTTTCAGTATCTAACAAAATCTTAAATTGCTTTATTTTCTTCCCTTCTCAGAAGTGCATTTTTCTGCAAAAGCCTTTATAAAGGATTTTTAGAATTACACACTAATGAGAGTCCATAGTTGCAGAGTGCTAGCAGTCTTGCCAGCAAATTCATTAACTGCAAGTGGCATCAAAGATGAGAACTCAGACCTCTTTGCACAGGAGCAAGGGCAACAGTTAACTCACAGAATTTGGACACTTTGTGTTACCTACTTTTGTTCATTTCAAGTCAAATAGCAGTGGGACAGCCTAGATAAGCACCTTTTTAAACACTGGCAGTTCAGTGAAGTTTCTTTCTTTGACCAGTGGCCCTTGGAAAGAAAACAGCAACACAAACAGATAATTTGGAATTGTCCAACATCAACAGACAGCAGCAGGACTGCTGAAGACCAAGAAGTGGCTGAACTTCCTAAGCACTGAAGAGCTATGCAGGAAGTTTGGTCTATTAACAAGTTTTTTATACTGCTGCAATGCAGTTTCACAACCAACCTTTGCTCAGCTGTGTCAAGGACACTTGTCTGGGGCACAATCTGTGCGACCACTGTTTTTGCTGTCCCTTGACAACACCTGACCGAGGCAGCAGTTTCTTCTTTAGCTGTTTACAACACGTTCCCACAAAGCATGAGCTGGCAATCACATCCACAAGGGCACTAAATCAGCAGATTGTTGAGTGGAAATGGGTTCCTGCTCCTCTGTACATTTTATAGAATACTTCAGGCATATGGCAGTGATAAAATCCTGGTGGCTCTTGCTGAAGGAATGCAGTGGAAGCCTTTACCCCATGAAGCAAGTTAAAGTCTTACAGCACAAGCTGTGAAGAGTTGTTATAGGTCACTGATAAAAAGCAAGAGAGTGCTTATCGCCACTGTGGGTTAATGACAGCCACAGACAAAATCAGAAAGTTTGTTCTGAGAGCAGAGAGGTGGTGTGCAACCCACTGAATTTATTATTGCTGTACTCTGGCCTCTAGATAGTATATGTGTGCACTGGGGTTGTGAAGACTGGCACTTACACAAGGCTGGCCTACTAGTGAAACTGAGAAAGGCTAGGAAGATGTTTTCCTTGCCTGCTAGGAGGAAGTATGTATCAATATAGGGGAGATGTTTTCCTGATCTGGGAGATGGAGCCTTCTGTAGTATGTATTGAAATATAGTTTATTGTATCCTTTTTGTTGCACATACTTTCTATTTTCTAAACTGTTCAGGCCCTTTACCTCTCCCATTTTTTCCTAATGAACGTTACAGCCTGACTACAGACAGCTTCTCTGAAAAACTTGTTTCAGCAACTGCTCAATTTTCCATGTCCTACCCTGGTATCAAGTAAATTTTTCTTTTCTTTTCTTTTCTTTTCTTTTCTTTTCTTTTCTTTTCTTTTCTTTTCTTTTCTTTTCTTTTCTTTTCTTTTCTTTTCTTTTCTTTTCTTCTCTTCTCTTCTCTTCTCTTCTCTTCTCTTCTCTTCTCTTCTCTTCTCTTCTCTTCTCTTCTCTTCTCTTCTCTTCTCTTCCTTCCCTGAAACTTCCTGAAACTTTCCTTCCCTTCCTTCCCTTCCCTTCCCTTCCCTTCCCTTCCTTCCTTCCCTTCCCTTCCCTTCCCTTCCTTTCCTTCCTTCCCTTCCCTTCCTTCCCTTCCCTTCCCTTCCTTTCCCTTCCCTTCCTTCCCTTCCCCTGAAACTTCCCTGAAACTTCCCTGAAACTTCCTGAAACTTCCCTGAAACTTCCCTGAAACTTCCCTGAAACTTCCTGAAACTTCCCTGAAACTTCCCTTCCTGAAACTTCCTTCCCTTCCTTCCCTTCCCTTCCTTCCTTCCCTTCCTTCCTTCCTTCCCTTCCCTTCCTTCCCTTCCCTTCCTTCCTTCCCTTCCTTCTTCCTTCCTTCCCTTCCCTTCCTTCCCTTCCTTCCCTTCCCTTCCTTCCCTTCCCTTCCTTCCTTCCCTTCCCTTCCCTTCCTTCCTTCCCTTCCCTTCCTTCCCTTCCCTTCCCTTCCTTCCTTCCTTCCTTCCTTCCTTCCCTGAAACTTCCTGAAACTTCCCTGAAACTTCCTGAAACTTCCTGAAACTTCCTGAAACTTCCCTGAAACTTCCCTGAAACTTCCCTTCCCTTCCCTGAAACTTCCCTTCCTGAAACTTCCCTGAAACTTCCCTTCCCTTCCCTGAAACTTCCCTTCCCTTCCCTGAAACTTCCTTCCCTTCCCTTCCCTTCCCCTTCCCTTCCCTTCCCTTCCCTTCCCTTCCCTTCCCTTCCCTTCCCTTCCCTTCCCTTCCCTTCCTTCCCTTCCCTTCCCTTCCCTTCCTTCCTTCCTTCCTTCCCTTCCTTTCCTTCCCTTCCCTTCCTTCCTTCCCTTCCTTCCTTCCCTTCCCTTCCTTCCCTGAAACTTCCCCTGAAACTTCCTGAAACTTCCTGAAACTTCCTGAAACTTCCTGAAACTTCCCTGAAACTTCCCTTCCTTCCTGAAACTTCCTTCCTTCCCTGAAACTTCCCTTCCCTTCCCTTCCCTTCCCTTCCTTCCCTTCCCTTCCCTTCCCTTCCCTCCCTTCCCTTCCTTCCCTTCCTTCCCTTCCTTTCCTTCCCTTCCTTCCCTTCCTTTCCTTCCTTCCCTTCCCTTCCCTTCCTTCCTTCCCTTCCCTTCCCTTCCTTCCTTCCTTCCCTTCCCTTCCTTTCCTTCCCTTCCCTTCCCTTCCTTCCCTTCCTTCCTTCTCTGAAACTTCCTTCCTGAAACTTCCCTTCCTGAAACTTCCCTTCCTGAAACTTCCCTTCCCTGAAACTTCCTTCCTTCCCTGAAACTTCCTGAAACTTCCTGAAACTTCCTGAAACTTCCTGAAACTTCCTTCCTGAAACTTCCTTCCCTGAAACTTCCCTTCCTGAAACTTCCCTGAAACTTCCTGAAACTTCCTTCCCTGAAACTTCCTTCCTGAAACTTCCTTCCCTTCCTGAAACTTCCTTCCTGAAACTTCCCTTCCTGAAACTTCCCTGAAACTTCCCTGAAACTTCCTGAAACTTCCCTTCCTGAAACTTCCCTTCCTGAAACTTCCCTTTGTTTTCCTTTTTCTTTTTCTTTTCTTTTTCTTTTTCTTTTCTTTTTCTTTTCTTTTTCTTTTTCTTTTCTTTTCTTTTCTTTTTCTTTTTCTTTTTCTTTTCTTTTTCTTTTTTCTTTTTCTTTTCTTTTTCTTTTCTTTTTCTTTTTCTGGAATTATGCAGGATCTAGGAGCATGTGCTAGTTCAAAACTAAGTCCAAGTTTATTTGTGCTGAAACCATAGTTATTTTTCTGCAAGCTCTAACATATCTCTGCACATATACATAATTTTTAGTGCTTAGACATTTCTTATCCTCTCTCACCTCTCCCATATTCACTCTGTGTTCTGTACATTTCTATATGTAGTCAAATCAATCGTCATCCAGTGCTGTGTATCACCCTGCTTCTGTAAGCTGTTTATCTAGGATTTCCAAGGCTGACTGCTCCTGGTAAGATTCTTAAAGATTCATATCTAGAAGTCTTAATCAATGACCAGATTTACAGAAGCACTGAGAACCCAAAAATCCTTTTGCAGTCAATGGGACCTGAGTTTACTCAGCACCTTGAAAATCAATCTATTTAAGTTTTGGTACCTAACCTTGGATTTTGGAACACAGCTTTAAGGGTTCAGGGTGGGTATTTCTAGGGCAGAATGGGGTTCACGTTGAGATCTTTTAAAATAGATACCCAGATTTTAATATATTATATTAATAAGCACAATTATGATCTTTGTCTTTTTCAACAACCAGTAGTTTTGAGCTCCTCTTAGAGCAAGGCATTAATAATGGAAATCATTAATTTGGTTGACAGTGTAATTTTCTGCATACCATGTATGCTATATCAGTTCATTGCATGGACCCTTCCACTACAGGAATCTTTTTTCAATGCTCACCAGACATGGGGGGAGGTCTTCCCTGGGGATTGGTCTAGGTAATAAGCACTTTGTGCAATCAGCTTACTATAAATGATAGAGAAAAACATGGCAGTGTTCCAGCCATAACCAAAGCGGCTTTTAAAATCTTGTTGTTGTATGGTACATGGTGCTGTACATGGCCCAGAGATGTATGAAGCATTTCGACCACACTACAAATGTCTAAACCACTCAGTTTCGTTCTTACTTCTCTCCCCCATGAGTCAAACCCATCAGCCTGCCATAGCACCTATTAATTTATAGATTTCATCCCAAGAGCACATCCGCAGACTCATGAGAAGGCGTGTCTGGTCAGCTGTTTCCAGAGTCATGGCACAAAAGCAACGAGGAAGGAAAGAACCTGTAGCTGCATGGGTGCTTTGGTGAATTTATATCTTTAGGAGGTTTTATTTTGTTCCTGCATATGCTAGGTTTATATCAGGAAGTCCTGGTGTACCTTTTCTCCCATTCTAATGAAGCATCTTATAAGAAAAAGAAGATACTGAAAGCATTAGATTTGCTGTGCAAATTGTGTAATTCTTTATAAACCCAAAAGTTTCTGCAATGCCAGGCTGAGCTGTTGCAGCGTAATACGGAAGTCTGAATTTCAGGAGTACTTGAAGGTGCTTAAAATGATTTCTAACAAAATGCAGCTAAATGAAGTACTTGTTAAACAGGAAACAAGAAAAAAATCCTACAAAGATATAATGTGGCTGCCACTGGGAAAGTGTCAGGTACTTGCTTCTTGTAGAAAATAGAGCATTACTTAACTAATTTAAAATCCAGATAATTTTCCTTAGGAAAATAAATTAGCAGTAAACCATTCAGAGGCTGGTGGATTTCTTTTTTTTTTTAAGGATGGTAAAGATTTTTGCAGAGACATCCGCAAAGAGCAGCTTTCTGAGCTGTTCCCTGCCAATTGCTGACAAAGGCAGTCCTAATGAATCATTCTGAATTGTGATCATGTGCTACCAGCCCACAGTGAGCTGCCAAAGAGGAAGTGCAGCTTGTTTTCTTTCATTTTCTTGATTCCTATGCTGTAGGAAGATGAAAGGAGAAGGAGGAGGAGGCAACAGCGGCAGCCAAACTTAAATAATTCTGACGATTCCCGATATCAAATGGAGGCCCCTGAGTGGGACCCACTGAAAAATGACACCCTTCCGCCGACCCTGACACCAGCTGTCCCTCCGTATGTGAAGCTGGGCCTGACCATTGTATATACTGTTTTTTATTCACTGCTTTTTGTGTTCATCTACGTCCAGCTCTGGCTGGTCCTTCACTACAGGCACAAGAGGTTCAGTTACCAAACTGTCTTTCTGTTTCTCTGCCTGTTTTGGGCCTCTCTTAGGACAGTGCTCTTTTCATTTTACTTCAAAGACTTTGTCACAGCAAATTCTCTGAGCCCCTTCATCTTCTGGCTTCTCTATTGCTTCCCAGTCTGCCTCCAGTTTTTCACCCTGACCCTGATGAATCTTTACTTCACACAGGTAAGCAACAAATATTTAGTTGATTAAATCTAGCTGAATACTAAAGCCTTATTATGTGAGCATCATGAGAAAAATGTAATTTACAAATGTACCTTGGCAATGCAAAAAGGAAATTTCAGTTGTTTATTTGGGTATTTTCACTTCTGGTCTATATGCAAGTGATCAGTGTTACAATGAAACCGGAGGCTGAAGTGATCACTGTGAGAATATCAATTAACATGTCTGCTGTCTATAAAAATAATTCAAAGGTTGGAGGAAAAATGTATAGGAGAGCTTGGAATTTGGACACCCAAAATGTCATTCTATTATTATGCCTTATTATTGTTATTAGACTTTAAAAACCTCCTGGCTTATCAGACGTGATCTCTGTGTGCAGTCAGAATTGTAATGTCTCATTTTGCCAGCAACAAACCCCCAGCCCCAGTTTTTTCATAAGCTGGCTTAACGTTTCTGAGTGAGATTTCTATTATGTGTATAACAATTGAAACTGTTGATGGGGTCCTACTGTGGGCCCAAATTCCTGTAAAGATCTGTATTACAAACAGCTTTGACTCTGTTCAATAAGTGCTAAGTGCTTAGCAGTGCACAGATACACCCTCTATTTCAAGGACTCTCTGATGTGAAGGTGATTTAGCTGTACAGTGGAGTAAAGGAAATAGTATCTCCATTTCAGGAAGAGGTCTGTATAGTGTATCTGTGCCATGGACATCTAAGAAGCCAGATGAGTTAAGCTGCACAGGGCTCCAGGTTGCTGCAGCTAGAAGTGCTTGGAAGTATTTATGGTGAGCATGGCTATCTTGCACTTGGCTGAAGGATGGGATATTGGCATGCTGAAACAAAGAAAGGCTGCTGGACTTGCCTAAGATCTCACAGGAAACTTACAAGAGGGCAGAGACTGGATTCTTTATCTCCTCAATCCCACTGTAGTTCCTGGAGCAGGATGCCAAGCCTGCATTCATGTGGCCCTAATCAAAATCCACTTTCCCAGTGCAGGAGCAGTTGCTCAGGAGGCCATCAGCCAGCCCTATAGCACACCAGGCACCAGGCAGGATGCTTTGGTGTTGCTGTGCGCCCCACATGAACCAGCTCAGGTTCCTGGGGGTGCCTGGGGCTGGTGCTTCTGTAGTCCCCATGGTGTTTAACAGTGCTCTGTAGTGATGACAGGCCTTATCAATTCTGAAGAGCCTAACTGGAGACATCAGGCTGAATGCAAGAACTGCTATCCCAGAGCTGGGAAAGCAGCAATGGTAAGCATGACAGCTGTAAGAAAATCACTTGAGTTGTAGAGGGTATTAAATACTTAGAACCACATACCCAGTTTTGTGCTTAGGTTTGCTTTCATGGATTCAGTGTCTGAAACGCCTGCTCACTCACCCTGCTCCACTCCCTAGTACTTGAGATATAATAAGGGATTACAGGAACCTTTCATCTGCATACTACTCAAATCCAGTTCAGGCATGTGGTGACCTATGCTTTATCCCATAGCTAGTGTGAGAGTAATTTGATAACTGTGCAGCTTCCCAGAGCCAAACGTCCATCAGCACACAGTCCATCCCATCTCTGTGCTGGGACTAAGTCACAGCCTTAGGTCAGACTCTTCCCTCAGACATGCATGTAGGGCTGCATCCTGGCTCTTGGCCAAGAGAAGCCTGGGCTGGAGTGAGTAAAGGGTGGCACAGCAGTCTGTGCAGTAGTGCCAGCACTCAGGAGGCTTTAGTGCTGCAGGTAACATTCCTTTTGTCTAAGGAAGATCTGAAAAGACAGCACACAGAATGCACACATATGTCCTTTTCACTTATTTTTAGCATTGTTGTCTGATAGCATTCAGGAAGTACATGTCAGTGGTTGGAAACAGAAAAAATGCTAAGGCTGGTGGTCCTGCCTTTGAGACAGAATTTCTGCTTTGTCATGATCTCATTACCTTCTTCTGAGCCCCTCTGAAAAAGAGTGGAATAGTTACCTGTCTTGAAGAGCTGCTGTGAGGCTTTTGAAACAGTATTTGCAAGGGACTTTCAGAGTTTGTGATGTGCGTCATAATCTTTAAATATCTTGGGCCACTGTAGACAGACATAAGAATAGTATTGTTGTTTGCTCTGGAGCTAGTTGCTGTCAGTGAAATTTAATCTCAAATATCTCCCCAGCTGAAACAAAAGTTTAAATAATACAAGCACAGCTATTCTACGAATATATGACAGAGTAAGTGCATATATTTTTAATTCACTGTTATTAATTCTTTACTTCTAACCATTAAAAGGTGGTTTGGCTTGAAATTCAGCATCTTGTATTTAATGTACATCTAGCTTTCCACAGTAGGCAAGCAAGAACTAGTGTGAAAGGGGTGGAGAGAGAAAATTTTGTTTTCAGTAATGGCATAAAACTTCACAGACCTGTTTAGAAACAACTTTTATGTTTTATTCTCTAGAAGACAGGCAAGAAGGGTCTTTGCATTAAACCCCTGCTATTTCACTGGTGCTTAGCTAGAGGGAAAGAAGTGATCTGTTTATAGTACAGGTACAGAGCACTGGAAGGATCTCATGGGTCTCTGGAATTCATAGGTTTTTATTATCTGCTGTACAACACCCACCATTCCTAAATGTGGCACTTCTAGGTAGACTTTTAAATAGATGTGAGAAGAAAAAATAGTGATTAAAAAAATATTGCAAATCCTTCTGGCCAAACAAAAAACCTATTTGGCAAGTGCCCGAGGGTGTTTTTTGAATAACAAGCACCTTTGAACTTGATGGGAAGTTAACCACAACTATTCTCTTTTTCAATAGGTATCCCAAAGCCATAGGGAATTTCAGTTGTGTTTTATGTGTAGCAAGACAAATAAGCCCTGATGACATCAGCACAGCAAAGTTTTGTTCCCAGACTTGAGCATCAGCAGCTGCAGCAGAAGAAATTCTTGTGTGTTGGGGCAGGTTGCTAAAGCAGGGGAACTATGAACAAAAGGGAAGTTAGAACCAAAATAGTTTCGACTCAAAATGGGATCTTTGGGTTAAGAGCCAAGTTCAGGGTGCTTTGATGCAGTTGTAATGCCCTACTTAGGGCAAGCAGAAAGAGTGCTGCACATAAGGCTTATAGAATATTATTTCTAATGGAATAAGTAAGTGTATTACAATTTTTTAATTCTGTATCTGTATTAATTCCCTTCTAAAGAAAAAAAATTGTGTGATCTACCTTCTCAGGAGGGTAGGCCCTCTGCCTACTTGGAAATCATTAAAATAAATCTCAAATGAAGATGAGATCGAGTGGCACTTTTGTAAAACAGTAGCACAACACCAGCAAGTAATTGCTCTGTACCAAGACAGAGCAGCTCTCTGATCCTGAACCACCAGATAGGGAGCCAAAATGCAATTCCACATCCAGAGACCAAAAATCCTAGAGAGATATTTGCCTCCACATGCAGCTTTCAAGGGTTTATTTTCTGCTTAATAACATAATATTTTCCAATTCAAAGGGAAAGAAGTGGAGGATCCCACAGTGAGGGATCCCAGGATAATGAAGAAAGCGAGGATTTCAGGATTTGGGTACTCTTTTATTTATGCCCTGCTTTCTCAAATCTTCCCTGTCCCTGACAAGGGGACACTGAGATGAGTCCTCAGGCTTTACAGTTAGTGCTGTGGGTAAAAGAGTAAAGAGGCTCTGGAGCAAAAAAAAATAAGTTGCCTTTTTCAGTGCTCATGAGGGGTGGGCAGAGAAGGACTTGCTTCACTTTGTCCTGTTTGCTCAGGCTTTGCATTTCCCTGGGGAACAGAAAACAAATGAAGCAGGAGAGAGGCTAGAATGGAGGGTTACAGGATCAAAGAGCAAGGTCAGGGCCAAAGACCATGAGCTATAAATTTCACTGAAAATCCCAGGCCTCTCTTGTGGCCAGGCACAGAAAACAGTTGGGTGGGCTCTAGGTTTTGTCATCAGGTTGGGAATTTCTCCAGGATGGAGGGAAAGTAGTGCTGAGCTAAAGAACTGTGGGACGGCATGGGTGGAGAAGGTTGGTAGGCAGATTTTACCTCTCCTTCCTCCTCCCTAACCATCTTCCCTTTTATTTGGCATCTGGATTGGGAAGCTTACCCTGCCTCCCAGGCAGTGCTGATACAATCAGGGACTTTCAAATGAAGAGAAGTTGTACACAGTAAGATAGTTCAGAGGGGAGCTGGCCATGCCTGGCAGAGTGGGGTAAAAACAGCACAAGGCTTTCAGAAAGTTTTCCTGTGTTTCAGTGGAACCAGAGTAAATGTTAGCTCTGGGAGGAGAATTAAGAAAATTTCTCATTCTCTAATTACTGAGGATAGCATTTCAAAAGTTCTCACCTGTGAGAGAACAGAGAGGGCTTTTTATTGTGGAGAATTTTTTTAGCAGAAATCAATAAATCATGTACATTTAAAGCTTATTATTAATTTAAAGCAAGCTTTATATGTATATAGAACTACCCAGGAGTCTAACTACATATGGTAAAGCATCAGCAAATATGTTTGGTGTAAAATGTTGCCCTTAGTATTTTTTCTACAGAAGACAAATTCTAATTGCAGATTGGCTGGCTGTCAGCATCTGACATGATGGAGGAGGTCATTTGACTTAGAAAATAATTTGATAGGAAAGCTGCTCTTTAAAGTTTGCTGTGGCTGTCAGCCCCCACAATCATCCCTGTACTTTTAGGACTATTTTTATCAATTCATGGAAGACTGAGTATGGTAGTGAGTCATGTTGCCCATGTCTGTAGGCCTTACAAACTGTGTAGAATTTAGAGAGTAGAGGGAAAACTTGTCTGTTTTGGGAAATCTGATTCAAAAGAATGAACTTAGAAGAAAGAGAAGGGGGATGATGGGCCTGGGACTGAAAGATACATAGCAGAAGAAAGGTAAACATGCAGATGATGAGGTTGTGGCATATTTTCAGGTTTCAAAGGGAAGTTTGTATGGAGTGTGACAGAGGAAGAGAGGGACTGTGAAAAGGAACTGGGAAGGAAAAGTGCATGCTATGTTTCTTATAGTCTCTTTGAAGTGAGAAGTGGTAAACAAAGCTGAACGTCATTCCTGTGCAGAGGGCCAGCTTGAGACATATGCAAGCATTACCACATATCTGAGGCTTTTTGGTAAGCTGAGCTGTAGCTCTTGTAAAAGTGAATTGATCAGCTAGCACTGGAGGTACATCAGAGGTTTGTGCCAGTCATCACATCAGTTCAGCTAAATCAGAGCATGGACATGAAAATTGCTCCAGGGAGATTTTATTTTTTCTTTTGCTTTGGGAATATCTGTCTTGGCTTTGACAGCTGTTTCACTGATACTTACAGAGCCAAAATGTCTCCTGAGTAGCTGGAACCCCCATCAGCTAACACAGCCTAGCCCTGTCTGCCAGCTCTGCTGCCCAGCAGCTCTCCAGAGCTCTCTGCAGCCAAGCTGCTGATGGGTCCCATGCCATCCCCACTCCTGGGGCCTGGTAAAATGTCTCTAAGGTCAGCTGTTTACATCAGTTCCTGCAATGGGAATTTTCTCTGGTTGTATGAAGAGATTTTTGGGAGTCCTTTTGAACTGCAGTTTTATATGCCAGACATATACCTCAGGGGAGTGGAGGAGGGGGTGTGAGAATCTCATTTGAGGTTTCCAACCCTCTGGCAGAAACAGAAAGTCAAAACAGGATATTTCTCCTTCAAAGAACAAGCAGAAGGGGAAATACTTTTAAGACTAAAAAGTAACCCTTTAAACATAAGAAAATTAGCAAGGACTTTCACTGTGTTTTCCATGTTCATCTTGGGCTTCTCTGAAGGATCTTTTAAAAAAGCCTGCTCTCTGTTTGCTGTTTAGTCTATTCTTAGGAGTAGTCTGGTTTTCTCTGGTTTGCTGGAAGACTTACTTAGATGACTCAGATATTCACTGGAAGCTTTCTCAACACTGCTGCGAGGAGGGGCCATTGAGCAACCAGCCTCTTGAGCTAAATGCTAAAAGCTGCACCCACGCATGTAAGGTATATTGAGATCATCTTCTGACATCCTTACTCCCACTGAACAACACTTTATTCTGTGACAATCTCATTGCTTCCAGCATGGCTACTCATGAACTAAGGCCCCATCAGTGTTTAAGCAAAGGTGGCAGAATCTGGCTGCCAGTGCTCCTGCCTGAAAGTGAATTGATGAGAATCCTCCATGCCTTAAAGTGTAGCTTTCATTCTATATAGCATCTTTTTTCTTTTTTCTTTTTTTTTTTCTTCTTCTTTTGATACAGATGCAGAATCAAAGTAACAGCTGTTTTGATCTTGAGATCCTGTTTGATCTGTAGCAGGAGCATTGCATTTGGTTTTACCTAAGTTATCTATGGAGATTTTGCTGGGGAGTGGTCTTGGGTTGGTTTATGTGACAGGACTTTGTGACTTGAGAGGGACAAGTAGATAATTTTGGGGTAACCACTGGAGATAGTATTTAGGAACTTGATATTTGCTAGGTTTTGTGAAACCAGAACAACTTTTTTCCCACTGGAAATTACTTGTCTTGTGAAGTTCTTTGTTGAAGCTCTGAACTTTTCAGTGCAGCTCCTGAAAGGTGTCAAAGTTAACGGTACAATCTGTGTAAGTGCTACTCTCAATAGGTGAGGACTGTGGAATGGCCCTAGAGACAAGGATTACTTGTTTAGTTTCATTGAAATCAGGAATCTGCTTCCTCCCTTCCTTCCAGAATAAGAAGGGTAGGCACTTAATCTTATATAAAAAGTATCTGGGAAGTATTTTGAACCTCATCCCTTTTCTGAAAGTGACAGCTACTCTCAATGCACAGCAGAAGTGCAGAACATTTGCAAACCCCTTGTACCTTTCCTTTCAAAAACAAGTGAATAAAACAACCTAAACCTTCTTCCTGAAGTCCTGTGAGATTTCATGATCCAGGAATTTGCAGAATTAATCACAAAACTCTACAGTAAAGGATACTATCAGAGATGTTATCTATTTGAAAACAGCATCAATGGTTGCAGAATATTTTTAGAGACTTTCTTCTCCCAAGTTTTCAATTTTATTCTCAGTTTGCTGAAAAACTCAATGTTCTCCGCTGCTTCAGCTAGTGCTAAGCAGGCTGATGCATCACAAAAATAATTTCCCTATCAAGGCAGCTGTTTATGGTGAATAGGAGTTAAATGACAAGTTGTTCCAGGAGCTCTGGAACAAGCTGAGCCTGATTTTCTCCAGATCTACGTCTCATGATTGACTCTCAGTTGTTCCCATAACTGGAGAATTTCTTACAATATTTTGCTATGCAGACTCTCTCCTATTGGTTGATGTGTAGAATCATTATGTAGGTTTCTCCTCACAGAGGACATATATTAGATACATTTATGGAGTTCCTTTTTTCCTTTGAGTTATTGATTTTTAGAAGGGTGATAAAGGATCATGTCTTCAATACTTCAAGATACTTTGATACATCATTTTGTCATCCATTTTCTGAAGTATTTTAAGATTAGTAAAGGCCAGATAAAGAGATTGACAGGCAGACACATCTACAGTCACGTTGTGATGATTCAAGTCCTGTTTCCTTGGGAAAGCATAATAATCATAGCAAATATTATGCAAACATTACTAAAGGGCATGCAAAACCAAGGTAAATGGATAAGATAGCATAACTTGAGGAGAAAATGGGAAACAACCCAGAATAAGTTGTATATCATGTAGTTTGTATAATACTAGTAACCAGTATGTTTGTTGTTGGTTTAAATGAACATTTGTAAACTAAGTTTGTTTGGAAACCATGTTATCTTATAAAAAAGCAGTGATTCTTTCAAGTAATTTTTTACATAAATAAGACATAAAATATGGTAATATATTTTCTATATAATTTCTGATGATGGTTAAACAGCTATGGCTGATGGCACCTAGCTAAATTACAGAAAACTTGTCATTATTTTATCTTTTCTGGTACAGCAAGCTGACTGCTGGGCCTTTTTTACAGAGAACTATCTCTCTGTAAAAGCACATACTGTTGTACAGTGAAGAGACAGTCAGCAGAAGCCAAATAATACCTCAGAGTAAAATAATGAGTTTGGCTCTCAATGACATCTTTTTGGCAATGTAACATGAATGTAAAAGTATATATCTAATTTCAGGCCAGGGTACTATGGTGGGCTTTTCATGGGAACATTGAGCCTGATGTGAGCTGGTCTATGTGAGAGACATATCAGCTCATGTAAGACCCTATAATAATTTCCCTCTATGATTATGCTGGCATTGATCATTTTGTTAATACTGGGATGAAGGACCTTTTCCTAAGCCAGAGTAAGTGAAAATAATAGTGTATACAATTTGTATACAAGTGCATCTGATCACCTGCTGAGTGATTCTAGTACTTTGCTTAGAGCTTGCTGCCATGGGTGAGCAATCCATGCAAATCCGTTATGTAACAAAACCTGTCATGACATATCTTGTGGCCTGAGAGACACAATTACTGTGACTCACAGTGTCTTCTTTTGTTGACATGTATGCTATGTTTGATGCAATATTTTTTTGTTTTGCAGGTGATTTTCAAAGCTAAGTCAAAATATTCCCCAGAGCTACTGAAATACAGGTAAGAAATATGCAAACATTCAATGTGGTAAAGAAGAGCAGCCGTGCTGTTTGAGAAACATCTTTTCTAATTTGTGGCACCCATACTTCAGCTATTCATATTTGTGTACCAATGTTTTATGATGATGGTTCTGAAGCCACCTTCTTCCTATGACTTTTAGGAGACTGTGTCCTTTCCCAACACAAGGATCATTTTTTAACGGTCACATATTTCAAAACCAAATATCTCAACTGCAAGGAGAAAACACCCACTCTGGGGATTTGTTTACTGGTTCTTAACATTTGTTTTACTAGGTAGATTCAGATCCAGTGCTGAAGAAGCAGTGTGATGTTTTGGGCTTTTTGACAGGAATGAATGGGAATGGGTCTATTTTAACCTGTGAGGTCAGTGGTAACAGAAGTCTTAAAAGTTTTGGGAAGATGTGAAGTTGTGAAGGGAAAAAGCTAGGGAGAATAGATTCAATTTTGTGATGTGTTTGGGGGCTTATAGATAACCTCCCCTGATTCCACAGAATGAGGTCGTGGTAGCTTTGCATTTAGGTGGAGAGATTCATTTGGCATCTTGTTGTGGAGGAGAAGCTGTTAGGATGTACTTGAAGGAGCTCCAAAGGGCATTAATGTCCAGAAAGCTCAGGAAGAGCTCAATAAATTAATGTTTGTTATGGCAACACCTAAAAGCCTCAGTTGGGCAATGTTGTTTAGAAGGAGGAGAGAGAGAGGTTGTCTCCATTCTAAAGAAATAATTTACAATATGAATTCAGGATAGGAAAAGAGAATAATTTTAAACTGCAATCTTACTTGTTACTTGACGGATAGAACATACTACTGTATCAACAGGGCAAATATTATCACTGTCCTTGCTCTAGAAATTTGTTACCCTACTGGGTTTTCATACAGTCTGTGGGGCAATCATCTGTACCAAGTGCTTTGGGAACCATGTTTGGTAAAAGGGCAGTACAGTGAGAGCAGGCTTGAGGTGGGCTGGGGAAGGCGTGGGAAATGTAGGATGTGATGGCTGACTCAGGAATGTGGACTCCAGGCTGAAGTGCAGCTCTGAATCCCCCTTTTGGACTCTGGCTTCCATGGGCAGAAAATCCAGGTGAATGGGCTGCCAGCCCAGGCAGTTCCCCCCAGAGCAGATGTGCCTGCCTCTGATGGGGTGCATGGGCAAGAGGAACAAAGAGGATCACTGTGCTCAGAGCCTGGGCTGCAGGTCAGGGTGGTGGAGAACTGTCTGTGGACAGGTTCCTGCATGGCTTTAGAGGTGAGAGGTAGAGGCTTTGAACCTGATGTTACTGATGCTTGTGGGGAGGCTTTATTCCTGAACACTGCTTGGAAATGTCTTTCTTGAGGCACAGGGAGCTTGTGATATTTAGTCAATGCCTATGAAGTGACTACATTAGCAACCTGCATGTAGCTCTTGGAGCATTTGTGTTCCTAAGTACAAATGTATTGTGGCTAGAATTACTCATACACAGACCAGCCTCCTCACGAGAGCTCCATGTCCATCCTGAGTCCTCCCTACTGGATTTCTAATACAAATCACTCCTGAATCTAGCTTTTTCTTTCTTGTTCAGTTCTGTTGGTAAGGGTTTTCAGCTGTATTCTTTTTATCATCTAGATCTCAGCATGGGTGCGGTTAATCTATCTAAAAGAGCCTAATAAAAATGACCTTGCTTCCTATCTTACACAGGGCAATTGAAGTGATGTAATATATGCACAACCACAGATGAATTAATTGTAACAAGCTAGTGATAGAACACAGACTCACGCAGTGGCTTGTGTTGGAAAGGACCTTTAAAGATCATCTAGTCCAACACATGTCCCATGGACAGGGACATCTTTCATTAGATCAGGTTGCTCAGATCCTGAGGGAGAGATGAATGATGGAAAGATGCAAGACCTACAGACAGGTCTGGAATCTGCACTTACTGAATCTGATTTTTCTTCATTACTAAATGTCCACTTTTTGATTTTTCCCCCCCCCCATTTTCTTTAATAAATACCAGACCTTATTGCCTGGTATTGCCATTTTTGCAACAGATGATGGCAACAGATGGGGAAACTGAGAGGTAAGACTGCTGTCTGTGTACTGACACAGATCTCAGAAATCAGAATAATTTCAGATACAAAAAAAAAAAAAAGATAAAATCCTACTGGGGATCCAGAATCTTAAGCAAACTTTTTTCAGAACAGCCTTCACAATATTAGTAAAAGTGCTCAAGGTGAAGCCTGTGCCTGCCCAATTTAATATTTAAACAGTCCTTCAGCCTGTCTCCCTGGACTTGGGGATTTCTTACTGTCACCAGGTTTGGATGAGGCTTGCTGTGCTATGTGTGCATGCCTTGTTACACACAAGCCTCAGATGCTGCATACAAAATACAGTAGTTCCAAACAGATTTTCTTATTAAAGAAGGAAAATCTCACTGCATTTATCTGAGGTTTTATTTTCAGCTCAAAGAAACTTGTGGGTGCATTCAGCCTGACACAGGAAGAACAGAACAGCCTGGTTTGTGTCTTCCTCAGCCAAACCAAATTACACACGGCTCCTTTAAAGACTAGTCCCAAAGTGGGGATTAGACACAATAGGCCTTTGAACTTTCACTTGCCCTTTCACTGGTGCAATCTGGAAGCACCTCTCCTGCCCTGCTTTTCTGTTTTCTATAAAACTCCATATGCTTCTTCATACCTTGTAGGTGCCCTTATAGTTGAATTGTAAAGATACTTTCTGCCTTTAATCTGCTGTGACCCTAAAACTTCCCCTGGAGAGACAGCCTGCATCTCTATCAGTGCTTTTCCACAAATGCTTCCAACAATGCTTCTATGGCATTGCAAATCAGGCAGCTGTTTCCTCGGCCACATCATGTTAATAAGGGGGCTGGAAGATCATTATGTGAAGAACTGCACAACTCACTGGCCACGACAGCTCACTCTGGCACATATGGGAGTGTATGGGCATGAGAGTCTGCTTCTTTTTTTTTTTTTTTTTTTTTTTTTTTTTTTTTTTCTAAAGTCTGCAAAGGAGGAGCCTGGCCTGGAAGCCTCTCAGCCTTGCTGGTTGCAAGCCAGCTTGCTGCTGTATGCCAGCATGCAGGCTGTGCTGCAGCAGAAGGTCCTTCTGGCTGAGGTGAGCAGAAGGAGGGCATGTACTTACTGTCCCACAAGCAAGGCACATATAAGAGTGGGCCTTTCCTCACAAGCCCCCACAAGGGGGCTAGAGATGGGTCTTCAGGAGGGGAAAGAAAGCAAGGCATGAGACCACTATTTAAAGACTTCTGAGGTACAAATGAAAGTTGTAAATGTGCCACCATTACAGAGGAAACTGTGTGAAAGAGGAGCTTCAGGAGTGCAAAGCTTCCAGCACTAGACTATGAGTTTTAAAGGAACTACCTCCAGCTGCTTATCCTAAAAGCAGAGCCCAGCCCTGGAAAGTTAAGAATGAGCACAATCTTCCTGCTGAGAGGGAATTTCCGTGCCTGGCAAGGAAAAAACAGCATCCTTGCTCACTGCCAGATATAGTTGGAAAGAAAGGCATTTATTCACAAGCTTTTCAGGCTTTTTTCAGGCTTTTGCTTCTCCCTATAATACAGTTAAAATATGTCAGAGGTATATCTCCTCCTTTCCTGCCCTCTGAAAAGAAGCCAGCTATGCTTCAGCTTTGTAGCTGCATTGATACTAACGCAAAAGAATATGAATGTGTGAAAGGAAAAGATCCCTACTGTGTAAAGCATTGTTAAACAATCAGAACTGGATTCCTCAGGGATGGTCTGTATGTTTGTTATCAGCTAAATTCTGAGTTTCCAACAGGCATGAAAAACTGTGGCCAAAACCTCTTGTTCAGTGACTGCAGATTATGAATCTTATCAGTAATTGCCTTGATCAGCAATGATAATGAGCTAAGCAAATACTTGAAATGGAAGCATGTTTTTTTGGTTTTTTTTGTTTTGTTTTGTTTTGTTTTTTTTAATAATGGAAAGCCCCACAGATTTGTGTAGTCATAATGATGAATTAGAAGCAGTAATAAAAAAAAATTACATACCATGTAATACCTTGATTACATGGTATACTTATATTGTAGGTATCAGTGCTGGGCAGGTTGGAAAATAACCAGATGGATAAAAACAGTCCAACTCCTGGGCTCCTGTCTGTCACATGTTGGTTCCAGGTCTGCTTCAGTGGTTGTGTAAATACACCTTTTTCCTGGCCTAGATGGCAAGATGCAAGCCCAGAATCAATATGCACAGTTAAATTTCTTTATGTTTCTTTCAAGAGGTTGACCATGACCAAATTGTTTAGCAAAAGAGACAGAGATGGAAGCTAGGGAACCAGTAACTTGGGGATTTTTCCTGCTGTTAGACACTTCCCTAATTTGATATCTGATAACAAACATTAACAGTCAGTGATGCTTTACATGGCAGTGGTAGTATAGTAAAACTGGGGTCAAAACCAGTCAATTCCAGGCAACTCAGCCTTTGGAGAGGTTTCTTCTGGGGGTGAGTAGGCAGAGGGTTTGTGCTCTGTATGAAGTGGACAATCTAAGAAGGTACATGTACTTTTTTAAGTGGTTTTGCTGTTGTATTTCTGTTGCAATCTTCCATGTTTTGCTGCTTGATGTTAGTTTCTTTACTTACAGCTTGTTGTGTAACTGTAAAAACAGGTTTTAAACGAGCTAGGTTAATCTCTCCAGCAATCTGGAGCACTTTGATTTTTGGCTCAGGCAGCTGTAGCAGCCCAACACAGGCAGATTTCATTTCTCAGAGTGCAACTTCCATCTCATGATTGACACTTGCTGAACAATGTTGCTAAAACTGTTTTCTTCTCACTCTCCCAGGTTGCCCCTCTACCTGGCTTCTCTTTTCATAAGTCTTCTCTTCCTCTTGGTGAATTTAACATGTGCAGTATTGGTGAGGACACAGAATTCAGAGAGAAAAATCATTGTCTCTGTCCGGGTGGCAATTAATGACACATTGTTTGTGCTGTGCGCTGTTTCACTCTCCATCTGCCTGTATAAGATCTCCAAGATGTCTTTAGCCAACATTTACTTGGAGTCCAAGGTAAGGTACATTTTCAGTTCTTTTCAAGTACCTTCTGAGATAAAAGGGCAGTGCAAAGCAAAGCCACAAAGCCTGAGAGCTGGAGGCCTTAAATTTCACAGCTTGCACTTGGCTGGCTGTTGTGTTCTGTACATAAATTAAATACTAAATGGTAGCAAGAGAGCTTTTGGTTAAAAGCAGTGGTGACACAAATATGTATTTTTTGAGGCAGATTTTGCATAACTTTTTGGCTGGAGTTTCTCACAGCTCATTTTCAAGTGGACACTGCTTTCTCTGCGTCCCTTGTCTGAAGACCACTTCATTTCAGTTCTGCAACATAGAGATGGCCTATACTTCTCATCCTTCAACTTGTCAAATCATTGACTAAGTTAATTTTGTAAGGTAAAGGTAGCAGCATGCTGAAGATAAGCCAGACAGAGAAATATGAATCTCCCTTTATACATTTGCATATTCTTATATATATTCCTATAGATAATGAGAATGTGTTTTAAAAGACTTAATACATTAGCATTTAGTCAGCTGGGGAAAAGGGTTAAAAATGTCTCCTATTACTCTACAGGATGTTCTTCAAAGAAATATTTTTAGGCTTATATCTTTGGACACATTCAGTGGTCAAGGAGCTGGGTGGCATCACATAAGAATGCAGTGTTTATTATAAAATCAATGAAGATGTTTTGTATCTATAAATAATGAATCAGGGCTTTCAAAAGTCCTTGCATTTGCAGAAGACAGTTAAATCTTAAATTATCAGTATAACCAGTAACACTTTGCCATTACCACAATGAATCCTTTAAAAATCTAAGTTTCAGCTGCTATTTAGAAAACCTTATCACAGAATTCCTCTCTACATTTACTTAATCAGATGAAATTAGTACATTTCCTGTTTAATCAAATCTGGCCATGCTGCACAACTACTAAAAGTTCAGGGCTGAATAGAAGATTTAAAAACACAGCTCAGTTTTGTTTCTTTCAAGCCCGTCATTTGCTGACCAAAGGGCACTGGCAGCAGATTATTTTTATTAGTAAGAAAAGTTTTTCTTGTGCTGCAAATCACAGGAGCATAAATCTCTGTAACAAAGCAGTGTTAACCTAAAGGAGGCTTTGGTTCTGTTTTTGTTTGGTTTTGGTTTTGTTCTGTTTTCTCCTCCCGCAGGAAACCAAATCTTCTTTGCTCCAAACTATTTCACAAAACCCAAAGAGTATCTAACATTACTGCAGACAGGAAAGGACAGAACACTCAGCTGATGAAAGTTTGAATGTGGAAATGAGAATTAAAGAGTGCTTTGCTCCTCCTTTCTGCTGACCTGAAATGGGAGTTCCTCTGAGGACTTCCAGTAGTGTTTGACTGCACATACTTTAGGGATACAGATGACTGAAGCTGGCAGTGAATAAAATAACCTGGTTTTATCTGCTACTGTTATGCCAAAAAACTATCTAGAGAAGAAAAATGCATTCTCTGCAGTGATATGACAAATAGCATTGGAGACAATGCATGTTCTGTGGTGCATGTAGGTAGGCATCAGTGCTGGCAGCCTTTTATTTGCATCTCCCATTTGCTGGCATGTGTCTTCTGACCACATGTGAAAACACATTAATCTCCATGACCTGGCATGGGGACCATTGTGGTGCTCTGTGCCAGGGCTGTGCCAGCACCAAGGAGGGGCACAGCCCTGCCCTTAGGTGCTCATTTGGGCTGTTTCTGTGCTGGCCAGATGCATCATGTGGTGGGACACACTGCCAGCTTGGGGCTCCCCTTCTTTTCTGCAAGAGCCTGTGACTGAAAACTATTCCTTTGGATTTACTTTCACTGCTGCCCTCTCCCTTCACCGACCCACTAAGTGTATTTGACTGGGAGAAAAAACAGGACACTTATATCTGCCTTTTTGTATTTGGTGGGAGGGAATTTTGTTAAATCTCTACATGTTTAACTATTAACTGTTAAAGAATGACAGCTATGTATGGAAGTCTATAAAGGGAAATACCAACCCCGTTCTGCTCTTTGCTTCTGCTGTCTGCAATCTGTGAGTGCCACTGAGCTGGGGTATGGTATGTGCCTGTCAGCAGCTTCTCTCTGCTCTCTCTGCTTGGTTTCCATGACAGCACCACTGACTTGCTAGTATCAAAGAAGAACAGAGAAGTGCCTAGCAAACATTTCCTCTTAAAAACATTTCCTGCTTGCTGGTATTGCCACAGCTTTCACCACTGCCTGCTATGGATCTGGCTTCAATTCCTGAGTAGTTGCAGTCTCTTGGCTCACTCATGGCTGCAGGTTAAGGCCTGGTGAATGGTGGTGTTTTCAGGCTGTTACAAGCTGGAATTCAGAGAATTGACTGCACTGGGTGTTTTTGGAGCCTGGCTGTTCACTGAACCAATGTTATTTTGCTGGGAAGACAGGCAAGCTTGTTTTCCACAAGCTTTTTTGAAATACTCCCTGAGCTCCTCGTAACTTTTGCTCACTGGGGAGGGCAGACTGAGGAGCTGGGTTAATAAAGCTATAGGGTCAATAGCCAACAGCGTAGGTGAGCAGCACTGGAGCTCTGGTAGTCTCCTGAAGTCCAGGAATTCAGGACTTGGTGACTTGGGAAGGCTTGGTGACTTCCCCTGATACTTCTTTAGCCCTTCTGCTATGTCTACTCTTTAAACTTCTGCCCCTCAGCTACAAACCTGGAAGCAGTGTGTGTGAGCAGAGGGAATAAGATGCAGACTTTTTAGTCTCCTGCGCTGGTTTAAAAGGTCCTGTGGCAGAGAGGAGCAACTTCTCTCCTGGCCTGTCTGTCTCACATAGATGAAAGGAACCCATCCTCCTGGTGTGGGTCTCTGCCAGGAGAGGGAGAGGGCAGGGCTAGAGAAGCAAATGACTGCAAGGCAACTACCCTCTAAATGCACACAGCACTTTAACCCATCTTTCCTCCTTTGGCTGTGCAAAGCACTATTCCAGAGTCAACTACAAAAAATTTACTTTGAGTTTCTTTCGAAGCCACTGCCATTTTTGTACATCTGCCTGCCTCTCTGATCAGAGGGATCACATAGATCCCTGCAGCCATGGCTCCTGGATTCCTTCCTTCCATCCTTCCTTCCTGCTACAAATCCTTTGCTGGTGTCTCAGCCCCTGACAGCGACCCTGCCCTCTTGACATAGTGGTCAGGCACTTATTCTTCTCACCGAATCAGGCTCTTTTCCCTGCTTTGTCCAGTTTGTCTCTGGGGCTTAGGAAGCGTTGCAATTTCACACTTGCAGTCCCATTCCTCCTCTTGTGCCCAACCTGCCATTCAGACTGCCCTGCCATGGTCACTCTGCCCATAGGCTGTGCTTCCACTTTGTCTCCTCTGTGTTGACATTAGCTAAGGCAGGATGTTCTGTTCCTGTCTGTGCTGTGTTTAACTGCTGACTGTTATGACTTGCTCTGTACTTGTGAAATTGGTGCAAAGCAAGCAGTTGTAAAAAGATGCAAGGTTGCATCATGCTAGTCAGCCTCTGATGCAGGATGCTCTGTAGCTAATGCAGAGCTGAAGGCTGAATTCTGTCCCTCCACCTTATACCAAGTGTGGGTCTTAGGTGTTTTCACTGCTCTGGAAATAGCACTTGTTCAATGAAATGTAGAAATTAGTCACAACCCATCTTGGTAAGGGCTGGAACTGCTACCATTGCCTGGAAACCATTGTGCTGAATAAAGTACAGGAATATGCATAGAATAGAATATATTGGCCAAGGAAAGACGGAAAGTCAATGCATGAGACAGAGGAGCATGACAACTCTCGAAGTCCATGCAAAGCAAATTGTTCTCAACTTCCCTTAGGAATAATAATAACCTGTGCTTAAATCTCTTCCAGGGCTCATCTGTGTGTCAGGTGACAAGTATAGGAGTGACTGTTATTCTGCTTTATACCTCACGAGCCTGTTACAACTTGTTCATCTTATCATTTTCCCAAACCAAGAAAGTCAACTCTTTTGATTACGATTGGTACAACGTGTCAGATCAGGCAAGTATGAAAATATTGGCTAATGAGAAAACCTCATTCTCTGTCTGATGATTGACTTGCTAAATGCTATCATAAGAGGAATAAACATATTCAAACCCTATTTTTTTTTCTTTTATTCAATGCACTAAGATTGTTTTGCTCCAGGAATACAAATTTCTGATAATTTTGGCATATGGATAAAAACTCCAGTTCTGTGCTAAAAGAAGAAAGTAACCACAAGACAAATAATTTTTTAAAATTAATCTTTTATTTCCCTTGATTTTATTGTCAAAAGAAAGAGGATGTTTTATTAAAACAGACAGGTATTTTTTCCATTATAAAGAATGTATTGTACTTAGAGAAGCAGAAAAACAGTACTTTATCCCACTGAAATGCTTAGTTCTAAGATATCATACCATCTCCCACTGCCATCCAGAGCTGTGGGGTTATTTACTTTAATTTTGGCATTAGCATGATAATTTCTCTAGTTTGAGCATAAAGCTACTACTCTTCCCAACCTTTAATTGCAACTGACAATTTACATTGAAAACTAACAGTAATAAAAATACTAAAGGAAATAGCAGGGGATTCTATGTTGAATTTAATAAATTTCAGCATTTAGCTCCTTTCTCTGCTTTGAAGAATGTATTTAGGTTCCAGTATTTTTCCAGCTCTTTCAAGGCTAGGCAAAATGGGAGGCCTGGGTCTGGGTCATGAGTATCTCTTGTTTGGCCCCAAAATCCCATGTCTCCCCTGCAATCAGACAGCAGCTGCAGATCCAAAACAGCGTTCCCAGCCATGCAAGGACCTTGCATTGCCAGGATGGCCAAGCAAACCTGCAGCCATTAACAACTTTCTGTTGAGCAGTAGGTAAAACTCTAATTAAGAAGTAGGTAAAGAGTAGGATAGGATTGCCCTGAGGACCTTGTTATGAGTTAGGGTCTGTCAAGGGACCTCTAGTCAACCCTGCTGCAGTGCAGAGAGGAGGACTGCAGGTGTTGCCAGTGGAATTAGAGCACACAGGTTTAGGCAGAAGGGCATTAGGCTCTGACTTGTCTCCTGAATCAAGCATTTTCCCACTTGTTAAGCCCTGAGGAGTTGCTGCTGTTCCTGCTGACCCCTTGCAGGGGACAGTTCTTGCTCTGACTCCGACAGTCTGGAGTAACGGGCTGGTATGGCCAGACTGCTTGGTCCTGTTTGCCCTCTGGAGGCAGAGGTTGTTCACTGGGAGCTCATGGGAATGCTTTTAAGCCCCTGAATAACTACTACATTTTTTGAACATCTATTCTGGCTTGTGACATTAGGGTTGCATGGATTTTGGGGTAAGTTATTTGAAATGTATGTAAAGGGCCTGGATTTGAGGAGTGGATACTCAATTGGGTGGATACTCAGAATCAAAAGTCACTTTTAAAATTACAGCCCAATAAATGTACTGTAGTATTGCCTCGGGTCACTGGTCAGAAACACCCTTTTCTCTTCTGTACAAAACACATGAAAGGACAGGATTTGCTCTCTCTAGCTATGGGAAGTGGTGGAGATCTAGAAGGAAGATTACAGCTAGTGCTGCAGTAACAGCAGGGTTATTCAACCTTAGAATGTGCACCAATTTGAACAGACCTAAGCCTTTCATTTTTAAAAGCAATGCCCTTGACCACTGATTGTTCCTTTACAATCATTCTCAGCAGAGAAAGGAGTGGAAAACTAGTTTCTCATTACCTGAATTTGATCACTTCATCAAGTGATTGCTTGCCAGGCTTTTAAGCTGGGAAGACCCCTGCATTAAACTGATATTTCTGAAGGAAAGATAGTAGGAGGGGGAAAGGGAAATCATGTACCCAAAATAGCATATTGATTTTTTGAGTATGCCTTTAATCATTAGCCAGGTTAATCTAGCTCTACTGTATGAGATTTCTGGCACTGCCTCCTGCACCTGTAAATGAGCTGCCATCTTTATTTTTAAACACTTTGCTCTTTTACTTTTCAACAGGCAGATCTGAAATGTCAGCTGGGAGATGCAGGTTACATAGTGTTTGGAGTGATCCTTTTCATCTGGGAGCTCTTACCTACTTCCTTGGTTGTGTATTTCTTCCGTGTCCGAAACCCTACAAAAGATCTAGTAAGTGTAATCTGTTAGTGTATTTGCTAGTGTAGTGTCCAGGTAAATCTGAAGGGCTCAGCTGCTGAGGGATCTTCTGCTTCTTTACATTCTGACTTCTCTTTTTCAATATGTCCTCAGCAGAATAAAAGCAACCAAAACTTCCCACTTCTTTATACTAACTCCTCTTGAAAGAAACTCATCAGGTTTATCCAGAAGGAAGGCCAGGTGTTTATCAGGCAGTTTAACTTAAAAATCAAGAAATTTCTTAACGGTAGGGACAACTTCCCTTTGAGATAATACAACACTTTATTGGAATCGATGGAAAAGGAGTTTGTTATCCAAACTTGGCATCTTTCATCACATAGCAGTGAAAATGGTTGTGTGCTATCTGTTCAACAGGGTTATGAAATAATAGATTGAATTTTTTCAGCCCTGTACCCAGTGAATTTTTTCCAAGTCAAAGACCAGTGGCTGTTATAAGCACTTGTTGGCTGTTTCAGAAGATCAGAGATTAAGGTGTGAGTTGTAAGGATAATTCCTGATAAGTATCCTTAATATCTAGGTAGTTAATGGATGGACAAGCATTTTTTATAGCTCTAGGCAATGTGTCCAGGTTAGCTGGTTAACAGGCACACAGGAAATACCAGCCTTCACTAGGATTACTGAGGTAAAGTCTCTGTTTCTGTAGGCCAAATGAAACCAAAGCTAATATTGCTCAAAAGGGATGTGAATGGTAAATACACAAGTAAGAGAAGCAAATAATAAAATAACTTTCTAGACAATGTGATGGGTTTTATCCTCATATGCACTTTTCAGAGACAATGATAAAGCCAACATGGACAAGGAAGTAATACCTGACATTGCACTAAGAAACCTCATGCATCCCAGTGTCCATGGCCAAAAATATCTCAGCTTCACTCCTGCTTAGTAGTTAACCAGGACAACTGCAAAGAGAAGAAATGTTTTTAAGTACAGGCCAGAGGTCCTGCTCTTCTAAAAAGTGCCCACAGAGAGATCTCATTTCATTTGAAGTGGACTTAGTAAGGCTAGATCTGATGGCTAAGTTTGGATAGTGTGGGGGAGATTCACAGAGAATGAAAATAAGGGAAGTGGTCGAATCACTGATTTCAAAGAGCTGATCCTATGAAGGCTTGGAATCCTATCAAACAAGAGGTCAAATGGAGTAAAACAGGCAGTATTCTCCCACAAGAGCATTGCAGTAACACTTACCTTTTTGCATTGTGATTTGCAGAAAGCCTTAAATCTCCACAAATACGGAGTTCAGAAGAGGCAATCAGTGATACCACCTCTTTTATGGATATCTCTTTTAGGGTAAACATTGTCTGTCACATGGGTTAGGTCATATATCGTTGTTTTTTTTTTTCCTCACATAGGACAAATATTTAGAGGAAGACCAGAAATAAGTAGAACTGAACAAAAAATTAAGACACTGAAGCAAGAGAAAACTGAAATTCAGTATGAGTTTGCCACAAGAGGGAGACCAAGACTGCAGGATTTTAGGCTAATGCATTCAGTGGCTGCTACTTGGCCAGAAAGCGTGGGGTTAGAATTAAAGCAAAGCCTCCTTTAGTTAAAAATGTCCTAAGTCTGATAAGGCAAAAATCAAAATTATTCTTTATTTTTAATAAACAGTCCTGAGAAATAATTCTTTGGTTTCATGGTTCATTTGGGACTTCAGAAACAAAAAGTTTGAGTAGGAGCATCCTGCATTCAGCATTGCTCAAATATGAAACTCCTTTCCACAAGTGATTATGGCCTGGAATGAGCTGTCTGTTGGCTCTGGTGCTGACAGAGGGTTACAGCAGCATGTGACCCTTTGCCTTGCCATACCTTTAACCCCACAAATGTTGGAAATGGGGGGCATGACAGAGATGCACTTAATTTTCGTTTCATCTCTCTCAAAGTTATTTAACACATAAAATAAAGGGGGAGGTCAAACTGCTCTCCTTTTTAAGGCCAGAGAGACATCATCCTGGCTTATCCACAGGCACAGTGAACCCCTCTTCCCTGGGGATGGGAGCAGTGGATCAGTGGTTGAGGTTCAGCAGGTTCTTAGATGTCTCTCTGTGCTGTTTCTGGAATCAAGCTGATTTCTGGCATCTTGTATGTTTTCTGTTTTGAACCACAGGGAAATAAAGTGAAAATACTTTGAATGAAAGAAATGAAATAGAGTAAATGCTGAAATTGCTTGGTGAGGGTCTAGGGGATTTTTCAGATTTGGGTTCACTAAGCAGGATGCCAAGCTTGAACATGATCAGTTCCTGTGGTAAGGGAGGTAAGGCACCAGGAGGGAGCATTAGCAATGTGGGAGGTACAAATCAAATCTCTTTACACGTTTCATGTTTTCTTCAGCTCCTTGACTGCTTCCTACTGCTCACTTCAAGTCAGCTGGCTAAAAGCACGAATGTCCTGGATGGACAGGAATTCAGCAGAAAGGCTGAATGCAGACTGGAGGGTGGTTTCAGAAAAAAGTCAAATATTAGCTAAGAAATAAGGGTAAATAAAAGCCCTTGAGATCAGTATCAGTATGCTGGTAGAGATGAACAGTAAATGCAAAATTATTTCTGTTGTCCACAGCAAATGCAAAACTGTTTTATTTTGGAAACTGTGAGGTGAGTTGGCAGCAACTTCTTCTAGAAGTCAGGCACCAAGCAATTGATAAACAGCTATTTGATATCCGTTGCAAATACTGACTGAGGTTTCCCTCCCCTTAGGCCAATGCAGGAATGGTCCCAAGCCATGGCTTCAGTCCCAGATCTTACTTCTTTGACAACCCCCGCCGATACGACAGTGATGATGATCTAGCCTGGAATATTGCTCCACAGGGGGCACAGGGCAGGTGAGGCACAAGAGTGAGCTGCTTGCTTCCCAAAACAGAAACTGGAGGAGGAAGAACTCTGACACACCACAGAAGATGGATGTAAATTTGTCTAGCTGCAACTGCTGCATAAATCCAGCAGGGTGAGGGGAAGCAAAAGGGGAAGCTGAAGTGGACTGAGTGACTGTGGGGATCCAAGGGCCCAAGGATTCAAGACACTATAAAGACACAAGAGTGAAAATCGTTACATAATTCAAGAATTCCACCAACATACCACTCATTGAAAAACTTGGGTCAGAACTTTGTTTCATCCTCTATTTCTTCCCAGAGTGGCTGCAGAAGTGCCATTTACTCATTCAAGTGTGAGAGCAAGACTGCCTAGAAAAACAGCTGTTTCCCTGCTCAGGCAGAGCAGGGAAAAGCTGGACAGCACAGGGAGCAGCTTGTGATGGTTGTAGCTAGAAGCCTCTCAACTTAGGCTGCCCTGTAACATGGCTAAATATCTTGAGGGTGACCTGAAATGAAGGGAGCATCTGCTTTCCCATATGTTGAAAGCATAGAAAAAATCCACCAAACTGCTGAAATCCCATACAACCCAGAACTGGCACAAAAATTCTGTCTTCTCTGCACAGCTGTGAGTTTTAGGTAAAGATTCCTGTCCAGGAAGGAGCATGAAAATGGTAGCACCCAATTCTGAGAAGGAAAGGCACTGACAGAACTTTATGCTGCCCTGAAAGGAATCTCACTCACGTTATCCCTTTGCTGTTCCTCTAGCTACACTATGATATTGATAGATTCATGTAACCACTCAAAATGCTGGCTAAGTTGCCAATTGTAGTTAACATAACCCAGATCTAGTTCTTGTCACTCATTCAAGTGAGACAGTGTAGTCACTGTCTGTGAGCCCAGACAATGGCTCAGTAAAGTTGCACACTTACTATTAACAGTTATCAGTCATCCTATTCCTGCAGTAATTAGTTTTTCACATAGTAACTAAGCCCACAGAGGATGCTGCAGGTGGTTTGAGCCAGCCTGGTATCCCATCTTAGTGCCAGAGGCACCCTCTCTTCCATACTGAGCCATCAGGGAACCAGCCACATGGGTAACACGTGCACAGCTCCCAGTGGAAACCCAACCAGCCACATGCATTGTGCCGTGCTGCTCATGGGAGAAAAGACAGCATGTCAGAGCTGCAAACCATGTCCTGGTCTCTGGGACACAGACATGGGAGGCTTAGATCTCTGACAGGCCCTTGCAGTGCCAGACGTGGCAGGGATGAGCAGCATCACTTCTGCGATTTCCTAACACCTTCTAGAACAGCAAATCAGAAATGGGAGGGTCTTTTGTGAACCAAGAGAATGAACACTTGGGCCAAAATAACTGACAGATCAGAAAAATAAATAGCTGCCTGTACTGCTAGTTAGGGTTTTATTTTATTTTTTGTACTTCATGAGAACTACCTCTACATAATTGCATTTCCCCCATGTTCTCTAACCAGGTATCTACAGAACCAATCTGCCAGTCACTAATTCTTCTGTTTTCTTTCTAAGTTTCTCTCCAGACTACTATGACTGGAGCCATCAGAACAACAGCTTCATGGCTTACATAGGATCCCTCCAGCAAGATCCAGCACTGGACACAGACCGGCCAAGCCCCATTTAACTGCAATCAACTACAGCATTCTAGGACATTCCAATATTAAAGCCAATACTCTGAAAAACAAAGCTTAGCAACTTTTCTTCACCTTTTGGTTTTTAGAAATTTTCCTATGCACACATGAATGAAGAACCTTGCCATGAGCTTTACATAGTTCAAGGAGAAGTATAAGCTAATGATTTAAACTTTGAAGACTGTTCCAATTAATACCTTGTTCTAAGCCATGGTATTTTGGCTTTGAATAGAGTTGTTAGAAGGTATAATTTAATCATTTTTATGCTCATTTTAAAAGAGCAAATTTCATGAAATGAAATGGCATAATTATTTTCTAAGTATTTTTATTTTTACACTGTGTATAAAGTTAGAAATACATTATTATGATCAATATACTGTAAACACGTGAATAGATTTTTCAAATGCATGACAGTTGCAATTTTTATGCACATAAAAGCCTGTAAGAAAAAAATGTCAGCTCAATTAAATACTGACTTTTCAAGCTATTGCTATGTTCTCAGAGCACTATTTACTCTTGGGATATCACTGATTACTTAGTGTGGTGTGATAGTTGGAAGCTAGAAGTTATCTGTACCCTGTATTCTTCTAAGAAAGTAAGAAAATTGTATCTTCTTAGCAGCTTTAGGGACAATCTCAAAAGAGTGGAGATGGGCATCTGCTCCAACTGGAGCACTGTGAACTGCAAAACAAGCTGAAAATTTCTATGCTTGAAAAATTAAAGTTACTCAGTCATGTCCATCAATTAGATCTATGTAGATTTTATAGAAGAGTAAGTCAAATACCTCACCAGGGAGAGGGATACATAGAACAGTACAGACTTGCTTATTTCTTATTAAGAACCTGGGAATTGCAGTGTGGGAATAGAACAAGAGCCAGGAGTACACAAAGTAGAAAAACTTCAGAAGTGCCTTTCTGCATAACAAGCAAACCAGAAAAGCTGTGCTTCAGCCCTGTATCTTCAGGGATAAATGTACTGAGTTGTGGGGGAAATGGTGGATAAATGTCATTTCAGGATGTGACATTGCAGAGAGTAAGCCTAAACGTAATTATTACTAATCTAAGGCAAACAGGAACCCAGGCTCTACTTCAAGTATTTTTATTATGCCCAGTACTCAGCAGTGAAGAACTGTGTTGCCAGCACCTCTCTCTCCTTACCTATATGAAACAAATACTATAACTCAATGCACATTTCCCCAGGAGAAGAACATGCTACTTCCAGTAATCTTTACTTTTATAAAAGTATACCATTTTGAGGTGCACTACAGCATTCCCAAATGATGGATAGGGATGCTGTAGTACACTTTCCTCATGCTCAACTTCAGGAAGTACAAGTAATTGAGAATTCTTGAGTACATTTCACAGACAATATACAGGGTAAAAAAACCAAAAAAGGGACGGGGAGTAGATCTGATTAGATCTGCTTGAAAGCCAAAGGCAGAGCAGCGCCATACTTCCATATCAAGTCTTCCACAGCATCTTTGGGTTTTGAGATCTTTGTGGTAAAGCCAAAGCGTAAGCCTTGCCTCCAGCAGACATGAACTATTTGCCCTTCCAAAGCTTACACTGTCTTCTTCATATATATTTGTTAAAGAAAAGCCAATTAAACTATCAGTCAGATTTTAAAAAGTGCCACAGGGTTGGGAGAACTGAAATTTTATTAAACCCTTTGGAGTTCTACAATCATGTTTCTACCAAACTGCATGAGGATCCAGTGCAAGAGAAGTCTGCAGGAATTTCATTTTGTTCACAGTAGTTACAGCTGCACAGCAAATACTTAAGAGAATTTTGCACTTACAACAAACTGGGGCCCTATGCCACAGTATGCATGCAAAAATGTGGAATGGCAAGTGACTGTAACCAACCATAGTAATGAATTAAATATTCTAAACCACAGGAGATTTGAACAACAATGTGAGAGGTAAGATCTTAAATTTATCATCACCTGTGTAACAGGCATTTACCTGGGCTGGGGATGAAATATGTCTATTAAATTTTCATCAAGATAATTTGTTCAAAATGCATACATGGAAGCAAAAAGAGACCCTTTCAGGGATTGATTTTATAAGCTATTCTGAGGAAGGAACAGAAAATACTTAGTTTCTAAATAAGCCTTTTTCTCTCTTAAAACAACTGGGCTTAAGCAGGGGCTAAATTTGGCCATATTCATACAAAAACATGCTGTAATTCTACAATGGATTCTTGATCTACACCACAGTGCAACGTAAACAGCAAGAAATAAGCAGGTTACCTTCAGCTTTTGGATGAAATTTGAGTGAAAATCTGCTCATCATTTTAATCTTACACGACTATCACAGAAGTAATTTACGTAACAGCTACCAAGTGTCATTGAAAGGTAAATGAAAAGCAGAAAATATATTTTCAAATGAAACATCAAAAATCACACCCACAAAAAGAAGGTGTAGCAGAAAATACTTTAATTTGCATTTTGTAGATTCAAACATAGCAAAGATTCAGAAGTGTTTAGATCCCAATAAGCAGTTTCAACATTGATTTTGATTTTAATAAATATTACATTTTAATAGGATAGCTATATGGAGAAATTGTAAAGTGATGAGTTGCTGATTGCTACTTTATAAACATGAGCATCAAGATTATTTACAACATATTACAGGTCATTTCCCAGAAAAGCACAAAGCAATGTCAGATAAAGGCAACCCAACCATCAAACACAACTCAAGAAAATGTGGCACAGTGTATTTCATGCACATACAATGACAGCACAGATCATCAGCTGAAAACTAGGAAAACACTTATTATTCCAGCTTACACAAGTCTCTATATTTCATTGTTTTAAATTTATATTCTGACCTACCTCCTCAGGCACTGAAGAAGTTATTCAGCAATAGTGCCCTACTTTTTACCCATGCGGTTTGCACCAAACTACACCAAGCATTTTTTCACCATTTCATACAAGTCTTCATGACTTGGGAACAATTAAGCATTTTTGTCTTTGTCTTCTCACTACCTCTGGGATTACAATCATTGTGTCATTTGTACTAGAAAAAGTACTGTTACTCTGAAATGAATGGCAGACAGTGTTGACAAGCTGATCTCCAACAGGGAGCTGGAATTTAAAATAGTTTACAGGTCATGGACGGTGTAACTAACCTTATTCTTAAGTATAAAAAAAGAGCTGAAAATTTTTAAAATTTAATTTAACATATAAAGAACTAAGTCATCCAACTCACACAGCAAAACTTCATAGGCAGCATAGTCACAGAATGTACATCAAATACAGTAAAAAAGATGGCGACAGGAAAAATCTTATGTCTTCTCTCTACAATGACAGTGAAGTGAAATGCCTTCCATATTTGATCATTAAGAGATATGTACCTTCAGGTGCAACTGAACTTACACACGCAATCTGCTGTTCAGTTGCATTCCTGTGTTCCCGTGACACAAAGGAAAAGAAGAAAAGCTTCACAACCCTTTATGTCCTTACCCAACAGTATTAACCTTGTGCCAACAAGGACTGCAAGGACCAGGTGTCCAGGATCTGCATGCCTGAATCTCTCACCTGTCCCATGAGCAAGTGCATGATTCTGCTTCAGTGTCTGTTGATTTTAGCCAGGCACAGGTGGAAAAAGAAAAAAAAAAATAGCAAGTTGCACATCCCCAGGAGGAGGTTGGAAGCAATTCACTTTCCCCACACAGCAAGGGGGGAAAAAAGGAAGAAACATTTCTGAGACTCAGGTCCTTCCTGGGGCAGCGCAGTCATGCAGTTTTGTTTTTTATTTTAACTAGAAAATCCTGCCTAAAGATTTAGGCACTATAATATATAGCAATACAGAATAATCCCAGTTATATGGCATTCCTCACACAAGTGAGCCTACAGTTCTAGCCCTTGCAGGTCTATCCAAAAGGCAAAGATTAACAGCCAGTTAAAAATTACACTCAGTATACACAATTACTCAGAAGATTTGGATACTCAGTGTGTAACTCATCTACCAAACACAGCTGCTCACATCTGAGCTACTTACCTAGATTCCCACTTCAATTTAATAGAGAGAAATAAACTCTAAGGGTGCAAATACAGAGCTTGGAAGAGGCCAGATGAATCCACCTAGAAACCTCCTGCTCTTCTGCTTATCTAGAAAAAGAAAGCCAGTGATGACTTGCTCAGACACAGGGGCCCACAGGCCAGAGAGGCTACTAGGGAAAAATAACATCCCCAAACTGGCATCAGCTTCCCCTAACACCATGTCCAATTACCTATAAGATTAAACAGAAACTTCCACTGGGATACCAGTTCACTGCTAATTTGTGCAACTATCACCAAAACTTCGTAAGGGTGGTTTGGATTTTTTTTTTGTTTGTTTGTTTTTTTTTATTTCCCTTTCTATTTCTTTTTTTTTTTTTTTTTTTTTTTTTAGTTTCATTTAGCATATCCTGGTTTGATACAAAGGGGTTAACTTTCTTAAGCAAGTATTTTTATAAAAGCCAGGTGTCAGCAGAATAGTCTATTTCATTTCCAGTCAGGTAGAAATTTGAGGCTAGTCTGGAAACAAAGGACAGAGTGTATTCCTGCCTTCAGAAAATTTCAGTGGTAAAGAACACATTATAGAAGCCAATACAGTTACAATCAATTATATAAATAGGTCACTCAGTATCTAATAGGGTGAAAAATGTTTAAGAGCACTTAATTTTGTGAAGACTTGTTTTTAAAAACAAGAGATGTATCTACACTGCACCAGCACTTCCTACATTCATAACACCTAACTTCATTTTTAAACATGCTGGTTTAAAAGAAATTATTACTTCATTTTGAATTTAAACCAATATTTGGTTGCTACTAATGGTAATGCTGTTTCTGAATTCTGTTTTGACACTGGTAAGTTACCACTGACATTATGGACAATGATACATGAATAATTTCTTATTTTATGAAAGTAATGTTATTAACATACCCGTTTTTTTATGTTGAATATCATTTTAAAGAAGATATAGCGAGTGTTTGCATAGATAGAGTATGTGGCATTAAATGTCAGTATGATTATGAATTTTAAAAAGCATCTTTTTTAAAAGTGACTACAAAAGCAAGTTATTTTTACACTGACCTTTTAACATAGCACTCAAACATAACTCATAAAGAGCAAATTTATTTCCATGGCTCAAAGACCAAAGTGTGCTATTTTAACATTTAAGACACTAAAAAGACAACTTTTGGAAACTGAAATTGTGATTACAATCTAGAAAATAATATGGAGTAAACAGAAATTTGATTGACTGAGGTTTTTCAGCTAGCAGCACTCCACTAACCATCTCCCCCTGTCCTGACCCCCACCTCCAAGTAAATGCAGGTAAGAGGCTGCAGAAAAGTTACTTTCCACTCTGCTGCATCAGAGACAAGGTAGTAATTAGAAAAAAAAAAAAAAAAAAAAGGTGCTGAAAAGCACAAGACAAGGGCAAAAAATGTTGGTATCACCATGATGCAAAGAAGCCCAGCATGAAAAATTTTCTGCTCAGTAAATTTGCTATTTTTAAGTAAGTTTCATTATTACAGTAATAAGCTAAAACTCATCAAGAGCCTTATTTCCTGTTTGTATTTTTTTGTTGTTATTTTTTTCTTTGTTTTTTTTGGAGGTTTCCCCTCATCTTCCTTTTGACAGTCAGAACTAACATATCAAATCCTCAGAATGCACTGAAGCTCAGTAAATGGGGAGACACAAGAAGTGACTCCCCTCTTTCCAGAGAGGCCAAGTCAGGCTGGAGGTACATATGTTTTCATATAAAACAGCTGTCTCAGAAAGACAAGGAAATAAGAAAATTTATGAAGTTTCAGTACAATAGAACTGTAAGCAGAAAACTTAAAAAATAAACAGATCAGCATAATTTACATATTTAAAAACTATATATTTCATTCATAAATATATTTTCTAATTAATAACCATTCCTAGTTTAAACATAAATATTCAAGTTGGGATTTGATTTTACTTTTTATCAGTTCATGTGAGTCCTGTAAGGATCAGTTCCTTCTGCTCAATGCAGTCATGTAAATGATCTTCACTAACGGGTTGTGCAAAGACCTTCATTACCTAGTTTGTTGTAATAAAACTTTAAAATTCTGCAACTCTTTTATACTCGTGGAAAGCCTGTAAAACAAAAACCATTGTAGTGTTACCAAGTCAGCAAAAGAGAAGTACAAATTATAACACTCATGTTCCTTTAGATTTTTTCTCACAATTCTGTTCCAATGATTAACATACTAAAGATACACTTTCTCTCAGAAGGTTTACTATCTGACTCTCCATTTTACATTTACATAATATATGACAGGGATTAAAGTTTATATATAATGTTTAATTGTCTCAGCTTCATCAAACATTTAAAAAACCCTAACCACAGGCAGTAAAGTTTATTACATTCTTTTATCAGATTGTTTAAATAGATTGTTTAAACAGGAACAGATTGTTACATTCAAGATCTGAAGAGCTAACATGGTGAGAAAAGCATGCTCTATGTACACTTCTTTTAAAGCTGGTAAAAGGTTTCATCACTTGAAGGGAATACATTTTAAAAAATTAATTGAATTTAAGAGACTTAAATTTCATCTTGTAGAAGGTAGATTGATGAGATATGAGATAGAAAGGATGAACTAGATCCAAACAGAGAATGAGGACTAAGGCTAATAATCCACATGCTCAGTTTGAAGGCATTAAATTCCTCAATATCACTGATAGTAACTCAGCCTTTAAAGACCTACAGCTATATGTACAATACTGTCTTTCCACAGAAACTGAATATTGACACTGAAGTTTTATATATTTCTACTATTAAAATTATGACATATTACCTTCCAAAGGCATTTACAAGAGCAACTATTTCTTGCCGTGTGAGCTGAAAACCTTTTGATGGGCTATTCTCAGGAAGGCTCTGTATTTCTTTCTCAGAAAACAAAATTTTCAGAGCAGTTCCTAAGCCTTGAGTCTGTAAGAAAATTTTAATGTTTTAACATCAGTAAGATCATGCCTTCAAATACTCATAAAACCATAAAAAAAAAGATAAAAACACACTAATGTAGGCAAACTTTAGTACCAATTCTTACATACTGACCCTCAACCCAAATAACGTACAAAAACCATGGCACTAATGCAAATGCATGACATCAATTGTGTACCAGGTTCAGTCACTTATTTAAGAACATTTGTTTCCTCAAGTATACTTGCTCTTCATCCTTATCTTTTTAATCTCTTCTTTTCCCATCTCTTTTCTTCTTGGTCATGCACATGAAAATATGTCCATTACAATACTTCCAGCTCCCTCCTGCGTCTTACCTTACTCCTGCACAAGCACATCTTCCCTTTTCCTCTCCCCTTCCCCTCTGAAGTTAAACTAAGTTTTTTAATGAGGTATCACAACCTTCAATCCTAATGGCAAACAATGCAGTTTCAATTTCAACCCCTCTTTTCTATTCAGGAATAGAACAGAAGTAGCTTTTCTTATTTTCACTTTTAATTGGGCTACATAAGCAACCACTGGATTTCGACAAAAAGTGGTTGAAGCTGGCTGCAAGAGAACTTTATAGGTCAGGAAATCTGGCCTTCTTTAGTTCTTAGTGAGGAGGAAAAACAACAATAGATCAGAAGCATTAACTAGGACAGGATAAGCAGAACTCCAGAAATTCAGCAGAGACCACCAAATTTTTGGTGCTACAAACTGTTTGAAAATTGCACTCTGATAAGTTTAATGCAATATAGTGGTATTGTACAGCAGGCACTCCAAAACAATTATCAGTCTGGATTTAATATTAGTCTTCAGGTTTAAAATACTGTTGTCAGTAAAATAAAAATAGTAAGTGTCAAGAAAATGAAACTGGTTTTCAACTTTCAGCTTTACTGCATACCTTTTCATTCGTTTGCATAAAATGTGAAGATCTGAATAACTTATTTTTCTTACACCTCAATTTGTAGAGTTAAATATCACTCTAACAAGTAAGTGCTGTATTTAAAGGAAGGTTTCCCATAAGTGATTCTACAAGGCTTATCTGATCACTGAATACAGATAAGATATTGACTGTTAGTAATATCTCACCATGAAGCATCTGCTTTAAAAGTATCTTTTTAAAGACACAAACCCTACCTTTTAGTAAACTAAACAGCTGTTGACTAAATGAAATAAACAACTGGAAAAAAAAATTAAATGTTTAATGGTACGGTAAACTAAACATATATCTATTTTTAATATATAGGCAAGGATACCAAGGATCAACCATGTGCAGAAAGCCTGAATGCTAAGGTAAGAAGTGCCCTGCCAAAATTAAATAGATGCTTATCTTGGGACCTGCCTCTACCAGAACACACACACCTACACAAAATAAACTGTACCTGCAGCTTGCCCCAGAGCCTGCATTTGTCACATCCAACACAATCCATTATGCGGGAGATGTTCTTAAAATGCAATCTGAATTCTTCCTATCAGTTAAAAACAAAAGAAAAAAGCTTAAGCAAATGTACATCTTAGCTTTACAAAAACTGAACGTTAATGAACCAAGTACCATTAGAATATCAATTCTCTTACCAAAACTGAACAAAACCATTGCTTTATGTAGTCAGGCCATAACAAAGATACATGTAAATCCAGAATCTGGTTTCCAAACCACTTCTAACAGCTAATTCTTAAAATATATCCCGTAAAATACAGAATATGCAGGGTAATGCTTGGATTCTGTACACTGATTTCCTACCAGCTTTCTCCAAATTTTCTGAGCTACTGTATCTGTGTCCCTGCCCATTTTTTCTTCCATTATTCAAATCCCTTCTGAACCAACCACTTTTTTTGACAAACAGTTTACAACTCACAAAAGATATTTCCAGTTCAAAACCTTGGGCAGATTGTTGCTGTGCAACTTCAGACAGAGTGGGAACAAGCCCAGTGCAGAACTAATTAAGCAGATCTCAATATTTTAAGGTCCAAAAAGCACTAGCTGGGCTGATAAAACACTGCCACTTTTCTAACAACCCTTTTCGTAATGCTGATGACACTCCAAACCACTACTGAAATAAGCATTATAAGTGTTAATAAATATAAAAACATCATTACCAAGCACCATTCCAACTATGGAATTGCAATTTATACCAGTGGCATGTTAACACTGGAAGTTGATGGGTAGGTACAGCATGCCCATTAGGTTCCCATGTCTAGGAACTATGTTTTCTAATGTTTAATATTATGTTACAAGAATATACTGTATATTGTGTTATATAATGTAAGTCATCATTTTGTAAAGTAAACATGACTAGGTGTGTTCTTTTTAACCAGATAATTATGTTAAACAGATACTCTACTGAAAAATAAGCATCACTGTGTTTAATATTACTGTGTGATATTCATTTGCCCAACCACAATCCTGATGCCAGATTCAAGGCATAAAGCCAGAGATTTCAGTCTGCTTGGATCAGGACAGTACCTTACCATAAAGTTGATTAAAAGGCCTCAGATACAACTCTAGAAAAGTGGTAGGCAGAAGAGCTTTCTAAAATAATACAGCCTAATTTCAAAATGAGTATTTTGGATGTCATTCAGAAAACTAGCTTTACCTTCAGTGACTTGGCTCCTTTTTTATCTCCAGCAAACATGGACTTTTCATCAAAGTGCATATGGAAGGACCTAATAAAGGCAAAATGCAATCAAAACAAATGCTGGCATAAACTACAGTGTTCAGTTAAACTTGGCGAGCAGCTGATGCCATCAGTGTAAAATATTTTTCAGAGCTCCTAATCTTTGCAGATTAGGCCTTAAAAAATTACTCAGTGTTATCGGTTTTACTATCCAATCATTGTAACCTGAAATCTGTTATTCAGAGTTTTGTTCAAATTAATACTGAAACTGGCTTAATGTTTGCCTTCCAACTGATCATTGACTACATCTCAATTACCTCTAGCAAGACCTCTATGCTTAGGGGCAGCAATGAAACCACACAACATATTACCAATCACAAAAACTAGCAAAAAGGACAGCAAAGAAACTGAACTAAAGAACATTATGGAATAAATAGAAGGAAGAAGGGATGGCCAAACCACCAGAGGTTAAGTCTGTAACAAAAGCTGGATTACTCAGTGGACCATTAAAAGACTGCATGTACTACTTTCCTTTTCAAAATAAATCACATCTATCTTATACTGAAGAATCAGAAAGCAACACACAGGGAGTAGCCTAGGGTGTTGAGTTGTTTGGGGGTTTATGAGTGCTTTTTGTTTGTTTTTAAAGACTGGGATATCCAAACCTCAACTATCAGACATATAAATTTTCCTTAATCTCTTCCATTACTTAAATTTTATTTCTTCATTCCACTCTCTTTCTTGTCCTATTCTATCAAGGAGTCACCTCTTCTCACTTCCAAATACAACAGAAAATTTCAAGCTACTGATAAACCCCTATGCCTTACTTGGTATCCCTGAAGATATCAAGTAAGAGAGCTTTAGATTCAGCATCCTCGTGGCCATTGCCGGTGTAAAGGTCGACAACTGCACGCTCAAAGTATGGAGCAACCTTTGACAAAGCACGCAGCTCTATCAAATACAAGAAATACAAGTTCTTGAGCCTCCTTGGTCCTTCTCCTTTTGTTTCAGCAGGGTCGAAGCGGCGAGTGAACTCTTTCACATTTGGTCCCCAGCGAGGCTTCCCCCACGTCTCTATACAGAGGCAAAAAAAAAAAGGGGCAGGAGCAGTAAAGGAGATATATTTAGAACATAAAAGCAACTAAGCATACCCCAACAATTTCCAGAAGAACCAAAATAAATACTGCAGATATTGTAGAATTCCATTTAGCAATTTTAGCTACATACCTTCAAGAAGATAATTTGCACACAGATGCAAGTTGATGCTAGCATGGAGTCCAGAAATGAGTTTATAAAAGACTCTTTTCTCAAGGCACAGACCTGTCCAGGAAAAATGACAAACAGATCATAAACTGAATACTGGAAATAATTTATTAAAATGAATATACTCTGATATTTTAGTGATACAAGTCTGCATTGCTGACTTTCAAGAATTATAATTACAGCACTTGAGTATTGTTAATAAGCTCTTATAGCCATCATAGGAAAAGTTTATCTCCTTATTTTTATATAAAGCAATACTAAGAATGACATTTGACATTTCTTGCTTGGTTTTTTTTAGTGTTCTAGTAAACACAGTCAAATAAGGATCTGTTCAGTTGGCACAGATAAATTGCTATACAAAAATAAGATGCTTACACTGTTTGAGCAATAAATTTGAAATAATCTTGAATTTTGATGGTCTGGAAATCAGAAATATACTGTGACCCACCTTAATTACAGTAAGAGCTACCATTGACTTAGAAGAGTGGCCCTAAAGAAAAACACCAAAAGGCCCAGAAAACCTTACAGCATTGGAAAACAGCAAAAGTAACTCTTTATAGCTGTACTGTAAATTCACTGAAAATTTAAATGCATAGGACAAAACCTTTAAAAATATGACTTGATGAATAAAGACTTCTACAGCATAAATGGAAATACACTGGCATTGATATGTCAGAATATAATTTATATGCAGAAATTATTCATAATTCCAATAGAACCAAAGTTAGAGACTACACTTGAAATTTAAGAGTTTGTTCCTCTCAAAAATATTTGGGCAACTTTCCTGCTGCTCCAATCTTCACAAACAGAAGCAGGAAGAACTGATGGGGAAGCCTACCTGTGAGGCTGACGTGCCCTCAGTTACAGGCACTACATTTTTAAAGGCATGTAAGTTTATATGCTTTCCTACAATACCACCAGACAAGTAAAGGCTTAGGAAAGGCAGAATGAACTAATTTTAAAATTAAATACATTTGACTCAATTTTCTGCACACCTCCCAAATGGGATTTTGATTACTACTACTGCAATAATAATTTCCATTTCAACATGAATAAAAAGAAAATTGCTTTGCCTTCTGAACATACAGACTTCGATTACAAACTGGGAACAGAGCCACCAAAATCTTTAATGTTCTTTAAAGCGGTTTCCAAACAATAATGCTTACCCATATTGCTACTAATAATGCCTCTGTTTAAATGCCTAAAATAACCAGAAAAGTCAAAGTAACTGGCAACGAAGTGAACTCCCTCGTTATAAAAGATAAAACACTTAAATGTTTAAGGACTATGCTGTCTAAGTAAATGAGAAGATTTTTAAAGACCCTCAAGGTAAGAAGCATTTGAACAACACTTGGAAGCTCTGCACAATTTACTAAAAAGCCTACAAGGCGAAAAATATTTGTAGAGAAAAAAACTACTACAGTGTTCCTTCTAGTGAATATAACACTATATTAGCTCATTCAAGAGCCTTTACCTTCTAGCCATGTGTAGAAAGATTCTCCTGTAAATAAAGAGCACATAGTTAAATGAAGAGTACTCATTTTCAACATTATAGCATCTTTGTATTACTAAGCACACAACATCAGCTGCCATCTAGACAAGAAGTTAAATAATTTAGCTATTAAAATAAGAATAGGCACTGAAACAGCTAACTTGGAGGTTGGTTTAAATCTGCTGGGGACAGAATAGGAGAAATACAAGAATGAGCATGCCTAAGCTACTAGTCAGGCCATTCAGCAGTGAATGGAAGCACAAGTCTGATTATTTGCACTGCTGGTGAAAGACGTGATGGCAGAGTGCAGTTCTGAAAGCCTTCACATTAACCTGCCTAAAAGCTTCCTTCAGACTTAGATATTTTCCCCAAGAACTTTCAGTTGACTGAAAAATCTTGAAGTCTGCCTCACTGTAGGCAGATCAAATATTTTCTCCCCACTCTCTCCCAATCTTCCCAAAATCAAGAGCACTCAAGAAAATACACAAAAAATCGTCCCTCTCCTTTTAAGGGATCTGATATAAGTATCAATGGGATTCTGGAAGAACTTATAACCTTATTAACACATATTCTGTTACAAGAATAAAAACCAAGAGGAGAATTGTGTTTTGCTCTTATTGACTCCTTCCCCTTACTACAAATGAAAGTATAAAGTCCATTAAAACATTTTCCGATCAATAATCTGCATAAAAACATAACTTTCATGCTCTCTAATTCAATAACAGTAAAGTGAATAAAATCCAAAACTCTCTAATGCTAACTTCATTTCTGCAGTTCAAGAAAAATGACTTACCATCATCTCCTCCTTAGAGGGGGGAAAAAAGGAAAATAAATACATAAGCATTAAAAAGATAATTTCCACAGCAAAGTATAATGAAATACAGACTTTAGTATAAACACTCAAGAAACACAAGAAACCTTATTTAATTTATAAAAAATAGGCTAATTTCCTTCCCTCCACTCTTGTTCCTGAAGAGCACACAAAACTTAAAACATTGGAATAATGGAAGTCACTAAGAAATTGAAATCTTAGTAGCAGCTGGTTCACATTTTCTTGAAAGCTGTATTTTAGCTTCAGAAAGATGGTTAGGAAGCCATAGTCTTTAGTCTGCATTGTTAAACAATGAGTTCAGTCTTCTTTCCTGAAATTCTGATCCCTGCATTAAACCATTACAAGTCTTTTTATTTGTGTGTGTCAGCAATATATCAGCTTTTAGTAATTAAAAATATTGATATAACATGATTTTTAGTGGATGGTGATATTTTTAACTGAATCTATTAGCTAATAGTTAATTTTTAAGGGAAATGAGACACACTGACAAGAGAAAGCTGATTCACTTGAAACACCAGGTTATAGCTTTCAACTTAAATTTGAAAACAAATCCCAAGTAATTAGAATACTTTTTTTAAACGCTTTTCACATAACTGATTCTTCCTAAGTGTCCAGTCCTTCAAATAATGCAGTAATTTGTACCCTTGCAATATATTACACACTATGGATGAAAAATTAACAGCTATATTACACCAGGATAGTATGAACTGAACTGACTAAATTAAATGCTTTTTGAAAAAAGAAACAAGAATACAAGAGTGCATTCAAATTGGAAAACTAATGTGACACTTAGTACAGTTTGAGACTTACAATTAATTTTCATATCAGCTTACCTGACATTAATAGGGATAAGATTAGGCACATATGTAATAAAGTACCACAAGCCTTAGTCTAGATATAAAAAATGCACAGCTACTCCTACAGAGGAAATTAAAAAAATCAGAAAGCACACCTACAGACTGAAGATTGCTATCTGTATCACTTGTACTGCAACAGTCACTCTGTTAAAAGAAGTGCATTGGAAAATAAAACAGGTAAGACCCACCCCTACTAGGCGCCAGTGGATTTAAAGGACGATAGACAGATCGAGGCCTTAAAAAAAAAGTGAGAAAACACAAATCAGTTTTTAGCTAAACTGAAGTACAAGTATTAGAAACAGTCTTCCTCTCCCTCCCAATTACTTGAAGCAGTTTTCTTCGTAAATGCTGTTCCATACTCTCCAAGCAGAAGGCCCCTTGTATCCAGTGTAACGTTCTGGATTCAGTAGCAAATCCACATACTGTGCATCTGGAGATCTCTCATCTAAATAGGAAAAATTTTGTTACATACGCTAAGTGATCAATAGAAAAAGATTTAATTTAATCAGCCACACAGAAATAAATATAAACAAGAGGTCTCATAACACTATTTTGTCTTCCAGTTGGATTTTAAGTGCCATGTATGTAAAAATGCAACAAAGCTCAAAAGTATATAATCTATTCCAAAGTCTCCTGTGTGTCTTTTATTTCTATAATGTCTGATGATTACCCATGTGGCTTAAGTCTACCATAAACACTTGACATGTTTTTATATGTATTCCCTGACCCTAGACTAAGACATAAACAGTGTTTTGTTTTAAATGGCCTTCAAATCTAGGGTTTGTCTGGCAGTATTTGGTTTAGGGGCTTGCTTTTATGAAATGTATATACTGCATACACGAGGTTTTCAATAAAGACAAGATCAAAGTAGTACATCTTGTTGCTGGTACATACAGTAAATTGATTAGCTAAAGCAATTTTTCCTCCAAGTACTCTTATATACTGGCAGAAAAGTCTGAATCACATTGCTTAACTGAACAAAAGTTTCAGCATATTGCAGAACAAATCTCTTGGTTACAACAAGAAGCATGTTACTTAAGCAGCCTTTCAACAAGCTATACTCTCATCTTGGAAGTTCAGGTAAATTTCAGGTAACTTATCCACAGAAATTTGTGAAACAGAGTTCTCTCTGCTTAAAAACACTGTAGAAACAGAGATAGTTTCAAAGCTACAGGCAGAAAAAAGAAGGAGGAATTCATCCCTCTTTGAAATTCTAGGTCAAGACCAATCATGCTTAAACAAACCCTACATACAATACAAGCCCAAATTCCAGAGACTTATTCACAGGAATAGGCCAAGAAGTGCCACATACTACTTCCTCAAACATTAAAAAAACCCCACAAAAACAGAGAGTGAAACTGCTCTAAAAAAAGAACAGATGATTCTGCATGAGCAGTTAAGCATTGGTTCAGCAGCAGCAGCAAAAACAAAGAAAGAAGACTGATACAAGATACACAACAATGAGTGCCAGATGAGACAAAGTCAAATTACAGCTTTATTTATTTATTTGACAGTGTGGCTAACCTAAGCAGCTCCTACACTCCCTAATCACTTTGGGGTCCATTTTTCTTCTTGTTACCCACATACAACTGAGTCTATGCGCACTGTGGAGTCATGCAACAGAAAGAAGGAAAGCTGACCGAGGTTACTAAGTTTTTTCAGCTAGATCAATTCCCTTATCTAGTTTATGATTAAACCCAACAGGAAGAGAGGAGAAGAGAGCAAGGGTTTTTGCTTTCTCCCCATGACTCCCAGCAGTTATTCTCTCTCACTCTCCCTGCTCCAGATCATAAACTACCCGACAAGCCAGTTCATCACAGCAGTGTGGGAAGTGGCAGGGAGATGGCAACTTACTTTCCTGCTATTTAGGTAAGCCTAATCAGCTTATCATGCAGAAAGATGCACACCAGAGCCAATGCAAAAAAAAAAAAAAAAAAAAAAAACAAAAAACCAAAAAAACCAAAAACAAACCACACTGGAAGAACACAGCTGGGGATATCCTCCTTCAGCAGGGCATGATATAAGGAGACATGAAGCTAGAATTAGGAACTACTTAAGCAAGTATTAATTCTAAAATAAATGCTCCTCAACTATACCTTTCACAGCTCAGCATTACTAAAAAATGTATGAAGACTACTTGAAGATAGTAGAGACAATAGCAGATAATTCCAATAACAGTTCAGATCTACAGTAATGCTCATCAGCTGTCACAGAAACAGCTCATATAGAAAGCACTCAGATCAGACACAGCAGAAATGCTGAAAGGAACTGCAGCTGCTAAGTCCACTGCAGCTGCTACTTTCTCAGGTGACACTAAACCTAAGCCTAAAGGTAGATAAAACATCTAGCATTATGCCCTAAATATTCCTAGCATAGAGAGGTATTTTCTATGGCATTCTTTCTAAGGTATTTATTAAAAAGGACTTCTGTAGTCACTCCTGAAGCTGGCAATTCTCACACTTATCTGAAAAACATTCCTTTGAGCTTTGAATGTTACAAGCAAATAAAAAGACTCAGATTCATGGAGTAGAGGAAAGACACAGTCTAGTATCCTAATGTTTTAACAATAAGAAAGTCCTTACAAATAAGGGTGCAGAGATCATTTGGAAACAGCAAGACTGGAAGAGGAACAAACTCACAGTAGAATAGTAGTAAGAAATAACCAGCTGCAAGCCATTTGTCTTATATTTGTCTTATATTTGCTAGATGAAATTTTTTTGTAAGATGTTTTTTAAAAAAGTGTCAGCCCCCTCCCATTTCCCATCTTATTTACATAAATATCTCCTGTTCAATATACTAAAAGGAGGTAATGGTGAATGTGCACTGTGTAGGCTACCAAACACTACTTGTAAAATTGCAAAAAATTGCACTTTGTGTGTATGATATGAACTGTCACATTTCTGTCACTTGGGACAAAATTTAAACTTCTTAAAAATGGTAAACTTCTTAAAAACAGAAACCATGATCTTTTGCATTTTTATGAGACAGCAAATAAAAAACTCTGAAAAAGCTTAAACATTTTACCATCAAGTTCACAAAAATGATCCTGTGAATCATCGTATCTTGCCCAGTCAATGAAAGCCTCCTTACTTTGGTTACTGAGGGGAAAAAAGATACATTCCATTTTAAACTTTTAAATAAACAATATCAATAAGAGTTTCTGAAAAAAATACAACCCAGATATAGCTTGGAAGTGGATTCTGAGTCAGTATATCTGAAACTGGAGAACATATGGAGGTAGCCTTTGTTAATTGCACTGAGATTCAAGCAGGCATCACCCGCAATGCTTTCAAAAGTCAATGTTGAGATAAAGAATTCACCATTATTTGAACAAACCTCACCTGCTTCTCTTCCTTCAGTAAGAGCTTGGTAAAATACGTTCCTAGAATACATTTTTAACACATTTCAAAGTACTACTTTAGCAGCTGTCACTTTGAGGGTGGGGGAGGGAGGACTCACTCTGTTTTTATAACCTGTACTTTCAATGAAAGCTACAATTTTTAGTGCCTTACTTTTTACTTGGAGACTAGATGTCTAAATCCCTCTCCTAAGCCAAAGTACTCTAGGAATATGATTTGTCCTAAGCCATTTTAATAATAATGGCATTCCACTCACTCCAGCATTTTCAAAGATGCACTGTACGAGAAAGACAAGGAGTTTGAAGTTCCCACACTATGAAGCACAAACAGTGCCAAAACCTTTCTTTTGTGACTGGGTGCAGCACAGAACTACTAATGCCACACTACTGACAGCAAAATGTAAGCAAAGTTTAGTTTGGGAACTCTGTTCCAGGTGCAGGGAAGCACCATGAAATAACAAACCCAACCTATTCCCTTTGATCAAATTAGCACCAGCTCAACTCTACAAACAGAGGCAATTCTACAAGAAGATACATTTCTAACCTTCTGCCAAATCACAATAGGAGACATTACACTTGGTCAGGAAATTCTCTGACAAGATTTGATAACCACAAGAAATACAACTTACAAAGGAAAACAACTCAAAAACAAGAGGATAATGCACTTCTAGGTGGAGAACATGGAGGTTTTCCTGCAAAACACAAACTTGTCCTCCACTTGCAGGATCCATTACCTGTTCTCTCCCAACTTTAATCATCTATTCTACTCTCACAAAGCCATTTTCTCTAGCTCTCCATTTACAGTTTTAACATCTGTACCAGGTAAAAATGCAATTTGTGGGCAAAGATACCATATCTCTCCATTAACAGTGAAGAACTGATTTTTCTATTTCTATTTTTCAAAAGTGAGTAGAGTACTATGTTTTCTAGATGCTGTTCCACAGACTTTTGCACCCACGGGCAACACCATCCTGCAGAATTCCTCCCACCCAACCTTCAAAGTGCTATGCAATAAGCAAGATCAGAGAATGGATCCAAGCTAAAAATAACTTTGCCAACAACAAAAGTAACTCAATTCCCTGATCTGGTTCACTGAATGATCACAAATAGGCACATCAGTGCAACAGCGGGACAAAGCAGGACCAAACCTCTTAATCCAGCACAGTCATTGAGAACAAAGAATAGAGAAAAGGTGGTTTCATTTGCAAGTTTCTTCTGACTCTTGATGCTGTAAGATACCTCTTTTAAGCAGTATCAAAGCATACTTTAAACAAAAAAAGGTCATTTGCTATTATTTTATCATTTAATACCTTTGCCTTCAGATGTTCTTGCATCATTTCCCATTTACTTTCTAATGGGTTATGGGAAGAATGAAGAACAAAAACCAGCACATCAGATACAGAAAATAAAATGTTCCTTTCTTACTATTTTTGTACTGTTGATGCAAATCACAGCATACCTTAAGGTACTGTTAACTGCTCCCAGCTTGTTAGCTTGCTCACAGTCTTCCAATTCTTTGGAATTATTTGCTGCTTTTGAATACTGTAAAAAAAAAAGTCACATTTAATATGCAAACGAATTACTGAAATCCTCAAGAACAGGTGTTGGGTATTTCTAAGTTTAGCAGTGAGTTCCCTAGTATTAGGGGAAATCAGCTTATTCTAGAAGCAGTATATGGTTCTGGTACATTTTTTACTTCAATTTTTTTCACTGAATTTCATCAGGCTGATTTCACTATGAATTTTACTGCTCCAGAGAATTCAGCTAAAGATATCAAATTTTTTTTGCCTTTTGTTTAAATTAAGTTCCTTTATTATGTGGCACCCTACATAGAGTGTTTCAGATACTTATTTACAGTCTCATAAAAACTGACTCTGAAAGACAAGCAGTGTCATACCTATAAATACACTTTTTTTTTTTTTTTTGCAAGTATAATCATAGTCCAAGTTTCATTTCATTTTATTTCTGTAGGTATATTTTTATTAGTTTTGGACATTTCTCCCCCATGTTTCCTTTAATCCAATTCATTGGCAGTTGGTCTGCCCAACTATGGAAGACAAACTTTTTCAGCTGAAATTAAATTTTGCTTACTTTAAAGACAGAATTGAAATATATAAGCTTAACATTGATTCTAAAGTATTTTTTTAAAAAATAATCCACTAAAATACTTACTTCTGGAACACTTCTAAGGAAAACATTTGAAGAATTAAAGATTAAATTCCACTATTCTATAATAATGTGGTTATGTAAGCAGGGAATTTAAGTTTGTCAGCTTACAGCTAAAAAAATTCTTTTAAGTTTTGGAACATAAAAGGTAGTAAAAGTGCTGTCTGAAAAGATAAACTTGGTTTCTGCCTTTTGGAGGTTTTTGGATTGCGGGGAGGGGCGGGGGGGTATGTGTGTTTTTTTCCAGACTAAACCTTAGGTAAAAAAAAAAACCCAACAAATAAATGATAAATTTTAAAAGAAAGAGTAATTCATTTGTGAGGACAGCTTTGTGGTCAAGTTGCCAGAGGCAGAGTACCACCACAATAGACATCACTCAAAAAAGGAAAGTATTTAATTAAAACTGCTCAGATGAGTAAGTAAAATGATTTGCTTTTTAAAAATTTCCTGAACTAACACAAGGAAAAACAGCAGAAGACCTAAGAAGTGAAGGAGATTAGAAAAATCAAATAATTTAAATCTTGTTAAGAACCTTGCCCATAAATATTTAGAATTTAGAATATTTAGAAAGAATTTATCACTCAATTTTCTTGGATTTGACAGGTGTGGGACCTAATTCTTTAGCATCATATGGATGTTAAATGGCAAAATGGGAACAAAGAATGGCCTTAACCTAGACCGAAACAGATACTGCTGATGAAATAACATGCTGAGATGCTGAAGTAAACATTCTGCATGTCTAGAGTTGCAAACCAATCCCTATCCTGAAGTGAAAAATGGTTACTGCCAAGATTAGAACCCTAAATTTAAGGTTTCTAACAAAATGAACATTCAGGTCTCAAAACATGTTTCAAGGCTTTCCTATTCTCCAGTGTTTAACAGCAATAGTTTTCAGATCAGTGCTCTGTAACTCCTGACAAGATCAGGACAAAACATCTGTTCTTGCCAACCACGATCTCCTAAGGCCAGTTAGTGTGGAAAAAAAACAGAGAAGAGAAGGGCAGGAAGTGAATTACAGAGTTGAATGTTGCAACCTGGAGTTACTGTATCCTATCCTTTGCTTCAAAGATTAATACAGCTTTAATGTCTAGCCACAAAATATGCACTCATCCCTCAAATGCAACAGAACTGTAGAAAAGGAAATTATTGTGTACCTCTACAGCACTATTTCAAAAGGCTTATGGTGGTGTCAAGAAAAAGACACCCTGTATTGCTAACTGCACTCCTATGGGGAAGCTGTACAAGTATAACTTTGGTTTTCGCAGCTAGATGAGCATTCGAAAAAACTGTTTTCTTCATTGCTCAGCAAACATAAAACAAAATCCCCCACAAAAATCTAAGTAAAACTAGAAGTTTACAAGCTCCTCTACATTAGGAGAGAAAGGCAACAGGAAACTGGACAGGAGGCACAGAAAACCTCTCCACAGTATTCTACCATGAGTGTATCTATTCAAGAGATTATAACTCTCATTATTAAAAAAGATGCCTTCAGTTATTTTCAGCTTTCCAGGACCAACACTATCAGGATGAAAGAGAGAAACTGGACATATATGTCCCCGGGGGAAAAAAAAAAAACAAACCACACCTCTTTTTTTTAAACCCAGTACTTTCCAGATAAGCTCTAAGGTGCAAGACCTCCCCAAATGAGAAATTAGCACAGACAAATAGCACAGTACTTGCACAGTCCTTGAAACAAAACATTCATACCAAAATGAATTTGATACTTCCTCAAAATGGATACTAAATGCGATTGTCAACTTTTAATTGGCTCTACAAAAGATCATTTAACTGAACCATAAGAAGTAAGAAAATGACATGGGTGAGATTTATGTCCATTCTGAGGACAATTTTCACCCAAAAATATTTGCTTCTCTAACAGAAAAGCAACATGTATTACTGTCTTCTGATGCACATTGAAGGAACAGAATTGCTTAACCTTCAGTACTGTAGCTGGTTTCAACAACCTGCAAGGCAACTCAAAGGAAGCCACTGTAGTGAGCATACAGCAAATGACAGCTTTCCCAAAGAACCTATCCCATTTTCCTTTTCCTTATCGTGGTGAAAGGAAAAGGCATCTGTTTTGTCACTTCCTAAATCCAATTTGATATGCACATTTGAAGTATCCAAAGAACAGCATACTCTTTGGTTTCTATTTAACAACTTATTTATGGCTCTCAAGATTAATCAATCAGGAAGCTCAAACACATGTTACAAGAATCCTTTCTGAATCAGTCTTTAAAGTCTTACAGTCCCTCTCTTTAGGAGGCATTATGGTATTCCAGGAGTCATTTTCTCTACAATCAAGCTTGGAGGATAAAAGAGTCAATGAAAAAGAAAACTGGCAACAGGTAATTCAGCTAAAACACAAGATCTGCTACCCAGAGATAGTGTCAGCTCTTCAGGAACAACTACTGCTGCTTGTGCTGGAGTGGAGAACAACTGATATTTAGATCATGTCAGTGGGAAAGGTTTTTCTTCTTTGATTACCAGGTACCTTTAAATGAGAATGTATGTATAAAAGAAACAAAACCTCCTCTTGAGCTAGAGATTGTACAGAGTTGCCTGCTCTGTTCCAAACCCATCATACAAGTCATCAATTCACAATGAAGTATTCTCATCTCAGCTATCTCTGATAATGGTTCTTGGCATGAGATCTAAACCTAATGCAAATAGTCCTTTTCCTAAGTCCTTTATGATATGGTGAACTACACTCAGTCTTGCCCAGTGAGGTAGACAGCACTGGGGAGGATGGAGATATGATAGTTAATCAAGAGGTAAGTGTCCACAACACAGTCAAGGCCTTCAGTGGGGAAGATCTCTCATTTGGGCACCATTATCCCATCAACTGCTAAAACCCTTGTTCTTGGGTACTCTGTTTGAGATGTGTGGGTAATATTTCTGCTCTGACCTCTTTTCCTAGGCATATGTAGCCTCTTGACTTTTTTGGCTTTGCTAAGATCACTCAGTGATGGCTCAGAGAGATGCAAGCAAAAGCCAACAGCACAGACTGACTGCTTAAGTTTGCACTGGCTACTTTGGCCTTAACTGTCTTTAGACTAATGACCAAATAATCTCTGGACTAATGACCTCTTGAAAACAAGGCATAGCAGAACTCCATGCAATCACTGGGGCTTTTTAATATTAGGTGTGATTATTTATGGTTATTAAAAAAGACTGCACTGCTACTGACTCTGTGCATCTTCGGGTACAGCTTTTTAAGAGGTGACCTGTACTCAGAAATGAAGCAACAATTTTGCATCAGGCATTCTGTGGCCATGCACTGCTGTCCCTTGTCATTCATTGGTTCAGTCTGCACCAGCTTTTCAGCAACAACAGACTCAAAATTACATGACAGTACCAGCTATGTCAGAAACACTACTATACACACAGGTGAAAAGGTAAAGCCACATACAGGAACTGATCAGTTATCTAAACTATTTCATCAGTATGCGAACACTGAAGGTTTGCACTAAAAAGTCACATAGCTGTTGCAAAATTAAGATTTAAAAAAAAACCCAGAAAGAATTTCAAAAATAAAGGAGTACTTACTTTATTAGAGCTCCCAGCCTTAATTCCGACAGGTATTTTGCTCTAAAAAAAACCAAAACAACACAGCTTTTACACTGCTCATAGAAATGTTTATGCTTGATTAAAATCTACAAATGAAATATCATTCCTATAGAGGTCAAAGCAAACTTGTTTTTTGAAAAATTAACTTGCTCCTTTAGCTTCTCAACATGTTATATGCAAAATGGTGCTAGCTTAGAAGAGACTTATTCTTGAAGCTATCTGCTTTGTTCATAAAGTGACTAAGATCTTAAAATATTTTGGTTGTATTTCTACTTTTGGAATGGAAATTTGTCACTTCTACTTAAATTTAAGCTCTTGCTAGTAAATATTGTTACTACAGTACTAGCCATTTCAAACTGGCAAATTTTTAGCCCAAACCCCTATTTCTATTATATATGATTTGATCCTTACCTCAGGACAAGGCTCTACATGACAATCTTTGATAGAACAATGGCCATCATCAGCCCAAAATGGGCATGGTCTCTTCAGGTTGACCTAAACATACAAAACCAGAAGTTTACAATCCACACTTACATAAGGCAACTGTAGAAGAAAGCTCTTAGTATCAGGAAATCCTTTAAATTAAATGAGAGGACACAAGGAAAAAAGTGTTATATTAAGTACTTTAAGTCTAGGGGGATTTGGGGGAGTTTGGTCTGTCATTTGGTACCTACATAAGATGAAGCTTTGTGCAGTAAAGCTGCTAATGACAATGGTCTCCAGTGAATGAACACAAACACATAGTACATTAAATCAAAAATTAAATCTCTCACTACTAAGTTGAAATTGAAACTTACTAACTCAAATAAGTGCTTGGATGTTTTTGGATTTTGAAATCAAACTAAAAACAGATTATTATTTTAAAATGTTAAAGACATTCCTCAATCAAAAAAACCCTGATAAGACATTTAGCATATGGTGCGACTTCTTAGAAGTGATGACAAATATCTTCTCACTACAGCTCAAACCTTGCTAGCATAGATACAACAAAAGCAGGGACTTTAGGTTGCTTCCCCCATCTCCTCTAGTCAATGCACAAACACCATTCCTAGAAAAAAATAATGCAAAATTATTTTTTGTACTTGTTCACTCATATCTTTTTAAATAAAGCACAGAAGAATTTTATGTTCTACATCACCTTCACAGTAGGACCTATTATATAAAACCTTCGCCTCCCACCAACTTTTACCAAAAAAGACCAGTTAACACAGCTAAATTACAACTTTCTTAAAAGTAAACTCTCACAATAAAAAATGCTAACACACTGAGGAAGATATAAATAACTAGGCAGCCACCGTTTTTACACAGAAGAATGCTGCAAATAAAAGAATACTGCTGCCTAAACTGCAGATTAATTCAGAAAGAACACATATAAACCAAGATGTACCAGTCCCAGAATGACTGAAGAGCACCAAAAACCAGTACACACACAAACTGAAGTTGTATAGCACTTGTACTTTTATCAAGCCAATAAAGTACTGTCTACATAGAACATCCAATGTTCTTCAGAGTATGAGGTACTGGATTTCATTATTATCACTCGGTATTATTCAGTCCTTCCACAAATTAAAAGACAGATTCTTGATCATGAAGCTTCCCCAGTTTGTGTGTTTTGATGTATAAAACCAGAGACACAAATGTTTATTTCTTTATTTCTTTTACTGGGAAGTGCTCTACTCTTTAGAAACCACCTAGCACAATTTCTGCCAGACTTTATGATATTTTTCTGGCCTTTAAATACGAACTACCCCATCCATTCAGTATTGTACATTTAGGTTTGAGTTCTTCCATACCACCTTACATCATTGCCAGGGGCAGGGGAAAAGGACTTTCTTCCAGAGAGAAGGGGTTCTTTCCAGTCAAGAAAACATGGCAGATGGAGCAATCTATTCTTTTTTTCCCCTCCATGAGAATAATTTCTTTTCTTATGCCCTCTGTCATTAGTACTGTTGCTGTTACTGTTCATTTTCTTATCTCATTGCTGTCTCCAGAAAACTGCTCTTATCTCAACCCATGATCTTTACCCTTTTTGCCTCCAATTCTCATCTCCATCCTGATGTAGCATGGAGAGAGAGAGGAAAACAGGAGAATGAGAGTGAGTGGTGTGTGGTTTGGTGATGAGTACCATTCCTAAACCACACCACCTACCTTCACAATTTCCACATCCATTCATGTGCTTAAAAGCACTGCCACCATTCTACACAGGGATATCAAAAAAGCCATTGCTTACTGAAACAGGAAAGGCTGAAGAACGTTCTGACTGACTGAGTTTGCTTGTTCAACACAAATTCTTCCCTGCCACCACTGGAAGTATTAAGTGAAGTGTGATGCTGGGTAGACTGCACACAGGCCCTCGGAACTGCCCATCTATTAGGAAAATCACTATAAAAGATGAGGCAGGATTGCAACACACCTTTAGAGTATGATCTGCAAAACTGCTGTTGAAATGAACATTAGCTCTAAAACTGCAAGATAAAATTGCTATTGTATGAAGTCTCATATACCTGTTGTTCCTCATCTTCATGTACTTTGTTTTGTATCTTTCTGTTGCTTCTGGAGAATCTCATTACCACTACTACGTGATGTGTTAGTACTGAAGTTGCACATTTGCGGTTTCTCCTGAAATGTGAATTTAGAACTAGAGCACATAGTAGGATATTCAAGGTGCAGTTACACGTTACTGCTTGCTCAGGCTGGAAAGAGAAAAGTTTAGTGGTTTCTTCTCCTTCTGCACACTCATAACTCCATCTTATGTGAGTCAAATATTTGTCTTATTCCAGATTGGCTAGATGACTTTTTACATCCTGGGGAGAAAAAAAATCCCAAAACCAACAAAAACCCCCCAACAAAATCAACGAAACCTTACCAAGAAAACCTCCTACCAAATGACAAACCAAAACACCCAAACTAAATATGTACCAGGTTAAAGAGATGCATTGGCCTAACTAAGAGCTAAAGGCAGCAAAGGGCAGGATGCTACCCTAGAGGAGTGCGAGTTCCTTTTTCCAGTGGCAGGCAGCCACTTGATTAGCTCAGTCAAAATGCAACTTCACTTTCAAGTTATGCATATCTGAAAACAGGAGTATCAGGCTTCAAATCATTTGCACATCAGATAGAGAAAAAAATGCTTCAAGTAATAAAAAGTGATATTATGTACTACTTGAAAAAGAAACAGTTTTACCTATTTCTCAAAGAAATAACAGTTCTGTAGATAGTAAACACTAAAATCAGAAATAAGACAGCAACTTATTAGAAAAGTAAATCATGGTAATATTTCTATTTCAAATTACATGCATTTCTTAGAAGATAAACACTCCATGCTGTCATAAAATTGCTAAAATATGATCCTTTCCCAGATGCAGCAGTACAAAGGCACTATCTTTAAAATAACCACTTATCAATTGAATGAAAGCAATCATGATTTACTGTCATTGACTCCAGGATGAACATAGCAAACAAGACTTATTACCAACATAACTGTCAGGGACTGAAAACCTGCTTCAACCAAATTAAAGAGCTGTTGGCTTCTAATAGGCAGCTTAATCCTGGCAAATTGACTTGATATGAAATCCTTCCCATATTTTCAGCATTTTATTTAAATTATCAGGAAAATACCACTCTAAGTGTACCTTGTAATATCTGAAGTAATCTCGTTCTTGCAGTTTCTGTATTTTGGGAAATATCTTGAAAGTATTGAAGTCATCGATGCTTTCTATGTCACATAAACAATCATCTAGGACTCCTGTGAGCTATTGAAAAAATGCATAAACATATTTTTAATATAGAATTGGAATATTAACTGCAGAAAAATCTCTAAAGAGAAAAAATATAGTAATTGAAAGAAGTACTAGTGAAATGCAGTTCCATAGCAAATACTTCTCATCACAAAATACTCTGTAACATAACTCATAAACTCAAAGTAAAACTGTAGCACTTTGAGCTTAAGCCCACCTCCAAATGCATTGCTAAATCAATGTTATCAAGATTAACAATTTCAGCCCTGAAATGTGTTGACCAGAACTTTCTGAAGAATGAGCATCAAGATTTTCAAAATTACAAACACGTAGTATATTAGCAAAGCTGCATATCAACTATTCTCCTACCAAATGCTCACGAGTCGAATTGCCTAAAAAAACCCTACAATCGCACACTGTCATTTTATTTTCATATTTCTTCTCAAAGTGTGAAAACATTCCATCTAGTTTCCTTAGAGGCACGGGGGAAAGGAGGGTAGATTGTTCTGTGCCCAAGAAGTTTGCAATTTCACAAATAAATTCAACAGATAAATACAAGGAAAACGAGGCACAGGGATCTATACTGGAATGCTGTGAATCTATCATGAAACTGAGTATGACTTTTCCAGGTCTCATCCCTCCTCTTGTGCCAGGAGAGCAAGCTGTACTGCTACTGCACTGGGTTAAGACCACCCCTATGAAAAGCAGCACACACTATAAGTGCAAAACTTCTACTGCCAACACAGAAAGGGAAGGCAGGACTGTGCATGCAGCAGAGAGGACAGCTCCAACTAACCTCACAGACTAGGCTATGGCAACACTCTTGCTGAGACCCTGGCAGTGTCTTAGTGAAAGGTGGAAATACTCAAAGTGTGGTTCTATGAACAGTTATATAATAAATTTCAATAAATCTAAGCTAACTCTTAAGCATGGCTTCTTAAACTACTACAAACACGTCTGAAGGCTTCACGGGTGCTTACTGCTTCTGATCTTTAGCCAGACAGGAAATTCATTGACATACATTATGGCCTAGAAATTACTTAAAATAGAAATGCCCACACATCTTATATCTTGTATGGGACTAGAAGAACTTCTAGCTATTAAAATGTTATGTGGAAAAGGAGAGAAAAAGTATCTTGTAGATTTTTTTTCTCCACAGATTTCACATAGATGAGATTATGAAATCATCTAATCTGTTTTATGCATGATAAATCACTCCCGTACTTTACAGAAGATACCCTTATATAACCAAGCTTGATGTAAAAGAGCCACTAGAAACCAAATTGTAGGCTTCTCCTCCTTTATGAAGCATAAAGGAGCCTGGAAAATGGATTTCCCCCAACTGTCTGTGAGAATGAAGAGCTGAGGATATGGCATTAAAGCACTTAAGTGGAAAATTCACCTTATGTAGATCCTACTTTTCCCGAGGCACTAAATAGGCTGTCACAATTCTGTAGAGCAGATATGGCAATGAAGTAAAACTAATTTAAGACAAGTTACTTTAACCAAAAATTTTTCCTGCTGTTATGCTTTCCTTGTTAATGTTATCTGACTTCAAACCTGGGCAAACAACTGTCAAAGAGCCAATGTGCAATTACAGGTTTTTCACAGACCACATGACTGCCAACTTCTAAGTCAGAAGAAAAAACTTGTTATTAATGGTGCTTGCAGAAATAAAACCCCCAGGCACTTTAATCTGTAATAATTTAATTTCAAATTTTCTTATTGATCATACATAGGCAGAAATCTGTAAAGGTGCAGCCTTTACAGGTAACACCACACCACAAAGCAAACAGCATAAAATTTAATTATAACATAAAAAGGCAAAAAGATAACTCTGAACATTCTGCTCAAATATTACTGAACTGCATAAATAGGTTGGTACAAGAAAGGGTGTTTTTGATTGAGAAGATAAAGAGTAAGAAACTATTTTGATGACCAGCTCATAAGGCTATCCACTATTTACAAAAATAATTCCACCATATATGCAAAATGGAAAATCCATTTTCAGGGGAAAACTGTCCCAGATAAATGCAGAATTTACACTCCGTGTCAAATCCTCATGGAAAAATAAAAAGCTGCAGCCTTTTTATTTAACTAGGACCTGAATTCTAAAAACATTTTTGAAAATGCAATACAGTTTACCTAGATCAATGAATTTTCAGAAATGAATCCTCCTCAAAAACTATAACTGATTTAGGAGATTAGGAAGAGAAAAATTAATTCAGAGTACCAGAGCAAACAAACTAACTTTTCCGTTTTTTTCCTCACAACTTTTTCAGAACTAGAACAGTTAGCTCTCTGTATACACAAAATAGCAAAATCAATGTTTCCTTGGAAAACATGCTCTAAAATTAAACTAAGATGTATCTGAACCAAACTACAAATTACAAAATACTTTAACAGCATATATGAAACACTAATACTGCACAGCAGTGGAGTCAGTTCACAGCACACTGATGCAACAGCAACGCTGGCTTCAAGTACCCCAGTCAGAGGTTTCTTTAATTAGTCTAAGCACAGGCTTCAGTGCTCTCACTTACGATGGAATGATGAACACTCCAAAAATATGCAGAAAAATGTTTCATTTTTGTCAACATCTGGATCTTCTAATTAATTTGGTTTTTTAATTGGGGACATCAAAATAAAATCGGCATACTACATGGTTAAAACAACGTATTACAAAACCTATTTTGTTATTCACACAATTGGTACTTTGCCTTTTTAAAATTGAACTACACTTGATAACTCAGCCCACAAACATAAAGTCAAACTGCACTGTAAGTTACAACACTTTTATTACAATGGACAAGTATCATGGTTTCTTTTCATCTCTTAATTACTTTGAACTCTACAACAATATCTAAAAGCATTAGCCTACTATAATTTGTGTTCAAGAAGTCATCTGACATTGCACAGCGGCTCTTTTTTCTACATTTTCAATATGCTTATCAAAGTGCTCCCAGGTATTGCCAAACCTAGTTTAGTTCTTAAACAGGAACCAGAGCTATACTGGAGAAGTGAAACTTCTAACTTATCTTCTCCAAGATAAATCAACCTTTCAGAAGAAAAGGTCAATGTCCAACCTGCATCAATTTCTCCTTATGAAATCTAGATAGAAAAACACAGTCAGCACTTTAATATTAAGGAAAAAAACCTGAATAATGTGTATAACAATAAGCAACTTATTGATACAAACAACCTTATTAGTGTTATCAGGTTGTTGTACTTTAATTGCTTCAACAATTAGAAGACCACCTGGGACACCTTGTTTTGTTCCTTAGAAGTTTTACTTTGCCATAGCTGCAGAATGAGAGAACAGAGAACAGAATGAGGTAACATGACTCCAAGAACTATTGGTTAGCTGATCTTTCCCTGCACAAGCCAAACTCTGAACACTCTATGCTAACAATTTTATGAAATAGTGACAACCAATATCTCTGACAAGCATCACTTTATTAAGTTCTTCTTTAAGAACTCAATTTCAATTAGCATTTAGTTATGCTAAAACAGTTTGCTAAAATTGTGTAAATCAGAGACAACCTCAACTTATAACACAAAAAAGCTGCAATAAAAGTTATCTATGCTGTCATCACCACCTTGGGTGGCACCTACAGTATAGCATATTATAAACCATGGAAATTTCAAAAATTAAGAAAAATAATAGTCCAGAGGACAAGCTTTGCTCCACGTGGACAGTGTATTCATCTACAAACTCACTCCAAAGGCTTTGGCCCAGATGCAAGTCTCTCCTACTTGACACCAGCTATCATTTCAGTCAGGATCACACGGTGGATGAGCAGCGAGCTCCTAACCAGAGACACATGTCCTCCTAAAGCTGTGAAGGCAGTTTACAGAAGGAAGGAGTGTTCTCATCCTTGCCTGCAATGTGGGCAAACAGACCCGACCTAAGCACAAGCCAAGCCCGGGCACTGGCATCACCATTGGAACATATGGCTTCTCACAGGCTTCATCAGGGCACCGACCTTTCTGCCCGAAGTCACGGGCATGATCCAACCCAGAGCTCCCCAACATATCCCACTGACTGATGCTACCTGTGGTTCCCAGGTCAACCAACTTTTCCCTGTAGACCGCGGGCTGGATCCTGGCAAGCGCCAGCCGCAGGGTGTGGAAGGGGAAGGACGTGAGCTATAGACTCCAACAAGAGATTGCCCGACTTCTCCGCAGGGAGCCTGCATACGACACGGCCCAGGGCTGCCCTCTCCCTCACGACCCCCGAAGTGCCCTCACCTCCCGCTCTGCCCTGCTGCCCCTCCGGGAGGGCTCCGCAGCCCTGCCCGCAGCCAGCGGGCATCCCTGCCCGGCCACGCTCCCGCCCCGCTGCCTGCCGTCCCGCCGGCCGCCGGTCCCTACCTGGGCCTCCGCTGACAGGACGCAGGCGAGCAGCGCCAGCAGCCGCGCTGCCAGCCGTGCCTTCGCCGCCGCGCTCCGGCCGCCACCGCCGCCGCTCATGCTGCTGCTGCCGCCGCGACTGACGGAGGAGGGGGCAGCCCTCGCCCCGCCGGCACAGGAAGGAGACGGACGCACCGCGGGTCGGCGGCAGTAGCGTCTCCTCCCGGCGTGGCCGCTCCTGCGGGCGGCAGGACCCGTCTGGGCGGGGGCGCCGCGCTCACCGCGACCTGTCCGCGGCACCGCCGCGCGCGCCCGGGATCCTCTCGCGAAGCAGCGGCACCGCCACCGTCGCCACCACCCCGCTCCAGCGCCCGCCGCTCCCGGGCCGCCGCCGCGCGGCACGCCGGGAGATGTAGTTTCCCTCCCGGTCCCGGGGCCGGGGCGGGGCGGGGCGGCGGCGCCCAATCGGAGAGGACCACGCGCGCCTCCAAAACAAGTGGCGGCGGCGCGCGAGGGGTGGTTGGGCGCGTGCGCGCGCCACCGGGAGGGCCGCGTGAGGAGAGGCGCGCGAGGGGCGGCGGCGGAGCGGGCCTGTGGGGCTGGTGTGGCCCGGCCCCGTATGAATGTCCCGGTCTGTCCCATACGAACCAGTCCCATACGAACCAGTCTGGCCCGTATGAACTGGCCGGGCCCGGTAAATCCCAGTATTTCCTCGTTCATCCCAGCTTAAACTGAGTCCAGGCCAGTTTATCGCTGTCCATCGGGGTATAACACAATCCAGGCCTATATCAACCAGTTTACCCAGTATCATAGAATGCCTGAGTTGGAAGGGATCCACAAAGATCATCAAAGTCCAGCTCCCAGCGCTGCTCTGCCCATCCCCAAGAGTAACACCACATGCCCAAGAGCATTGTCCAAACACTTCTTGATCTCTGTCAGGGTCGGTGCTGTGACCACTTCCCTGGGGAGCCTGTTCCAGTGCCCAAACACCCTCTGGGTGAAGAACCTTGTCCTGATATCCAGCCTAAACCTCCCTTGGCTCAGCTTCAGGCTTGAGTCCTGTCACTGGTCATGAGAGTAAAGAGATCGGTATCTGCCCCTCCACTTTCCTTTGTGGGGATGTTGAACACCACAATGAGGTCTCCCCTCACTCTCCTCTTCTCTAGACAGAGCAAACCAAGTATGTTCCAGCGTATCTCCCTATAACTCCAGTCTAAACCCAGCCCAATCTGTACAACCCAGTCCAGACCTGTATAAACCAGTTTGTCCCACTACATCCCAGTGCACTCCAGTATAACCCAGCAGGCTGGGGCCATGCTGCTCCAGCACTATGTGGGTGAGTTGGGCAGGGCCACAGGACCCCCTGCCCCACTCTTGGGGCGGCTCAGAACCAATCTTTTGCTCCCAACAGCTAGATGTTCATCTGTAATTAATTTCTAGAACTGCAAAAAGTCATATTTCTGTGAAAAACATGAGTGTTGCACTGATTTAATGTGCAGGGTTGCTGAAATTAGGATTTGATTTTCAATTCAGATGCTAACTTACATTCTTCTTATACCCCTTTATTTGGGGAATACCCCTTTACTGGTGTGTGGAGACAAGCTTTAAGTCTAGAGTAACTATGTCAGAGACCTTAAAAGTTTTAAGATTGACCTTTGTTATTTACTTACAAATTAATTTAAATTAGCTTTCCATTACATTTGTCCTTAAGGGCCAGTATGTCACAGATTTTTGCATTGCTGAAAATGTCTCAGAGGGATGGTGTCTGGGAATTACAGAGACCGTAAGATGAAGTAGGCAGTAGTTAGTCTGGTTCCAGAGAGATCATGTAAATACTCCTTTCTTTCCTCTCTGGAGTACAGGCAGTACAACTATAATTTGGAACAAATTACTAAATGAGAACCTATTCCTACTTCCAGCATCACTGGAGCAATACATTAGTTAGATATTTGGGAAGAAATTAGCAGAAGAGTTAATGTTTACATTGCCATAGTTTGCTCTCAGTATCAGTACTCCATGCTTTATCACAAGTGGTTTGTACTTCTCACAAAGAAACTGTTTCTGTTGAGCAGATTAAGGTGAATTCATTGTATTTGTTTACATTTTGTACCTTTGATTTTGGAAGAAAAGTTTCCATTATGAGTATTTAGAAAAGCCCTAAAACCTTGGAAGAATAAAGCACTGCCACAAGCCTGGGCTACATAAATGACTTTAAAAGTTAGAAGTAAACGATCATATTTTTAAGTCATAGTGTTCACTCAGTTTTCAGTTCAGAACACTTTGTGTTAGTTACAGAGGGTGCTTTATTTCTTCACCTCTGAACTGCTTCTCAGTTTTTAGGTTTTTACTGCCATATTAGAAGGATAAGGAATTGGCTGTAAAAATATATAATGGATAATTTTAAGAGGCAATAAAAATAATACTCCTTTTATACATAAGTATTATCTAAGATAGCAGAGCAGAATGTACCTTATCACAGCTTTCTAAACTCTAGGGTATTTCCAATCTTATTTTATGTTTGTTGTTGATTTAAATCCATGAATACTACTTTGCTAGTAGTATAAAAATGTCTAAAAAACCCCGAACATAAAAATCCTAATACAGGATTTCTGTGTGAAATCAATTTCAGGAAAGATCTGCAGAAGAAGCAGTCTTACAATTGCAATGAAAACCCCACAGCATATTTATTCCAAAACTATGAGTGTCTACTAAGCCTCTTTCTTCTAAAGAAATCTGCCACAATGTTATGAAATTTTAGCAAGGGACAAGCCCTTACTGGGGAGAGGGATAATCACAGTTTGCAGTTTGCTGGGGTCATGCAGAGTCTGGCCTATATATTTAATTTTACAGTGTGGTTGTCATAGGAACAAACATCTGTGATTTCATAATGTGCACCGCCGTTACACATGTTGACAGTTTCATTTACGGGCACTAACGTTTGCTTTGTATGTGCAAGCAAAGAAAGCCTTGAGCACAGGAACTAAAAACAGTATTCTGTATTCTTAAATAAGAATTAAGTAAAGCACACCAGAGTCACCTCTTCCTCATGACTCTGATGTTCTCTAGCATAGGCACAGATCTGGACAAGAGATGCAGCATATCTGCAATTACCAAACTTGCCTCTGCCCTGAAACTGATCAAGTCCTGCAAGTTTTATTGTATTACCTCCATCAGTGCTTTTTAGCCAGCTCTTATTTGCCAGAATTGAGCTTATGGACTCTGGCTGTAGACAGAAATAATGATCTATGGGCATCAACTGTGTAAAAACGGATCTTAGAGATTATTATGGACTGATTTAAGTGAACATACATGGTAAAACAGGGTGGCTTCACATTTCCCTTTAGGAGAAACTTGATAAATCCCAGCTGTTAAATTCATTAACTAGATTTCAGTAATCTGAAATGTGAGTTTTTATTTTGAAACTTTTTGCCCTTGAAACTTTTGCCTTTATTTATTTTTCCAAATTAACTTTTGAATGAGTCCTTCCTAGACTTAGGAGAGTAAACCAAAGGAATCAATATGTCACAAACTTCTGTTTAAGTCTGGCAAACAGCAGCAGTGGGAGGGCAGTGCTTGTTGGACAGTGGAACATGTTGTGGTAGTCTAGATTTAATTGATACCGCAAGGCACAGCTGTGGGTAAGAGCTTTCAGTAAACCACCTGATGTAAGTACAGAGAGCAGCCAAGTACCAGGGCACGTGAGTTCTGTGGTCTCCTACCCTGGAGAGCTTGTACACCCTCACCCCTTTTCTGTCCTGCTGTCATTAGGCCTGACACAAGTTATGCTTCCTTGCAAGTCATGCCTCACTGACATCTTGTTACCACCTACTGATGTCTGCCTTAAAACCACAACCTATGCTCAAGTCCGCGGCAATGGGTGCAAATATCTTTTGAAAAGTAACTGTGGATGTCTAGGGTTGTCTCAGGAGTGTGGCCTGTAAATGACAAAACAATAGGTCAAATTCAGTATAGTGGAAAAAAGGGCAAATGTTTACTGAGAAAATACACCAATATTTTCAGAGTGACTATGAGAAAAAAGCAAGAAAGATAGAATGCAGTAAAAAATAAAGAATAGCAAACTACAGGGAGGAAGTACATTTTTAAGGAAGTTTTTGTAGATGGTGAAAAACTAACTACGAATCGTAGCTGTACACCTGTATTCTCATTTCCCTGTTTCATGTGTGTGTGTTACAGCTGGATGTTAACAAAGTGCATTTGTGTAGTCATGATCTGAGTGAAGAGTAGTAGTAATCTATAGAGTATTATTGTCATTCCTGTAGTACCTATACTTTTTTTAAGAAGGAATACCAACAAAGGAATGAGTCTACTAGCTCTGCCAAACTTCTGAGTATAGTGGATGTGATGAAAATACATAATCTTGTTTAAAAAACATCTAAGATTTGTGCACTTGCTCTTTCAGTGTGCGTGTTTATCTGTCAGCAAATCTGACCATGAGGTATAGATCTCATCTAAACTGTACATTTATGGAAACAAGCAGCCAGGCAGGGGGACTGTGATAATGTCCCTGCAGAGGCGTAAGCTGCAGCCTGAAATCAATCGTATTAGGCTCAGTTTCAACATGTCAATGTAGAGAAAGTAAGGTTTCACTGTTTCTGTGGTGTGTGTTTGACTTGGACACAAGCACAGCTCCTGAAGCGGTGGGAACATTACCATATCATGCAGTCCTGTCAGGCAAACAAATTATCCACAGACTTGCATAAGCTGGTCTAGGTATGTGTAATTTCTTACATTTTCTCCATATAGTGCTGTTTCTGTCAATTAAATGTCAAAATCGTGACGTTCCTGTAAAAGAGCAAACCCATATCATTATTGGCAAAGAAAGTAGTTTTAACTTTTTAGCTGCTGGTTAATTATTCATACTCCAAAGCAGTCTCTGAATTTTCAAGAACTTTTCTAGCAGCAGTCTGAAGCTGCTGGCAATTAAAAACTATCTGTAGGTTATTGGGAGAGAAAATGCAGGGAGGTTTCTTCCTAAATCTCCTGAAATACAGGAGGGGTAAAGAATTTATGTTGACATAGAGGTATTTTATTCAGTGTGAACTTCCTTAAGTGAAGATGTTTGAAATGTAGAAAGCAAACAGATGAGGAAGAATAAACAAGGTTGCCATGTGATTCTGGCAGGCCCACAGTTACCATGGCTATGGGGAATATTACTGATCCCCTGTGTTATAGTAGCATTTGTCATCTGGAACAAAAGCTCTCTATTTCCATGTGGAAAAGCTATAGAGGATCAACTAAATGTTTGGGGTTTTTCTGGTTTTTGTTTGTTTTTTTCAGGGGGGGGGGCCGGGGGAGTTGTGTGTGTGTGTGTGTGGTTTTTGTCTGTGTGTGGTTTTGGTTTTATTTTTGTTCTGGGGATATAGAAGTTATGTTTTTCTGGAGAGGACTATATTATCCATGGTTTTGTCTGCATTCTTGTGCTCAGAAGGTGGGAAGCCCCTTGAGACTGTGTTAACTGCTACTTCAAACAATAAATTCTCCAGCTATATATTACCAGATAGTTTGTAGATCTTTGAGAAAAGCCTCTGTCCTCATCCAGTATGGGTGGGGTTTTTGATGTGACCAAGAGGAAAGGAGTGAGAAGAGATCTGCATAGACTTGATTTGTGAATTTGAAATTACTAATTCTGCATTTGAGTGGAAATTTACAAAATTCTGAACTCTTCCCATTATGATTAGTTATGCTGAATTTAGTAGCTTATAGGGTAACAGCAAGATAAAATACAGATAGTACTTAGGTTTAGAAATTTTATGAGAAAATTAATCCAGCATTCTATGTAATGCCATTGCCTAAAGTTACCTCATTCTGGATTAAGTTTTTATGATATGGCTGTATTTAGTTTTGCCAAAATAATTGCTGGCTTTCTGCACTGGTCAGTTAACTAAGTAACAAAGATTTTGACAACAGTCATGAAAGAATGATACAAGAGCAGGCATGCAACAGCCAAAATAATCTGTACTGTTATCAGTACTCCAGAGATACTTGTAAGTAATTGCAGTCTCCTCCTTTAGTACTACAGAAAAATTGCTAAATTATGATTACTAACCTAAGTTTTAAAACAGTAATATTGTCTAGACTATTCATTTCTATTATTAAATTTCATTATTGTAAAGAGCAGTCCGTAAAAAATTAAAAAAAAAAAAATCTGCTTCAAATTGACAAGCCAATCCAATTTATACATACACTTCTTAAAATACATGATTTTGAACAACATTAAACAATTTTGGCTGCTGGCACAACTGTTGTTCCACTAAAAATACTTTGTTAGTGTTTACTGAAATAAGTTTTTAATCCTCATGTAGGAACATTTCAGGCTGTAAGTTATGAGAAGAGTAAATACTATGTTGATTGTAAAACCTGACTTAGCCCCCAACACCGCTGTTTTGTAGCCTTCTGTTGTTTACAGTCTTCTGTGTAACAACAGTACACTAGGGATATTTCAAAGGAAATCAATGGATACATTTTTATGTAGGTTGTAAATATATTTTCCCAAAGTTTTTGCAGTCACTGTGTCTACTTTTGGAGTGAAGTCCAGTAGTTTTTGAACAGCACACAGAGGCAACACATACATGGAGGTCCTCAGGATAGACATGGTAATCATTTAATTGAAGCATAAATTTGATAGGTTTGAGTGTAGAACATTCTTAGCTCTACTGTGAATGTGTCATTCCCCACAGTTATAAAAGAGACTCCAATTATTAATATAGCATTTGTGCAGATCTGTGTAGATACAAATACACTTCTGCTCTCAGCCTAATTATCCATCACCAAAACCCTTGTGCCACGAAGGAAACCTAGGGAAACGTACAAAATCAACAGTTTTATTTCCAATTAGATTTGGTGTTACCTTTTTAAAGTAAGCCCTTATTCTTTGAGAATGAGTTTTAATATGAATGTGGAAGAAATAAGAGGCAACTGACTCCTTGAACAGTTGGACTCCAATGATAGGCCTAAAAAAAATTCTTTGTTTCTTATACATCATGATTTGCAGAAATCTTAGTGATGTGTTAGCTGTACCTTGGACATTAACATAGATAGAGACATGTATGTTTGTGTGTATAATCCAACGGTGGAGCCTCCATTTATCTCAGATGAAATAAAATTAATTTTATCTTGAATGCAATTCAGTAAGAAAATAATTGAAAAAATCAGTATTAATGATGTTAGCTAAAAAACCAAGTAACAGGTGTGATGGTGCATCCCCCTGCCCCTTTCCAGGCTGCAGTGTTAAATGCTTGTTCATGACAACAGGATGACAGCTACTGTCATCAATTTAAATTGTGGAAATAAGAGCAATTTTATCTTTATCACTTTCTAAAAAAAAGTATTACTATTTGTAACCTGCACAAGGGATGGAAAATAATCCATGGAAAATCACTCAACTTTAATGCTTAATGGGCCAAAGTCTGCTTTTAGTTATGCCAGTGTAAGCCAGTTGGCTGAATTGGAGCTCTCTCAGTTTAACAGAACAAAATCTGTCTGCAAATTTACCTCTTTAATAAATGAGCCAAGTGGCTCACAAAGGTGATCTTTATAATGGCAAATCCAGTTATGCCAGCTTCTTTTGCTTGTATTGTACACTAAATAGCAATACATAATATTTCTTATTTAGAGGGTGTTTTAATGCACCCCATTTAAGAAGCCGGTATTACTTTACATCGACACTGTAAGTGAATTTGCCAGAAATGACAGTGGAGTTCCAAAGCAATTACATCTAAAGATTTGACTTCGTCGTGGATGTGTCTGTAGCATAAGAGGACAGATTTTACATATCTGTGAGAAACCAGTGTAGTTTATGATCTTTGCTCTGCAGTACTTGCGTTTGTCCACTCTGTCCGTACGCGTTGAGTCACCTGCAGATGCACCTTAAGCCCTAATGGAGACCGCCTTTTTCTGTCGAAGGCGGTGACTCGTAAATGTCCGCAAGAGCAGGAGAGCGAGCGCTTGATTTCATATTCCTGAAGTAACTCGCCTTCAGATCCGAACTAAGATACTTCACATGCGGCATGAGAACCCCGTGCCCGTGGTCTCGGCGAATCAGCGCTTTCCCTCAGGGGAGCACGGAGGATTGAACCCGATGTATCCGCAGGAGTGCGGTATTCCCCGACGGGAAGTGCGGGCTCCCGGCGGACGCGCTTTCTGCCGCGGCGGGCGTCGCGCCCGGGCCGGCCATGGGTGGGACCGACCTGCCTGGCTCCGTCGCTGCCGGGAGCGCCCTACCTGCGGCGGGGCGGCGCAGGAAGGGGGCGGCGCGGCGGGGCGGCGGTTCCGGGCACGTCGCGTTCCTCGCCCCGGGACCCGCCGCGCCCCATGGCCGCTCCGCAGGATCCGCTGCCCACAGGTGAGGCCGGCGCCGCGGGGAGCCGGGCGAGCGGGAGGGGTGCCCCGAGGGGCCCCGGCGGTCCGAGACAGACGGTGCGCGGGGTGCGGCCCGCGGCGCCCATCCTGGGCCGGGCAGACGCGGGGCCGCGGCTCCTGGGAGCCAGGTGAGGAGCGTAGCCCCGGCCGGGCTGGAAAGAGTTTTTAACTTGCTCCCTTCCCCCTCCGCACACACCAGTTAAGTACGGTAATAATTTATCATGTGCTCTGCTGATGTGATTTAGTGTAACTTGTCTTGTCAAGCCTGCTCCAGTATTTAGCGTCTAAGTTAGTTTGCGCTAGTTAGCAGCATGTTCAAAATACCTTTTTAAAAGACGTTTTCTTAGAAGCCCAGAGCTCGGGTGACTACGAAGTCCACACGCATTAACTTACATAGTAATGGTAATGGTGCGAATGACTTTTAAGCACCTCACCTGTGGTGTGCCAGTATCACAGATTTTTCCACACCTATCTGCTCAGACAGGGACAAAGTTTTGAGTAGTTAACATTAAACAAAAATGCACAAGTGCTGATGGACTTGGGCTTTTCAGAGTACTGAATGTTCTAGTATAATTTGCCATGTCTTCTCCTATTCAAATCTGTAATTAATGTGCCTCTAGTAAAAGCAACATTTTTTTATTTGGGTTTAATCAAAGAGTTCATCTCTATGAGCACTATATTTTTAGAGTGATTACTTGTTTAAGTTATGATTACTTAAATTGTGCTAAGTTAAATTGTTAATGTCTATGCCCAGCCTTGATGTGGAAAAGGTCTTAGGTGAATGGTTGAATTATGTAACTGCAGCTGACCTTAGGTGCGTTACTCACTGCTGGTGGTGTCAAGACTGTGTTGCACAGAAAAACTGTAAAAGAGGGGAATGCTGTCTCTGCTACTTAGTGCTTTGTGACCCCCCCCCTCCCCCGCTTAAATGCTGAGGTCTCTAAAACTTGCTTTCAGACTTCCTTCCAATGCAAGGGTGAAAAGCAGAAAAACTGTTCGCACTGGTAGGTGCAGAGCATTGTATCTCCATTATAGTAGCAGTATTGAACAGAGAGAAAAGGTGGGCATTGGTACAAGTCTGCTGCTCTTCTTGCAGACTGATCATATTGGGTGGGCCCTGGCAGAGCTGTGGCAGCTGCTGAGCAGTGTGCAGGTGCTGCATGGCAGAAATGAACCTCAGGAGCAACCACTGAACCTAATTTATGTCTGTCTGAGTCCCTGTGCACATGCTGATTTATGTCTATTTGAGTCAACTCACTTGTGGCTCCCTGCAGAAGTGTGGGGAAGTAAATGTGGTCCAATGTCTGTATCCTGTCGGGATGAGTACGGTGGTAGTGATTTTGTGAGGGATCCCAGGTAATGTTGTTATGAAGCTGTTTGTCAGAGTAATCATGAAATCAGTCAGTCGGTCACATGATGCCCTCAGTTCCTGTTGGTCTTTCAGCATGCAAAACTGTAGATGGTTTACATCTGAGATAAACACAGAACTCTCCTCCCTACTGCTTAGTGCACCTGTGTCCAGCTCTATGACATGAGCTGTGGAATGTTGGGGCAGATGAATCTGGGAAAGAGCGAAAGGACATTCAAATGCCTTATTCACAATAAAATACTAGGTCTGTGGTTTTCAGATTATCTGCCTGCTATGAGTGGTCAACAAGACCCTGGTGAATCATCTGCAGCCCAATATGTGGAATCTTTAATCTTAGGTGCAAATATTCATACACATACATGCCATTTTTTAAAAAAAAAAACCAAACAAAACTGGGGGTTTGGTAGTGCTCTGCAACCTAAACAAAACAATGGAAATTACTATTCTTCATATATAAAAGAACTATTAAATAAAGGGAAGCAATTGAGGTATAGGAAATGAAACACAGTTTTAAAATACTTTTTAGGATGGATGCTAAGCAAGAAAAATGCAGATTCCCATGACTGTGTTTATGTGTGAGACCTAGAAAAGCAGGAGTGAGAGGTACTACCCGTGTACCCCATCACCTCTTGTAGAGAAACCCTTGGGTCTGTCAAGTCCTTATTTCAAAGCCTGTATTCTCTGAGCTTCTCCAGTTTTTTCAGTGCTTCCCTCTGGATTGTGGAAAGTAAGTTACCAGTGTCAAAATGTGCCTTGGTGGTGTCATGGACATGTAACAGAGAATAGGGGACAGAGCCCTTACCATAGCTACAGTAGCCAGTGAGGTTTACCAAGGCATGAATGCTCTGTGAGATCTGCCTTCATCTGCCTCAAGGCTTAAGTGGGGAAAAAAGAAGTTCTGGGGGTCGTTTTGTTTGTTTGGCTGGTTGCTTTGTTTTTGGTGGGTTTTTTTTGTTTCTTTTTTTTTTTTTTTTTTTAATTCATCTAAGAATCTGTAAGGAGGAGCTGAAAGGCCTCCAGAGTAAACCAACAAAAAGGTGCATGCTTTGCCACTGGCTTTGAGTGGAAAAAGAGTGAGACTAGGGATTCCTTGCCTGGTCTTTTTCCCTAAAACCTTTCTTGGGCTCCCAATGCCTCTTTGTTCTTCAGCTTTCCTTGTACTGGATGGGCTTCTCTTTGCCCAGTTTCTCCCACTGCACCTACCCTCAGTCAATGTCTTATGCCAGCTTATTGTATTTTCCCATGTTCCAGTGACTCTCAACCTCTCTGCATTTGAGAGTTTGTGCTGACTGTTGGTATTCAGGGCAGGCTTTATCCAGAACATTTTGTTAATACTATATTTCTGGAGCAGGGATTTCATATTTACCTAAAATTACACGTGACAAGGGGGGTTTGTTTGTTTGTTTTCCTCTTCTGCATATGGCTTCCTAATTTGCAGTGTGAACAATGCTCAACTGCCATTTCATAGGCCCCTGCCTTTTTAAAACATTCAGTGTGCAAAGACTCTGCTCAGCCCTTGTCCTCTACCCCTCTGATCATGTGCCACCTGCCTGGACAATGCCTGTGGATTTCCTGGGGGCTCTGGCTTTACCTGAACTCTCAGGGATACCCAGGAACTGCTGCTGGTGGGGTGCCTCACAGAAGCAGGAGAGAGAACAACTCTGTCTCATGGCTGCATCTTTTTTTTTTTTTTTTTTTTTTGTGCTGACTTGCATTGGTCAGTGCTTCAGCTTGTTCTGTTGTATTGAGTGGATTTGTAGGAGTGGGTCCCCAAACAACCAACTCTGCTAAATTGGAACTGGTTAGAATGGTGTCTGTGTAACTTCTGTTCTGTTTTGGGGCTGAGTGTTTATAATGTGTGCTTTGCATTTAATTTCTGTGACTCTGTTCTATACTGGTTTTTATATTCCAAAGAAGGTAATAGCCAAATTACTGATTACAGTTGTGTCTTACTGCTTGCAGCTAAAACCTAATGTGTACTTGCAGTAAGTGATTTTTACAGTAAGAGTGACAAGAATGAAGATCTTACCACATAATTTAATTTCTTTTTTTAATTTTGAAAACATTTATACTTATCAACAGAAGAGATTGCTAAAAAATACGGCAGGATTATGGTAAATTACAGGAGTAGTTTTGTGAATCCTTGCTTCTGTATGAGATTTATTTATAATTCTCTATGCACTTGTGGTCAGTATCCCACTAATATTTGTCAATTTAGCTATTGATGCAGAGGGGTTAACATTTCATGATTCACCTGTAGGTACTTTGAAGATTTTTTTTATTCTCTTGATAGTAGTTGAATTTTACCGTTCTATTGTATACAAGTAATTAATATTTTGCTCTAATTTTTTAAATTATTATTTTCAATTTTCTATTGTAATCTGGTGTTTTTTATAGTATTAATTTTTGTTGTAGTGGGTATGTTCATTTCCTGTTTGAATTGTTTTTTTGAGGAAAAAAATGAAATGCTGTCAATAGGAGAACACAACTTAGCTTTTAGAAAATTTACTGAATTTTATTATTTATTGGTGACATGTTTTGTGGTTTTTTTTCACTAAAGAGAGTTTAGGATTTTAATTGAAGTCTGTATTTTGTTAGGTTAGAGTTGGGTGTCCTTATTGCATCTAGTTTCTAATCTCTGTGCTAGTAGTTCTGATGTTTTCCAGTTTGTCATGTTTTCTTGCAGAAATATGACATAATGCATGTAATGGTTGCATAGTTGTGTTTTATCTTGGTCAGACAAAGAAGCAAAATATGAACTGGCAGAAATACTTCCATGCAGTGATAAAGTTTTCTCTTTTCCAGCAGATCATGCAGCAAAGGAGCCAGTGGAGGATACGGATCCAAGCACTCTTTCCTTAACAATGGTATGTGTTTCTGGTCTAGTGCAGTTTAAATCATTATAGCTCTCTATGTTTATGTAATGCCACAGTGAGAAAAGACATTCAAGGATGCTAACTGAAACAGTGAGTTTATATACAAGATTTTGCTTATCTGTATGACTGCACAAGCAAGCTTTAATTTACTAACCTGTGCAGTCAAAGTAGAAATAAAAATACTAACAGGTGCATCAGCTGAACTGGATGGTATTATCAGTGGAGCTGTCCATGGGATAACCTCCAAAGGCTGTGGCAGTGCCATCTCTTTAATTTAAAAAAGCCCCAACAACTGAGAAAAATTGGCGCTGACGTTCTTCTCTCTACACAGTTTGGACGGATTAAAAAACCCACCTAGGGCTTAAAATTTCAACAGTACTAAACTATTATTACTTCCTGTAGCTGATTTGAAGGGATGGAAAGGTAGGATCCAAGAGCAGCGATGCCTTGGGCAGGCCCGGCTGCGCCTCGGGAGGGACCAAGCTGCGCCCTCTGGTGCTCGCTGGCACACGAGCACCGCTTGTGTCGGGATCTCAAACATCCCAGGCTCCTGCCGAGGCGGGAGTAGAAGTAATACGAAATTCTGTAAAAACTTTTTAGAATGTGGCTTTCTGTAAAAGCCACACCTACTTTCAAGCATCATAGGGAAGGAGGCAAATTTCAGATATTGTAATAAGTTATGTTATGCCTAGGGATCAGTAGCTTTCTCCTTAAACTCAGTAATAATAGTTTCCTATTGCATCTTAATCAGCTATGTAAATTTAGAGCAGAAGGGGGAAATATTTCTTTTTATTTCAATGCAGTAACATTTTATTAAAAAGCTTAATCTGCTAAAAGAGAATTTGCCGTCATATCTGTTCCTCCTGGTGTGCATTACCTTTTCAGGATTATCTTGCTACTTCAGCACAAAATTTCTTTCCTAAACTTTTTCTTTCCTTTTTCACTAAAAATAGCTTTTAAAATACTGTAGAAAAGCAGCAATCTCTATTACTTCTTCATATGCTAATCAGTAGGGTGAGTAACATCTCGGTTCCCACAAAAGTGTTGCTGTATCTGATGGTGAACAGATCAACTAGTAGCAACTTGAGAGATACAACTATAATTATGCACTACGAAAGTACATAAAGAAATAGTATATAAATACTCTTTCCCCAGCACAATTACACTCAGAATAGCAAACATCTGTGTTTCTTGCCTTTTTGTGACAGACTGAAAAATATCCTGTCCAAGATACAGGAGTACCTAAAGGTAAGTATTGTCAATTCTGTCTATTTAGATATCATTGATGTATGCTGCCATCTGCAATAAAAACAGTGTTTTTACCCAACTGATTGAAATATTCATACTTTTTGCTAGATATTTGCATTCTAAATATAATGCCCTCTTTATTTTTAAGGTCAGTTTGGTGTGTGTATCTAAGGGAAATCTCCTTCCCAAGTTTAGTTTTGATCTAAACATTAGTCTAAAAATATCATCAGAAGACTTGGGTTCTCAATCTGAAAGGAAAATACAGTGGTGCCATTGAAAGACAGGGTTCAGACAACAGATGCTAGAGACATCATAATGTTAGATGGGACTACCAGTGCCTTCATATTGTAGAAATACAATCAAGAAATACCTTTCAGGTCTTTTGCCTCTGACTGCATTGCCAGTCAACTCTTGGTGCCATCTTTTACCTTCAGCAGGTGTTAATACCATCTACTGGGGAACCTACTGTTAGATCCACTCTGCACAATTTCCTGTCTCTCCTTGCTGAAAATAGAGTGAGGAAGTGCAGGTTCTTAAGAAAAATACATGGATTACACAGTGTGACTATCGTCTTTATGTTTCCTTGACATGTGAGATGGGTTTTTTGCTGTCATCCCAGGCTTTGCCATTTTTGTTCAGGGAATGCACTGGCAGGGGCATGGTTGAGGAGCACTCTGCAGATAGTGTGTTCCCCATCCTGTGTTGCAGCAGCAGATCTGCAGTGGGACTGACACAGGAAACCAGACTTGTCACAATGGAAACTTCTGCTAAGGAGTGGAAACTGTAACCCACTGGGGTTAAAGAAAAGTTGGAGATTATTCAGGGGCTTGAGAAAGATAGAGGAAATTTGCACTCTTCAGAAGTGTTTGTTTTTAATTTCACCTGTGACATTAGATCCTCCTCAAAATTAATTAGATAGATTCCTGAATTTCAAGATTTTTGGGGTTGTTTGAAACCAAAAATTGCATATTTTAAATGCACCTGATTTAAAAAGGAAAGCTAACACATAAGTAGAAAGGTCAGCACCTTTCTGTAAAAAGGAAGTCCACTTGGTTTATATTTAATTTTCATTTTTGCTTCTGCTTACTAAGTGTAAAAAGATGTAATTACTAATATAGCTTGACATTTCCTCTTTGAAGCTGAATGTGACACAAATACCTTTTAGTAATTTGTTAATTTCTGTTAATTTAATTCTTTCTCTGAGAATGGCTTGTCATAGTTATTTCTATTAACAATACAAACCTAGAAGTATGAGTTTGTCAACTAAAAATTGTAACAAATGTGCCAGTCTGATTCTGTATATCACATAATTATGTTTGTTTCAGATTTAATGTTTGAACAGACAAGTACATTGGCAAGAGGGCTATCTGTTGCTTTAATTGGTCAGTTAATTAATTGGCCATTTTGGAGCCATAGCTTATTAAAGTTCTTGGCACCCTTTACAGATAATGAAATAAAATGGAGTTGAGGGAACTTTTTTATATTGTAGAGGTCACCTCAGTGTTTATTGTGATTTGATAGTAATTCTATTTCCACTCAAATATAGAACAAATTTCACACATATTATTTCCACAGTTTTGATGCTCATGCATCAAGACTTTGTTTTGTTTGGGGGCATTTTTGTTGTTGTCTCTGGACTTACAGACATAAAGAATAATGATGATCCTCTACTAAATATTAACATTACTGGAGATGGAATATCTTTCAACAAAAAGAGGAGAATAATGATTTTTAGTTTTCTTTTTCTTGCAAGTGTAAGGATGATCTTTGATTCAAATAAATTTTTTGAGTGAGTTAAGAAAATATTGCTTCTTTCTGTTATGTAATGATTCATAAAGATAATAGAGGTTCTTCAATGAGATCTTGCCACTAAGCAAACAACAAATGGAAACATGCCAGTGCTACAAATGTAGTCACCCCCTTGGAGTATTCTTTTGTGTAAAAACATGTAGAATATCACCCTTTTTAAGGGTGCTGGGGAATGCTGTGCTTTTCAGTGGACTCCCAGGGCTGTTGATAAACACACTTTGAAATGGATTATTTCAGTGCTTCAGCAAATTCCTATGTAGTAGAAATCAGAAGGATGAGCCCAGTTCACAAAGGGGCAGAATAAAAGATAAATATGCAGTACTTACTCTGTCATTTTAAGAGTGATGAGAAAAACAAAACAAAAATTAGAGTGACCTGTGACATCTTCAGCCGACTTGGTTGTATTGGTTCAGTTAATATTCTGTAGTCAGCTTTCTGAAAGACCAACATGACTCTTGCTTTAAAAACAGTGTGATGTTTGTTTAGAAAACAGCTGCTACTCTAATCTCTGCAAGGATTATATTTCTTCTCACAGTCACGCTCTGCATGATTGTTACAGAGTCTGCTGATTTAACATTTTTGGCTTTTAATCTAGCAATTCCCAGTGTCTGATCATGATATGAAGTTAAATTTTGTATATTAAACATCTATACTATAATTTAAGTTTGTTGTCTTACTATTTAAATTTGTGTGTGAGTGGAAGACCAGTGTTTCACACTCTTTGCCTTAGATGAGGAATACCTAACAGATCAAGTTACTTTGGAAATTGCATCTGTGAACATCAAGACCCTTACGTCAGATTCTGGCCTAATCCAACAGGTAAGAAAAATGATATTTGAATGTGAACTAAGTTACTGCTGTTAATTAGTATGTTAACAAATAAGTATATTTTCAGACTATATCTGGAGAGCACAAAATTATTCAGTAAAACAGACCAGAAATTTGCTTTCTTTTCAAAAGTTCAATGAAGGGAGCTTTTGTGGAGAAGAGCAAAAAAAGAGATGATTTTATCATTAACTGTACTTTTTAGTTTAAATAGGTTTTGATCAATGTATAGATGTTCTGAAGAAGAGCCACCAAAGAGTTAAAGCTTTGTCATGCATTCTGTCCCTCTGGTGAAAATATTTCCTGGTGAAAATAAAGCCAGGCAGAGAAGAAGTGAAGAAGTAAGGAATCCTAGATTTTGCCCTTAGGGAGGCATTATACTGTTTTACTTTGATTTTGGGACACTGCTCTTCCCATAGTTGAAACACTGTCCAATTTTTGTGAAATCTTACATTGCCATAGTAAGGGCAATGCTGAGTGACTCCCATGCTCCATGGGAGTCTTTCAACATCTTGGAGTCTTTCACATCTTTCAAGTGAATGTTATTTGCTGAATTTCAAATTGATTCTCTTTGGGTTGAGCAGAAAACTTGGAGAAGAGAAATGAATGAGCATTTTCCAGCAAGATGAAGAATTAAAAGGAGTTCCTAATGCCAGAGTCCCAGCTGAATTCCATCAGAAACAAACATGGGTTTGGTATGCATTTCACAGATGATGGAGGTAACTGTTCCTTCCCATCATCAAGAAGAGAGAATTTATTGGCAGCTTAGAATCACTATAAAGATAATTCAGTGTATTAGGGTTGTTCCACAGAGCTGGAAAACTTTCTGCTTACCTTCAGACTCTGCATAAGTTTATGGCTTTGATTAGACCTGTAGAGGATGATTGGATCTTCACTGTGGGCAAAAAAATACTCTTGCTTAATGCCTTCATTTCCCTGGCAGTAAAACTACATTGTCTTATTACAATTACATTACAAGAAAATGATCTTGAATAAACCTGAGTGCATCTGACTTGATAAATTGGATAATGAATGATCAATAAAAATATGAATTTTGAAAACAAATGTATGGCACAGGTAAGTATTGCTGCTTTTCCTTGTACGTTTTGCAGTACTACCCACTCTTGTTTTTTATGCCTCATAAGGCATGCATAATGACAAGGGCACTTGGGCATTGGCTTTCACAATAAGGTTTGAACTTTAATGAATTGATAAAGTCTGGGAAATGAAGGTCAGGACAGCAGTTAAGTGAACAGTATCTGCCTTTTTCTTAATTTTTTTAAAAATTTTATATTTAAATTTGCTTATTTTTTATCTCTGGCAAGGCTGAACTGTCCTGGGAAGTTCCTCATTCTCCCCAAGGAGTTACCCTTCTGGGAATGCTCCTTGAGGCTCAGTAGTAACATTCTGCCTTTTAAAGGAATTTGTGGGAGTGGAGACAATTACTATAATCAAGAACTTCAGATTTAATTTTTTTTAACTTTGGGTGCTCACATATTGCCATGAAGGCCGAGTTTATATTTAAAAACTGCTGTCCAGATAAAGCTGTAGTGGTTGAAAAGTAAACTACTAGAAGATAATGGCAGGGCTTATTCACTTGTGATGGGCATGGGCAGTGTTAGATCTCTCTTGAGCAGAGAGCAGACATTTTGATGTTGCATGTGTGGTCTTGCAGTTTTCATGGAGTCAAATACTAAAAACAGTATGCAAATTTTTTATTTCTTAACAAAGTCTGTAAATATTTTGGAGAGGTTTCACCTTCTTTGTAATTAGATTGTGAATGTATGCAAGTTCACCACAGCAACTGAAACTGCCTGTATTCTATTTTTAGTGGATTTCTTAGTAAAGAAGGTGTAGCAGGTAGGACTAGAGTATCTTATTACACTAAATTGTTACCCATATATTGACTTTTTTTTGTATGCACAACCTGCAAAATTAAGAAGCCTGCTGTTACACTTTTGGAAGAATGACACAGTACAAAAAGATCAACAATACTTCATTGCAGCTATCTAAGGGGAAAATCCCCTTCTGCTTTCATCTTTAAATTCTCAACAGAAGAAAGCTATTTCACCTGGCTCCACACCAGCATAGTTAAGTAAGGGCAGCTGCAGTTTCCCCACAATTCTACAATCAAGGGCTGTCCTTCCAGTTTTTGGAGGCTGCTAAGTAGTAGAATTTAAATGTTACGTGTGTTACAGTCTCAAGCTGCTAAGTAATCTCATTATGCTTAATTAGCAGATGAAACACCATTGAGGGAATGTTATCTTCAAATAGGAGGAGGGTTAGATATGAGCCACAAAAATGTTCACGTCTACCTGTTGTCTATAAAAGCTTCCTATGTACGTTAAGAAGTTTGTAAAAAAAATTCTCCACTTTGCCTAGATCAACAAAACAGTCCCTTAGTGCTGCTTTTTATAGGCAAAATTAATGTTTTTTACATTGCAAAATATTTTAAAAAATCTTTTTACTCAAACCATATGAATTGTTAAATAACTTTTGGGTGTTTAAGAGAGTTAATCAGAAGATGCAATGCTATAGCATATCATTAATAAAATTGCTGTTGTTCAGTTCATACAACCAACAGATCAGTTTTATTAGCAAAAGTGTGGAAATGCTGCCTGAAAAGACTGCAGATTGCTAGCAATTCCTCAAAACTATATGTATATTCCCTGTGTGAATTTACAAGTAGCTTGGGATTCTTTTAAGTAATCTCCTGCCAGTTGTAAATTAGTCAAATACTTATTCTAGTGTTCAATGACATTATTTTATTTTGACTTTTTATTATTTTCTGCTTTGTAGCCAGAAGACAAAGACACACAAAACCATACTGACAAATCACTTTCAGGTAATATGTCAGCTTTATAGTTCTCCGTATTTTATTCCTTGTGCTTTTTTAAAAACTGCTCTTTGTCATAACAAAGAACTGCCTGGATAATTAGTGCTTATGGAGCTCATTTCATTTACAGCTTCCCCTTTGTTCTAAGAGGATGGTGATCAATGATGCAGACCATACAAAATATGCAAGTTGGGCTTTCCAAATACATTTAGTACCCCTGCCTTTGGAAATGATGTGTAAATAGCTGTCAGGAGAGAGCAGAAGCTGGCAGTAGGCTGTGAGTGCTTATCCCATCGTTTTGTGAGTTCTGCTGGGGAGGGGTGTGTGTGTATGATATACAGTTCTCAGTCTAACAGTAAGAAACTGAGAGTTTCCCATTAGTAAAGAAGCCTGTCCTATTAGGTAGCTTTAGGATCGTGCAATTAGCTGGGTAATGCTTGTCAGATCTAACATAGGGCACCTTAGAAAAGCAGGGTTTTTTTTTATGCTTTTGATAGTCTTCCAGATGGTATAGCACAAGAAGCAGGTTGGTTTAGTTTTGTTTACTTACATCTGTGCCCTTTTACAGAGGTGTTTTCTTTACCCCTTCTTCCCTGTTTCTATTGGAGGACCGAACTTAACCTGGCAGCCCTGCCAGAGTAAATAAGATGAAATTCAGATAGGGTGCTCTCCTGCCCTCTAAGCTCAGCCAGAAATTTGGATTATATTCATTTTGCCTTGTTTATATAAGTAAAGGTTGTTATGAATGTAGCAAGAAAGTTTTGCTACTTCAGCAAGAGTTTAGGGTGCACAAAACCAGAAGAGTTAACATATTCTCCTGTGGAGAACAGCTGCAAGGCCTGTGGAATACCTGGGAGCTAAGATGTCACCAGAAACGTTTCCCTTTAACAGGGAATCTAAGCATTTGTATGAAGTATGTGTCTGCAGCAGTGTTGTTGATGCACGTCCTAACTTGTTGAAAACTTCAGAAGTTGTCCTTGGCCTGCTAAAAAAGCAATCTGATGAGCAATGTTACAAAATTAACAATAGTCTGTTCTTTCTTTAAAAATAAAATACAAAATGCCTGCAGACATTACATTCTGGATTTTTCACACAATTTGACAATAATCACTGAAAAGAAATAATTGATGTTAAAAAAAGAGCCACAAAATCCCACAAACAAACAGCCTTAACAGATGCTGTTGTCCTTATGAGTAGGTGGCACTACCAGGTTTGTCCTTTTGCAGAGATACAGTTCAGGCCTCTGATACAGCACTTGTAAATTGTGTGTCACTGTTTTCTGTTGTCTTTAATCAATCTTTTGATTAATATCAGCTCCTTTTTCAAAGAGTTTTGTCTGAACTAGGACTAGCTACTTCCCTGTTTCAAGGTGTACAATGAGGCTGGAGCACAGAAACTTTAGGAAAAGCTTCTAGGCTGTGTCCATTATCTACTATTTGGAGATATCAGATTCTCCCTGCTTTCCAAAAGGAGCACGGAGAGTTAAAGACATATCTGGAGCCAAAATGCTCAGACCATGTCCAGCACCGTTGGTTGCAGTGTTAAAGGACTTGGTATTAGAGTTTGACTAGAGGTATGACTCAAACTGGTTTCTACTTACTTTAAGGGGTATTAATATATAGTATAATCTGATTGCACCACATTGTTCCCAGTTTTGGGGGAGATACTGACTGTGGTGTGTAGGAGATTACCAAATGGCAATTTTCAGTATTTTATGCAGATTTTAGAACATATCACCACCTCTTTCCAGCAAGTTGGTATTTTTGTTTTTCTCACACATGGAGGAGTATGCACTTTATTCCTTTTCATGATGTACATTTAAAATAGGCTTTGTTGGTAAAATAGGGGCAGTTTTTATTGCAAGAGCTCTTACAAAGCTAAAGGAACATATCTACTTTTTCATTGTGTGAAAGTACTAGGTGTTAGTTGTGTTTGGATCTGTCAGCAGAGATTCTCCTGGTGTATGTATTTCATGTTATTATAAAGACAGCAGCTCAGAAATGCAAAACCTTTTCCTTCGTTCTACAGCGCAGGTACACAAGATGCATGGAATGCACACAAAATCCTGTTGGTGATGTAAGTGGTCGTTATGGCAGATTCAAGGAAGTGACATTGTTCCAAAAACAAGAAAGGAGGACTATTCTAGCTTACACACTACATTGAATCCTATGTCTTTTCTCCTAAGTATAAATATGGTCTTTTCAAAATTACTGTCTTTCAGATTAAAGTCGCTTTTGATTAGTGTAGTGAAGAGAGAAGTTTTAGAAAGTTAATTTCATGAGTTCTTCATGAGGAGAGGCATTGCATATCACTATTCTGACTTTTTCAGAAGCAATTCAAAGCAACATAATACTCCTCAATCCTATATGCTTTTAACTTTTTGTTCCTGGTAATACCACAGCAATAGATCCTAATTTCTTTCCATGTAATGGTTTTCACTGCAGATCTCAAGAAAACCTGCAAGGAAAATGTCACCTGCTCCTTGTGCTTATTCCGTGCACCAACCATCAGTGACATGCTCAATGATGAGGACTTGTTGTACACAGTGAGGCTAAAGCTGGATCCCTGCCATCCAACAGTGAAAAACTGGAGAAATTTAGCAAGCAAGTGGGGGATGACTTACGATGAATTGTGTTTCCTTGAACAAAAGCCCCAAAGTCCCACCTTGGAATTCTTACTACGGAATAGTGACCGGACTGTGGAGCAGCTGATTGATCTCTGTAAATTTTATAAGAGAATTGATGTTGTAAAAGTGCTGCTGAAATGGGTGGAGGAGGAATGGCCCAAGAGAGGAAACAGAACTTACCAGAATGACTTCTAGGTCAAAGAAATGCTAGATACCACTAATACATTGGAAGTTTCCCTTGCAAGAGAAAGCCTGAACTGAGGGTTTGTATACTGTGTAAGCTTTATCTACTGTATACACAAATGTAAGCTTTATGTCCTCAGGGTTGCAAAAATAACCTTCCAAAAGTGGATAAAATCATCCAGGTTGTGTTCTTGAGTCTGCAAATACCTTCAGTTCACAGCATTCCTAAACAGAAAAGGATTGAAAAGGCCAGACCATTTGTTTTACTGCAGCAGTTGTGAACCATATCAGTTGTGTGCTGTTGCTATTGGGAAAGTCACATTTAGAAGGCAAGCCTCTTGGCCTTACTGGTGGCCCTTCCACAATTTTGTATGTTGTACCTAGTACAAGATGAGGTGGAATCTTTATCTTCCTTTTTAGTTGTTTTATAAGCTTTGTGACACTGTTTTTGGCACAGGAACCACCTCAGTGTTCCAGGCAGCAGTTTGGATCTGAATGTTACAATTAACTGAATATTCAACATCACATTTGAGCAAATTAAGTCTCTTTTATGAACAAGAGTAGACATTTAAACAATAACAGATGTTATGAGTAAAATAATTACCCACATGCTGCTACATCATAGGCCATATTTTTACTCTAAGAAGTCATGCAATTCAGAGGACTTCTCAACACATAATTTTTAGGGGCTGAAAGAACCAATTAAAAGGCTCCTCACTTAAAATTACTTTTCAAAAGTTTAAAGACAGTGTACACTCTGAGTGCATGGATCAAATCCCTCTCACTTGGCAGTGCGAGATGATGGCACCACAGGGTATTGTTAATATTGACTGTAACTTCCCTTTTCACAGGCTGTGGTTTTCTTTATGGTCCTGTGGGTTGGCCTGCTTTCTGTCCCACACCAAGACAGTTGCAGTCTTGTGTGAAACTAGCACTATAGATTGATTAAAGCCACTCTAATGGAAAATGAACAGCTGAATTCACCTACAGCCTAGGTGGATGGTTATTAAAGCACTTACAGTGGTTTAGACTGATGGTTTTTTAAGGATTTCGATAGTCTGAATTACACTGTTTACATTTTAAATGTTTCAGAATTGGCCTTTTTCCTACCATTCTTCTTACATCTCAGACAATGTAGTATGTACATAGGTGTATATACCAAAGCACTGGTCAAGATGTGGGGCAAAACTAGAATGGGATGCAGGTTTACTGTTTACTTTTTCTCAAGTAGAAATAATAAGAATTAGTAGCAAAGCTGAGAGAAGTCTAATGCTGTATGCTGAGTTTCTTACTCTAAGAAATTGAAAAGGGATCTCTAGTAATACTTTACTATAGATGCTGAGTGATATAGTTACAGAGGAGTTAGAAGTAAAGACTAACATTTTCAATGTGAGGTATTTGTTCTGAGCTGACATAAAATTAACTTTATTTTAGTGACTTCAAGAAGCTGAAAGTTTTGTTTCAGGGTAAAGAAATTTACTTAAATTTGAGGTTGAATTTTTAACTTTTTTTAGAAAAGACTGGAATTTTTAATGATTTTTTTTTTTAGCCATTCCTCAAAAAAAGCTGCTCCTCCTTAGAACTCTAGTTTTCTAGCTGTCTTTTAAGGAGGAAATTTTACTGCTCTGTGTTGTTGGGGCTGCAGTTCAAGTGTTTAATGGTTCTCTTTTAACAGGGGGTTTCCCAACAGATGTCTGTCAGCTTCTAACTTTTGCAATTAATTTTCTGTCTTGAGTTAGATGCTCTAGATTCAGCTTTGGGGACTATTGCTGCTGCTTTCAGTTCCTACAGAGGCATCCACTGCCGATGTGCAAATAGCTCATAATGGAGTTTGTCCAACGTAATTCCCATACCTTGGGCTGACTGCATACATGATTTAGGATCGTATGTCTGTGTGTTAAGTTGTTCTTCTGAATGATGAGTGCTGGCATGCATGCATACAGCTTTTCCCTCCTATAACGTGCCACAGTATATCTGTGTGGAATTATAATATATTGAGCTTTGGTAGATCCAGACCAGCTAGGAGCTGGAATCCTCACCTAAGAATCAGCATGGGAATATGAAACAATGCAGTAGAATTCCTGAATCAACATGTTCAACTGAAATCTACCCCTTTTCCTGATTTCTGGGTAAAACTTGTACATTTTTGAAGAAACTGTTGTTTTGTGAAGATAAATTTGATCTCTTGAAGCTCTTCAAAAGTCAATGTCAGATGCAAGAGTTCATGTTGAATGGAAATAAAGCTGCTCCTGAGAGTTCGTAGGTGGATTCTGTATAAATTCAGCTCTGAAGGTTGAAAATGTTAGCCTTAAACTTCACCATACACTGGATTACTCATTACTATACTTGAAATACTTTTTTCCCTCCTTTTATGGCATAAATTGAGATGTACACACTTTTTTAGTTATATACCTGTTTGCAAAATATTGGCTCTGAGTGTTCAATTTATTCTTATGTGTTCTGTTATAATGTGTACTATTTTTAGAAGAAATATAGTTGTTAATGTTTGACTTTATTGTATTTGTTTTTATTACAGCTAGGAAAACAGCTGTTTTTCTTCTCACCAGTCACCTTGGAATTGCTGAACTATCAATTAGTCATTCTGTATAAAAAATTCCTTATACATTAAATTAATAGTCTTAAAGCACTTATATTTGCAACACATATTGCTGTTGAAGAAAGGAAGATGCATTTTTTTAATCTTTTCCATATGAAAAATGATTTAATTTTGATAAGATGATGAACAAAAACATTTATGTAGAAATGACCTGCTCTCCCTTCAGGGATTTCTAGTTTTTTGCATGCTGTCTCTGCCTGCAGGATGATCAGTGGCCTTTGCCACCCATTTTTGCTTTTATGAAGCTGGCCAAACCACTGTATTATTTCATTCCTGCAAGCTTATCTAAGATACAATGAGCTTAGTAACTATTTTTCAATGACAAAGTTATGGTGCTGTGCTCCAGGAGAACCTAGTTTTTCTGTGCAGACAACTATGGGGTATCCCCAGCAAAATGGTGAAAGGGTCCAGTTGCCTTAGTCTCTGCATGCACTTCACTTGGATCTGTGGAGAGGAATGCAGGATGGGTTTGGGATTGTTCTTTGGAACCTGCCATAAAGGATATGTGTAGTCAGCATGGTCCCAGATGCTTGGTTGGAATAACTTGAAGAGAAACTGTAAACCAAAGGTTCATCCTGAATCAATACTGAAAAATGGAGAGCTGCAGCTTGGCCTGGGCAGTGCTTTGTGCAAGAGACTGCATATTTTTCACTGTCTCAAAAGGCCTCCCACAGTTTCAAGTCAAGCTGTCAACAAGAGGAAAGAAATGTAAATTGTGCCTCATGGTTCTTTAAGATAGGGTAGCACTCTTGACTTGTGGCTAGATATAGCTGGAAATTATTTGTCAGAGAATTGTTTCAACAAGGTCAAAGAAAGTGCATTTATAATAACTTAAAGAGCAGCCTACTTGTGTAATTTTTGCAGCAGATCATGTTCTTCTGTCCATGAAGGCAAAGCAATTAGTTATTCTTAACTACTTTCAATATATCTTGTACATTTTAAATTTTGACTTGGTTTTGGACAGAAGGGCAGAGCACCATTAAATGAGGATGTGAGCTTGTTTCCTGTTTTGACAGACAAGTGCTTTTCCTAGTCCCTGAGTTCAACTAGTCTTGATTCCATGGCTATGGTCAGTTGTCCTTAAGTGGATAGGGAAGGTATGGATCTACTGATCAGATAGGCTGCATATCAGCAGCACTAAAAGAACTTACTTTGAGTAAGTAGTATTTGCTTGTATTTTGGCCAAGGACTAACACTGACTCCATCTTACAAGAAACTGAATGCAAAGAGAATCATTGACAGCCTTGGGAAAGGGTTGCTGTGCCCTCCATTAGGGGCAGAGGGGCTATTAACAGCTGGGCGTACTTATTAGCTTGATCTCTGTATTTTGCCTTTGTAAAGCAGTGATTCTTGATTTCAAAGGAAGGTCATTTAAGGAAACGTAAAGAGCAGCACAAGTAACTCGGATAATAAATGTGTTCTGTGTATCTATGTACAGCAAGGGATGGATACACAACTTTACACATTCACGTGAAATTATGTATTCTTTTTTGATTGTGAGTTTGCTTCAAAATTTGCTTCAATACTTAATTTGGGAATGCTTTTTGTCTCAAAAAATAACTGAAGTTTCATGTTGTTGATGACATAAAAAATAATTTACATAAATAAAAAGTTCCTTAACAGAAAGAGCTAGGATAAGAAAGGGGCACCCAAATCCTTACAGTAATAGAAGTATCTTGAGTCTAAGCCAAGAATTTATTTTTGTCTTTGCACCCAGTATATGTGAGCTTCCCTACTTCATTCACCATCCCGTGAACAGTTTTTTGGTTCTTACTTACTTTTGCCTCTGCTCTCTCTGAAGCTGAGAAGTTCACTATCTCAAAGGTCTATTAAAAGCCTGATCCTCTCTAACCATCAGGAAACACCTACCATCTCGTGGTGAGAGGCGATACTACAGCCCTTGCACTTCTCCCTTGAAAATGCAGGAGAGCTGAGGGCAGATGAGCTCATCTGTAACTGCAGAGACTCACCAAGGATATCCAAGAGCAACTGCAATGAGGATGATGAAGGTGGAGTTCTAGGGATCTTGGGTTGGTCACAGTTTAGAGAACATCACACAGTTTTTACCTTTGCACAGATGTGTGACATTTCCTGGTTTTTATCTTCCTAGGTAAGCAGGGACTGAATCACTGTGTGTAGATCGTGGCACAACTGCCTGGGGGTGGAGATGTGGCGAGGTGAGCAGACAGGGCAAGCACAGGCACAGGTTTGCTCTCCTTTCTATTGAAACGCAAATGAAGCAGTGATCCTGACTGCTTCAAGAAACCTAGAGTGTCACTGATTTAAGAAAGAAGGGGTGAGTATGTTTTAAGGGTTATATGGCCTATAATTGGCTTTCAAAAGGTCTAGTAACTTCTTGTTTGTCCTTTGGCCCTCATCTATCTGTTCTGTATCTTGTTTGCTCTTATGCTTCTCTTCAACATTTTGCTTTAAAAAGCGGGCATTGCAACAAAAAAATAGAATACTTGTTAGTTCCTGAAGCAGTTGTAGCATTCTAAGCTTTTGAATCCATAAGCCCGTTTTAATAAACATGACTTTTTGTTTTGTTTGCGGTAATTTGCAAGCTTTAAACTGAAAACTGGAAGATCTAAATGATCGCTGAAGCTAAATAGTGACATATCAAGGAAGAGTTATGGAAGGTCACTGACTAACTTGTAGGTAAGTAAAAGCTGAACCAGCTGGGCTGTCAACTGACATTTAATGTTGGTGTACCAAGAGGTGGTGACTCGTGTACTCTTTGAGGCTAAAGCCTTTCAAAGAAGCTAGGGGAATAATTTCTATCAGAAAATGTTTTTATGCACAAACAGCTCCACTAAAAATACAGAAGACACAGCAATGTCAGTCTTTTGAGATCATATGAAGTCCTTAAGCACAAAATGTCTGCTGACATTGCTGCAGTCCACTGTACTAGAGGCTTTACCCCTGTAGCCTGTAGTACTGTATAAACTAGGGAAAAAATTAGTAATTCTGGTACAACAATGTAAAAAAATCAGCTAAGAGGAACTTCCATGGGCAGGTTTCTTAATGGAGACTAGTGTTTATTTGTGTCAAGTCTAGGGAATTCCATTATTGGTGGAAATTTTGCAATTGGAACTGTCCATAAAATACCAGGCCAAGTGTGACTACGTGTGTTTTCACCTTGACTTTGGACCCTGAGAAGCACAGGTTACAGGCTTGGCATCAAGGACAGGAGAGGCAGGTAATATTTCTTAGGGGTAACAGGGTCCTTGATGACATGCTACGTTATGGCCAAGAATAGCTGCTATATTTGCTTCAGCTGAAATTGGCTGCATCTGTCTTGACAAAGCATTTATATTTTTCCAGCAAGCAAAATTCTGCTGGAACATGAGTAGTCTCTGCTGACAGGATTACACATAGTCCCAGCAATGGTTGAGTGCACATCAAATTTAAAAGAAAATTACTGAATTAGGACTTGGACTATGGGAAGACTTTGTTATTTGCTGTCAGGACTGTAATTAGTAAATGGTGCTAAAAATAGCAGTCACAAGAAATCAGCCAGAGAGTGACAGTCTATGAATAAAGCAACAGCACTGTTGCACAAAGCTGCTGAATCTGCAACCCAACTGACTCATTGTCAATGCTACATCAGGTTTGGGAGCTGAAATAGGGACTTTCCTATTTCAAAAATTTCATGAACTGCCTATGACTCAGCCTAAAATCATGTTAACCACCAAACAGCTGTTCTGCTTCAGTAAGGAACTGGATAATTCAAATCACTGTATTTCCTTTGGATTATTTCTTCCCAAAAGTAGAAGAGCCCTTAGCAAGAAGTAGTAAAGTAGTAAAACTTTATTTTCTGTGGTTCTAGAAACACTTCCACTTATTGCTCTTCCTTTCAGCATCATATTTTTTTTTATTCCAGCCTTTCAGCATATTTTTTGTCTTTGCTGTTTGACCTGAACTTTCAAACATGCTTTGAGGTTGCAGTCTAATACTGACAGCTGAGTGTATTTCATGTACTTATGTCAGTCTGGTTTTATTAAATTGTTCTACTCTTTCAACTACAGTGCCTGGTAAAATAGCTTCAAAGAAAAGCTAAGTGGAAGGTCAGGCTCTGGTCCTTCTATGTGTTCTCTTTTTAAGTAGTGCTGTGGAATTATGTAGAACAGTTGAATAGCAGGCTTTTTACTAGCACCTGACTACACACAATAGTTGTCAGTCCTCTCTCACAACCATGCATGATTCTAAGGTACCTTTTCCCAGGCAATCTGTTTTGCTGCTCTTTTATCTGAGCATCTCATTTCTGCAGTTTTCCTCAAAAGAACTGTTATCATACATTTCTGTGAATGAATCCTTCAAATCTTACATAGCTGAACTGAGGTACCCATTAAAGCAGCAATCTTACAATTATCAGCAGAACTCTAGCAAGTAGCTATGATTTGAGATGGGGCTTTTGTGTTGGTTAGTTGTGGAATAGGAGACTGGATATTATCTAGCTAAGATGATGTAGTGGTCTTTGTCACAAGTAGCTGAATTCTATAGTGAATTCTAAATTCACTATAGCCACCTACACTGCTTTTTGCAAGGCAAAGAAATACTGAATGCCTTTAATTGAATAGGAGATGGTGATTCAAGCTTGTGAGCCTTTTACATTGCACTCTTTATTTTTGTGCTCATCTTTCCCCCATCCAGAGTATTTACAGGGGGAACCTGAAGCGGTGCTTCTCTGAGCAGATTGTTGTTTCACATCATGAGCTGTAAAACTGCAAGGAACTTCATTTGCCTTCTTGCTTACTAGACCAAAACTGCCAAAATCACTCTTAGTGAGGCCTGCAAGGGAACAGGGGGATGGAATCATGGCCTTGAGGTGGTAGTTTTAAGATTTGGTTAAGATTTCTACGTTTCAGAAACATAAAGGTTCTGGAGCAGCAAATTATCCAGCTTTGAAACTGTGGTCTGGTTACAGAGATGACCACTGTCATCGAGGGTCACTGGAGTGCCTGGAGAATTGGCCAGAGAGAAACCTGGTGAGGTTTAACAAGAGCCAGGGCAGGGTCCTGCAGCTGGGGAGGAATGAGCCCAAGTACCAGCACAGGCTGGGGCTGATCTGCTGGAGAGCAGCTTGGCAGAGAAGGAGCTGGGAGTGCTGGTGGATAAAGCTGACCACGAGCTGGCAGTGCCCTTGCAGCCAAGAGGGTCAAGGGTATCCTGGGGGACATTGGGAAGAGTGTGGCCAGCAGGATGAGGGAGGTGATCCTGCCCCTCCTCTGCCCTACAGAGCCCATATCTGGTGTGCTGTGTCCAGTTCTGGGCTCCTCAGGACTGGAGAAAAGGAGCTCCTGGAGAGAGGGTCCAGTGGAGGCCACAAAGATGATTTGGGGTCTGGAATATCTCTTATGAGGAGAGACTCTGGGAGCTGGGCCTGCTTGGTATGGACAAGGCTGAGAGGGGATCTCATTAATACACAGAACTATCTCAAAGGTGAGTCCAAGAGGGTGATTCCGTATTCTTTTCAGTGATACCAGTGGCAGGGGGAGGAGTAATGGCCATAAACTACAACCCAAAAACATAAGGGAGAACTTCTTTACATTGAGGATGGCAGAGCAGTGGAACAGGCTGCCCAGGGAGGTCGTGGAGCCTCCCTGTGCGGAGACCTCCAAAACCATCCGGGCGCGTTGTTGTGTCACTTGCTCGAGGTGACCCTGCGTTCGCAGGGGTGTTTGGACTTGATCATGAGAGGGTTGGAAAGGACCTATTCTGTGACTCTGTGTGCGCTGTGCCTTGTCAGGAGACGGGGCTGCGCTCTAACACGGGACCTTCAGAGGAAGCACAACACACATAAGAAGCGAATGGTTCCAGGGCAAGGATCGCGCTCCCCCTCACAGGGTGCAAGCCCGGCCCCGGGCCGCCATGGAGCCGCCTCCGCCCGACCCCGCCGGCTGCAGGGGCACGCGCCTGCGCGGGCCGGGGCCAGCGGGCTGCGCCGGGCACGCGCTGCAGCCCCGCGCGGGCGGTGCCGCCGTGACGTCACCGCGGTGAGGGCCGGGGCGAGCGCGGGGCCGGAGCGGGACCGGGAGCGGCGGCGATGGCGGCAGCGGCGGGCGGGCGCGTCCCGCGGGTCTGCGGGCGCTGCTGATCGCCGCGGTGCGTCCTGCAGGTGAGAGACGGAGCGGAGAACGCAGGGACACGCCGCCTGCCCGCCCCTGTGCGTGTCGGGCAGAGGGACTGTTCCCGGCGGGGCTGTGGGGAGCCGGGGCTGCTTCGGTTCGCTGTAAGGCTGAAGTGGCCGAGGTTGCTCGGTCCTATGTCCTTCCAGTGTTCCGGAGTGTTTGATGTATAGCGGGGGACGGGGAGACACCGCCGCTGTGTTGTACTTTAATTGCTTGCAGATATCCATAAAGCGTCTCGGTAATTCTCTTTGCAGAAGCCTTGTTCGCACTGGTGCAAAATCTCACTTTAATTGTAAGGACTGGCCGGAGTTACCCTCTTGAAGGTAACTCATAAAGGACACATTTTCTCTCTGTCACAGCGGGAAAGCTGCTTATTGGCGTCTATGGTTTGCTGTTTGTCTGTGGGGGTATTTCCTGCCCCTTGCAGTGTGAGATAACAGGACAGCCTGTGTATTTCCGTTCTGGAAGCAGAGCCAGGGAACCTTAACTTGCTGTGTTGCAGGTCTGGTGTTACACGTACCCTGGTAGTGGTTCTTCTGACAGAAGGGTACAGGAGAGCTTTGCCAGTTGCATGTCTTGCTTTTGACGAACAGAGCCTGAGAGTCAGCTTTCCTTCATTATTGCGACCTTGTCAATAAAATCTAATAGGCAAACAAGAGAACCCTTTACTCATCATTTTGTCATAGTGCCACCTGCTCTGCCAAGATCCTGTGCCAGGATCCTCTCCTAGCAGGATCTTGGTTGCTGTTGCTTGCACAGGAAGTTCAGAGTGCAGGCTGCTGGGTTGCAGGTTTTATTTTCTTGGGGTCTGCTACTGGACTGTAAAACATGAAAGGCAAAGTTATTGTTTTATTTGGTCTTATTTTCTCCTTTTAAAAATGAAGTCAATAAAATTTGCACAGGCAAAAGTGAATTTATGGTAGTATCCCTTGAGAAGGTCAAAGGGCAGTTGTGCAGTATTGGCACCTTAAGTTATCTGGATTGTAGTCTAGATGCTGGTCTTAAGTGGATGAGATAAAACTTACCTGGTCCAAATCTCCAGAAAGATAAGCCAGATGTTGCAAAATGGAGGCCACAGACCTTGGGGTTTTGGTTTTGTGTTGTTTGGGAGTTTTTTCTGTGTTGTTTGTTTGTTTTTTTTTTTTCTTCTTCTACATAACATTGCTTCCTGTTAACAATCAATAATGTGGCTAGAGCTCTCACCTTTGACTTTTTCCCTGTCTGCTTATCATCACTGCAGCTTACACATTACCTTGTTTCACCAGAATATGCCAGAAATAATACTTAGCAGTTTCATTTGGGCCCTGAATTTTGGTCACTTTGTTAAAGGATTTGCTAGGAAGTTGCAGTGTAGCTGAGTATACTCACAAGCTTTATTTCTTATTAATGTTGTGCATTTAATTATAGTTTTACAAACTTCTGTAATTACTTGTGGAATTTAGGGATTGTATGTGTTGGGGGAAGAAATATAAAACACCCTTTGTTTCTCTTCTTTGTCTTTGCCTAGTATTTCTTAACTTGATGTAAGATAAAGGTGGAAAAGGCAAGGTCACCTGCCAAGGCATGTCTGCCATGGGAAATCTGGGGATATCAGGCTGCTGCTGGCATTGTTTACCAGTGTGGCATCTCAGTGCTTTAAGCAAGCCTTTTAATTTCATATTTCAAAACTCCAGCAGATTTACTAGAAAGATGTTTGCATCATTTCTTGTGCTATTTTAGTTGTACCTTGGAGGGTTTCACTTCATGTTGTGTCACCTTGTTTCCCTTTAATTAAAATTTTTGGGCTTTTTTTTGAAGGGATCCGTCATTTGGTGTTGCCTGATGAGTGAGTTCTTTACATACACTCCAACAGTGACCACGCAGAACTGACAAACTTCAGCTGGAGGAGAGAAGATGACATCCCTGGGTGCACCACAGAAGGAAATGCATAAACTGACCTTGGATACACCGCAGAAAGAAATATGTGAACTGCTCTTGGACACATCACAGCAGAAAATCAGTAACCCGGTAACTCTTCTGTCTTGTCAGCCATGTCTGCCTTGGGAAATGGGACTTTGCTGTTTTATGTCAGTAGTACTGTTTTGTACAGTGAGGGATGCTACACTGCATCACTCAGGTCTTTGAGGGAGAGTGTTACAGGTGGCATGAAGAGCTGGTGGTGTTTAGAAATTGTGCTGTAAACAAATGGACAGGAGCTCCAAATGAGGGCAGACTTTCTGTCACTCTTGGAAGATAATCATATTTCATGTACAGCTTATATAGGTATCTGGCATTTTTGCAGAATGTGCTGGAAAGTATGATAAGTGTTCTCACTTCTTATTCTCTGTAAACATGGGTGGTGCCTGGCAGCTCTCCTGAAATGTTTATTTTATGGTGCCTGTAGCTTCAGTCTGAACAGAACTTGGAGTCTTTTCTCATAGTTCATCTCTTTAATTCATAATAAATCCTGTTTTCTGCGGAAGACTTGAGCTAACATGATTCAGCAATTGCAAAGACTGGGTTTTACAGAATTTTGTTTGTCTAGCTCAGAGTCTGGGAACTTTTTCTGAAAAATTCTAACATTCTCATGGTCTGTGGTAGCAGCCTGACTTTGGATTGTCCTAAAGGGATGTCCTGAAGCTGTGTCTTCCGTTGTGTCTTACGAAAGGTAGTTCATTTGAACCTGCAGGAAATAGTGTTCTTACCATTCTGTGCTAAACCACTTCAAAAATACTAAAATTTGTAAAGTATTTATGGGGAATGTACAGTAGCACAGACCTGCACAGGACTTCCTTATCTGTTGGAGCTTTGCACTGTCACACTGTTGGGCCCTCAGTGGATCTGATGGTTTATTCCCAGTGTATGGTCACTGCTTGCAAAGTGAATAGAGTTAGGGATGAGGGGGAATAGTTTCAACTTCCTTTACGAGAACCTAGCTGGAAGAGGAAGATAGAAGGTGGAAGAACTGAAGTGCAAAAGGAGAGGGAGGATGGAAGTTAGTAGATGGAGATCTTGGTGAGAAAGGAGATGTGAAGAGAAGGATAAGGAGATGTTTAGGACAAATGACTAGTGTCGGAGAGAGACTAAGAGTCCAGCAAAATTGTGTGGCTGCAAGGGGACTGATCAGTGTGATGGGTGAAAAGACTTAGCAGGAGAATTCAGCTAGAGTTTAGGGATCAAGAGCCTATTGTGGAAAAAAGAATGAGTATTTGGGATGGGACTATGGAGGCAGAGTTGGGAAAGATTGGGCCTATGACTTTGGGGCAGCCTCCAGACAAGGCAGTGAGCAGCCTGTTCTATCAGCCCTTGCTTTGAACAAGGCATTTCATTAGAGAGACCAGAGGTGTCTTCCACCCTCAGCCCTTTTGTAGCAGGGCAGGCTATGGAAATGTCATTGTTTCAGTACATTGTTCCATTAGCAGCAAAACTTGATAGCTTTATTACCGGTTTGAGTTCTGAGATGTATTTCTTCATTACTGAACTGTTCTCAAGTATGCAGAAAATTTACTTTCTTCCTTTATGCCCTTTACTCCACTCATCTGACAAAAAACAATGTCATGTCCCATCTGGTGGGGCAGTTGTCTGATATCCAGAATGCTGGATAAAAGCTTTCATCACAGTACTTTCCTCTGTGAGACCAAAATCTTTCCTTTTGTTTTATGAAAGTTGACTTTTTCTTTTAGGAAGAACATCATCTTCGAGACCTCTCAAACTCAGTTGACATTTACCAGCTTTGGAGCTAAGTTTTGGAGGTCTGGAAGGCAGACAGGATGATGGTAGCTCATGTCATGTGACAAACACTATTCTTAATAAATGAGGAAAAAGAAGTAGAAGAGCATCTTGGGACATGAGGAAATCACATGCACATTCTGTGATGACAAAGTCTCATTAAATGTCTGTGGTATTGCACACAGCAAATGCTCTATTATGGTTTGTAGGTTCCACATCTGAGCTTCTGAAGAGTTGATGGGACCTTTTCCTTTAAATAAATGCATCCTTTTGAATATAAAGAAGTGCTTTTTGCAGCAGTTCCTTTTCAGTAGCATAGAACTTTGTTGGTCAAGTGGTCAAGTCCCAGTATCCCTGACCTGTGCTTCTTTGGTTTGTCTTTGGAGACTGAACCAGTAACTTACTAGTTTATTGCAATAGGTACTGCCCCTCAGGAGCAGAGTGTAAAAATGAGAACAATCAAGATACACTTGTTCTTTTTTTATTATTGTTCTTACTGTTTGAATAAGAATTATCTTCTGGTGTGCAGCTTGTATTTTAAGGAACCAAGCAATTGCCAGTAAGCAAAGGGATTTCACTTTTCTTTCACTTTTAAGACTTAATTAATTTCACATTTTGGTCCTCTTCTAATGCACCTGCTAAACCAATGCAAATGATGAGACTTAACCTGACAATTTGCTTGAAAAGCAAGTTCTGGTTTTTTTTCCTGATGCAGAAGATGACTCTGAATTAGGTTTTATGCAGTGGGTGAGTAGCTGAGGAGGAAGGTGGAGAGTGGGCAGAAAAGGATGTGTGTCTACTGACAGAAACGATCAACACTCTGGATTTAGGCAATTTCTGTTGTTATTCCTTTTTTCTCACAGATTAAAAAAATATGTGTCAGCAAACACATATTCTTTTCACATCTGCCTGTTTCATGCAATGGTCTATATATTTTAAAAATATGTCTCAACTTGTTTTATGGTTTTATGGTCCAATATTCTATTCAAGTGTAGTAATTCCAATGTGTTTGTTATTTTTGTTGTTAAATTGCTGGAACTCTTGTTTGAAATGATGCTTCATTTCAAGCATATCCTAAAATCTTACAAACTTCCAAAACCAACCTTGACAAAATTTCCTGTCAGTTAACCAGAGTAAAAGCAACATTTTCTACCATTTACTTCCTTTTTCAATCTGAAGCCTATCACACATGATGAGGTATAGACTTACTGCTTTGCTTTTGGGCCAGGCACCTAGGAACTTCCACAGTTTAATGTTAAGATGCTTCCCATCCCTTCCTCATGGCTGGATGATCAGGATAGAGCTTCTGTGCATGTCTTGAGTCTTTGCCAGGGAGCTGTGCCAGTATGTTTGGGGCTTTTATCCTAACTCACATATCCCTCCCTATGGCTTAACAGCTCTCACCATGCTGCCATTTCAGTTTAGTGTAACATCCATATGTTACCTTCTCCAGCTATTGATAAGGAAGAAAAGATAGTGAGGCTTTGAGCCAGACTGCATACTCTATACACCATAAAATCCAAGACTCTTGAACAGGGCTGTTTCAGTGCACTTTGCAGTTCTTAGCTCATTAGGATGAGGTATTTTGTTGTGTTTGTGTAGGTTTTACTAAGACACTCTGTGACATAGTCTCTTCCTATCATTGTTTTCTCTAAGGGAGCAAGGACAAGCAAAAAGGCAGCTCCTGTAGTCTAGGGTCAGGGGAGTTGTGGAAGTTGCCTTCTGGTAGCAGCAAAGGGCTGATAATAGCCAGCCCTTGGGAATGACCTAATTTGAAGTGAATCCTCTCTATGTTTTATGAATAGTGAGGCAATAAAATATTACAACTCTTCATTTGAGAGCTAAGAATGGGAGGATGGAAAATTTAGTTTTAATTTTATCCGAAAATCTTGGTTTTCATAGGGGAAAATATGCCAGGTTTTCCCTTCCTGATGTGGTTTCTTTTATATTAAAAGCTGGTTGTGTTTCTTTTAATGTTGTAGAGCATTGTATAATTAAGAATTAGAATACTAATTTTTAAACTTTTTTGGGTTTTTTTGCCTCCATCACAAAATGGTTATAGAATATTTTTTTCTTTCTTTTTTTCCTTCTTCCCTCTTCTAGGCCATTCCATATGTTGGGACAATACATGGTGGCCTTGTTCCTGGAGAGAAGATTGTGATACAAGGAACTGTTCTTGATGATGCGGACAGGTAGGGGCTGTGTTGTCGTGTTTTGCAGTGTCACCATCTGAGCAAGAATGTAATGGATGAAATGCATCCAGGGGTCCTACTTAGGAAGGCACATAAAGGCTTGATCTAAATAGCATCAGATTGAATGCAGGCTTAAAGGGTAATTTTGAGACTTAAGAAAATTGATAACTGAATACGTTGTGTGTAGGAATTAACTTAATCAGGGATAAGGAGGTATGGACTAATGATTGTGCCCAGTAAGGGGGTTCTGTTCCCTGACCTTATTCAAAGTTCGTTTGATATATTCTGCTGAAGGTGATGGTAGGGAAGGTGGTGAACACAGTAAGTGAAGAGTTTACATCATATGAATGATGACTATTAAATAAATTAAAACATTTATATTCACTGCAGTAGATCACGGAAGAACCTTTCACAGCTATATAGGAAGAGAGGAGGACAAATGTTTGTTTGGAGATTTTTTCTAATCCAATGACATTCATTGTGTCTGCCTGTTCTGAGGCTCCACAGTAAAACAGAAATGTACTGAGTCTTTAGGTGAGTTCTTGAGAGACTGAGCTGAATGTGCTTTGTCTTATTTTTACAATTAGGTTCCAGGTGGATTTACAGTGTGGCAGCAGCATAAAGCCCCGAGCTGATGTGGCATTTCATTTCAATCCCCGCTTCAGAAGGTCTGGCTGCATTGTTTGCAACACACTGGAGAGGGAGAAGTGGGGCTGGGAGGAGATCACTTATGAGATGCCCTTTGAAAAAGGAGAGTCATTTGAGCTTCTCATCATGGTTTTAAAGGATAAATTCCAGGTGAGTCTGGGTTGATCCTTCATCTGTAGCCACTGTCAGGCCAATAAAGTAGAGGTATTTTGTATAATTGAAATAAATATTGGAAGTCTAGGTGTCTCTTACCTCGGTACAGTCTAACTACAGAATAGTGTAGAGCTTTTCTTTAAAGAGATGTAATTAAATCAGGTCTTTAATTTTGTATTGCTTCCCTCCAAACTAGATGAGTAGGCAAGGAACTTCCTGCCATTGTTAGTGGCTACTCCATCCTTCCCTTTGTATGTGCAAAGAGCTAGTCTTGGGATAGACTTGTTCTGTGACTACTGTAAGACAGTCTTTTTGGAGGGGACATGTGAGATGTATTTTTTTGCTCTGTTAAACTGCAATAATAGATTCTGTTACATTGATAATACTACACTGGTAAGTGATCAGGTGTTAGAAACAAAGGTGTGAAATACAAATTTTTTAGTGTAGACAATCTCATAGTGATGGAGAGACTGAATCATGGATGAGCTTAACTTAGTTGATCTGATATTTCTGGGATGCTCCTAGGAGTGTTTTGTACCAAATTGTTTCTGTACCAAACCTGTGTAAACCAGAGATCTGTGCATACAAGTTGATACATGGCTGGTGTAATGTATATTTAACACAGTTTTTTTGTTTTCTTTCCTGTCTCTTTAGGTGTCTGTGAACAAAAAGCTCTTGCTGCTCTACAACCACAGAATTAGCCTTGAAAAAATAGATACTCTTGGAATATATGGCAAAGTGAAGATCAAAACCATAGAGTTTGTTTCTAAGGTAAATTGTATAGATAGTTGACTTGTTTGATTCATTTTCTCTGTCCTGCTAAACTCCATAGGAGGATTTATGGTGAAAGGAAAGGAAGGAGAAGCAGCTACACAGTCCAGTGTTAGAAAGGAGGTTTTGGTTTTCCCCACATTTCAGCATGTGGCTCTCATGAGGATTTCTGTCTTCCTGTTTCAGTCTTGCATTTAGGAGCAAGAAAGTGACAAAAGTTTAGGGCTTACAAAGTTGACAGGACAGATGCTATAAGAATTGATTGGATTTATAGTCTAGGGGTGGATTAGACTTTCCAAATATTGCAGGGAACTCCAGAATGAACTCTTGAGTATTTAGTGCTTCTAAGTGACAATTTTAGCCATGTCTGTAGCTTTTTGCTTGGCTTTGAGATGCCAAGGTCAGTCACAGCTGGAGCTCCTGGTGCACAGTGCCCTGTTTTTCCTGCTTAACTGACCGAGTTGTGGAACGAAGTCAGAAGTGTACATTTATGGGGATGAGAAGAGGTATTCTTTCTCAGACTTTGTAGCTTGACTTCGCGTGGACCAAACTGCAGTGAATCCAAAGTGAAGGCTGTGCTGTGCCTCCTCTCAGCTGCCAGCTCTGCTGCTGATAGTAAACTAACAGGGAGTTTTTCCCTGTGCAGAAGGAGAGATCCTTTTGTTCTGTAAAGTTAGACTTTTAGAACAGAAACTGAAAGTCTCTTTGGTGCAGCCTTCACTACATTGTGGGCAAAAGCTTTTGGCTCTTGCTGCCAAATATCAGGTCTAACTCAGGTCAGCAGACTAATAATTGTTTTGGTAGGAGGCGAAGCTGAGCATAAAGAAGTCTAAGCGTTAAACATAGGTCTGCTATGTTTAAAGATCATTTGCATTTGATAAGTCCCATCACTTGGCCTTGGGCATGTTGCCAGAATAATATTCCTGCAGAAGCTGTCTGCATCCTGATCTTGGAGGACTGATTGCAAGAAGAGCTTGAGGGCAAGCAGGTGCTGTACGTTGGTTTCTGACTCAAGCACAAAACATACACTTAGTTTAATCTGTGGCTGCTGATGCTGTATGCTTTGTGGAAGGAAGGAATGGAGAAAGGTGATTCTTTCCTTTTAATCTTTGCTTCTAAAACACTTTTCTAAGGAGGAAGTTGGATGTTTGTATTGAAATAAACAACCTGAAGACACAGTCTTCTAGGGCTAAGCTGGAACTGTCTCTGCCATGGCCATGTTGCTTGCCTGTCCTTCCTGTGCGAAGGGACAGAGATGTAGAGGGCTGCTTAGAATCCTGAGAACCCTGCTGTGTGGACTTGCCATACTGGTATTTCTGCCCTAGTGAGGAATACTCTGGATATCCTGAGATCATGAGGGCTTGACAGTGCTCTGATTATTAAATAAAGATTCAAATTGTAATGAGGTGATCTTCAGCAATCTTGATTTGGCTTCAGCAGCTGGTCTTCAAAACTTTTCTGTAGTTTGTAGGGGTTTCTGCATTTTCTATAGGGGTAGGTTTGTAGGGATTTCTGTCTTTTTCATGGACACAGCCCTAGATTTCCATCTTAACAGTTCACCGTTCAAAGCATGATGATCCTTACATTGTTCTAAACCAACTTTATGCTAAAGTTATATGATGTTAGCAGTGACACCTCAATATCTCTCTTTCTGCAGTCTTTACAAGGCTCTCAGCCATCGTCTCTAGGAGTAACAAAGATAATCGCAGAAAATGTACGTATGTTTGTACAAGGTTGAATGAATCTCCTTGTTGTCTGATAAGCTAGATAATGTTCTTTTCTTCTCTTGTAGGGGGAAATGCCAAATGGTTCACAGTTGGTAAGTGTTTCCTGTAGATTTGTGGCAAGTGTAGAATAAAAAAAATCAAAAATACTTCATTTATTCATGAAAAGACATGCATAAAAGACAAGAAGAAAGGAATTGGCAGTCAGCTGGAGAAGGATCATCAGTGAGGTTTTGTAGAGGGTAATCCTCTTCTCTGCTGCTGGTACAGATGAGACTATTGTTAAATCATTTAGAAAACCCAAAAGATAAAACAGCATCCATTACCATAAAAAAAGAAATTAAAGGTGAAGTATCTGAAGTTTTAAAGGACCGAGTCATATTCAAAATTTTTTCTCAAATAGGCATACTTTGTTTTCTCTGCCTTAGGGAATACCTGCAAAGCAGAGTATTCTGTAGCCATATTATGTTAAAGTGTGGAACTTGTCTGCTACATCTTCCTCTTGCTGACAGATCCCTGCTTACACTTGAGGTAGCTGCAAATGCAATGCAAGCATTGCATCTTAGGGGTGGAACTTGCACCCAGCTAACATGGAGTATAGATGGAGTGAGTGCTCATCCTTTTGCAAAAACCTGTACAGGTGGACTGTATCCACACTGGACAAGGACCACACTCAAACTGAAAAGGGGTTGAAGCCAGGAATATATACAAGTAGAATTTGTGGAGAAGGTGAAGTTGCAGTGAGTGCCATAATTTTAGATGCTTTATCACTTGACAGCCTGCCTTCTTCAGTCTTGTTTTCAAAACCAAGTAACACACAATATTGTAATTTGCAAGTGGTGGACTTCAGCAAAAACATAAAAGTGAAGTGCTTTCCCTTCTTTTCCCTGGTAAAAATAGCTTCTAACACAATGAAAAATAAGACAAATAAAATATTTGCACTGTCTATCATTACGAACTGCTGCCAAGAGGATGGAACATTTCATGACTCTACTTCTAGTACTTGTGTGACCATGGGACAACACCACACCTTAGCATGAGTTTTACTCTTTAAAGCACAACTGATACTTCTAGAGATTAGAAGTCAGGTATAAGTCTGAATAATTATGTGATATGAATTTAAACTTTTAAATTTTTTATTTTATTACAGGGAGTTTCATGCTTACTTTTTCCTTCTTTTTTTTCTTTCTCTTTCTTCCCCTCCTTCCACCATTAGTGGTGGCAGAAGTGGTTGTAAATAATGTTTGTTTTGAACTCAAGGTGGTAGTCTAAATTAAAACCCAATAAATACAGTGATGTATTTATCTCAGTGTAAGTTTTCCACTCTAGTATTAGGATTCCACAATATGCTGGTAGGAATAACTTTAGCTGTAAGTGCAGATTTGCAACTGTAGGCCAAAATTTCTTCCTGCTATAGTAAAGCTCAGCTTGTATTAAAAAAAAAAAAAAGTAAGTCACAGTCAAAATTTTTAATGGGGGTGTACTTTCAGGGTGTTCCTTACATTGGGAAACTTGATACTGCACTTCGTCCAGGATGCACAATTGCCATTAAAGGAGAAGTGAATAAAAACCCAAAGAGGTATGTGTTACTGATTTTTTTCTTTTCTGTTATTTAATTGAGGTGCTCTGAGAATGCATAGGCTTTTCTATGCCTCTGTATATCCTTACTCACATGCAACTTTGCATCTGAAATCATCTGAAACTACAGTGCAGTTTCCTCAGGAACCAGCAGGATTACCGCTTCAGAGAAGACTTAAAAAAGCAGCTCTGTTGTGAAAAGTAAAGGTAAAATCTGAGTGTCTTACCTGCTAAATCTGTGTCATTCACAATTTTCTGTGTTTGTTCAGGGTTTTCCATTGTGCTGGAAGTGTGAGCAAATGTACTGTACAGAGAGAGCTTTTATTCTAAAGAGATCCAAGAGTAAGGATCTGGCAGAAATAGGTGAAACATAAGTGAGGCGAGTTGCTGGTGTGCTCAAATGCTGCATGTTATAATATTTCTCTGACAAACCTGCTTGGTATAAGCATGAAGGTGCCTAACTGACAATAACTGAGTGATGAAAATGATGAATTGAGTGATTAAGAAGGATGGAGCACTTCTCCTAAGAGGAAAGGCCAAGAGAACTGGGATTATTCAGCCTAGGGAAAAAATGCTTCAAGAAAACCGAATTGTGGCTTTCCAGTACATGAAGGGTGCCTATGAGAAACATGGAGAGAGACTATTTGGAAGAGCATGTAGTGACAGACAAGGGGGAATGGCTTCCAACTGAAAGAGAGTGGGTTTAGGTTAGATATGAGGAAGAAATTCATTACTGTGGGGGTAATGAGACACTGGAACAGGGTTCCCAGATAAATTGTAGATATCCCATGTCTGGCAGTGTTCAAGGCCAGGTTGGGTGGGGCCTTGAGAAACCAGGTGTTGTGAAAAGTGTCCCTGCTCATGGCAGGGGGGTTGGAACGAGATGAGCTTTAAGGTCCCTTCTAACCCAGGCTGTTCTCTGATTCCATGGAAGCTGATAGGGGAGTATGAGCAATAATTTTGATAGCAAATTAGGAACAAAGGGTTGCAAAGAACACATTTTCCAAACACGAAATGAAGCTCCGGGAGTAGGGGAGCACAACACAGTCAGAATGGAGCTGAGCAAATGTCTGTGCTTCAGCATGCCCTTTACTTGAAGGGTGGTTTTGGCTTTGCAAAAACATGCCTAAAAAATGAAGCAATTAATGAGAAATGAAAGTGATGAGAAGCACATTTTCACATTGTATGTGTGTATTGCACTCCTGCTTCCTCAGGGCACGTTTCTTCCCTGCAACTGAACAGCATTCAGAATTCATACTGGAATCCAAGGTCTGGAATCCTTATCCACAAAGTTTGGATGGATTTCAGATTAAATAGGATAATTAATACTTGGAGAGTAGCATTTCTTTTCCTTCTTTTGGCTTGAAAAGTTTATTAGCACTTTTCAAATGCTGAATGTGCTCAGATGCGTATAAGCATGAGGAGGCTTTTGTCTGCTTTTTATGTTTATGCTTTTAAACCTTTATATTTATATAGAGTTTATAAGTTGTTTCATGTCTTTTGCTCAGTTCGCACAGCTGTAGATGTTTCTTTTCCTTGGTGAACAAGAGAACATCGAACATCACAGCTTGGAAGTGTTGCAATATTTCCTATCTGGACTGAGTAATTCTCAAAGAGGGCAAAAATCTGACAGCTGGAGCTAATTTGGGTGGGGAGGAAATATTTTTTTCTTCAAATGCAGCAAGGTCTTTGCCACAGGTTGAAACATTAATTTGAATTTAAGTAACTGTTCCCTCTGATCACCCTTCTCCAGAGCTCCCCTTTAGTAACCCTGTTTGGTGGGTATGTCTGAGATGGCAGAGTATTCATTCAGCCTGGGCAGGGCTTTGCTGTTTGCAAAACAGTATTTTGTATGCGTGGCATCCCAGCAGTCTTAAATGCATGGAAAGAATCCTTGAACTTTTCCTTAGAGTCCAACCAATTTGTTGGCAGAAAGAATATGATTTCTTTAGGTAAAACAAAGCCTCCCACTCTGCATTGCCTGAGTGGAAGAGGTGGGGGAGCAGGCAATGCTCCTGTGAGATTGCTGCTGCCTAGTACAGTAGGGGAGCAGCTCTCAGCTCAATAGCTTCTTGTCTGAGACAGAAAGCTGTGAGTGATGAGGTGGATCTAGCAGGGTCATGTCCTACATTTGCTGCCTCCAGCAAAGGGTTCCTTGCAGAGAAGACAAGTGCATGCTGGCTGCCTGCCTGCTTGGTTCTTCAGGTGAATCACAGCCCTGGCTCCCAAACAGTCTGAGTATTGGCTAAAGACTTGGTAAATGGCATTGACTGTGCTGTCATGTCTGTAAACCCTTGGGCCAGTAAACTGTAAAAAAATATCTTCCAGCTTTGCTATAAATCTGAGACCAAGTGGATCAAAGGACATTGCTTTACATCTGAATCCCCGAATGAAAAATAAGGTTTTTGTAAGAAACTCCTACCTTCATGACAGCTGGGGGGAAGAAGAAAAGGAAGTTGCTAGCTTCCCTTTTAAACCAGGGATGTACTTTGAGGTAAGATTAACTGAAAGTGTATCAAACTGAAAAATCTACCAAATGGATTAACATTGATGCTTAAATGTCCTGTTATTAATACAGATTTAAATAAAACTGCTATTCCTGCATTTCATTTTTTGAAACTACTTAGGATTAAATGGGACCATAGAGAGCAGAGATTTGTCTTTATTTAGTAACAGTTTTAAGTAGTTGCAAAAATTCAGCCTGTGCTAAGAGCAAATTTGAGTGAAATTCAGTTGGACATGATGATCCTCATGAATCCCTTGCAATTTAAGTTATTCTATGATTCTGTGAATTTCAGCGATGCCCCATTTTTGTTTTTAAATGTTGCTTTTGCATGAAAAATTCTCTGTTTACAGAAACACATCTTGCCCAAGTTTATGCTAGGTCATCAGATTGTTTTCCACATCTTACCTGAACTGTTTCTCTTCTTGCTTTCCAGCTGATAATTTTCTGTGATACCTACCAGTTCAAAGTTGCTATTAATGGTGTTCACACTCTAGAGTACAAGCATCGTTTTAAACACCTTGAAAAGATCAACATGGTGGAAGTCACGGGAGATGTTCACTTGTTGGAAGTGAGGAGCTGGTAGTTCTTTTCAATCAGTACTAAAAGAATTTAACCTCTTCTAATGACAGTGCCTCCTTGTCAAGTACAAACAGGTGCTGACTCATGCTGAGCCTGCCTTTAATCTAGCTAGGCTTTTGCACTTGCCTCTTTTTAGGCAAGTATCGCTAACTGCAAATTTAAATCCTTCTCTAGTTTACAGTTTCCTGGCAAGCTAAGTCAATGTTTGCTCAGATAAATCTCCTGTATTACTGAACCTAGCAATATGAAAATGCTGCATCATATTGTGTGTAACAACTGCACTCTGTGTGTTAAGTTAAATTACCATTTGGCATTCCTTGATATGATCCATTCAATATTGTGAAGTAGAAATGAGACTGGAATAGGATCCAAAGATACAGTTATCCACCTCCAAAGGGATGTTTATAGTTTATTTAAGAGAGAACTATGGATTATAATTTTCTATATCTTAATTTATGTTAGCACCTATAACCTTTAAAGTGAGGCTGGATTAAGCAAACAATTGACCCCTTACTTCTGGCAAAGGTCAAAGAGTTTGATCGTACCTCTTAGCCTGCTGCTGCAGTAGCACCTTCTCTGACACCTATGGTTATGTTACCTCCTGCTTACAAGGGCCCAAGTTCTCTAGCTTTTAGTTTTCCAAAGTGAAACATGGGAAAGTGTTGTAGCTGGTTTTGATTATATGAACATCTGAAAGCTTGTTTGATCTGAAGTGGCTCCTAACTGGCTTAAGAATCCTTAGGGTCTGAAGAGGATGTCTGTGGGTTTCATTTTTAAAATATGTCTAAATACAGGTAGTCCAGGTAGGGTTTCAGCTGAAATGGCACTCGATTACTCAGCAAGGGACTAGAGAATGGATCATTTTTTCAGTCTTGTATTAAAATACTATCTATGTGAAATTAAACTGTTCTATTCAGTTTTCCATACAAATGTCAACCTTTTATATTCTTTTTAAAAATAAGTTACTACTGGTTGTCAATATATGCCTGAAGGATCCCTGTATATCTTAAGACTGTTAAAACTGAAGCAATTTCAGTAATAAAGACTGAAGACTTTAAAAGATCAGATTTAATGTATAAAAAGCATCAATAAAAGCATATGTGAACTCTGCTTTTTTCTAAGTGATCCCTTTTTGGTTTATTATTTTGGTTTTTTTGTTATTGTCTTACCAGTATCTCCAAGTTGGCAAAGTGACCCTGACTGGAGAACCATTTCCACATCAAGGAATTGGTGATCCACAGAGCAGTTAACCTGAGCAGGCACTGGGGCTGGGCTGTGTTGGCCTTCAGGACAGTGCTGTGCTGTACGTACCCCTTGGCTGCAGGGTAAACTCATTGGCACTGAGGAGCTGGTAGGCAGCTCCTCATGGCACTAACACCACTTGTGTGTCCTTGCCTTCTGCCAAGAGTTCAGCAGATGTTCTCTTGGGAATGTCCTTTTTGTTTGACAGCAGACACAATTAACAGTTTTAAGAAAATCCTGTAAGAGCTTGATGTGGTAATCTTTCTGCATATTGGATCTGTATGTTGCGCTGCACCCAACTGGCTGTATTCCCAGCACCCAATGGAATGTAAGATTATTCTCTGTGCAGTGTCAGTTCTACCCTGTTGGATTTTAAACCCTATTTTACAGAGTCTGAGTGCCTTTCTTAGTCCCAGTTTAATGAACCAGTACCTCGTGGTGCAAAACAAGTAGTAATTTTTTGGGTAAATTCATTTTCATAGCGAACAATTTATTCTTGAACTTTAGCTAATTAGTAGCAGTTTTAAAGACTGTAAAACAGATTTATCTCCTACATGAATCATAGTTTCTAGGAACTTCTTTTTCAGTATCTTCAGTGAGTATACTTTTTACTTCCCTACAGATGACAGAAAGAACCAGATTCTCAGGATTGCAGTGCATGGTCCAGTGAGGACCATGCTTGGAGCACGAGAGCCCCTCCACTGGGACAGTAACTGTATATCCCAAGCACAGTGGAATTCAGTGAGTCTCACATGTTGTCATTCAGGATTTGTTCATAGCTTGTGTCCGGTTTCCCAGTGTTAAGAAAAGAGCAGTTAAGGAAAAATCATAAGAGAAGTCCCCAGTCCATCCAGAAATGATAAAGCCAGATTCTTAAAATATTTTATTAAAAAGTTAAAATCTTGTCTCTGATAAAAATTGTTATGACAGTTTGCCTATAAGGCCTGAATGCATGAAGCTAACGCCATTCAGACAAAATTTGAAAATGAAGGACATAAACTTAGAAGTAGCTTTGGAGTGGTTCTCCCAAAATTACTTCCAGTTGTTGAATTGTCTTCTGACACTGCTGTTCAACTTCTTCACATTCATCTAGAAAAAGAAATTAAGCAGAAATTAATTAGAGCATTGACTACAAGGCTGCCTGAGGAAGGCTTCATCACTCATCAAGGCTAGAACCATTCTCAAACACCATATATAAAATTATTATTCAGAAGTATTTTGTCACTGAACTAGGCAAACTCTTTCTACTAACACTGATCTAAAACTTGTACATGGGGAGATGTGCACAGGCTACAAAACTGAAGAAACCAATGTAATTTAACTGAAATTCATGAGTGTGTTTGACATAATCTATTTTAGTTTCCATTTTGAGCAGTATACAAATTCATAAGATTTTACAGCAGTTATAAAAATGAGTCTGTCTAAATCTTTGAAATAAGTCACCCTTCACTAATGCCAGTTCAGAACATTACCTTCCATAAGCTCAGCTAAGAATGGAATAGATTCTGGTAGCAGGACCAGGTAGTTCTCCTTCAGTTTTTGTGCAACTTCTATCAAAGCAAGCAGGGCGGCAAATCGGACCTAAACAAAACATTTACGTAAGGAAATAAACATTACAGTGTAATTCCCTGTTTTCCCCCACCCCTACCTTCTTTCCATTCATTATAAGGTTATGATCTTTCATTACTGAAGGGAACTAGCTTTGAGCTAATTTAAATAATAACATCTGGGTTAACATAATGGCAAATAAAAACAGGTTGCAAGAAGCAGGTAATGTTGCTGGAAGTTATTTGATATAATGGACTTTAACATCCTGTCAGAATGCCATTTCCACTGTATCAGGGCTTAGCTCAGCACTATGAAAAACCCAAGTACACTCCCTTGACATCTATAACCTGTCAATAGGAGCCTTGACAAAACTGTATGAACAGGTCTGAAAACAGATTGTCTTCCAGTTACCCCTCTAAAATGCCCCTGTCTTCATACACAAATAATGATCTCTTATTCCAACTGATACCAAATCTTCAAAAAGCCCAAACCCCACAGCATGAAGGACATGGAATACTGACTGCTTACAGCAAGAGCAGAAGAGCATGTTGCACCCATCTCTACAAATTGGGAGCAGCACCAGTATTTTAATTTAGGCTAGTATTTCAGCAATGACTTGGTTAATTCACTTCTGATTTTCACTTCTGATTTTGGGGGCACCGTTCCCATTTTCTAGCACAACAAAGAAACCCAGTTCAAATTCTGATAGTTCCCAACCTTAGGAGAATTGTGCCTTGTCTTCAGCAGGATCTGGTAGTTCAGTGGTTTCCAAAGAGAATCATCTGCCATTGCCACTGAAAACTGAGCTATGCAGGGTATCAGGTGTTCTGTCACTCTTTCCTGGAACTTCTCATCTCCTCCAAGCACATTTTCTAGCTGTGGAAGTAAAACAGATCCAGGCTCAGATAAACCCAGCCAAAAATACTTCTTGCTTTGGCTTTCAGGTACTCAAGTCAAAGCTCATCAGTGGGAGTGCACTGGTCTGCAAGAACTCAGTAATATGCATAAACCTTATAGAATTAAGACATTTAAACAAAGGATTAAAAAAAAAATCAGTAATTCAGAGCCTTAGGCAAAGAAATCAATCTGTCTATGGCCCAAAGGCATGTTTTTCTGGACTTGTCAATACCTGATCGACCAGAGGCTGCATCAAGGTTTCTGCTCTTTCTTTACTCAGGAACTTTTGGGTGTCAAACAGGAAAAGCTTGTGCAGACAGTCCACGGTGAACTGCAACAGTAGACAGCTCTTTTCTGTGTTATTGTCAGAGTCAAAGAAAGCTTCATCTACACACCAGCCAAGGAGAAGAAAAAAAGTATCATCAACAGAATGAAAAGACAAAACTTCCCCCTGCAGGATGGGCAAATAGTTTCCCATAGAAAATAATAACACCTATTTTTTGCCCAAGAAAGCACAGGAGTCTGAATACACCAGGTAGCATGCAAGAGAAGTCAATGAATGAAAAAGAAAAAAGTAAAAAGAGAAACAAGTCTCCTTGTTTCTACACAATTTCATACTCGGGGAACTCACTGGGACTGTCATGGAAAATTTTCATCTGGTCTCAACCCTGCAATAACAGCCCATGCCCATGGATAAAAAATGTCCTTTGCTTCCATCAGAGAAAGATTTCTGATTTACCAAAGGAAGTAAAAAGAGAGAAATTAATTATGTGTGCTGTGAAATAAATCCTGTAAGACGAACCTTTCCGCAATTAAAATTAACCTCTCGGCAACCAAGACTAAGCCCCTCTGTAGCCAGCAACTGACAACTTACCAGTTTTAGAAATGTTGACCTGGTTCAGTGTCTCAGCAAAAGGCTTCACTAAATGACCAGCAAAGAGGGTGAAGAGACCCTTGAGCTTGTCTGCAATGCAGTCTGCTATTCGGTGGAATGTCAGCAGCCTGTCCCTTAGGGTAGCCTCTGTTTTGGACCAATCAAAGAGCTGAAAGTGAAAGGCAGATTAGCTGTTTCCTGTGTCTGTGCACTGGAAAACACAAACATGCTGATGCAGATGACTTACTTTTAGACTTCTTACCTTGAAGAAGAGGGGCCTGAAAGAAGCCTCGGAAAGTTTCATAACCATACTGACTAGACAGTCAATAATGTAAGCCTCTATCTTACCAACTTCCTCTAAATCATCCTAGAAAAATCAGAAAACATAATTCTAAGTTTGAAATGTAATAATTTGAGCTTTCAAAGCACATTTTATTTTTGTCTATTTCAGATTAAATACTTAACTACCATGTTTTCTACCATAAAACCAATTTGAAACAGAGTATCTGATACCCAGAATTTCAGAGCACGTATACAATGCAATCTACTAATCTTTTTTTTAAACAAGTGACAGAATTGGCATGTAGAGAGGTGCAGCTGCTGCTTATACTCCCAATCAAGCTACCTCAGCATGCTCTGTTCGGAAGTCCAAGACTTTCATGAAAAATGCTGTCAGTTCAGGCTGGTGGGAGATCAGGTGCTCCTTCTCCATACCAGCAATGTGCTCCTTCAAAATGTTCATAAGGGGACCCAGGCAGTTCTGGAAAAACAAAAGCAAAGACAACTGTGATATTGACAGTAACTGAGAAACATAACTAGAGAATTGGATTTATGTACTTCATGCATTTACCCACTGAAACACTGATGATAATATAAAAACTATGGTAGATTTGGCTGAGATGGAGTTAATTGTGTTCAGAGCAGCTCACATGGTGCTGTGTTTTAGATCTGTGACCCAAAACAATGCTGATTACACAGCAGTGTTTTAGCTACTGCTGAACAGTGCTTGTGAGACTTCCTTTGTTTCTCACTCTCCTACCAGAGTGAGCAGGTTGGTGGTGGCCAAGGCACTGGGAGGGGACACAGCTGAACCAAATTTTGGTCTGCTTGTTTCTTTTTTTCTTCTCCTTTATCACGGTACTAAAGGATGAAGAAAACCCCTTACCTTGCGGGTATGCAGCACTTCACTGTAACACTTGGTAACTGCAGGCAGGAGTATTCGGGGGGCCAGCCTTGTTGCTAGGATGGTTTTCAGTGTTGATACGCGGACACTTATCTGGGAAGAAGGACCAAACTCGGCCACAATCTTTTCCAAGCGGACAACCTGTGAGGATTTCCAACAGAAGTTAGGCCTACTTAGCAACTTAAGAACTTACAGTAGTTGTGTGCTGCAAATGTCAGACGGGTTTTGCTGTCTTCACCACTTGGAACACCTTACATTAAGCTGTGTACAAAGCCTCACTGTCTTCAGAAGACAAGCACTGAAAAATGCCCATGCCAGCAGCAGAGAGTTAGAATGACTCCAACAAGAGTGTTAGATACACATTTGAGGAGATGGTGGATATTACAGAATGGTCTTTAGTGAGTCATCTCCCTTTCCAAAGAGGCAAAGAAAACCTATTTGAGGGAGGAGAAGGATATGCTCTTACATTCTGTATCTGAGTTAGCTGCATAAGAAAGTGAGTAGAAAAGTAGTGTGCTATAAGCTTTCACATAGTTGGTACACACTCCTATTTCAGTTTCAGAGGAAAAAAGAAATCTCTACAGCTTCTGGGATCTGGGCAGGTCGTGTCCCCCTTTACACACCTGTAGGAATCACAGAGCTCACCTGCAACAAGCACTCCAAAAGGTAAGGACTAAGGAAGTGTGGCAGTGTTTCTGCAACCTTTAGCAGAGCAGTGATGGCACTCAGTAGGTAAATCTCATTGGAGACCAGCTCCTTCTTACTTTTTAAAGTCTTCAAGAGTGCTGGCATCAGCCTGTGAATAACCAAAAATAAACAGAGAAAGGTGAAATAACTGACCATTTGGAGCAATGCTTCCAATCAAATAAATCCATCTGTTAAGCCTGCAGGGACAATTATCACAAGAATTTTTATATCCTTATTTGAGAAAACTCAGTATTCTGGACTCATTGCCTTATTTTATTTTGAAGCTAATGAAGGATATTAGATTTAGAATCACAGAATGGTTTGGTCAGAAGAAATCTTTAAAGATCATCTGGATCAACACCTTTTGCTCTATCAGGTTACTCAAAGCCCTGTCTTTAGTTTAAAGATTTAATGACAGTAAGAGACATATTTGTAAAGAAATGAAACAGTGTTTCAAGGAACAAGTTAGATACTTGGATGGTTCTTGAATAGGGAGAATAAAATAATGAAGGGTTTTCATCTGTACTCGTTCTCATGTTTTTAAATGCAATCTGTTCTACAGAAAAAATACAGACCATGGCCTGATTTTTCTAAAGCCATAAAGATTGCCTCTCTAGTGACAGCAGCAGACTCCATAAGGAACTCTACTGTGCATTATAAAAGTCTTGCAATTTTCCCCAATAGTTTCTTAGTTATGTGACCACAAAGCACCTTCAAGCACTAGAGATAATTTTAATCTTGTCTACACAAAACACACACAGGGGCAGACTGCCATCTGGCCTTCATCAGCATTCCTTTAGTAATGCATTTTGGTGTAACTAATTCCTGCTGCAGTTGGTTCTGTTAAGAACCCAAGAGTACCTTGGAAGCTGAGGTATCGCTTGGGCTTTCAGTGTACAGGTGACTTCAGCTATACAGAGCAAAGCACTTCCCATCACATTTTTCTCCTCCTTCTCTGAAGAAATGAGATCAATGGCAGTTTTGAGAACAGGCACAAACGGTGCTGGATTTTCTGTGCCAAAACCTTTGCAGAGCAGCTTGAGGCTGAACAAAGCAGTCTGCCTGTTGATGGCTTGCTCCTCCTCTTCCTCCTTTCTTCTACACTTGACAATGGCAATGAGCTCAGGAACCAGCTCTAAGAGCTGCACAATCTGAAAGGACAGGAGAACACACACATCAGATATACAGTTTGAAACTCAGGACCTGCAAGGCAGCTGTGGGCAGGTAGCCTTTGTGTCACTGCTCAAGAGCCTCTGCCAGGTTTGGCACTGGTATTTGACATCTTTACGCAGGGCCAAGCACTTGCACATCAATCTCCCTCTGTGTTTTTTTGCTAAAGGAACTGGGTTTAGCTCCTTTGCCTCACCTGGCTCTTCTGCCACTTGGTGCGCTGCTGCACCTTGTTGTTCAGGAGGTCCATGGCCTTGCGTCTCACGGAGGGCAGCTGGTTCTTCATCAGCCCCCCAATGACAGGGATGAAGGTTTCTGTTGGCAGTAAGGCATTGACCTACAAGAAAACAAAAAACAGTACCAAAAATGTTTTTGCATGCACTGTGACATGGCAGTCTCCTAATAACTTCCTGATAACTCTTTTCAACTTCCCTCATGGGTTTCAGGATCAAAGAAGAGAGGACAAGCCACCAATGCTGTGTTTGAGGCACACAAAGCAAAAAGCAGCTAGTCTGTGTTCACTGGCTGCTAAGCAGCCATTATCCACTAGCTCTGATATTTCCTCAGCAAGTCTGGTCTCGTGAGCTATCCCTCTTTATCCAAAATAATTCAGCCAATGCCCTCTGCATGTACATCATGAAAACTGGAATATGCTTTACAGGTAAAAAAAAATTCTAAGCTGTTAAAAGATGTATGTTCTGACTTATGCAACAAGACAGCCACTCAAATTCTACAAATATATTTCTAATCCGAAAAAACAGTAAGATGAAAAGTGTAAGGATTCAATTTCATGTAGAAATATGCAACAGCATTAATTAAGTCATTTTATGAGTTAATAGTGAGAAATGCTGGCAAGAGCCATTTTTCTTCACCAGACATAGTGAAATGACTGCTTACAGCCAGGAGACTATTCAACTAGAGGAAACAAGCATTCCTGATTTTTGTTCTGCTTGTTCTAAGAAGCTGTTAGTTGTAGTTATTCAAGCTGTTAGCTGAGTTTAAACATTGATGTACCAGCTGCAGACTATCCAATGAAATACAGTACTAATGCAACAAGAAGCCCTATAAAGTTTATAACCATATTAATAAGCAAAAGCAGCCATGTCCCAGTGCTAACATGGGGGCTTAGTGAGACATACTTTATCCAGCATATCATAGCACTTGCTAAGCAGAACCCTCCAAAATTTGGCGGTTGGCTTGTCCACATTTCCTTCCACTGAAGATGCCACAGTGTTGATATAGTTAAGAACTTCTTCTAACAGCCTAGAGAGAAAGGAAGTAACTTTTAGTAACTTTTTAGTAAAGAAGACCTTGTTATCACTGGAAAGCATAAAATCTCACAAGACAACAAAAATACAAGGAAATGAAACAGAAAAATTTAAAAATGAGCATTCATGGAACACAGCATTTAAAATAAATCTTACACACTTTTTCTCTTGGAACACACATAGAAGTTAGGCCTCTGAAAAAGAAACCCTCAATTTCATATCACTTGCTTTTACAGCACAATGGCTACAACTGTGATCTTTGATTACTGGACTTACACCAATACAGAGGTACCTGTGAACAATGATTAATTTTTTTTTCTACTAATGAACCAATATATTTTGCTAAAAATCTGGAATTCCTTTAGTGATTCAGACATAAATAGCATGATAGTTATGGCCAAGCATGTAAATAACCTCCATCAAAAGTACAGAAAAAGAGTGGATATTGGGTAGAGCAATCTTACAGAAATAAAAAGCTCCACATTCTATTAAAAGAAAAAAACCAAACCAAAACCAAAACCAAGTAACTTGCACATAATAAATACTGTTTATTGCAGAGGACATTAAAAAGTATAATTAGAGTAAAAGATAGTCTAATGGCACTACACTTATAGATATTCCTGGGTTGCCATAAAAGCTAAAAGTAGGAGTAGGGCATATTTAAAGCATACCTCTGTTCCAGCTCCTGCAGCTCTTCTGTTCCTTCATATTCAACTATCTGGTTTAAAAAAGCAAGAATGAAAATATGAAACTTACCTCCCCTCATTAAACTAAAATGCCAGAATACACAAATTTGGGGTTTTTTTTAATCAAGTGTCCACTAACATGGTAATTATGACTCCCTACATTTGTACTTAAGCCATCATTCTAGAAGGAAATCTGAGAACTTTGGGCAATGCAGTCATATTAGCAAATACATTTCATGTTGGTGGATGATTTTCAGCTGAAAAACTGGGACTACCAGCAAGAGCCATTTCAGAGCCTGAAATTCATAATATTTTGTCTTTTCAATTAACAGCATGAATCCCACACTGGGTTTGGAGTTACACAGGCGGTGAGTGAAATACCTAGCTCCATAAAACCAGTGGGAATACACTGGGACCAGAATTTCACTTGGTTACCTATGCATCAGTCACATAAACAGAATCTGTCTGGAAAAGCCTTATTAAAAGATAAATAACAAAACTGTGTCAATAAAAGTGTCAGCAAGATACACAAGTGCAACCCCTTTGAATATAAAGTCACACTAAAAAGTAAATTACATCTCAGCAATTACAGTATGGCACAACCACTGTGATCAGTCTAGAAGCAAACTGCCATTATTACCTTTTTCACAAAACTCTGAGAGGACAGAAGTTGTGACATGAAGGAGACCGACAAGAATTTGAAATGCCGGAGTTGTTTGTCGGAGTTAGACTCCACATTGAAGAGCTGCCCATCCTGATTTTTCAGTTTTGTCTTACACGTTCTTAACTTTTTTGTCCCAGGATCATCTGTTGAAGACATGGACAAAACAAATTTGCATCCAAGGAAAAAAAAAGATATTTCATTTCTGATCACAGAAACAAAGTAAAATTACAGTTGTTCAAAGCCCCATCCAACCTGGCCTTGAGCACTGCCAGGGATGGGGCATCCACACCTCTCTGCAACACCTGTGCCAGTGCCTCACCACCCTCAGAGTAAAAAGTTTATTTCTTATATCTGGTCTGAATCTATCCTCTTTTAGTTTAAAACCACTACCCCTTGCCTCTTATATTAGGAAGGTTTACGTGCATTTGCTGGCTCTGTTTTGTGGTTACCTTCTTTGTTCTCTGGCAGCTCTGTCAGGTACTGGATTATTTTCATCATGCTCTGGAACTGTGAATGTACATTAAATTCGCAGCAGATGGAAATCCAAAATTCAGTGTCTGCTTCCAGAACAGCATCCTGTTAATGGTTCAGGAAAAAAAAAAAATCTCAAGGATTAAGAAAGAATATTTCTATCAATAATATTAAAAATACTCAAAAACTCCTCAGTGAGCTTTTGAAAATGCCATGCTGAGCTGGACACTGCCAGGATTAACACCAGAGGTAAAAGCAGCAAGCTCTTGGAGGTAACATAGTTCCAGAGGCTGTAGAGAGAGATTAAACTGCTGCAGCAAAGACTATCTTCTAACCAATGTTTCTTTAATAATTCTTTCTGTTTTATCCATAAACTATGCTTTCACCTAATCTCAGGGCCTGCCTACACAAAAACTTAACAGCGTTTTCATCTTGGACTGTGGAGAAAGTCCAGTATCATGTTTCACAAACTCAAATCAAGAAAAAAACCTCACTACTATTGAAGCACTACATAATGAGATGATCAGCTCTTCAGATCAAGGACTGCTGTACAATATGATCTGATTTATTGTTCAGTCTCTAGACATAACACTATTGAATGTACAGTACAAGTCATAGTCAAGATCAGGTTCTGCTTTAGCACAAATCCAGAGCTCACAGCCTTTGCCAGCACAAACTGGGCATCTCAAGGAAAAAGCTGACCCCCTCAGCCTGCTAACCTTGTCCAGGCTTGTTGTCGTTGCCACAGTTTTGGTCACATACTGCTCAAAGAGCAGCACCAGGAGAACCCAGAGGAATTTGTCTCCTCCCACCGTAGTGATCAGCTGGGACAGGATGGGCAGGCGCCGGTGCTCCGGCACGTGGGGCAGGGCATCCACAAACACACGGATGATCTTGATCACCACCTCCTCCACGCCTCCCGAGGACTCTGACAAGTCACTGTCTTCAGCCTGTGCACAAATACAGCAGTTCAGACAGGTTACTGCAGATGGGGACAAGGCCTTCCTTGCAACTTCAGAAAGACAAAGCACTACGTACCAGATAATAGCATTGCAGATAACAGATAATGCATAACCTCAAGGGAAACATAAGTGTTCCCAAATAAAGTTTTTAATCACACAGTTCCTTTCCAGCGTTCAAGGAAGATGCTTCAAATAAAATTTTAAAAAGGGGGAAAAAAGAAAAAAAAAAGACACAAACTCTACTTGGTGTCAGCTGAAACAAACAAGACATTTTCAAGAGAAAGCAAAGCCACATCCTTCAGAAAACTTTGCCTGAGTTAAGGTCTTAGATTCAAGAGCCTAGGAAAAATAATATATATAGGCTACATGGTATCAAGTAACTTTCGTCTCTTCCCACATGTAATAATCATGTGCCACAAATAATTTGTCACAGAAACTTATGTGGGCTGCTAGGGAAGATTTTAAAGAAAAATAATTAAAGAACTTAATTTTTCTCTCTCTTTACATAACAGAGACTTCAAGAGGATTAAAAATATGTACACATATAATTAAAAATAGTCTGGGAAATCCTCAGTCCATTATTGAAGACATTTTTTCCCCAGTTCATTTTTACATGACATTTATACATCATGTTTCATGTTTAAATCTAATTATGATCAAGAATTAAATTTTTTTTGGTGAAGATCTATTTTTGCTTTGGTTTATAGCCATTTATCTAAGAGGTCCAGGCAAAATCAAGAAAAGCCCCACAAACATCAGCTGGAAGAATAAAAGCATTCGTCAAATACTCTTCCACTTTTTTCAGACCATGTCTACTATTGCTATGACCATGACATATTATAGGACTAATAACCATATTCTTCCTTCCAATGGCTCCTCTACTGAACTTGCCTGCTATTTGAATGACAAAAAGCTTGACCTTAAAGTGTGTTTCAGGTCCTCTCCACATATAGTTGTGGTAATTTTGGCTAAACCATTTATAAAGTGCAGGAACTCAAAAAACTGAAAAGAAGCAGCAGTCTGATTAACTTGGTCAGAGACAGTGAAGTCTGAATTACATTATATTACATACAATTTAATGTCTATCAAAATAATCCTAGAATAGGTGGCAACTTATTCTACCACCAATATTCTAAATAATTTACTTAATTAATAATCTTTCCATTAAGCAGACAAATGTACCTGTATAAGAGCAGGAATAACCATCTGCACTGTCTTGTTAATTACTTGGAAAGTGTAGGTATCATCCAGACGCAAGACATTTGCTCCCATGAATGTAAAAATGGGCATAATGTTGTGAAGGACTTTATCCTGGAAAAGAACAGATGAAATTAGTTCATGCTGCTGTGCATACTGTACCTTAAGGCATTTCTCATTCCCACCAATGACACTAGATTCCTATTGAAAAACCCCAAAAAACCAAGAGAATCATGATTATCTTTCAAAATCTCCCTAAATGAGCTTTTAATGCATATTGTGCCTTAATGCTACTTACTGTGTGATTGGTAGAGCTCTAAACATTATTTAGAAACCAAGACACACATCTAAGCGAGTAATTAGAGAGCGGAAATTCAGAGTTTAGTGTGATAAAACACCTTGTATCCCTCCACTCAGTGCCAGGTGAATACAACAAGTAAAACCAGCTCTGAGGAGATCTGCAGAAGCTTAAATGTGGTTGTGGCACAGTTTCCAGTGATCTTCCCACCCACCTTTTTTGTATCTGTAAAATATCTGCAATATTCACAGTCATACAGTGTAAACCAACCATGCTCATTTCAATTTTTGGCTCTTTGGGGGCCTAGACTGTAATTGTAGTAACCAATTTTAAGAAGGCTGGATTGGAGGTGCCACCTAGCTCAAAAGTTAGTTTCCTAGATTTTGCCAGGACTTACAGAAATAAATTAAGGACACATTTTTCATTTAGTTTTAGTGACTGGAAGAAGTGTTTTACATTTTAAAAGTGAGATGAGGGGAAAACAAAATGTTTCCTTCTATTCTAACCTTGAAAATTTTGTGTTTGGCTGGTGTCAGAAAACTTCTTCCGTTTCTACTGCAACTCCACTGCGAGCCATAAATGGCTGGTGATCAAAGAATCAAGACAGAGGTTTGTTTTCAACTAAAATGGAATAGAAAGCCCTAAAAGAGCTGAGAACCTGTCCATTTTGCCTCTGGCTCCTTTTCAGGACTTTTTTCCCCACAGAACAGATCTGTACATATTTCACTCTACTCAATATTTGGAAACCAAAGAGAAGAGCCAACACAAAAATCCCAGGTGTTACTTACAGGAAACATTCCAGCAACAGCACCAAGGAGCAGCAGAGCATGGTGGTGTGTCTGGGGCATTTTAGAAATCCTGATGCACTGAACTATCAGTTCCACATTGAATTTTTCTTTGTCCAGGACATCTGCAGGTAAAAACATTCACTGATTAACACATTAATGGTCAGACATGTAGGAATAAACAGTACACTCAAGCACTGTTTACAGTTTGCAAACCATAACTAATGGATCTACAAAAAATGGAAGGTAAACTTATATACCCTCATATACTCTTATATACCCTCCCTCCTCAACAAAACAGTGTAGACTGACGTAAAAAAACAAGTTAGAGACCATTGTTTTAATGGTGACCTGGTGAGAGAATTACCACAAAATGAGTCTGGTGATTTTTACCTGCTGGGACCTTGCTACCATCTGATGACAATTTCTGACAGATGTTCAGCAGGCAGCTGAGGATCAGCTGCTTTGTATATTCCATATTTTCTTCTTCTGATGCCATGGGTTCCAGACACCTATACATTCATGAAAAAAGAATGAGATAGAAAAATAAGTGACCAATCTGCATATTAAGATACAAATAAGAAACTGCAATTTTAATTCCAAATAAGTTCTAAACTGAGGCTTCCAAAAGGTCTTTGCCAAAAGTTTCTTTTTTTGTTTTCGAATGCATCAGCTAGTCTGATAAAAGATATTTATCAAAGCACTGCCAAAAACATAAGTATAACCTATAATTGCCAGTCCATATACAAGCAAGTCATAAGGAAAGAAAGACTAACACCCAATCTATATATAAACTTTCCTAAGTGCCTGGATAGAGGGGTGGCAAAAAAAAAAACCAGTTTCCTTAGGTTGCACTTGACTAAGACTGTTCCACAATGTGTTGGGAAGAATTTCAAAGCTTAGAGAATTATAATAGCTCTGCTGAAGACATGAGTCCTGCCAGTTATCCCAGCTTTAAGAGAGGTGTATTCCTTCTTGGCAATCCCAAGCCCTCTGCCCAATAAAGTTTTCACACAAGAGAAGCGAAGCATGAGGTAAACATCTTACTGTTTCAAATGGAAAAAATCATAATAACTTCCCATCCCCCTGCTGTGATTTGCCTAAAAGAAGTTCAGTTGAAAAAGGCAAGCAAAGCTGCAAGACATGGTAACAAAACTGAGGCACAGCAGCCTGTATTTCCATGCTTTGGAGTGTCTGCTAAAAAAGAAGAGAAGGCTCCAGGGCTCTGCTATGGGGGTACTGTTACCTGCTCAGGAGGTTGAAAAGGGCAGGTACCAACGCCTGCGGATGCCGAAGCTTCTTCTTGTGCTGCAGCAGCTCTAGAATAAGCATCACCCTCTGCCAGCTCAAGTGGCTTGTTTCTGGTGTCAATTCTGCATCTTGAGGCTTTCTAAAAACACAAGACAAGACAAACAGTCAGGGATTTGCAAAGGAAATGCTACAGTGCTTCAGGAAACACACACGCAAGTAAAAAAAGACAATTTTTCCTTCACATAGTCATTTATGTCCTTTACTGCTGCTCCCTGGAGAGGTGGCAATGTGTTGGCTTTTGATTGAAGCAGCAACACATTTTAAATAAACAACAAAAAAAATCCAGACCAAACTTGAAAAATCAAGTGTTTTTTGGAAACATTTCTGGAAGTGAGGGGAGAAAAAAAATCTGTTACCAGGTAACTGTCCAAATGATGATCTGTATGCCATCCAGGAAACTTGCTTCTCTGGAACACCTAGTGATTAACACACTGACTATGCAAGCAATGGTGGGGGGGGGGTGTGTGTGAGCCTGTGTGTTTGTAAACTGTGACAGATATAGTTTACAGATGGGTCAATCTAATAGGTGATGATTATTCAAGATGGTCAAGTGAAGGGAAATTTGAAGAGCTGTTTTAGGTCAAACCAGGAAAATTAACTCAATACCCTGTTTCATTATGGCTAAAAGAATGTTTAAAGAAAGTAAGTACAGTGAACAAAACAGTTCCTTATGAGAATGGAGAGAAGAAACAGGACAAACATCTAAAAATTAGTGATTCTATTAGCATCTTATTGGAAACAAAATACTGTTTTTCAGTCAACTAATGAATATTTTGATGAACATCTGTTAGGTTTCAGCCAAGTATGTAATTTGTCCAGGCATCTATCTATATTTAAAACTAACCTCAGTATTAACAAAAATTAATGTTGTTCAGCTGTGTCAGATAACAGCAGCTGTCAACATTAAATATACTGGATTTTTCAGTATATTTCCATCAATTCTGTGACATGAGTGACATGAGTTGGTTTTCTCATGCCAAAAGTAGCTTGGACTTATTTTACTGTGGACAGGAAAAGAAGAAACAGTTGCTTGCATTTTCAGTACAAACTATGCAATGCATTAAGACAAGTGGTGTTTTCAAACTGCATGGATAATACTTGTGTGTTTCTAGTTATTTTACCTCTGTTGCTGCATTTTCTGCCTTCTAGTCTGTTGAACAGTAGCCAGACTTTTGGTTTTCTTAGGAGGCTCCAGTTCTCTGACAATCTGCTCAGCACACACTGTAATCTGAAACAAAACAATAACAATGCAAGCACCAATGAACAATTTGTCACATCACACATCTGTGCCTTGCCTTTTTTAAAAAACACATCCCTTTCATGTACATATGGGTATATAAACCACATATTCCTGCCAAATACCAGAAAATGAAAATCAGTGCAGCAGAAAAGAAGTGACTTCTGCTGAACTCATTCACTTAGCATAGCAAATAGCTGATAGGTGGCTTTTAAAGAAACACCTTTTAAAAGCAGTCGTTTAACAAACATTTCATGCCATTAACACTATTCTATTATTTGACAAAAAGCTTCCCATTCCTTTTCTACTATAAAGGATAGAAACAACAAGTGTTACTGAATGTAGGTGACACAAAATCACACTGCAATAAGTTTGAACATATTTCTGTATTCTGGAGGTTGCCACTTACCCCTTTAAACACACTGCTGATTGTCTGGGCACAAAGTGGGTTCTTGCAGTTTAAGAGTAAGTCAAACAATACTTTCAGTAGCTTCTGTTGCACCATCCCATCTGACACAGCTGCAAAGAATGGCTTAGTAATCTGCAGAAGGAGGAAAAAGGGATGCAGAGAGGTTTAAGAGGGTAACAAAATCGCAAGGTAAGGAATTAATGTTTGTTGGATTCTGTAAGACACACCCCATCATGCAGTATTGCAAAAATTTGCATATTAACAACATATTTGTACATATCCAGGAATCTTAAAGATGTAAATCACATATATGTGAAATATCCAACAGACAGACCAATTTCTGAAATTTTTCACACAACTTGACTGGTGTGGGGAACAAACTTGCTGTTGCCAGCCTTTGGGAAGTATGTGCTAACACCTGGCCAATATAGGCCCGAATTTGTAGCTTCCTTCAAATGAAACTACTTCTCATCTACTGCATTTTGTTGACAATTTTTCCTCAGATGAAAAACATTAAGCAAAGCTCTTGCCTGACTGACAAAAACCTAAAACCTGTGGAACAGCAGTATCTGAATGATAGAGGAATTCATCTGTATGGAAATACAGTATTGCTATTTTGTGCTTGTCAAGATGCAAAAAATAGAGCAGGCAGCAATATCTCCTTCTGATAATTTTAAGAGTCCAAGTTTTGCAGCCTGTTTAATGTTTCAAAGACACTATGGAGACACTGAAATCTTGTAGTAAAAAAAAGACAGTTCGAAATCTATGGACTCCTCCACACAGAAGGAGCCCTTGTAAATCCAATCTCAAACACTGCTAGCTGCTTTCAGCATAAAAAGAAATAAAAGGTATTTCATAAAGCCATACCTGCCCAAGTGCTGTGATCTGAAATGCTGGAATTTCCTCATATATTTTCTTGGCAGCATGCAGACTTTTGATAAACAAATCCAGACTCTGCTGATTCTTGCAGAGGAGGGCTGCTGAATATTCATTAAACTTTCCAAGGATTAGATGGAGGAGAATGACTTCATCTTTTAACATTGCCTCAGGTTTGTTAGCGACCTTCTCTAGCAAACGGTCTAGTGCAGGCAAGAGGTGAGAGAGAACCATCTGAAAACAAAGAGAATGTGCAACACAAGTTTTTACCCACTGTCAATTTAACAACTTTCCAGTAGCACAGCCTAATTTTACTGGAGCATCCCCTCTCTCAGACCACACTGCATACACTACTTTAGGCAACAGCTGTTCAATTGGAAAAATACAAGACATAACATGAGATTACCCCAAGTACCTGCTCATCTGCCCCATCTTTTCAATACACATACAATTGAACAGAACATAAAAATTCTAATTTAATTCATTTTTTAAACTTTGAAGTCATGTATTTTCCAGCACTTGGAAAATTATGAATATGCTAGATAAGAGTAGGTTAATATAAATAAAATAAATTCTTAATACCTTTCAATTCTGTACAGAAAACTCTATGTTCACTAACAAAGGTAATACATTTCTTCTGTAACAATCTCTTCAGAAACAGTCTTTTTTAGTAATATCAAGGAAGTTTCCTTAAAAATTCCAAAGAACAATTCTGCAGCCATTACATTCTTGGAAAGAACATGCAAACGTTGTATGTTTCATTAAACTCCACTTTGCAGCTTTTGCTGCATATTATTGGAGGTGTCAACTAAATACCTAATAAACTAACAAATTATGGAATTATTTAACAGCATTATTACTAAATGAAATGTGATTTCAGCATTTCAGCAAAACCCATAAAAAACTCAAAAGGCAGCACTTACTTCACCATGGATTTCATGAAGAATTTTCAGTAGGTTTCTTGCAATATATGATGGAAAAACAGGGCTCTGTACACAATCAAGTATGTTTTCCAAAGCTTCCAACAATTTTTTCTTCTGGGATTTCTGTTTTGGCTGTGTCTCAAGCTCCTCAAATAGAGTTCCCATAGTCTAGTTGATTAACAAAGTGAAAATTAAGTTAATTTCTTGCAATAAAAATGCTGTAAAACAACAATTATTTGATGATTTCATAAAACTGCAATCTAGATATAAGCAGAATTCTTCATCTGGAAATAAACCACTGATAATGCCCATTAGGTTCTCAGATCTCTGCATGTAATAAATCACTTGAAAGTTTTTATAGTTCCTAAAAAAATTATAAATCAGTCCACTATACAATACAAAGACATTTCACTTTCCTGGTTAACTTGATTTCTTTTCTGTAAGATAGAAGCTCACAGCAGCAGACAAAACTTGTATTAATGTTCACCTTAATTTAAAAATACCTGTGCTATGTATGAAGGGTCAGATACAATCTCTTCTGTCTTTTGCTCCAAATGATGAAGCACAGGATGAAATAGAGACTCCTTAATTCCTCTCAACGAATGGAGGCAGTTGAGAGCAGCCCTTCGAACTTCACTCACAGGACTACTCAAGTTAATTAGCAAAGATATCACCACTGCAAGAAGAAGGGGGGAAGGAGGAAAAGAACAGAGTCAAGTGACAAGTGAAAATTTTACTGAAGAGGCATCAACATTACTTTGGAATTAAGAAGTCATCTCTTTTCACTGTACACCTGTAGGGCACACAAAACCAACACAAGTCTCACAGATTAATGACTCTGAACTTCATCAGAGTCCTTATATTCATGTTTAAGCTCAGAGTTCATATATTGCTACTGACTGTCACACCCTGACACTGCACAGACAGTAATGTCCATAACTGACTCCTTCAGCACAGAACTGTGCTCCTTTAACGCTTTTAAAATTAAAAAAAAAAAAAAAAAAAAAAAAAAAAAAAAGAGTGGCTTCATTTAATTCAAACTTGGACTTACAATTTTCTCAGCCCAGTGCAGCTAAACATAAGTAACTCAAGATACCCTTCATGGTATAAAATATAGTAAAATTGCACAAAATTAAATAGTACTGTGATTGAATTCTAAGATGAGAAATAGATAGACAGACAGACAGATAGACAGATAGAGTTTTACTTTACCTGGAGATGATGGTGATAGCAGTTGTTTCTTTTTCTGGTTGGTTTGTGATTCAAGCAGTGCATAGCCAATATATAGAGCCTGAGTCTGTAGCATTGCACTGACTTCATAGTTCAGTTGATTTGAAAGGTTATAACTGTAAGTCCATAAAATAGAAAGAAATTTGAAGAGAACCTCTGAATCTCTTAGATGTACCTTAAATTTAACACAATGGGAAAGAAAAAAAAAAGAAAAAAACGCTTGTTTAATTTATTTGGCAAACTACTACTGAAAATATTTGATAAACCACCCCTCACCCACTTCAAACCAGTACACCGGAAGAGAACTTTGTCTCAAAAAAAGAGAGAAACAGTGTCTTTTGGGAAGAAAAAGTTATTGAGTAAATGCTGCATCTATATACAAGTCCAGACATTATTTATATATGCATATGAAAAACCATGAGACGATGTAATAAGGAAACACAAAATTTCTCCTAGAAGTTTTCCTTTCAGTTTCTGTATTTAAGCACTACAAAATTTTATAGAGCAACCCTTTGTCATGCTACCAGATAGAACCTAAACTTTCTGCTCAAACTTTAGGCTCTTGATCTTGCCCTGCAAATCAGTTATGTTTTCATCTTTGCCTCAACTAGTATATTTGTGATTTGGGTTTTTAACTTTTGTTTTCCATTATTACATTTAATTAGGGTTAAGTAACACAGGTGAAGCTTACACTTCCATCTCCTCACAGTACTTCAATACCACAAGCAGCACTGCATGACCTGCTGACCATTTTTCTCTTAAAATTAATGCAACCATGAGTTGATCACTCATAATTCAGAGCAACAAGTGCAAAAATAATACCTTGAATAAGAGATTCATCAATGCTCGGTACTGAAGAGCATCACTTCCCTCACTAGCTCCACTGACAAGCAGGTCAAACAGCCCCAAAAGGAGGTGCAAGTAGTCTTGGCTATCTTGATTCAGAGATTCAGGATTCCACCAAGATTCCTCTAAAAAATACAGGTTATAATTAAGACACAGCAGGTGCATAAAACAGCCTCAGAAACAGGAGAAAACAGACATTTCTAGTTAAAAGAGGACAATACATTTGGTTGATTTCATATTCACAAGTAAGTAATCTTTACAGATGTCAATAACAAAGGAGAAGGTTAGGGAAGCAACATCTCCTTGATTCCAACAACTTCTGAAGGAAAAAAAAACAACTTTCCTTTTTCACTGATGTAAGGGACAGGCAAAAATGAACACCTACCTTTTGAAAAGGACAGGGGAGGTTTTAGGCCATTAATGAAGTTTTTCAATAAGAACAGGACCATAGCTGACTCCTCTGCATGAGCAGTCTCATCACTACTGAGCTTTTCTATATATGCACTTAGCAAGTCCTTAGGCACCAAAGTTTCCTCTGCTGTTTCAACAGACCAATTTAGGGGGGTTTCCTGTGAATGAAAATCGATTTTAATGTATTGTCACAATTCCATGCAACAGAAAACAGAAATATAGCATTAAAATTCAGCAACATTTAATTTCGAACCTCCAAAGAGGTATCCTTATGGAGTGAATTACATTTCTGATTTTACATTGAAACTTGCATCTGCAGTTTTAAAACCTATGCCAGCTCTTTCTACCATAATTAGAGTGTACATAAATGAGGTAAGAGAAGAGTAAAATATCAGTCTCTCTAAAATATCTCTTCAAAGGGACTGGGAATTGCAGCATTTTTGACAGTCGGTTTAACATTTTCATCTAGCTCTGTTCCAGAAAAATAATCCATCTCTTTCAGATACTTGCATATACAAAAATCATTAATGGAATAATTCTGAGGTCAGAATAAATAATAACCATGTGCCATGACATGTGAAGGGATGTACACACAGAAGCACTGCCCTGCTCAAGGGGTTTCTTGCACACATAAAAAACCTAGAGCTGTTTCTCAACAAAATAAGTCAAAAGAATTCCAATGGAAACACACATAAAATACTAGAGTAATTCTTAATGGCACTATTGCCAAGTGTGTGTTTTTGCTCTAAGAAGAAATGAAGTGAGATTTTTCAGTCTTTCTTAAAGTTTCTGAACCTGGCCTTCAGTAAAAACAATTAAAAACACCTTCTTAATACTGTTTTTAATACAAAGAAAATACCCTCTCCACACTGTTTACATCTTACCTCTGCAGGTTCACAAGTTCTGAGATTTTGAATTTTTTTATCCAAGAAGTGGAAGACTCTGATAGCCACTGGAAAATAATCTTCTGTCATCTGTGTATTGCAGCAGCACTGAACAAGCACTGAACAAATTATATGAGTAGTTACTTTCTGTGTCACACTGTCAGATTCTGTTTCAGCAATGAGTATCAGGTCATCAACCTTTGAAAAAAGAGTGGAGGACAACAAAAATGAGTATGACAGTGGGACTTCACTATGACTAAACTGAACATGTAAATGAAAAAATGGTGTAATACTGAAAGCTTGCAATGCACAGACATCAGTTTCTATGAACTACCCACAGGTACACTTACTCACGCTCTAGAATTTTTTTTTTCAGGAAACTAAAAATTCCTTGAATTTAGTTACACTAATCATTTGTCAAAAAAAAGGTAATCACTTCTTTCCTTATGTTAAGGAAGAAATTGGTTTTATATGGATGGTATTGTGGTTCGCCATTTTTCATATATATATATGTAAATTGTATATAAATACATACATACATATAAATACATACACATATATAAATTAATATATATCATTATATATATATATGCACACACACATATACATATATTTGCCTAGCAGCCTGATGATAGCATACCAGTGCCTAAAGCAGCCATGCAAAGTTTTTCTATATCACATTTGTTTGATTACAGTCACCACTTGAAAAGTAACATTTCTTTAAGGTTAGGTTGACATGGTACACTTACCATTTGTAATAGTAAGGAAGGGTCCCCTGAAGTCAAGTTTCCAGAAAGCAGCAGAATAATTTTCTCATTGGCCACTCCAACCAACTCATCAGACTTGGTAGACTTAATTGCCTCTTCAAGAGCTACTCCAAGAGAAAAAAAAAATCAAATAATCTAGGTATAAAATTCACGTATTAACATACTGGTGGCACCATAATAATTAGAATCAGTCAGAAACATACTAAAAAATTTTTACCTCTTTTCAAAGAGTTTTTTTAAGAAATCACAGTTACAACATGATAGCCTGATAGTGACAGCCTGCCCCCTTCAATATGTGTTTAGGTTCAGTAAGGATGAGGTCCTAACTTGCCCCAAGTTCCCTCTTACTAAGTTAGTAATAAGAAATGCTTTACCTTCTGGCCAGCCTTTCAGTAAAGGGTGTAAGGAGCAGAGGTCAGACTCTGACAAACAAACAGCCATTTTCCAATCTGAAGATTTTGAATTTGCATTAGTGATTATCATAAAAGGTAACAACTGCATTACTGCAGCATCTAGCAGTTCTTTCTTCTCTTTCAGAATCTCCTCTTTGACTAAAATTTTTACTGCTCGCTCCAAAACCTTGTACCTAAAAGAGAACAAATAATGTTGAAAATAGACTACTCAATCACATCAGCAACATTTCTTTGATTTGTTCTCTATTCTCCATGGTGACTTTCTATATCTAAACAGCAGCAAGAACAAATAAGGAATTTATAGGAAATGGTATGAAAGTAATTGAACATCTCTCCTCTAATTCAGCAGAGAAATAGCATAACAAAAAGCATTTGCAGAGAAACACCGTTTTTAAAGCATTTTTATAGTTACTTTAAAAAATTCAATTTATACAGAAAGAATGTAGATTGAAAAAAAGCACACAAACATACCACTTTCCATCCTTTGAAAGATCAGCTCTCTGGAAAATGTTCAAAAGACTTGATACTATTACTTCTGGATTGACTTGTTTCCTGAAAGTCTGAACCATAATCAAGAAAAATGAATGAAAATATAACAATATACAAAACATTCTACCACATCACAATGGAAGATGCATGTGCTATACCAAGTGGAAACAGAGATCAAAAATTACTAACTGCATTCCTGCTGACATTCATGTAATGAAAATACTGTCAGGTGAAAAGAAGTAATAAGGCTGCCCAGTGTGCCCTGTTGATATGATAAAGCATGGAGAATTTATTGAATGTGGAAATGTTTGGATATGCAAACCATATTATGATTAAATAAGAATTGCTTTTACTTTACATTGCATCTGGATCACAAAAATATCAGGCACACTAACAAAAGATACTAAAGTTTAAAGGAGCACTAGTGTGCTTCTATTCCTATTTATTGGTGATCAAGAATGAATGAAAACACAGGACCAATTCCACTACTGCTAATAATATTCTCCACTACTACTAGCAGAAGCCATAAAGACAGACTGTTACTCTAGCTGGAAACAATCAGTACAATGCATACCAGAGTCCTATCCAGTAAACCTGAGCTGGAGCTCAGGACTTTGCCACTATCAACTGACCAAATGACTCACATATGGAAAAACTCAACTGAGCACCTCTCACTAGAGTAATGTCTTGTGACTGCACCACTTTCCATCCAAAAGACAGATAATGTGGCTTGCCTTTTTATAGAAAAACATACAGAATAAGCAGGAAGCATGCCTCAAATAATAATCAAAGATTTTAAGTATGCTTCAGTAGCTACGTTAAAAAAAAGAAAAATTAATAAATTGATAAATTCACTTTAACGGCCAACACCTTGGGAAAGATCAAGTAGCAGAGATTTGGGGGAAATTTGTGAGATGGCAAATAACACAAGCCTCCTAAATTTGTGCTGCTTTATTCTGTTAAAGGATAAAAGTCATGCAATAAGGACATAAGGACAAGAAAGAAAACGACACAGAATAAATTCCAGACACACACACATTCGAGACCAGGTAAAATCTCACGTGCCAAAAGACATACACTTACCTCCAAAGAACTGAGAGCAGACATCACAACATCTTTGTTGTCATCCTTGAGCCGTCCAAAGATTGCTTCTTCTATGAAAGCCTGATCAAAGCCTTCCTGAAGACATAAAGAAAAACAAAGTCAAACAGAAAATAAATCATTTGTTTGTAGAACACTTTACAGGCTTTTATTGAAATATTTGAATTCTAGTGTAAAAGAAGGGGTAATATCATCTAAATTAAACATCACAGGCAGACTAGCTTTCAATAACAAAATAAAGAAACTTGGATTCATCCATTAACTTGCATTTTATGAGAATGCAAGCAGCTTAATCAACAAGAACTATACCCAGACTCCAGAATATGGGGAAAGGGAGACAGAAGCCTACTGAAAACACCATGAAAAGCAGTAAGGAGGACACAGGCACATATCACTCATCTTCAACTACTAAGTCTGGCAAGCAGCTTTTTGAAGACATTCTATGTTAAGTCAGTTCTGTAAGTGAGATTCAGACACAAACCTTTGAAGTTTCAATAACATCCTTCAAATGCTCAAGAGCCAGGACCCGCACAGCAGGCTGAGGATGATTCAAACTAAGCAGAAGGGAGGTATCAGAGTTTTCCAGAAACTGAAATACAGATTGCACAGTAACTCAGCGCATGTTAAAAATACTTTAAATATACATAAGGATAATGGGAGACATTCCTATGACAATTTTTTGTACCAGAAGAAAACCTGCATAATTGAGACCTAGAAAGTTAAATTACAGTACAATGATATTGTATAACTGTTTTAAACTATTAAATTTCTTCACTGTTGCAGTTTTTTTTGTAAGATAGCTTGAAAAGTACAGTAAGCCACAGACACCATTATGTCCTAGAAAAGCATTACGCTTATCTAAGGATTCTGAGAAAGCTCTAGTGACAATGTCAGTGTGACAGAGCACAGATAGAAACTGTTAAAAAGGCATCCCTGCTAGTCCAATTGCGTGCACTTATCTCAGGAACCTTAAAAGCTGGAAGAGAGTCATATGCCTTTGCTCTGCATGCCTTGTTTTTCTGTTAATCCACTTGTTACTCAGACACAGGATCTGCACATTTGTTAAATCAGTACAAAAATACAGGAAGTGGTTCTTTATGTAGTTTGTCATATTTTCCTAAGTGCTTTCAGTCCTTCATTCATTGCAAACAACAGCCATAATACTAACCAGCTCTGATAATAAATGCCTTGGCCAAATCTGTTGTAGTAATAGTTATTCTGTTAGGCTGAGTTTCAACTGCTCTTCAGAAATGGCACAGGAAGAACTCTGTGGTCACTCTATTCTTCCCTGTTACTCACTGTAAACATTCATAAAATCAGTGCAAGAAAAAGGACCAAGCCATCTTCTCTCAACAGTGATAAAGTTGTTTCTCAGTTTTCCCAAAACAGACACCTCTGCCACTGACAACATCCTTAAGTAAGATGAAGCCTTGCTGGGCACCACTGTGTCCTCACTATTGACCAGTGTATGTAGTGGCCATGTTATCAAGGAAAAAAATATTGGTAGCAATTGGAGCAGGTGGAAATGCATAAATTTTAACCAGGGAAAAAATCTCACACTCATGAGTCCTTATGATAAAAAAAACACCTTAAAAGACCCAATAGCTTTTGTTTTACTACAAGTTTTGACCAAGCTCCCCTCCAAAATATTTAACCAAGTTAGGGTTCTTTTTTTTTTAGTTTGGTTTTTTTTTTTGGTTTTGTTTTGTTTTGTTTTTGTTGTTTTTTTTTTGTTTTTAGTGGGAATGGTAGACATTTTGTTTATAAAGAGGAATACAGAGCAGACCTCTGTCAAAAATCAGGCTTCTGACAGTATAACCATATAAGAGCTAGGATCATAATCCTACCTACCTTGTACTTGCCACAGCTTAATGAAAGAGAAATAAATTGATGAAAAAGATTTTGGTCAGCCTCATCTGTGCAATCTTCCAGGTGCTTCTCCAAAACAGAGTCTAAGGCTTTAGGATACCTGCCAAAAGACAAAACCATCAATACTTTCTGCAGGAGTATAGAAAAACATGTATTTACAAGAGAAAAAACAGGGAAAACCAAGGAAACTGAATGCACACGCATTCATCCAAACCAGATATTTTAAGTGGCTTTGCAAAGGCAATAAACCATTATGTCTTAACACAGATGAATGATATGCAGACCACTAGGATATATAATGAGCAGAGAAGGTCATGCTACAAAGTAAAGAGCTGCACAAAGCCAGTAGGTCTGGGTCCATGTATTACAGTGACAACAAAATAGGAAAGGACAGATCAGTAAAACAAAATTTGGACAGACACTAGGAGTCAGTTATTTCTTTTGTATTTATTTCAGCAAGACTATTGTGCTTATTACACCAAGATGATAACTGTTATCACCACTCTACAGAATGTGGGTCTGTCATAGAAAAATGGAACTTACTTTATCTCGAGAAGTCTGATAAGAGGAAGGATCTTTTGATTGAGTGCAGCCATTTTGGTGGGATTAGATTCAATCTCTGTACCACGGGAGATAAACTCTTCAAGAAATTTGCTAAAATTACAAACAAAAGGAAAAGCCACCATATTTTGCATGGTACCTTCTTCATTACTGTTATAAAGCACAGTGCTTAACAGATTATGATTAATATACATTATTTACTGCAAGTATAGATTTGTAGTTGGCTAGTTGGCCTGAAGTTTCACTCTGTCCCACAACTACTCCCACAAACACTAAATAAATGGCTTTTCTGGGTTACTGAATGTTTAAATTTCTAAATCCACGTCTGGACTTAACTTACAAACTCAGAAAAACATGCTCATACAATGCTAATGCCATTGTCAGGAACCTTTTATTATTATACCAGAAGTGACTGCAGTACGGAATAAGAAAAAGAAGTGAAGTCAACTCACGAAGCCAATAGGGAATCTACATCCTTTTCCAGTGGTATACTCTCAAGAATAGCTTGAAGATGCTTGATGTAAGTGTTATTTTCTGTCTCCTCAGATTCTTCTTGCTCCTCTAACGACAATCATAAAAGATGAACAATAGTCAGAGAATAGCCCCTTCACACTGATTAAAGCAAACAGCTTGTACAGGCATCATCCTCTGGTTAACCAAGCACACAACTGGAAGACCACAGTGCTCACTGATTACCAGCACTAACTCTCTGTGGTCGACTTGCAATGCTTTATACCAATGTCATTAAAATGCCAAAGCCTGGATTGCTGCCAATAAATTCAAGGACGCTTTGGCGTGTTCAGGACCTGCTGCTAAAAGCTGTGCCAGCAACTTCCCTAGAGCATTACTTGGTGTGAATCTGGACCTTTTTAAGAAAAGAGCTTTTCCAGTCATGATTCAGCAATACAATGCCACAGTGCAAACAGACTCCCTAGCACAGACACAGGCTACAGCTGCATATCAGCCAGCCTCACTGCCCCAGACTGTTCCTAGGCACATTTAATTCACAGGGTAAACACAGTTGTCCCCTAAATAAACCACATATGGAGTACATGCAATCTACCCAAGATTTCACAGTACTACAATACACCTCTCAGAGAAAAAAAAAAAAAAAAAAAAAAAAAAAAAAAAAAAAAAGGAAGGACAAAAAGCAAACACACAAAAGCTCAATCAGGTATTGGCACAGTTTCAATGGGAGAAGCAATTACACAGCTGCAACACTGAACACTGACACAGTTATCTGTCTTCAAGGCTGATCCAAGTTTTACAAAGAACCTGTGTTAACTTACCTGTATCACTTTTCAGGATGGTATGAACAAGGTGAGGCAACAGGTAGCGGAGGAGAGGAGAGATATCATAGCTTGCTGACAGGCCTTGCAAAAGTGCTACCAGTTCTGGGGTTTTGCACAGGTAATTAAATGGCCTGCACAATTGAAAGGGGGAAAAAGAAAAGTGTGTATGCTCATCTGGGTTACAAACTTTCAAATCCATGCAGACTTCACAAGGATTCAATTTTCAGCATCAGGTAACAGCTCCACTGTAAACAAACACTGAAAAGATTCTAAGGGCTCCACTTCCTTAATGCCAGATGTTTACTGGCATATTTAATATCCAAGAAGAAAAGAGGGTATTGCCAATCCTGTTGAGCACAGCTGTTGCAATGGCACAGTGAACCTACCTACGTTTTTTGCAAAACTGGTAGTAAAAGGAATAAGATTTGTATGAATTACAGGAAGAGATATCCTCACACTGCAAGGAGCTTATCTATCCCCTGGCAGCAGCAAAAGGGATGAGAAGTAATTGTGTAATGACAGATCCTCTGAAGAGAAGCCATTTCCATTTTGGCTAACACAAAGCTTCCATCTTTCTCCTTTTACATCCACCGGCTGGATGCTCCAAAATGTATCAACCCCACACCTGTGCTTTTTAACCTATGACAGCATTCAATTATCTGGAAGCTAATCACTCTATATATCCCATATAAGATTTTTCCTATTGGAATACTCCTCTCTGCCAGCAAGCAAATTTCCTGTAGCATGTGAGACTATAATCAAACGCACTTTACCAGCACAAGCCAACTGTGCCAGAGCAGGGCAGATGGATGGATTGGAATCTACCACATGAACCTCCAGAACAGCTCACCTGAATTGAGACCAAACAATGGTGGTGTAGAAGTGCTTATGCTTCAGGTGTTAAACTCAACACCAACTCCCATGCAAGGGGCAGAACTTCTTTGCAATTTCCAGAAAACCTCTTACTTGACAGGATTCAGTTTTGCACATTGACATCAATCCCTTACTAAAAGAAGTAGCAGAAGGACCAAGAGATGTCCAGCTCGCACCACTGAGACTCCTTTGCTGTAGTGAGCATACAAATTTTCAAAGTAGCCCAAAGGAACTAGTGAGCCCTTTAAAATGTCAACTACCAAAACTTCCGACAGGGAAGTGTCCTTTTAACGATGAAGATATAATAATTTTACATTATTAAGGCACAGTTTGAAATTTTAGAAAGTAGGAAAATCTGATTCATGTAGACTTACTTTTTCCCAAGTTCATCTCCCTTCTGAGTTTGCAGAAGTAGGTTCAAGCAAGCCAGCCCATCCCTGATTAATGAGGGCATTTTTAATAAAGTCTTGCTTATCTGTACCATCAAGGAATGCACCAAGGAAGTCTCCACTGTCACTTTTACTGTCATCTGGCAGATTATCATGTATGTTGCAGCTCTGTAATCCTGTACAGAGGATTTCAAGCCCTAGAAAAAGAGATAAAGGTGTATTTTAACACAAAATAACACAAGAGTACATTAACTTAAAAGTTATTTTATTCCGTATTTATATATGGAATCCCGCTATGTTCTTTCCGTATGTTAATGTATGAGGTATCTATAAACTCAACTTTCAATAAGAAAAAGCTGTCATGCAGGGTCCACAGATAAAGAAGACACATTTATTAACTACTACTGTTTGTTGTCAAAGCAACAATCGTGGAAGAGAGGATATTAAAGCAGGCTGTCTACCTGACGCCATTTCCTTGTGGTTTAGCATGATAAATCTCAAAGTAAAGACATTTTTCAAACCACGTATCCATTTATCACTGCTCCATTCCCCATGCAGAGTACAAAACAGTTCTTAAAGTGCTAATCTGAGGTTATTCTCCATGGATCCTCACCTGCCTGAGGTTTCAAATCAGGCTGAGTGGTACAGTACACACCACACAGGTTGTCTCTTTTGGATGTTATCTGCAGATTCGTGTCTGCAGAACACAGTACACCTCATCACACAGGAGGGAAACAGAGGTTCACCTACCTTCTGGATGTAAGGGAGCAGCAGAGAGACCATAGTGTCTGTTATCTTCTCTGCAGCTCCAAGAGCTGACACAATGGTAGAAGCATAAAACACAAGGAGAACTCTCAGCTGAGCTGAGCTGCCGGGACACTCTGAAAAGACCTGGAACACAGAACAAAATCAGTTGTTCAGACATCAGGGCAAGTGGAAATGCATATATTATGGCTTCCTTCAAATCCCCAAAATCTTAGAACTCCAGCCTGCAAGCTCCAGCAGCTCCTGCTGGCACAACTAAAATCATCACCTCTCACAGCAGCAACCCTTGCCAGAGGTTACTGCTCTTCCTCACAGACACGCAGATGGCAATAGGTGCTGATGTAGGTAAGGCAGCCAAAATCACTTGGTGTCCTGCTCAGCACTCAGAGGTGGACAGCCAAGAAGCTAACTGGTGCTATGTTTAACACCTTCTTCTATACCTGTGAATAAATTCTCTTACTGTATCTGCTGTGCTTAGTCTGACAGCATACACCCCAGTTCTCTAAAAAACTGGATCTGTCATACATCTTACCCTTCTGAGACTACAGAACTAGCCCTCTATTAGACAATAGCTGAAAACAACAAAAAAATTTGCCTACCTTCTAACATTCTCAATTTCAAATTCTCATTAATATTTGAAGATGTGCATTTAAAACATCCATGACAACCCCCAGAAGAGACACAGAAATTCAGAGCACAGTTACAAACTAACAGCAGGAATCAGTTTATGAAAGAAATGTAGACAATTAAGTACCCAGAGGCAACACAGTAAATAATACAGTATGGCCAAATTGTTTTGTCATGGCTCATTGGTTCTCAGCCACTTCCTTATAAGAGCTTCTGACAGACTGCCACCTTCACAGATTATAAAAAAATAAATCCTCATACTGCTTACTGATAAATGATTCATTTTACTCTTTGATATGCAGTTCAAAATATTAAGAAATAGCACACTACTATAAAAACATGCAGAAGACAAAGTGACAACAAACAATGCTCTAGAATAAATGAACAACCTTCACAGATTTTGCCACCAGCCTGCAGATGAAATCCATGAAATCCAGGTCTTTGTAGCAGTGTGTAATGACAGTACCTCTTGCCAGTGGGACTCCAGGTTTCTTTACATAGTGAAAAAAAGCACAATTAGAACACTAAGAGTAAAGTGAAGCACAGAAAGTAAAAATTACTATAATCTCCAAATTAATCCTACTGATCAGTTAACACCATTTAAACTGAAATAAGCAGTGGATTTCCACACACTGCTCTAGAATGTTTTGTGTCTACATTAACATAGATGATTAAGAGAATTATATTTAACTTACATGCAAATAAACCTAAATTCTAGTAATTGATGTATCTTTCTAGCAGTAGCAAATACTTACACCTTAAAAGCATGCTTTAACTTAGCCAAAACAAAGAGCAATTACAGTCAAAGCTTTTTAATATCAACTTCACCCTTTAAAGAAAGATAGCAGAAACAACGTGTGGCCATCCAGGCTCCATTCCTGTAATTAAACTTCTCAGTACAGTTCTACAACTAACCACATAAATTGGTAGACCATAGCCATAAGCAGAGGAGAAAAGTCAAGATATTATAAATTAAAGTCCCTCAACCTTCCATCTTGCATCTGTTAAATACTTTACCCGTATTGGATCCATCCAATGCCACTTATGAGTTGGGCTTTTTATATCTAGAAGTTGAATAACTCTCACAAATAGATTAGTCTCATGATATGGCAGAACACAACCAATCAAACAGTCTTGATTGTAGAGATGAATGTGAAATCTAAGGAAAAGAACATACATATGTAGTTAAAAAGTATCTGGAAGCCAAAAAGAAAAAATGTCCCATCCACATTCATATCAGAACAGCTTGTTTATTTGCTTTTAAGCAAGACCTGACATGGTTGTCATACTGAGTCAGATCTATGATCCAACTAGTCCAGAAACTCAAGGTGGCCACCAGACTGTATGTGCTAGAAGAAAGAAACAGCACTAGCATTTTTTCCGTCACCATCAACAATTTTAGGCCCCTGTATGACTAAAAATTACCTTCATTTCTTCTGCAAAGATCAATATTAAACCAGATGTTACAATAATCTAGTATGAAGCTCTCTGTATTATATATGTACAGAAAAATTGTGACTCAAAGAAGTATGTTTCAGGAAAATGATACAATCTTTCATGATAAGAAGTACTGCATTTTCTGCATTTGTATAGGTTAATTTATATAAATAAATATAACATCACGAAATACTTCATTGTTTTTTCTTCACACTTCTTACAAAATCTTAAAATAAAAATAGTTAGGGTTCATGGTTCAGAGATAATATTGAAAATTTTCTGTTTTACAAAGCCCATTTCTAAAAACACAATATAGAAGTGCCTCTCTATGTGTTCTGTAAGATGCCTAGGGCTGGGCAACTTTGGTGAAAGCCAGGCAAGGAAGTAACTGCTTTTACACAGAGTAACATGACAGATCAAAATAATCACAGGAATTTATCAAAAGACAAAAATCTAATTGGCAAGAGCATCTGGCCCCATAAAGACTAAGCCCAAATAAACATTATTAACATTCCAATCTGTATTTTCAGGAAGCTAAAATAAAATTATTCAAAATTTTTCTCACTGGGGAAAAATAAAATCTTGTATTTCTAGCCTTATCTATTGACATGTAGGATATTCAGTGGATTACCTGTGAATCAGCCATTCAAGGCACTTCTGGGCTGGTTTAAGCATAAAGTAAGGGGACAGGTGAATGAGGAACAATGAAATATTCTTATTCAGCTGCTGATTTACTGCTTTAGTCTGAACACTGCGTTCAAGGCCTTTGGATGTGGAACTAAACAAACTGGACTGGAACTCTTCAAATGCAGGATCAATCCCCATTAGCTCTTCTAAACCAGTGCACCCTGTGGGGGGGAAAAAAATAAAATGGGAGGAATGTTGTAAATAAAACAGTTTTTGTTCTCCAGTCCTACCCCCTTAGATCCTCACTGGCATATCCAACTTTTTTGCTATTCTGGTATATGTCATCCTCACCAAGCAAACCCAAACAAACAGTAAAGAGGCCTAAGACCAAAACCTTTGATATACTTGAACTGTTTCTCAATTGACAAAGAAAAACAACAGTAACAATATCAGCAGAGTGCTCTGGTAGCAGTGAAGGCCAGCAGCATCCTGGGTTGTGCTGTCCCTGAGAGCATGGCCAGCAGGCTGAGGGAACTGCCCCTTCTATTTGTGAGCTGCAGCTGGAGCCCTGTGTGCAATTTTGAGTTCATCAGTAGAAGAAAAAACTTTTCTGGATGTGAGTTCAGCAGAGGAATGCTGAGATGGTCTAGGGACTGGAAAACAACATACAAGGAAAAGGAGGAACTGTTCAGCCTGGAGAAGAGAGAGTCAAAAGGAAATCTCCCTGCTGTCTGCAGCTACTTAACAGGATATAGTGTGGGTTATCAAGGAGCTGGAGCCAGACTCTTGTCAGAGGTGCACATCAGAAGAATGGGAGGACAAGAGATGCAAGCTGGAACATAGGACACTCAAACCCAATGTATAGATTTTATTTTTTCTAACGGTGGAATGATCAAACACTGGATCAGAGGTACAATACTGGATAAGAGACCGTAAAAATTCCACCCTCAAACTCAGCCAAGCAGTTCTAGATTAACTATTTAAGAAATCAAAAACACATGCTGTGCTGCATCAAAGATATATATCTACAGTCTTGTTACTTAAAATGAAAACATGATATCAATCTGCCTGGTTCTAGAAAACAGCTTTCTTATTCAAGAGTATCACATTCCTGGATAAAATTTTATACAAAAATGGAAAGGTTTAGAGCATAAAGAATTTGAAGTGTCCCAACACAGCAAAGGCTACCGCCACTTCACATTACTTGCAACCATAATGCTACCCAAGAGCAGAGCATCAGCATGTTCTCATGAAAACATAATTCATGTCAGAAGGCACACTGGGATACTTCCAGTCCCAGGCTCTGCTCAAAGCAGGGTTAAAAGGGTCTCCAAAACTGGACTAGGTTGCTCAGGGTATTATCCTGTCAGAGTTTGCAAAAAAGTAACTTTTTTTTTTTTTTTTCCCAAGGCACAGTCTCTCCGGACAATCTTGTTAACTGTTTGACTGTCCTCACACTGAGAAAGCTTTTCTTTCTATCCAGTTTTAACTCCTATTCTTTCAACTCCAGTCCTCCTGTGGATAGCCTGTGGTGCATCTTCTGGGAACCTCCTCAAAGGTAACGGTAGGCTCCTGTGAGACCCATCAAAAGTGTTCTCCTCTCCAGACTGAATGAATTAGAGACATTCCTCTCACCAACTTTCCCTTAGTGGGCAAATTCTCCAGTTCTTGAGCATCTTTGGGATCCCTGACTCTTGCCCATCACTTACCCTTTAGTGCCCAGAAACGTGCTCGCAGAGGCACTGCTCTGTGGCTTTCCTAAGGGCTGGAGTGATGCTGACTAGCTGGCAGCTTTTTGAACTATTCTTTAGGCCTTTTTTCAATCCGGGTTTGCCTTTCCTATTTATCTTTATCCAGCTGTTTTTTTTTTTTTTTTTAAACCAGTGGCATCTAGGCAACCAAAACTCACCGATGGCAAAAAACGTGTCCCTGTCAATAGTGGCGGCTTCTTTACAGGAGAAGAGCAGCGATGCCACCTCGCTGCGGTCCAGGAGGCTGGGATCGTTCTGGGGCAGCGCCAGCCGCTTCAGCTGCTCCGCCAGGGACGTCATGGCTCCGCGCTGGGGGAAAGGAGCCTCCGGAGAAAACTGGGGGAGGAAAACCACGGCAGGCCCGCCGGTGAAGCAGCCGCACGCAGCCAGCCGCCCCTCCCGGCCCCGCCGCCGCTCGGGCACACGCGTGGGGCGTGGCCAGGCCCAGCTCGGGAGGAAGGGGGACAGCGCCCGGCGTGACGCGTGTCCCTGCCGCGATCCCGGCCCCGATCCCGGTCCCGGTCCCGGTCCCCAACACCGACCTGGGTCCCGCCGCTCCCCGCCGGGCCGCACGTGGGCTGCGCGCGCCGCTCACCCGGAAGCGGCTGCTGCAGCGCCTCGGGAAGTTCCCGGCCCCGCTCCGCCCCGGCCGCGGAAAGGGGCTGGAGCTGCCGCCCGGGAGCTGCGGAGCGGGAGCCTGCTGCGTGTCAGGGATAGTGTGCCCAGGACTAGGGAAAGGATCGTCAGATCCTGTGCCCACTGCTGTGCCATTCACTACAAGAAGGACATTGAGGTGCTGGAGCGAATCCAGACAAGGGCAGCAAAGCTGGTGGAGGGTCTGGAGCACAAGTCCTGTGAGGAGCAGCTGAGGGAGCTGGGGGTGTTCAGCCTGGAGAAAAGGAGGCTCAGGGGGTGGTTGTCCTTCTCCACAGCTTCCTGTAAGGACAGGGTAGCCACGTGGGAGCTGGCCTCTTCCTCAAGCAATAACTGACAGCACCACAGGAAACGCCTCGAGTAGTGCTTGTTTAGATTGGATATTAGGAAACATTGTTTCACCGTAAGGCTGAAAGGCATTGAAACTGCAGGGAGCTGCCCAGGGAAGTGATGGAGTCACAGTCCCGGGAGGTAGTTAAAAGACATGTGGATGTGGGATTTAGGGACACGGTTTAGTGGTGGGCTTGGCAGTGTTGGGTTAATGGTTGGACACAACCGTCTTAGAGGACTTGTCCAACCCAAACGAATCCATTATGCAGCTGAGTATGTGCCACCACGAGGAGCTGCCATGCTGGCATGTGGATGGTCTGTGTGAGGGAAGCAGCCGCAGTGTCCATGTGGATGGTCTGGGGGAAGCAGCCGTAGTGGCCATGTGGATGGTCTGTGAGAGAAGCAGCCGCAGTGGCCGTGTGGATGGTCTGAGGGAAGCAGCCACAGTGGCCGTGTGGATGGTTTCACCATCCAGGCAGGTCCCTGGAAGGCAGTGTCCCTGTGGAGGCACCATGCAGGTGTGGGGCAGGGCCCAGCCTCCTGCTCTGCAGCAGCAACCAGGGTGTGAAGGCAGCAGTGATGGAGAGATGGAGATGCCTCAGCCAGGTGCCTGTGGCAGGGCCGCTGCTGGCTTTGTGCTGAGCCCAGCAAGACAACAGCCTGGGCTGGGAGTGGGGTTCCACCAAACATCTCTTCACAGAGAAGAGATGACACAACTAGAGCAACTAGAGTTGTTCCATCTCAGGATTTTTCCATATGTGGAGTGACTGATGTTAGGGAAAGTGCAGGACTCCCATGAGCAGAAGGTATTGAAAGCTGCAGTAATGTGTGTGGGCTAGATCTCAGCTGCACAGAACCATGTAGACTGGAAGAGTCCTCCAAAAGCCATCTGATTCAGCCCAGAGCAGGGCCAGCTTAGACCATTTTGCTCATGGTTTTGCCCAGTTGTGTTTGGAATATCTCCAAGGGTGGAAATTCCATGGCTTCACTGAGCCTCTCATCCAACATTTGGTTAACCTCAGATTAAAAATAAATTTCTAATGTTAAAACCCATGATGTCTCCCATCAGTTTGCATTCAAGGTCTCTGCACCTGGAAGCCGTTGCACAAAGCCATAAAGGGAGCATGACAAACCAAGGAAAGCCTGGCACAAGAATCAGAAATAAAATTTATCCCAACTGATGTCAACAGATGGACGAAATTATACTAAAGATAACAATTCCAGCACCAGTTCTATAAAACTATTTCCATATACTGTTGAGAAGCTTCATAGCTATGACAAAAGTAACAGATTTGTTTGTAAGGCTGCTGTATTTGGCAATCATTTAACATGCAGTATAAATACAAAATGCTGATAAAAGTCTGGGATTGCAGAGAATTATTTAAATGCTTAATTTTATCCATTGTGAGTGTCCCTTGATTTCAACATTTTATTATTCCTCTCTGATTTGTCTTTGCTTGGGTGAAGTTAAACCATTCTAGGTGTGGCAGCAGAGGGAGGAAATGCAGCTGGATATCCGACTCTGTGCCTGATGATATTTACCAGTGCCTTGTTAGAGGGTGTGTGTTAACTCTGTGTCACGTTCCTTCTGACATGGTATGATCTGGATGTAATGACAGCAATTGCTGAGCTGGTAAGAGCTGCTACCACTGCAGTTATAACAGTGTCAAAGTGTTTGGAGGATGTAACTGATTTAACAGGAATTGACATTATTTTTCTGATGGTTCTTAACGCTTGAGATTCTGATCACCTAGCAAAGGAGCTGGCTGGGAGTGGTGCAAACCAAAACACTGTGTACACTTCAGAAGTTTTATGCAGACCAGATCTCATTCTCTCTGACCAAACTCCTGTGAGTTGCATTCCTGGAATGCATCTTTCTGGTTTGGTTTCATTTGTAAGCAAGAGGTGGGAGGGATTTCATGTACAGAGGAAAAAGGAATCTCTTCTCATTAAAAAAAAGGGAATGCTTAGTAGTGTTTGATTGTAATATGTCAGAGTGAATATGAAGGAATCAAGTGCTACCTATGCAATTTACTGTTTACATACCAAATTACAGTGTTTGTATTAAATGCTCTTAAGCATTCTCAAATTGTTATTAATCAATTTACTAATATGATTCTTTTTTCCTTCTTGCAGCACCTTCTATAATCTAGTGAGCCACCATGATAAAAAATTCTGAAGGAGACAGAAGAAGGCCACCTTCCCTGTGCTTCCCATCACTTGCTAATAATCTTGGTATGTTCTGTGTCATTTCCCCATGCCATTTCTAATTGGGAATGTGAAAGTGCCTGGCATCTAAAATACAATCTAATTGCAGCATAATGAAGTAATAGTAAAACCTTTCTAAGATATGCAGATTTTCACTTTTTCCAGAGTGTATGAAGTTCTTTAATGTTTTAAGCAAAAGTAGATGTTAACAAATCTGTGTGTTTAATGTAGGTATGTGGCTGCTAACTGAACTGCAAATCAATCTGTGTTTCAGAGCAGTGGCTTGAACAGCTTGTTCACCCAAGGTAATCTCATTGTCAAAGAATATATTGTGTTTTGCTGTAGGTTTTAGGAGGCATGCTGAAGTTTTGTCGTTTGGGAGACTGTGCAGTTAAATCTGCTGCTCTGAGCTAATCCATGTCCTTTGTTCTTGATTCATGTACATGTCTGCTCCCTATTAGAACATTATCATTTATAAGAATACACCTGTGGACTCTGAATTTATAGAGTTTCTGTGATTATCAGGAAGAACAGTGCTTTATTGTGTTCTTTAGGCTGCATTAATGTATTTTTCTCTATTTTCAGTTCTTTCTGTACCCTGTGACAATGCAGCAGTCACCCTTCACCAGTGGGCATTGTGAAATGATGAGGCAGTACCTTTCTGGAAGGTACACATTGGTAAGGCCCTGAGGCCACTATTCCCTTGGCTGAGCTTTTTCTAGAAGCAAAGAGATGGGAGCCGTTTTGTCCTATAGCAATTCACAGATCTAAAATGAGGGAGTTAAGGCTTATTTTCCCTGTCTGCCTTCTCCCATAAGGGCTTGATCTTTTTATGCTTGCATTAGTGAAACTCAGGAGTAATTCTGGTGAGGTCCATGAAGCTGTATGAGTGTGCAGCTGGTGTAACTGGAGGCAGACACAATCAAGCATAATTCATAGAATCATAGAATCACAGAATGGTTTGAGTTGGAAGGGGCCTTATAGGTCATCTAGTTCCAGCCTTCCCATGATGGGCAGGGACACCTTTCACTAGCCCAGATTGCTCAGAGCCCCTTCCAACCTGGCCTTGAGCACTGTCAAGGTTGAGGCATCTACCACTTCTCTGGGAAACCTGTTTCAGTGCTTCACCATCCTCACATTAAATATTTTCTTCCTAACATCTAATATAAACCTACCTTCTTTCAGTCTGAAACCATTTCCCAAGCCCTATCACCACAGTTCTCAACAGTCCCTCTCCACCTTCCCTGCATCCTCCTTCAGATACTGGAAAGTTATTGTTTGCTCTTCACACGACTTCTCCAGGCTGAACAGCCCCAACTCTCTCAGCCTGTGTTCACAGAATAGATGCTCCAGTCCTGTTACTGACTTTGTGACCCTCTCTGGAATTGCTCCAACAGTTCCATGTTCTTATGTTGGGAGCACCAGAGCTGGATGCAGCACTCCAGGTCTCACAAGTGCAGAGTAGAGGGGCAGAATCCCCTTCCTTGCCCTGCTGGCCATGATGCTTCGGGTGCAGCCTGGGATTCAGTTGGCTTTTTGGGCTATGAGCACACATGCTTGGTCATGTTGAGTTTTTGTCAGCTGTCACCACTTAGTGGTGGTTGAGGTGACAGGGAGTTGCAGTTTTCATTGCTGGATCAGGTCTGAAGGGAGAATAATTCTCGAGTTGAACTGAAGGGCTGGAAAAAGTTTCCTTGCTAGGCAGTGCATTCAGCACATCATTGACTTACTGACTACTGTGGGAGACAGTGTCATGTTTTCCTGGATTTCTTGAAAATCTGTTGTAGCTTCCCCCAGCATAAATTCTCATTTAGCTGCATTCCAGATCTAATAATAAATAGAAACTTTTAGATGGGGTGGTGGAAAGCTGTTTTGGGATTTTTACTGTATTAAAAGCTTTCTGATATGGTAACATAGACTAAAGGCTTTTGAATCAGAATTGCTGTAAAGGAAGCTTTAAAATATATATTCTATACAAGGAGAAATAAACCTAAAATAAGCAAACTAGCTTCAGCTAGACACATGCCAAGAAAGCATTGTCTTGAAAAGAGTAGGCAATAGTCATCTTTATAAATCCATTTGTATCTATTTGAGGTAGTCTAGTTCATCCTGGGAGCATCAGGGAGAGTAAGGAAGACAAATGGAGAAGGTAAACAGTGGAAGAAAAAGGCTGTCTTTTCAGTGCTGAGCTCCTTGATGAATTGTGACTTTTGTTTGTGTAAAAAGTCAGCTAGAAAGTTGGATTACAGAGACTGCATAACAGTTGCATTGAAAAGTAGGAAAATGTCTCTCATGATTGCTGTGAATGTATTGTCCTTTGTCATGCTCTGATGTTTCTTAGCCTGGGGAATACAATACTGGGTGTATAAATTAACTGTTTATTATTATGAAAAGGAGCCTATGCCAGACAATCTACTGAGAGAGTAGGTGTTATAGATCTACTGTGTGGTAGTTGTGAGTCACATTATTTAATGCATTGGGAGAACTTGGCAATTGGAGTAAAAGCAATGTGGCCTTTGGGGACTTGGGTGTAATGAACTATAAGGAAAGTGTTGTGTACTAGACAGGTCTCATCGTTCACAGGAGGGCTGTAAACAGGAAAAGAGACAATGAACTGAAGGATGGGAAGGAGGAAGAAGTGACCAATAGGGAACATGCTTAACACACTTTTTTACTGCAGTGTACAGTCTTGCTATCACCTCCTTCAGTTGCCTGTTAATCAAGCAATTGACAGATGTTGGAACAGCAGCAGATCTCACTCATCCATTCCTGACCTGTAGCTGTTCAAACCTCTATTTGCTTGTCAGCCAGCCACTTTCTGGGTCTTTTAAAAAATGTTAAGATGTATCACAGCTCTTTCCCTGAAGAAGAAATAGTGTCATTCCTATCTGAGTGCACTAAATATAAATTTCAGCCTTTTTCCCAAGCTGACCACTGAAGTCTGTGCTGTTTTCATTTCTTCATTTGTCCACTGCCAGTCCATGGACCTTTTCTGTAGCTGGTACATGATTTGAACTACAATGAGCTCACAACTTTATATGACAATTCCTGAAAACAGGTATGATTCACATTCACTAGCACAGAACAGAATATTTATGTGCTGGATTTGCTGTTCTATTACACTCAGTTACATATTTTGTTTATTCATGTTCTAAGGTTTAATTATTTTACATGGTTTTTGTGTAGGAATGAGTTATGTAATGCTTGAGACAGTAGCACTGTAAACACAGCAAAAACCAGAACATTTGCTTAATGTTTGTGCATGTATATGTGCATACATATATGAAATGTATTTAATACTGTTTATTTCAAAAGCATTAAATAGTCAGAAAGTGCATTTTCATGATACTGAGTCACACACACTATCTGCAGTCACAGAAATTCCCCAATTTTTTCTCTGCATTTCAGTGCCAGTTAAAAAAATGTTTGGCTTTTGTATTTGCTTTCATTGTGGATTGCAAACTGTTCATGCTTTTATGTATTGTGGGGATTCTTGGGGGAAAAATACCTGCTATTAGAAGAAATAGTGTGTTAGATGAGGGTATGCATCTGAGTTTTAGTAATAACCCTACATCTCCAGATTTGCTGATTGCCAGAGGTGTCATGTTTTGAGATTTAAAATAGTGGCCCTACTGTCTCTGTGCCTTGCAGCCTTGCATAAGGTAGTCGTGACAACTGGCAATGTTCTAGATAACTGCTAACAGCTCTTACTGACAAGTGAATGTCAGTGATTTCTCCACTGTGTCTCTTACTCTCTGTCACTCTGCCTGCACTGTCCATGTTGGGGACTTAAGGGAGTTCTCTGCAGAGAAACCACTTGAGAGAGACTTAGGGACTCTGTGATATCAGAGGCAATTCCTTGGATACGCAGAGATGAGGGTACACCCTCTACACAAGGCTTGATAGGCACTTAGTATAGGGCCAGGAAGGCAGCCTGGGCCTGAACATGTAGTGAAGGGGAGTGTGGGGCACTGAGAATTAGGTGCTTCTGGCACTTATTTTAAATAAGCCTGGTGGCAGAACACTTCCTGCTGTGATACTCTCAAGTGCTGCATGGGAGAGGTTACACTTCAGAATCTTTCTCACTTTACTTACAGTGTGATCCCTTTGGTTTGTATTACTTGCTGATTCTTAACAGTATGGTGATGTATGTGGCTCTTTTTAATTTGCAGAGTGGCAACAAAATACTTTCATCAATTTATGACTAATTTAATTTTTAAAAATGTGTTTAGTCTGTGTCACTGTAACACATTTAATGACTCTCGTGTGAACTGCAACAGACAGATCTGAGATGCAAGACATTATGTTATTTCTTGAGCAGAAGCTGTAGGGGTTATGCAACTGCTGGGCTGCATTGGAAGCCTTCAGTGCTTTCCTTGAGATTGTATATGGATTGTCTTCCAATTCAGAACCCATTTATAATTACTTAATTTATACTTAATTTATAATTAGTTGTAGTGCAGTTATCTTAAAAAAAAATCAAGATCTCAATTTAATTAATGGTGAACTATGCCAGAGTTAAGTTTTCCAAACTGTTTTGTATGTATCAGAACGCAGACTTTATTTGCATAGTCACAAACTTTTTTTCCCAGAAATTGTGCTTTGTTCAGTGTAATGCATAAGCAGTGCTCAACAGCATTATGATTTTTCTTCTTTATTCAGTGAATGTCAGTTGCACTCAGTTGGAGCATGTTGCCAAATATATAATTTAGGTTTTTCCACTCTGGCCATCACAGTATTTGTACTTCGAGTATTCCAAATTCATCTGGTATTTGATTCCCACACACTTCCTTATACTTCACAGTATTAGTATTATTCCTGGTCTGTATAAAGAAAACTGAGGTACATGCTCCAAACTGTATATACTTACATTTCCCCATACAATGGGTAGTTTTAGGATAATTACTGCTGTTAGTATGGAATTTGTCTTTTCCCTTATGCACTTCACAGAGTACAATAACCAACTGAGTACAATCTCCCCACTGAGTAAGCCTGATGGTTTGAACCTTTAGGCCCAGCAGAATCCTAAATTTTTCTGGTATTTCCATCATGCATTGTTTTAAACATTCTCTTCTGCAATTGGAAGTGCAGTGACTCTTCTGACTCCCACTATTGGTACTTTCACAGTAAAAAATCATGCCCTACAAATTTAGGGCCTGAACAGCCTGATCTTCCATAGATCATCTGTGTGCCAAGGTTACCAGTGAAAGTGGTACAAGAGGAATCAAACTATGCAGAACAAACATTCATGACAAAATTATTTCCTCTAGAGAAGCCTAAAATGTATTTGAGTCCATTCATTTGAATTGTAAAATGAGCTTTCTGCAGAATGTTTTCATTGGGGAAGATGTGTTCAGATTGTATCTACTGAGAAATTAATGTGGGAGTTTGTATAAATACATGTGGAGCCTTACAGCTGTAAGGGTAATTTCACCTTTGTTGCTGACTTCACCTCCAGTAACTGTTCATATGAACTGAAACCTTACCTAGAACAGTTTCTGGCTTAGAAGAAAACCTCACACATGTTGAATTTGGTTCAGTTGTGAAATTCTGGAAAATTACAGCTATTCCAAATTTAGCTATGGGACACAACAGAGATCTAGACTGCCTTTCAGCCAATTTATTGTAAAAACTAACTACTTTCAAAATGAAGAAACATGTAAAATGCTCTCCTGTCCTCCTTTGCTTGTGCTTAACTGAACTGAGGCAGGGAGAGAGGTGAGCTAGTTAAGAAACAAAAGACTTGTCCACATTCAGAGGGATTGAAAATAGACAAGAGTCTCCACCATGAATAGGTTATTGCTGGTAGATCTCAAGAGCAGTCCAATACTGGAAGGTATGCAAAAGTGGTACTCATTTCTCCTGACACAGGAATAGGTGTGAAGTTGGTTAGAGGAATCATAACTGGAAGGAAACAGATTCTGGTCTTTAGAACCAGAACTAGAAAATTCAGGCCTTGCTGTTTTTACATCAGGCACAGCAGGAACATTGCCCATTTTCTCAGTGCAGGTTCTTAATGCAGCTGAGTGTCAGAGTAAAACTTCTTTGGACAACATGGAAGGACAACAGCTCTGCAAAGGAACTGTCATGTGCTATACATAAAGAACATGTTATCCCTGTTCAGCAGCAATTGAGGTTGTTCCTAATGCTGCTGTACACAAGGATGAATTTGCTGCTTTTATTAATCTTTGTATCGCATCTGTGCAATGAATAATAAGTAGAAAGTATTCATTTTCACAAACTGGCCATTTGTTCAACCAGATTGCTTTCTTGATTGTGCAACTTGAGTATCATTGATGTTAGTGATATTACACTGGTGTATCTGGAAAGAGAAATGAGGGCATTGAGACTGCAATTTGTCAAAGGTCAGTCAGTCAATGTGTACAAATGCTGAGTTTAGAACACAGCAGTGCCTGATATCCTGTACCCATAATCTCTACCTCATACCTCAGTGGTTTAAAACCTGTGCCTCTCAGTTAATTGTCATCTGGAAACTCTAACTTAGTTGACAGTGTTTGTTTCTAGATAAATAAAGGCATATTGTCCTTGCAATTCCTGGTGTCTCACACACACACACATCTCTCTCGTGACCAAAACTATTGCTGAATGATGTGGTGCCATTTTAGATGACAGTCTCAATTAAATTAGTTAAGGGTCACAGGCTGGCCTACAAAGGGATTTTTTAACTGGTTGAATTAATGAAGTACAAGTTGTATCATCAGTTGCAGCTTTCTCATTGCCCTAGTCACACAGTTTCTTCTTTGCTTAGTATCTCTGTGTGGTGAGGCTAAGCCAGCATAAAATAGGAACATAGGCAGGATTCTGGGAACACACAATATGTGAAGGTTTCTTCAAAAGGTTTGTAACAGGCCATGCTCTACCCCTAGTCCTGCCCCTTGCATTCTCGTCACTGAACCATTTTTAAAGTCCTGGATCTGTCTCGCCATTTTTTCCGCTCTTACGCCAGCCCTATTTGTAGTTTCCCCACCTGTTACTGTGTGTACCGCGCTGTAGCTGGCTGCATGTTGCTCCACAACTGCAGTGTGCCAACAGACTGACTGCAGTGCGGTATATAAATTACCATATACTTTTCCCAGTTTTTCCTTTGCCCACTTCTAATCTGTGCAAAGCATCTATCAAAGCTTTTGATATTTAGTCCATGATCTGTCTTTGTGAGTTGCACCTACCCTGACAAGAACCATTAAACCAAAAAGACACCCTCAAGAGTGTAGCTCAAGGGATAAGGGATTTTAGGTGTTGTAGGGTTCCTTATGAATAGAAATGTGTCAGAATGTGAAGTCTGAGGGCTCTTCTCGTTCATGAAAGGTATGATCTTGTGCAGTGCTGCCTGCTGGTGCCATCGCTAGAGGGTTTGCCCAGCTATGTTACACCTTTCAGCACTCGCCTTTCAGTTAGTGATTGTTACTAGGTATCACAGTACTGCCTAATGACTCTGGCAGAGACCAGATGTTGATTGATTACCCCTGCTACCTGCCCTGAACCCTCTCTGAGAGCCAGGGCCATCTGCTGTGCAAGATGCAGGGCTCTAAGCATGGCCCTACAAACAGTAGGAACACTGCCTCTAGGGTATAAGGGACCCTAAATCCCTGAGCAAGCTTGCCATCCTAGAATAATGCTGGTGATGTTTGTGTGCAGGCCGCACATTTTGGACAGGCAAACACAGAGGTAAAGGAGGTATGACAGTTAAAGCACACTGTATTCATAGTTTTTGTGTAAATTCCTCAGAGCTTTTAGACAGACAAAGCCTCTGCTCCTGAGAATTCTTTTCTAGGTGGACATTAAGGGCCAAAGGAAGTATTGCTGACTCTGTTTCAGAGGTGACAGAGTGCAGCACAATAAGCTTCTTTCTCTCAGTAAGAGTAGTCCAACAAGCTAACACTCAGATTTTTGGGAAAATTTTTATCTGAATTGAGTTGCTCAAGGTCACATAAGGGCATCTTGAGCTGGCATGGTCACACCACGTCTCAGCCCCGTGATTTTCCTTCCGCACAAAGGGTTGGCAAAAGCCAGTGATGTCAGTGCAGTCAGCATTTTCTCCATACCCCTGAAGCCCAAGGTATGCTTTGGTAGTATTTGTTGGTCCCATAAATGTTTCTTGCTACACTTCATCCATGGCTGAATTCCAGGGACAGAGTAAGTCGTCTCTATATATAGCTGGTGAAACATTTCAGGATCTTCTGGCAATGACAGTTGTTACCATGAAGCCAGCAAATGAATTTTTTCTGCTCTTTTTAAATTTTTATTTCTGGACCTGTCATTGGAAATAACATTCTTTAAAAAAAGTAATTAGCTACTGTATAGTTAATATCACCACGTATGAGTAGCATGGAGATTTTTCAGAGTCAGTTTGTGCCTCTTGGTGCTAAATGTGGGAGGGCTAAATATGTTCAGTGCCCACAGTACTTTTCCTTAGCTCAGATGAAATCAGGGTTTTGGTTCCCAGATGTATGGCTCTGTTTTCTTCTCTCTCTGTTTTTCTTATGTATGTGTTAGTTTCAGAAATATTAAGTGTTTATTCCTATTATCTTTACATAATGAATTTAATTGCTTGGTTTTCTTCTTACAATATAGTGTATTTCTAACATTGAAGAAGGCAGGTTACATTTATTGTGTTGCAAAAAAACCAAACCCCAAAATACCTCTAATAAATGATTAATATGTTTTATAACACATCTTACCTTTCTGCTTAGATTTGTTAGGGAAAATTATGCATAATTTTTATCAGAATCCAACATTTTGGCTCAATCTAAATCATAATTTTCTTAAATAATTCAGATTTTTGTTGCTTAAGCTTTAAACTAGTGGATATTTGCTACAAGCAAAAAACTATTTTATGTACAGGTGGCAGTTATGGCATGATTTGAAAAGACAAGGGCTTTTTGATACCTGTTTTAACGTTTTATTAACAGTTTACACAAAAGACTAGTCACTTTGAATTTATTTTCTTTTATCTTTCATTGACTTCTTTCTTGAGAAAGCATCCTGAGAAGCAGGCTGTGACTAGGACAAGATGATTACACTAATCAGATGATCAATGAGTGATTGAGCTCTCATAAAGTTCTTTATCTTCCTGTGGCCTTTCTGAGACAGTTTTGGCAGATACGAGCTATTGTGTTCCTACACAGAAGTGTTACAGCTGAAAATTAATGGTGATCATTTCCATGTCAGTTGATTGTTTCACAGGCAATTATTTAAGTAGAGAAATCTGGCTCATTTTTTATTCTAGATCTCATTAAGTTCAAATAGAAGAATGATCTGGTGAAACACTGTTGCAGTGTTCAGCATTTTTAAAGTTTCAATAAAAGTTGTTGGTTTATTCTACAATTTTATGAGAGGGAAGCATAGGAAACATTGAAAGATTGAAAATTTGAGAAACAATAAAAATGCAAAGGACAGAGTTCTCAAAATAATGATATGATGGTTTTTGACAAGTAAATGAATGTTAAATATAAACTCTGTGAAAACCTTCAATTTCATTAAGAAGAATGATGAAGATTAATGTCCTTTAGGTAGAAAAGCCCTCTGATTCTCAAGGAGCTTAATGCAAAACATACTAGAAGACTTTCACTGGGGTGGTATTCACTTATGTGAACTCTCAGACCTGCTGCTGCTGCTAGGAAAGATCTGGCCTTTTTGTGCTCCTCAAAATGCATGGGAAGTGATGCCTGGTAGCCACAGTGTTCTCCTGGGTTCCAAGGCACCATTCTCCTGGGTAGGCCCTTACTCGTGTATATGTTAGCATGAACTACAGCTGCACATCTTCTGCCAAATAAAAGACAAAAGTAGTTGACAATTCAGCTCTGCCATCTCTACTCACCTCCCCTGCCACCTTATTTTTCCTCATCTGTTTGGCAGTCATGGGTTTTCTTCTGTCTTTTGCCCCATCATAAGCAGCTGCGTCTTTTCTACCTTAAACATACTTGCTGACTCCCAGGTATCTTGCCATGTCAACTTAAGATTCCCTAACCATGTGGTTTATTATGTTTCTTTCTTTTTCTCTCTTTGAGACTTTCATCCTTTGTTTCCTGCTCAGGTTGCTTATTTCTGTTTTGGTTTTATTTTCTTTCTCCTTAGGCATGCATAGTTCATGGCTATGCAACTCTGCAAGCTTTGCTTGGGAATAGTCCTAACCTGCCTCTGATGTAGCAAGAAGCTTGCTGAGGCAAACTGCTTTATTCATACTACTGTGCTAGGCACAGCTTTCCTATTCTCCTGTTGAGCTGAAAGGCAGCTCCCTTTCCACTTCAAGTTTGGCTCTCTTTCCACTACGGACCTCCATTCATATGCTTCTCATTACCATCCACACAGTTAGTTTATAAAATTAAATTAAAGTAGTAAACAAAATACCAGATACTCCTCCTAAAGCTCCATCTATAAATATCTCCCCTGCCTACTCATGCTGTCTGATTAAGAGGCAGTAAGCAGTTAGTTAGAGAACCTAAAGCAGGTCAGATTCCATCAAGATAGGCAGGGTTTTTTTAAAAGTGAGGCTATTCCATTTAGCTTCCTGTTTCATAGGTAAAAAGCCCAATGTTCCCCAAATGCACACTGACAATGTTGAAGCCTCCTATTTTGACATTTTCAGAATTAAAAAGGTTTTTCTTTTTTTTTTTTTTAATATTTTTTGATCCAAAATGGACTAATATAACCTGGCCAAAGTGGATCTTGAAACACTTGATTTTTTTTAATCTCTCAGACTAGCTGAGAGAGACTATGGTTCTGGCTGTTGGTTCCTAGGAACAATGAAGACATTTTTATTTGCTTTGTTATCAAGAAATGTTTACCTATGTTTATCAAGAAAACATGGAAAAATGAACAGTACCTTTGCAGGAGTGGCTAGCTGTATTTTAAGAAAAACCTGATATTTTATGAAAAATTTAATAACCTCCGTTAAGAATTCTAGAAAATTTGTGTAGAATGTTCTTTGATTTCTAGAAATCTAGACATGGGTCTGATTCTAGTCCTAATCCACAGTGTGATTGGATATTCTTTGTCAAAGAAAATTCTTTGCCAAAGCACCTAACTTTTTACCTCCTGACTGAGATGGGTGAGCACCCTGGCCTGTATTAGAGGGTGAGAACCAACAAATAAAATGTGGGTTGTAGCTAATACCTCCCTGTACGAAGCCATCAGTACCTGTAAGGCTCACCTGTACTGCAGAGTGGGGACTGGTGCAGAACCACTTCCATCCATGTAGATCTCCAGACATGGCAGTGCCAAGGAAAGGCACAAAGCTGGTTGCAATGGCTCCCCTTTAATGAGGGAGTGCATGGAAGGTCACAGTTTCACCAGTGCAGGAGAGCTCTTTGCATGGGGGGCAGCTCTGGGTCACATATTACAATTCATGTGTGTACTTCTAGGACTCCTCTGTCTGCTTCCTGCATTTCCTTTAGAAACTTCTCCTCTGCTCTGTATAGCAAATAAGAAGAAATGGTTTTACTGACTCTGAAGGCTTGAATTATCATTTAAATGGTTGCAGTTAGACTTGCATTGAAAGGTGACTACCAAGCTATAAAAATAAACCACACAAGTTACACCAGAATATATATAATGTGTACATGCATGAACTATATTGTTTTGTAATCACTATTTGATATTGTCTCAGAGTATCCTAGGAGAATGCTCATCTGCATTTGAGCAAAAAAGTCTAAGCATAGCATTTGCTTTGTTCTGTAGATAGAAGTGTAGCAACCTTGAGAGTATTTGTACTGAGCAGGTGAAAAGCATGTGGTTATGTCTGGGTGCTTAGATTTAGAATTTCATTTTTAGACTGTTTATCTCACAGTATGTACATCAGCCTTCAGAAGTTCAGCTTGCTGTTGTTGCATGAATTCTTGCAATCCTCTTCTGAATTCCAATTTGCAGCCTTAGTGCTGCATTTACAAAGTTTTTTTTTGAGCTGAGGAGTGGGTATTTTCTGTGCATGTGTGCATGTTCTTCTATATTGCTTGGAGTTAAGGGATAGAAGGTGACTTGGAAGAAAACAGAGCTTTAGTTAGCAATATGATATGGAGGGCATATGCTGTCTAGGTGTAAATTATCCTGATTATTCATTCCCATTGGCTTAGAGACCTACTGAGACTTTAACGAGCATAGTTTTCCCATACACCTGATTTTGTAACTTACGGCTTCCAAAAGCTCAGCTTTGGTGAGCATTTTCATTTTCTAAGTGAGGTTCGTATTGTATCCAGTGTGGACACCGCTAGAGAAGACGACCTTGGCTTATGATAGGTGCAGGCATTAATGACAAGCTCCATGAAGAACGTAGTAAACTTGCCAATTTGTTGCCAAAGCAACTGGAATGATAGGGCACGGGAGACACCGGACGTGCTTGCCCAGATGCTTGATCTCAGCGCTATCTTTCGAGATTTTGCCCTGTAGAAAGCACGGGCAAATGGTTCCTGCCGCACACTTGTAAAGTTCCTGGTTCCACAGAGCTTTTTATGTGCTTCTTGGTGCCTGCTTTTGGATTTACTGAGCATGTTTCCTGGACAAAAAGATATGTGTCGCTTTTTAAAGTTGTGCTTTCATGCTGTGTGGTTAACTCCAGACCTATTTCCACTGGAAAATGTTCTATCACTTGGGTGTCCTTGCTGGGCAGCCTCGTGTAATCCTTAATCTGAGTGTGAAGTGGCTCAGATCGGGACATGCACTTCCAGCTAACGCTAAGCGATGTCGAACTGCATTAGCAGATCGTAGGCGGGTCTTGGGGAGCAGGAATACATGTCAGTAAGGGAGAAAAAAAGCCCAAACCAAAGGACAGATGTGTACCAGATTGGCAGAGCACGCGGGCAGGCATTTCGGGCAGCCGTGTCGGGCGGCAGCCCCCCCTACAGCGCTGCCCGCCCGCTGCCCTCCGCCGTGTGCGGCGCTGCCCTCCGCCCTCTACAGCGCTGCCCGCCCGCTGCCCTCCGTCCGCTGCCCGCTGCCCTCCGTCCTCTACAGCGCTGCCCGCCCGCTGCCCTCTGCCCTGTGCGGCGCTGCCCTCCGTCCGCTGCCCTCCGCCCTCTACAGCGCTGCCCGCCCGCTGCCCTCTGCCCTGTGCGGCGCTGCCCTCCGTCCGCTGCCCTCCGCCCTCTACAGCGCTGCCCGCCCGCTGCCCTCCGCCCTGCGCGGCGCTGCCCTCCGTCCGCTGCCCGCCCGGTGCCGGGGCGCCGCCCGAGCGCCACGTGACGGCCCGGCGGGGATAATAAGCGGCGACAGGGAGCCGCGTCGGGCTCCTTCGCAGGGTTAGCCACAGGGACCGGCAGCAGTGGCAGCAGACAGGGACACAGCAGGGAAGGTCATCACAGGTCAGCACCTACCTGGCAGTTTCAGCCTCTGCTCTTAGCAAGATTAGTCAATATTCATTCCCTGTCACCTTGGAAAAAGAAAAAAAAAAAAAAAAAAGAAAGAAAAAGGACGCTGCTACCTACAACCTCTCAACCTTAAGTAAACTAAACTTAAATCGTAGTAGAAGCCACAGCAGCTGCAGCTGATCCCCGGGTAGCATGAATAGCATGAATCAGATAGATACAAACATGCAGTACACCTACAACTACGAAGAAGATGAGTACATGACCCAAGAAGAAGAATGGGACAGGGACCTGCTCCTGGACCCAGCATGGGAGAAACAGCAAAGGAAGGTCTGGAAATAACGTGTATCTGTCTGTGTGCTTCTGTGTGGAATTATGCCCTATCTTACTGCTGTGCTTTGTCCGGAATTGTTGGGGTACAGCAAAGAGTTGTAATGAAATATATTTTACATTGTATAAACAATTTATATGATGTATAGTAGCTATGCCATATTTTTAGGTTAAAGCATTCGATTTTTTGATTCTTAATGAAACCTATGTCAGATGAAAATAATTTATGGGAGCTATGAGTTTATTTTTATATTGCCCTGCAAATATTCTATCAGTACCTCTAGATTGATGCATAAGTATTTCAGTAACTTTTAACTTCACTTATTGGGTCTTCCTTTTGGAAAGCAGACTCTGAATTGATGTGTGTGTCTGATTGATTTTCAAAAAGGAGTAAATTGCAATTATAAACAGAGATGAATGAGATGGTTCAAAATTAGTGTGCAGAAAAGTTTGCACTATTTCTGAGAGCACACTGAGAAGTCACTTTGAAATTGTGAACTTGCAAGTCAGCTCTTATTTTAGAATTTGTTATTTATCTCCATTCTGACTGAATGACCTGACAAGGAAAATATTGTCATAGAATTATATGAAATATAGAATAAAATCCAGGCTATAAATATATCCAGGCTATATTTGGAAAACTATATGTCATGATTATGTTCCTATATGCCAGTTCACTTTCTGGGAAAAAAAAACCCATGTCTGTAAACTCCTCGGAATACACAGCTTTAGCAGAAATACTTCTTGCCTTGTTGATGTATGAAAACTATTGTGCCACCAAGTACTGCCCATATTCTTTTTATGAACATAGGTGGAAATTATGATCCCAGCAGCAGTCATGTCAATGCTTTGGTACTTTAGTAATATTTGTAATATCTTATTTTATAACATTAAGATTTAAGTAGCATATGGAAAAGAAAGATGAAATAATGCAAAGGATTTATTGCTTCCTAATTTAAAAGGTGATGTTGAAGTCACAGCTGACAGATCTGGGATTAAAAGGTTATCTGCTGGTTACAAGAATGAGAAAAGGGAGGGAGTGAGAGACAGTGCTCTGGACAGTAAGGCTAAATATGCATTTTGCATAGATGAGCAGCTTAAGTAGAAGCTGCCTATTTAGATCTTATGACAGTCTATCCCACTTTTATAGCTTCTATAAAAGCTATACTATAGAAGTATAATTATAAAAGTAAGAGTTGTTAGAATAGTTGGGGCCAGTGGGTTTGCTTTTCCATTAACATTTGTAGAAGCAACATTTTCCTCTCAGATTTAGCTTGTAGCCTCCCTCCTTCTGTTATTTTTAGCTGATTTTGTTCATTTTCTTGCATTCATGCCTGTTCAGGTCCTTCTGTGTGAGGATAGGGGGAGAAGTTCTGTTCTAAGTTGAAGTTCACTTTTCTTGATCTACCAGCTGCTGCAACTCCTAATGAATAATTTTGTTGTACTTATCAACACAGCATTTGTTTTAATTTGGCAGTCTTCAAATGGTGAACTATACTTTTCTGTTTTATAATGAGAATGAAAATTATCTTAGTGCCAAAGTGCTTTTGCGATTTGAAACTGCTCAGCTGTAAGAGGTTGTGTTACATCTGATTAGGATTAAATTGTCCAGTATTTCAGAGAAGGCTGTTTTTAAAAGAAAATGGACAAGTTACTAGATACTAATGCACTCTAATGCAGTTTTCTTTCAATGCAGATAGATGTTAAAAAGTAATGACAATTTGGATTAGGTAGACATTCTTATGCTTACAGTAAATCTCTTGATTTTTACAGGAAAGAGGGGAGCAATTAAACTGCATTGAAAATTTTATGTTTCCAGTCCTCTGATCAGGCAGTACTTCAGCAGAAATTCAAACTTCCACACTATCAAATTAAAGCAGACTCTGTTTTGATTCCATAGTGTAGAGAGTGTGGTTTTGCTATTTAATGTTGCCAATTCCAAGGGTTTAATTTTAATATTAATGTGATACCATATTAAAATAAAATTTACAAGAGGGGATTATTATTCCTTATCTTGGAAAGAAATCTGAATTTATTATTACAGGAAAAGTAAGTACTTGCTTTATAAAGGGCCTCCAACTTTGTAGAATGTCAAGGCTTCTATCTTTTCCTAATTTGTGCTAAGACAGTTGCAGAAAGTGCTTTCTTAGTTTCCTTATTCATTAGGAGAAGATTGCAAGTGCATGGGCACAAATCTTTGTTCTAACTGGTAATACAATATTTAGGAGTGATCTTGGTGGAGCCCTGGCAGTTGGCAGCATATATTTTCTATTAGACAGTCTTGGAACAAACCAAAAATAAATGCCATTGTTTCTATTGTGGGCTGCCCTCTCCAGACTTGCCATTTCAGTGATATGCCTGGTATGAAATCTGTCAACAGATGCTGGTAACACATGATTACGTCCATAGGATTACAATGGAGGTGACGCCTAATTATATCCATGGTTTGTAGAGTATTATGGTCTGCTGTAATCCAGGCTCCTTGGTGGTCGCAGATGTCCAAAAATATATGAAGAACACTATAGGAAATAAAACTGAGTTGTAGTTCAGCACTGTCTCTTTGAATGTGAACAACAATTTAAATGACTTAGTTGAGGTTACGTTTAGCTTGTGTCAACTCAGGATATCAAGAAAATGCAACAATTTGGCCATTTGTGCATTAGACACTCTTCACAACAACTTAAATGCAATTGGGCATTTCAGACAGCAACTTTAAAGAAAGCAAAAATTGCATTTTGGAAGGACATCCTGTCTACAGTAGAAAATAATTAGAGAACCATGGCCTTTGTGTCTTTTGAATATATAGATGTGTACCATGAGATGGGAGACTTCTGAAGTCTTCTCCTTGACCCACTACACTTCCACTGCCCGCATGTGCTAAAACAGCAGTTGAAAGATCTGTGGAAGTGGCCCCTTACTTCTTCAGTACTACATAGAAATAAAAAAGCACTGGAAATTAGAAAGCTTGGCCAGAGAGGGTGGGATCATTTTCTTCATTCTGCTTTGTAACCCTAGACAAGGTCAGCTCACCTCTGACCTCAGTTTTCTCACTGGAAGAAAGAGGACAGCAGGGATATTTGCATGAACTGGTAGAAATGGTTGGTTCTGTGGTCTGTCAGACTAGAGATCAGCTGTCGTTTGGTCCCTACCCTGCTGGACTGGAGTGGAAGTGGAAATCATACTAGCTTATAATGGAAGACTTAGAACATAATTTCCCTTCATAATAAATTTATTTCTTAAGTTTTCAAAAAAAGTTCAATAGACTCCACAAACCTTTTAATTTTCACTGCCCTGTATCTCAATAGAACTAAAAGGAACACAAGGAAATGCAATGTCCCTTAGCTTAGGAAACCAAGCACAGCAATGCTACTTGAAATGCACAAATACTCTATTTTTGCGATGTTTTGATCTGCCAACACTGCTCGTTGAGCCATGTGTTAAACAGAACTCTTGCCTATTTGCAACATTTGCTATAAGTAATTATAAGAGTGAGTGTGCTTTTCAAAAACTTTGATAGGAAATGCGTTTGTTAGATTTCCAAGGTTGTGAAACAAGTGTGGTCCCTTTTTCAGGACAGTTGTATTGTATTGTAAGGCATTAAACTGAGCTCACATATTTAACATGTGCCTTCTGCAGTCATTAAGACATGTCTGATATTATTGCCTTAACATACGTAAGGAAAGAACTGGGAACACGTTCCTTGCCTTACTGACATTTGTTATGATGAATGATCTTATTCTAGCTTGCTCTGTAGTCCTGATACCACTGCTTTGTTAATGCAGGAGGGTTTTAATGTAGATATCATTGTAAATGATGACTATTTTGATCTTGTTTTTTTAATACTGCTATAAAATAAACAAAAAGATTTAAAATATTTATTTACCTGGATATTGCCCTCTTTCTGAATGCAAATCTTCTTGATGACACTGAATGTTGTGCATGAGTGAGAACTTTGGAAAAAATTCTTAAGGAAAAAAGCTGTGTCTTTTTAGTCTTCAGCAGTGCATATCAGATTACATTTCCAGTTTCCAGTGTGACCTATAAGGATTTATCTGCATTACCTCCTTTGACTTTGGCTGGTAATATAACTCCTGTTGTCCTTGCAAGCCAAAGAAAAAAAAAAAAATAGAAAAAAAAAATTGGAAGTCACATGTATGGCAAATTGGCAGGAGTTATCAGAACTATGGACAAAGTTCTTATTTTTCGTATGTTGCTGCAGCTTTATTAAGTCCAGCAGTTTGAGAGGTTCATTGCAGCTTGAAAGAGAAATTGACTTTATGTTCAGTCTGACTTCAGAGTCTATAAATAGAGTTACAGTCAGTATCCCAGATTTACTCTAAAGTTTGCTTGGTCTTCTATGGATGGAATCTAAGTTGGTTTCTTATCAGAAACCTCTTCCTGTAAGAATTCTACTGGTGAGTGAGAAGACAGATATAGTGGAAAGAAACAACTTCATTCTTCATTGTATGAGAAAAATAAGCAAGGGTGAATGAATGAAGAATTAAATGTAAGGTAGAAAAGTGTTAGCAGGAGAGGCTGGATGCTACCAGCAAAAAGAAGTACTGCAGAACCACTTTTCATGGATTTACAGGCTTCAGATTGAAATCATTGTTGTGGAGAATATAACAATATCTGCAATGTGTAGAGGGCATTGCAGCCTAGGTCTTCCTCTTTTACTGAGATTATCTGGAAATAAAATTGGTTTGGGTTGGTTTTGTTTGTTTGTTTGTTTTTTGTTTTAAACCATGTAAAATTCTTTTCTTGAATAATGGGCCTTGGGGTTAGGCTCGCATGGCAGACACAGAAACGACCACTAGAGGGTTTTTACTGAGGCGGCACTTTTTACCCACTTGGAATACCAGTGGGATTGTTGAGAAGGCACGGATTCCCCTCTGCAAGTGAGCAACATGAGCAGGGTCTCGACATGAGTGTAGGAGGTGTGAGGGAAGCAAAAGGTCCTCTCCTTTCTAAGAGAGTATGAACCTTCTCATTGCTTATTCCTAGTATTAACCTGTTAACAGTTGCATATTTCTTATAAAGAGGATATGTTTTATGTTTCTTATAAAGAGTTGGATAGCTTTAGAAGTGCTTTCAGTAGGGGATTGAATATGCCAGGAGGAAAATCATCTAGAGTCAAAAATGGAATGATAATGGAAAAACCATGTGCCATAGTAGCATATGCTATTTCATATGTGGAGTCTTACACTGCAGTTCTCTCCTGCCCTTACCTTTTATGCAGATAATTAGTATTATGTTGGTGTCTTGTGAATTCTGTTGGCTGAAATGCAGGATTTTCTATTAGTATTAATGATTTAAAAGTGCCAACAATTTCACCTTTTTTAGACTTTTTTCCCCTCTAGTGTTCAGCAAGTATTTGGCTGTCTTGTACAGAATAGCAATGTCTTGCCAAATGGTACATGTTACTGTAGATACAGAGTGCACCTTACAAAACATAAATTTCAGCATTCCAAGGCCAGATGCTCCTCCTTTGGGTGCATCAAGGATTTTCTTTTCAAAGAGTGGATGCCAAAAGCTCTAGCATTAAGAACACACAAAGAAAATCTCTTTTCTATTACATGCTATGTATGTTCTCAGTGGGACATGGCCCCATAGAAGGTCGGCCTGAGAAGTTGGTAGTCAATAGACAAACATAACTTCTTTTTTTTGCCACAGCATGTCTTGATTTCTCAGCATGTACTGTAACTGTCTCAAGTATTAGACACTGATGCAACAGAAGGCCATGGAGTGGCAATTTCTCTTACCCTATGACGAGTTGCCGTGAGAGCAAGAGTCTCTGTAGAAGTAGGAGATATGTTTATGGCTTGTTCTGTACAATTCACTTCTTAGAGATTAGTGCTTTTTTAAATAGTAACATGTTAAATTCCTCTTGCTGATGTTACTTGCATGGAATGGTGCTTGAGAGGAGCATGCTGAAAGGATAGTGGAACGGTCATATTTTGTCATGGAAGCTGTCAATAAGGTGTGCAGCCCTGAATACTGTGGTGCTGGTATATAAAGGAAAAATCAAAGAAAACTATTATGAAATTCACTTTACTAGAAATGATTATGTGGTTACTTTATTTGGATGGGAAGGTTTTCTTTACCAGTATTAAGTGAGAAAGTCAATAAATTACTCAATATTATGTTTTCTATTTAAACTCAAGTGAACCTCTCAATGTTGACTAATTCCAGGCTCTGTATACTTTTAAGTGTTGTCAAATCGATAATTCCCAGTCTCGGTTTAGCTGTTAATTACCATTGACCCCCAAATATCTGCCAGCAATATATTATGCAAATAAATTAGAAGAACCATTTTATAATGGGGAGCAAAAGCTATCTGCTTCCTTCACTCATAGGCACACACCACAACCTCCCCTGAAATTTGTATAGTAAAACGTCTGTCTGTAGATGTGCTGATCCAATTAGTAAGACAATAAGGATTGGAAGAAAGTATGGATCTAAGTGGGTTTCCATAAGCTGCCACCAATGTGCTTAAGAGCTAGAGAAAAGCTGTGTGTTAAGCAGTGAACTTTGCAATAATCTCTTGAGGGTGGGGTGTCTGCATCTTGCCTAAATTTCTGTTTGGATCACTGGAGGGCTGAAGAGAGAAATGTAGAAGGTGTTTGCTTGGAAGACCTGAGGTCTTCAGCCTTGTGCAAACAAAAGCAGAGCTGGGGTAAATTCTGTAAACTAATGAATATCAGTAAGAAAATATCATAATTCCATCATCAATTTCCAAATTAAACTAAAACAGCTTTGCAAAATAAATTTTGACTACTTTTGGCCAATGGGGCCAGGTCAAAATCTTTCATTAAAACACTTCTGTCCTCTTACAAGGCAAAAGACATCATTATTATATTATATCATATCATAATAATAATATTATCATTATTTCCATCACTATGATGGAAAAATCAGATGCCAACAAATGCCTTACATGAATAGGTCACTGTTGCATAAATTCTGATCTATTTAATGACTTTTAATTTAGCTAATGATTTCTGAATTGCACTGTACAGTTCTACTGATTCATTTCAAAAACACTGAGCCTTAAGATTTTCTTTATTTGCAAACATTGATGAATATGCAGATATTAGTAGTATTTTAGAAACTGTACTGCAGACCTTGCTTACAGAAGAATGCAGTGGATTTGCAACTGGAATGCAGATAGATGTGAGGCAGGAAGAAACATGTCAATGAAATAGAATTAGATGGAAATTTGTGCTGCTTTGCTTTGTCCCAAGTAAAAAATGTCCCTCCTGTGTCTTATTTTATATCCTTACAAATACACAAATATAAAAGTGCTTACACAGTTGGCAAAGTTGAGCTGGTTTCAATGGCTTTACTGCCAAGCATAATTTCTTCTGAGCCATAAATGTTGGGATAAACAATGTGTAGCTGATGTGGTATTCCTCCACTGTGAGCACTGAGAAGTTGCTGACTCTGGGTGAATATCTCCTTTATGGCCATGCATTCTTTACTGTCAGCTGATACGAGGAGGAGGTTGTATTCATACTGAGCACTCCATTTCTTCCTTAATTAAATTTCATTCCTCGTAGTTTGGGGTAAATTTCACATTTTCAGTGTTTGGGGAACACCATTTCATGAAATGCTGTGATAAGTGTGTGTGGTGTTTGTTCTTAGATCACTGGATTTGTTGGTTTGAAATATGCCTCAGCTTGAGAGACTTGATGCATAAATGTTATTGTAACTATACAGGTCTTATCCAATGCTCTACATGATATCTACATGATAAAATTTGGTATGTATTTAAAGATAGAAGGTTCATCTTTTCACAGTGTTTAACCAGCAAACACAGTGTTATGATCACCCTCTGTGCCTGTTTCTGTACAGAAGCTGTAGTAACTCTTCCTGCTGGCATTACAAGGAACACTTCAGTATAGATCAAGGCAGCGTGGTCTCAGTAATCCTCAAGCTGCTGGTGTGAAAGACTTACAGGACAGGTGTTACTGCTCTGCAGGAAGAGGTAGAGGCAGAAGGCTTTGAAATGCAATGGTCTTCTTTTATGAAAATGTCTCCTACTGGAAATGGTAGCTTTTAGAAATACACTTCATATTTTTGAATGCCAGAGGGAAGCAGAAGGTGACAGCTGTCTGGCTGATTTTTAGTTAGTTTCTATAATTGGACCTAAAATTTCTGAGTGTGCACAGAGGGGCGAAAATAAATCCTAAATTTGTGTCCTAAAGTGCAAGAAGGGACACTGCTACTCCTGTGCCTGGTCCTGGTTTTACCCACTTTTGAGTTATAAGAACACATTGCTTTGTCCATGTCTTCATCTCCAAAACATTGGTTGTAATATCTGTGTGCTGACTTTGCAGATGACAGTGATAAGTGTTTACTGTACTTGATATGAGTAAGATTTTCCATTTACTTCAAATGCTTCCTCCCAACTGCTCTTAACTGCTAGAATTCCCTCAACTTGAAATCTGATGTTTGTTTTTATTTCTCTTCAAAAAACTTGTAAATTAAAGAAGTCTAGCCGTCCATTACTTTGATAACTTGCAGAACATAATTTAGAGCAGACAGATTCTAATCTTAACTGCCCCTCTGAAAAGCCTTGCTCACCCCCACTACCATAGCAGGAGTCTGTGGAAGGTGACTACCCTAGGCTAAAATTAGCATCCATGATTATTCCTTAAGCATCTAAGGAAACACTCATATTTTTTTATAGGTGTTGAACACTCAGGCATTTCCACTGACGTCAGGAGGAACTTCTGTCTATTTTGCACCTTTGAAAATCTGCCTGCTATTTTGGCAATTACAGAAAGGCTTAACTATCTAGCATTAAGTGATTTTTTAAACTCTGTTTTATATTTAATCTTGGCACCAGTGTAGCTTTTCACTGCTGCAAGACTTAAGACATTGCACTCTTTAATGTGAAGAAAAAGAATGAACCCCAAACACCCAACTATAAATGATTTTGTAGCTCTGGGGTATTATTTCACCTAGAGGAGTTTCTTTGAGCTATGAAAACCCCTTTACTCCAAGCTCATCTCCAGTTTGGTTCTGGAGAGCAGTACCACCACATTTTCTTTGGCAGAGTAGCTGATCATCTTTGACTCTACTACTATCCATAGACTTCCAGTCTCCTTCATTTGCTGGTACAATGATCTTCTGCTATACAGCAGATCATGGAAGAAATTTGAAGACACCATCCCCCTTCTTAATGCTTCTTAATCCTAAATCATGTTGATAATGTAGTTTGCAGTGCAGCCCCACAAGCAGCTGTATCTGTGCATGCACATACTATGTACAATGCACTTATCACCCATCTGGTATTATAGTAAAAGACAAGCAAAACACCAGACATGAGGCTGACGTTGTTTTTCTTTCCTTTTGTCGAAGGCCTTCATTTCCATGACCAAGCACATGTCCCCCAGCATGGCTCCTGTTGAGGAGAGAGACACTATTAACAAAGAACTGTTTATTTAATGGATAAAACAGTTTGCTTATCACAAACTGTCTAAAACCGCTGTTTATGCCTTCAGCAGTTACAGTCATCATTGTTTATTTACCCATCTATTCTTAGCTAAGTGCTTGAGAACAAATCAGTTAAATTTCTTATTCATATACAATCAAGTCATCCAAAGATCCCAAGTTATATTTTACTATTTATTCTGGTTTAAAGAAAAGATAAATAATTTAGGAACCTAAGCCTCACTAAATATTATTTAGAAACGCAAATTTGTCTGAAAGTCTGCTTTCTTATAGGATATTTTAAATGTTTTAGAAAATTTTATTCTATAGATAATGCCTCATAAAAAATAATTAAGGCATAAATAAATTGAACTCAGTTTGATTAAGTGGTATATTTAACCACAGAAATAGCTAAATTATTTAAAAATAAGTTTCTTGAAACAAGCATGAAATAAAAATTGATTTTTTTTAGTCATCAGTTACAATAGTGAAGTAATTCACATGGACAGATTATGTGCTTTATGTGTTGAGAAATATTACATTGAGTAATGTGGCATGTATGCCACAGAGGAGCCTTTTGTTGCACAATTGGGAATTAATGTATGAGTTTTTCCTTTCTCTATGAGTCTCAACTGAAACCTTAGTTTAGATTACAAGTGGAACTAGATTTGGTTATCTCCAAATATACTACATAACAGAGTGCAAAGACAACATTTACTGCGTAAATATTTTAGAATCTGACTATTGACATATTTTCCTATCATTTATTTGTGTCAGAGACTTCAGGATGTGTGTTTTGGTGAGGGTAAAATTGAAAAAACTTTCAGTATCTGTCAGAAGACCTGCTTTTGTGATTATGGAAGTGCTTTAAAGAATGTTGCTAAATTGGATAAGAACATAGTTTTATCCCACTCTGACTCTGTATTGACAAATTTATAATGGATTTACTCACTCACCTGGCAATGTAGTGTATAATTACTAGATAAAGATAGCATGGTGAAGAAAATCAACAGAGAAAGCAAAGGAAAGACATTTGGAAATCCAGTCAACTAAATCCTGGATTAGCCTACTTTAATTAATCCTTCTATTTCCAGCGGGCATACCTTTAGTTCCATCCATACTATAATGTGTGAATGCTTCTTTCATCTCATCCTAAATAGTATTTGGCCATTAAAGTATGTTTCTGCTTAAACAAAACTGTTAGCCAGCACCATCTGTGATAGTTCATGTGCTCTTGGGAAACCAGGAGGAACACTGTAAGGTACAGCTGGTGGAAGAAGGACCTAAGAATGGAAACGATAGGAGATTCTATCTCTTTATTAAGAAGGTTCATTTGACACTGGCAGGGTAGTGGTAATGCACGTTATTTGTTTAATAAACTTGAGAGACGGCCCTAGGCAGTATGAGGGCATTGACTTCCCCACACTTGGAGATTTCTCCCTTGCAGATCCACAACAGTATCCCTTTTGGGACTACCTATACTTCATTTTCTACTCGCCACAGAGAGGCAAATGAAACAGAGATTGTTCTTTTCTTCTGTAGTAGTGAAGAATTGGACAATTGGTAAAGAATATAGAGGGAGAGAGAAAACAGTAAAATGGCTGGTCTCAGATATTTTATCATTGCTGAAACATTTCCCTCCAAACCCATTGGTATTTTTAACGCAAATCTTTTCCTGAAGAGGCCTTCTAGTTTGTTGATATTCCTGTGAAGCAGAAATATAGGAAAGTTGGTATTCCAGAATTAATTCATTCTGGGCCACATAAAAACGGGTGAATTTTTTTTGACCCTATCACATTTCAACTTTTTGTTGTATATTTTGGTCCCATAACATATGAAATACCTTTTCCTACGCTTTTTTTTTCCTCAGTTTTTACAGTATTTAGATCCTTTGTCTAACTAGCATTTTGAGTGAGACTTCCCAAATGTCATTTTGCTCAAAAGTGATTCAGAAAGCACCACAATGCAAATATGTCTCTTTTCCATTAATTGAGCCTTTAGAAGTATCAGCTGTCTTAATTTTGTTCACCCAAGGTTTGTATCTAAAAATCTTAGAGAGAGCAAGAGAGAGGGTGCATGGAAAAGAGATATTTGGGAGCGTGCATCAGTACTTTGGAGTTTCTAACAGAGCCTACACACTTCATGTTCTTCAAGCTCTCTGCTTGGGTCCCTAGTGCCTAGCCTGACTGGTTGGGGAAGAATATTTGGACAGTACTTTATGAGATGTGAATATGTACCTCTGTATAAATGCAAAGATGCAGTCTTTATTACATGGATGACGGAGTCCATTAGAACTCATAAAAATGTGCAAATGTCTTTGCTGCACTCAATTTTGTGTAGTGTAGTGGCAAATCTATTTTAATGCCGTGACAATTGGGCAAAAATTAATTTATTTCTACGCATGCACTGTGAGGTTCTGCAGTGTAAAGTTATTGGGAATGCTGTGTAAGATGTTAGTAGCCATACTACTGCAGGTTGTAATGTCAGGCTTGCTTGTTTATAGATTGTACATGCAAGCTCTGCAAAGTGCTGTGTATCAGAGCAGAGAATATTTGGATAGGATGCTCTAAAATCAGCTTACCTTGTTAGAGGAGAATGCTGTTGTGCCATGCAAATAGCTGGCAGTCCTCAGAGGTTCAGGCTGGATGCTGTGAACTCCCTGCCATGCTGTGTAGGAGTACCCTGGTTCTGTCAGAGAGGCACAGGTCCTTGTGGGTGATGCATCTCTATTTCTGCAGATTTCAGTAGGAGGCATTTTGAAAAGCTGAATTTGGTAGTGCTGCATGTAACAAGAAAAAAATTATCCCATGATTTGTTAATTGTTGAATTAATAAATGCTAGAAACAAATTTAAAGAGATCAGCATGTTCATGTTTCCTTTGAGGGAAATACAAAATCAACATCTGGAAAGAAATAATACAAACCATAGATTATTAAAAAAAACCACAATAGATTATTCAAAATTTTGCATTTGTGTTGTTCCATTGATTCCTTTTGGTTTTGTTTTTAAAGCTTTACTACCATTTAAGAACCAAGTTTTTAATGAAGTTCTTCTGAAAATACTTGATTCACAGATAATTTTTTCAGCAATATTTGTCTTTTGAGGATTATGAAATACAAGTTCTTTCATTTTCTACAGCATTTTAAGTTTTCAAAATGTACATGAGACTGTGAATTACACTCCATTGTAAAGATTAACAGAGCCCGTCTAATTCTGCTTTTAGAAGACTCAGTCCATGGAATACATTTATATTTCACCTCTACTGTGGGATAAAGGTTTTAGACATGTAAAGAGGTTTTATAACTTGAAAGAAGTTGTACAGAAAGCTGTGGAAGAGCAAGACCTCAGTCATTACTCACAGCCTGTCTTTTCACTCTCATTGGAGAATGCAATTTAATATGGGGGCTATTATAACTTGGAAATTTGTTAGTAATTTGAGAACTTTGTTTACTTCACAGACTATACCTGTATTTGCCATTCTCTAAAGCTAATCTTCCACATTGAGAATGTACATTGAATAATGGTATGTAATCCAAAATCCAGAGGTATTGATTCTGTTATGACAAGGTACTGACATACCTGTTAGTGTACATAAAAAGCAAAGAGAGCAGAGTCATCAAAAGACTGTTGTGTAACTGTAAATGATATCATGCATATTGTTACTGGAGTAGAAGGGAAAATGAAGAGGTAAGATCATTACAAACAGCAAGGGATTGCTCCCTATTACTCCATCTAGCTACTATGAATTATCCAGGGCTGACACAATACAGCTGGACTTGTGCATTTGGACAAAGAATTCTCATAGAATATTGTCTGGATGCTGTTGGGGACCATCTTTTCCCAGGGATTCATGCATATGGTGTGAATGAACAAACTGTACTGCAAAAATAGCCATTCACATCCAAGACAAAGCTGACTTGCAGTGCTTAGCAAGGTGGTGACATTATCAATTAAAAGTCTCAGTATTGCGAAGCCTTCGAGTGGAATATTCTGATAGCTCCCACACCCCAGCACATGATGAAAGATAACCTTGTGCTGAAGATGGACTTTAAATTTGTGGTTGGGATTGTGTGGCTGATGGGAACCTTTCACTTTTAGGTCAGTGTTTTGAACCCAGGCCAGGTGAGTAAGTGACAAGGTTGCTAACACATGCAGACTGTTTGGTAATATCTATGAGGTGAGTTGTATGCTCAGTTTAGCTCTCAGGGGGACAGGTGTCCCCATCACTTAAACCACCAGAAATGGCAGCTTCATTGGAGGTGCCCAAAACTGACCTTATTAGTGAGAGGTAGGGACAGTGACTTTTCATCCTAGAGGTGAAAGCTAAAAAAATTCCTGTATGTGAGAATGCTTTCTCAGATTGCATCTATGAGGTTACTCACAGTCATTGCTATTTTTAACAGTTCCTTGAGCCACTTCTTTCTCCATGCTGGAGGGGCTGGCACATTCACTAAAGAGTTTAAGGAGAGAAGAATATCTAGCATGTAACTAGACTTAGTAGACAGTAGTAGATAAGTGGTTTATACTAAAAAGCTCAATTTGGTTTTTAGATGCAGAATTAACATTGGTTGACAGTGAACAGATACTGAACATGTTGGTAGTTGTTATGTGTTGTTTTCTGTCTGTTCAGAGTAGGTTCTGGTTTTGATTCATTTTTTCACAGTTTTATATTTACAAGACATTTATAGTTTTATCAACTTTCTAATCTCTCTTGCTACTATTTCTTTATTGGGCTTTTTTCAGGATAGTGTTTGAGCATCTCAAAAACAATGGTTAATTTCTCCCCAAAATAGTGCTGTGGAATATGGAGGGTTTATTACTATCCTTGAATACAGAAGTGGGATGCTGAAAAGCACTCACCTATGGCTAACATTTGCTCCCATTTTTGTGAGAAGGATTATAGTCCCTTGTGAGGAATCATGGGTCATAATTTGCTCAGCATTTAGGACAGCAAAAACATTTTTAAAATTCCTGTCTTAAGTGCCTTAAAGGCTGTTGCAAAGCTGGGGAGAAAACACAAGTGCAAGAGTCTCTTCTCAAGGACGATAATGCAGACCTCAGGAAATGTGTGTACCCATAGAACAGATAATGGAATCCACTTTCTTTTTATTTTGGTTTGTTTAGTTTCCCATAACCACTCTTCTGCCTATTGACTTTGACTCTACCCTCAGTTTCTTCAGCTTTGTTTCATTGCTGTTCTCTGTCCTCACCATCTTCTTTTCTTTTTCTCCAATATCACTGACAAATCTCCAATATTAGATTTCTTTTTGCTAAGGGAAATTAGAGGGTCATATGAAAATAGAAGATGGAAATGGGGATCACCACTTAAAGAACACCCTGACAGAAACAAAATTTACAGCTACTTGTTGCTTGCCAAGTGCTTGGATTCCTACAAGGGGGTTGTTTTCTGCTGAGTGACTTCTTATTTTGTAGTATTTGGATCACTTATCTGGCAGGACAAAATCTGGCAGGAAAACCAGTCATCTTTATAGTCTCCCTTTCAAGGCTGCAGTGTAGATGTCAGATAGGATATGAAGCTTCCACGAAGATCATAGAAAGTATGATTGGGAGAATTGAGAGGCTTCTTGCTTATCTGAATCTGGCTTTCTTCAAGCTATTTGACTGCTCTGTTAAGATTAGTTTGTTTGAATTGTAGCTCATGAAACATGCTTGCAGACCCATTGTTTTGCTGTCTTACTTAAATGTGATAAGCATGCACCCTGTTCTGTTATCCAAATAAGTAAAGAGTAGTATAGGAAATGCTTCAGGGCAGATTCCTACAGAAGTCTGTTTAATAAGGCTTTCCATTTACAGTGGGCCACTCACCATTAGTAGGAATAAACTCTTTGACTTGCTAAACATGCCTTTTTTTCCCCCCTATGTTTCGTGCTTGGTTTTCTTCTTTGATAAATAGCTGGCTGCTATTGCCACCAACTTAGGTACATGACATAAAAGAGATCTCCTTTGTAGAGTCTGGGTGGGGGACCTTTAAAATATTTTGGCTTAACCAGTGCAACTAGGACTAGTGCCCAGAGTCTAGATAAAATCATGGGCAGAGAACATAAATGTGTACCTAAATGCAGGCTTAGAACTGTAGTACAATGTAAGTTTTGCTTACTTGTCCTTGGAAGTTTAATTTTTAATATAAGGTTTGATTTAGGAGAAGCTGATGCTTACCCACTTTCATGTAAACAAAATATGCCAGACCTTTTATAAGACTGTGTTTTTCCCCTTTTAATTAAAATTTCCACATGTAAATTTGCCACAGACCATTCTGGTCTGCTTAGGTGATAGGAGTGTGTCAAAAAACATTCAGAATTCAGAGAAGCAGTCAGGAATATTTTTTCCCCTGACAGTTGCTTTGTCTTTCTGATTCCTTCAACAAATTTGGTACATTGAAATTGTTGTAAAGATAAGAATGAGTAAAGATATCTTACTATTTTTATAATGCAAGATAAAACCATACCCATGCTTTTGCTAAAGGTTTTCATAGGATCCCTACATCTTTTATTTCTGTGTTATTTTTCTGAGTATTTTTCATGATGCTTGAAATTCCAAAAATTAAAAGTAGATTTAGACCAGCATTTTCCTACAGATCCTAAGTACCTTTTAGTTTCAAATGAGATTTTTAATATTGCATGTGTTCTTACTTCTGAAATATCAAAGTTTTTGTTTGAAAATACATTTTGAATAGGCAGAATAATTTTAAATTGGAAAAATACTCCAATAGACAACCCTATGATACTGCATGTATTTTGAGAAGTCACAGACTTGGATTTTACATATGGTTTCTTAAAGCTTTCTTAATGGGTGTCATTAGCAGTACTGAAAAGGGAGGGAATAGAGCTGTTGGAGCATTATACTGATGGTCAATCAAAGCTCTGAGTTGTCTGAACACTTACCTAAATTTTCACACTTAAGCCTGAGGCTTCTGTCTTGCAAGTAAAGATGGGCTTATGTGCCTAAAACTTCTCTGCCTTTTCCAGCTGTCTTGGGTGATCCAATAAAGATATCTGCCTGCTCCTAATAGACTTTGCAATATTTTAACTGTTTTAACCTCTTCAAAGACCTTGTGAAACCTCTCAGTTTCCTTCCTTTCCTTCCTATTCTTTCCTTAAGAAAAAAAGGCTGAGGTGAGGATAGTGCAGGCAGTCACCCATACTAAATTTTCCATGCAACTTGGTACCGCCTGAGGTTTTTTTCCAGTTCAGACCACTGGGACAACATAAACTTTCTCTGTTGTCTCCTCTGAAAGAAAGAACTAATGTAAATCTGTAACAAAAGTCTTAATAATCTTGACATTGCTCAGAGTTCAACCTGGCCAAAGTATTCTTCAAGGGATTTTTGCATGCTCTGGGTGTTTTTTTGGTAATAGTGAGCACTGTAAAACAGACGTGCAGTCATTCAGTACTGGAGGGAGTTGCATGTTTTGTAGGAAACCCTAGACTCGCATGGGATTAGGCCACCTGCTTTGCAAGGACTGAGGTCTCCCCAGGCTCTTCCATGCAAGCAGAATGCAGAGTGCCAATAAGACATGTGCAAAGTCCTGTGTGATGAATGCATCCCTTTGGTGACTTCTCCTGTGAGTGATAAAACTAAGGGACTGGGAGGAAGTCCCCTGAGTTAGTAGAGCAGATCTGCTGACAGTGCAGAATGTGCCAGCGTATTGTTTCTGGCACCATCTCTTCAGCTGTATGAATGGATGTGCTGGAGCACGAAGGGCTTACCCCAGCTTTGGATTTGGGCTACTTGTGATGGAGCCTCTACTCACTTCCAGTGTGAGATGGTTCTGTGCTTATCCTTACTGGTGTTTTTGGCTTTGACATAATGCCTATGATTTGAGGGTTTCCTTTTAATAACATTTTGGAATATGCTAAATATTTCCCCTACCTTAACCTTCATGCTATCCTTTTGCATGCAATGTTTTCCTTTTGCTTCACTTCAGTTGTTGCTATGCTCTGGAACATTTGGTGTTCTGGTGCTGCCCACTTTGCTTCCTGGTGTTCCGATGTGATCCAGTTGCACTGATGAAGCACCTCTCCTGTTAGAGTTATTCTAGTTATTTTACTGACATGTGCCAATGCATTTAGGTTTCCACTGCAAGAAAAAAAGCAGAGCAAGGGAACAGTTAATAATAATTCAAACCAACAGCTATAATGTAAGATTTTATTTATTTTCAATTCATAAGAATATACTCATGCATGTATACAAGTATAGCTGCTCTAGATGCTCTAGGAAAAGCTGAATGGTACCATGTATAGTTATTGGTTTACATCAAGCTAGTTTAAAAGTGCTGTGGAATTTTCTATTGTGTTTCACCTTCTAGCTTCTTCTTTTGGGAACAGAATAAATAGTTAAGAGCTCGAGGGCCAACACAGACTGTATCCTAAGGCCAGAGAAAACCCCTGATTCTGCAGCCATCAGAACATGCTGCAGACACAGGAGCTAGGAGATCATGTTGCAAGTTCACAACTTATATTTTAAAACGTAGATAACAGTCAGATGGGAAATTCTTCAAGGGGAAACCTCAGTCTGGCCTACTGGGAATGTTCTGGCAGAGCTCCTTCTGTAATACCCTTGTCATGCACTCAGAGCCCAGCAATATTCTGTATAATTGTAGAGTGAATCACTGCATCCCATTTAGCCTAGAAGTAATGAAGACCCTCAGCTAACAGAGAGAGGAAAAGCCCTTTAGAAGAAGGGCTGTAAAGCAGTTTCAAGAAACAGCTCTATCAGACAGAAGTAATTCAGGATAACATATATGTAAACAAATATGTTGAATGTTTGTATTTGAAGTTAATTTTAGTCAGGTGTGTTCTCCTGCTCTAGTTATTAGAATTAAAGGTCCATGAAAAACAAGTTGTGTTTCTGTTTTCCGTAGCAGACACAGAAAATACTAAATTTCCAATTCAAGTAAAACCAAATGACTCCTTTGAGCAAGTAGCCTTTGTTGGGCTCCTGACAGGAGTACAGACAAGCAGACACATGGCTTTGAAATAAACATTAATTTTGAACACTTATAAATACTATAGGAGACAGAAATTTATTTGAGTTGGAGTGAGGGAAAGGCAGAATTAACCTTGATATGAGATATATGTACTAAACAGGATACAGGTCCCCAGTGCTTCATTAGACTGGATCCACTTCTGAATCTCAACACTGAGTACAAGCAAAAAACCTTTCTGAACTTGTGGAGTGTATCCCCAGTGCACACAAGTCTTGCTGCTGCTTTAGTGATATTCATTATGGACTCACTGTCAGTGCCAAATTAGAAATTTACATCTTCAGGAGGTGAAACAAATTGTCTTGGCTGACCAGTATGGGAGTGTGTGGTGACTAGTTCTTTCTCAATTGTCTTTATCCCTATTATTACATGCACATGTGAAACTTGTTATCATAGCATCTTGTTTTCTGGCTTTGAACCACTATCAAGAGTAAGTTATCATTACACTGACATAAAAAGGATGTGGGCTTTCACAAAACTGTAGAACAGCTCAGATCTCAAAGACACCATTTTTCCCAGCAAAGCATGTCTTTTATTGAGGCTATGTAAAAGTATTTGTACAAATTGAACAAACTCTATTTTTTTTTTAATTATCTGCAGTTGATTGATAATTAATTAGGGATATCTCCTTTTGCTGCCCCTTGGTTGTAATTTTATTTGTCAGAGAAAAATTAAGTAGCCTAAGTAAATTACCAGGTAAGTGGGTTTTTTTCCCATAGGTATACACTTTAGCATCACAGATATATGAATTGTGGTGAATATGCTATTGGCAGTTTTCACAAGGAAGCTAAGTGGGCATAGAACATAAATTGCATTCTCTTTCCTGTAGTTAGTGTTTCCAAAATAGACCTGTGACAGCAGTAGACAATTAATGGTGCATTAAGAGAACATTCACCTGTGGGACTACAAATTCTTTGGCTTCCTGCCCTGCATCCTCTCTTCTGGGGTCTTTCCTCTCAGAATGTTAGCAAACTTTCTTTTGTAGTAACAAACTTGCAAAGGAGAAAATTTTATTTATTTATATTTTCAATTTGTAGAGCCACATAGGGCAAATATATCCTAAAAAGAAATGTCTAGCTTTGTAGACACTTACTTGTGTCCTTCCTGGTATTCAGCTTGGTGCCTTCAGTCCTGCTTTGTTTCTCTGGGCAATCTGATACTCTGAAATGTTCTGTACAGCTCAGCAGAAAAAGGAATTAGCTTTGTCTAAGTCATTTAATAGCTTTTAAATCCCAATGGATTACAAATTTCCAGGGTACTATAGGCTGGCTGTATCTTGATCTCCAGGACTTGAACGTGCTTTGAATTGTTTCTCAATAACTATGAATAGAATTGTTAGTTAAAGCCAAAGCAGTGAGAACAAGTGGTATCACAATAAAAATAGAGGGATGAGGGTTAAATAAAATGTGGATTGAGGAAACTGTTAAAATTTTCAAGTTAAATTGTGCAGTAGCCTTCATGCAGTCACTAATGAATTGCATCACTAAAACATAGTTAGCACTTCCCTAAGTATCATTTCTATAACCACGTGTAGTCCTGGGAAAGAAGTTTGGTGGCACCAGGCTTAGGAAGCCACACACCAAGAGTCTGCTGTAAAGCACTGCAGTGGCATTTCCATGAGGCACAGGATAACTATTGGAGGGGGACAGATAGCACCAAGTCATGCCTGGGGCACTAATGAAACAGAAAACTGAGCAATTGCAGTTTAAATAAAAGATGTAACTCTCTTATTCTAGATATAGAAGGTAATCAAAACTATCTAGATACAAATGGTATCTAAATAAAGACTCCAATCACAGTAGAGTGCTTCAGCAGAACTTATCTCACGGATGGAGGCCTTGTGGTAATTCCAATTTATTCTTCAAAATGCTACAAATGCAATACAACTGGAAGGAATCTTAAATAACCTACAAATATAAAAAAAAGCAGATCATAAAAACTACTATGTCATAAAAACTATTTATTGAAAACAGCTTGACTCAGGAGTAGCAGCATCTTTTCCTTGTCTATATCACAGCAACATAGGCTGATTGTTGTCTGCATAGAATGAATGAGGTGAAAAAACTGTTTGTCTCTCAGGAAATTCAGTGCCATAAAAATGTCCATTTTCAAGAGAAACTGTTTAAATTATTTGAAAACTTTGTGATCTTTGGATAAAACTTATGTTTTGTGTCTATCAGTGCAGCATCAAGTAAGTTGATTCATATATATATATATCCGAGCTAAGAAGTGCCAGGATCCAATTCTTCTTAAGAAACTGAGAAGTAGCCTTCTTCATAGTAGGCAGCAGATTCATGTTTTAAGACTTCTCAACTGGTGGGGTTGTTGCCATTAAACTGTTAATTAAATGAAAGATGAGAAAAGCTCATTTACTTGAGTGGTATGAGATGGACATTTACCATAGATATCTAAAATAAGAGATGGAAATAGCTGAGGTTTTTCTCCAACTTCCTCTCTGAGTTTATTATGGTGTGCTTGGAGCAGTTCTACAAATTGCAATAGCATCTGCAAATAAGGACATGTCCATCACTTAAGCCTAATTAATGAAATGCTCATTTATTTAAAGGTTCAGATTTCTGACATTTATTGCCAAACTGCCATGCAAAATTCATCTGCATTTACACCTGAGTGCTTTCAGTTTTTTTTCCCTATATTGCTATAGTATTATTCCTTCCAAGAAGCTTGTAATAATTTTTAATGTTTGCAAATGACTTAATGTGGTGCTAAGCCTTTTGAGATACATACCACCAGAACAAGATACTGCTTGAGACAAAGCCTTAGTCTTATAAACTAGATCCTAACCCTATAATGATCCAAACCAAAAGCTATCCTGGCACTCGTGCCCTGAGGGAGGAGGTGCCTAGAATCTGTGCTGTGAGGGTTGGTATGCTCTGGTTTCAGGTCTCTCCTGAGCTCATTAAAGCTATTTACCTTAAAATGAGGAATGTTCTGGCTTCCTGAATGGAAGCTAACATCCCTTTATTAAATGTGTTTGCTTCAGCTGCAACCTTACTTATCCCTATATGCCCACAGAACAGCTTATGTCCCTACCTACAATTCATCCTCTTCATGTCAACAAAAACCCTGCCTAGAAACACTTCCAATATTTTCTTCTCTCTCCTCCTTTTTCTGGGTGCCTAGAGTTAGGGATTTCACTGCACAGCTCTGCCATATCCATAACACTTCTTGCTTCCTTTCAGTTCAATAGGAGAAGATGGTAAAAGGAAGCTGTTCCTTGTCAGTGTAGGAGCACTGAGAAAAGAGCCCAGTAAACTGCTGGTCAATTCTTCACATTAACTGAGTCAAACCCAAAGTAGTCACAATGTTATTTTTTAACAAAATGTTGCTTTTTAAAGATTAGACCACTTGGGAAAATTCAGTCCATGTTTTCTTAAGGTATCAAATATGTCTAGAATTTGCAGAATTCAATTCCAGGGAAGATCTTTGTCTTAATCTATGGGCCTTCCTTATTCTGTTTCTGAGAGATCAGAAATTTAATAGTCTAAAGAAACGGACAAGAATAGAGAAGGCCAAAGGCAATTTCTTGTTTACAACTGGGATATATCTTGGCTATTTAAACTATTTGAGTTAAATGTTTTTAAAACTGGAAATTCCATGTAGCAAAAGAAGGAGAATTCCAAATATCTGTCAATTTTAAGAAGCTGAAGTCTAACTTACTAAAAATGTTTAGTAACGATGACTTTGTTATATAACTAAACACCTGCTAAAATACCTAGTAAATACAAACTTGTTTTATGTATCTTATCAGACACTGGATATTTAAAACCAGACTAATTTAACTACTAAGTTATTATAGTAGCCCATGTTTTGACTTCATTCATACAAAAGTTAACATGTATATGACCTCTGCAATGGAATTAGTTCTGCTTTTCACCTCTGCAAGTAAAAGCAGACTTGATTACTTGCTATGGACACAAAAATATTCATAATTGTGATAATTTTTCCCCTGCAAACTTAGGTATCTTCATTTGTGTCCAGGTTTTGCCTTTATGCATAGAACTTCTGTCTGGAGATGCATCAGCAAGCGGGATCTAGCACAAAATTGTTTCTATTCAAGAAATTTTTTGCATCTTCATGAACATCTGGGATAAGAATTTCGTACATGGCAACATGTATAGGATGGATGGGAACTGGACATCCAAATCTCTGATGCAGTGTTTACTCAGATGCTTAGCAGTTGTTTGGAAAATGCCTTGTTGATAAGTACTTTTTATTTTTTATTTATTTATTTATTTTTTTTTTTTCCAATACAGACGTTTACAGCCTGGTGCAATTCCCACCTCAGGAAAGCAGGCACACAGATTGAGAACATTGAGGAGGACTTCAGAAATGGCCTCAAACTGATGCTCCTCTTGGAAGTTATCTCAGGTTAGCTAAAATAAAGTTTTCTGTGTATTTATAGCACACTAACTGAAACACTCTTAAAGAAACAGCAATTGTTAATGACTCCAAATAGTGAACACAAAGTCTAAGTAGACTGAAAAGTGAGAGATAAAACACACTGTAAACCAAAAACGAGGAGAAAAGAAGCTCTGCTTTTTGCTTGTCTACAAAATCTTCTGGTTTGTGCTTGTCTTCCAGGATATCACAGTGTATCAGGGTATCACTGACACCACAGGGTTGTTGGACAAATCAAAAACATTGAGGACCTTGTCTTAGCCCCTAACAATTAAATCTTTACACTTAGGTTAAAATTTCATTTTTTTCTGCTTTTAGCATAAACATTTTGCTTTGTTTTTAATGATTTTATTGGATGTACCAGCACTTTCAAAAGTGAGTGCCTAAAGCGCACCTAAATCAATATTTAGTCACAAATAAAAGGTCTAATTTTTCAAAAGAGTGGAACATCCAAGAACTTTTTCTAACTGATGTAAACTCCCTATGTCCCTTTTGTTATGAATTACTCAGAGGGGCAGTCTCCAAGGTAAAATCAGAATGCCTCTTAATGGGAAGGGAATAGCTCAAGCTACAAACACACATTTGAGACATTTGAGATTTTTGCTGAAGATTCCAGTGTGGAAAGAAACTCCTCAAATGATCATTCTTCATGAAATAGAGAATCTCTTTAGAAATTATTATTCTTTGTGATCATTTGAAAAAAATAAATAAATTTGTTCAAACACAAAGCCCTATGCTCTGAAATGAGCTGCTCTGCTGTGCTAGATGAGGTTGTTAAAAACCATTCTTCTTGGTGAGATGTGCAAAGATGTTGTGGCTGATCTGCTGGATAGAATCCAGCCTCTCTTTACAGTCGGGCAGATAAGGATGATGAGCTCTGAGAACATTCTGACTTAATATTCAGCTACTGTAACAATAAGACATTGCTATTGTAAGACAATAGAATTGAGCCAAAAGTGGAGTAGGAGGAAGTACACATATCTTCCAGATATTTAGGGCAAACAAAAATTTTACTCTGGTTTTATTGCTGTATCAGAAAGATCAAAATCAGATGCTTGAACATTTGAATTTTGTTTTCAGGGTTTGGTTTAAACCTCTTTGGCATTCTTTCAGAGAAATACCATTTAAAATAATTGCTGACTTTTAGGTAGAGTTAGGGCACATCCACTCTATTTCTAATCACTTATATGTCTGTAGCAAGGTGTATATAAGAATAAACACATTAAATTTGTTGTTCTGCAGGGGAAAGGCTACCGAAACCAGACAGAGGGAAGATGCGCTTCCATAAAATTGCTAATGTCAACAAAGCTCTGGATTACATCGCCAGCAAAGGAGTGAAACTTGTGTCCATTGGTGCAGAAGGTATGTGACAGATCTTGACAGTGCATCTTACTGTCACTTTACAGAGCAGTCTGGTGGAGACCCTTGGCCACATTATGTGCACTGTTCTCTACATGTGGGTGCCTCAAAAATCCCTTAATGTTGATTGCTGGACTGTCTCTGTGAAAGAACAAGAGGTAGAAATTAGGACACCTGGAGAAGGATAGGAGTATACATGGGCATTAAGCTTAGTCTATCTCCAAGGTTAAATTGAACTGTATGTGTTCCAGTAGGTATTCAGATAATGATTTATTTTCTTACAGAACGTTTTGGTTTTCCCCATTCTTTTTATTAAAAGTAAGAAACTCCTTTAGAAACCAGGTTGGATTCTAGGGTGTGCTTTATACAGTCTGGCATCTTTAGGAGATATTATTCAGACAAAACAAAGGCCAATATCACTGCTGAGTGGCTGGAAGGTACTCCCACTTTATTATGAGATTTTCTGCAGCTGTGTTTCTAAAATTCAGATGTAGAGTTAAGGGAGTGATCAAAAGAAACTGTGGTAGCTGGGGAGAGATTAAACATATAAAGAAAGTAGAATGGGATGCTATTTACTAAAGTAATTGCTTTTTTATTGTTCTGCTGTTCAGGTAGTACCAGTATGTGGTTGGCTAGCTAGATTCTGATAGATGTAAACTGAACTAAAGAAGGCAGACTCTCACTGTAAGTGAACCTATGCCTCACTAGGAGGTTCAACTAATTGTTTAAAAATGACAAAGGTGTGTGTAGAACTTGTTGCTCCATGAAGATATTTGTGTAATGGTTTCCATAGCCATTACCATACCAAGAATGATGTGGCTAGCATAATATCCAACTATTTTTGATTCCATAGCCTCAATGATGTGCTTTCTGTGCTTTTTTCCCCTCACTCTAACATGTCCTTAGAGCAAAATTTTGTCTGTAACCTCATTATGATGATGAGAAGCACTCCTATATTCTACTGACATTTTTAGGCCTTTTTAGATTGATTTATGAGCCTCTTCTTACGGTTTCCAGATTCCTACAGGCTTATATGTATCCTTATTCTGGCTTCCAAGCCTTGATCCTGGGGAGCTTACTACAATTGTGGATGGAACAGAAGATTCATTATGTGGGATAAGGGTATCTGTAGAAATAATGGAGAGATCTGTCAGTGTTCATTTGTTTTACCATGTTTTGACCTAGCCCACTTGGTTCCTCAAGTATTGTTCACCAAATGTGTTCAGTTTCTAGATCTAGAGCTCAAAAATTCCAAGAAATGTGCTCCATGGGCAGAGCATTTTTTTGAACTCTATTTATTTGAGACTGAACTCTGTGGGTCACCTGAGTCCAAATCCATACCATCTGTCTCTAGGCACATAACAGATATTTTTTGGGGAATGTATCATCAGTAAGGAGAAATGGACAATCCCACAGGCACTTCAGATCTCAGAAGAGTTCTACTGCATTTCAGAGGTGCTTGGCTCCCTCCCTCCATCAGCTGTACAGACTGCTGGGGCACCTTTGCTCAATTAAATGAAGTGGGATGGAAAAAATATGCTGCTACCTTAAACCTCTGCAGTAAGGCTCTTCTGAGAGCGACATGGCATTGAATGAACAGCAGAGGGTACTGAAGAGACAATTTATGTGTGGAAATGAAGATTGAGAATACAGATGCCTGTCTGATAGTTGGTGAAAAAATGCTGAGATTACAGAGCATGGAACAAATGAAAGGTAGTTTCTGTCATGTCATATAGGAGACTGAGGCTTCCTAACCAAAACCAGAGTGTAACAAAAGGAGTATCTTGTAGGACAGAGTGATTGTTCTCACTGATCACAGTTTGCACGAGGCTGGAGTACTTAAACCAGGATACATCAGCTCATATCCGTGAAAGGAGCAAGCCAGCCCTCTGCACTCCCGTCTCCCTTATTTTGCCCCACTTAGCCAGGGTACTCGGGCTGGGGAACAGGACTTGAGCACTTTCTGAAGGCAAAGCATCTGGGATAGCTCAGATCACACATTGAAAGCATTTAAACTAACCCTGCTATTCTCCTTAGCAGCAACTGGCATGGGTTCAGATGCTCTGTCATTTAGGTGCTCCATGATAATTCCCTTTGGGAAGGTGGCAGGAAAAAGGGCAGTAACCTCTTCCAGCTGTTCAGGCACTTGCTGCAAGTTGCCTGTCCATGCATCCAGTATTTATTCTTGCATGTAACAGCAGGCCACACCTAGTAACCCAAGAGATTAAGGTGATGGTTTTAGCTCTATTCCCTGTTTCTGGAATTCTCAATCTGTAAAATTGATGTATTAAAAGCAAAAAAGAATTAATTATAATTTTAAAAAAATCAAATTCTTCAATGGAAGCATGGGAGAAAAACTCACAGCTTCTGTGATAGCTTAGATGCAGAGAGGAACCTGTCATTGTAAGACATGACACTATGTCGAGTATGGCCTGATGCCCACGTTAGATTACATCCACGTGGGCAGGAGCAGATAGATTCATGTGCCTTCCCCTCCCACTCTAAACAGCCTGAACACAAAGCCAGCTCTGGCACAGACGTCCTTAGTGCCCTGTTAAGTTTACTGCATTCCCCTCTACTAAATTTGTTACCCAAGGCACAACGTTGTGCTGATGCAGCAATGCAGTTTCACATCTGAATGGGTATGGTTTCACAGTGTAGGACCTCTGGCACCAGTGTGTGTTTAAAGAGTCCCTGTACCCCCTGGAACTGCATTCTTGCTCCCACACTTCACAGCCCTGCCCTGCCCTCTCACTTGGGCTGACAACTGGTGCTGTGGAGACTGGATCAGCAATCTGATCTGTTTTTAATACACACTCCACTTCTTTTTTTTTCTTTTGTTGCATTTTTTCAGCGTTGTTGACCGGGCAGTCATTGTAGTAGGTTGGAGTGAATGCCAGCAAGGAGGCAGAGCAGAGTCTCCTTAAGTTTGTTTCGTTGTCAGTCTTCAACCCCTTAACTTCTCTGCCCTGTGTGTGAGCATGGGACATGTGGGCTTGCCCGCACCCATCTGTTTGGGCATGCTCTGAGTTACATGGATGCTTGGAATACTTTTTAATTTCCAAAGCATGAAAGTTTTGTATCTAAATTTGCTGAGGATCATGTTCCATTATCTGACACACTGAATGGTGAAGAGCACGTAGGCTCAAGGGGAACAACTGGCATTTAAAATGGGGCTTCAAAATGATGATTCCTGTGGGACATTAGAACAAAAATAAAATTAGTATTTCTAAGAGTCCAGGGATATTCTTTGAATTCATCATTATTGTTTTGAGACTGACTTCTCTGGGCTGTCTGTGTAGTGGAGACAGCTTTTAATTGTGATGCTGAGCAGGAGACAAATTTATCTACTCTGACCTGTCTTGTCAAAGAATCTCATTCTCCACTAGTCATGAACTGAGACTGCAGAGTCAAGAAGCTAAAAGAAAAAACTGTGAAAGTAATTCTTATGAACAATTTACAGTCCAGGACTTAGAAGTTTTCCTTTAAGTTTTAATAAAGTGCAGTAACTCCATTTGCAAGGTACTTGCATCCTGAATGAAATCAACTAGATATGGAGAACCACAAAAGATAAGTATCCTGTTGATTGGAAATACTTCTGTATTGCTTTTCTGGGAAGTGTAAAGACCAAATGATCTGTGAAACTGCTACAAGAAAGTTAGAATAAAAAACTAAATTAATAAATAAAATGAAAGCAGAACAAAAAAAAAAAAAAAAAAAAAAAAAAAAGGGGACTAAAACCTTTGAGAAATTGCTTTGCTCTATCTTTTCCCTAGACAGTTTTTACTGTTTCCCCTTCATTTTCTCTTCACTTCTTTTCTGTCGTCATCCCCAGAAAGCTGTAGCTTTGTGTATATGAGGGGTAGGAGTTATATTCTAGCCAGATCAAATAGACAGTGGGAAAAAATTAATGAAGTCTTCTACTGACCTGTAAAGGAAAATTGTATGAATGAATCAATGCCTTTTTGTCACGGATACTTCTCAATATTTTAGCAACTTTGTTTTTCTTCCTTGTCTTGTATAGGAACCCTTTTTGTTGTTGTTGTTTTATGCTAGCAGTTTTATGAGAAACCAAAGCTGGCAAAGCACTTGAGAATTCTCCTGTGGTACAACACAGAAAATTCCCTCTCTTGCTCTTTCATTTTGTATGTTTGTACATACGGATATGTAAATCAAAACAATGAGGTAGTGATTATGCAAATCTATTAATTGATTGCCTGACAATTAGCAATGCCTCCTGAGTATTTAAATACATTTCTTTTACATTTGAAGAAATTTGTCTTTACTGTATATATATAGCAGACATCTGATCAAAATAGTGAAATTACTTGACTTCCCTCAGGAGGAGGGAAAAAAGAGAAGTAGCTACATGCTCTAATTGCTATTTGGTCTTTTTTCATCTGGGAGGGTTTTGTTTTGAGATTTGAGGTCTTTCAGGGCCAATAAGGCAGGATGCATGGAAGGCAGACAGAGTTGTGTAAGAAATCTGGAAAATTAGTGCAGGATCCAAAGGGGAAACTGGGAAATTAGCCATTTATATATATAAACTTGAATTATCACACTAACAAAATAAGTATAGGGTAGTGATGGCTTACATATTTCCTATCACATTTGTTAATTCCATAGGTTCAAATGACAGCTTGTGTCACATCCTATTGCAATTTAACATGTATCTCAAGTCTCAGGGACAGCAGCTGCCTTTGCTTTGTAAAAGTGCTCCTGGATTCAGGCAATTTTAAGTAGCAGAGTGACTGCATTTTCTGCTGGCACCTCTATTGGCATTTGATCTTAAATTGAGGAAATTCCTTCTGCTGCAAGTTCCTCCTGCTCCTTGCCCAGAGCACCAGTAGGCCCCCAGGCAGACACAGCTGCTTCACTTTTTGAGGAAGGCTGTAGGTGACTTTTAAGTAGGGGAGCAGCTGGTGCCTTCCTTGCTTCACTGCTCTTTTGGTGTGAGGTGACTGGAAAGTCAGTCTGCAGTCTCGTCCCCTGCCTTCCCAATGCTTCACCCTCCTTGTAGTCTCACTATGTTTTTCTGAGTCTCTTGACTTACTTTTCAGAATGATTTAACATTGCCACCACACTTAAGTGATCTGGCAGTACATTTTTTGGTGTTGAGAGATTTAAGTGTTATCACTTAATTACAATGTGGGAGCATTGGATTCTGACCCAGCTTGTGGCAGAGATTCCCGTGTTCCCTATGTTATAGGTAGTCTCAAGCAGTCTTGGAACAAATTGAAACCCCAGAGGTAAACCCCTTCCCCCCCCATTTATATTAAAGATACTTAAATGTGGTTCTGAACAGCTCAGCAGGAAGCTGTAACTCAGTGTCAGGAGGCGCTGTGTCTCTTGAGCTGTTCTTCATGTCTTGTCTGGGCTGGCACTAGAGATAAATTCTCAAACATATCTAAATAGTACAGAAATTCTGGTTACTGAATATTACAGAAATTCTGATTTTATTAAAAAACAGTACTGTTAATATCCTATAGTTTCTTAAAAATTGGGGTAAGACTGCAATATTTTTTGGTTCTGTTGTATTTGAAAACTGTTAATACTAATACTGTTCAAACTTCCAGTATTTCCCTTCATGTTCTCTCTAAAACATGATCCTAAAAGGTAAAGATTTGAAACTGTTCAAATCAACTACCCTGAGAGAAGCCTTTTAGCATGGAAGGACTAAAGTGAGCTTAACCTCAGTAAACTTCATTCCTACTGACAGAGTAGCACAAAGCATGAGTTTGTTGAAAAATGAACCCAGGTGAACCCTGTGTGAGTAAAAAGATTCTAGTTGAAGTATAATTAATTTCTTAGTTACAATGTATTATTTATAGAAATAATTAAGATAAATAATTAATAATTAATAATAAAATTTATAGAAATTATTAAATAAGATGAAATAGAAAAAAACCCTTTTAAACGCTACTACTACTGTATCTATTTTTCACCTTAGAAATTGTGGACGGCAATGTGAAAATGACGCTGGGTATGATCTGGACGATCATCCTTCGTTTTGCTATTCAGGACATTTCAGTGGAAGGTAAGAGTAGTACAATTATGTTAAATGATTATGAAATTTCTTTAAAGACATTTTTAAATTAATTGTGTGTAAGTGAGAGGAGTGTTCTAATTTTTTTTTTTTTTTTTTCAGAAAAATGATACTGTAAGTTCTCTATCTAGTGACAAAATAATTTTTTCTGGAGGGAAAATTGTCTACTCTCCTTATCTTGAAAGTGCCCTTGAGCCAGCTTTCTAAGTGCAGAAGTTCTGGTCATGTCTCTCAGCTACAGAGACAGAAACATGACTGTGTTTCTGAGCTTCTGCGCTGTACCTTTTGTGTTTTGGTTCTATTTCCAACATACATTTTTAGTTCTGCCATTTGTCACGTTCTTTGCAAATAAATATTATCTGATATCCCTCTTCTTTCTATCTATCCCTCTATCTTTCTATCTATCGCTTTTTCCCCCTCACTGTTTCAGAATTTGTTTCTTAACTTCCACTTGGTAACTGGCTCCAAAAAGCATGTTGTTACAATACTCTTTAAATCAAGTCTATGCTGTGAAAGTCTAGAATTCTAGAAACTAATCTCAATTTCCAACAAAAGTAGAATTGTTTCAAGCTCTGCATGTTGTCCTGCCCTCATAATTGGTGGGATATTAAATGTGGACCTAATGGCTTATGTAATAATTTCTGACCTTTACTTATGCACTCAGATGTCTATAGCGTTCAGATAATGAATGTATTTTTTGGGCAATTAAACCACCTCACAAGCAAATGAACTGAGGCTATGAGCATATTTCATGTAGGCACCAACACAATCTTTAATGTCAATTTGCATTATATTTCCATAGGGTATTTTTCTCCAGTGTACAGTCTGCTGTCCAAACAATACAATTCCTTCAATTTTTAACATACCAGAACTTCTATGCAGGCTAAGACTCTAATCTTAACTGACCTCTGTATTTTAATGAAATTACAGTAGTCCATTTATATGAACATCCTCTAGGATTAAATTTTAATTTATGTCATTCAGTTTCAGGTGATCAACCACATTTAAGATGACAAGAAATTAATTACTTAAGCATTTTATAATTTTTTTTCTTTTTTTTTTTCCTTGTGTCTTTTACAGAGACCTCTGCTAAAGAAGGGCTGCTGCTGTGGTGTCAAAGGAAAACTGCTCCTTACAGAAATGTGAACATTCAGAACTTCCATCTTAGGTAAATTTCCATTATTTCAAAAGGCAGAAGCAATCTCAAAATTGTTGTGTCAAATTCTCCCCACAGTTCTGTAGGTATATATTTGATCCGAGAATTTTGCTCTTCAGTGTTAACTAGATCTTTCTCAAATTCTCCTGCGCTATCTTCAGAGTATTATTTTAGCCTTTAGCATTATTTATATGACTTCCAGAGTTATTATTTAAAAGAAAAAGATCCTGCTATATACAGAAGGACCATATTTCATTTTTAGAGATCTTTTGTATTATGTGGGAATTCCTGAGTGCTGGAGCATAGTGGCAAATTACTGCTTTCAGATGAGAGCCACAGAGAAATTCTTCTGGCAAAAAGACCAGTGTGTTGAGCATGTGAATATCTCATGATGAATCAGTCTTTACTATTTTGCAATGTACATTACTATAAGGAGCATAAAATGCACTTGGTACATACAAAACAGCAGCACTGTAAACACATTTGTTCATAGAATCAGGCTCATAACCTAAATTGGAAAATTTTGTGAGGCTCCAGCCTTGTGTTTCTGTGTTTTCATTAAGACCTAGAATGGGAATCCCAGGCCCTATACAGACTGCTTCGTTTGGGGATTTCACTGGGCAAGTTCCTGAATCTGTGCCACTGGTCTACCTCATTAAAGTACATGACTTGCCATTTGCACTTTAACCAGGTGATCTTCCCTTCCCTGGGACCCTTATAGTATTTAAAACAAGAGCTCTATTAATTATTATTATAAAATTATTATTAATTTTAATGAATTCTTAATATGTAGTACCTAAAGCACATTTTGTGACAGAGCAGATACAGTCCATACATACATTCCAAGATAAGAAAAATGTGTTTGATTCACCTGTATTGTCTTTCGAAGATAAGAAATTTGTTGTGTGTTACTTTCCTGGAATATGGAAATATATGTTTAGTGGAACTTTTGATGGATTGATGATATACTGTAAGTTACAGTGTCAGAATCTTAGTGTATATATGTACATACACAGGTCTGATACATGAAATGGGGAAAACATCTTGAATGGAAGTACCTTGATTTATGTTTGGGTGGGTTGGCTCTTACAGTACTACTTTGTAGTGGGCTATCCAGATCATTGTATTTTACACCTTTTAGGAAAAAAAGTGGTTAGGTGCTCAGTTTGATTTGGTTTTACATTCTAGATGATTTTGTATCATACAATATTCTGCTTGATTTTGCTACTTTTTTTTTGAGATAGTTCTGTTAGGTAAGGACCTACCCAGACATCTCAGTAGTAGGGATTTTAACAGTGTTACAGTCTTAACATGCTTAGGCTCATACAATTACTGCACAGGAGAAGAGCTCAAACCCTTGGTCCCTGTGATTGCTTAAAGTGTTTACATAAAGTATCTTTCAGAATAATTGCTTTTAGCTGAAAGGAATCTTCATAATCTTTCCAAAAATCTGTTATTTGTAGCTCCATTCATTTCCTGTTCTTGCCACAAAAGGTAGAGAGTCTGAAGTCAGGATGAAGTGTAAGAACTCAGATCAAAGCTGTTATACATGTGAAGTGTTTCAAATAAGCTGAGCTGATTTATGATTTCTTACTTCTCTGAGCACATGGTTGTGCCAGTAAAATTCTCAGAAATAACACAGGAAAAGCCAATTGCTTCAGCAAATTCAAGTAATTGCAGGATTGCTCTCCTTTCATTTTTTTCACAAATACACTGTGAGTGTAATGGGAAATGATGCACTTTCATGGATGAATGTGTACTTGAGCCGTCCCAGAACACTGCATCAATTAAGCAATGGAAATCAGGACTGTTGCACAAAATGTAAATTGCCTAGAAAGCATATGAACTCTACATGGAGTATTCCTTAAGTGTGTATGGACTGTAGAGTAAGATATTTACAAGTTAAAGCAGAACAGTAGTAGAGCAACTCAGAGAGAGTTGACAGGACATAAGTACAGGATTTGACAAAATTCCTGCATTAATTTAAGCCTTGAGCAAGGAACAAACTGTAAAATGCCATGAATTTATTAACTAATTCTTTTCCATTTTATTTTTTTGTTGTAAAGCTGGAAAGATGGCCTTGGATTATGTGCACTTATCCACAGACACCGACCTGATCTTATTGACTACTCCAAGCTAAATAAGGTCATCAGTCTGGGTGGTATAGCATGCTGTCCTGCAGTGATTTGGCTGGCTTCTGGTTTGCTTAGCATGTTTTCTAAAAGACAGGCTGAGGAGTGCATACTAATTCTGACTGACTTTCTAAGGTCCTTCCCAAAAAAACCTCAATGACATGAGAGAGAGAACCTCTTGACTGTCCTGTGTCCTTTCCTTCCCATTACAATGACTTCAATATTTGTTTGCAAATAATCTGGCCCTCAGATTCTGGAAGTTGATGAAGTCTTTACACTGCCCAATGTGGATGCTAAATCAAATAAATTGGAATTATCCACTTACCACTGGTAGTATTGTCCATCTTGTTTTTATCTGGTGTAAATGACTGTAGATTGCAGATCAGTAAACAATGACATGACAATAAATCCTAAAACTCCTTAGAACAAAGACTGCTCTTGGTAATTAGGAAATATTCACTGATTCTCAGATTGTACTTCTACCTATACTTCCAGACAGGTGGAAGCAAAACAAATAACCTTACCTCCTTAGGTAGTACCTCATGGGTATTAAAAACTATTTTATTACAGTCTGCTATTTATGGCAAAATGCATGTTTCCTAAAAGATACTTTGGTTTGAGGAGGAGAAATGAGGAATGAGCAGTAATATCAGAATTTCTTGGTATCATTACTGAACAAAAAAAACCCAGAAAGAAGTAGAACATTGTTGTTTCACATTAGATTTCAATACATACATGCTGTTTTCTCCTCTCTGGAATGAATGCTTCTTGAGGTCTCATGTAAACACCAGTGCAACAGAAACCTTAATCATTGTTTTAATCTGTTGTGTGCAACTTTGCATTGATGAGTGAGAGTGGTAAAACATCAACTGTATTTTTCCATTCCCTGCCCTTTCATTGCAAATCCATTTACTAGTGGAAACAACTGTTATTAGAAAGTCCTTGGTGAATAAAAGATAAATGAATGAACTGAAACTATTTTAAAACTTAGTCTGCTTCGTATGTTTATATGTTCAATTTATGCCAGGGCCCCTGAAGTGTGCAGTGATGAAAATTAAATTAACTTAGTACTGAACACATAAAATTTTAATTTAGGCAGCTGTTAAGATAACTTCAGATCTGAACCAATGGGCAAAATATTAGCTATCTGTACCAGCTTGTTCTCCAATTCTATATGCAGCCTTTCCTACAGATAAACAGAGTAATGGAATGACTGAGCTACCTGTCTCTGTGCACATGTGCTTACTATGCATGGCATGAACAGAAGTGAGTTTGATGGAATCTGTGCTTTGAATAGGGGTACACAGTGCTTAAGAACATCACAGTTAACCATCCCATGGTTGAGTACTGAGAAAAGGGAACAGAACATAAGCAGGTCTGCTTCAATGTTACTATTTTCCTCTTAGAGGTTTCCAAAATAAGAACGGGTCAGGTTTCAAATTGAGGCTGAGCTGTTGCACGTAAAGCACATGCAGAAAAAAAAATTCCTAAAATAGATCTTGCTTTTCTGGCCTGGCTGTGTTTGATTGACTCTTCATTTTGGTTACATTAACAGCTGTCTTGGTGTCTTGTTTCTTATCTCCTGCATGCTGTCCTTTCCTTTTCTCACCAATATGTTTTGTGTGAACTTGTAGCTGGAAAGATGGCCTTGCTTTCAACGCCCTTATCCATAGACACAGGCCTGATCTCCTTGACTATGCCAAGTTAGATGAGGTATTTCTTTAGCTGTAGCAGAGATTTTTAGTTACTGTGGCTTGTAGTTTTGCTTAAAAGCATGGGTGATGGAAATCTCCAATTATTCAGAAGCTGCTATGATTTTAAAGCAACCCTTAACCAGTGGAGCACTATTTACTCATGCACTTAGTACCAAGCATACAAATAGGAGGTTCTCATCGCTCATTCACAAGCAAAGTGCTTTAACTTAGTCAATAGGTCTCAATTAGATTTACTATCTTTTTTACTTTTGCTTTTCTGCATCTAATTTTCCAGTCTCTTCTCTATCAACATGGGCATTGTTCAGAGTGGCTATGACCAGTTATTAGTTTGTGGCTATGTCAAAATAATAATAGCATTAATGGCATGAACTGCCATTTCACACAGCATTTTTTCCTTCCAAGCTGATATGGGAAGGCTGCCTTAATGGCAGCTCTAATCTGACACACTCTTTCATTGTCAGAAACAGCTGTCTGTAATATAAGACACTCTCTATCTGAACTGTGCTCACTGCTTTCTTTCTTTTTCCTTCAAAAACGAAAATCTCAAAACCAGATGAAGTGCTTGAATTTCCATAGCCCTAAAATTCCATTTATAAAGGCATTACAGATTTTTGCTTCCAAGCCCAAACTGGCAAGTTTTGCTCCTTCTGGAAAGCAATTGTTCTTGCTTGCTTCTTGTCATACATGCAACTAACCAGCCGAGAACTCAGTGGAAGTCATGTCCCTGTGATGTACTGTATAGTGGGTATAAAAGAGGCAGGGCTAACTCTGTGTTGAAAAATCTCCTTTAGCCTGTTGGTCCAGTGGCATTTAGTGTCTGTATTGCTGCTGTACTTCATTCAGAATTGAGTGTTATCTGTGTTCACCTCCAGAATGCATTTCCAGCAGAGTTCTAGTGGTAGATAACAGCTTATTAAAGTTTTCTTTTGTAAACATAGCAGCAGATGGATCAAAAGTTCATATACCTAGACTCTGTTTTTTGAAGAACAATAGTTGTGACTCTAGTTTACAGTTTGGAAAAACAGAAGCTAAATTTTAGCGTACCTACTCTAGTCTTGCTTCAAAGAAAAACTTCTGTCTTCAACTCATTATATTTTTTTTCTTTAATACAGGATGACCCCATAGGGAATATCAACCTTGCCATGGAAATTGCTGAAAAGCATTTGGATATCCCAAAGATGCTGGATGCAGAAGGTGAGGATTACACCTTACTGAATTTTGTGTTACTTGTAAGCAGGACACAGTACAATTTCCTTTTTTTTTTTTCCTAGCAGATTTTCAGTCTTCCTTTCATATGAATCATAATGTAGCAACCCGTTTGTTTTCAAAAAATATTTTCATTCCTTTCCCACATGCATTGGATAATTTCACCCACTTTTGGCTTTATTATTTATTGTTTATTAATGTTTGCATTCATTATAGTACTTTGGACCCTAACCATGGCCCACTGTGTTGAGGTAAAATGCAGGATCAAAAGTTAATCCTTGCTTTTAATAATTAAAATTTAATAAAGAGAAATATAACTGTTAGCAACTAAAAACATATTCAGTTTTTTAAATGTTTAAGGGAGAAGCCAAAAATAGAAATAGTAGAAGTACTTTCAAAACTTTCAAAATATAAAAAACATGCCTCACCTCCTCTGAAAGACAGCTAGGTTAAGGGAAACATTTTTTTTGTTTATTTTAGTTGTAAACTTTTTGCAGTGATAATTTTAACAATTCAAGTGTCTCCAATTATCTTGAGAGCTTCCTGAATTTCTTCCAGATAACCAAACTCATACTCTGGGCAAAAAATACTCCCAAACTACTGGAATTCGCCTGCATTAGTTCAAAGCATTCTTCTCCAAGAATGGAGACTCAGGTCTGATGGCTTGTCAGTAGAGCAGTGGTAACATGGGAATTATCCAGAGCACTCAAACTGACCTCACCTGCTCCTTTTGAAGTTTTCATTTGGAAAGTTAGACAGGATTATTTGGAAAATCCAGGTTGTAACCTCTTCATTGAAGAGTAGTTTCACTTTCATGATTTAAAACAAATTGTTTTCATCTTTTGAACTGGAATTCCCCTTTCAAGCACCACTTAATTATTTTGCTCTGAAATACTGTGCAAGGCATAAACAGGGAAGTGCTGTCCCCTTGCCTTTAAGCACCTTTCTACATTTTTTTCCTCTTCTCTTCATAGTCAATGTAAGAAACCTTCTATTTTCCTCACCAAATTTTCTGCACATTCCATTCTTTTTCTTACTATTCTCCTTTTAGCAGGGAAGGAGGTAATGAAATTACATTATTTCTAATATCCTTTAAGTATTCATGGTCACTTTTTGCCATCTTTACTTCCACTGTGCTCTCCGTGGAAACTGCAAAAATTTGTTCACAGTTGCATAAAGTAGATGCAAAATCAGTAAATATGTTGGTCCTGAACCTAGAAATCTCACTCTTAACATTAAAAAACCTCATTCCAGGGTTTTTTCAAGTCAGTATCTTCCCACTCCTTACATTGCCAGGAATCCATGCAGCTTGCACTAGAATAATTCATTGCTCAGCCATAACTGCTGTAAAAACACCTTTTCTTGCCTTTCTCTGTTAAAGATTGAAAAGGTCCATTTTTACCCATGGATGCATACCTTGATTGCACTCACTTTATATTTTCACTCTCCTTCCATGGCTGGGACAAAGCTGTTTGCCAGCCAAGCCAAACCCTCCTGTGATTTATGCTATTAACTAAAAGATGGGCTGGCACAGGGATTGCAGAGCTGCTACTATCCAACTTTTCTTAGCACAAAATGTATTTCTGGACTGCAGAAGCTGTACAGGTTTCCAGTATATGCCAGTACCCTGTCAGCCACAGGGACCCTGTGCTGATACACACTGAGTGCAGTTCTGGTTTGAGACTGTCAGTGGCTGTGTTTAGCTCTGCAGTAATTGCAGTGATTCAGATGAAGTTGCTTTGGAGTGGCAGTGAAGCTGAACCCAGTAGATCTGCCAGCCATGCCATCTGCTTGGAAGTTTCCACAAACCAGAAGGTAGCAATACCCTTCTGTACAGTCTCAGCCTTCAGATGTTTTGCCATTTCAGGGAGAGTTGTATCTTCTGTGTTTGCTGATTCCTAAATCTTAGGTGGCTTTGTACTCTTATCAGTGAACAGATGCAACCTGAATAATTGTGTATTTATTTGGAATCCTTACAGCATTGAGGTGACACCATTAGCATAATCAGATGAAAGTACCTTGTGAGAATTTCTGAGCAGTTAACCCTCTTCTCTCCACACAGATGTAGTAAACACTGCCAGACCTGATGAAAGAGCCATTATGACTTATGTTTCCTGTTACTACCATGCATTTGCTGGTGCTCAGAAGGTGAGATTGTAGATGGATCAGATCTCATCCTTCACCTTCTGTCTTGTTTTTTTCAGCAATTTTTCCTTTTCTGATCTTTTTCTCACTAGTTATTAGAACAACATCTTAGAGCTGAGCTCATTTCCTGTTGCCTCTTTTCTCTGTGAGCTGCTGTTTTGGTAGAGCCAGTAGTAATCTGTCCATTTGTTCCATAGAAACAAACCTTCCTGTCTCATCTTTCTGCATATTTACTAGTAATATCCAGCAGGTTTTTGACAGCTAGTTACTGAATGGGAGAGGATGATATTTAAATGAATTTGTGTGCATTCATTTGAAGCACCATTAAAAATGTATGATAAAAATAAGCTCAGAGTGAAAACAATAGTAGAATTCCATCTTTCTTCTCTCTGCTGGATATTATTTCTGCTGCAGATGTCAAAATCATCGTAACATGCTCAGAAAATAAACCCTTCTCTTATGCTTTCAGGATTGTTTTTAACATGTTAAATGCTTAATGGTAAGTACAAACAGCAACATCAAATGATGCTCCTATGAAAAACAGACACAGAAACATATACAGACATCTCAGACCAACTCTGGAATCATGTTCTAAATAAAGAGAAAAGGGAAGGTGATTTGGAGTTGAGCATACTTCAGGTATTGATAGTATAAAAAATATGGATATATAATACTAAGGTTAGTAACTTAATCCATGTGCAACTTCCAGAGAACATCTCCCCAGACTGAAATGTAGTCTGCCTTTCCTGTGTCTTAGTCAAAACTCCTGGAATTTAAGTTACCAGACATACATGTGCCAGTTCTTAAGCAGACTGTCCTGGTAAAATTAAGGTTACTCCTCCTATGACAATACTGCTGGATCAAGCTTATTAAAAAATGTCCTCCTCTTTGTATGAGCTTATACTGAATTTTTAGTGTACTTTTTATTCTGTCAGCACACCTCAATTTAACAAGTAATTTATTACAGCTTTATAGAGTTTCTTGGATACAGAGCTATGGACAAGAGAACAGCAAGAACAACATGAAGTTATGCATTTATTTATTCATCCTATTTTCTACTCTTCGCTTCCTTTTTTTCTTGTTTTATTTTAATTTTTCCCCCTCTTGTAGATATTGTGAACACTCCCAAACCTGATGAGAGAGCTATCATGACATATGTGTCCTGCTTCTACCATGCTTTTGCTGGAGCAGAGCAGGTATTAATCGACTGTCCCTTCAGGTTGCTGTGTTTTTTGATTGGTTGTTTCATATTTCCACTAGTTTATTTAAAAAAAAAAAAACCCACAACTAATTTAGTGCTATGTGGTTTTAATTAACATTTGCAAGTATTAATTGAGCACTAATATTTGTTTTTAACCAGCTCTCAAACGTGTTTTAGTTAAATGTTGTGTAACAACTAATTGAAATAGACATTCTGTTTCTAATTTTGGATCTTTATTTGGTAATTTTAAGGACTATATCAGAAAAAAATGATTTGAAGATATTGTTAAGAGGAGCTGTTGCTTGTTGCTACAACATCTTATTGGAGACTGAGACTTACTCACACAGAGTTGTAATTTAGGGTAGATTTTCAAATATGCCTAAAGACACAGAAAAGCACAGAAGACATCCAGCACAGTATTTGAGGCTGGTTCCCACTGAACCAACAGGATTATTTGTAGATTAAAGTACTAGTATAAAAAACATGAACATCAGCAGCAGACCTGTCATCTGTGTGACTTTCACTTATAAATGTGGCATTTCCCACTGTTCTGCTTCATACATTTCTAGCCTACAAATGGACATAACCCAACTTAGGTTAGAAAAAACCCAAAAAAATAAAAAAAACCTTTAAAGTAGTTGATGTTTTCTCTTCATCCTCAGGACTGAATTTCCCTTCCTGTCTGCTAGGTCACCTATGCCTTACCATAGCACAACTACACTGTTGTGCTCTCTCATTCCTGGGTATGAAGGTTTTGCCATTCATGCAAAAGGGGAATTCCAAATACTGTGTAACATGGGAGTCTACATGGATATTTATTTGATTAGATATATTCCAGAGTCATATTTTTATGAAAGTATTGCTCTGTGGTATCCATCTAGTAAATTTTAAATATGGTAGAGATACACAGAGCCTTCACATATAAATTTGTCAGGAGGCATGAAAAGATTTGCCGCCAGTGGTTGAACTGCAGTTATTCTCAAGGGTATATGTACATATGATATGCAGATATAGAGTGGTCTGAGACTTCCTGCACCACTCGTGGTGTCTTTCCAGTGTGGCTAACAAATCTAATACTTTTTGGATATGACTTAAAAAACAATCTAATAGGATATCTTTAAGAGTGACCTAAGTTGTCTTTAAAAATAAAAGATTTATTAGACAACTATATAATAAGGCTTCATTGTACAACAAGAGGACCTCTGTGCTGATCTGTGCGTCATTCAGCCATTGGAATCTATGGCTGCAGAAGGAGGGAAAATGAGTTTCTAAGCAACCTAGGAGCATAAATCACTAACTATAAAAGAATGTGATCTTTTATTTGCAGCAGCCACATTCTCTCTCTTTCTCCAAGCCTATACCTTTCTCAGAATGTGTTTATGAATATGTCCTGTTTATTTGCTGTGTCTTACAGGCTGAGACTGCAGCTAACCGGATCTGTAAGGTGCTTGCTGTGAATCAGGAAAATGAGAGGTTGATGGAAGAGTATGAGAGACTAGCAAGTGAGGTAAGGATCTGTAATGTGGTGACAACAATGTTTGTGAAATATTGAAAGCTGAAAGATTCATGCACTCTCCTCAAGACAGAAAAGTGGAAACACTGTAAAGGGTAAATCTCACAGTGGCTGGTTACAAAGCCCAGTTGCCCAAGATAACGAGTTTCAGGTGACTCCTTTGCCACAGACTTCCTGTGTGGCCTTCAGCAAGTCAGTCAGGCTTGTTAATGTGCCCTAAAGGGTGTCTTGAAGATTGTCAACCATCTGCCCCAAGATTCCTGTCTCTCTAATCTTCAAAAACATCTATCCTCAATCACATGTGGAACATACCAGATCAAGCAAGCCCCTTGGCTTTGTGTACTGCAAAGCACACCTGGAGAGGGTCTGTCAGGTTGTTCTCAATTCACCTGTGAGCAAGCACAGCAGATGAATGTACAGAAGAATGTGCTCTTCCTGTTCTTTCTTGTTTCATGGCAAATCTGCTGAGCAGGACTACAGATGTACAGTGCAGAAATGTAAGCTCTCTTATCTTCTATTACTTAACCTGCAAAAACCTACTGAGATCACTGCACTGCTTTCTGTGCACTAATGGCCTTCTGAGTGAAGATTTTTATATGACCTGAGGCTGGTTTCTGTCCTGAACTATGTCTGTCCCTTAACTATGACTACCTGAAACACCAAGACCAGTACTTTTGAAAGTGGCAGATGATACTGAGTTACTCAGATTTTGAGTAATTAGAGACACCTTAGATGTGTGCTAATCTTTATGAAAATCAGTGTATTTCTAGAAATACTTTGAATATCTGGGAAAATTTGCTATAAAAGTACTGTTCAGCTTTGAATATCTTGTGCTTGCTCACCATTAAGGCATCAGTACCAACTGAAAGTCAATAATATAAAAATGGAAGAAACTTAATTAAGATTTGTATGTTCACTATAATATTTTTTTGGGTAGTTTTTCCATTGCCTTTATTTGACTTGTTTATATTGGTTTGAAAGCTTTTAGAATGGATTCGCCGGACAATTCCTTGGCTGGAAAACAGGACCCCAGAAAAAACAATGCAGGCTATGCAGAAGAAATTAGAGGATTTCCGGGACTACCGCCGCAAACACAAGCCTCCCAAAGTCCAGGAGAAATGTCAGCTGGAGATCAATTTCAACACCCTGCAGACAAAACTGAGAATCAGCAATCGGCCAGCTTTCATGCCATCAGAGGGGAAAATGGTTTCAGTAAGTAAAGGAGGCATCAATATTCTGTTTGCTTTATCAATGACCTCCCAAAAATGCCAATGTGAAGGATTGAAAGGCCATTTTAAGTCATTCCCAGAAACACGTTTGTTGTATTTTTTCAATACCAAGCTCCTTTTAAACATTTCCTTTTGTTCCAGAATTTGCTTTCTAATAAGCATGCTCCTGCCTCTTCAAAGGCTTTCCAAAAAGCAAATTATCTGGAGATACAAGATGATACAGAACTTCCTTTGGGAGTGTTATCAATACTACTGCATCACTGAGCTTATTTAAGCAAAACTCAGTGGTTTCACTGACATTTTAGTCATCAAACAAAGAGCCATTGCTCAACACGTTTCTACATTTTTCTATTCTGCTTTTTCTCTTATGTCTATGAAGATAAGAATAGTCCGCACCAAGAATTCTCATATGCTGATAGGTACTGGGACTTGACTGTGGGTCAAAACATTTCCTGTGGAATATAGCAAACCTGTTTCTGTACTTCATGATATCATTGTGTTTTGTTTTCCATAAACAAACAAAAAAAAATTGTTCTATCTGAAAAGCATTGTTGTCCACTCCACGTTTGCAGAAAATAAGGGCCCTGTTACTTTGGCTTCCCACTCATGTCTTTGAGTCTCTGAGGAAGCTCACAAAACTTTGTGTACCACAGAAGGTGAAATGAATTTGTGTTCCAGGTAAAATATGCACTAAATACTCTTGATACTAATACCCAGCTACTTTCAACTTGTGAAAGCAAAGCACTTTCATTTTGATAACAGATAGATATATTATAAAAGAACACACACATTGTAAAATGGGCTGTAAAAGCAATATATTGTGAAGACATTGGACCTGTAGCCATGCTTGGAAACGATTTCTATAGGGACTCCTTTCATGAGCCCACCTGAATACACTATGAGGAACAGGTGTCTGCACTAAAACACAACACAACTATTTTCTATGATTCTGTGATTTTACAAAATCTAAACATAAAAAAACTTCTCTTTTTGAAGCCAAATTGTGAATGAATCAAAAATCTGTAAATTTAAATAAAAAGAGATTATAATTTTATCCATCTTTCCCATGTATGCTCCTCACAGGATATTGCCGGCGCTTGGCAGAGACTTGAACAAGCTGAGAAAGGCTATGAGGAGTGGCTGCTGAATGAAATACGGCGACTGGAAAGACTTGAACACTTGGCTGAGAAATTTAGGCAGAAGGCTTCCACTCATGAACAGTGGGCATATGGTGAGGAGAGATGGCTTTTAACATTTTTAGTATTTTAGTGTTCAAAGTTGAACTGTCAGTGCTGAGTACTTGCCAGCCACGAACTCACTCCATAGGTAGTTTGGACAATTTCAGACAATCTAAAATAATGAGAGATAAAATGTCAGGTTTTGTTGACTTTAGTCACGATCCTAACTTGTTGGCATGTTGCTAATGAGATGTAACTGTAAAAATCATACTTCAGGTAGTGAGTCAAACAATGGGAATATTCTGCATTTGAATAGAGGCCATTACTGCTAATGTATTCCTACATAATTGTACATCAGCAATCCAACCAGGATTGCAGTCACACCACTGGCTGAGTGTGAAATTATTAACAGAAGTATTCTCAGTTTATTATTATTTGGTCATCATGATGTTCTGAATAGTTCAGATAAACTACATGATACTGGACTCGTGTCTGCTTTGCTCCAAACCCTGGATTACATGCCTTTTATAGTTCTGGCTTTTAATGGTAACCTAACCTTACCTGTAGTTGTAACACCTGTAGGACCTTACAGTGGCATTCAGTTTTGCTGGGGACTATTAAACATAGGTCTGCTCTGTCATCCTGATGACTGTCTTCCTGTTTCTGCCATGCTTCCTGGTTTTTCCAGCTAGATTATTTTGATACTGTGAAAGTGAATCAGAGTCCATCCTCTAACAGAGTTGCTGGAAGCATGCAAGGCTATAAATGGTTGCCAAGCAGATACTAGAAGGGAAACTACAGTGTTTTTCAGCCCTGAGAGCTGATTTTCTGAGCATAAACTACTCATGGTGACTCAAGTTATAGCTATTGTGTAGGGAAAACTTCACATAAGCTGGTACACAGCAAGTGGAACAATAATTGCTTCTGGCTCTAGGATTCACAGAGCTGCAAATGCCATGTGGTGAGTGCAGTTGCAGGGCCTGTCTGTGTGGATTCAGTTGTCAAACATAGGAGCTACTCAGCAGTAGTATTTCAGTTTCTACTTAATCTTTGTTTCTCTAGCCTTTTGGAGATAAGTAGGCATTTTCCACTTAAAATTCAGTGTTCGATACAAAAGGCAGTCACGCATCTCAGGTTTATTGTCCTTTTTTAAGTGCTGAAATGAATAATGAATTGAAGGTAGAACATAAAAAATAACAGATCATTACTAAGAGTGAAGCTGAGCATAGCAGTGTAATTTCTGTTTTTTTAAAGTTTATTCTACAAAAAATTATCACAGTGGTTTAGAGATACAGTTTTTTGCTAGTATACCATTTTTATGCCAGTTTCTCCAGCAATGTAATACTCACTATTTTAGAACTGTATAAGCAGCCTATGCAAAAACCAGGATATTACTTTGAGAGCTTTAAAAATATATGCTTCTAATTAACATGTGCTAACAATTTGCTGCTGATTTCAGTGGGGGTGAGATTTAATTTCATACATATGATTTTCACCATGCCTCAACTAAAAAGTTGATCAAATTTACAATTTTCCTAACAAATAAACTGCTAAAAATGAGTAATATTTTTCATTTCCTCTTTCAGGCAAAGAGCAGACCTTGCTTCAGAAGGATTATGAGTCTGCCTCTCTGACAGAAGTCCGTGCCATGTTAAGGAAACATGAAGCTTTTGAGAGCGATTTGGCTGCTCACCAGGACAGGGTGGAACAGATCGCTGCCATTGCCCAGGAGCTGAAGTATGTTCCATTTAAAGGCTTGCAGCTGCTGACATTTAACTTTGCGATAAACTCTTTCCAATGAATTTGATAGTGTCATAGGTACCAACGTAGGAATTCCAGACATAGCTTCATAAGTATATTATCTGAGCTGGTCACTGAGACCTTTCCCTCATCTCCCCCTTACCCCCAACCAAATATAGATATTCAACTGCCCAAAATTATTTGAAAAGAAACATTTTCAGCTTGACTTCACAGTAATATTTTAGCATTAGCTCTACCCATGAATCCTTTGTGGGTTGATGGGAATCCTGGAGGTGTTTATTTCTCAGTTCTGCTGAGGGGTATGGGATATGAGCTGTTTAACTTAGAAAATAATTCCACTTACACAAATTACAGGTCAAGTGTCTTCACAAGTATATTGGTCCTTTCAAAAGGCTTCACATGTCTTTATTATCTCTATGATAATGAGTAATGCACTGACTTCCTGCAGATTTAATTGTCTCTAATATGCTTATTTTCACAATCTCTTGATAATATATTTGGAAGTGCCATTATCTCCATTTTACGGAAGGGACAGTAGAAACAAAATAAAATGCTCTCAGATTCCCACCCTTGGCTTCAGCTCTCCAAGTTTCACTTTCTCACCTTGAATAGACAGAACAGTTACTGCTCTGAAATAAAACCTTAGAAACATGCCCTTTTTCACTTTGTGAAGGACCATGACTCACAAACAGCTCCATGTTCATTAATGATTAAAAATCAGACACTTGCCTAAAAATGTAGTTCATATGTGATAGCAGCAGCACTTACAGTAATTGTGTAATTCAAATGGATTTAAAAGAAAAATCCTATCTTCAAGATTATTTAAAGAAAGAAAAATTAAGCACAGTAGGCAGAGTAAGTATGGTGTTTTGGTTAATGTGAAAGAAATCTGAAAAAAACACAGAATGGAGATTGCCCTCAATATGTGAGATTATGAAACACTTTCTGGCATGTCTTGATCTCCATTGTGGAGTTATTTCATAGAACGGCTTGGATTGGAAGGGACCTCAATGACCATTTAATTCCAAGACTCCTACCATGGACAAGGACATCTTCCACTAGATCACATTGCTCAAAGCCCCATCCAACCTGGCCTTGTACACCTCTGGGGATGGGGCATCCACAGATTCTCCAGGCAACCTGTTCCAGTGCCTCACCACCCTCACAGTAAAGAATTTCTGCCTAATACCCAGTCCAAACCTGCTCTCTTGCTGTTGAACACCATTCCCCCTTGTCCTCGTTAAAAGTACTTCTCCAGCTCTCCTCTAAGTCCCCTTTAGGCACTGGAAGGCTGCTATAAGGTCTCCCCCAAACCTCCTCGTCTGCAGGATGGAAAGTCCCAACCCTCTCAGTCTGTCTTCTTAAGAAAGATGCTCCACCACTGATCATCTTTGTGTCCCTTCTCTGGACCCATTCCCACAAGTCCATGTCTTCTCTGGGGACCCCAGAGCTGGATGCAGTGTTCCAGGCGGGGTCTCACCAGAGCAGAGCAGAAGAGCAGAATCCCCTCCCTCCCCTGCTGCCCACGCTGCTTTGGATGCAGCCCAGGACACGTTTGGCTCTCTGGTCCGTGAGTGCACATGGCTGGGTCATATTTAGCTTCTTGTTAACCAACATCCCCAAGTCCTTCCTCCCAGGGCTGCTCTCAATCCATTCTCTATCCAGCCTGTATTTGTGCTTGGGATTGTCCTGAGATTTGTTTCTCTTTATACTAAAGACAGTTTCTGTAACACCTAATCATTGCTAATTCAGCTTCAGCTTTATGAATTATGAGAAACTTTGGGAATGTAGTATACATAGTACAGCATCTGCTTACCAGTGTTTTGAACTCTCTGTCCTTTACCTCTGGTGACGCCAGTGAACACTGTATCCTGTCTATTTTGGGATTGTCTCTTCTCAGTTGTTTCAGTAATTTGCTGTGTGAAGTTAAACAAGTTATTTGTGGCCTGGGCTGCAAAGGTGCTGAAAGCTGATTGCATTTAGAGATGCTCTAATTTGACTTCTCTGCTTCTCCTTACAATGGTGCTATCAGTGCCTGATTTTTCACTGTGACTCTGTAACTCAGTTAGGCTTAATGCCAATGGGGAACACTGAATGAAAGGTCATAAAGGTCAGGTTTTATCACTGGCTGCAAGCAAACGGGCAGCTTCTCTTTAAATACTGGTTTTAATTATTTATACGTAATTCCTCACAATAAAATTATGGAGGAAAATGCTAATTTCTTTCTCAATCTGTATTTTTAGAGAAGGATTAATGCCTGAATGCTAAGAAATGTGCACTGACATCTGATACAAAGCCTGTTGAAGTCAATGTGGATATTTCTTTCTTGATTTTTGTTTGTTTAGTTGGTGGGTTGGTTGTTTTTTTCCTCATCACTGGAGCAGGCCCTTAGAAAAACTATCATAATCTAAATTCCAAGTCAGTACACCCCCATATTTTGTTTTAGTCAATCTCTTGGATGCCTACTGTTGCAATTTCAAAGGAGAACTATTGCTGTATGACCTTGAACTCTTACTTGTTACAGTTTCCTGTCCTAGTATTTTTTGCTACAGCTCAGTCGACTGTGTGCTTAAGGTTAAAGTTGCTACAAACTTGTTGATTGATGCTATTTAGATAGAGGATTTATGTGTATATGCAAACAGGTGATTCCAGCCAGGATGCTGCTACAGGAGTTTTGTATTCCCAAACTGTATAGACTTAGATATTCCTTGGCAAAGAGGCATGATAGGGCTTTATACAAAACTGAAGGGAGACAAGCATTTCTAAAATGAGATTTGCCATTTATGACATAGCAAATGCTCATTTGAGTGAGCTGTACTATAAAAACCCATAATAATTTATGATCTTACTTGCTCATTTCAATGTTTCCAATCATCAAGACAAAATTTTTGGAATGTAGTTTCTTGTATATCTATGACAGTGACTGATTTTCAGCCAAGCAGACCATTTTCTGTAACACTGATTTGAGAGTCATTTTGATTCTGGAGACCTGGGCTCAAATTGTGCTTACGTGCATGGTTAACATGAGCCTTGTTCTGAAGCACTGCTAAAACATGTTGCTCAGCAGGTTATTTTTGTGGCACTATCACTGTTCCCAAAGTGAGTTCACACTTAAGTGCTTCTCTGGATCAGGTCAAAATTTGACTGAATTTTAAATTTTTGACAGATAGGATTGACTTACTTGTAAGATCAATAGTGGTAACTTAATGATTTTTAAATTCCAAAGGCTTTAGGTTTCAAATAGTCAAACAAATAGAAAGACTGTTCTCTTAGGTTTGTAACACATGAGAACAGTACTTCACACACTGCTAAGCAAAAATTTTTACAAAATGTAAATCTAGTGTCTTCGATGTTGAAAATGATATAAAAATTAATAGCACAGGGAATGTAAGCCTGTGTTTTACTTCCAACTGATTAATATTTGATGAATTATTACTTCCTGTGCTCCTGCTTTGAGCAGAAAAGTATTCTTTGATACTTATAATACACTTATTTGAAGTGAACACCAGCAGGCCCAGAAAGGTAGTAGAGCTACACTGTTTAATGCCACTTGGTGAACTAACTTAGGATTTAGTTAGTACCATGTGTGCCCTTTTTAAAAGTTGTTTTGATATTCTTCTATGTATTTGTCCACAGCACATATCCCTGGAAGGAATAGGATAGTAGAGATCTTACAGGGAATGACTGAGTCTCCGTGGAGAGCTTGTGGAGGAAGGTGGTGTATCACCTTCCAGGACTTTGACCACAGCTGGTACAATCAGTCTCTCACTTTCATGGAAGGACATTACCCTTACCTTTAAATGACAAAAGGAGATAAGCGATCCATTGAAGCAAAAATAAAGTTTGCTCAGTCAGGAACATACTCTAATAAACTTGCTATGCTATAATTAAAAAACACCCCCAACTTTCAGCCAAAAACTCATGACAGCAAAATCAATCTCAGCCTGTTTCCTCCAAGACTCTACACTCCTGACTTAAAATTTCTTAGCAGATAGGTGGCTTTTGTTGTATTCCTTGAAGGCTAATGAAAAGGCTTCAAAAGAAAGAAGAGATTTTTTTCCAGTTAAAGAGCCCTTGTACAGTGTGACTTGCTGGCAGTTTTTTCCTTACATACAAGAGTTGACTTTCACAATTTCGGGTTATTTTTGTTATTTTTAAAATTGTTTGGAGGATTGGATTAGAGAATACCTAGGCAAACTTGACATCCACAAGTCCATGGGCTCTGATGGGCTGCATCCATGAGTGCTGAAAGAACTGTTGGATACCATAGTGAGGCTCATGATGATCTTCGAAAGGCCGTGGCAGTCAGGAGAGGTGCCTGAGGACTGAAAGAAAGCAAATGCCACCCCAGTCTTCAGCAAATGCAAGAAAGAGGATTCAGGTAGCTCCAGCCTCATCTCAATCCCTGGCAAGATGATGGAGTGTCTGATTCTGGAGGCCATCCTAGCCACAAGGAGGACAGGAGGGTGATCAGGAGTAGTCAGATAAATCACGCTTGACCAACCCAATTGCCTTCTACAATGAGTCAACTATCTAGATGGATGAGGGAAGACAGTGGATTTTGCCTCTCTTGACTTTAGTGAGGCTTTAACACTGTCTCACAACATCCCCACAGGCAAAGTCAGGCAGTGTGGGCTGGATGAGCAGACAGTGATGTGGATTCAGAACTGGCTGAATGGCAGATCCCAGAGGGTTGTACCCAGAGGCACATGGTCAAGTTGGAGGCCTTGTGGTGTGCCCCAAGGTCCAGCACTGGGCCCAGTGTTGTTTGCCTTGTTCATCAGGGACTCAGGTGAAGGGGCAGATGCCTCCTCAGCAGGTTCACTGACAACACAAAGCTGGGGCCCAGTACCCCAGAGGCTGTGCAGCCCTTCAGAAGGACCTTGGCAGGTTGGAGAGATGGGCAGAGGACGACTGACTGAACTTTAACAAGGGCATGTGAGGATCCTGCACCTGGAGGGGAATAACCCCTGCACCAGCACAGGCTGGGGCTGAGCTGCTGCAGAGCAGCTCTATGGAGAAGGACCTGGCCAAGAGCCAGTGCCCTTGTGGCCAAGAAGGCCAATGGTGTCCTGGGATGGATTAGGAAAAGCATTGCCAGCAGGTCGAGGGAGGTGATCCTGCCCCTCTAATGAGCCCTGGTGAGGCACATCTGGAGTGCTGTAACCAGTTCTGGGATCCTCAGTACAAGAGAGACATGGAGCTCCTGGAGCAGGCTGGTGGAGGGATACAGAGATGATGAGGAGAGTAGAACATCTCTCTTATGAGGAAAGGCTTAGGAAACTGAGCCTGTTCAGCCTTGAGAAGAGACAACTGAGAAGGCAGCTCATCAATGTCTATCAGTATCTAAAAGGAGGGTGCCAAGAGGATGGAGCTAGGCTTTTCTTGGTGGGGCTGAGCAATAGGACAACAGGCAGAAACTGATGCACAGGAAGCTCTATCTGAATAGGAGGAAGAACTTTACTGTGAGAGTGACTGAGCATTGGAACAGATTGCCCAGAAAGGCTGTGGAGTCTCCCTCACTGGAGATATTTAAGAACTGCCTGGACACAATTCTGTGCCATGTGCTCTAGGATGGCCCTGCTTGAGCAGGAAGCTTGGACCAGATGACCCCTTGTGGTCCCTTCCAACCTGACCCATTCTGTCGTTTTGTAATTCTGTGATTCTGTTATGGTATTTTTTTTAACCTGTTTTACCATTCTTCACTTTCAACAGTCAATTGATTACAGCATATCTGAAGCTTCTTTTAAACTGAGTGCTTCTCGTACTTCTCAGGTTTATCCCAAACCAGATTGCTCTGACTGGGCTTAGAAGAGGAAACAAGAACGCTACCCCTAGTCTACAGAGCTTCTGGCTTCTGGCCTCTGGCTTCACTGAGGAAAGCTGCCTCTGTTCTCATTTTGTCCTCTGTGATTCTCTGTATTACTGGCAGTGTGATCTGTTCATTCTTCTTGCCAATTGCCTAGAGAAGAATGCTAGGAAAAAAAAAAAAGGAACAAATTCTATCTGCATTTGCTGTCTTGTTCAAGCCTCAAAGTAAATCTTAGATTCATATTGCCATGTGTCACGTATTTACAGTCTCTGGAATGTTTAGTACTGGGCAGAGTGTTCTCAAGGTGAAGCCAAGAGCTAATTTCAATGGATTGTGATGCACCAATAAAAGTGAGTTTCCAAAGTGTCAAACACATGTATTATGGATGACTGTCATTTGCCACTCAGATCAGAAGTTCAGTTTGAAGCAGTCAGTGCAGAATCTCAGGACAGGGCCTTAAAAATTAATTCCAGTCTCAGGCACAGTAGTAGGCTGCTCCCTATCAGAATGATATTAGCCTATTAAGCAGGTGAAAAAGCAATGGTAACTGCTACCCTTTGTAAGTGCACTCATTCATGCTGGTGCTATATGTTGGTCTGGAGATCCCTGTTCTCTGAACCAGCCAGTTCTGGGGTGTAGATCTGTGAGGAGTTCATGGAGAGGAAGATGAAAATTGTTCTCTGCACCCCAAAATCTCAGAAGCCTGTATTAGTATTGCCAGGCTTGTGAGAGATTATACTTTGAACACAACCTGATGTTTCTCGGTTAAATAATTTCAAAGCATACGAGGAAAGGATTGGACTATTTAAAACAAAATGGATATTTCAGGCCAATTAATTTAAAAGGGTATCAATCTTTGCAAACTTGATAAAGACCAAGAGTGAAGCATTCTGGCTATCAGGGGATCGAATTGCTTATGTCACAGGAATAGCAAAAACAAAGATGCTTGGACACCTTAATTGTCTTTAGTACCTGGATGTCACTTGATTTTTCTCACAACAGAGGAGATTGGTCCGGTTCCTGTGCTGTGTTCTTGAAATCCTGAATGCCTAAACATAATGTCTGTACTGCAACACTTGCTTACCTTAGGAGAAATACTGCAAAAAAGAGGGGAAGAATTGTTAAGGGCCAGTGGAAGTATGAACATTGCTTCTGTCATTCAAAAAGTCACACAGAGTTTTGTCTTTGCTCTTTCTTAGTGAACTGGACTACCACGATGCTGCAAGTGTCAATGATAGGTGTCAAAAGATATGTGACCAATGGGACAGCCTGGGAACACTCACTCAGAAAAGGAGAGAGGCACTGGAGGTAAACCATATAATAAGGATCAGCAGCTCAGCTGAGGAAGGGACAAGGAAATGAACCATTTATTTCAGACCAGAGAATGGTACCATTGAGCATCCACATTGGAGTCCAAATAGCAAAAAACCCTTTCCTCAGATGTCCATTTCATTTTGGTGTGGTTACTTTTGCAAATAGACTGATTAACTCAGAGTAGACTTGACAGTACTGAGCTGTCCCTGGCAGTTCAAAAATATCAACAAATGGCATGTGGTTTGTAGCACCCCTCTCTGGGAATCTGATGTCCAGCAAGAGTAAAAGAAGCCATTGGCTAGTTACCTTTTAGTCATCCTAGTCTGAGTTTGCAGTCTTGCATACCTTTCTGTTCAGCAGTAGGTTAATTTTTGGTCGTGAGTATTTCAAAGCACTGAGATACTTTGCAAAGCCTTGTTCTTTTGGAAAAGAGGAAGTTACACACATAAATGCCAAGGTGGGAAACACATGTATAATTCTTCCTTTTTGTACTTAAAAGAAATTACTAAATCAAAATTAGCAGATCAATCCCAATGACAAAAATACTTAAAAAAAATACTTAAAATGTCAATATTGTACTTCAAAGGCATACCCCTTTTAATGTGTTGGATATGAGAGTACTTTTACTGCAATTAGTCCCATTGCCTTGAGTGAGAATCCTTAAAGCAGATAGTGAAATCAATCAATGCAATCAAATCCTTTTGAAAAGATGAGGCATGACTTTCTTTATGGGTGGGTGTGTGTATGGAGCTAGATGTTACCCTAATAACAAAAGAATGCACTTTTCCCAACCTGTACAGAGGACGGAGAAATTGCTCGAAACAATTGATCAGCTTCACCTGGAGTTTGCCAAAAGAGCTGCTCCTTTCAACAACTGGATGGAAGGTGCTATGGAAGACCTACAGGACATGTTTATTGTTCATAGCATAGAGGAAATTCAGGTAATTGTTTTATTTCCTGTATCTACACCCAGTAACCAGCATGTTGAAGAGAGAGAGAGGAGCTGTGCTTATTTACAGCAGATCTTCCAGATGCTGAAAGAAATCTTAGCGTTTTCATATTCTCCCTATCTGTTTCTGATTTTAGAGTTTAATCTCTGCACACGATCAGTTTAAAGCTACTTTGCCAGAGGCAGATGGTGAACGACAGGCCATACTGTCAATCCAGAATGAAGTTGAAAAAGTTATCCAGAGTTACAACATGAGAATAAGTGCAACCAATCCTTACAGCACTGTTACAGTCGAAGAGATTCGTAGCAAGTGGGAAAAGGTAATGTATGCTAAATTGCTAAATACAAAAGGGGCATTGTAACACATTATTCCAGTTTAGAATTACTTAGAATATTCAGAGAACTTTGCAATAAATCTCTAAATTATTCTAGATCATCAGATGCCAGAATGAATTTCTACAGTACCTTATGTTCCCTTATGTTCGCCAGGCTAACTTCACAATATCCCCATGCTCCTGTCATGCAGTATTACCTATGTCCTCTTTGGCTTTCTGCCAGGGCAAGAGAAGCATGTGTTGAGGCTAGTGCAGGGCTGGTGCCTGGCCAGAGAGAAAATTATTGTATTCTTTATCTTAGCATAAAGAATAATTTTTATGTTTCTTCTACCCAGATGCTGCTTTTCAAAAATGTTGTATAAAATCAGCATCTTTGGGACCATTGATGTTTTTGTCCAATTAGATTAAAATTGGCATTAGCAACTGAAAAGTATTGGGAAGGGATTAAAGAGAGACTCCTAGAGCAATCATACCAATTTAATTTCATTAGGAACCAAGGCAGATAAAATACTGCAGGTAAATGATTGTGTAGAGTCACAAGAACTTACATGGACAAGAACAGACCCTCAATGGGTAATGAAAATCAAGCAGTAAGGACTAAGGTTAGATTCTCCCTGGGCAATTCAGAAGGATAAGCCAAACAAAAGCATTTGCAATGAATTAGAGACCTCCAGATGTGCATGACAGAACATGTCTCATGTTATCCTATTCTAATGGAGGTGCTCAAATAAAATGTTTTGCACTGACTCTTCTTAGAACAATTGAAAAATCACCTTTATTTTTCAAAAGAAAAACAAAGTAACTGCTCTAAGAGCAATTGAAGAGAAATAATTGTCTCGAACCTGAATCCATCCGGAAGTGAGAATTTCTTCTCTCTGCATGTCAGTCTCAGGTCAGGCTGCCCCAGACCATGTTACAAATTTCTTATGTTAGCACAGAATTTGTAAATAAAATAGTGATCATTCTGGCTTCTTCTTCTGATATCAACCTTCAGACCAATAACAAAAACTAGTAGCTGTAGACTTATTGTTCCATTTATTTTTAAACTATTCAACTGTGCCTACTCACCTTTAGTGCCTTCCCACTGTAACAGGTGAAGCAGCTGGTGCCTCAGAGGGATCAATCCTTGCAGGAGGAATTAGCCCGCCAGCATGCCAACGAGCGCCTGCGCCGCCAGTTTGCTGCTCAGGCCAATGTCATTGGGCCATGGATCCAGACCAAGATGGAGGTGAGTGTCAGACCCCCATGCAGAAGCTGATGAACAAAGTGATTATAATCTTTTTATCTCTACTTTATATACATGACAACAGCAAAGTCAATGACAGTTCACCAGCTGTTTGATCATAAACTATTTAGCACCTGTTAAGATTATTCTTTGTACAAGTGGTACCTTGATGGTGACTAGGAGATTCAGCTTTGAAAAATCAATCACTAAACAATTAGTGTTTAGCTTCTGCTTTTTGTAGAAAAGATACCAGGTTCACTGGGGTCTCAATACTAATCCCAGATACAAATGTGACACATTTCTTTTGTTTTCTACAGAAAAATTTCTCATCTCCACTGTAAGAAGGTTTTATTGCTATTGCTTCATAGTATAAAAATACAACATATTTATGTGAACATTGGTCAAATCAGCACATCCAAAGTTTAATTTTTGTGGGATCGGGGGGTGTCTTTTTTTCCCTTTGACAGGAAATTGCCCGCAGTTCTATTGAAATGACAGGGCCTTTGGAGGACCAGATGAATCAGCTGAAGCAATATGAGCACAATATCATTAATTATAAACACAATATTGACAAATTGGAAGGAGATCATCAGCTTATACAAGAAGCCCTGGTGTTTGACAACAAGCACACCAACTATACCATGGAGGTAGCCATTTACTCCTTTTTGTATTTATTAGTTTATTCTGTCCTCTTATACCGTGTAACTACCTTCCCTGATTCAAGGGACTACCACAGAAGATGTAATTTGGCCAGCTTTCTGACAATCTCGTAAGACTTGCTTTAATTTATTTTCACTTTTTAGTGAAAAAGTACCCATTTAGAAACCAGTTTTGTGTTTTTCTGAAGGCCATTTTTATTTTTAGTGATCTTTGGTCACAATAGAGTTAGTGGTATGGAAAAAGTATCACATAAATATTTAGAGCTGATTTTTTTCTTATTGTACTTTTTATACTCTTAGAAGAATATATTTACTTCTATAATAACTCAGTATTTTCTCTCTCATAGCACATCCGTGTTGGATGGGAGCTCCTGCTTACCACCATTGCTCGAACAATCAATGAGGTTGAGACTCAGATCCTCACAAGAGATGCCAAGGGTATCACCCAGGAACAAATGAATGACTTCAGAGCATCATTCAATCACTTTGACAGGGTACAGTACTCTTGCTTTTTCTCAGCTAGCAATATTTATTCTTCCCAAAAGTGAGTTTCCTGGCATTTCAAACATAAGCCTTTTAAAAAAACCTGCAAATACACTAGCAATGGGTTCTTTTTAAAAGAGAAAAAAAGACAAGTTAAGAAAGAATTAGTAGCCTTATAAAGTCACAGGATGTCGTGGGTTGGAAGGGACTTTAAAGATCATCTAGTTCCACTCTCCCCACCTTGAGCAGGGATGCCATCCACTAGATCATGTTGCCCAGGGCTCCCCACAGCCTAGTAGCATTGTGCACTTAAATTAAAGATTAATTTTTGCTCTTTAAATGTAATGCAGAATTATAGCTCTGTTTATATTGTTCAAATAAGCATAAATCTGTGTGTTTTGGAAAATAATATGGCCCTTTATTTTAAGACAGTACAGCATGTTTTAAGTACTTGTTGTTTCCATCTCATTAAATTTAGCTGTAATCTATATCACAGAGGTTTTTTTCCCCTTTGAATCACTACTTGTCTCCCTAGAAATGTATTTGTAGGGAATATAGTTGGGACACTTACAGCTGTCCAGGAATATCCTTCATTTTTCTGGCTATATGTGGGAAATAAGAGGCTGTTACTTTTTTTTAGTTATCTAAATATGAATGAATAAAAAAGTAGGAAGGAAAACACTACTGTGAAGAAACTTACTTCTGTGAGTTATGCAGTATTCATGGACAGAGTGTTACAAAGACAAATATTAATAGACACAATAGCAAAATATATGCAGAAGGGGATCTTACATTTGCAGCTGGAAAACACTCTGAATATGAGTTAGTTCTGATGGCTCTGTGCTCACATGAGCCCACTTTTAAAACCAAGTTCACAGTTCAAACACTGAAAAAACTTATCATAATGCAGCACCAGTCTGTTGAGTCAGCTCCTTTAAATTGTTTCAGGATACAACAAAATGCCATTTTCTTTTCACTAACATCCTATTTGTCTAGCTCTATTTAAATTGGTTGCCCGTACCTGCACTTGCATTTGATATAGATTGGATGCTGATAGTCACAGTTTACTAAATCTTTAGAATACCCCTAACTGTTTAGGAAGAAGACCAGAATTGTCAAACCTCTGCTTGCTGAAGAAACATACAAGCATAGTCACAGAACTAGGAATGGATTTTATGGAAAAATCTTAACCTGATTCTAGTACAGCATGATTCTTTTTTGTATTTTCTAAGGAAGCAGAAGATAACATCACAAAAGCAGAGATAGATTTCCTGGGGTGGAAGGATGTAGCATACCAAACGGCTTTCCCAATGCACTGGAGCAGATAATTGAGCAATTAGAGCTATTAAAAGCAGACAAAGTACCAGGTCTGGATAAATTACATGCCTGCTTTGAGAGAACTCTCTAAGGGAAACCAAGGTCTTTGCACAAAGATGTGACAGCTCCCTAAAGATGAGGAAGCAAAGTGACTGAATCCAAGTATATTTTACACTGGATGACCATTTCTAGCGTCCCTGTACCTCTGTAGTTCATAGGTGACTTCTCTGGCCTGCTCACAGCAAGGCTGGCTCAGTGGCTGAGAGATATCACAGTCATCTCTTGGTGCCTCAGGCTGCCTGAAGGGGGAAGCTAAATCCTACACCAACCAGCCCTGCTGTTACGGATTTTCAGACTTTGCAGATGTAGTAAGACATTGAAATACCAAACCATAAAACAGAGCAAAGTCTTAGGAAAAATTGTTTGACCTGGAAGAAGGTGGTTGTGTCACACAGCTGCTAGCACGCTGGAGATGGGCTACAACAATAATGTGTAACACAAAATTGCTTCCCAGCTCCTAGATTCTTGCTTGTTCCTGAATATCTCTTTGCTCAGGTTATAATGGGTCATGGCTTTAGGCTGTGTCCCTTCTGCCCTGGTTCCTGTTGCAGGAAGCCTGAATGGCCAGGTCAGAAGCAGAAGGAGACAGATGTTTCACCTATCATACATGCTCATCTATGGCCTCAACAACCTGGGCCTGGTCTGCAAGTTTAGCTGTAGATCCTGCCTTTCCCCATGACAGATATAATCCAATAGCTTAAAAAAAAGAGGTCCCGAAGGACCACATAAGGAAAGGACCACATAAGGAAAGGACCATTTTACAAATGCCCTCTTTAATATACCCCATCCCTCAGAATCAGACATGGGAAACTGGTCTAGATGGACTTCTGCACTGACAGAATGTAACAGTTATTTTCTCTGTAGCAAAATGCAAGTTGAAAGGAAGAAGGTAAGATCTAAAACCATTCAACCATCAGGCTAGGCTTTGTGGAAGGAACAGATAGTAGAAACACTGATCAAAGAGAAGATTGTAAGGATTAAATTACACTGTTACTTAATGGACAGATGCAACTCAATCTACACAGACTAGAGGGAGACTTTGAACAAAAATGTTGGGAAAAGACAGGCGTCTTTTTAATTTTTCTATCTTCCCTGTGTCCTTGCACACTTGAATATTTAGTGTTGGTGAATGAAGGAAACTCAAGGTGCTTCAGAGTTACTTCAGTGTACATAAAACAATGAAGAAAGACTTTATATTTGTTCATGTTTAGATAGAGAAGGCAGTAATGGATTCTTTTATAGTTTTGATTTCCTTAAATAGAAATGAAGATAAAATTGGATTATCTGAACATAAGCCATGAAAAATACTGTCTTTTTCATGTCAGATGGAATTAACAATGTAAAACTTTTGTAGCACTTAGCAGTATTTCTGAATGCCTGATGTAGTTTAAAAATAAACTTGAAGGATTGGACTGCTGTTCACCATGATGAATAGCCAGAAAGGATCCCAAAAATTAATACTGTCACTGACAAGGAGGCTTTAAATATCTAAGTACAACAGAATAATTAATGCATGGTATTGCTCTGACTTGTGTGCCATTTCTCCAATTAAAGACATTTTTTAATGTCTGACAGTGTGTATTGAGGATGTCAGCAAAGCACTAATATGCAGAGTATCTCCCTTCCCCATTTTAAAGTATGTATTTTGGTATACATAAATCTAACAACTCCTTTTAGGGTGCTTCTAGAAACAACTTTCTTTGCTTATGAATCTGAGAAAGGAGCCCCTATCTTCCTTCCTGGGAAGAATATATTAAAAAAATTCTCACAGTGCATGTGAGAATTACAAGGGCAGGCAGGAAAAGTAGTGTTTCTTTCAGTGCATCCCCAGCAGAGGTGTGCTGGCACAGAGAGCTTTACAAGCCATCTTTGAAAAGGCAAGTGGCAAACAGGCTCTCTCCCCTGACTCGTGGGGGTAACCCTCCTGGCTCTTGTGTTCCCAGCAGGCATGTACTCATGCTGGTTGGTGCCCCAGGGGTTATCCCTGATGCTTATCCTTACTTACATTGCTGCCCTGCTCCTTGCTAGAGATTGTGCCTGAAGGCACAGTTTTGTTGTAGTTATAAATATACATCTTCAGCAATGCTGCTATATTTCCTTCCTTAATGTGACTGCATAGAGAAAAAAAAAGAGAAAGTGGGACACAGTGTCTGAATCACAGAGGCAGTTTAGAAGTGTTCAAAATGGTGCATAGCTGAATAATGGTATGCAGCCAAATCAGGATACCACACAGGTTTGTCAGTCAGTGGTTTTGACACATATTTATGTAGGGATTCCTTTTTCAGATTCAGTATATTTAGTAAATTCTAAATAAGATTGTGAAGTACGTGATGAAATATCTGCAGCTGCTCTGCCTGTACTATTTTAATGGCTGCTAATACATTCTACTATTGATTTTTCTGCAAACTACAGATTTCAAGTAGGAGCTCTGCATGCAGAAAAATGGCATCATGCCACCCTATATTTTGCTAACAGAAAAACAACAGCTCCCTATTAAAAGAATCATATGTTCAGGCTTAAGCAGGTCGATTAGCATTCAGGAAAATTAAGGACATATTTAAGAATGGATTAGTTGGGCTCAGAAGTTCACTTATTTTATAAGATCACATATCAATCACAAGGAGAAGGGAAAAGACTTCTGGAGACTAATAAAGAAACATGAAGGAGATTTTAGTGTTTTCCTTTGTATTGGCAGGAAAAGATGAACAAGGTAAAGTTATTTATATGCATTAAAAGGTTAATTTCAGCTCCTAATGTTGGTCTGCAAACAATAAAAATAAGTATCAAGAACCATTTCCAATTGAGAAAGCCTTCACGTGGGCTTGATCTATGCCTTAATTGCAAAATGCCATTGAATTCCATGAAACTCTGATATACTGCAAAGATGCTTTTTTAGGCAACATATGATGAAGATTTGAAAATTTCACTACAAGAATGTGAAAACCTGCTACAGCACTTGGCACTATTACTTGGACCCTCACTAGGGAGTCCCACTTAACCATATGACTGTTCTGAGCTGCAGCACAACCACTGCACTTCTCTCCCACAGAAAATGGTATCTGGAGGATGTGCCAGCCCCTCACTCCTGTCTGCCCTTCACTGCTTCAGCTCCTGCTGCTGGCTGGGGAGCTCCTGCACACACTGACCACCCACTCACCCCCTGTGGAGTGGGGTGGTAGCTGATGATCCTCCACCAACACCTGCTAGAGGAGATGGAGGGGCAGGATTTGGCTCTTAGCTCCCTTTTTTATATCTTTTTTTTTTTTTTTTTTTTTTTTCAGTCACACAGAATTATCTTCAGCTTTAGAAATGAGGTAAAATGAGTAACCTCACCTGGGATTTGCCATAGCCTGTCTCCAGGACAGCTTTTGAAAGTTTCAAACCAACCTAGATTAACATTTTGAGAATGATAAAATAAGCCATTTTGAATGCTTTGTAGCAGGAATCATCATATTAAATGGAAACATTAAAGGATAAAAACTTTACTGTGATTATGGCATGTTACTAAATGCTGCTCCAGATTTGTAATTTTTTTTTCTCTTCCTTGACTTTCCACTGTTATTTTCATCTTTCCTTTATGGGGCTAGTGGATGCTGATGCAGAGGAAGTCAATAACAGCATGATATTTTTCATAGTGTTATTAACTTACTAAGGCACCACTTCATCCTATTAGTATAATAAATAAGCCCAGTGCATTTGTTAAAACTCATATTTTATCTATGCATAGCTATATAGAAATTTTCAAAAATAAATTATTCATCTGGCAGGCAAATATGTAGGAAACAGAAAACCTTGGATCTTGTCCAGACTGTCTGTAAAATCAATAAGGGTAATGATTTTTCGTCTTGGAATACCTCCTTAATTGTGTTTATGTTAACTCACTCTAAAGTACCCCTCTGATAGGACATATTTTGTAGGAACAGGAATAAAAAGACAAGCCAGTCTGTCTTTAATAACTTAGTGTGAATTTCTTCACCTGCAAAATAGAAAAATATATTGGTTCAAAATGATGTTCCAGTTTGATGTGGTATTACTAGGAACCATTTAACCTGGAATTCAATAGTGCATTTTTAAAGTCAGTTTTCAAAGCAAAACCTGACTGTATATATTGTTAAAGAAGACAGATAACTGAAAATAAGTTGTCAATTATAAATTTATTTTGTACTTACCTCTTTTGAGATATGCACATTATATTAAGTAGTATTACCCAATGAAGAATGAAGTAACAGTAATTGAGTGGGGAAAATATGTTTTGCCCAGGTTCAGTGATATTTTTATTGCATCTCACATACACTGCATGACAACAGAAAAGGAAGGAAACAAATGATTTCATAGAACGCAATCTGCCTTGTCAGCAAAGGTGTAATAAAAAAAGATGGAAGGAAGCAGAATTTTAATTCTGTAGTTAAAAGTGAGGACCCTCTCCTACTAAGAAAAAGTCTGAAGCATGACTGCAGAAACTGCACACTTTTTAGGTAATTCACTGCATATGTTGAAATTACATTTCCACGTAATTCTGGAAGAATGTGATTATTAATTTGCAAATAATATGTTCTTTACTAACCAACTAACCTGACCTGTGACTTTCTTTCCTTTCCCCTTCCCAAATGCATGACCTGTGATGGGATGTTAGGACGCATCTGACAATCTGCAGTCTGATGAATTTAAAGCCTGCCTCATCAGTCTAGGACAGGTTGGAAATGACTTGCAGGTAGAGGAAACTGAAATAATTCTATTTTCAGATATAACAATGGCCAAAAAGAATGCATGTTTATACTTTAGTCTGTTGGTCATAATGCTTTGAAAAGATCCTGCCTTGGGGAAGACAACTGGTTTAGGTGGACTGTCAGCATCATTTTGAGCTGTATTTTTCTTTGCATTTTTCAAAGATATTTCAGTTTGCTTGTTTTACTTGGTTTGAGATATTTTATTTGGGCACTACTAGATACCTAGAAGAGCTCCTATGCTTCTTGCACTCAGACTTTTGTCAATTTCCTTTCCTCAGACTCAATACAAGGTCTCATATGCTCCCTCCTAATACAGGATGACACAATTCTCTCCAAGCCACTGCAATCTATCACAGCACAGAGGAAACATTTATTTACCTTCTTACATTTAATGTTTACTTGGCTTTGAGTCTAGAATGTTGCAGATATGTTATTCCCTGAAAAATGAGCAACCTCATTTCATACAAGGTCTCCAACTGATCTCTGTCCAAGTTTTGCAGGTCTCATCCTTTAAGCCAGTATGCACATCTCTGCTGTAGTTAGGGTCTTGACAGCCTGCAGTCAGAAGGAAAAGCCCTGTACTTATTTCCCATATATCAACAGATTGCTCTAATAATGTATTTACTTTGGCCTTGGAATGAAGTATTTCACTGTTTTTCACAGTACTTTTAGCTGCTAGAGATTTCAAGCAGAACATTTCAAAGATATTTCATATCAGGGAGGCAGCTTGAGCATCTGCTGAGTTTGACTAGTTTAGTAACAAACTTTTCTCCTTGCTCTTCTCTTTGTCTTCTCTGGTTGTGTTCTCTGTATTCTTGTCCCATTCATCTCCTTTTCTCCCTTATCTCTCCCCTGACCTTTCCTGATGTTACTTTTCTGTGGTGAAAATGTCTCTTTCCTGTGTGTAATATGTTAGTTACTTCTTCTTCTTTTAAAAATGATGATGACTCTCATGACCTGATCTGGCAACATCAATGAATACTGTTCATGCACTGGATCCAATATGCCAATGGTCCAAACTCGCCATCTCTCTGGAAATTACCTTGGATTCTTCAAACCCTTCCTTCTATATTACTTACGTTGTTTTGGCCAATAGAGGAAGAATGGATTGATGGACCATGATGATTTCAGAGCTTGCTTAATTTCAATGGGTTATGATTTGGTATGAGCTTTAAGAAAAAAATGTCAACTGATTCTGCCCACAGCTAAAATTTTAACCACAGCAATACTAAAAGCTTATCTAAATAGAGAGGATACTAATGCCATTTATACTAGAGATAGTACTTTCTTTGTTTTTCCTTTATTTTCAAATGGTTAAAAGAGAAGTTAAAAGTAAAACAAGGTACTTGAAAACCATATTCTCTAGTGCACTGCATTGCTCTTTGAATTAAGGAAACTTTAAGAGTTGAAATTAACAGTTATTAAACTAATGTTTTTGTAAATTTCTCTTTTTCTACCTGCATGATGAAGAATGAGTTCGATACTGTTTAATTTTCATAAACTTGCCTTGGGGGTTGCATTTTCTTTGCTTCAATTATTTATTCTAAAAATTTCCTCTGAAATTCACCTTTTTAATGGAAAAGAAAGGGATTATCCTTAGTCAAGCTGTCCTGTATTTGGCATGAAATGTTCAGAATTGTTTCCCTTCTTAGTTCAGACTACACTGCTTGTTGGGCTATTGTTTCACTTCCCTGCATGCTACCTAAATTACAATGGTTTTAGGATGAAATGGAAAATGAAGTGTTAAGTTAAAACAAGTTAAACACGTGTTGTGGGAGGGTGGGAGGAAGAGAAGATGGTGACAGTTAATTGAAAGGTACATATTTTATATATTTAGGACAAAGGATGCACTTTTCAAAAGCACAGTCCTTTTTACAGAAGTGGGGTGGGCATTGAGTCAGGAAGATGCTTTATAAGCTCTGTAACCAGTGGTTCTGAATGGTTCATGAGAGGCTCAGGCTGCTGGAGATCATATTATACCATTTTCTTTGTTTTGGATTCTGTGAAAGGGTGAAGCTGAGTTTGCCCGAATCATGTCTCTGGTTGACCCCAATGGGCAAGGAACCGTCACTTTCCAGTCCTTCATTGACTTCATGACCAGAGAAACAGCAGACACAGACACAGCTGAGCAAGTGATAGCTTCCTTCAGAATCCTGGCTTCAGATAAGGTCAGTCACCATGCTGCTGCTGTAAGGATTCGATCCTGTTTAGCCCTTCTTGTTACAAGCCTTTTAGTAATACTGAAGCTTTTTTTGTAGTTTGTCAGACTTCAGAGAAAGCATGTGCCTTTTCTTCTTGTTTGTAACCAGGACTCTTACCTGAAATGGGTGCAGAATCCATGGTTTGGTCTGTGTATCCTCATATGACAGACAGCCAACATAAAATTAGGCATCTTAGAAAAGACTTAGTTTGTCTGTATAATGGATATATTGTACATCATGTTATTTCCACACAACAGCCTTGATTAGATGGGAACTCATTCTGTCTTTCATGCTGTTGTCTGGATGTTTCAATGCAAATTTTGGCCCTCTAGAACATAGCCTAGATCAGGTGCACAAGATTACACCTGGTTTTGAGCCATGTTGTGGCTACTGAACAGGGTGATGCAAGGTGGTGTGTCCATATCCTAGCAGGAGCAGCAGGAGCAGGCCTCCTCTAGTTACTGGGTTTGTAGAGGAAGCTCCTGAATTTGGCATACTTTCTTGCCCACTGCCAGATGCACTTGTGACTGAGCTGTGTTTGAAGATGCAAGGGAGTGTAATGGCAACACAAGAGCTTCTGGAGGAGCTAGGGCCATAAACAGTGCTGCCTCTAAGCCAATCCTGTGCTGTGGAGAAAGAAGAGATCACAGCAGTGCAGGTCTATTTGCCAAAGCTCGCTCTATTGATTTTCTCTTTCTAGCTGCTTGTATTGATTTTCTGATCTCAGTTAATGTGGACCACATTTTAAATTCCAGACGTGTTCTCAGTAGCAATTCATGTGGAAGATGGTCTCAGGAAAAAGTGGTTTTCATTAGATTGCTATTTTAAGCAATGTCAAGTCTGTTAACAGAGGGTATCCCTCATGTCATAAATGCAAACCATTAAGAACAATAATGCATCTTTCTTTACACATATATTAGAACCTTGAAACTAACAGGAATTACCTGCATCTGTCCTGTCACTGCAGAAGGGGCAGTAGTGCACTGCAGAGATACTGACTGTCCAGGGATAAGCTGTATCTGTAGCAGTCTGCCCATGGCTACACAGTGTTTGGTATCTAACACACACACAGAGTCACCTGTCCTGAGACTGCATTTTGACCTAATCAGTTTGTTGGTGGAATTGTCCCCTTCAATTCATAATTTGTGATGGAATTTACCGAGGAAGATATATGGTCTCAGAAAAACAGGCAAGATGTCCAAATTTATGAGTCACAGTTACAGAAAATTAATATATTTTGTGTTTTTGAAGAACATATACTGAATTTGTCAATCCTTTTCCCCCTCCCAGCCTTATATCCTGGCAGATGAGTTGCGTCGAGAGCTGCCTCCTGAGCAGGCTCAGTACTGCATCAAGAGAATGCCTCCGTACACTGGCCCAGGATCTGTTCCTGGGGCTCTGGATTACACCTCCTTTTCATCAGCACTGTATGGAGAGAGTGACCTCTGATTCAGTAATTGGCTATATTCATGGTAGACACTAAAAATACCCACCTTATTGCCCAGATTGCTTCTCAAAAGCTTTGACAAGCTGATTTAAAAACAAATTTTACAAATACAGTAGGTACCGTCAGTGTAAAGTGCTAGTAACTGTATATTAACGTGTGCAGCACGCTAGATACCTGCCTTGTTGGTTTTAGGTTGTCTGTCCTATGCAATGCTAGAAAATCTATTTTTAAAATTGCAACATATTAACTTTGGAAATATATGTTCAGAAAACAGAATGTAAAACCTAAAAACATTGAAACTATTTCTCCATTTTTGAAATGCCATATGCGCTTCTTTTACGATGTTCATAAAACTTTTTTTTCTTCCATAGAGCAATATTACTTTCCTCTCATGATTTCTGATTTTCTATGCTTCTATTGGTGGAATTTAATAAAATACTAAAATGCAGATTTTCAGGGAAGAAATGTAACAACCACATAAATTACTTAATTACAAAAATGATCCAGAACACTATGCTTTTGTCACATAGAGTTGTAATATAAGGGGAAAAGCTGATTAAAGTGCAGTTTTAGAGTTCTGTAAGCAGTTCTTTTCTTTTAGGCCTTTAACTTTCACAGTTGAGGGAATACAGCTTTTATAATCAGAAATAATAAGGAAGCTAATTTCATGTGAACTGTTTTGTTATGAAACCCTCATTCTTGTCTATGTTGGACAGTCTTTGTTTCTCAGTATAAGAATGCATTATTGTATGTATTAGTGGGCAACATTCATCTCTATCCTGCATAAAGCAAGCTCCCATCTGAGCAAATGTAGTTATGGTTGTCTTGCAGCTTTAACTGTTCAGTGCTCAAAATTCAGTTTGTCTTGACTTCTGCTGTGTCACAGGCAGTTCTGCCTGTACCCTGCTCCTGTGTGCTAGACGTTTACTGGCTTTTTCCATCTTGAGAAATGACAGAGAATACAAGCAGTAACTTTTTTACTTGAATCTTACTGACACTGAGGAAATGCAATGTAATCAAACAAAACCATTTACAAATGGTGAAGCGAGCTGTGCAGCCCAGTGCTATTAAAGCAATGATGTGCCTATTAAATAAAGTCTGCTTTTCAAAACCTTATAAGACTCTGTCGTTGGCAATTGACCTAGTGGCTCCCTCTAAGGACTGGAAACATTTCTGAACGTCAAAGTTTTCAGATGCTAATGGTTCAAAGTCTGTCATACATTTCAGTACATTGTGTCTGCTTCGACGTGTCTCTGTGTGCTGGAGGGACAGGTCTGGCTTCATGAAGAGAGATGGAACTCAGAATGAGTTGGAGAGTTTCCATTTAGGTCACCTGAGCACAGATGTCCATAGCTTGTCAGACTTCAAGCTTAGATTGATTTCAGTGCTTTTGAGGACATTGGCCTTAACTTTTCTGTATGTCATTTTTTCCTCATGTGCAAAAAAGCAGGTGTTAAGGATGCAATGGTGCTTTCCCTAGCTATTGTTTGGAAATATAAGGATGGCAAGAATTAAAAATCTGTGATTTCAATCCTAAAGCAGGCACCTGCAGATTAAGGTGGGTAGAGTGGGAGCAATTTCAAAACAATCCCAGAGGAGACAGACAATGACCAAATACCTCTTCCTTCTCCCTTGTGTACCAAAGGCCAACAGAGGACTTGCTAGGGCTAAGATCTCATCTCCTACAGCACATGTGCAGCCTTGTGCACAGCCAGAAGCTGCTACTGCCACTGCTGATAATGACATGGTGCAGTGCCATCTCCTTCTGTGGTGGCAGTGCTTGTACAAGCTAAGTCAGGAAGCTCTGCCTTAAAGCAAAGCCATTTCCAGCTAAATGACTGCTGAATCTTATTAAAAAATAAATCTGTATATTTCTTATTGTCACAGTTTAATGCAACTGGAAAAATAAAACATTGAGCTCCTGAATGTGGCACAAAAGCAAAATGCCAGTGCTACAGGCAGGATTATGCAAAAAAATTGGCACAAATTTTATATTTGACACCTCTTTCAGGTGTTGTTCATGTTCTCTATTCACTAATTTTTATGTTGTGATATTATTCCTGTGTTTGATAGTATGGAAGGGACTTCTAAGCTCCTCCTTTAACTGTATTCTGTTATCAAAGCATGTGAGAGATAATGTTATCAGCCACAAGAGAAAAAAACTTCTGCAAAATAATTTTTCCAATCTTATATCAGGTTTCTAATTTCTAAAGTAGAATGAACAACCAGTAGCTGAGAACTGCAGGGATTAATTATCCATTCACACTTGCCTAAAAATGTTATACCATAATTATTACTTTAATATGTCTTTCGTGTAAAATGAAGATATATCATAAAATGATTTCTCCCAGGATGAATAAAAGTAAATTGTATTATTTTACCCTAAACAGGGTAATCCTCAGTGTCCTTAAGGATATTCTGTGATCATGTTCAGGGGCTATGGATTTTGAAGAGATTTTCTTTTCCTCTAAGTCTCTGTTTTTAGTAGGTGGCATTTGTATATTTCTGCAGGATCACTTCTCACACTGGGAATCAACACAGCAACATTTTCTGTCCGTGTAATTCTGTCAGCAAACTAGTTTTACTAAGAAGAAGTACAGTAGCTGAGTCAAGGGTAATGAATGTGTCAATCACAGGGGCCAAATCAAGGTTCAGTAACTGGAGATAGAACATTATTTTGATGAACATGTGAATGAAGGTTGTAGAATAAATTACAATTCACACAAGTCAGTAAGGTTTTAAGTTGCTTTCATGCCTATAATACAGATGCCTTCTATAACTTTACATGAATACAACAGTTCTTTGAAGAACTTCCTGCCGAGATAATTTTGATTCCATAACAATAATTTTCAGATTTAATAATTTTCACTGATTTTTAGAAGGTGCTGATACAGGTAGAAATCTGCTGTCAGTTTTATGCTACACCTCCCTTTTTTGTACATTTTTCATCACTGTTTTCTTTATCCACTGACCACAAAAGGCTTGGGTCAGAGCCACTCCTAGAGGCTTGTATTTTCATGAGAACATCCTGTTGTTCAGCCTCTGAATTCTTGGAGGAGATCATGTTCTTTTATTCAGGTTGTTCACGGTGTCCGTAAAGTTATCCCAGACATGAGTGGTCTCACTGGAGGAGGAAAATAGTTCCTGTTAGCAGCTGGATTTGGATGGTAAGCAGTTTCCTCTCTTAAATGAGATAGCTTGTGGTTGAGACAATTCTGTAAGAAAGAAATTATTTGATCATCGCTAGTAAATGAACAGGCACTTTGGAGCATGCTTTCATCACTGTGATGGTATAAATATTTTTGGTGGGCTTTCACAAATAGTTCCAGTAATATTTAATGAGAAAATAATAGCTATTCATTGTCTGTGCCAATCTTTCCCAAGTTTCATGGTTAACAACCTGTGCACTTATTTGCTTGTGCATCAGTCTACCTTCTGCTCATGTTCAGAGGGTATTTTATTTGGGAAGCCACTTTAGCAGCATTAAGCCTGGACTTTAGACAGTTATTAGCATGTTCTGGTGAGATTCTACTTGTTTTAGATAAAGTATTTTTATATAGGAAAACGGATAGTTCTAAGCTGGATTTTATTTCACATTAGTCTCTTTTTAAAATGTGTAATTCCTTTCTAATTTTAACCCAAGGTGTGGGCTGCCACCACAAAGGACAAGTCTATCTCCACTTTTTCCATGATCCCATTAATTTATAAATAGAACAGTTCCCTGGTCTGGTTACCATGCTGGCTGGGAATACATATCTAGAGTGCTTAGAACTGTAGATTATCCCCTGGAGCAGCAGCCTGTATTTACATTGCCTTAAAGTGATTGTATAACTGTGGAATTAGGGACCTAGCCACCCACTTTCACTGAAAGTCCTTTATTATTCCCAACAATAGAACATTTATGTGCAGACAACAAACCTTGAGCCAGGACTAGGAGTGCCACTTGTTCCCCTCATTAATTAAGGCAGCAACATTAAACAATAAGCCAAATCTTTTCCATATATGAACTTGACTAGGATTTCATATTCTAATCTTCAAAATAAATTCCTCTGCTAATTTGCTAGGTTTTGGGAAATTTCATTTGCATTTGTAATACTGCTTTTCACAAATTCATTTATCAGCATATTGCTTTAATTACTTGGAAATCAAATGTACTGGATAAATGTCCTGAGACAATAAACATCCTGAGGCTGTTTTAACACCCATCCATCCCTCATCTAATTGCACCTGGCTGTTTTGTTTCAAAACCTGGCTGTTTTATTTGGCCCCAACACATGGAAACTTTCTTCTTTTCAGGATTCCTGTTAATGCTTTGAGTGAAAAATGACCTTGAGTGCTGTCCTCAGGAGGAGTGGTTATCCTGTGTGCTCTCCTGAGCTGGAGCATTCCAGCTGCATAAGGGATACTTGTGGCAGAAGCCCAGGTATAAAACAGCTCTTTTGGCTCAGATACTGAGGGTCCTGTTTCAGGTTTTAGCTGGTCTGCTGATAAGACTGAAAGAGAAGAAATGCTTGCACAAGTTGCCAGCAAGTCTGGCCTTGATTTGAATGGAACTGTCAATATAGGCACAGCAAATTATTATAATTTTAGAAAAAGGCATCACAGAAAAGCAAAGAATGGCTGTATCAAACATTTTGTTCAGAGTCGTATCCTGGCTCCAACCCTTATGAGCAGGAGGAATAATGGAAAATCTAAAAAGGAGATGGCAAGTGGTCCTATGTGACCAAGAGAGTCTCCAAGCTGGCAGTAATTTGTGGCTCATGAACTTGTAGAACTCTGCACACTGATGCCAAAAATTTAGTCCGTTTTTCTGCCAAAGTAATATATCTGCTTTGAGAGCTCCTTCTGTATTCCTTTCAGTAGGACCTACTGCATCTATAAACCCTCCAGTAGCCTATTAGATATGCTTGAAAAAATATTCGCTTTTCATTCCTTTATCTTTTTGGTTGTTCTGGTTATCTCTATCTTCTGGTAACCTACCACAATTAATGTGGACACGATGCCAGCTTTCTGAAGGAAGTTTGCAAAACCCAGAGAGCCCAAGAGAGAGGAAATGTTACCTTCCAGGAAACAAACCCCAGTAACAGTTTTGCCAAACTCTTTAGCAAACCTATTTAAATGCAAATCAGACACCCAGTAATGTTTGGGGGCCGTCCAGGTGAGTGTGATGAACATGTATGGCAGACATGATGTGGTCAAACACCACATCCCTGACATCTTGTCTGTTGCTGCTATCATTAAACCAAAGGCACAGAATCTAACATTGGGTGGTTTTGCTGCTATTTGTGCAGCATCTAGGGACAACACTCCACAACAGCTCTAACTTTCACTATGTTATTTGCTAATGGAAGGTGACAAGGCCTGATTTGCCACCACAAGCTGGCAAACCCCCGTATTGTCCAGCAAACACTTTTGGCACTTGGAAATAATAACTGTCTCATTATCTGAAGTGACCTGTGGGCTTGAGGGGCTGAAATATCAGTATTTTAATACATAAATAAAAATGTACAAGTATGACATTCTTTAGCTGTTGAAAATATTTAATTTTTTTCCCTTTTTTATTTTTAGTATAGCTGCATATGCACTTGTAAGAAGCAGAAATTATGCCTGTGGCAAAAAGAAAAATGTAAACTTTATATAAAAAAAGACAACACATTTTTTAACATTTTTAATTCTTCTTAACAAACAATACATTTCTATCAGCCGCCTAAACTTAAAAAGACTCATTCCAGCAACTACAAACTAAACGTTTTGATTATGGTTGTGCAAACACCTTCCATCCATCAAAAATTAATAACTAGCCTTTTCATTTTCTTTCACACGAAAAACTGAAGCCATTCAATTATGACCCCACCTGACTGCCCCAACACTCTCACTCTTCTGGGAGCTTAAGCAGATTTTCTGTAAGACTCATTATTTCTTCAAGCCAGACTATGAACCCAGATGGCCTGGCTAGCCTTATTTGCAAGGGACAACTGGAACAGCTATAGTGAAACGAACATTCTGCCTTTTGGAGTAGTTCCATAAGGCAACATCCTGGTCAGGGTCACAGCCCCTTCTTGTAGTGGTGGCCTTTAACTGAAGTGCTGCTCTGCAGACAGGATTGCCTTTAGCAGTGGCCATTAATTTGCCTTTTCTGAGGAGGCACCTCCCTTCCTGCCAGCATTACTGTCTCTTGGCAGATCACTTTCCCTTCTAACTCAGACACCAGCCTCTGTCTGCCACTGCCCTTTTCCCACTTTTAACAACTGTCCCTTAGATCTTAAATGTTTCTGACCGGAGATGTTGACTCAAATCTAGTTAAATGATTTCAAGGCTCACTTGAACTGGATTTTAAAGGGAGATACTTTATTTCTGCTCAATCAGAATGCAGTTATTCTTGATTTGTACTAAGGCAATAGTGTTCATCCCTTTGTTTTTATTTAATATCTTTGGCTTTACCTGCTACTCCTGAAGTACTTATTAGACCCTTCAATACATAAGAATGATAGTAAGCTCTCCAGTCATCAGCTCTATATGGAAAGATGTTTGTGTACCACATGAAAATTTAAGATATAAACCACAGATTATTCCAGCAGCACCTGCTGGCATCAAAATCCACATGCTAGCAGTGAGTTTTGCTCTACATGGTAAAGATGGGACAGGAGACTTAAATGTGATTAACCTACGCCCAGCCTGTAACCTCTTCATACCCTTCTGGAGGCTTTGCCAGCTTCCAGTGTACCTGTCCTATCTGCATGTGGGAGAGCAAACAGGAGAAAAGGGAAGAATAATCAACAGTATTTTCATGCACCAGAATACACAGGGAGATTTGGATCTACTTTCTCTTGCAGCTCTCTTATGTTGCCTCCAAACTCAAGTCATTGACAGTGACTCTTCTACATGAGTGGTTGTACTAATGCCACTTTCCTGATCGTGGAAAATATACATGGAAAATGCTAACAGGATGTAGCAATGCTAATAGAGACTTCTGAGGACTTAGATTTAAGAATCTCAGATTGCTTAATACATTTTAGGCTTAACAAGTGTCAAGGCCCAAAGTGAAGTCCTTTAGTTTGACAAGACAAAAAAAAAAAAGAGATGTCAAAGGAAAAGAAAAACTCAAATGGAATTATTGTAGACCACAGGCTAACAAAAGAAACTTTCCACTTCTATGTTGAAAACTTGCCAAAGAATAAGACCCGACAGGTATCAGTAGCCAAGAGGGTGTAAATATTTGGTCTTTAGGGTGACAAAGTAGGCTCTTGGCATTTTTTATTTAAATGTAAATATATGCTACTGATAACTAAAGAAAGGCTCTGCCCTAGAGCATCATTTCCTGTCAGTGTCTCTTGCCCACACTCTTGCTCGTGTAAGAGGCTACTTCTTCCTTGCAATTTTATCTCTAGCTTAGGCAAAATTTAGAACTAACACAATCTCTGAGTATTTTTTCATGTTTCTTCATTTCTTCATTCATACACAAGACTTTCAGCATTAAGGTTCTTTTTTGTTTGATAATTCTATATTGTTGTACAACTTGCATTTTTCTTTCATTTATATGTTGATTTGAGAACAATTTTCTTTAGTCCTAGTTAGTATCTCCAGAAATATATGTTTTCTAGAAGAGGTTCCTTGTTTTTGACCCCATGTCTGGGACTTAAATCCATGCTGCTCCTTCCTTGCTCCTGACCTCATCAACTTCCTTCTCCCCTTTCTGTTTCTGCTCCTCTACAATTGAATCCTCCTGAATTGAATCCATGGGAGGGGACAGCATTGCTCAAATCCCTCTCAAGGTGAGGGACATGGTGTCTGCCTATAGAAAGGGTAGGGAGAATGTCACTGCTATGTCTGTGATCATAAGCATCTTCCACAAAGTTTTGAAACCTAATGTGTTAGACTTCAAAACAAACTGAATGAACGAGGAACAAAGTCCTGTGGTTTCAAAGTCCTTTAAAGAAAAGAGAGCTGCCTATAAAACATGAATTTTAGCCGATTGTTGACAACATACAAGACTGTTTCTATGTGTTATTTAGAGAAAGCCAAGCAGGGCACTGGTCTTTCAAGGTATTTTACACAGGAAGATTCCCTCTGCCCTTGCAAAAAAATCTTACAAGGTTTGGTGTTTAATGAAAGAAAGAGATAGAATTGAGGCTGCTCTCTGCCATGGATGTAGCCATGCCTGACAGCTGGATGCACTGCTGGAAGCTCTCCAGTGCCACTCACACATCACACAACCCTTCTCTCTGCCTCCTTGTGCCGTGCTTGCATTACCAGGATGCAGATGGTTGGGCCACTTGGCTTTGTCTTCTCGTTGTCCACCATTCAAAGCTGCTCAAACCTTTCTATAATCCACCTCAGTTGCCGCGTTTTTGAAGATCTCAAACTGTGTCGAACACAAACCAACGTGCTTGTCAGGAGAAGTGTAATCCCATTTATAGGACAGCGAAAGTATGCCTAGGGCTTGTGCTCTGACAGTTCCCTTCAGCTGCTGGAGTCTGTACCTCTGACCTTGTCTATCGACTGGTACGGCCCTGAGAACATCATCAGCCTTTCTTCTATGATTTTGATGTGGATGCCTGAGAGGTGCATACTCAGAGTTTTAAAATGCTGCAAAATTTCATAATGAAATAAATATAAAAGATTTACAGGCAAAACCCTGTAACTAGCTGAAAGCAGTTGACACAGTTTGCCAGCAGTATGAGTAAGCTGTAAGACTACACTCCCTATTCAATTCCCAGTCCTCTCATGCCTGCATTTTAGTCCTTTCAGTCATTTATACACTCTTTCATCAACAAAGATTCTCTAAAGTGATGCAAAAGGCTATAGTCTGTTCACTCTAATGTATTTAATTTCACTGTCATGAAGACTTTGGCCTTTTTTAAATAGTGAAGTCCAAAATCTATGGTAAATACGTAGAATAAATTTGTTGGTAATTCCCTGAACTGCACATCTTTACTATAGATAATTTGTATTTGGATCACAAAAAAGTTTTAGGTCTACAAAATTTTTAAATATAAATAGTAACTCTTAAACTCAAAGGAAAGTCTGAAAATAAGAAACAAGTAGTGTAACTTAATAATCCAAAATAGGGCAAGAATCCAGCTGCAGCAAAACAGCACAAGTGGTAATTTCCCAGAAGAGAGTGCCAAGAGCTGTGCTCTGAAATCAGATTAATCTGTTTTCCCCTTCAGATCTCTGCAAGGAATTGTGAATGCTTCGCTTGAATATATTTCTCTGAAATGCAACTGTTGTAGAGTAATACGAATAATTTTACTGTTCTTGTTTAAATAAGAATTACTTATGTCAATAACCCATTAAGAACAGCATCCTCAGAAATAAAGGCAGATAATATCAGAATGAGAGGTGTATTTTTGTAATTAATATTGTGGAGGTATTTAAAACACCACCCCAAAAAGTAAGAGTGGGCTAAAGACCTGTGTTTGATCTTACACACGTGAATGTGTTATTTGAATGCAAGGGTGTGCAAGCAGAGCAACAAGCTGGTGAATAGATCTTGGGATTGGAAAAATAATCAAAAGACTAGAATGGCTTTGTTTGCTTCAAACACTGCCTGGTTTTAAAAGATCTTTCAGTGAGAATTTATCTCTGTGTGTGGAAGGAGCTCGGGAAACAATGGTTTGAAAACAGTGGTTTGAAAACACCGTCAAATATACTTGGAATAAACACCAGAACTCAATCTGACTTACTGATGTCTTTTGCTGAGGATATTAATTTGGATTTAGCCTTGCTGCAATTAGGAAGATGCTGGCTTCACTAAACTGCCACTTATAACCACCCTCAGAAACCAGGATTCTCACCATGGTGATGTGACTCCATGTCTGCACCTGATGTTTAAACAGGGCTAACTCCCAACAGTGCTAAGGTCAAGTTTCTCATACACAGGAATGATGCCACATCTGTGTTCTCCCCTGCTTTACTCACTGCTCTACAACTCTAAGCTGCTCCTAGTATTGCTCTAAATGTATTCAAGAAAAGAATATTTTGAAGGCTAATTTAGCAAAATAAGAACAATGCTCCATAAGACAAAAAAACCCAACCCAACCCAAACCAAACCAAACCCAACCAAACCAAACCAAACCAAACCAAACCAAACCAAACCAAACCAAACCAAAAAACCAAACCAAAAAACCCAACATTTTTCAAGCTTAAGGGCATGTTCACTGCAAATCTTTGAACATTCCCTCCAAACACACCATGTTTTAGAGCATCTCAAAGAAACAGATCAGAAACCTTGGTAATTGCAGGTGTGTATGTAGCCTTCGGATAGGGATGCACATCGGGACTCCCAGCACTGTGCAATATTGCCAGCATTAAAACTAAACCAAAAAAAGGGACCTGAGATTCTCTAACACTGCAAAACCCATTAAGGCTGAATGGGTTGTGTTGTTACTTCCTCTTCCCTTCACCCTCTGAAGTGTATCTTGTGCCCTTCTGGTAGTTTGTACAACTCCAGCTTCTCAAGCAGATTGAACACAGTCTGAGGCTGGAGGGTTGCTGCCCTGTCTTCCTGCTGCTGTTCCTACACCAACCCTGGAGACAATTCTGCTGCAGATGATTTGGATCAGAGATCTGTTACCACTGATACCTGACTTCTAAAGAACAACGGTGTTCACAGACCAGCACCTGCACAAAGAAAAGGATGGAAACAGGAGGATGGCACAGGGTGGAATTTGGGACTGACCTTTCACAGCATCACACAGTCAAACTGGCTGAATTTGATTGCAAAACTGCAGAGGAACTGGGATATGTGAAATGATCCTTTTCAAAAGCACCTTCAAATCTGCAGCTTTTTTTTTTTTTGTCCCACTGACCTACTTTGCAGCAGTTACACAAACAACTGCATCAGCACATGCAAGGAGTGCTGAGCTGTGGTACAAAGATCTGTTGCCACAAAACAACTGCGTAGACAGTGAGCTTTTTAACCTGCATTGCTGCCAGAGGAAATTTTCAGAGCGTGACACAACAAAAAAAGTTTGGAAGCTGTCAAAAAGTCAAGCAAGGAAATGCACCCCCTAAAATCTCACAAAGAACAGTTCTCAAAGCATTGCCCATCTCTGTAATAGATGCAAATTGTGTGAATTAGAGATCAAATTAGGCACTTGTTAGGAATACCTAACTTCTGCTTTTGTTTAGTGTATTCCACTTTTGTTGTTAGGTAATTTTTAAAGAGTATGAGTTTCCCAACAATCACATCTTACACTGGAATTTTGGGACATATTTTTGCACTAGGAGCTCAGGCTGACCACTGCAATGGTTTGCTGACAGGTAAGGTCTGCTCTCCAACAATGTCTCCTGGCCTTCAAAACTGGAGCATGGCCTCTGCAACTGAAGTTGGACTACTATCTAGTTGATTTGTGGGCTGCCTGCATTTCTTCTGAAAATAAATGAGATATATACATTATTTAAACATAAGGCTAATTTTAAAATATATATACTTGATTTACCATTGACCAAAGTGACAGTTGATTATGAAAATTCCTACATCACACTGGACTCAAAAGAGTTTGTAACCACTGATTCTCTGTCTCAAAAGAAAATTCAAGAGTGAATATTTAGCTTCCAGGAATTGCCTGCACTAGCGGTTTCTAACTCATTTTGAGTCCCTTAAAGACTTTCCAGGGGAAATGCAGAAGCCATTTTTAAGCAGCGAGCCATACTCTTGAGCTGATAGAAGGCTTTATGTTGGCGCACAGGGCTGAGGCCCAGGCACCCAGAGGAGGGAAAACACCTCAGTTTGCTCCTGTTAACCCAGACCCAGTGGTCCCCGCGTCTTCGCCTGCAGCATTTGCTTTGCTCGCTTAGCTTACTGCAACAGAAGGGCTGGTCAATGATCCATTTTACAGGCATCCTTCTTTTCATATTTTGACCACTGAACCAGTTTCAATGGCAACGCTCCCCACGCTAATTACTGGCACTTGAATTGCTAAGGTGAAACGAGAGGACTGGTTACTCCTTTGAGGCACTCCAACTCTTGGCAGCACATCCTCTGCACAGCGCCGTGATTGCAGGGCTGCTCTGCAAATGTATCTTTTAAAAGGTGAGTCCTCATACAAGTAGCTGAAAGGATGTACCACCAGAAGTGAAACCTTTGTGTCAAAATGTCACATTTTATTTGTTTTTTTTTCGACTATCAAGCAAACTGACTTGGATTTGACTCCTTTAGTATAACTTTGCTTCCAGGTCTACACGTACCAATACATCACTGGCAAGTCCGACTTCCAGCTTCCGTAAGGCACATTTATCTACCTCCTCTCAACAGTACATTTCTCTCTAATTGCAGCACATTTGTCGCTTGAGTTTTAAAGAATCATCCCCCTACACCGCTTCTCCCCGCGATGAGAGACAACTCAACTTTATTGAGCTCTGTTTGCCTCCAAAATCACCCCTCCCCCCGGGGCACTTGACGCGAGGTGAGTCAGTTCGAAGGCCGAGCTGGCTCTGTGTGTCTGTCTGGCTCTGTGTGTCCGTCTGTCCGTCCGCCTGCCAGGGACCGACGCCTCCCGCTCCCCTCAGGCCGAGGGCAGCGCGCGCTCCCGGCCCGCGCTCGGGGCGGAGCTCGCGCGTCACGCGCTGCGCGCGGGCCCCCGGCCGCGGGCGGTGACGTCTCGGCAGCGATGGCGCCCACGGGGCCGCCGGGTAACGCGGGGGGACGGCGGCGGGGCGGCCGGGCGGGCGCTGAGGGGGCGGCGGCAGCGGCCGCCCCTGCGATTCCATGGTGGGGCCCGCGGCTCCGTGCAGCCGGGGGCGGCACTTCACGCACCGTGTGTAACTTTTCTGCAGAAGCCGCGTGTGCCGTGTCGGGAGTGAGGGAGTGAGTGAGTGAGTGAGTGAGTGAGTGAGTGAGTGAGTGAGTGAGTGAGTGAGTGAGTGCGCTTTTTGACGTCGACCCCTTGGAGCAGCTGCATCCTGCCAGGGAGGGGTCGGGAGGGACCCCCAGGGTACCCGCACCGACCCGTCCGGCCACGCAGTTATGCCGGGAAAGTGGAAACCGGGGCTCGGTGGGAGGGGCTGGGTGCGCTCCAGCTGCTCGGGGCTCTAAATCAAAAGTGGCATTTCACGGGTTAAACAGAACTCATTGGATGGGGAGGATAAGTGAAAATACAGCTCCTAATTGGCATTGGTGTTTTTAAAATGCAGTGGTCTGTCTGTGGCTGCTTTCAGTGGTGCTGCAGCCAGCAGAGATCCCAAGCACTTTAAATAGTCGTGAGGGAGTTCCTGATGCTGAGCCTGTGCTTCAGCTCGGGCTTGCATCCCTCGGCCTGCGGTCCTGCTCGGCACCGGCTCCATAGCCAGCTTCGGTGGCCTCAGGTTTCTCCAGGTTCCTCTGGCAAGGAGGATGTTGAGGTGACCCGCCCTGCGCTTTCTCCCGCGCCCTTTGGGGCCAGGCCGTGGGCCAGCGACTGCCCTGCTGCAAAACCGAGTGGGTTTGGCCGAAGCAGGAGGTGTGAAGGTGGTGTGGCAGCAGCTGGAGAAGTGGTGGCAGTGGGAGAGAGGTTCTGCATCGATAGATGCAAAAATTGCGTGAAGGGTATTTGTGGAGCACCACAAATGTGAGCAGGCACGAGGCAGTAGGTGGTGGTGTGTCCCCCTGGCAGTGAGGCAAAGGACCCGGGTTCAGCAGTGGGTTATGGAGAAGTTGAGAACCATGCTTCTCCCTAGCCTTTGAGGGGAGTCTGACATCCCACAAAGTGAGGCCATGCAGGTCTGTGGGTTCTGCCTGTAATGAGTATTTGTTGAGAACAGTTTAATGGCAGAAAATGAGCAGTTGTGGTTATAAGACAGGGAGCTTTCTAAACCTGGGATTTGCATGTTTAGCTAGAGACAGTGGGCACAGCTAGCAGGACGCTGGTATTCTGAAAATTCAGTGACTTTTGTAGTGGTTGTTTGCCTCTCAAGCTAGCTCTGTAAATGCATTGGGTACGTAAGTATCTTGTCTGTCTGTTCTGTAAGAACTGAGTGGTTCATAAGACAAGGGCTGACATGGAAATATTAGCAAGGTGCTCACAGTTGCCCAAGATGAAGTGCTAAGATCCAATACTTCTCTTTGGATAGGCTGGGTAACAACATAGCAACAGGTTGCTGCTGCCCACTGTTGCAGAGGACCTGTGTAACGTGTTGCTACAGTTCATGAAGCTCTTACTATTGCCAGAGGGCATCCAGTTGAAGACAATTTAATTAATTTAGCAGCAAATAATGCTGAGGTTATGAGCTGTCTGTGGCTGATAGCAAGAGCATCCTTTCTAGATACTAATACTGTAAATTCTGCATGCTGCACAGTAATTTTTTGAACGTTGGGGAGACTTGTGCTTGGAGCTGTTGGGGGGGAGTGCTGATTTGTTGAATTTGGATGTGCAAATATGGAGAGGCCCTGTTTCCAGTCAAGTCAGGAGCTGGTCAGCCTAGGAAACAGCAGTTCCTGTAAGTGCCTCTCTTTCTGGGTAGTTCCTGCGCTTGTGTTCTGGCACATTAATGTGATGAGAATACTTTAATACTGTTACAGTTGGGTTGCTCCTTTATAAAAGCTTTGGAAACAACTTGTAATCCTTTATTCCCTTCCAAGTACTTGTGTATGGGACTGTTTTATATAAAAATAAAATTGTAATGAAAGTGCATCAATAATAAAAAAACAATACCTTTTGAGAATCATTGCAGGCATCACAAAAGTTTACTGTAGAGAAAATTGCAACCTTTGAAGTCCTTGTTTCTTGTGTAAAACACACATCCCTTCAGTTCTGCACATATGGCCTGTGTGTGATTGGATTGGGATAAGGGGATAAAGGAACATCATATTGGCTTATTCCCTGACTGCTTAGTTGCTTCCATTGAGAAAAATGAAAGGTTAGACTTGTGGGAAGTTTAAAATTGTAAGCAAATGACTCTAGGGGTGAACACCTACCCTACAGTGAGTAAGAGGTCTTGTAACTCAGTTCATTTCTCTGTTGCAGACAAGTAATTCCCTTATTTGTATGATTTCAAAACAGAGTGTTTATCTTGGGGAAGTACAGGGTATTAGGATTTTTAATTTTGCATTCTTTAACTTTGCATTTTTGTATCTCATTGACTTTTAGGCAGGAGCTGTTATTTTTGCTCATTTGGTATGGTCTTTAAATTAGTTCCAGCCCTACACCACTCTGTGGTGATGGGCTCTATGTTTTAAGTTTCAGTAGAGTGTGAAATCCAGGTGATTGGTCCTGGGTCCTGTAACCACTGCTGGTTTGCTACTATTTCTGTTACAGCTATAGAAGCAGTTTGTTTTCCTGAACACTCCTGAATGGAAAAGGATGTCAATTTCCCAAAGCTCACCAGTGACCTTTTATTAAACAAAATTTTCATCAGCTACTGGCTGAGCAGAGGTAGGAGCAGGGTTCGTAAGCAAAAACAACAAAAAAGAAAAGGCTGACCTGATTTTTCCTTGCCTAGGAATTTGTCCAAACTTTTTTTTTTTTTTTTCTTTTTTTCTTTTATTCTGTAATATTCTGCACCCTATTTGTGCTGGAGAGGGGAATTGCATGAGCTGAATGCTGAATTAAGATGATGGTACTTGTTGGTAGAACTGATTCCTACCTCCCTCCCTGCTTTTGTCCTAACGGCAGAGTTCAGCACTTCCTTGATTTCTGGAGTATTTTTGGACCTGTCTGCAGACTTTGTTTTCAACTTGAAATTGCACCGTCAGTATGCCAGGGCATGACTTCAAGTAGTGCATGGAAGAGGAGTCAGATGTAATCCATAGCAAGGACAGGTAAATTGGCTTTTGGTGAGCTTGGAGCTGTTGCATCCCTATGTAAAACAGTGTCTGCATACCTCTGGCACTGATGGCACCCTCATAATCCCCACCCTATCTTCTTCAGCTTTTTGAGATGCTGCTGAAGAGGCACAGATTTGGAAAACTTGAGTAAGGCTCTTGCAGTGATGAGGCAGGAATCTGTGCTCCTATGATCAGAAAACCTTAGACTGCTCATTGCTTCTGTTCAGTGAGGCAAGCAGTAGAGAAAGCAAATTGGACCAGGTGAGGGGCGGGATTACAACCAAAGGGTAAATCTTTTCCTCCCAGTGTGGGTGAGGAGATAGCTGGGTAGCATGTGGGTTAAAGCCTATAGAAAGCAAGGCTGGTTCTAGGAGGACTCTGACAGCCTGTCTCAGCTGTCTGGGCTGCAGCTCTCAGGGCCAAGGAGTTGGCTTAGGAGGCTTGTTAAAGCATCAGTGAGCTTCAGTGCCTGTGTGTCTGCCTGGGCTGTTACACTCCATTGGGAGTCTGCACTGCAGACCTACTTTCAGATACACTTTTTCATGTCTTGCTTCTAAAAGCCTTTAGCTCAAGGATTGATTTTATTTTCATGAATAATTTGATGGTTTAGTGTGAGTAGATTTGAGTTCTTATGTAAGAACCTGCTGAGCCTGCCTGTGTGATGTTAAAACTTTCAACTTGAAGCAAGAGTGGCTTACTTTTTGGTATTTTAATCTGCCTTCAAATGCTTCATACTTGGTAGAGAGCACATTTTCTTAGACTTTTCTTCATGCTGAGACTACTTTCTGATTTAGAGCTGTTTTTCCAGAGTGTTGGTATAAATGGAACCTTGCAATGCTTTCCTCGTGGCCTCAGCTTCTCTCCAGCACATTGCTTTTTAACAGTACTCATGTCAAAACAGAAGATGCATTGCACAAATGCAGAAGGAAAAAAGTCAAATCAGTTAGCAGTTGCCAGTGATTTTTAAGTACCATTGTGTATAGTTATAAGTTATGTTGTAATGAGACATCAGGATGTTTTTGTGCCTTGGAAATAATTCGGTTTATTACAAGGGCTTTGATGATAGTTCATAACCTAAACACAAACCAAGTCTTTAAAGGTAAGATGAAGCTGAATGAAGGAAGCAGATGAAGAATAGCACATCATTCACGTGTTTGTGAAACACTGGTGGGGTCCTACTCTTGTAGTTTGGATTTTTGGTAAAGAGGTTGTTTGATTATTTTGCTGTATGTACAATCTTATCAATGCCTGTAAGTATCTAAAGGGAGGGTGCCAGGAGGATAGATCCAGGCACTTCTTAATGGTGCCAGCCAACAGGAGAAGAGGCAATGGGCAGAAACTGATGCACAGGAAGTTCCACTTGAATATGAGAAAGAACTTCTTCACTGTGAGGGTGACCAAGCATTGGAACAGATTGTCCAGAGAGGTTGTAGAGTCTCCTTCACTGGAGATATTTAAGAACTTCCTGGACACAATCCTGTGCCATGTGCTCTAGGATGACCCTGCTTGAGCAGGAAGCTTGGACCAGATAAGCCCCTGTGGTCCCTCCCAACCTGACCCATTCTGTGAGTCTGTATGTGTGTTTGCATTCTGAAATAATTCTGTGTTCTAAAAGAGAAAAGTAGAATTACTTTTGCTGTGGTCTTGGGGGTTTTATCAGGGTTTGTTTATTTGTTTGCTTGTTTGGGGTTTTTGTTTGTTTTTTAATGCCTCAGATTAGGCTTTTTGCTTAATGTTTGGGATGGGCTGTGTTTGGGATCTTGAAGCAGTACTGCATCTTAATTTCTCATGATAGTGCTGAAACATCTACAGTACTTTGTTTCAGTCATGGTTAGATTTACTCTGCTCAATATCTTATAGTTAACTGTGTGATTTGCCTGATGTATTTTCTTCTGGCATTATTGTGAAGGAAAAGAGTATCTTGTTACTTTTGTGCTGTTTGTCAAGTTGTCATTTACTACTGTAATCCTAAGGGAATTTAGGACTCAGTTGAAAATTTGTTTTTGTTTGCTCAGTTTATTTCTTTTTGTCATTACAATTTAGGCAAATAGAGTAGATATGGGTATTTATTTGCTTGTTTTTTACTGAAGTTTACTAATTTCTGTTTTGCACTTGAGTACCACTTGGAGTGTTATGTCTGATACCAAGAGGCAGCTCTGCATTGCTGTTCAAACATTTCTGGGGTGGAAATGATCACACTTGTCAGTTTTGGAAACTGTATGTAGAGATTTCCACATGTGCCCTTGTGAACGTCTGTTAATTTTTTCTGTGGTTGACTGTGTGTGGGTGACTGTCCTTAGATAAAGGACCAGTTGCGCCTAATTGTATTTAGATAGATGCAGCTGTTACCTTTCATCAGTAATTTGGAACTGCAGGTGAAGTAAACCAATTACTGTCTGATTTCGGTAGAGGATTAGTTACTTGATTCCTGAATGGGAAGAGCTCAAGTTGACCATGTGTATAGATAGGGAATTTCAGAACTACTTAAATATTTGGTTTATCTTTTTCCAGCAGATCCCTGGAAAAGTATGGAAGATGAAATTGAGTCTATTCTGCAGGAGCAGATAATGGTTTTGGATGGGGGCATGGGGACCATGATCCAGCGACATGCGCTGACAGAAGAGGATTTCCGAGGGCAGGAATTTAAAGATCATTCCAGGCCTCTGAAAGGCAATAATGACCTTCTCAGTATAACTCAGCCTGATATAATCTATGACATACACAAGGTTGGTGGTTCTGGTTTCTGTCTCTCATCAAGAGAAAGAGGGAGAACTTGGCCTCTACACTTCCCTTTTCCATAGCACAGACTCCTGGCTCTCCACTGTCTTTTGGGGATAGGGAAAGAATGCTGGGTAATCATGTGGAAAAGAATGAGCAGATTTGACTGTTCTGGTTGTGTGAGCACAGCATTTTTTTCTTGGTTCCTGATGTCACCCAGGCAATGTATTTTTAAATCCCTTTTTGACTTAGGTCTCTCATGTATTTCTATTAATTGTAGATTCTGTTTTATTTCATTTTTATTTCCTCTTCTTATTCTCAGCTAGCACTTGAAATACATCTAAGTAGGACATATCTGAATTCTAGATGTGTTTCTTTTATTTGTATTAAAGAGCTGTTAAATGTGGCAGCCTGAAGCAGGCCTCTGTAGTTAATGAGTATATGAGCTTCCTAATGAGTATATGTGCTTCCACAGTCTTGTTTTTCCGCTAGAATATTAACGTGTGGCCCAGAGAATAAAACAGTCTAATCTGCTGATGATTAGGAATTTGCAAACAGGTTTCATTGCTTGCCTGTCTTCAATTAGACCTCAAAAAACAACTTCCTAAGTCTTGTATTTATTGAGTTGCAGGTATTCATAGGTCTTACTGTGATAATTGGAATGCTTGAATAGTGTTGCAGTTATTTGTTATTCAGCTGAAGCCTCACATCTGTTCTGGGCTTTTACGATTATTTATTGACAAAATTTGTATTTCCTTTATGAGAATAATATTTGGCTTATGTTGGTTAGACTTGGAAGGTAATCTGTATTTTTAAATAAAGTTTTAACTGCCATTCTTTGGATTTTAATAATGATGAGCTGGAAGGAATCAGTCTTTGACCTATAAAAATTTCAAAAGAAAGTATTTGCCGATTGAGTTAAACTGAACAGTGGTGCTTATGAACCTTGGAATTTATAATAGTTTGTGGTTTTAATAGGGTAAGCTGCTTTAACAGTAGAATTTGGCAGGTTTAGCAGAGCAATAGTGATGTGACTTGAGAATGTATGTATTGACTCAAACCAAGTAACCTGCTGTTGTCTCTGTAGTGGCCAGTTATAGGTGCTTTAGGAAGAGTGCAAAAAAAGAACTGTGTTTTGTCGTATCCATCCCTGCAGCAGCTCTTGGGTCAGAGGCTTCCAGAGCAATGGGTGACTTCATATTTTGCAGCTACCAGGGGCTCTTTCTTCTGAGAACTGGACAGAAGGAACTTGCAGTAATAGATGAAAATATTTCTATAAAGAAATTGTTCATTTCTTTTTTTTTTTTTTTTTTGCTTGTTTGTTTGTTTGTTTTTTGTTAATGACCCAGTGAATTAGATCTCATAGATATCAGTAGCTTAAAAAGTAAATCTTAGCTGTACCTTGGCTGGCAAGGTCAGATTCAAAGGCAAGAGACGTGATGTGTTTTCAAAGGCAAAAATTAACTTCCTGCTTTGAGTATGTTATTTCCTTCTGTGGTGGTAGACAGTAAAGTTGGAAGGCTTTTACACATTTAGCATGTTTAGATAATTTTCAGAAAATTAATGTTATTGGTTGACATGTAGGAGCTTGCATATTTTCATATATCTATTTGTAGATATTTTATATGCTTTCAAGAGGAATTGAGAGAAAGCATATTTGTTTGTAGCAAAACATGTTTTAAAACAAATTTATTTTCAGCTGTCATTTGGATCAAGACTTTATTTGCACTGTTGAACTCAATGAGTTCTTGTGCTTCTTGCAGGAAAATCTGAGGGGTTTATGTTCAATGGTGGCATCAGTATTTTTGATTTACTACCCCTTCAAGTGTTTTAATTTCCTTGAATATGATCATGCCAGGGTTCAAAAAGATGAGTTAGGAGAAGGGCAGCTGATAGAGCTTGTATAAATGCAGGCTAGAATCTACAAAAATGTTTGAGTTTGCATTGATTTCAGTTTACTTCAGAGGTAATTAGAAACCAAAATGGAGCAAAAATGTTTTGTGAATCTCGGTCATTAGTTAAACTTTAAATGAGATCTGCACAAAACGTAATTCTCCTAAGCTTGTATTCTGTCCCAGCGTGCTCTTGTGCTTTACAAATTCCTTTAGAACATTTAAATTTTCTAATCTTTTCTACTGTTTGATTTGAGCCTTCTCTGAGACTTTGCAGAGCACCCCTTGCTTGCTGATGGTGATTGGACTGTGTCTGACCATATCCCTTTGCAGAAATCTAGAATGTGCTCCAGTGGCAGAGGTGACTATAAATGTCACTTGTTAGTAGAAAGTGTGGCTGACACTGAAATTCTGAAAATTGGTTACATGGAACAGTTCAGTTGCTTTGGCCCTGTGCTTTTGAATAAAGCCTTTAGAGTTTGATCAGCTTTGAATTGGGAAATGATTTGTTACTTTTTGTCAACTGGATGAGACCAAGTAGTTGGGTTACTTGCATTCCATATCTCGGGCTTTTTTTCTCTCATGTCTTGCAGGAATACTTGCTGTCCGGCGCTGACATCATTGAAACCAACACTTTCAGCAGCACCCGAGTTGCACAGGCTGACTATGGCCTTGAGCATTTGGTAAGAATGCTAAACTAATTACACATTAAAATATTAATCATGTCCTAGAAACCAATATTAGCTTAGCCCCAGGATTTCATTGGTGGTGTGCTTATTGGCTGCATGTTGCCACTTGAGTCATGTCATGGGATCACAGCTCCTTTTTGCTGCTGTGGACAATTGCACTTGCTGTGTCACAGACATAGTGTGCTTCTTGTTGGCAGAGGTACAGGCAATAATAATTAGTCCTGGTTTTTGTTTGAGCATTCACAGGATCTCTCAGTTCTGTGAACAAGGATGTTTTGCTTCAGTCCTTCCAACTTACCAAATGCCAGAATGGAACTGCTTTTTTCCTGGATATTGCTTGTGTGTTGTTTGTGCTGGTGTATGTAGAAGCCCTTTCTAGTTTGCATTTATTGTGTCTATTCTTTGTTATGTATTATTTTGAGAATTTGGGGAAATATATGAAACTAAATACTTGGAAATACACTAATTTAATAAAAAGTGGACTTAAGAGTAGGCTAATTTTGTCATCAAAGTCCTGTCCTTCAGCTTCTGTTGATCTCAGCAGGATTTATTTATTTATTTATTTAATGAAGTTCATTAAAGAATGAAATTTTATGATTAGCAGCTGTTGGCTGCAGCATGCACGGGATGAACCTGCCATATAACTCTGTTGCTGAGATATATTGAGCTGTTCTTCTTGAAGCCTCCTGATTGTGCTGATACATGCTTGTGTGACTTGGGAACCCTTCAGAGTGTATGGCAGCTGCTGGATGCAAGTGTTGTGTTTCTTTGAAGATGAGTTACCCTGGACTGAACTAAAGGTTGCTCAGTAATTTTCTGTATTTTTTCCAGGCATATCGATTAAACAGAGCCTCTGCACAGGTGGCCAGGAAAGCAGCAGACACTGTAACTGCTCAGACAGGTTAGTATTATTTAAACTTTTTACGTGTTTGTGGTTTTGACAATGCTGCAATCTTTGAAATGTTGCTAACTAGAGAATAGCTTGATGGTTTACATTATGGGGACATAAAATGACGCTGTGCATGTTTGCAAGTTAGGCACAATAACAGCAATTTCATATCTCCATTTATATATATCACACTAATTTCATTATGTTTGAAGGATCTGGTCCTTAATATGTTCTTCAGCACAGCTGTTCTGTGCCTACCTGGTTTAGACTGCAGCTGATACACATCTTCAGACATGTTTTAGAGCAAATATACTCAGCAGGGACTGTTAGAAGTTTCTTAGGTTTGTACAGCTCAAGTTTTTGTGCTCCAGAACTAGGACAGCTGATTGTAGGTAAATGTGGATTACCAGTTAATCCTAGAGTTTGGCTAGTGGTTTAACTTTATTTGGCAACTAATGGAATCATCTTAATATTTTCATTTCATTTCTACCAATGCCTTCCAGGCATTATGTGAGAGGGGTTTGAGCTCCTTTACACTCCTGTAGACAAAGCTATCTTTCAGACTTATTTCTGCTTGTATTCTAAAATCAAACTGTGTTTCAGTCTAACAGTGCTGCTGCTGTTCACATAGCACTTTACTGATGTGATTCATAGTATCCAATAAAAAAATAAGATTTGGAATATGCTTTTTAAAAGTGGGAGTTTTATGACACATGCCAGAATATTCAAATAAGGTTATGTAGTGAAAAATGCCAGGACAGTTCTATGCTGTGCATTTAGAGTAATTAAATTAAGTTTCTTGTGTTAGAGACAAATTATTCTTAGAAGAAAAATTAATTGAGACAGCTGACCTTTTTAGAAATGTTCTTCTGTCCTGTGAATATACATCAAACATCCTGTTAGATTAAAATAAAAAAGTCAGCTGTGCTGGATGATCCTGTGCTGACTAAACTCTAGATTTGAGACAAGAGTTTCCTGTTTTACAGTTTTTCATTATTGAATGATATGCATGTCTTGATATCTTCAGAGGTATTTTACATTGATGTCACTATAAAGCCAGAGGTAAACAGTTTAGAGTCTTTTTCCCCTCCTGTGTCTTGGTCTAGGAATTAGGAGATACGTTGCTGGAGCCATGGGTCCAACAAACAGGACACTCTCTGTGTCACCATCTGTGGAGAGACCAGATTACAGGAACATAAGTAAGTATTTATAAAAGTTATTTGACTTTGGCAATAGTCTTGAAAGACATTTCTTCAGATGAAATTAACATAATTCCTCTTTCACAGCTTTTGATGAACTGGTTGAGGCCTATACAGAGCAAGCCAAAGGACTTTTGGATGGAGGAGTTGACATCTTACTTGTGGAAACCATATTTGACACTGCCAATGCTAAGGTGAGACTTCTGGGAAAAAAAAGCCCCACCACACTAATGTAAGTATTTGGTGTACTACCCAAGGGAATTCAAGATAATATTCTTAGACCTATCAGCTACTGTTTACTAAATACATGAAAAGACACTTCAGTTGATAGCAAGTGGATAGAGTGTGAGGAGATGGTTTTTAATCAGCCTTTTCCAGAAGGTTTCTCTTAATATGTGCCATTTGTATCTTTCTGGCTGTCTGTGCCAGCTGTCCTCTTATTCCCAGAAGCTCTACTGTATTGCTCAACATCTCCAAATGCTTCTGAGTGTGTTTTTCACTGTAAGCGTGTCTGTCCAAATGATGCCCTCTGGAGAGGGAATGTCCAGTGAATCTGGTTTTAGGTGTGGGAAGGCTTGTAAGGCAGTTCGGTTAACAGGTGTTTTTTGGGAGGTAACTCTGCCATCAGTTTTAAGAAAGAACAATTTGGAATAGAAGATTAGAAGGGTAAAATAGAAGGAATAAAATGTCGAAATATGCCACAATTAATGGAATTTTAACATGTCTTTCTTTATCTAATAACTGCTCAGCGTTGTTAGGGTACTTAAAACTGTCATGTGATTTTATGTGGAAAAGTCTGGCTGAATATGTACACAGTGTTTCTTTAGGCTTTTGGTACAGGCTGAGTAACGTGTGCAGTGACATCACCTGCCCTTTGCAGATGTGACCACTCATCATAGAGGTTTGGCTAGAGTCTATAGGCTTACCATAATGCTAAGGGCATGTTCATGGGCAACTTTCTTACCTTAAGGAGGGAGGACATTTTCAGGACCTTCAAAGGAGTCACTTGCAGTTCTTACTGTAAAAATTTGTGGTGGTTGGAACCCTTTGGAAACTGAGTATCTAAACAGACTCCAGGGCAGTGAATGTGTACTGGGAAGAGTACATACAACCATATTTGGGGTAGGGATTGTGCTGCAGGTATGTGGGAGAAGTACATGCTGATGTGGTTTGGGTTTCAGAGTAGTCTAATTTGTTTTCCCTGTGATTCTTTCTTTTTACCTGTTACCAAAACATATTTCAGAACATCTGGAAGATTTTGGGGCTGAGGGTAAAACTTCCTGAGTGTAGTAAGTTCTGGCAGGCGATATGAGCTAGCAAGTTGCATAAAAAGCCATAGAATAAATAAATAAATAAAAAAGGGCATCAAACCCATAGAAGCAAAAAGAAATTAACACTCTGAATAACTCTCTAAACATCATTAATGTTTTGCAACATATTCTTCTGTAGGCAGCTCTTTTTGCACTCCAGATGTTGTTTGAGGATGAGTATGCTTCGCGACCCATATTTGTAAGTATATTTCAATATTTTACATATCCTTATACTTCATTTGTGAACTCGCTGAGATGGCAGTAGATTAAAGTGCTTTGAAGTGAAGGAAATGAGTTTATTGGAAATGTACTTTTTTCCTCGATTGTGAAAGTAAAACCTCTTAGTTTTGTGAAATCAGCCTTGGATAACTGTTCAGCAGGTCAAGCCATAGACTAAGGAGTGACTTTATGCCAGTGTGTATTCATTCTGTGTATTTCCACAACAAAAGGTCTAATGATGGGTTTTTTCAGATTTGCTCTCTTGAGGGCAATAGGAACTAGTGCTTCAAGGATGAAATTAAGCAAATTCTGACATATTTTCATGTAGAATGAGTAGCCATTTGAAGTCAGAAAAATCTGTCTTACTCCATATTCTTTCTCTAATGTGTCTTTTTCTAGTAGTTGTTGGTCATGAATGCATTGGAAGAAATACAGAAAAAGAGTAAGATTGTTTTGAAAGTTCTGATGTATTCTTCCAGTTTGCTACAGTTTGCAGTCTAGGCTTTCTGATTTGCAGTTGGCATCTGTTTGTAGGCTTTTGTTGAATGCGTTTACTCCTTCCTTGCATCTGTGTTCCAGCCTATGTGGGACCCAGGCATCTACAACATAATCTGCCAGTAACTTTCACAGCTTATGAATATGCTTGTTTGAAAGTTTGCTTACTTTTAGGCTGACCACCTGATAACTTCTATTGTGTCTTGTCAATTATTTCTTGAAAGTAATAATGAGCAGCTGTTCTATGTTCCCTTTGCTGCATAGTTATGCCATTTGTAGTCCTTTGTGAGAGTCTCCTTTAGTCATCTTTTTTTCAGCCTGAAGAGTTCTCTTCTATTTAGCTGTTCCATTTGGTTGATTCATTATTGTCCCATTTTTGTTTTCCACTTCCTCAAGTCAGAGTGGAATGACAATGGAATAGAGCATTCAAAGTGCAGACGTCAGGGATTGTATGGTAGCCTAGTGATGTTATCTGCCTTTTCCATGTCTTTGTAGTTTTGGATATTTTGATTTACTGCTAGTGAGCTTGGAAATTGCATTCATAAAAGTCTCTTTAGTTTATCTTCTAGAAAAGTAAAGGCTAGTTTGGAGGTGTCATTGTGTAGAAGTTCTGTGTTCTCAACTTTGTACTTGGTCAGTTAGCACAGAGAGTTTTCTGAGTTGAGTTTTTGTCTTCGTTGCCCTGAACAGAGTGGTCCTTGAGCCTGGTTCCTCTTTTTTTGTTCTGTTTTCAGTTTGGTTATGTTGAGAAGTTACAACCCTTAGCATAACTCTCTAAGATTCCACTGATCCCCTTCCTTGACTGAGTACTTTGAAGGTAGGAAGTGGCATTGATATTAAAGCATGCTTTGGAGTAAATAATGGATTTACTTTTGCGTGGAATCTTCAAAACGCATTCCATCTTCTGGAAAAAAGACTTTTAGACTTAGTGTTGTGGTGTAGGGATGGTACTCTGCAAATCAGTGCCCTCACTGGGATTCTCCAAACCATGTGCTGCTTTCTTCCTCCCCCATTTTCTTTCCATGTCTCTTTCCCTGTGGCAGGAAGGAGAGGAGAATTGGAAGCACAAAAGGCAAAGATCAGATTTTGAGGTATGAACAGTTTACTGGAAACAGCAATAAGAAAAGGAACAGTAACAGCAACAATATTAATAACAAACGTGTATAAGCAAGTGATTCATGTGCAAAAATGCTTACCACGGAGCTCAACTTGACTGCAGTCATGCCACCCTGACTGCTTCCTCTGACCTGGAACCAGCATCTCCCAAAACCTCTGTCCTAGCTGTGCCCCCTACTTGCTACTGCAAGAATTAACTTTATCCTGGCTGGAACCAGGACATCTATGGAGCCTTTCTTGGCTTACCTAGATGCCTCCCAAATTCTTGACTTCATAGTTGTTAGTTGGGGTCAAGACATTATTTATTAATTGTACATTTCCTTCTGTATACTGCTAAAGAAGTGTGATTATGCAGGTTAAAACTTCCACTACTAAGTTGCAACATTTGATGTTCCCTTGTGGTGAATGGAGTAACTTGTTTTTAAGATCAGACCCACCTCTCCCACCTTTTCACCAACCACCATCAAACAACATAATAGCAGTCCTGAAACCTGAAATAACCTAAATGGGGAGGTGAGGAGAAGGTGGCTGCTTATAGCTGCCTGAACAAAAACCCTGCAGATTGGTTCAGAGGCTGTCATTAGAATGATACCATGGTATTCAGGCTACCTTGCTGCTGAGTGGTTCAGAGTAGTTTTCTCCTTTTGCTTTTGTTTTCTTTTTCCCCCCCTGAGGAGGGAGGAGAGAGGGAAAGACAAAAACCTTTGACCAATCTTCTTTCCCCTAGAAAAATATTTAAACATTTATATGGTAAAAAGGGTTTAATTTTTCTGTTTCAGTTGTGCCTCATCACTTTAAGTGGAGCACAGGTCTCTCTGCTTTGAGTTATAGCTGTTCACCCATTTTAATTTTTTGTTTTGTTGTGCATTTAATTCTTCTCTTTTCTTTGTGTTCAATTGATATTTAGGTTTCTGGAACTATTGTGGATAAGAGTGGGCGTACCCTCTCTGGCCAGACAGGAGAGGCATTTGTCATTAGTGTTTCCCACAGTAAGCCACTTTGGTAAGGAAATATATCATTCATTCTCTTAGTTATCTTAGATTCTTTTCTATTTTAACTCTTGCTTGCAGCTAAATGGAAGCTATATAAACTGTGATCATACATAATCACATGCATTGCTAACAAGTTTTTCTATCATTCCCTCAACAGAAATTATGTTTCCAAAGAAAGCTCAATTTTTAATTAATTGCTTTAAATAATCTGGGGGTTTATGTTTATGCTGAAATCACGATCAGGTCAAAATCTGAAAATAGTTTGCCATCTCGCACTGTCTTGGACGGTGCAAGGAGCCAATCCCTTATACAGGCAGGTTTTGTATCTCTTTCTTAGAAGGAAGTAGTGCCAGCTGAAAGTTTTTTAGGGTGTCATGAAAGAACAAAGCATAAGATACTATTGCAGTGTTCTTTTTACTGAACTCTTAGAAAAATGTGCCATGAGTGTTTTTCTCAAGGATGTGCATGGTTGTTTTGAGAGCTCCTAATTTACTTTAATTCTTTTCTATCCAGGCAGAAAAGCTCAAATAAGTATGAGGTTGAGATCTGTGCAAATGGGTAATGTGTCAGATTTGGTCATTGTGTGAGGTTTTGCATGTTCATTTGAATACCTTCCCCTGGTTATCTATTCTTCTGTGTTTCTTTACCCTATTCTACCTCCTCCTTGTCTTCTCTTCCCACTTTGCCTTTTTTCACTGTCAGGTTGGTTCTCTTCACACAAAAGCTTACACCAGAAATAGATTTTTTTTTTCTTAGGATATTCTAACTGAAAGGATTTAGTTCGCTGTTAGTAGTGCACACCATGCACATTATGATGAGCCATTGTTTGTTTTTGCAATAAAATTTCAGCTAAACCACGCAATCTGTCATCTCAGTGATGCAGGAGCAGAAGACTGCATTCACAGTTTTCCTGACTGCCCTTGAGGCTCCACTTTCCCAGACCAGACGGTGTTCAGAAGTAACATATGGAGCTTCTTGGAACAGGGTGGTAGTTGACTTCTTCTCTCAGCATTACGGCCTCATGATCCATATTTGGCATGAGTCTGTCTCAGATAATTTTGCTCTGACTCTCTTGCTTCTGAAGAAGAGAAAAGGGCACTGGAGTGGAAATCAAGAATTTATTAAAGCATATTTCATAAAAGCTGTCTTATGGGTCTCAATGTTTAGGGCTTGTTTCTCATTTGTGAAAAGGCTACTGTACAGCGCTGTAGCAGAAGGGTTTTAGTGGTGAGAACAGATTGCATTTAATGTTGTTTCTGTGGCCAAATTGGTGCAGAATGGCTTTAGGGTTATGAAAAAGCTGTTTAATAGTAGTATCCTAGGAATCATGTTATATGTGTTTCTGTTTGGGTTGTGGATGCCCTGATTAGGGCGATGTGTCATCCTTACTTCAGTTTGGTTTGGAGCCCACCCTAAAAAGTGTGTGCTTTGTGTCTGGGTGATGGAAGTGGTAGCTGAGAAACTCACAAACTGTACTTAGTAAGTGCTGAAAGATACGTCAAGCTGTGTGCCATGAAAGATGCTCAGATGTGTTGTTTCAGATATGATTGTTTCTACTGTGGCAGCATTGAGAAGACATACACTGAGTTTTGGGCCATAATGTGGGTTTTGTCCCGGTCCCAAGGGCACTCTGCAGCCTTATCTTTCACAGCAGTTTATGTATGACTGCTGTGGAGAAATGTGCAAGAGAGGGAGATGATGTTTAAGATGGGTATGTGATGGTAATTACACTAGGGTAGCAGAGACAGAATATCAGCTATCTGGTTCAAGGCTGCTGGCTTCTAAGGCATGATTAACAGTTTGCTTTTCTCAAATGTTTTCTTGCATGATGTTGGGTGCTGTGAGGACATGATACTGGCCACAGAAGCTACTTTTTGTTTCTGAATGAATGTGCATGTCTATGCTACAGTTCTGGGACAAGTAATGTTTGGATTGTGTCATGCTCATGGATATACTTGTCAGCAACCTCTGTAATGGGTAATAATTCAGGTAGTTTGGAGTGTGGGGAGTATGAGCTGGAAGCTTGTAAATTTAATAACTTAAGAGTAGGAAATACGTTTTTCTGCATTTGATAAGGGCAGTCTTGCTAACTGTTCTTGACTTGCTTTGCCTTGAAAATCTTGAGTGTTGGGGAGCCCACACTTTGAAATAAATTCCAGAACCTCATTGCTGTAATTAATTTTGTATTTCTTGGGCTTGCTGTTTGTACCCAGGACGTCTGTATGATGGATTTAAAGGTATGTAAGCACCAAATCTTGAAAATGAGGGGAAAAAATGTTGTTTTCAAATTTTTCTGGCTAGTATGAGATGTATTAGAGAAAGCACTTCAGAGGTAGAGCTTGCTGTTTAAAAAGACATATACGCTCCCCCTCAAACACCAAACAAAAAACCAACCAAACCCTTACTGTCTCAGCCCTAAGTTATTGGAAAAAGGGGTTTGTATGTTATTTGGTCATGATCTGTGACTGTGATATTCAAGATTCTTGGTTTGGATGTTGCTATGATCCCCTCAGATTTCAACAGTTTTTCATTCTGTTCAACAAGTACATCTGACTGCAAGCATTTATTGCTACTACTTATGAAGTTACCAATGTCCTGCCTGCTTCTTGGAAACAGGAGAGAAGTCAAAAAATATTTTATGCCCCCAGTCCTGTGCAGGGCTTTTCTGCTTTTGACCTCTGTGAAACTAAGTGGGCATACAGGCACTTAATTAGCTCAACTGCCTGTGAAGCTCAGTCAGCTGGGAGATGTGGCTGTTATGCACTCCTGTTTCAGTGTGTTAGCTTGCATCCTCTCTGAGACTGTTATTCCAGGAAAGGAGAAAGCTTTTCTACATCTTCCTCTTCCAGCAACTCTATGAGCACCTTCGAGTTCTGCAGTGCTCACAAGGGGGTTTTAGAATGGTGCAGAAAGATCAGGAAACATGTAAAAGATATCTTACATACTTTCTGCAAGAGAAATCTCTTTATTTAATACTAATGGAGATATTTTGAGTGCAAATCTTATTTATGTATCTGTCATTGAATGAAAGAAAATATGATTGTATCTCATATACTGGTAAAATTATTTAGAAACTTACTCATGTAAAAATTCTGCTGTAATGTTGTCTTGGTTAGTAAGATGTAGCAGATTCAGTTGCCCAAGCTAGTGCTGCCATGAGGCTTCTTGAGGGAGGCACTTGCTTTCTTCCAAAGTTGACATAATTTATGTATAATTTGTAAAGAAAATGATGAGATAGTAGCTTGAAGTAGGTCTTGCCTTTCAACCTTTATTCATACTTTTCCTGTAGCACAAGACTCCTTTCCAATCTGCCATTCTCATTCCACTTGTTCTCTCTCTTATCTAGAAAATACAGAGCCGTCGTGTTGCTGCAGTTGCTGTCAAAATGCTGCCACTTTCTTCCTGGATTTTGAAATGAAATCTTGATCTATTGTTCCCAGTTCAATTCAGTCCAGCCCCCTTCCCTCTCATGCTTTTCTTCCACCTGAGGGTTCTCCTTTTGCACTGTCATGCTGTATTGATGATGATTAAAGAAATTGGAGATCAGGTTGGTTTTGGTTTAGATGATTGCAGGAGTTAGCAGTTGCCAGCACTAACATTCATCTGTTCTGTGTGTAAAAGGTGTTTTTACTTCAACATAATTTTTGAAAATTTATTTTCCAGTATTGGCTTAAATTGTGCTTTAGGGGCAGTTGAAATGCGTCCATTCATTGAAACAATTGGAAAATGTACAACCGCCTACATCATCTGTTACCCCAATGCAGGTGTGTTGGTGTCCATGTTCCTATGCTTACAGGCACATGAAATGTAGCTAACCTGTTCCATCTCATTAGCAGTAATAGAGTTGAAGTAGCTTGAAAAGATTATTGCTTTTACTATTAAAAAGAGAGTAAGAATATTTTAAACTGCTGAAAGTAACTGTTGTTAGTTCTGTGGCAATGAATCCAGAATGCTTTCTTGCATAATTAATAATCAGCTGAGTAGTGATTGCAAGAGTGATGAGGCGTTTTAGTCCTCATACAATTGTAGCTGCTTTAAATGTGCCTTTTATGAAATTTAGTTCTTTTCTTTTGGACTTTAAACAAATTGTAATACTAAAAAAAAATTATGTTTTTAGGTCTTCCCAATACTTTTGGTGGTTATGATGAAACTCCAGAAGTGACTGCCAGGCATATAAAGGTATAAAATACTTCTTCTGATTATGTCACATCTGAGGTACTAGTAGACAAGAACTTTGCTTATATCCTGTGCATGCTTGTTACAGTATTTGGGTTGGATTTTTTTTCCTTCAGATATATGTAATTTGGATTGTTTATAGACAGTTTTCTGAATGATATTTATTTGAAGTATCACACTAGGAAAACTACTTAGGAAACCGAAAACCTTAATTATTTCTATGTCTTAAGCTAAGGTTTCCTGCCGCTTGATCTGTGCATGTTATTCATTGCACTCCTGTGTTCTTACTGTTATATTTGGGAATTGTTCAAAAAGCTGAGTGGTGTTTATGAACTTGGCACAATTTTACAGATTTATGTGTACAGGAACTGCTGATGTTGGGAGTGTTCCAGTGCAGGTTGTCCTTCCCCATGCCACTGGATCTGTGCAAGACAGAACTTTGTGTCTGAAGCTGCAGTATGTCAGCAAGAACACAGTATAAAATAGGCCATTTTCCAATGTTGTCTCTTGAAATTACCTGTTGAAATTACTAGTTAGCCTTGGGAATCAATCTGAAAACAAATCCTAAAGAGACAATATAGTGCTAATTATTTTTTTAATTTAGTGTTTTTCTTGTGAGCTCCCTAAATTGCTTCACATATGGAGAAAACCAAAAAATAAATATATAACATAGCTTTAATAACTTTGAACAAAATATTCCTTCCTCTTACAGAATTTTGCATTGGATGGTTTGGTCAACATAGTTGGAGGTTGCTGTGGTACCACACCAGCACATATCAGGTACTTTGTGTTACAGCTCTTGTGGACTGTGAAGTAAATTTTTGTAGTGCTTCTGTGGCACAATGTTCCTTGGCTTGTCTTAGAGTTTCCTGAAAAGATAGATCACTTGAACACCAATAGCAGCAATATATGAAGTGGTAACAACCTGGCTTTCATAGCTGTGCATATCATGAAGAATTAGTGGAGGTGTGGTTCAAACAAAGATTAAACCTCTTTGGTTTTGTCATCTAAAATTGTTCTGGAATTACTTCTCCCTCTTTATTGATGGATAGAATAGACTTATTGTGCTGTATCTTCTTTCTCTCTTTTTGCAATCTTCACCACAAGGTGAAACTTAAGGTTTCCTTTGATGGTAGATGTGGGTGTGTTTGTCGGGGAAGTTCCTTAACAGAAATTCTCAGAATGATGTACAGCTGGTGCTGGTCCTGGCTAGTCAGAAGGAGCATTTCATGTCTTTCTCACTGCAAGTAGGTCAGTGGGAAAGCCTCCTTTTTTCACTTAAACTTGAAAAACAAAGGGCTGTTGTGATTAATTTTTACCCTGATATAAACTGGGAAGAAGTGAAATGTAAACATGTAGAGGACAGTGTGTGTCAGTCCTGACCAGAGTGAAGAGAAGTGAATGTGAACAGCATGAGTCATTCTGGCATCTGAGAAACGTGTCTCAGTACAGAACAATGTTTGTCCCTTGGGTGGTTTTTTTTTTGGTTTGTTTGTTTGTTTTTTGTGGGAGGTGATTGTTGTTTTTTTGTTTGTTTTATTTTGGGTTTTTGTTTGTTTGGGTTTGGTTTTTGGGGTTTTTGGGATTTTGAGGGTTTTTTGGTTTTTTTTTTTTGTTGTTTGCATGGGGTTTTGTGGAGTTTTTTTAGTTGGTTGATTTTGGCTTTTCAGTCATTAGCAGCTGCTCAGCTCAGCAAGTTATAAATATGGTAAGAGTCAGTGTGGTCGAGGACTGATTCTGAAATCCTTTAAGTGTCCGGTTGTATCTCATTGTATCTCATTCTGTATTTGAAATACCTTCAGCCTTGTACATTTCCTGCAAATAGCTGTGTAAGGATCTTCTGGGAGTGTGTTTTTTGCCTTTGGCCTCACAAAGTGAAACTACCTAATTAGTCCTGTCTCTACAGGGCTAAATTGCAAATGTAGCTATATGTCTAGTATATTCTGTTTGAGTCTTGTCTGGATTAATTTAATTGAAAACTTTAATTTCTTATTTCTGTAACTTAGAAAAATTGCTGAAGTTGTGAAATTCTGTAAGCCTCGTGTTCCACCTTCTCTCTCTCAAGGATACATGCTGCTGTCAGGTAATATGTGTAACAGTTCAAGTTTTCATTACTAATGCAAATGTCCTTTATATATTTACTGTCTGTTTTCTGCTGATCAGAACAGCCTGAATCCACCAAGCTTATACATGTGTAACCAGATCTAAGTCTTACTGTTTTGACTAAAGGAATAGTAGAAAATTTTTGTTGCCATCTTGTATAATATAATCAAACCAGCATATTTACTCTGTCAGTCTCAGACTGGTGTTGTTGTAATGGTGAATGAGTATCTTTGTCTTCACTTTACAACAGGGAGGGTCAAGCACAGAGAGACCAGGTAATTTGGCCACAGTTATTGGCTGAGCTGTGGTGAGATCCTTGTACACCAGCTGTGAAAGGGCTGCCCTGTCTTACCGCAGATGCTGATTCAGTCATACTGGGACTGTGCTCCAGCAATACATCCAGGTCTAGGACATGTTTTGTTTTAACAAAGTCTAGATCTGTATGTTCCACACTTCAGGCATTCTTTTAAGCCTTTGAGCTCTGTATGTGAGTAAAACAGTACCATCTTTTCATTATGGCATTTTAACCTCAGGTCAAATCAGTTTAGCATAAATAAAATATATAATCATTGGCCTGTGATGTCATGGCTTAGTTTATTTGGTTCTGCTGTAAAGTTTGTTTGCCTCTGCATTGTCTGCTTCCCAAGGGTTCAGCTGGTCTTGTTTCTCTGAACTAGAGTATGTACAAGCTACCCTTGTTGGTCAGTCAATTCCTCCTGCTGCTTCTCTCATGGTGTCATGCATGAGGTAACATAGTTGAAAATTGAGAGAACATACACACAGATGTCCAAAGAATCATAGCTTCACTTCTGTATTGGAAAAGTTAGTTGTTATTTTTTATGGGTCAGATAAATTATTGATTGTCATTGAGGAAGAATAGAAAGATCTGGTGTAGGTATTGGCAGTTTTTTCATTGCATGGCTTTGCTAGTTACTCATTAGAGTACTGATGTGCTGAAAAATCACTATTCATAGAGAGAGAGACCTTTATTTTGCAGCTCAGGAAAGAGATTTTTGTCTTTCTTACACTTTTTTCTTTTCTCTTTTAACAAATAATGTTCAAAAATATTTTTAAGGTCTGGAGCCATTCAGGATTGGGCCATACACCAACTTCGTTAATATTGGTGAACGCTGCAATGTTGCAGGATCGCGGAAGTTTGCTAAACTCATCATGACAGGCAACTATGAAGTATACATACTAACAATAATCTCCTATGAACAATAATCTTTATAGCTGATGCTCTGATTTTCCATTGCTCCATTGCACTATTATTGTTTCTTTTGCTGACACAAAGCACTATTTTACACCAGTTACAAGAGTAAGAAAATGTGGAGGATTTATTTTCTTCACTGTTCTTTGTTTCTCTGCTTGCCAACTACTTCGTGAGAAGGGCTTTACAAGGACTTGTTTTTTGACAAGTGTTACAGGAAACTTCTGATTTTTAATTAGTCACACAACTGGTAATGGTTTAGAAAATGGCCTGGTCTGTGATGCATCTAGGGGCTGATTTACAGAGAAGAGGGGAAGGAAGGTGGGTGTAATCCCCTTCTTCAAGAGGTGTATTTGATTTGGATATATTGTGGCACTGTGCAGCTCTCACTCTCCCCTTCCTCGCTTCCTCAGTTCTACTCAGCGTTATGATTACATCTAATTGCTACCTACTTTGATCTCTGACTCCACCATGCTATGTTAGCATTGGTACAGAAAAGATGCATAAAAGTCATTGCTTTCTTGAAACTACTGCAGGGCAGAAATGAAGAATCTGGAAAACTCATTCTTTACTGCTGTGAATTGATAATGTAACATAGAAACAAATACCGGAGTGACTGTTCTTGAGAGCTGAGACTGCCCCAGAGTATACTCTGATATTACATCAAATCAAAATGAAAGCCTTAGTTTGTATTTTTGGCAGTGTGACTCTTAGGCTCTTAGAAGCCACAAAGCAGGTTAGGCCTATTAAATGAAGAAACCTTTTAACACAAGGACTCTTAGAATGACAGAAAAGAGAAAGTGAACAAACATGGGTGTTCAGATATTTATGTAGGCTGGGGGAAAAGCTTTAGTTTTCCTTCTTAGCACTTGTGATTATTCTGCAGCATGCAAAAATGTTGAACTGCCTTTAAAAATTAAGTGTCCTGTGTTACAAAACACCAGAGCTTGTGACGCAAGTCCTTATTTCATACCATCACAATGACTGTATTTTCCTGTAATCTTGTGCAGTCACAAGTCCTTGTTACCATGCAAATCTTAGATTATTCAATTAAGCATAGGACTCTCTACAGTTGGTGATGCTACCAGCACATCAGGTCTCTGATGTCATGTTCTGTAAACAAATTAATTATAGGTTGTTCCATATTGGCAACAGTTTTGTATTGTTGTACATCACAAACTATTTCCTTATTTTCTTATAGGATGTCTTACAAATTTTTAAATTTTTGACTGCATGCTTAGTTCAGAGAAGTGAAATATTATCCTGAGAATAACTAGGATTTTTTCTTCTCAGTGTTGTTTTGGTTTTTGACTTTCTTCTCTAGGAAGCCCTGAGTGTAGCCAAATTGCAAGTTGAGATGGGGGCCCAGATTCTTGACATAAATATGGATGATGGGATGTTGGATGGCCCCGCTGCAATGACCAGATTTTGTAACTTGATTTCTTCGGAACCTGATATTGCAAAGGTTGTAATTGAGTCACAGTGAAGGACATGTTACTGACTTGTAAATTGCATGCAGAAGGTGTTGATACCATTCCATTTAATAACCAGTTTATATGCTTAGGCAGATGTAGTTGTCCTCTGAGAGAAAGTGATACTGTAATAAGGAAGGCCTTTGGATGTAGCAGAGGTTCTTCTGCCTGTTTTCACATAAATATATGCCAGTCTTTTTGACTGGCTAGAAAAGCTGAATGCAGGTTTGTTCTGGAGCAGTTATGAGCCATAATGTATATATTGGCAATGCATAATGGTATTGCTTTCCACAAAACTTAGAGTTGCTATGGATATAGAATGGCTTTAAAGATAGTTCTGCAATGTGCTCTCTCTCAAAATGAGTTTCTAAATCAGAAACACGAGATATTACAGGGAGAAGTAGAGATCTCTATATGATATGTGATGGAGCTGCCATGGAAGCTCTTGAAATAAATTGAGTTTTTCAGTTAAAGCAAAGTTCATCTCTTAATATCACATGGAAACTTTTATTCGTAAATGCTGATTAATGTTGTATGCATTTTTATGTCCAAATGGGTAAAAAGCACACAGAACTGTAATTCATAAATTCTGTGGGTTTTCCTGGCTTACTTTTATTTACAGGTGCCATTATGCATAGACTCCTCAAATTTTTCAGTGATTGAAGCAGGTTTGAAATGTTGCCAAGGAAAATGCATTGTAAACAGCATCAGTCTAAAGGAAGGTGAGGAAGACTTTCTGGAGAAAGCAAGGAAAATTAAATTATATGGAGCAGCTGTGGTTGTTATGGCTTTTGATGAAGTGGGGCAGGTGAGTGTCACTTTAAAGGAGAGGTGTTTTTTTCTGAAGTGTAAGACCTTCTTCCTCTTTTTCAGGGCAAAGTTGTTTTGTTTCATTGACACAGTTGATTCAGAGTTCTATATATAACCTTAGCAGCAGTTTTGACCCTCATTTGTAAGCATTTCTTAGGCTGCTCAAATGTTTGAAGAATCCATGTACTGATCTAATTGAAGCTGTTAGTTCAAGAGTGTCTCTTGCTATTCAGACATGCTGAAGTCTTCCTTCATAAAAGATATTTTTAATTCAGAAACTGTTTCTCATGAGAGTGAAATCTTTGTGAATTAATTTAGTTATGTTGAAAACCACATATTAAGCTTTTGCATAGGTTGATGAAACATTGGGCAGTGGGATTGCTTTTTATAAGCTGAATGAAAATTCCAGGTATAGGTAGGGGTGATGATATTTAAAATACAATATTATATATAATCCTTTTCTAATATTTGTGATGTTCACATTCTCAGTCTTGAGTCATTGGAGCTGTAAATGAATTCTGGAGAGTTTATTTTTTGTGTGGTCTATACGTTTCATGTCAGAATTCTTTTTCTTCACTAGGCAACAGAAACAGAAACCAAGATTGCAATCTGTTCCAGAGCTTATCATCTCCTTGTGGAAAAAGTGCACTTCAATCCAAATGATATAATATTCGACCCTAATATTTTGACCATAGGAACAGGAATGGAAGAACATAACCTTTATGCCATAAATTTTATCAATGCTACTAAAGCCATAAAAGTGAGTTGAAAGCTTATTTTAACCTGGAGTATGTTACTTAAAACCCTAAACCTCCTAAAACAGAAGAACACCCCACTCCCTTTCAAACAACAACAACAAAACACGGCTGAAAAATGTTAAACATTTTATCCTGGTGAGGAGGACTACTCTTCTGAAGTCCAGACATTCCCCAATATTGCTGTATTTCAGCTTCAATCCATTTTCTATACTGTACTACCTTAATTAAATGAGGTAACAATCACATTTATATGCAAGCTAAAAGGACCTCTGAAGGCATGTGAAAAATGCTTTTTTTTCTGTAAAATTCCTTTTTCTTTGGAAGGGATTTATTCAGCAACCTGACTTTTTCTGTAGCCAAAATATGTGTAAAGAAGTATAGCGGTGAAGAACATCACCGGCATACAGGCAAGGAAACTGCACTGTTGTTTTGCAAGACACCCTATAGATGTGGAGATGCTCTGTCAGTGGCAGTCTGGGGCTGAGCCCCCACAGGCTGCTTTGTCACCACAGGGCTTATAGAATTGGGGCTGCACCTTGAGTTTAGCAGCTCAGCTGTAGCCTGCTCTTGAGATATGCAAGCAGGTGGACTGGCTGCTCCTGTTTCCAGAGGAGTGGGGACAGGAAGAGCCAAAAGTAGGTTTGCATGGAGAAAATATGGAATGCTGCAGTGGGAGGACTGATGTGTTCAAAATAGTACCTGTGACAGTGGAAACCACAGTAGCTGCTGGATCTTTCCTCTGCTTGTAAATTTTCCTGCAGATTCGAATTGATTTTTTGGATTTGAGTAACTAGAAGAATCTGGGACAGGGAAGAGAGAAAGGGTGCATAGCCAATGCACTGAGCTCAGGGGCCAACTGTTTTATGAACTGAGTGCTTTACTTAGATTTCCTTTTTGGAAGGCACTTTTCTAAAAATCTGTATGCAATTCCTATAGGAAATGCTGCCAGGAGTCAGGATAAGTGGAGGTCTTTCCAATCTGTCCTTCTCCTTTCGAGGAATGGATGCCATTCGAGAGGCAATGCATGGAGTGTTCCTTTACCACGCAATTAAGGTATGATGTGCTTTTGGCTTCTACATGTTTGCACTTGGCAGATGTGCAGTGCTGTCTGACAGCCTTGTCTGGGGGATTCTGTATGTTTTTTCCAGTATGGCATGGACATGGGAATTGTGAATGCTGGGAGTCTGCCTGTGTATGATGATATCCACAAGGAATTGCTACAGCTGTGTGAGAATCTAATCTGGAACAAAGATCCTGATGCAACAGAGAAACTTCTACATTATGCTCAGGTAACTTCTGGTTTTAAGCTTTGAACAGTAGTTAGTTTAGCACCTGAGCCTCACCACCTGCCTGCAGGTGATAGGTAAAACAGCCAATAAACTGCATGTGTCAGTATAACGCATGTGTAAGAATTTACTAATGATGCTACAAGTGATTCAGTTATTAACACAGAATAAAATGAGTAATCTGTGATAGATCAAACCTCTCCAGTTTCATGCCATGGAAGAGCCTGTGCCAGAGTACTTCATATGCTTCAGGAGATCCAGCTGCATAGGTATTCTCTAAAGAAAAACAGCCCCTCAAAAAATAAGAAGCAAAAATCCCAAACAAACTTTTCCCCAAAGAAAACCCTCACAAACCAACAAAAACCAGAAAAGAAGGCCAACTCATAAGCAAGCCGATCTCGGTGCTGGAGCTTAATTGACAAGTGCACTGTGGGAGACCAAGAGTAAACCTCTCTCTCTGGCAGGAGTGATTTGCTTGGAGTATATAAAAAGGGTAAAATAGTTTCTTGTGATTTGTGGCTGTGCCATAGATTTCAAATTCATGTAACATGTCAAGACTGGGGATCAGCTATTTAGTGGTTTTGAGATGTTTTAGTGATGGTGGTGATAAAGGACAAAGATTACACATTGTCCATAAGGTAACTGGTGAAATTCTGTTCTGAATGGAAGATACAGCAAAAATCTCTCTGAGTTAGGTGGCTCTTAGATTCAAGTGTACAGGAAGATTTACATGCCTGTTTTCTAGCTCCTGAAGGCAGTATTTCTGTGCAGAGCTTCACTTGGTTTGTATTTTGCCCTGTGGTGGTACATGCCTTATAGTAACAGTGGCAACATGTTAAAAACTAGTACAGGAAGACTGGGTCTCTTTATCCCTTGTGCTCAGGCTATTTTAGATGGTGTTCTTGGTGTCCAAGCAATTCACCTTGGAGTGATCTTGTCTAAGCTGAGTTGCAACATTGGGGTATTCAAGATTGCATAAAGAGGAAAGAAAAATAAAGGGAAAGTTAGAAGGGGATTACTTGAGCAGTGTTTCTGCAGAAGGCTGAATGTGAATTTAAATGAAGCCTTAAAAGTAGAAATGAAAGTGGATGATGGGTCCTAGGTCTGTAAGTTTAGGAAGCCATTGCTGGAAAATCTACTTGTATTTGTAGTGGTAGTTTTACTGAGGGGGTAAAATAGTCTAGTGTCAAAAAAGAGGAACTTAATCCTTGCAGATTTAGGGAATCAGTCTTCATTTGAAGTTTGAGATTAAAAACCATTTTCCATTATGTACCTATCTGCAGACATTCTCAAACATTGTTGTTCCTGCTAGTCTACTTTAGAGTGTCATGGGTTACTTTTAGGCTGGAGTGGTTCCCTTGTTAAACTCCCTGGCCAGAGGTGGAAGAGCACTTAATACCATTTCAGTGAATCACATAAGGTGATTCCTGAGGTGGAAAAAGACTTCTGGGGATCATCTACTACAAGCCCCATACTCAAATCAGGGGCCAGCCAAGATCAGGTTGCTCAAGGACATGTCCAGTCAGGTTTTTAATAGAACTAAAAATTAATATAACTCTACATTGTCGGCAGGCAGCATTTTATTCCTTCTTTCATTCTCTTTTACAATCTAGACATATGAGGGGAATAAGATGAGGTGACAAGAAGCTGCGAAGTTCGCTAATATTTTTATATAAATATGAATGAAAGCTTGTTTTGTTTTCTGTTCTTATGAGTGAGGTCTTGTTTCCTTGGCTTTATCTTTAAAATCTTGCTGATGAGCACGCAAAAGTATAGGAAATTCATAAGGCCTGAGACATGTCAGATTATGTCCAAAAACTGAGTAAGGAAAAGAAATTACTTGTCTGAATTAATGGATAAGGTGCTCTTCCACAAGCCTTCCTGGGGTGGGTGGTTGTACTTTCTTGCACTATGAAGCTGTTTTGGTCTCTGTGTCCATAGCCAAGGGGAGTATGAGTATGAGACAAAGAGGACATGTGGTAGCTTGGGGCAGTCTGTGTGTGTGACAAACAGTAGTTTTGTAGGCTGACTGATTGAAAACATGTCTGTGATATGGAATAACATAACCTATTCCAGCAGAAACTGAATTAGTGCCAAATTAATTAGAATTTTAAAATTAAATGTAATGTGTGGGCCAGGAATCAATTTAAAATATGTTCCCAAAAGTAAATCCCTTAGGATTAGTCATGTCATCATTTTTATGAGCATAAAAATTGCAAACTGCTCTCTCTTTTTTTAAAAAATTATTTTGTTTACATTTTCATTGAGGTGTGTGCCTGTTGGGATGTAGATTCCCTGGGTGCCTGTATTACATCACAGGTGTTTGCAACATGATTTGCATGTAGATAAACCCTTTGAATAGTCTAAAATTATTTCACGAGTCACTACTTGGGAACATCTTAATTTTTCTGAAAGTGAAGTCCATAATTATACTTCTTATTCTTGCAAACTCCTATGGATGTCTTTTCTTTTCAGAATCATACCCAAGGAGGAAAAAAAGTTGTACAGACTGATGAGTGGCGTAAAGGCTCTGTGGAGGAAAGGCTGGAATATGCTCTCATAAAGGTGAATCTGTGCAGAAAACTGTTGTACCCATCAGCAGTGAGAGACATGGTCTCAGCTCACAGCTTAAGGGAATTACTTGGTTTTAAAAGTTCTTCAGCTGCCGTTTTTTCACAAGCTATTAATTAAAAATGCATTATAAATGCAACTGATCTATTTAACTTCAATAACAGAGAAAACTGTAGAGGTGTGTCTTTAAGCTTTAGAAGTTGAATGGTTGACCCTTAATATTTTATTCCACTGGTGTTGGTAGAAACATACTGCTTTTATTTCCTAGGGCCTTTTTTGGTCCTTCAGTAGTATTGCACTGAATGGCACTTGCACTGTGAAAGCAACCTTTGAGCGCTGGGTTTTTCTGACACAGTTTAGAAAAATGAACAAATCTGTTAATACTGGGGGCATGCTGGGAATAAGTTTATCTGCCTAAGAGCTGCTGTGTTTTGATTCCTAGGAAAGCCCATTTTCAATACGCATTTGAGGTATTTTTAAAGGCTGTCATTATCTACAGTATCTATTTGTACTTTCTTTATGGAGTTTTTCTGGGGAGAAGGCAACTAAATAAAAGTTGTATTTCTAGCAAGATAAAAGCTTCTCTTCTTTTTGTCTCAGGGCATCGAGAAGTATGTCACTGCAGATACAGAGGAAGCAAGATTAAATCAGGAAAAATATCCTAGACCTCTAAATGTAATTGAAGGGCCTTTGATGAATGGCATGAAAATTGTTGGTGATCTTTTTGGTGCTGGAAAGATGTTTCTGCCTCAGGTAATGAGAAAACAGTGTTATATATTTTCCTCCTTTACAATGCCCAGCATTGTAAAATGTAGCAAAACATTCTTTACTGCCTGTTTTTTCATATAAAGCAAAGGAATTGTAAAAATTCAGGTACTGCTGAGAAGCAGCTGTTTTCTTATTCTACTTTGGAACTTGACTTTCTTTGTGTACGATTATGTTTGTTTCTGTTCTTCCTGAGTATTTTTGCTGTATGTGAAATGCAGTTTTAAGTCTTAGTCCATGAAGCAAGAGAGAAGAAAACCCAAAATGAAATTTGCTGTATTTAGCACCTTCCAAGTCTTGGCCCATCTGTAGCTTTTGGTTCTGTTGTAAGTGGTCTGGGAGGCTGCACTGTGGAAGAAAGTGTTGTGTATAGAGCCTTAGCCCAGTAAGGCCAGCAGTCTGCTGCTGCGGAATGATCTGAAAACTGTCACCTGGGGCTGCAAATGAAGTTTATTTATTGCCTGAAAGAGAAAGCTTAAAGAAAACTGAGGTTATTCCTATACCTTGTCTTTTTTGTTTATTCTGCCCCCACCTTTATCTGTGCAGGTGATAAAGTCTGCTCGAGTTATGAAGAAAGCAGTTGGCCACCTTATTCCATATATGGAAAAAGAAAGAGAGGAAAGGAGAGCCAAGCAGGGCAGCACAGAAGAAGAGGCAAGATACAATCCTTTGTGCTGTAGTTCTTTTGTAGAATGCTATGACAAATATAGGAACTATTTGTTAGTATTTACATATATTATTCTGGAGAGTTGATGCAGTTGTATGGAAAATGACAATCTCAGCATAATTTGAAGTAGGTTTGAAATTCATAAAGTGCAGATTTTGTGGAACTCTGTTTGGTGTGTGCCTAAGCTCACAACATTTTCTGAATGATGCCAATGAGCCTTTGTGGGTGCTTTATGTCAATGTTACTAATTTCTTGTATTTTTACAGGCATTTAATTCTGGTGTTATTTATTCTGTCTTTATTGCTGATTTTGCTGCTTTCTTCTAATACTTCTTCCCGTGGTGAACTCTAATTTTCCTTTAAAATTTTTAATGATTCCTAATTCTTTTCCTGAAATCTTCTTACAGTGTATTTGCTGTGCATCTGTTGTGTGATTGTCTAGCATAAATGTAACAAATACAGCAAATAATTTGGAAAGAAAAATGGCCTGATAATTAAACCTGGCTGATCTTAATGAAAGGAGGATGTGTTGTCACTTCTCCCATGCTCTTTCTGGATGTGCTCTTTCTGGATGTGAAGGTGTCTTCTCTCCTGTATCTCAAGCAAATCTGTTCTCTGGCTGACACAAATCACCTTTCACGTTGTCATCTCCCTCCAGCTCATGCTGTTCTCATTTAATTCAGATGACAGTTCTAGTATTTGGCATCCTCTGTTTTGTTCTGATGTGATTTGAAGTTGTATAAAATCACTACCCCATTGATTTCATGAGCAGTGGATTAGGATCTTCTGTGAACCCTCTGGCACTTCATTCTCTGGCTAAAAACAATTGAAGTGGAACATGAGAGGTTCTAAAAAAGATAGCAAACACTCTTTAAGAGAGTGAGTGAGATGTTCTGTGTGTGGCTGAGGAGAGCAGGAGGGAAAAGGCAGGGCTTCTGTCATCCTGCTTTCCCTGCTTTCTGCTGGGGAAGACATGTAGTGGCTTCCTCTTAAAAAGACATGTCACTGTATAGAGAAGCAATGAAAGAGATAAAAGAGCTGCATCTATTCCCAAATACATTGACTTGAAGGAAAATGATTTGCAGACTCTGGTAACTGGTCTGTCTGATGTTACCCAGGCCACTGTACCCTCCATGACAGTTTTAGTCACAGACTGCCAGGAAATGCAGAGCGTTGATAGTTATGTTTGAGGTTAAATAGTTGTGGCTGTGGATCTCTATCAAAAATGAAAAATAAAGAAGGCCTTTGGATGTATGCCCAAAACTTGAGGACCTCCTTGCTTAAGACAATTGATATAAGTATGCCTTAAATGGGTTTATTTAAAGTGGTATGTGCTGTTACCCATGTTGTTTGCTACCCAGCAAAGATTTTTCTTCTTATGTGCAAAGCTAATTTTGTTTTTGTATCAATCACTAATTAAATAATCAGTAATTATTAGGTATGGTTAGGAATGATACCCAATGTGGGGCAGCATGTTTTGTTCTTCTGCCAGTCCTTAATTAATCACTTTCTCCATTTTTCTCTTGCATTCCAGCAGTGTATTTTCAGCTGCAAAATTTTCTCTTGATGTACTGAGATGGCTGACTTACAGACCTTCATTTTGCTTCCTCTGTTCTCTGGCCTTCTGTAAAACAGAAGCACTGGGGAGACATTAGATTTTAGTAAACAGCAACATTGGTGGGGATACAGGGATTTTATTCAACAAATGTGTTACAACCACAGGAAATACTAATATCACCCTTGGTAATATATCAAGATTTTTAAACCCGTAATATTGCAACTACAAAAGCTGTGTAGGCTCATGAAATAGAGAGCTACTCTATATGTCCAGAAATATCACATGCTTCATAGAAGGATTCAGTCATCCAGTTCTGCCATGTGCAAAAGCGATGACATACTGTCTGGAAAAATCTTCTGTAGTTTCACATAGAATATGCTCAGGTTTCCACTTTATTTCAATTCTGTGCAATTTATGTAGTTGCTTACTGGCATCTGATTCTGCCAGTATATACTACTGTTACAGCCTGGAGCTGTTCCAAATGACGCAGTGATTATACAACTGAAAAGGTATTGCCAAGTCCTGTGTCCTGCTGGAGAATTGCTATGGGAAGTTGTTCTGCTGGCAGCACCCTTTGTCAGGCTGAATGCCATATAGCCTAGTACCTGCTTGTGACAGAACAGCTTCCTTTCTTCATGTTGATCTTTCTTCAGTCTGTTTGTTCAGCTTGGGTAGTCTGAGGTAGCCTGATCACCGCATTAAAAACTCCCTTCTTATTTGCGTTGCATAAAAATTAGCCTCTTCTGCTTTTGCTGATTCCTCTAATTTCCCTTCTAAGTTTGCTAATATCCCATTCTCAGCATTGCATCAAAAGATTGATCTCAATGCACAAACAGATGTGTAATTATAAGTATTCATACCCCTTTACTCCAAATATTTAATCTCTTTATTGGCAAGGTGTGTATTTGGAGCAGAAGTACCTTAGGAGTTCAGTTACTGCACTGCAAAAAATGCTTTCCAGATCTGAAATGGTTTTATCTGCTGTTTTGTTTTTTCAAACAGATTTGTGAATAACATCCGTGCGTTTTGTAAGAATAATTCATGTTCAAGTTTCTATTACCTGAATCTTTTAAGATGGCTTTTAATACTTACTGTGTTACCTGTATGACCCTTTGCAGTTACTTGTACTGTAATAGAAGTCTGGGTCATGGATTAGGATTGCACTGTTGAAGGATGTGTTCAAACATATGAAGGCTTCTGAGTAATTTAACTCTTACTATTTCTTCAATTTTCAGGATCCTTACCAGGGTACAATAATACTGGCAACTGTGAAGGGAGATGTACATGATATCGGCAAGAACATTGTGGGAGTTGTTCTGGGCTGCAACAACTTCAGGTAAAGAGACGTTAGGTAGCTGGGAACACAACTGTAAAAGGGTCAGTAATTACTGTCTCTCTTTAGCTGCAGCTGTGGTGATAACAGAGCTGGGCATTTCTTGACAATTGTCCTCTGTTCCCCAGGTTGTGATTGGGAGCACAGGTCATAGTAGCTATTACTAAATGGGGAGGCAAGAGGGAGTATTGCATCCTCCTTGAATACTGTTTTCCTAGCAAATTGACATCTGAGGTGATTCTGCAGTTTAACATCAATTGGAATATAGATGAGAACATGAATTTTTGTGTTTGTTTTCTGTCAGATAAATATAATAACGGTGATGTTTCTATAATGTCTGAAGAAATCAGATATGACAATTGCAGTAGGCAATACTGTATGTGGTTTGTGTTGTAGTCTTATAAGATTCAAATGAATCTTGTAGTGTGTTTTTCATGTTGTTTGTTAACTACGAGGTTTTAAAAACTTGCTGAGGTATGTATTCTTAAATAAGAGATGAGATTCTCATTCTGTTTCTGAACTTCAAAAGTTAGAACTTCAAGGAAAGCCAGGTCTTTCATGGCCTGTGTACGTGCGGAAGGGTTGGCAACAGTGTTGGAATGAATGGTTATATTTCCATCAGTGTTCTTTTCAGGGTCTGTCAGACATTGTACAAAACTGAATTGGGTTTGAAACTCTGTCTTACTGTTAATTCCTTTAGTTTAGTTTTGACTTTGGGTTGTCATTTGCTCTAAAAAGAGCCAAAATTATCCCTTTATTTTAAAACACACAGTGTTGAAGTCAGTAGCAGTGCTGTATATATGCAATATAGTCAATTTAATTTCTGTTGATTGGATTTAGATTTTGTTGAGCTTTGTTTAGACTTACTGAAAGGAAGTCATAGTGTTCTCTGTCACCATGAGTATGAGTGAGGCTGAAATCAGCAGTCTGGGGTGATTTACTTCAAAAAGAAAAACCTTGGCAATTGCCAGGGTTAATAGGAATAAAATGCTTACAAGGAAAGTTCACTGCCCTGTTTCATAAAATGTATGCTTCAACAAAGCAAACAAGCTTGCTGTGAATTGTCTTATATTCCTGATATAAGATACGTTGTCCACAAAACATTTTTGTATTATCCAGATACCTTCAGAAATGCTACTGCTGTGGGTAGCCTGGTAGGTGGCTCAGCACCACTCAGCTATTCACTCACTTCCACCTAGCCAACCTCAGTGAGATGGGAAAAGAGGAAAGAAAGAAAGCAAGAAAAATTGTGGGTGGAAAAAGCAAAAAAAAATGGTGGGTGGAGAAAAGTGTTTAATAACTGAAGGAGAAATGGAAGAAGAGAGAAAGAAAAATGATGTAAAGGCAATCCCCTTGTCACCTCTTATGGACAGACTGGTGCCTAGTCAGTTCCTGAGCAAAATCTGGCTAACCCCTGCTAAGCCCCTTACTCTCCTTTTTTATTGCTGAGCTTGACTTCATGTGCCATGGAATATTTCTTTGGTTAGTTTGCCTAGTAGTGTCTATTCACAGTCTGTTCCTTGAGGTGCTAGAGAGTGAAACAGAAAAGGCCTTGATGCTGTGAAAACATTGCTCATCAAGAGTTAAACTTTAATTTGCAGTGTTGTTCTGGCCACAGATCTAAAATACAGCAGCATATCAGCTGCTATGAAGAAAATTAACTAATCTCAGCCAGACTTAGTACAACCACAGAAATTTGTTTTAAAGAAAAAGCTGTTCTTACACTTGAATTTTTTTTACTTTTATGCCATCTGAAACTCTTACGGAAATTTTTACCAGATCTAGAGGTATTTCCTGTATAAAAAATTCCCCAATTTCCCAGTTCCCAAAAGGTCTTAAGAGAAACAGACAAAAATCTTAATCTTAACATCAATTTTTAGGTCAGTTATTTACGGCAAGAGGAATATATTTGCCCCGAAGCAGAAATTTGATTTGTTATTTAAATGATCTTGTGTCATCTCCTTTCTTTCCACAGAGTTATTGATTTAGGAGTCATGACTCCATGTGATAAGATATTAAGAGCTGCTGTTGAGAACAAAGCAGGTATAGAGACTTCGTTAGTACTTCTGAATTGTTTGATTTTTAAATCTCATTTTTTATTCCCGCTTATTGCATTCCTGTACTGTCTATGATTTGATCAGATTATCTTCAGAGGAATCAGAACTTCTGCTTTAACCATATTAATTATTTAGCATTTGGCACTTCTGTGAAACTTAGTCTGAGGAGCTGAAACACTGTATCAAAAGCACAACTCCAAGAGACATGTTGTAGTATTTGTTTTACAGATGGATAAATGGAGCCTTGAAAAGGTCTAACTTCTTGTTGGGTCTTAAAGCATTAAAAGAACTTGGCATTTGGCCTGCCAGATCAGCAACGGTGAAATCAGGAATGAGTTTTTCTAATAAATAATGAACTTTCTGAAACAACTTGCAGTTGCTTTAGAGTAGTCTACTGCATCTTGGAAAAGATGAATTGTGTGAAACATAGGTGGTGAAGTTTGAAAGCACTTGCTGTTTCTAAGAGCAGAACTTAAAATTATTTTGTCTTACTTCCCTCCTCAGTGCTGAACTTCTGAGATTTGGAGCTTGCTAATCAAAAGGGCTGTTTATTTATTGCTGAAACTAGAACAGTAGGTGTTCAGCAGCTGTGAAGACTAAGAAATCTCTTAAACTGGGGATTTGGAATTGCTGTCATTCTTGGAAAGCTTTCACTTCCTAATTGGATCAAACCTTCCTTCTAGACTAGTGACTATCCTGCTTTTTATCTTTTTCTATCTGATGCATGAAGCTATCTGATGTATGAAATAAACTTTTCTGTACTAATTTCTGTGTTTTTCTAGAATGGATTGGCTAAAAGTTTTGTGCATGTGTGTTTGTAAATTTGCAATAGATATAATTGGCCTGTCTGGTCTCATCACCCCATCTTTGGATGAGATGATTTTTGTCGCCAAGGAAATGGAGAGATTGGCAATAAAGATTCCTTTGCTCATTGGAGGAGCAACTACTTCTAAGTAAGATATCTCAGTTGGGAAGATCGGCAACTTATATATGAACAGTGTTAACTAGTGAAAAATAAAATTTTAAGACATTACTTTCCCCCTTTCTCTAATTTTTCTGCAACACACATACTGATATGTATGTGGTATAGTATTAGTATTCACTCTAAGATTGACTCTTATTTCATGTTTCAGAAGTTCTAGATTAGCAAGGTAAAATGTAGTTAGTACAGAAGAAATAACAGACATCTTAAGTGTTTAATTTTTGCAAGTGTATATTATATGTGGAAATACTGTGTTTTCTCTAAAAGTTCTCACACATATGAAAATAACTCTAGTTCTGTTCTTCTAAGGGGTTGAATGATCTATTTTGATTCACCAAAGCATTATAAAAATTCAGGATTTCGAGACTAGAAATGGCTTTGTTGACATCAGGGAGCTATTATCTTTGAGGAAGTTACTGTATTTTCCTGTATCACTGCGTTGAGCTTCCTGTGCTGCCCAAGCAAGCTGGTAGGGGATAAAGCTCCACTGCTTGCCTTGAAGTACTTATCATGTTGATTTTGATGGACTGAGCTGTTAAAATCTTGCTCAGATGTGTTCAAATGGAATAATACAGCTGCTGTGGTTTCCTGAAGATGATGTTGACAGCTCAGTGACACCTAGCATTAGCATTACCACAGATATGTTCTGGGCGTGTATAACAGCCGTGGGTCACGCTTTGCTGACTGGTTTGTGTACAATATACTTGAGGAGGTGACAGCTCAGAAGACTGTAGAGGTCACTTTTTGTGTACCTAAAAGCTGTGAGCAGTGTTGCTTTCTTTATCAGAGCAACACATACTGCATTTGGTATTTTTGATTTAGCATGTCATCTCATAATTTGACAGACAGCGGAGAGTAGGATCACTACCTGCCTTTGTTGTTCCTGCATCTATAATGCAAGGTTCACTGTATCCCTTTTCTCCTTTTCCATATGAACCTCTTCCTATTGCTTTGATACTGAGAGCAAATGTGGAGGGCTTTTTCTTGTTTAAAAAAAAAAAGAAAAAAAAAAAAGAGAGGAAAATCAAGGGAAGGCTTTATTCTAAGTGGAGGTCTTAGGAGCCTTTTCAGATTTTCTCAGTGTTTTCGCCCAGGGCATTGTGGCCTAGTAATTGTCGAATAACCAGCATCAAACAATTCTGCAGAATTTATTCACAGAGAGGCATGCAGCTAACAGGGAAGCAGCACTAGTTTTATCCTTGAATATGGAAATTACTAAAGAATATATATATACTTTTGAGTACTAAAATTGATTTTATTAATATATTTAAATATATACAAATATATACATGTACATATGCCCAGATACAATGCAATGTCTATAAAATATGTGTCCAGTAAATGTACTCTCTATGGAAGATTGGATTCTTAATGTAGATTTAATGTTATTTTGCTAGTCTTAAATGTAACCTTCCATGTGCATTCTAAAGGTTGTGTATATGTCAGTGATTGCTAATGAAGAACCATCTGCATTTTTTTCACTGTAATAAATGGGCATTGTTATTTGGAATAAGGAGATCAAGATTACTTAAAAGAGTGTACAGTGAGGTTACTTTGAAAGAGAGAGAGGCTGAAGTTAGTCTCCAGAATCCACGCAATAGAATTTCTTCATAATTTGCAGTAATGATGATTTTTGCTTTCTTATTATGCTACTTTGGTAAATAGCTGAGAAATAATGCTTATTATTTCTTATTATGCTACTTTGGTGCTGAGAAATAATGGCGACATTCTCATTGCCGTAAAATTTACTTTAAAAAAAATACAAAGGTTAGCATGTAGTGGTTGATACAGTGCCATTTTAGGACCATGTCTTCTTTTGTTTCCTTTGTTTGTTCTATCAAAACAGAAGAGATAACTTTTTTGTAAAAAATAGAGCTGCCAAGATGAAAAATGCGTCTCCTAGAAGCAAATTCAGGGGACGTTGAAAAGTTGTTTACACAGTTGTGTCGCACAGTCATGAGTAAGCCACCATGTCCAAGTGCTTTAAATATTTGACAGAACCTGAAGAAAAAGGGGATCTTACCTTTGTTAGGGAAGATTGCTTCCTGAGCTCTGACTTAAGTTTAATTTTAGAAAAGTTGTTTGATCCTGGCATACAAGAAAGCAAATTATAAGGCCTTTGTTCCTACACTTGCTTGCAGAGTTTTGGTGGGATTCTGAGCAGAGCTCATTCTTGCATCACTAGAAACTGTTAGCAGTGTTGCTTTCTTTATCAGAGCAGCAGAGGTTATAGCAGACCTATTAAATTCTGTATTTTGTGGCTTCAGCAAATAATCTCATAATTTGAAGGCTGTGAAGAATAGGGTCTGTCCTCATTGCACCTGTAGTTACAATGCAAAATTCACTGCATCTTCAAGGTGCAAGTTTGTAATATTTATTGACCACTGGCAGAATTTGTTCGTAAGCTGTATGGAGGACTTGTGCGTCTGATTTTGAGAAATGGAATAATCATCTCTGAATTAGGTTAATGCTAATCCACCCAAAAAATAACATGTGGGAAGAAAAAATGTAAGATGAGCAAGAAGGATTTAAGAAATTGTTAATTCTTGGTAGGCATAGTTTGGAATATTCTTACTGATTTCTGAGACTCAAAATTAATGAGTTGGTGATTTTCATTCAACTGGTGAGACATTGAGGGAATGTGAGTTGGCACATTATTTATGAAGTGTTCTGAGACTCTTTGAAGAAAAGTGTTGATATACCTGTTATTAAAATCTGTGTTTAATGATTCATGGACAGCAGATGGATGAATGAATTTCTTCTTTTGAAGTTCTGGTCTATGCATTAGGTCTGGATTTATTTCACTGGGGATTTTGTCTGCTTTTTTTGTTGATGGGTTTCTTGGGTTTTTGTGGTTTTGTTGTTTTTTTGCTTTAGTTGTGAAATGCTCACTCTCTTTCTTTTTCATTGAAGAACACACACAGCTGTTAAAATTGCCCCACGATATAGCGCACCTGTAGTTCATGTCCTGGATGCATCCAAGAGTGTTGTGGTTGTAAGTTCTAAATTATAGTTTCTTGTCCATGCAAAGATATATGCCCTGTTTTTCTGTTGTCCTTTTCATCCTTTCCTCTAAGGCTTGATGTTGTGGCAGAAAATTAGAAGGGGCACATCAGAGACAAGTTTCTAAATTATACTTGCTTCAGCTGTTTTGTGCTGCCATGTGGTTCTCAACTGGCGTGTGACAGTTATTGTCACTGGGCACTTTTATTTAAATGTCCATTACTCTAGTGAGGGTGACATTCACTGAGTCCTTGACTGTAGTTTTGTAGTGAAGACTGATGAAGTTATATGTGAACTGCTATTCTGGCTAATTTGGATATATTTCTGACATTAGTTAGATAGCAACATTTGTACTGAGAAATGTGTGGCTGGAGTTTTTTTGGGATGGATTCTCTTTCAGAGGAATGGGTGGTCTTAGCTGGCAAATACGTGGTGGTAAAGTGTAGGACAAGCTGTGTGTTGCTTCTGTGGCTATTCAGTCTCTGAAGTTTTGGAGTATTCTCCTCTCAGGTCTTTCCAGAGCTATTGGCTCTGCTAAGGTTACCTGTGTAGTAGGGCAGACATCTCAATAATAATTGTAGTGTAAACATGGCTGGTTGTAATAGTTTGAATGTAGGTTGCAGATTATTGGTAAGGCTTAGTTTAGTGTTGCCAAGAGAGTCCAAAAGACAGGTTGCCTAGTCTGAAATTCGTATTCTGTCCTTACCGTAGTGTGTTACACAATGTACTTAGTGCTTTTTCCTTCCTGTTCTTTTCAGTGCTCCCAGCTCTTAGACGACAGCATAAAGGATGATTTCTTTGAAGAAATATTAGAGGAATATGAAGAAATTAGACAAGAACACTACGAGTCTCTCAAGGTACAAATGTAATTGTTTATCTTCTTGTTTGAAGTGGTTGGCACTAGCTGTTCAGCTATTATGAATAACTTGCTGTTACTCTCGCTGTTCAGCTCTTTGAAGACCTTCAGGTATATTTGTTTTGATTTAAAACTTGCAGTAAAATGGATTGAAAACTTCCAGAAGTGCTTATGAAATCAAATTTTCTAGCCTATAAGGCCTCCTGCATGAGTCTTAACACATGCTTGGCAAAACCTTGATTGTCCTCAATGGGTAATGAGTGGTATCTAGTGGTATCTCCATGGAACTGGCAGTCATCTTAATCAATCTACAGCACACCAGCTTTTGCTGGTACTGAGCCACACTCTGTAGAGAATTTTAAACCACCATGCTTTCCTAGTATCTTGTCTTGTTTAGGCAAGTGATCAGAGCAGTAGGAGAATATCTTTCTCTGCCTGTATTTTAGTGTATTTGGAAGTAAAAAAGGAATTTCTGGTGTAGTTGAGAGGAATCAGAAATCTTGTAGGCCAGTTTCATTAGAATCATACAGTCAAAAATAATGATCTGCTTGTGATGTAATCTTACCTTATACTTGGGAACTGGGAGTTGTTGAGACTGAAATTATCTCTTGTTAGGTTTATCCTGAAGAGTATTTTGAGTAAAACTCTACCATGAAATCCCCAGTTACAGTTTGTGTCTGAAAGGTGGTGTTCTGAAATTAACCTTTTTGTCTATGTAGGAAAGAAGATACTTGTCTCTACAGCAAGCTAGAAGAAAAGGTTTCCATAATAATTGGTTATCAGGACATATACCAGGTTAGCTATATGTTATTGTTTGTGGTTGCTGTGCCTTTATTTTATTTTGTGTGTTTATTTTAGATATATTTTTAATAATATTGTGCTTTAAACTTCAGAATATAGCAGTGGAACAGCTTAAGTAAATTGGTATGTCTCAACAGAGATTTTTTTGGCATTAATTTGAACATTCTGTTTCTGATTTTTTACATCTCATTAAAAAATAAATTAATATTTTATAAAGATAACTGAAAAAAATCTCAATGCAATGAGTTAACAATCATGTAACAGCATATAATCAAAGGAAACACTAACAACGGCTTTTGAAAATAGTATCTGCTTGGCTCATTATATCACACACCTTACCTGTACCATATTTGGGGAACATATGCTGTAACATGGCATTTTTATCAAATTCCTTCTTACACTCTTTCCTACCTTTTCCCCATTAAATTATACTAGAAGTATAAGCAGCATTCAGCTTGCAGCCTGCAGTGACATTAACACTGCTTTCTGTCCTTTCATTTACAAGACTCAACAAGATGCTAATTTTCAGTAACTTATCTTAATACTTAACTTATCTTAATATCTTAACACTTAAAGTGTTACAAAGTATTGAACAGACAAAAAAAGTGAAAAGCTTGTGGCTTTACACAGATACTTGCTTTTTCACTTGTGTGTGTGCATCTAAATGTGTGTGGTGTCTATAAAAAGTTCTTAGAAATTACATAAAAATTTACAGGAATATTCTACAGTGTCATAGTACATGTCTGTGTATACAAAGGAATTGATAAATATGAAAAGCCCATGAAGTATGTTAGGGGCTGGTAAGTTGTGTAGGTTTTTTTGATCTTGTGTCTTGGGCAATATTCAGACCAATTAAATAAATTCCAAAGTCCAGCAGCTAAAAACTGTTGATTTACATGGAAGAACAAAAGCTCTTAATTTTTCTTTTTCAACTTTATATGCCTTTTATGGGTTTTTTTGGTAAATTGTAACTGCGGAGTATGGTGTAACTTGGGAAAATTTTAGAATTTTAGGACAGTTGGTTTGGAAGAGGTCATTTGCAGGATTGAAGGCTGCTGTGCATCAGTTATGCTGCAAATATAAAAGCAATTTTAAATTATTTTCATCATGTCAGATTGTACTTTTGATTCCTACAGTTAAACCAAAATTCATCGGCACAAAAGTCTTTGAAGATTATGACCTGAGGAGGCTGGTAGAGTACATTGACTGGAAGCCCTTCTTTGACGTCTGGCAGCTTAGGGGAAAGTATCCCAACCGGAGTTTCCCTAAGATTTTTAATGATAAAACTGTAGGTGGGTATTGAAATTGCATTTACTTCATGTAACTAATCCTAACAGACCCAATGTGCTGCAGTAAGGTTCTAAATGTTTTGAAATACAGAGGAATATGTATTATATATATTATAAATACCTGCAAAGAATGTCACTGAAATAATTTGTTCAAAGCAACGCTTAGTGAACCAACTGTTGGCATGCGAGGCTGAAAAATAAGTCTGGAAAAGTGCTCAGTCATCTTATTTAGCATTCACCTGTTAAAGCACAGGGAAATATTTCATTAACAACAAATGTCAGCAGAGCACTTAGTGTATCTGTGTTCCTGTTCTGGGCGAAGACGGCAGCTCCTTTTGAAACTATTCAGTAGGCTTTAAATTATGTGATAGAAATGCATGGGTCACACTGAAAGCAATGTTCTGGATCTGGTACACTGTGGTAATGTAGGTGCACACACCAGGTCTCTTGCTCATTTTATTCTGTGTTCTCTGCCTCTACTAGGTGCCGGCTGAATCATTCTGTGCTTTGTTTGATTTTTTTTTCCCCCTAAGATACATGTTGTTACAGCCCTGTGATCACGCTGCAATCTTCCTGTTTGCTGTAGCTGACAGATTGGACAATTATGTGGAAAATGAATCCATCTTCAAACAATTCTTAAACCAATTTAGCCACTTATGAAAACATGTCTTTTCTAAGGCAATTTCTTTTTTTCTTTTGTTTTTAATAGGTGAAGAAGCAAAGAGAGTTTATAACGATGCTCAAGATCTACTAAAAACACTGATTAGTGAAAAGAAATTACAAGCCAGAGGTGTGGTTGGGTTCTGGCCAGCTCGAAGTGTTCAAGATGATATCCACTTGTATGCTGTAGAAGAGGCAGTGGGATCTTCAGAACCAATAGCAAAATTTTATGGATTGAGGCAACAGGTACAGTGACATTTGTTAAGTGACTTTTTTTCCCTGAACTTCAGGAATGTAATAGAAGTACCTTATCAAAATCTGGTCAAAAAGGTGGTTGTAATCTCTCTGCAGCTGTTGTGGTGGCATTTCTTTCAGTAGTAACAAGATCCTGACAGTGATAAGCCAGGTCATTGTATTGTAGTATTTGTAGTATTTTGCATTGTAATAATTGTACAAAATGCTGTGTAGGTTTGATATCTTCAGATATGATGCGCATTTTCTGTCTCAGTTTTAAGATATCCTAAAGCAGTGCGTTGCATAAATTGATCACATGAGTCTTGTGTTGCTAAATTAGAACCCTATTTAAAACCTTAAATTAGTTCTCTAATATCCCTGGATTCTACTTCAGATGAAAAGTTCTGCTTCAATGTGTTAATCTTAAACTCAGTTAAAATTTAAAAAACCTGGGAAACAAAGCTCAGTGGAGATAAGTGTTTCTGATAGCCTTATTTTTTTTGTAAAAGTCACTATATGAAGAGGCTGTTTAGAATTAGCTGGCAGCTAATTTTGATGGAGAGAATCATATTTACTTAGATTTGCATTTAATTTGGTAGATTGAACTTGCAAGATACTCTGCCTCTCCTTTTCCCCTATCTTCTGATTTGACTTCTTTATAGTTCACATATTCAGTCATCAAATGTGGGCAGAAAAAGAATTTAACCACCTACATTTCTGGAGTATAGTACTCTGTGAGCACAGTCATGTGCCAACATTGCAGAACTGTACTAAGAAATACCTGGCTCTTAAGTTTATCTGTTACAATTCCCTGAGTTGGATTTAGTGTGTCTTGACAGTCCATGGCAGATGTTTATATAAAATGCTCTCAACAGGCACACAGGCACAGATGTTTCAGAGACTTATGGCTTAGTTAAACATTTTGATATCCCATGTAAATCAGCTTTACTACTCTTTCTTTTCCCGTCTTTTTCCCAGGATTTTCTCAAGGAAAATATCTGATTTGATGTTGTTCTTATAATGCTGTTTGTTATTGGAATACTGTTATTTTCCTTAGCCTTTTTTTACCTTGTATATCCCGATTATTCAGATTTCTCTCAAAGCTTAAGGTCATGAAATAATCAGTCATACTGTTTTTCTGGACTCCATGTATTATAGCTGCATCTCTTTCAACAAAGCAAAGTAGAAGAGAATAATTGTTTTCTGTTTCTTTTATAAAATGTTCCTTTTAGTACACAGAGTTCTCTCCGTGACATTGACACTAATTAAGGGTGTGATATAAATCTAAAAGTTAGAGATGCATGTAATATTTTCCTCAGCTCTAATAATTTCAAATGAACCTTAAAATTAACATAAATTTCACCTGTGGGGAAAAAGGATATTTCTTTAGTTTTATGGTACTTTCTGTAACCTTGTAGGTTAATAGACAATTTGTTTTTCAGGGATGGGGGTATTTTATTTGCTTTTAAGATGCAGTTTGGAAAGGGTGAAACACATTGCTAAAATATTGTCACAGGATTAACAAAATGAATCTTCAGCTAAGTGATAGCCATTAAATATCTTTCCTCTGTCCATAAGTTGTGTAGATTTACAAGAACTGTGCCACCTCTTAAATAGCAATCATGCTTCCACAATGAATATACTGATATGATTCAAGATTTCTTTTTCGGTGCTCAGGCACCTCTTTCTGTTACCTTTCTTCCATTTTGGAAAAAGATTCGATGAGCAGTGTAATTCTCTATTTCACAGAATCAATTAGATTAGGAAAGACCTCTGAGATTGAGTCCAACCTGTGATTGAACAACTCCATGTCAACTAGACATGGCATGGAGTGCCATGTCCAGTCATTCCTCAAGTACCTCTGGGGATAGTGACTCCACCAGCTCCTTGGGCAGTCTATTCCAGTATCTAATCACACTTTCTGTGAAGAAATTCCTCCAAATGTCCAACCAAAACCTCCCCTAGCACAGCTTAAGACTGTGTTTCTTGTTCTGTTAGTTCTTACCTGGGAGAAGGGGCCAGCCCCCCGCCTCTTTTCAGATAGTTGTAGGGAGCAGTAAGGTCTCCCCTGAGCCTCAGTTTCCCCAGCTCCCTTTAGCCACTTCTCGTAGGATGAGTGCTCCAAAACTGTTACCAGCTTCATTGCCCATCTCTGGGCTTGCTCCAGCACCTCAGTGTTCTTCCTCATTAGGGATCCCAAAACTGAACACAGTATTCAAATGCAGACTGGCTGGTGGCTGGTACAGGGAGAAGAATCACTTCTCTGGTCCTGCTGGCCACACTGTTTCTAGTACAGGCCAAGGTGCCATTGGCCTTTTTGGCCACCTGGGCACCCTGGTGCTTCGTGTTCAGCTGGGTATTGACCTGCACCTCCGGGACCTTTTCCATTGGGGCACTTCACTTTGCATAAATCCACTTGAAATTTGCTTAGAATTCAACTTTCCAGTAGTAATACATACATTTTGTTGTATTTGTGTTTATCAGTAAAAAGTCTGTATCTTGGGTGCTGTTTTGTCTGGATTACTGAGCACACAGTTTGTAGCATAATAAACTAGGAGTATTTATAAATTTATAACTATTCTACAATGGGAGTTGCTGAAGAATTCTTCTGTTTGCACATCACCCATCAGTTTTGTTGACAAATGTGGAATCTGTTACGGGTAGAGATGAAATATTCCTCCTCTTACCCAGTTGTTGGGACAAGAATATTCCTTCCTTTGTAGCAATTTTTTTGCAGTATAAGCTGTTAAATCGTAAGTAGCTGTAAATAGAAGCAAAATGTGTATTCAGTGCTGCATCTCTCTTCTTTGGTGTTTTGTTCTTCAGTGGTCCAAATACCCTCAGAATAAGAGAGGTGATTTTCTTCTAATTTAACTATAGGAAAACTGCCATGGCTCAAAGATTTGTTAGGGGTTTGTCAGAAATGCCCTAAGCCCTTTAGTCTGAAAAATACTGGTCTTTAGCTTAATAGGATACTAATGATGTATTTTAAAATGTTCTGATTTATCACATTGATTTCGTTCCTTTAGGCTGAAAAGGACTCTGCCTGCACAGATCCATACTATTGCCTCTCTGACTTCATAGCACCACTGGATTCTGGCATTTGTGACTACTTAGGCCTGTTTGCTGTAGCTTGCTTTGGTGTAGATGATTTATGCAATGAATTTAGAAAACAGGATGATGAATACAACATCATAATGGTGAAGGCCCTCGGTGATCGGTTGGCAGAGGTATGAGGTTTTAGCATGTGTTTCCTTGCAACTTTCAGCAAACTTAGAGCCTCTTCAATACAATGCAAGTGTGGGGGTAGCTCTAGCTGGAGACTTCAAGCTATAGCAGGGTTTCTGAAATTGTTATTAGTTAAGGGCAACTGGTGCTGATAAAATCACATAAGCTGCAAGAGCAGTTCAGAAAAGCTGTTGCCCACTTTGAGCTAGAGGGAAGGTCCTCTGCTAAAAGGAGCAGGAGCACATGCTTGTCTCAACCTAGCATGGAGGCAAGAATAATGTAGCCTTCCATAAGTAGATTTGGGCAAGACACCCAGATAGTCAAGACCTAATGACCGCAGTGCTATAATGACATGTCTCTACCATAGGTTAATGAATTTTGTCTTTTTGGGTTACTTGTCCACTTTGAAGCAGGACAATCAAAAAACTACTCTCTACCAATAAGAGAAGTAACTGAAATACTTGAATACTTGAAAATAAATGTTTCATGTGAATTTTAATTTTTTCAAATGTCTCACCTATATTAAGAGCTCTCTTAAAAATTAAAATGGGAATGTGAGAAAGCATCTATCATTGTTCATCTTAATCGAACAGCTATTGCATCAGTCTGTACAAAGTGAAAAAAAAAAAAAAATCTTTTCATTCTATTCCAAGGCATTTGCTGAGGAGCTTCATGAAAGAGTTCGAAGGGAATTCTGGGCTTACAGTAGCAGTGAGCAGCTGGATCTCTCTGGCCTACGCAAAATTAAATATGAGGGAATTCGCCCTGCCCCTGGATATCCCAGCCAGCCTGACCATACAGAAAAACTCACCATGTGGAAACTTGCAAACATTGAGGAAACAACAGGTAACTCAGCTTTACTAAGATTCTTAAATTACTTTTTATGTGAAATCAACATTCCAACCAAAGAACAAATTGGGTGTTGCAGAACTAAACTGAAGTGCTTCTGGGAATTGCTGTCTTTCCCTTTTTATTCCCATTTTATTCCCATTTATTCCCATTTATTTTGCCTCATTCAAGGAAGAATTTGCAAAACACTGCCAGTGCTTTTGGTGGAGGAGTAGTGTCCCTAATTAGCAGATTGCATGCAAACAGGGTTCTGCTGCACAGAAAAGATTTCTGGCATCCTTATAATTGCAAGAAGACATTCCAGAAAAAACAGAAAAAAAGCCAATTCAGCAGAGTATTTCCTGATCCACAGGAGCCTTGAGATGGTAATTCTTAAAAAGGGATTAATTCCATTTGTTTTCCTCCGATGTTTTGCATATCAGATGTTTCACTGGTACTTTCACAATTCCAAAAATACCTTTCTTTGCTTCAAAACCTCATTTGCCATAATGTCCAAGTTTTTTCCTTCAAACCTAGAGTTACTTTACAGTAATTGTAGTAAAAGTCTGCAGTATGCTTAAAGCTCTGAGGTTTTCTTAATGGTTAACAAGTGAAAAAAGGGTTTGGTTTTAGCTCATCTGAAAGCTGCTTGGTTTTTTTGAGATTGCTGGAAGCTGCCCAGCATAAAAAAAATGTTTTGAATTTGTGCTTATTCTCAATTCATAGAATAAGAAAATCCTCATTCTCTTTTCCAGGAATTGGTCTTACAGAATCACTAGCAATGATACCTGCCTCTGCAGTTTCTGGCCTCTACTTTTCCAGTCCCAATTCCAAATATTTTGCTGTTGGCAAGATATGTAAAGATCAGGTAACTAACACCATCAATTGTAGTGGTGTTAGAGCATTCAAAATCATCTTATGAGCAGATGTCTCAAAAATTTTGTAAACATTTAAAGCTGGAGTTTGAAAATCTTCATGGCATTTTCTGGTCCCTTTGCAGGTTGAAGATTATGCACTGAGAAAAAATTTGTCTGTGGCGGAGGTGGAGAAGTGGCTGGAACCCATTTTGGGATATGATACTGAGCAACTATGATATTTGTGGGTGAACTTCCTTTTTTTACGGTCCATTTGCCAGAAGGAACAAAAAAGTTCTTCCCACTGGAAACAGCTTTCTTCCATCCACCCCAATAGCTTGTCTGATTGTCTTCAGTTTTTAATCAAGGAACTTAATATTTCAAATCAAATCTGCCCTGTGCCCTTGGCTTGGGACCATGAATGTATTTAGTTTCTCAGTCACAGCAGCATAGTTTTATTTATTTTCTGTTTTTTTCACAAAGACTCTAGTAGAGGAGATAGGTGTAGGGTGAGATGGGGAAACTGCAAAGCTTTCCTGTTCTCTGGAAGATTTTGAAATCGGGGCAAGAATTTCTCTCTCATGGCTGTGGATATGCATAGAACAGAATTTGACATTTGTTATTTTAGTGTGTTTTGGCAAGTCCAGGGACAGAAATACAATGCGATTTTTCTGCGAAATCACAAAATATTTTATACTGAGTGATCAAGAACAACTGAAGGATAACAGATCTCCTTTTTAAAAATCATCTGCTCAGTGTTTAGTCTTGTGCTTGGGAACACACATTGTTCTCAATGGCAGAACTATCAGAATAATACAATCTTCTAGAATCGTATCAGAGATCTGGTTTCACAGACTATTGTGAAATGGGATGACAGAGCCCAGGGAGTTGTCTGCTTTGTGCTTCTTCTTCCTTTCAGCAAGTCACAGTCTGCCTATTCTGTATAAAGGGTATTGGCACTTCATACCTTACAGTTAATGTTGTCAAGCTAATTAGTAAATAAACAATCATTTGTACATGAAAATTATGAGAGCAGCATATTTTCTGTTACAGACAGCCAGAAAGGTTGGAGCTGACTTTTACAAACCTTTTAACCTTCTAGAAAACTGGATTTTAAAAGCAAATAGTACTGTCATATATAACAGTTCATATTGTAGACCTATTCTTCAGATTTAACTGTGTGCTAATTGTTCATAGCTTCAATAATTTCTGAAAAGTACCTCAAGTATTATTTAAATGCTAATTTAGTAAAATACTATGACGGAACCTCCTCATTTTTTTGGTCTCTAATTGTAAACAAGAGACCAATATTGTAAGGAAGATGTTCTTTTAATAGTATATTGCAATCTATTAATAGCTACGTAATTTTTGTAATGTCTTCATCTGGCTTTATGCTAAAAGAATCATCTGTATCAACAGTTTAATAAAGATTATGTTATCCTATTAGAATCCTTTAAATGGCAACAATAAAATGTGTGCTATAATCTGAACAGATAATGTCAAAATTACTATGTGCTTGTACCATGAACCTGAAAATATAGAAGCTGCTATGGGGTTTTTAAAGTAGTTGCCTGAGTGTATTCTTAACTGAATCTTTTAGAATGGCTCATCCTTTAATGACTTACAAAAATAATTTCGAAATGGATCTCCCCTCCCCCTGCCTCCCTTCATGTCAAGGGACTTGTGACATGTCCTTGCTGAGCGGCTGATTTTTGTAGTGGGAATGGTTTCTCAGTAGGACACTAACTTAGACTGCCAAAAATACAGTAAGATGTTCTTAATATAAAAAATGATTTGTTCCTAAAATTTGTAGCATGTGAAAATTGAAATCCTCTCTGCTTTGTTTTTGGTGATTGCACTTCTGCTGATCAGTTTAATGCTTGGAATCTCTCCCCTCCTCTCCGGCATTCTTCCATATTCTTACTTTTGGAAGCAGAGTGCCTTATTTGTCTGGAAATTTGATTATGTGAATGGGGTCAAAGTTTGACTTGCTCAGCTTGGTTTGTTGATTGATTTTTTTTTTTCCTGAAATCAGTGGCAGCCAGTTCAGTGAGTACAGCTGACAGCAGGAGGTCCCTGTAACAGTGATGGTATTACCTGGTGTACAAGCAGAGGGTTTCAAATGGTGTGCAATTACTTTAGCCCTTCACACATGTCATCACACACTGTGAAAATCTTCATGTTTGCCTGCAAAATTTGTCATTGGGAGAATCTGGAATAATTACTCCTTATTATTATGTAAATTTTTTATCAAGGACAATTCCTTTAAAGCTTTGTTATTGTAAATTGTTTGTTGACATTTTGGGTAAGACAAATTTTCATTCTTGTCTCCAGAACTAAGGTAAATTGTGAAGCAAAAGACTCTCATAATTGTACCAGGTAATGCTATTTTACTAAAAGACTGACAAGTTTAGAATGCATAAAATATTTTTTGCAGTGCTTTTCTAAATACTGCTAACAAATGTTCTAGATATAAGAGATGATGGAAAACTTAGAATGCCTTGTAAACAACTCTGGTTTAGTTCTTGTGAGTAATTTACTTTGGATACTGATTTTTTTCTTGTAAGTCACGCTAGCAGCCTGGAGATTTAAGTTTTGAGGCACATGTATTTTATGACTGTCAGGAGGGAATACTAACCTTAAACCTGCCCCTTCATTACCAGGTCTGTTTCAGTGCTGCTGTTGCTCCTGGGAAGAATCTAGTGCAGTTTTTGTCATGAGGGGTTGTTATCAAGGTCAGGTAACTTATTTAAAAAAACCCCTAAAACTCGCCTTTTCTTTTTTTTCTGCAAGGATTTCTGCATTTTTGTGAATCTTCTGCTTTCTTGTTCAACAATGTGAAAGTTGAACACCCTTTCAGTTAATTTTGGCTTCTTAAAATATTAGTCATGTCCAGAAAATAAGGGGAATTACTAATAATATTATCATAAAATAATTAATAATATGATTAATAAATAAAATGAGAGGACTTTGAGGGCCTTGCCTTTTCCAAAAGGATTTGTTTACTAGTAACTGTGACTGGGCTTCATTAATTTCCCTTTTTAAATCTCTGTCTGGTTTACCTGAGTGTCCCTTGAAAAAGTGGATTCAGTGTCTTAAAATGAAGAGCAAGAAAAGAAATCAGTGGATTAATTAGTTCAGGAGGGTGATTTCCTTACAGAAACAGTAGCACATGTTCTCAGTCACTGGAGAAATGGATTCCTGTGCCCTCAATTTATCATGGCCTTATCACAGCAAAACCTGTTCAGCCCTGCTACAAAGTTCTTTCATTTGATTGTCAGGCTTCTGTAGGTGCCAGTTTTCAAATGAAGATGCACTGTGAACAGAATGCAAACACGTCCACCCTGCTTTCACACAGCATTTGTAAACTGTCCAGCTAAAGGCAGAACTGAAAAACCAGTGGAGTTAGCCCCCATGTTTGTTCTAATAATACCACCATGGCTGAATATTGCGAGTTTCTGACCATGCCACGTGCCTGAATATAAATAGCAGTGCAAAGGAGACCTCAGCTGAGATTACCAAACTTGGTGTTTTGGGTTTGTGATTCAGCTTCAGCCAGGATGGCAAAAGCAAGCTAGTGATCATCCTTGCTGGCCTGAAGCTGCCGTGACAACTGCAGGATGAAAGGCCTCCTTTTCTTCCTTGCTGCCCTAAGGCACCAGTATGTGCTGTGCCTGCAGCTCCTGATCAGGCAAAGGAGTGTGATCCCAGGCCAGGGTGGGTGGTTTCTGCCATTCCTTCCTATAGAAAGAGCACAAAGTACATGGGGGGAGTGTGGAAACTCAGACGGACACCATATTAGTTCTTATCTCATGGTCTTTTCTATCCCATTTTCCTGTCAAATTGGCCTCCTCTTCCTCCTTTTCCCTCCAGCACTCCTCCTCCTAGCTGCTTCTCAGGGTTCTCTGAAGGTTTTGCCAAAATGAAACTGTAGAAGTCCTTTAAAAAAGTTTCTTTTATATCTGAACAAGTTACTGTTCCAGAAAGAGAAGATTTTTCACCTGGCAAGCATAAATGGTGCTCATAGCTCTGCCTGTAGGAGCCTTATACTGTGCATATGTCAGTCATTCCTAAAAACCTAAGGAGAAGGCCACACAATGCTTTAAACTATCTCCTGTGTTTTAACTGCATCTTTAGTTAGATGGTGGTTTTCATCTAGATACCAAAACCAGGATGTGCATTAATTGCTTCCTTTGTCAAGTGCGCTGTTTTAAGCCCACAAATAATAATAAGCTGATAGTAAAATAAATAAAACTAATGTAATTTTCAACTGAAGCATTTTAATGGTATGAGCTACTACGAAGAAGTAAAGAATTTTTCTGTGCCTTGCTGTTATAACAAATGCTTTTAAAATTCTTTAGGTAGCTGATGACTTAAATATTTTATGAAGCGAAATTTATCGTGAGTACAAATTTAAAAGGCTTTATCACTGCTTTCTAGAAATAGCTGATAAAAATGATTTAGGAGACTGGAAAGTTTGCTGCACTACCTGCAGAAAATTCTATGCATGTACTACATGTAACAAAAGAAGTTAGAGTAGTGTGGGATTCACAGAGGGTAACTTAATTGCAGAAGAACAGGCAGTTCTTCAGGGAGGAGCTGAAAGATTAAGTGTTATGGCAAACATAACTCTCTTAAAACCCAGATATTCACAATATTAATAATTGCAGTAAATGAAAATAAAAATGTTTCCCTTATGTATACATCAAAGTATAGGAAATGCAATTTGAGAATAATTTTTAAGGGACTTTCATAAATCTAATCCATACTTGGGATTGATGAGTTGTATTCGCACGTTTTGAAGTGGGAGAAGAGGAGGAAATAATTTTTAGGCCGTGAATTTGTTCTAGGGTTAAGTTAGAAGCCCCTGGAAAAAAAAAAGGGTAGCCCATGTCACAACACCCTCTCCCCATTTTGAAGTTGTTGGATTTATTACTTACATGATTGTTTCTGAAAGGATTTTCAGTGACACTGGCTTCCCTGACTCTGGAAAAATATTGTGAGAAATGAAAATAGAATAGCCAGTTTTTCCCATAGTTTTCAAAAATTAAAACTCTGCATCAGGTCTGTATCTGCACATAGGTGTCAGTGCAGTTTTGACCCAATAATTCCTTAAGTCTAGCAGATAAAATAGCTCTGGGTGTGTAGGTGAAAATAGCTCTAGGTGTGTAGGTGTAATGGATTTCTTTTCCTTACTCAAGGTGTTGAAAAGATCGATTTTTCCTCTCTATGAGAGTGCAGCTTTTATGGGATGTTTTATTCTTTCTTTACTTTATATACTTGGTCTGTACTTGTTTCCCCTTCTCCAGCTTCACAATACAGGTGTGGAGATGTGACTGAGAGTTCTCTAATTGCCTGTGAGTGTCATATGTTTGTGGTTGTTAACTAAAAATACATATTATTTCAGGTTTTGTTGAATTTCATCAAGGTTCTTGCCAAATAGCTTCTTCCCAGGAAGTGGACAACTTTATTCCTTTTAATCCAGCCATCAGTTGGAAATCTAGGTTGAGGTTCAGAAGCGGAGTGTAAATATGAGGTCTGAAAAAGATGTCAGTTCTCTGTGGTTGGTGGACTCCTTCTGTACTTCTGTTGCTGCTGTGACCTTGTGAGAAGGAATGTGTTTGTGACTCTCTGCCGATTAGTGTGGCGGTGGGACGGTGAGTCAGGGAGATAAAGCGCTGCCCAAAGGACTTATTTAGCTGTTCTTTGCAGGTGCATGGGTACAACGTGTGCTCCTGCCTGCCTGGTCAGGGCGTGTTTTCAACTGCAGTCTCAAGCTTGTCTGTACTCAGCTGCTTTTATTTCAGGAAGCTGCTGCTCATGAGGTCTCCTGCTAAGCACTGCACGAGGCCCTCTTTGCATAATCGGTCATTTGTAATGGATGGCTTCACAGTAATTATCTGCTGGTACAGTTTTGGCCTTGTTTAATTTTTCTGTAACCAAATAGATGGCTTTCTTCAGAATACTGATGCAGAGAAAATAAACACATTGTTTCTCTAAGGCCCATAAGATCAGATTTTACTATCAACACTTGACCTAGCAGCTTTATTCATGTGGTCAAGGATTTGCTACTTACGAAAGCATGACCTTGTTTGTGCTTTATTTAGGAAATAAATGTAAGCACTTGGGTTTATTGCTTTTACTTTCTTCCAAATATTGTTCTTCACCTCTCAGGGCAGCTAAAGGAATAAAAGTTTTGATTCAGTTGTTATAGTACCAGATATACATATATGGTGAGGCCTACTAAAGCAAGACATTCAAAACTTAACATGATGTAGGAGTGTACAGGGTACTTACCAAATATCATCTTGTCTCTAAAGGTAAGCATAAGCTGAAGATGCTGTAAGACAGGAGTCAAGAGTCAGCTAGGGATACATGAAGATTTTAGACTTTCAGGTGTTGGATCAGCAGTATTCCATTACATATTTTAATGTATTGTATGTATTGTATGCTTTGCCTATTTCCATGTCACTGTCTCCCACAGCTGGAGCCTGCTACTGCATCCTAACTCCTGGTTATTCCAAAAGAAGGGTTTGACATGGGTTTTGTTGAAAATTTTTATGTGCATTTGCAGGATTATTTTTCCAAAAGAGTTGAAAATACCACACTGTAGATAAATGATTCAAATACTTGAACCATAAAATACTTGCTTTTCCTCAAAAAGTCCACAGGTAGTGATACATTTTTTATTACTTAGTGAACAGAACCAAATAGCCTGCATTTCCTCAAAGGGAGTGAATATCAGTATAAGGACTTTTTCTGGTTCTGTTTTACTGTTTTATTCTCAGTTCTTGATCAGCATTATCTTTCTGCTGTCATATTCATTGCTTGAGAGCTGAAGTGAGCTAGAACAGTTCTTAGCAGGTTTTCTAGTGCTGATCCAGCTGCTATTAAAGTGTCTGGAGAAATTGCTATTTCTCTAAAACACCAGTTTGATCAGTCCTAGTGCAGTAATCTGGGAAGAATATTTGGTGTTTGAGTCCTGTCGAAAATACTTGAGGACTAATAGGATGTGCTGTTAAACCTCCTTCAGTGCTCAGCTTCATTGAAATAGATGGCTGAGACTAAGAAAGTAATTTTTACTCACATTCTGAAGCAGTTACCTGAGAGAGAGAAAGTGCTACCCTATCAAGCCAGGAATAAATGAACTTTCCAGTCCAGTGTGATTAATGGTAACTATCCATCTCAGGGATGCTTGAGGGAGATTGCCCAGCCAGCAGTGTGGGCATTGATTCTGTTCTGTACTCTGAGTGATGGAAGGTGTTAGAGTGCCTTGGTTCAGCAGATGATTGACAAATCCTCCAAAAACATTTTTGTGTTCTCAAGCCTGCCTGAAACAAATACTGTTTAATAAGAGTTTGAGCTTCACAGTCTTTGATAGTTGCGATTATATGTTGTGCTGACTTTCTGTATACTGTTGGAGTTTCACTTGGCCATTTTTTCAACAAGAGCTGCCTTTTAGTTAAACTTCCTCTTTAAATATGTTTCACTTTGTGTAATTCTACAAATATCAGAAAAATCACAGTACTGTCACATCTTTCGTGCTGTTCGTGCACACAAATTGCTGAGCAATGGCAAGGCAGCTGCTGCAGTATGGTTATTGCTAATCAATCTGAATAAATTTGAGAATTTTATTGCAGTTTCTCTCCAGAACTGTCAGCATGAAGTATACAAAATCTCTTGCTTTTGTAGCTCAAATGAGGCCTGTAATGATGTGAAATTCTTAATGTTATATAAAAGATCTTATCATGTGGTCTCGATCTGTCAGTAAAGTATGCCTTGATTATAAGTAAACTGAAATAGTTTTTTCATTTCTTTATGGTACTTTTATTGGCCCTATACTTCTGTGGAATTTTTTTTTTAAATTTACCATATTTCTACTCCTGCTGCTTCCAGTCTTGCCACTGGAGTTTTTACTTGGCTTCTAGACCGTTAAAATTCTCTTTCAGTCATGCATATTTGCCAAGTATCTTAGATGTCATACTTAACTGTTTTCATATCTTCTGTGGGAAATGCTACCATTTGCAAAGAGCCCCTGGTTTGCACTCAGCTGTATTGGTGGTGGGAATCTTCCTAAGCCAATTGCCCACAGCACTCAATGAGGAGTCGAGGGTGCTGGAAAATTAGGCAGACGGATTAAGTGTGTGAGCGATGTAAATGTTTATCTCTGTGCAGCTGGGTTACAGGGATATCTTCTTTGCAGAAGGAGTCCTGATATTCCAAAGCTTGTAACTATGAATTCGCTGATTGGTTAGAAAAATAAATGCCTGAACTGTGCTTCTGTTTCTTTCCCAGGTAAGAATCAGTTTATTTTCTACAAAGCTGATAATTACAGGATTTGAGGAAACTAAACATGAGACTGCTGCTAAAGTTAAATATATTTCTTTGCATTAAATTGACTGAAAAGCCCTGATTTAGCTTAAGAAGAAACATGAATGGTTTTGTTTTGTCTCTGAAATAAGTTTTCCATAAAACATTTTCTGGGTGTGGCTGCTTGGCTATTTCCTCTGAAGCAGAAACTGAAGTGCTTCATATATGTATGTCACAAACATGACAAGCTTTTTAGTATCTGTGGTGGAAGATATCTTCACTTGCTGTGAGGAGTACACCTATTGATGGGTTTTGGGAAAAAGTAATTATTTAATCATAGAATCATAGAATATACTGGGTTGGAAGGGACCCATCAGGATCTTTGAGTCCAGCTCCTGACCCTGTGCAGGGCACCCCAAGAATGCCTGAGAGCATTGTCCACTTCTTGAACTCTCTCAGGCTTGATGCTGTGACAGCTATGACTGAAGGATAGCAGGTACCTGCACAGATTACTGATCAAGGGCTGAAAAATCCCACATTATCAAAAGTGAGATTTTTCCAAAACTGGCATTGAGCTTTTAGGCACTTTATTTAAGTATACTTTTTTTATCATTTGCTAGTTCTACCCAGTGCAGCTGACTGGTCCTCTAGTCATATTCTGCTCTGCTGGAAACAGCCATGTAAGTAGGGAAATGTTTTGGAATAAGAAACTTAATCTCTCACTGGATTTGATTTCATCCTTCATAGCCACAATAGACACTTTCTGGGTTCAGTTCTGCACAGTATGGTGGAGAGTTCTGATACGTTTTTAACTAATTTTTTGAAGACTGCAGTCATTAGGGCCTCTACTTCAACATATTTAAATTATTATGAGTCTTGGATTGAAAAACTCAAACCAACAAAAACAAACAAAGAACCCAACAACAAGCAACTATAGATTTAAATGCTAATCTCCAGTCTAGTCTGTGGTACTTGAGTCCAGCTTTTATTTCCATTAACTGGTACACTCTTCACCTGCACTTAGTTAATATGCATGGAATTGTAATAGTTGTCTTTGCAAGGGAATATTTCAAATAAATCCTTCCTAGGTAATGACGAGCCAGTATTTACCTATATAAAACACCAATACCTATACCGCCTAACATTCCTTAGTACCACTCTGATGGCAGAGGTAAGAACAGGAGTCAGCCTGGTTTTATACCTCAGCACTTCTGTTTTCATTCAATTAAAAAACTGCAAAACAAAGAAAACCCTCAAACAACAAGACTTGTTTCTTCAGCCTGGTGAGTGCAAATTGGTCAGCATTTGCTCTGCAACGCTGCTGCAAGGGGAGATGGGCTGAGCATAGCCTGCAGGATGCATCCTGTTTCTGGTACACTCAGCTTCAGCATGGCCCTACGCCCAAATGTATGCAGGGAGGAGAGCCAAGTGTGCACTTGGAGAATGATGTAGACTCATCCTGTCTGATGGCTAGGGATCAGTGAAATCCAGTTCCCATATGTCACCTCTTGATTTACTGTGAAGCTACTGTGGGAATTTGTCAGCACACAAAGCAGATTGCTTTCTTCTAATAGTTTGTGTGAATTTTATTCTCAGTTCTTGGAATTCTTGACCAGCTGTTGCCACAGAGTGGCTGCAACAGTGCATGAAAGTATTGCCTGTAGAAGCAACTAGTGCAGCACAGTGTGGAAGATACCACTGCTTATAGGACTGTGGAACTGACAACTGTGACAGAGCACTTGAGATATGACTTAGCAGCCTGTAATTTGCACTCCAGTTTGAGCCCCAGGATGGTTTTTAAAAACCAATGGATATGACTCCTTAATGAAAAACTGTAGATAATGTAGTCCCTGTAATCTTTTGATCCTTCTGTCAGAACGCAAGGATTAGCTGAACTCCAATTTATGATATAAACCTGATCCATCTTAGAATGTAACCAGTCTGACTTTAAAATACCTTCTGTGGTAGAGAGCAACCATGCTGCCTTTTCCCAGTAAAATGAAATGCTGCTTAATACAGTTACCCAATTACTCTGTAGAACCAAATATATTGTACTAAATGTTATGCTTTATTAGCCAGCAAAATTCTTATTGATCCCAAAATCTGAAATCTGTACATACCTTTTTTTAATTCTAGAATGCATGGGCAGTGGATGTTAGTTTTTTATTAGACAAAAAACATTGCTGAGCTTGTTATTTTTTCAAAGGTACAATAATTTTAAATAACTTTTTGCTGGAAAAAAATTAGGTATAAGCATAAAATATTTCATTCTTTCAGAGAGATAACTGGACAGTATATATGTAAGCAGATGAGGTAAGGACTGAATGCACAGATTGGATTTTGTTCCATAAATATGTATTTAGCAGGTGTGTGCCATCCTACAAGCACAGCCTTATGCACCATAAAGGAGAGCTGGAGGAGCACAGTGCAGTTAATCATCAATGCTTGTGTGGATCAGCATGAATGGTCTTTAGAAAGAGTGAGAATTCTATATTCAGCTTGAGAGTTTACAGCTTTTATAGAATATGCCTTCTGAGCAAAGCTAAGCACAGTTCTTCACGTGCTTTGTGCGCAATTGTATTCTTCATTGCATGTGAAATAGAGAATACCAACATCTTCTGCCACAGAAAAGTTAAGTGGAGTGATTAATTTTTCTACTAGAGTGGGAATTTAGTCTTACAACTTCTGATTATGTAAAGGATCCAAGTGCCGTATAGGAATGGGTAATTACCAAGAGACACTGTTTGCATGGGAAGAACATTATGAACTTTTAATCAAGGTTCTTACTGAGGAATTCTTAGCATCCATCAACCAAATAGATTTGCTTTGTGCTGACAGCAACTGTATGTTTTTTCTTTCATCATTCTTGATGTTGCAATAAGTATTACAAATTTATAGGAAGCACTCTGTTATTAGGTACACGTTTGAGAAGCTGCTGGGCATCAGCACATCAGAGGGTTAGCAATAAAATAAATGCATGTACCATGCATGTGGAAGCCAGATAAACAGTTTGAACCTCTTCCTAGCTGACGAGAAATAAGAGTTTTGAGATATCCATAGACAAAATGAGAAGCATCTTGCCAGCATGCTTTCACAGATATCCTTTGGTGTTATCTGTACCCCTTTATATTATTTTAGTAGTTCAGAGAAATGCAATTTGAGTTCCTTTGTTTCCAAACCTTCTGGTTTTGCATATTTTAATTCCCATACATGTCATTACCGTAGTAGTTTAGTAGGTTCTTTGCACACAGTTTAAAATCAGTTATATTTTCTCTTTCTCAAAACTGGGCATATACATGTCTCCTGCAACACCATGACTTATAATGGAATTCTGTGAAAGATTGACCTGAAGTTTTATTCTTGAGTAGTGAAGACAAACTCCTGGGAGTTTCAACATTACTTGATTTACTTCTAAAACCTAATACGGTACTGAGTTGGATAAGACTGTGTTCAGATTTATGTTCTTTTTTGACTACTTCTACTCCCATTTTTCTGATTTTCACTGCATTGTAGTAATCCTGTAGAAAGCACTGGAGTTGTCAGCAAGGTCTCTCCTCTGGAACCACAGCTCTTGAGGCTTCTCTGCACAGTTGCCTCAAGAATTTTGCCTTTCTTTATTGTTTCCTCCTTGAAAAGGGATGTGCTCAGTGCAGAATTAATGATGACATTAAGGAGTGAGATGCTCTCGTGTGAGGTGATGTGAGGCTTGCCAAATGCCTATTTAGACTGCACTAATGCACAGTGGGCTGTTTGAAGTGGAAGTCTGCCAGTGACCTGCTGGTGGTGTTCGTGCCTGGGAGCTGGTGCTGTCATTGCCTGGCCCTGTCCCCAGCCTCTATACTCATCCCTGCTGGCTCCAGTGCTCCTGGCTGCAGGAAGGTGCCTCAGCCTCCTTAGTGGCTGCAACTCTGACCCTCTCCCCATGCTGCCTGGGAAGCCAAAGCACCTAAATAACACAGTCTTGTTTCACTATCCAGCTGCTTACTGTGAATGTCCAAGAGAGATGCAGAGGGAAAGATGAGTGGGGTGTGAGGACTACTTTTCTTTTGTAGGAGTGAGTGTCACCTTAAATACATGTTAATGCATAGCTCAGGGAGTTTGCTGAATGGCAGCCCTGACTCCACAGCAATTAAGGTTAGAAATGTGGGAGAAAGGGCAAAAGAAGCCATCATGTTTTAAGCTGGAAGGTATAATGCTACTGACAGGACACCTGCCAGTGTTCATGTTTGTGGTTTGCTGGTAGAGTTTAAAATATTCTGAAGTGCTTACTTGAAAAGTGTGGTAATGAAATCTGGCTGAAAAGTCCACTTTTCTTTAACTAAAAGGGTAATTGACATAGATTCTTATTGCTCAAGTTTGTTTATTAGTATTGAACCACTGACATCCAAGGACCATGTTTCAAGTTATGGCATTACTATGAACTAAAAAGCAAAGTAAAAATACCCATGCAGGGCTATAAATTATAGCAGCAAGAAATACTGTGCAAATAAATATTTTGGACTGTCAAAACTTTGCTGCATTGTACTTATGCTAAGCACTGAAAATGAAAACCTTCAGAATCTCTGAAGTATTTCAAGAAGAAAATGTAGAAACAAAAGTCTTTACAGTTTTGCAAAAGACTTCTTGATAAGATCTAAAATGAAGTCCTGCCCAAATGTGGTCATGGAGGAGTGCAGGAGCACAGTGGTTTTTACAAGAGCCAAAATGTTAGCAGCAGCCATATTTCAATGGGGACAGCTACATCCTTGCCACATTCAGCACATTACTTTGTAACCCTTGTCTTAAATAGCTGTATCGTGCTTTTGTGAATTAGCAAACACCAGCTGTGGAGGGCTCTGCTTTGCCCAACAGCACAATAAAATTGCTCTGTATGGCACGAAGTAGCTTTGCCAAGACCAGTGCTGCTTTCCTGGTACAACTGTGGCTGCAGTCAGGGGTTTGTCTCCCAGGTGTCAAGGAGGAATCTACCTCCTCCTCCCCATCTTGCAGAACCACGCTGGCAGGAGCCTATAGACCAAACAGGAAGACAGATCTTTATTTTTTTACACTCTGGTAGCTACCTGATCAACAAGTCACCAAGTCCTGACATACCAAGAATTTTCTAACACAACTAATTTACTGAAAGATATCAGTCTTTTTATCTGCAATTACACTGCAAGTCACATAGTGAAATCTCTGTTGTGCTATAGAGAAGTGACATAATGTGATCAAAATCTGAAACTTGTAACTGGGATGGGACATTGTGGTGGCTCTGTCAACAATTTTAGGCAAAAACTTGTCCCTTTTTTTCCTTATTTTATCTTAATTGTACTTATTTTTGTCTAGACTAAAGGACTACTACCACAAAAATATCTCTCTGCTCACTTACCAAAGGGCAATCCAAAACTCCCAGGCATGGAGACAAACCACAAGAGTTTAAGATGCAGAATAACTTTCTAGAAACAATTGGAAGGAACTCTAGACTGTTCTTTGGAGCATAGTAGAAAGCCAGTCGTTTCACAGTGCTTCCCTGACCCTCTCCCCAACAGCAGCAAAGGGAGAAAGGCACAAATGGCACATAAATCAAAGGGCAAAATAACTAAATCTCTTGTGCAAGTCCAGGTCACTAACATTTTAATTTATTCATTGGAAAAAAAAAAGTGTCCTTTTGGCATATGGCAAATAAGGTCCATGAAGCTGATTTACTGTGTGGGAAGGAAGGAGATTCTTCAAGGAGGAGACAGAGGTTAAATGAACAGGGAGGGCCATCTCGAGCTTAAATTTTCCTGGACAGTGGAGAATGTGTGGGCTACTGCTAGGGGAGTCCCTTCCCCAGGCAGCATCTGCTGCTCTTGCAGATACTTTTGAGGGCTGGAAGGATGATTCTCAGTGGGTTTGTGTCCTTACTCCATGGGTCATGCAAGGAGCAGGGCTCCCTCCTTGTCATACACAGAGACACTTGGGAGATACAGAGGAGGACAGGCTGAGGCAGGCTCAGGGAAGAGAGGGGACAGGGGACCTGTATCTAGACTGACCCCCATGCCCTACACCCCATCACCCTACTCCCCTCCAGGGGCTGCCTGAAGTGTGGACAATCTCCTTTTAGGGATTTCCTCAGCACAGAAATGAACCAAGGGAAGACTGTGGGGCTGAAATTGGAATATAGGCAGAGCCTAGAGTGGGGCTCTACAACTGCTCACAGGTCCACTGCTGAAAGTGCAGCCCAGCAAAACAGATCCCCTGTAAAACATTAGTCCTTGGTCCTAAATTCTATCATCCCCTTTCCTATATTTTCACCTTCTTCACGCTGCCGTCTGGTTTGGGCTCTTTCTCCTCCAGCCTGAAGCTTCCCCTCATAGGTCACCATGTGCTGCTGGCAGAGCTGAGAGCTGGGAGAAGAGTGGTTTTACAGCACAGTGACGTTATCCCAGACATTCTCCATTCCCCTGGAACTGTGTGTGTTAGGAAAAAATAGGTAAGTGCAGGCCCCTTGCTTTGATGGCCCCTAAGCCTACTGCAGCACCTGGACCTTGTATTATCCTGAGAGATGAAGTTTCCTTGGGCTCCCAGGTGGCCACGTAAGGCAAAAACCACAGAGCACTTTCTGGCAGATCCGTGCGGTTTGCACAGGTTTCTGCTGAATTAAACTCTGCCAGTGCATGAGAGAAGCCTGCTGGGAGAGTGTTTGCTGTCTGCTTCAAATGGCAAAAGGCTGCCTTGGCTGTGGGTGGCAGTGTGTGCTATCCTGAGCACAGGGCAGTCACACTGCCTATGGGCACCCAATTTAGGAATGTAGCTGTGAGCTGTGCTCAGTTCCCTGCATGGGTTATGGAAAGAAAGATACTTATTTGGAGATGGATTCAGAACAGCAGCTGAACTGCTCTTCCAAAGCTGTAAGCAGATAATTGTTATAAAAGGTCTACACAACATTAACTGGTCTGGTGAAAGACTCATTTGCTCTCCTGTACACACAGCTTAAGGTCTGTGTTTCTTTACAGCTACTTCAGTCTGTTTTGGATCTTCTAGTAGACTGTAGCATATGGAATGGAAAATTAAAACTTTTGATTTATGTGTTGCTGCTTTCCTACTTTGGCAACAGTAGAATACTTATAAATATGAGATGACAACAAATATTTAGTTATACAAGTAACTGAGATGGTTACATCTGAGAGCAGAGGGAATGGATAATTCATCACTCTAATAGTTTCTATGTGTTGGAAGGGGCTCTGTGGGTTTGTAGATGAGAAGTAAATTGAGAAGCATTCCCAGCCCCCAAGCTGCAAAGACCAGATAAAAACTGAGCTGCTGCAAAACAAGTTTACATGAGCATTGCAAGCCTGATGGACACACTAAGAGTTAGCAAAACAGCAAGTGCAGTAAGAACAGACAAATCTGTGCATGAAAAATCTTGTTAATACACACATCCTCTTACCTAAACTTTCTGTGTCGCTAGTTTTTCACCGTTTTCTTTTCCTCTGAAGTTTTAGGGAGTGTTCTAAGTTTTGATGATCTGTGCAATATCTGTATTATCTTGGAACTTGTCCAAAAGGTCAGGGGGCACTGCACTCTTGATGATCAACTTTGGGGGAAAAAAAAAAAAAAGCAGAGCAAGAGTTTCAAGGTTTTTAAGCTCAGAAGACTATTAAAATCATCAGTTACTCTAATCTCTTTTACAGAAGATTAGAGGACCTTATCAGTTAATTCTGCATAATACTTTTACCTCAGATTTAAATAGCATCTTTCTTAGAAAGCCAGATAGGCTGTTGAATTAAAATATCTGTCTTTAGCTGGTGCTTGATTTTATGTCAGAAATACCTGTTATCTATAGATAGTATAATTCTTCTCATGTGCTTACAGACAATGACATGGGAAAATCTCTGGCGACTGTTTTCCCCTCCCAAATTTTGCAATTCCATCCTTTAATATATTCTTGCTGAGTTGTGCTCTGTTAGAAGGCAAGATCAGGGAAAACACTAAAGGCATTTTTTGTTAGCTTTCTCAGTCATCAGAATCTGTTCGTGGTCACTCTGAGATCTCTGAATAATATTTATAGATATAAGAGGAGAAACTCTTAGATTCATAGAGTTATGAGGAGGCTTCACTGAAGGCTACTAGGAGGCAAAACTTAATATGCTAAAGTCAGCTTTTGAGAAGTAAAGCAATGAGATTTTTCCTTAAGAATTTAGATTTCCAGGGGCTTCCCACTATGCAGTTATTCATCAGTAGCTGGAAAGTCAAAGACAGTGCCTAAAAACCAAACAAATCAAGTTCTGTCTTGGTGAGCGAATGGCTGTAATTGTGTTGTCTTTAACAAATTTTGAAGACTAGGCATCTTTAGTGTTCGAGTCTGTCTCTACAGTACTATGTATTTAAACTGGCTAACAGTAAATCAAACACATCACTTTGGCCAGTTATTAGCAAAAAAAAATTATTGTAAAAGTCAAAGCATGATAGGCTAAAGTGCTAAATATTCTGCCTGGGAAACTTGGCATTCTTCTTCTCATATAGCCCTTGAAGTTTAGGAAAATTACTCTGAAGGCTAACTAGACAGGATTTAAAATCAAAGTTGGATATATAGCCAGCCACCTTCTCAATTTCAGGCAACATGGTTCTTGCTTCAGTATGCAGCAAGTTACTATTTTTAATCAAAGTTACCTCTAGTATAATTTTGAAAGAAGTCACCAAAAAAAAACCTGTTCAACTAGGTGCAATTCTTATTATAAATGGAGTATAACAATCAGTTTTTTTAGCATCTGGTGATATATATATGTGTACCAGTGACAATTCAGAAACAAAACTAAAGGTGATAAAAGCTAAAAATCAATGACCTTTGCAGGTAGAATTAAATCTTGGATAATTAATAAATATTTCTATCGAATGGGAGAACAAAACAGACAATGTGAAACAGCAATTGTTATAAAAGTACTAACAATATGTAAGCAAAAATTGTACATGGTTAAATGAAGCTTCAGAGTGACAATGCTAGAAAGTACCTTTTGAAAATGGAAAGGAACACTTTGATAGTCCCTTTACCTAGATAGAATCACTGAGATAGGGGACTATTAATAAGTCCAAATAGGAAAGAAACAGGACAGTCAAACATCTTAATCACAACAGTCATTTAAATAGGCTCAGGCTGTAATTCCATTTGGGCTGTTAATTGCATATCCACCTGATATCCAGCTCTGAAATTAGGTCTTTGTGTTCTTGTTAAATTGGTTATTTAAATACTGAATATTACTGAAGGAAGTAAGTCTGCTTTGCATTGAAAGGTTTCCTTTAACAGGACTAATTTTTCTTCCATTAAAGCAAAAGAAAAGAGTTCATCTCCTTAGAGATTAAAATTTTCTGTCAGTCTTCATCCATTCTTAGGCTACAAACAAAAACTCTTATCATTCACCTAATTCCAGGGAGCTCTTAAAAAGAAAGGATCTCTTTATTTCCTGCAGCTTTTTCTCAGTGTACTGCTTTGACTCAGGTGACTGTGAAGGGCAGTGTAGAACTATGTTTGATTTTTTTTCATGTTGCTTAAATTTTATCAGAAATTCAAGTGTTTGTGCAAGCCTCACTGTTACACAGGATGTGCTTATCTGGGTTCCAGCAACTTTGTAAAGTTTGTCAGAGGTCTAGATAGCATTAGTGTATTTATTGTGATTCTTTTCTGTTTCTTTCTGTTATAGGTTCAACATGGAATAACATATTTTCTTTTACCAAAAGTTAGCAAATTGCATGTGAACATGAGAAGAAGGCAAACGCTACTTGAGACAAACACAGAAGTAGTCACGGATAAGGAGATAATTTAACAGATGATAATTTTCCACGTCTGCATTTCTTAAAATATTTCAAGAAGCTTGTCATCTGCCATCTTCTCTACAGTATTTGTATACTAAAAGATGTTTACTGGACTCCTTTCCTCTTGGCAGTTTTAGTTTGAAAACATAGCTGCAGCATGAGAGATTAACTGTTTCAGTGTCTCTATTGTTTAGAAAAATAGAGTCGGGTTACACTTGTCCATGTCACTGGCTGTCTTTAGCTTAACACTGTTTCAAGATAGTGTTCAAATTTTTGTCCTAAAAATATCCACTATAGCTGACAACTAAAGGGAATCAAACCTATAAGGTTGTTTTATGTAACACTGAAAGGGAAAGAAAAGACCAGACCGAGGAGGAAACATTCCGTCAGTTGCATAGCAGACATTTAGATCTCAGCTCTTCAGTTTTACATCTACTGCCATCCCTAAATACATGTATGAGTGTCTGGAGAAAATTATCTGTTAGGAGGCACACAAATATACAAGCCTTCTGGTCACCTAAAGGAAATTTTACAGCTCTGTACTTAGCCAGAGCTCTCCCTGGGTGGAGGAGGGCCAGAGAACAGCTTGGAGCTACACTTCAGCCATAACTTTTGGATCTGTGGCTGGGACTATGTAAGCTCCAATGTCTTTAAACTAATATTTAAGAAAAATGGGAAAATCATAGGGGTAAGAAAGCAACAGAATGTATTTGTTGAGCAGAAGCCAGCACATACAGTGTAATGGCCTTTACTTTGAGACAAAATAGTAACCATCTGTACAATGAAACTCATCCTGCAAGCAAAATATGTGTTCAGATCTAAGCTTCTGTGATTTCCTCACCCTTTGAAACCATAAAATCTTCTTTTATGCACTTTTATCTCTCCCACTGTTTTTTTGTCTCTCTGGCCCTACTGCTCCTCCTCTGGCATGTGGTGTACAGCTCCATGGTCAAACAAGTCATGGTTTCATACTTTCCTGCTGCCAAATATCTTTTGCTTCAAAAACCACTCTAAGCATCAGGCTCTACTATTGCTTCCTATGATGCACATGCTAAGAACAATCATTAGAACTTGTTGGGGTGAGATACTTCTTGCTGGCTTGGTTATTAAGCATTGCATATCACCTATATAAGCTGTTTTATGAGTTGATCTTTGGTCAGTAATGCATTGCTGATATCCTCTTGGGTCTCCTGGTCTTCCCCCCATGACAGTGCAATGTTTGAAATTCTCATCTTGTACTGAAAGTCCTGTTTGTTATAATGGGGTTAAGTGTGCTTATGCAGCAGTGTTCTCATGGATGCTCCTCTGCCAGCTGTTTCCCTTATGGCATTAGTCTTCAGTGGCAATGGCTCTGTAACAGTCCTGTGTATCTATGTACTTCCAACTTATACTGAAGGTGTAGTTAAACTACCTGTTATAAAACATTGCAGTCCAAGCTGCACCAGGGGAGATACAGGTTGGATATTAGGAAAAAGTTTTTCATGGAAAGAGTGATAAAGTACTGGAATGGTCTGCCCAGGGAGGTGATGGAGTCACCATCCCTGGATGAGTTTAAAAAAAGACTGGATGTGGCACTTGGTGCCATGGTCTAGTTGAGTTGCTAGGGCATGGGTTGGAGTTGATGATCTTGACAGTCTCTTGTGAATTCTGTGAAGATCTGTATGTTCAGGATGGCATGTGAAAACAAATCCAAGGTGCACTAAATATCCAGGGCTAGAGTTGCTTTCTCTGTGGAAAGGACTTCTATGAAGGCACACTGAGCATTGCCAGGAGTCACAGAGCTGGCAGGTGTGGTGCTCCTGTCAGTGTGGTTCCAAGCAGCCCAGAGCAGCCCCTGTTGCTTCATTTCCCCACAGAGCACAGCCCTTCATCCCACAGATGTAACCTGCTGCTCCATACCTGCTCGTGGCTGTCGCCTTTTCCCCGTCATGGAGTGACTTCTGTTTCACTTTAGAAAATGGGTATTGCAAGCATGTGAAAAGATTTTTTTTTTTTGCTGCTAATGTCACCACAGATGGGAGCACAGCCTCCCTGAGAAATCTACATTGGATGTATTCCACTAAATGTAGTGAGAGAGGGCTTTTTCAGGAGCATGTAGTTTGTGTGATTCATATTCTGATCAAAAAGATGGGACTCATGCATTTATATGGGTTTTTTAAAAGTCAAATGACTTGTCTATTCTTGAAACATGTTCAGTTGCTGGGCCATTGTTTCTGCACATGAATTGATCCTTGTATATTAATTGATCCTTTCAGTTGCATATGAGTCTTGAAAACTTGTTTGCATATCTTTTATTTTGTCACATTAAAAAAGTGCCATTTTTGCAGTCTTATCATAACAAAGCCACCCAGAAGAACAAGAGTTGTAGGAACAGGCCCTGTGTATGAAAAAATATTCTAGTATGCATTCTGAAGAATATTTAGTAATAATATCCTAAATTATGTGTTCTTAAAAAGATTTTTTAGCATACTAAGAAGAATTAATAGCAAAAACATTAATTTCGGATTGCTAACTGGTTTTTAATATTTGCAATACAGTTTCTGTGACATGAAGTACTATCCTGAAGAAATCTAATAGATACAAATAAATCTCAGCAAAATACTAAGGAAGCTGCAACTGGCAAAAATACTGGGATGGCTGAAAATCTTTATTATCTCTAGATCTAATCTTTATTATGTCAAGATTCTGTGGCATCAAGAACAAATCAAAGGCAAATCCAATTGGACTTTAAACTAGTGACTTTTGTATGCTCAAGGGCAAACCTGATAATCTAAGAAAACGGAGAAAAATAGGCTTTTTGTACTTAGAAAAATGCAGTTACTGAATGTTGCAGGCTTTAAGGAAATGATACGATTATCTCGGTTTGTGCTGAAATGTTTCCTTTAGTACAATTCCCATGATTTGCTTCCTTTTGCCATGTCTGATTAAGACCTCTTTCTTCTTTTAAATAATAGGGAGCAGAATATGTAAAATACTCCATTACGTAAAAACAAACCAAAATACATCAGCGACTGATCTTTCTAAAATAAACATCGAAAGTAAATCCAGCATCCTTCCCCCGTCATTGGTTTGTTGGGACTACAAATATTGAAATGAAGGGAAGGACAGATGAGGCTGATGGACAGTTGTCATTTAATCCTGACAGATCTTCTGCCCACCTCCAGTGAGGAGAGACTGAAGGGTGTTATCATCCCCCTGAGTTAAGCTAGCTCCATGACACCAAACAGAATCTATATAATGGACACCAGTTGGGTTTCACCATCACCTCCTATCTCGTTCTCTTTTCTACCCTCCTCTTGTAGGTCTTGTTCTGACCTTTGTGTGTGGGTGTTTTCCTAGGAAGTGTGACTTAGCTGATTAAGGCTGTGGCATGTCTCGTTTGCCTGCTGTGAACCCATGACTGAAAGGGCAGCTAAAAGCAGCATTGTAGTCACCAGACGCTGCTTGGAGTTTGCCAGGTTTTGGAGTGGCTGATAAGACCATGTGCTGGGACTGTCTTTTTCCAAATGCAAGTGAGTTGAAATAGAAGGAATTTTTCCTTTCTAATTCCCATGCTTTGCTCCCTCCCCACTTTGCTGTGTGGGTCTGGTTTGCTACAAGGAAGCAGTAGTGATTTAGTAGTCCTCATTCCAACTAACTGTAACTTTGGTGCTCTCTTTCACAGAAAGTAAAATTTTCCCTTATGAAAACCTAAAGACTGTAGGGAAAGGCAATGGAAACTCCTTTACTTTTCTGCTTATTTTGTTATTGTAAACACTTTTATTGTGTTGTGTTTTTTTTTTTTTTTTTTTCTTCTAGTTAAGAAAAGTCAAAGCATTTTAATTTTCACTGTGAAACCAACTGGATAGTATGAAACTCTTAAACCAGATGTATTGGCTGTCATTTTTAAATAAAGACTTTTGTCCCTACTTTACTATCAAACTTAATATACTTTCCTGATCATATGACAGAAGAAAAACACCTGGGGTGTTTGGGGAATGATCAAAACACTTGGACATCTGGCTGATTAGTGTTTCCTACCCTGGATTCTTCATAAAACTTACTTTGTATCTCTGACTAGCAAAACCAATTTTATTCAACACCAAAAAACATTACATCTTAGACATAAGCCAAATGTGCTTAGACTAATTTTCTCCCAGCCCTAATCAGAGATCAAGATATCTTTCATATTCAGGAATCTCCTCTAACATTCATTTTTTAAATGCAGTAGACAGAAAGTATGAGCTAAGACTTTGCTCTCTACTATTTGGACCATAAATTTGAGGGATTTTGTTTTTAGTTTGGCAAAAAATTTAAAGCTGTGCACATTGCCATATGCAATGAAAGAAATAAACCCAGCTCAGTTGATAAAGCTAGTTTTTCTGTGCCAGTTCAAGTGGACTAAACAGTACTTTTCAGCTGCACTTGCACTTTGAATGGGCAGAGCTCAGAAGGGGTGGTAATGAAAGCACCAAAAAGAAAAATAAATGGATGGAAATACCACTACAAATAGCTACCTCCTTGAAATCCAGTATATATTTCATTCCTTAGTTGTTCCTTTCTTTTACCAGTAGTGAAGGATAATGAACTTCAGGGACTGTGGGAACCTGCAATTGAAACAGAACTGTGATAGCTTGCAAAAATAACATTGAAATGACACTGAGGATTCACATTTAATGGGAGAGGAACTACCAATGTGACTATGAATGACAAAAGTTTATGTCAAGACTTATTAAATGCCCTCCTTTGTCCTTGGCCAGGACTAATGTTTCATTTGAATGTTTTATCTTGTGGTGAAAAATTATATTTATGAACTCTGAGAGCAGATCCAAAAGTGCAGGGGCCGCTGCACACAAAAGTCACAGTTTCCCCTGTAGCCAAGGACATTAAAGTACAGCTGAAGAATCCAACAACCAACTACTGATCATTTTAGCTGGGGTGGAGGGACTGTAAGAATTAGCAATGTCACTGCAGAAAATACTGATCCTAAAGCTAGTATTACTTGGGCAAAATTTTTTGGGCAAAAATTATTAAAACAGTTCCCTTCCTTTATGGTCTTGCTGGGATTTAATTAAGTTCAGCTGTCAGTAGAAAAGATCTGCTATGTGGCCTGAATGGAAGCCTGTTTCCTTGTCCAGTAATAAAAAGCACATTTCTGCAACAGGAAAAAAGCATTCTTAGTTCTGTCACTCTTAAAGTCTAATTCAGTATGGATGTTGCAGTTGATGCTGCTCTATTTTCACTGAGATCTCCATTCTCACTTAATGCTGATGGGTATACCTGTAGTCTTACCTGTGTATATATGAGTAGTCTCATTATAACTGTTCTGTGTGCTAAGACAGGTGAAGAACGCTAACACTATTTTTTAGGATCACCAGGCAGGGACTGAAATGGATTAGCAAATTATTTCTGTTTCTGTTAGGACACAGGCAGTGAATCACCAGCAAAGTGTTGCCTTCTGCTAAATCAGCAGAAATATGAGTGTCCCGTTGTTAATTGTTTATGAGCTTCTTCTAATAGTTTCCTGTAACAGTTAGCTCAAAATCTACCAATATTGTTCCAAAGCATAAAATCCTTATGCTCTGCTGCTTTGTAGTGATATACATCTGGATTATGTGTGTGTAAAATGCTATCAGTCTGTTGTGGGAGAGCTTTACACCCACTTTTTTTTTTTGCTGGTGACTATATATGCTAAGAGGCAAGCATGGAACCAAGCCTTTAAAAAACATTTAATAAGCAGATTAGGCAGAGTTGTCAGAGAAACCTGAGCTGCAATGCTGCTGTTAATGCTGGAAATCATGATGTGTTGCTAAAAAAGAATATGTTAATTGGACAATTAAAGTCCCCATTTATGATATGCAGAAAAGCCTGGGGGTTCTGCTTTAATGCAAAGCTGCATTTTTCAACTGAAACCATGCCTGCCTTGAAATGATGTGTGGAAATTTACTTACAGATGGTTTATAAATATCTGTATGTTTATGGATCTCTCTACTTTCTAGGTGGGTGGCACTGCAGTGCAGTTTCCCTTCCTTGCTGAGGAATATGCTGGCCTGCTAAAAATGTTGGAACTGGATGATGCTTTAGTTGTCCCGTGGTGTGAGAACACTCTCTTTACTCAGACTGAACCATCCTGCCCTGAGCTGCCCTTTTCACACTGTGATTACCAGGAGGTTAGCCCAACTGAACTGGAGTTATAAAATCTCCAAAGCTGTTGAAATGACCTCAGTAACCTCAAAGAGGAGATGAACTTAAGTGGATCATCTAAGTGGAGTAAGAGTGATTTTCTTGCTTTTAATGAAGTAAAATCATACTGCTCAGAGTGACTCATACCACTTTTCAATTGTTACTTTGTGGATACAGTTTTTAGGTGATTATTTTGCTGTATCATAAGTACAAAATGCAGTGTGATACAAACATTTTTAACAGGCTGCACAGTGTTTATTGAAAAAGAGCTGTGCACTAAAAGGAGTGAAAAGAAAGACACTACAGTACTAATATTGATATTATATTATTATATTATTGATTAATATTATAAACTATTAAGATCAAACACAGAAAATCAATAAGAAAGATGGGAGATACCTGATATATTACCTGATATTGTCTTTCTCTTTCAGTCACTACAAAATTAGTCTCTGCTCTCAGAAAGCAGAAGCACCTTAGTTAAGAATTTGAAATGATTAAAAAGGAAACAGTTCAGCTTCTTTTCATTGGTTGCTTGGTGAGATTCCCATGCAAAGATGATGGAGTCATTTCTTTAAAATGCCATGTTCTGGGAAACGTAATGGAACTTTGCCTATGGAATCAGTCTAAGAGGTAGAAAATATTTTTGAAACAGTCAATGATTTGTGTATTGTTAGACCCAACAAGAATCACTGGGTTTTAAGCAAGATTAAATTTGAATTTTGTACACAATAAGAAAACTCATTAAAAAATCAACTGTGCAAAAGATTATGGAATAGATATTCAACCAAGATCAAAAATTTATTACTGAAAATTTGCATCAATTCTTTGTTTGCCACAGAAGCTGACTAGAAAATAGCTTTCACAGATTTTAGGTCCAGTTCAGCATAGCAAACTGTATCTGTCTTTAAAATAACAACGCAAACACCCAAATACTTCTTTTTCAGAATTCAGCACATTGTACTTAAAAAATTTTGATTTAGGTGCTTTTCAGCATATGTCCTTATTTTGTTCAGTGAACAGTCACAAACAGATGGTGTTTCCAGTTTCTAGAGGTGCGGAATTTCATTAGTGCTATGGGATGAGATACTAGATACCTAAACTAAATATTTATGTAAGATAGTTTCCTCAACAAGCTTCAGAAAACAGTTTTCTTTTTAATTATAGAAGTAACTGAACTATAGCAAATATATGTTTTGTGCTCTAGCAAGAACGCTGTAAGTACTGTTAATCCCTTTATTTATTCCTGGAGTGCGATACAAGACTCCAATTTACGAATTTTGCTATTCCTTTTTAATAACTATTGTTTTTCAATAAATTAATCTGTCTGTTTCTGCTTTACAATTGTGTTAATGACTATTTTCTTTCATATTAGTGAAACAGACAAGTGAGTGCTGGTTATTTACCATATATCATTTCCCAGATACCTTATCTACAACAGTTAAGTGCTTGTTGTGACTGGAATATAATCTCAGTGGTTTTGGTTCTGTTACCTCCATGGAGCTTAATGGCTACAGAAACTAATCTTGAGTTAAGAGCCAAACATTTTTTCGTCTGCAATAGTGCAATGATGTTTAGATTTGTGGCTTTTAATGTCAAAAGAAAATTATAGCTCATGCATGCCTTTCCAGGCAGAATAGCGCATGTAGAGGACATTAGAATAACTTAAAGGAAGGCTGGATAAACTCATAATAATTATAAAGAAAAAATATTTAACCTGTGTAATTAGCCTATATTAAAGAAATTAATAATTAACTGTGAAACTGGGGGCCTGTGTTTATGCTGGCTTGTGAAATAACGTTGGGGGAAAGTAGCCTTGTTACAGATTTCTCTGAGGAGTATGTGGGGAACATCTATTTTTTCCCTCAGTTATCTGCACTGGCAAGTGCACAGGGTTATTTGTGCTTACGTATGGTATGTAATGCTTATCCTTCTGACTCTGTCACCCAGTGAGGCAGCAGAAACAATACTCTGTCACTTACATGACACCACAGACATCACAGAAGCTGTGAGAAGTATTCTGAGGCAAAACCCAAGTGTATACCTCTGAAAATGATGGCCCTATATTTTGTTAACAATGCTGAATAACAAATACGTTAGTAAAAAACATAGCACACAATTCTTGACTCCAAAAATGCTAAATTAGGTTCTTCACCCAGAGGGTGTTTGGGCACTGGAACAGGCTCCCCAGGGAAGTGGTCACAGCACCAGCCTGACAGAGTCCAAGCAGTGTTTGTATAAAACTCTCAGGCACTCTTGGGGCATCCAGTGCAGCACCAGGAGTTGGACTTGGATGATCCTTCCAGCTCAGTATATTCTGTGATTCTAACCATTTGTTCACAGTGAATAGTTTGCCCAGTAACAGCTGTAAACCTGCAATTGTGTTGTCATAATCACAACTCAAATAAGATGTTTGCATTATGACCAGCCTAAGTTTTAGTTTTAAGTGCTGGATGGTTTTGTGTCTTGTATGAATGTTCAAATCTTGGGCTTTATGTTATGATACACTTGAAGAAGTGTACTAGAAAGGCATACAGAAGGTAAAAATTAAGATATTTCTGTAGCAATGTTGTGGTACACAGGTTCTATATTTGTAATTGGAATATCTTGAAACTTTTCCCTTTTCTCTTTCTTCATTTCCTTCCCCACCTACCCCCCCCCCCTTTTATTCTGGCAGCTTCTCCAGGCTACCACATCATCATCTTATATAATATTTATGAGTAAAGTACATGTCACCTGCTGGCATAAAGGATTTCCAGTTGGAAAATGGTCAATCTGAGTTTTGCATTGCTTACCAAATTCTTTTATCACTACTTTATAAACATTTTAAATAATGTAGATATTTCCCCGTGGAGGAATATTTTTTTATTGTCTCTAAAGACAAAAGAATTAGTTGTTTCTCCAGAACCTGCCAAAAACTTTGAGCTTTGGTAGCTAGTATCTGATTAATACCTGTAATGCATCCCAGCAGAAATTTCATGTTGTTCCTAGTGTTTGTACTATCTACCTTCATCCTTCCCCCACCTACAACTGGTTGTCTCAGCACCCAAGCAAAAAATATTATTTCTTCAGAAAAAATGCAAGTCTGCTGTATTGCTCAAATTTCATTTTTTGAAAATGAAAGTATGAAAAGAATGCTTTCTCAAACAAGTTTTTTTTTGAGGCAGACAAATCTCTTAATTATTTGCATTACTCAAGTTTCAGAGTAATGGCTATGGCTACTAAAATCTCTCCCAGACAACTGTCTGTTGCTTTAGAAACAGAGTTGTTAAATATCATGGAACTGAACTTCACAGCAAAGATTGTCACAGTAGGGACAGGGGATGAAGTTTTTCTGGTTTTATAAGTTTACTGAAAAATTACACAGTGGATTGCTGGATAATAATAATAAGGAAAGATTTCCATGTCTTTGTTTAAGGGAATTATTTAAGTCCTCAGATATTAACTCAATCAGAATAAATCAGGAACATGGAATATCTGGAATCTTACTTTAAAAGATTTTGAAAAACCTTGAAGAGCTGACTTTCTCCAACTATTTGCAACAGCATTGATTTTCGAGACTGACATATGGTTAACATAAATTATTAACAAAATTAGAATTACCTTCCTATTGATTCCTTTTCACTGGCTAAAAACTGATGGTATTTCAGTTGCAAGAATGTAAGCTGAAGAAGGCACCAGAAACATCTCCATTTATCCATACAAGTGTGAGAGATGGATATACCCTTATATACATTATAGTCATATAGTAGGTGTAAATGGTTACATAATGAAATAACCTGCTACAAGAATGAGAAAACAAGGAAATTATTTTTGAGGGTGCTATTTAATGTGCTCTTTTAATTTAAACCAACATTATTTAGAAACCTAATATGTTATTGCCCCCCAAAATGATCAAAGGGGAAAAATCCACCACCTTCAAAAAACTATTTCTTCTGGGTTTGTGCCTCCCCACAACTTCCAGTGAATTTATCAGAGAGTACATCAGACAAACATTAAGAGCAATAAAAACCTCAAAGGATTCAGGAACATGAAAACAAAAGCAAACTATTTTCCCCCAAAAAACAAGGCTCAAGATCCATAGGTTCTTCTTAGTCTTAATAATGCCCCCTTGCCCCCCAATCAAATAATGAAAAGAGAAATTAAAAGCTTTAAGCTTTGCCAGGAAGGATGCTTCAGGCAGCGATGGTTTCTTGTTCTTAGGTGAGAAGTGCAATTTCCAGACTTTGGCACAACCATGTTCCAGACTACACTCAGACATGAGCTCAGTAGCTGCAGAACAGAAGGCTTTATAAAAGGAAAAACTTTGCTGTCTAAATTTTATGATAACAATGTATCCTGTGTAAATTCTTGCATACAGGATATATACAGAGTACAGAACGCTTTATACAGAGTACAGAAGAGGTACCTAATGACAGACATGTAATTAACACTTACACCATACTTTATAGGTTCAGGATAAACACTAATTGAAGAAAATGCTGTATATTATTGAACTCCAGGGTGATCATGACAAGCATATAACGACATGATTTTAGACATAATTACTCTCACTTAAACTCTGCTAATCTGCAATAAAATCTTTTAAATTCTCTGTGGAATTGGGTCTTCTAATTTTACTCTTTCCAAGTCACATTTGGGACCTAAACTAGCATAGGTTTTACATTCACTCAATTTCATTGATCACAGGAAGTTGATTTATGACATGTGATAGGAGATGCAATCTTTCTAGTTTTACAGCATTTGGAATAACATGTTTGCAAGATTGGTATTTGGCTGAAAAATCTGACATGCTGTAAGAAAGAGGAGCGCCAGGAAGAAAGGATAGTATCTGCCCCATTTAATTCCCATTGGCATTATCTTATTCTGTGCTTCCAAGAAGAAAAATAGTGTGGTAGTATATTCTGCTATAAAAAACAAAGAAACGCCTGGGAGTTCCTTTCATGTTACTGAATACTGAATGTTCACAATACTTGATATTATTATAAACAGCAAACATTGTTTGTTTCACATAGATTATTACTTTGAGTAATGTGCACACAAAATTACCTATGAATCTTCTAATATTTAATTTAGGTGATGAAAATGTACAAAATGAAACTGCTAAAATTCTTATAACAGTGTCAATTTTTTATGTTCAGTTCAGAATCCTGCTGTGATACCTCAGAAGCGCTGTCACGCTGGTGCTGCTGTACTGCTCTGCATCACACAAAGAAACCTGTTTGGTTTTTTTTTTGGTGAAAATTGCTAAGGGCATATTTTGGATCCTCACAGTCTGCTGTCTTGATAATCTAGGCATGCAGGAGCAAGAAGCCCTTGCTGTGTAAAGGCAAAACGCACTAAGTATCTGTCGTAGTGACAGCTACAAACAGGCATGGACATGGGCAGATTTCAAGTGAGATTTTAAGAAGAACATAACAAGAACAGGACCATAAAAAGGTCTACAGTAAGTAGGAGGTTGCATTAGGCGGGAGAACTGGACCAAAAATTTGAAAAGCTGCTTCTAGATCTGGTGAAAAAGAAGTAGACATACTACATGCACATCATGAAGAGAGCTAGATGGCTAACAAAACATAAACTAGAGCTGGAAGGGAATGCCAATTTTCCTGTGAAAACTTTTTGTTAAGCTTCAGTTTCTAACTTTTCTTTTTTCTGCATTTTTTCTATGGAAAGCGCAGTTGTTGGTGATAAAAATCTTCAGACTTAAGGAAAGCAATGGGCATGACGAGATGTAATATAGGTTGAAAATGATCAAATAACAGTGGGGAACACAAAGTGAATTGCTTAAAACTTGGAACTGACAGTCCTGGAGCAGGGAGCCCTGTTCTTCCATATCCACACAAAAGATGCAATTCTTCTGAATTCCACCTGTAAATTTCAGCCATGGAGGATGTTTATTCTTTTGCTTTTCTCATTGGTTCATCTAAGAAATAATTCTGTGAACCTTATGTTACTTCCTGTTATGATTGAAACTATCATGTTATTTCCATTTTTAACTATTACTTTCCATTGTTTTAATCAATCAGTTGCTTTTAATTATTCACTTAACCATAACTGCTGACTAAAAACTCACATTAGTTAAAATGCTGGAACTACATTTAATATGTATTTTGCACATGTGTACATATAATATTCTATGTGTACTGCACATATGAATATTTGTCCTTGATGAATAATGTAACAAGAAGCTTCCACCTACATTAGGCCATTATCACCTGTTCAGGGTGTTTCTGGAAGAATCTTCATTACTTTTTAACTTTGCTTCCTAAGCAAATTATCTAATGTGGCCAGACGTGGTGCATGGGTCTCTGTTACAGCATAGTATCTTTTGAACTAAGTGGAAAATTCCAACAATTTAAGAGAAGGTTAATAGTATCATACATGCTCCTAGCCATTTATGAGAACTGATGCACTGGTAAAGAAGATAGCAGATAACACTCTTTGGTGTCTGAATAACTGCAGAATACATTTCACTCAAATTAAACATCAACAAAGCTGTGTGATAGAGAAATATTACTACCCTAGCAAAGAGAAGCTTCAGATGGAGTTTTCATCTTCATGAATGCCATGGAGTCTAATCATGAGCTCCAAATCCATAAGAAACCAGGCATGATCAGTCCCACAGCTCTTGGAACAACTTCCATGATGTCATTGCGTGCTGAAAACGGTACAAAATGTACAGTTTAATAGTGAATTATTTATAATTTTTTTCTTTCCTTTCTCTATAATATCCTTGCTTTATATGCAGCAAACAAAATAACCTGATACTCATCTTCAAAGCCTTATGGAAAGTACCCTGGATGTTCTATGATCCCGACCTTGGACCAGGTGAACTGAGGTTTACAACCGTATGAAATACATTCACAAATAGTTGTGCTGGAATTGACTCGTGAGCTAAGCAGGAGAAAGTGATAGGATAGTATGATAAAAGATATTTGTTCAGTGCCTTTTCATGAAAAATTAAAATTCAGGACTTTTCTTCATAATTGGGGTCTATTTCAGTAAATATCTCTCAGTCTAAATAATTTGGAGACACTTAAGAGGTTTGACTGAAATATGAATGAAAAATGTCAAAAAATGTCTTTATTTTATCTTTCTTAGAAGAAAAATATTTTTAGTCTGCAGTGAGCTTGAGAGGTAAAAGTCACTTGAAGTCAGTGGTAATTGAAACCAGGAAGTTATAGAAGAAATGCTTAAGCTGTCAAACCTCTGGGGTTCATCTTCAGAACCTCTATATTAAACATTCATACATTACTTGCTCTAGAGGTCTTATGGGTCATGACTGCTCTTGCAGTTTCCAATCTGTCAGATGAACAGCTTTTCTACTGCTGGAAGTAATGATAAAATCTCACAGTGCTGCACTTTTTCATGATGCCCTTGAAAAGCATAAGGTTACAGATTATGGATGAAGCTTCTCCAGAAACACTTTCCACATATTTTACCATGCTAGCCACATGGCCCGTTTACCAAAATAGTTGTGATTTCATTATGTTTACCAGTTTTGGTCCTTCAGAAGGTTTCTGCAGTTACATCCTGCACACATTTCACTCTGTCAATGATCCAGTGTTAATTTCACTCTTTTCTGAGATACACTGTTGTCCTCCCCTCATTGTAAATGCAATCATTGTATGGCTCTCTGCCATACACTTGTTTCAGAGTTGCTGCTGCTGTTAGGAGTCTGGTGGCTCTCTGGCTAGCCAGACTTCTTCCTGGGGGCCAAGCATCCTCTCTGATGGATATAGGTGTCCATGTAAGGGTACGATCTGCACGAATGCTCTCGAAAGATCAGTTACTCTATGGCAACCCCTGACATCACCCTACGGACAACGCATGGTCGCTATCCTTCAAGGAACTGGTATTTTAAAGCCTTACATTCTCCCCGGCCCATGTTGCACCTTCCACCTCTTCTCCCCGCCAGTACAGCCGGCTGGCAGAGCAGCTGGCGCAGAGCCGTTCGGTTCTCCCTCTCCCGAGGTGTCCGTCCATGCCCATCACGCGCAGCTCCCGCGGGACAGCGGGGCGGGCAGGCGCAGCGCCGGCCGCTCTCCCGGTGCCTCCTGCGGAGCGGGGGCAGCCCCGGCTCGGGGCCGGGCCGGCAGCGCCCCGGGAGCAGCCGCGGCTCCTCGTAGCTCCGGCAAGGGCGCTGGGCGGCGCGTTGGGAGCGCGGCGGGAGCGGCTGCGGATCACCTGCAGCGCGGGGGCGAGCTCCGCCTCCTGCGCCCCCGGTTAATCGCAGCCCCCGCCCCGCGGCGGGCACAGCCGGCCGGCAGCGCTGCCAACCTGCTGCTGCTGCTGCTGCTGCAGGCGCACGGCACCGCACCCCGCTCGCAGCCAGGGCCGGGCTGGGGCCGCTGGCTCCGCCGCCCTCGCACTTGCCCGCCCCGGTGCGGTGCGGCGTGGCCGTGAGCCCGCTGCCGCCGCCAGCCCGCGGGAGCGACCGCCGCCCGCCCGGGCACCGGGAGCAGCGCCCGGCAGGAGCACAGACAGGGGCAGCCATGGCCGAGGGGGCGAGGGCGAGGACGAGATCCAGTTCCTGCGAACTGTAAGCGCCGCGCTTGCCTCCCTCCCCTCCGAGCTGTGCGGGGCGCCGGGGCGGGCCGGGGCTGCGGGGGCGCCGCCCGGACCGGCCGGGGGAGCCGGGCGGGGAGCTCGGGGCGGGCTCCGGAGCGCCGTCCCTGTCCCTGCGCTGGCAGCTGTGTGGGGCTGTGCAGCCGGGTGCCCGCTCCGCTGGCCGTGCCGGGATGGGCGGGAGGGGCCGGCGGCCGTGCTGGCCCCGGCAGGGCGAGGGGCGAGCGGGGCCGAGCAGGGGGCGAGCGGCGCCTCGCCAGCATCCCCGCTCCGCGCTGCCTTCCCCGCCGCGATGTGTGCGCCTACTGCAGGCACTCACCCGGCAGCCGTCCCCAGGAGAAAGCTGCAGTCGCACTCCCTCCGCAAAAACAGGCTTGGGGGAAAAAAGCGCCTATCTCACCCTGTCCCCTCCCCGCGGAGGTTCCCGCTAACTTGCGGGCGTTCTGCTCGCTGGGCACAGTCTAACACGGCTTTTTCTGGCGTGCGCATCCTCTCGTTACTTCGGTCCCGAGCATGTTAAGGCTCTAGAGCGCTTCTTCCTTCCGTTTAATTAATTCATCGGGACTGCTGCATCTAATGCTTATCTGGATTATGTTTCTTCAAGCAATGCTTTTATTTATCTTCTCGGCCATCTCCCAGGTGCCGTTTATGTGCACAGTCCTAGCAAGTTTTGCAGATAGGCGTCTGCATCTAGAATGGTGGTGTATACAAACCGTGCCACAGTTTGAGGAAAAATTGCTGAGACATTTGTTAAGTAGAACTGGAAACACTGAGACTCTAGGATAAAGCTTAACTTCCCTTTTATTTAGTACACTCTGATTTAGAAAACGTTCACGTTCAATGGCCTGTAGGAATAGACATCTAAAGGGAGGTGGAAAGAACGCAACACAGTGTATGTGAAACATACATACGGTGTTTGCTGCATTAGGAATCCTGGATCTCAGTTGTCTTCTATTTCTATCAGAAACTGCACAATAGTAGATATATACCTTAATTTTTTGTTGTTGTTGTTGTTTATTAGTTTGAAGATTCTTGGAAAATCTGCTTTTACAGAAAATATAGCTGTTACGCAACATTGGCATGAAGACTGATAACTTTTTTTTTTTCCTTTGTCAGCGTGATGTGACTTGTAGTGTAGCCTAACACCTAAAGACAAAGTGGAGAAATATTTCCGTGCAAGAAAATTTGTCATCTCAATTTATGAGAGTTTATTTTATTAGTACATCTCACTGGTAAAGATTTTTGGAAGACTTGTGCAATGGCAGCCTTCCTGCAGGCTTGAGTGTTAAGCTTAGTTCATGTTATCTGAATGCTTAATAGGGAAGGAGAAGCATTGAGAATGCTAATACAGCTCAGTACATCTACAGTGATGTTAAATGCCAGCACCTAACAGCAGCAGCATGTTATGTAAAACAGCACTCCTGATGTGTGTCAGGCTTAATATAGATTTGGAAAACCCAGTCTTAGATAATACTTAAAAATGTTTAGAATGTTGCGCCAGTGGTAAAATGACCTTGAATACAGTAAACTGAGGCTTTGGGGAGGCTTGTCATGTAGTTTAATCAAAAAGGCCTGAGAAACCCATTTCTTGTGAAGTTTTGAGTCTAATGTGTAGTGGTATGTAAGCAGTGCTTTTTACTCTTCTCTGTCTTCCACTTTGTCCGAATTATGAGCATTACTTGGAAAATCAGTGCTTTCAGGCATATTTTTTGATATAGTCTTCCACCTCTCTGTTGTTAGAAAGCTTGGATTAGTGGTCTCTAAAGCTATTAAATGTGTGTAACTTTCTGAATACCATTGGTAGAAAGCAATGAAAATTTGATATTACCCTGGTAATTAATGCAGTTTTCTCTTTAGTTATTTATTTTTAAAATATTAATTAGGGACAGATGGATTAATAAATGTTTTGTAGATGAACGAGAACTTTTCAAAGAACACTGTATGCAAGCAAAAAGCATTCTGTGCTTTGAATACTTTTAGGATGACATCTGTAGGCCCACTACATGTAAACAGTGCTCTTCCTATTTTCTTCTTCAGTAGGTCCTAATAAACTTTCTAAAATCTTTAGAGTTTACCCTGGAGTGTAGACACTATATTTTTTTTTAACATTTAAAATTGCACATGAGACTTCACTCAATTAAAAATGCCATTTACTTGCATTAAGCTACTAAACTGAATTTGTTTTTTTGCTATGTGTTGATTGGAAATTTCAATTTTTCTCTCCTCATCACACATTTCTGTATATCCAGTGACTCCTTTACTTGCTGCACTTTTTTTTTTTCTGGTTTTGTTTTGTTTTGTTGAAGTGGCATTAAGCATTACCTCTTGCAAATTCTGCTACTAGGATGGATTTCCGTTTCTTTTGGGAATAATTTGAGTTTGATATGTCACTTCTGAGACATGAACATGACGTAATACTGCCCTGTATTTCTGGAAGTGTCAGAGTTTACTTTTTTTTTGGGACAACTTTGACATTCTGTGCCGTTTAGTTCTCCTCAAGCAGCTCTTGTGTAGCCCTGTGAGTTATGTGCTCCTCTGGAAACAGGCATCTCCCTCATTAGTTTGCTGAGTGCCCCAGGTGGAGATGACCTTGTATTATGTGTGGCCTTCTTTAGGCTTGGACATGCATTCTCCTGACTTCTCCCACGGAATAAACATGTACTGAGCAGGAGAAGTGAAGAGGAACAAGTATCCTGCTGTGTGTTTATTAGTTGTGTGTCCAGGCAGGACCTCTTCCCTGTAGAGGAGTTCGGGTTTTTTTTAATACTAGAAGGATCAAGGGTATGTGCAAAATAGACTTCACTGTTTAGTCTTTACAGTCAATAATCTAAAACATTTGAAGTTTATATGGAAATTACCTGTTTCTTATTTGTTTTTTTTTGTTATTTTTATTAGGGTATGTAATTTGATGAGAGTGAAAATAATTCCAAGTTCCAGGAGAAAACAAAAAATATTTTCCCCTAAATGCATCCTTAATATGGATGTGCAAGGACTGTTTTTTGTGACACAGAACCCCCATAAGGGAAAGCTTTTGCAAGAAGTAGGGTGGCAAGCTGGTGAGAGGATTAAAACCAATTGCAAAGTTTTAAAAAAGTATTGTCTGTATTTGTTCCTTACATTTTTTTAAAGGTGTCCTGACTTTCAGGAGAAATATGTACCTAGAAGTGATGAGAAATGTGCAATTTAACAATTTGATCATGTTTTGTTCCTGATGCCAGTGTGTATGGTTTTCTGGAGTTGTGAAGTTTCTTAAATTAGAGGCAGGTCTGCTTTTAGCTGTTTATGGTAGGAGACACCAACAGAACACACTGAAGTAGTGCTGACAGGGTTATGTTTTTTTTCACTGTCTTCTGAGACAGTGATGACTACCATGCCTGTCAGGAATCAGCAGCATAATCAGCGTGAGCAGCACATGCTCCCCAGGACCGATGGAGTCATCATCTCTTTTCATCTCTCCCCTTTTTTTTTTTTTTTTCTTCCCCCTTTTTTTTCTTTAGGTTGGAGTGCTAATGTTTCATGTTGCACTCTTTTCTAATGCCTTTTAAATTTTTTTTTTTAAGTAGTTTGCAGTAAAACAGAACCTTTTGCTTGTGTGAACGTATTCTGTGCTGCCTTATTTTCTGCATGGGTATAATAGTTATGAGTGTGATTGCCAGTGGAAAGTGTAAGTGTGCTTTGCAACACTGGAAGAGCAATTTGAAACAAATTTAAACATTACTTAGGATTGTGTTTTGACATGTAAAAGATTTTATTCACTCTGTGCTGGGTTTTTATACTTGAGATAATAAAAGAATGAAGATGGCAGAGAAGTTTGAAATGCAGAACATTATGTGTTCGTATTTCTAGGACAGGAGCTCTGTGATTCCAGAGTCTCTTCTATTCCAGATATTCCTCATTATGGCAGCATTTAGCCAATGGAGCACCACTTTAAATCTGACTGAAAGTCATGTGCTTACTTGCCATCCTGTATGAAGATTCTGTGGAATTAAAGGACTCAAAAGGAACCAGAAGAAATAAGATCTGAAGATTATTGTAATATAAGTAACTAAACAGTAGAAGAATCGTGAATCTCTCTGTGAAACAGAAAAGAAAAAAAAAAAAAAGGTTTTTTTTTTTTTTCTCATTTTTTACATCCCTCACTACTTTTCATGTGCTGCTTATCTTTTAAAGGGGTTTATCAGAATATGTGAGATTCTGGTAACTGCAGTCATCAAGCAAACATGATTGCCAGAACGCACTGAAGAAATGCTCAAAAGCAATCATGGCTATTAGAAGCAATTTTATAATGAAGGATTGCTGAAACCCACTTTGGATGTCCTTTGCTTATTTTAAAAAGTGTTTCTTGTGCTTGTCAGTGTGTGACTTTTGAAGATACACCAGGGACTGGCACAAGAGACCACTGTTTAACTGCTCATGTGAGGGATGGCGTGGCTGAGATTGCAGCATTTGTACCTTCCTCTCTAAGGCACTGCACTGCAGTACAGATACTGAATATGATCTCAAATTCTATTTTGGAATTGAGCTGGATGGCTTGTTTGTAGTGAAGGGGTTTTAGCTAGGACTTGAAGTCCATTTCTTTTTCGGGGATTACATGTGAACATTTTAGGTATAATTTTTTTTTATTCCAAAATTGGTTGCCAAACATTTTATACCACCTTTAAGATTATATTACTGAATTAAATCACTTATCTTGTCCCATGTTCTGCATCTGGAAGTTGTCTGTATTTGATGTGTGAGAAGGCAGCTGGGGAAACTGTAGCTAATAGTTGGTCCACCTGGGAAGCTTATTGATAGCTAGCCCTGTGAGGTGGCTGACTGATATTCTGAGACAGAGCTGCATTTCCTGTCAGTGTCTGAAGATGTTTTGATGTAACCTGCTTTTAGGAATCATGCAGACCTGAGGAAAATCCATTGTAGGAATTTAAAATGTGGACAGACTGCAAAGAGAGAATACCACTTATTTCTGACCCAAGATTTAGCATGGCCTTGAGAGCTATGTCTGACTTGCACTTCTCTATTTACGTGCTGTATTATTACAGGGATATTTTAAAGGTGGATTTTCCTCTTACATGGCTGTGTGGAAAGTGCACAGGGTGATTCTAATTCAAGAAAATGAACTAGTCTTTCTTTAGCAGGGATATGGATTTGTTGAAGTATTTCTCTGAATCAAGGTAAAATATTGGAAACTCTGGAGAAATACTGACAGTGGACTGACCCCAGCAAGTATGTGAATTGAGTTAAACTGAAAAGATGGGGATATTTTTCTTATTGTTGATTAATGTTGAAAATCTGCATTAGTTTTGGTTTTGTTTTCTGAGTTACACCTAGACTTTTCTTAAATTTCCTGATCTGACTGAAATGAAGCTTTGTGAGGATGACAGAAGGAAAGTGTATATATTCATATAATTCCTAATAAAGTTTTGGTGACATAAATTTGTTTTGTTTGGTAATAATGCATAAAGAACCTTTGAACTGTAAAATGACCACAATTTAGCAGGGTGAATGAAAGAATTTTAACTTCTTACTGTGTTTGGCACAGTTATACTGTGGAATTTTTCCCCGTAGCAAAGTAAGGATAGCCTGGCATAATTTCCTGTCTCCAGTCTGTGTTCTGCTAAGCACCTACACTGTGTTTGCAGGTGTATGGCACTTAAGCCATGTCTGGCTGTGTTTGTACCTCCCTGGAAATGGAGGGCCTCTGAGTCTGCCTGATGCACCTGAGAAAAGGCATAAAGAAGCAGTTTGACAGCAGTTTAAGCCTTTTTATAGGCAACACAGCAATATGGAACTTTCTGTAACCACAGTCACACAACTGTGACCATCAGAGGCACAGCTGTGGTGCTTCTTTGTTCTCCTTGTAAGAAATAGAGCAGCTTAAGGGCACTGCCTGCACCATCATGAGAGGTCACCCCAGTTTCCTAACAAAGACTAGCAGAAGCTCCCATGTGGTTTTACTGCAGTGTCGTTTTATACCTGAGTCCCTTGTTATTAAATGTGAGATTCATTAACTAGTTATGTATTCAGTTATTAAAGAACTTTGCCTTTTAAAATTTTTTAACATAATAACCGTGGTGCAGCTTGTGAGGTGAAGGGTTTAAAGTCTTCAAATGTGTTGCTGCCCTCAAGCCCAGGGATGTTACTCAGCTCCTATAGGTTGGAACAAATGTTTTTGAGGCATGTGATTTAGTAGAAGCTTTTCTTAGCTTCTCAGAATTGCTTAATAAAAACAAAGTGGTATCTAGATGCCTTCTGTTAGGAAAGAGAAAGATATGATAGGTAAGGTGTCATAACATGAGCTGTGTTAACTTATGTGACAGCTGCAATTTCTCTATAAATGTAATGCTATAATAGATTTAAAGTAATATTAATATGTTAATAAGAGCATTGACACTAAAACGACATAAAATTTTAAGTAAAAAGATGATGTCAGTCCTTCAGTGTTGTGGTGCACTTGAATATTTATCATAATCATGAATGACTTTCTTATAATTGTCACGTGCTTGAAGAAAAGTGCAGTATATTAGGTTTCCTACTAATTCAATGGACTTCCCATTTTGGCAAAAAATCTACAGTGTGTCATTCTGTAAGATGCACGGATCAGTTAATTTTTAAAGTGGATGACATTTTGGTGCAGGACAAGCTTTTCTGTCACTGAGATGGAGTGACAAGATCGTGTTTTGTGGGACAGCTTCTCAGGGGATTTGAGTAATAATGCTGCATAACAACAGACTTGTGTTACCTGGCTGTCTTTTACATGACTGTGGGAAATAACATCTGAAGGATATCAGCTGGCAGAAACAAATGCCAAACACTGGCATGTCCTATCTCTCTACCTCTCTGAAAACCTCTCTGGAATTCTACTGTGAAAACTGAGTGCACTCAATTTGAAGTATATCTCTGCTTAAATCCTTCTTTCAAAAGAATGATGAAAGGAAGCAACACAAAATTTGCATTGGCTGTCTGTGAGTTTTTCTGGGGATTGCCAGAATGTGGACTTGTATTAATGGAATCAAGCCAGAAATGGCTGTCTCTCACAGCTATATTTCTTCCTTTTAAAGCAGGCAAAGCTGGGAAAAACAAGTACCTGGGATTTGTGTGGGATGCGTTCTTTGGCTTCAGTAAAAGGAAAATGAGAAAGAGGAATCTATCTCCTTTGCTGAACATGCCAGATAATTTCCTGTGGTGTTATGAACATCTTCATTCCTGTGATGGGCAAGCAGAACTCCTTGTATATACATCTAGGGGGAGGAATGAATGGAATTTGAAGAGTTTTCAGAGTAAGCCTAGCCAATTGGATAGATCTGCAGTAAGGCTCAGTAAACTTCTGGATTGTAGGATCCATTCACTGGTAACTGATCACAGCATACATCAGGAATGTAGCCATGCTGATAAACATTTGAACATCACCTACTGTGTGTTTATTTCCTAGCTGTAAAATGGAATAATTTAGTTAGGACTGACATGCTAAGCACAAGCCAGATCATTAAACCTCTCTCTGCAGAAACATGGTCTTCATCCTTAAGCTCTTTATAAAAGCATTTAGTTCCAATGGTGACAGAAGCAACCTAAATACCTGTACAGATAGATAAGAATCCCTAGCCCTGCAACAGTCACAAGAATTCTGTGTGTAGGTCTTTACATGATGGTCTGACTGCCTGATCAGATATGTCAGCCTTATTATTTAGTCTTTAATCACTTCTAATGTGTCTCATGTAATGAATTATGCATTTAAAGAGTTACAGCCTTTGCTAGTGGTATGTCAATGGAAGAAGAATCAATGGAAGCCTGGTTTTGTTTTGATCTGACCGGGGTTCTTGTAGAAATATCCTGTAAATTTTCTTTGATATGAGAAGGTTCCTGAAATCCTGTCCAGGAAACATTGCAGTTTTGGATAGCTTCAGAGTATGGCAGTTTTATGCTTCCAAGTCCATTTCTGGAATCTGTTAGCAGGACCTTTTACAAGAAGAGTACTATGTTTGCTCTGTACCCTATCTTCTAGTGCATTTTAACTTGCTTTTCTTTGGAGTTTCAGTATCTGAGTCCAAAACTTTGTTTAATCCCTGTCACTTTTCCTTGGTTTTGTCAGAGCCACTGAGATCCTTCTCTTCCAGTATTGGGTTGATGCTCTTCCTGATTTTAAGTGTGGCACAGCTTCAACCTAAGCCTGTGGTAGGACTTGCTATATTTTGTAGTTATGAATTTAAGAATCCTTTCAAATTGATAGATTATCTTTGGGTGTCTCTTAAATTTGGAATTTCTTTCTTTCTGTCTTATTTCTTTTTTTTTCTTTTAAATTTTACTCTTGGTCTGACAAAGGACTTTGTTCTTTTTTTCTCTCTCAGAACAAGAAAATAAGTATTTTAAAAATGTCTCATGAAGTTTACTAAGATGTCAGAAGTTATCACAAGAATTTTAGTAAAATGTATTCAGAACATCATTTGTCTTGATGTATTATTCTGCATTTTCTTTCTCCTTTTCCTTTACCTGCTTTACCTCTGGAAAGCTTAATCTTACTGAACTGAAAGACTCCAAAATCTTCCAATTTCAACTGAACAGAATTTGTCTAGAGAGGGAGAGGGATGGAGTGTAGGAGGGAGGGATGCCAGAACTTGCAGGTGAGCTTTGTCATCCTTTTGGGAGGCATAGTTTGTTGCCTGGCTTTTCTGAAAAAAAAAAAAAAAAAAAAAATTTTGCATAGTAAGTGTAATTTAAGTTTAGATGCAATAAGAAACACTTTCATTTTTCATGAGTGGGAGGTGAAAAATTAGTAATTAGTTAGTGAGAATTAGATTTTCCTAAAGGTGAATGGAGGTATCTTTTTCTAGGTGAGATGTGTTGCTCAGTTCAGCAAAAAACTGTATACCTTTATTTTAAAATACTGGGATATTTACACTTGTTTACTTGTTTATTGACTTCAAGCAACTGCAAGCATATTTGCATTTTTTTCTCCCTTCTGATGTTGGAATTCTCATACCTCTTTTAATCTACTGAAAATTGAATGGATGTGGTTTAAAGGTATATCAAGCTGCAACATTGACATATTGTGTTGAAAATGTTACAAGCATCACTTTTTTCTCATTATGTCAGAAGTAATGTATTGCTGTTTTTTCTTCTGAAATTTCCAGTTGGATTCTAGCTCATAATTTGTATGTCAGCTGCAGTTGCAGCTGAATTTTCTGAATTTCTTTCTTCCTTATACTTGAAATCTGTTACTGAAGCAGAATTAGATAGTTTCTATTTTATGCCCTTTTTTTTATTCTGCTTTCTGTTCTGCAGTTTATTTTTCTCTTGACAAGCTGTAAAGATAAAAGAACATCAGTGACAATATTTTTCCCTTCAAAACCAGTTTGTTTTGGGGGGCTGTCCCTCAGACTTGGTAAATCAGCTCATTGCAGGCACCCTGTGCCTGACTTATGGAATTATTTACTCAGTCCCTCTGCACAAAGGTGCCTACTGCTGACACTAGGAAAACTTCTAGGTGAGAGTTACTATATCAGTTTTCTGAGGCTTTAATCCTGTATAGTAATCCAATTAATATGGTGTATAAGAAGTGCTCAACCTTCCAGACTTGATGGGGGATATTTCTTTCTTATGCATGGCATTTGCACTTCTGTTTACACAGGAAGGCCTTGCTGCACTTTTTGATTTACTAACAAAATAAACTAACATGGGTCAGAACACACACTAAATGAAGGAATGAGGTTAATTGGTGGTGAATTGTGTGGGATTATCAGTGCTAACAAAATTACTTCTTTGTGTACCTCTGTAACTTTTGTTGATGAGTGAGGTTTTTTTATGATGATTTATGTCTGTTACAGAATTACAGTTTGACAATTGGAACCACATCTAGAGCTTGGGAAGCACACTTTGTTGTAGTAAGTTCTTATTCAAAAGTTACAGTTTGCTATTTGTGGTTGTACCCTTGTAATTTGTTTTATTGGGAGGACAGAGAAACAAGGAGTTCTGTGAGTGAAATGGGTTTGTAACCTTACTGTATACCTTTAAACAGAGTAATCAGCTGAACAAAATAATTATATTCCTTTCAGAATTTCTAGCTGGATCTCATTTTCCTTGCCTAAGGAATAAATCTTTTAAATTAAAGAAATACATAAAATAGGCAGATTGGTATAACAGGTTGTTAAAGGTTATTCTATTAACAAAAGTCTGGAAGAAAATAGTTATGGCACAAATATATTTTTGGCCAGAAGCCTAAAAACAAATCCTGTATTACAAAGACTGCTTCAAATAAAAACCTATCTCTCTTAACTGGTGCTCAAATGATACTGCAAATCAAATGTAAATTAATTGATTTTAGTATATTGTCTAGCAGAATAATCTACTCTTCATCTGTTAAACATTCCATGAAATGATTTGTTGGTCCATGACTCTGAGGTCTCTTTATGGCCATGTATGTTTTTTATAAGTGTGGTTCTGTTCTCACTGATGTTAATGTCAAACCTCTCCTAGATTTTATCCAGAGCTGAATCATACACTAATTGTGTTGTGTGCTGTTGTATGTAATGGCCTGAATGTAATGTGTTGAATTTGTGTCCTTGTCTGCCATTTAAACACAATTAATATTTATCTTGCTTAGCTGCCAGAAGTGTGTGACCTGGCTTTTGCACAGTTAGTTTAAAATTGTGTGCAGGTTGCTCACTGTCTGTCAAAATATTTACATCTAATGGTAAATTGTTCCAACTTTGCTACTTGTATATATCACCTTGTCCAATTCAGCAAAGGTAATATTCCCTCATATGCTCCTCTTTTCTGAGAAGTTAGATTTCTCTTTATTTCAAATCTCCCTGATGTCTGTTAAGAAGCTAAATATTCTTGCAGAGTTGCATTTCTGTGTTTTCCTGTTAACAGTGTGCTTTTGCTGTGTCCAGCATAAATTTTATTATGTCCACCACAGAACTCAAAGTCAATTTTAATTTGCATTTGAGATTATGAATACTGTATAATTTTTTCAGGAAGTTATCTATGCTGTGGGGAAATACTGCTTTTTAGATACATGCAAAATGCTTCTTTTTTTTTTTTTTTTACTCCTTCTGTGTCATCTTTTTTTAAATAACTTTTAAAAAATATATCTTTTTACTTGGTCTCTATTACAATGTTGCGAGATTTGTTTGTCTTGAAGCATTTACCACTGCAATTGCTTTTGTTCAGTTACTGAAGAAAGTATCAATTATACTTAAAAGTAAGAAATTATCTTGTCACAAAGTTTCTGAAACATCAGAGGTGCACTTGTGATTTTTATTTGGTGTCTGCAAGCATAAGGAAAGTCCATTTTAGGAATATAAGCACTTGGTGGAACTGAGCTCTTCTGTGCAACATTGCTTTTTCAGCCTCATGTATTAACTATGGCAGTGGTGAAATATCTAAAATTATGTGCACTTTGAAATTCGTTGTAGAGATCAGGTAAACATTAAAATGCATCTGCTAATTTTCGGAGTTCATCAGAGTAATTTACCTTGCACGTGGATTGGAGCAGAATACATAATGAAAAAAATATATAGGCATAGGAATATGCCTTCTGCTCACATTTGTCCAATCTGCCTGGTCCAGCACTTGAGCTCTTGCCTTTCAGCAAAACTGGGAGGCTTAAGTGGAAAGAACTTCAACCAGTTTTCTTGATTACACATGGTTTGCATGGCAGTATCTGGTAACAGACCTTTTCTGGCTTATTTCCTGCTGAAATAGTCTATAAGTTTCTTCATATTTACTGGGTTTCCATTCACATAACTAAACCTTCTGCAAACCCTTGCATGTGTTTTATTCTACAGTTTCCAGCTGTCTTGTTCAGAAACTTGTATTGGAAACTAATTACTACAAACTATGGTCTCATGGCTGTGTTTACTTGAAATGCTGTACAGCACATTGTTTTGGTTTTTTTTCCTCCTTAAACGCTAGAGTTAATTTTGTGAAAGTTAAGAATATACTGATACTTGCATGAAAATGTGTCTTGTTTTCTCTTCTGGTTTTCTTGATGCTTTTTGATTTGTGTATTTCTGTAATCTTTGTTGCATCTAAAGTACCCCATATCTGGAATTGAAACATTTCTTTCCAAAACATGTATCTCCTTCATTGTAAAGAGCTGGAGTGGTGAGCCCAAAATGGTAGTATTTTGTTTTGAAGAGGATGATCTTGAGAAAAATTGAATCATGGATGAACAACCTCTTCCTCTCTTTTTAAACTGACCTGCATTCTTTTCTTCTCCTAACCCAACTCTTGCTTAAGTAAAGGTTAATATATTTCTTGATTTAAATTTAGCATTTGTTTAAAGTGTTATATATTTTTATAATAAAGATTTTATGCCCTAAAGAGATAAGAGCATTGTCTTTTAAACTCAGTAATTTTATAATTTAACAAATACAGGTTGGTTTTTTTTTTTTTTTTTTTTTGTTTGTTTGTTTGTTTTTTTTTTGTTGTTGTTGTTGTTGTTGTCCAGGTGAAAAGCAAGTTCTAGTCTGTAATTTGTGTTTCTCAGTAAGGAGCTACAGTATAGTAAAATCATAAATGACTACATTTTTAAAGATGGGACACATTTTTCTGAGAGCTGTGCTGATGTTTGTGTCAGAGAATAGAAAAGAATTTGGGTAGACTTGGATGCTACAGGGCTGGCCCAAAATACCTATTTTTTCCACACCTTATAAGGTGAGAGAGATCTTGTTGCAGAAGAGATTTCCATCACTCTACTCAGTCCTGCAGGATGGAAAACAGATCAGAATTGGACTACTCGGATTTGGTGCTGACTACCAGGAGGAATTTACCCCCCATTTGCTTTAATTGTAGTAGCTTCAAACTTCTCAGCAGAAAGACAACTCATCAGGAATGGATTGTGCTTCTCCCATCAAACCCTCTGGTCTATAGAGGGCAGTTTTGTCAGGTTCAGCTGGAATCATCAACCTTTTACTTCAACTCTAACAGAAGCTCCCAAGTTCCCAACTCCTGGTGGCCAAGGATTTTTTTTCCTCTGGATGCATAAGAGAATTCAAATGAGAAAGTGAGCAGTGTTAGAATCACTAGGTTTTGGTTGTGTAACTTTGGTTACGTCAATAGTGTTCTTTTAATATCCAATCTAGGCATGGTAGCTGCTGCTCTTAGCTGTTGTTTGCCTGGTATATTTTCAGATTCATCATTTGGGCCAAAGATTGGATTTTTACATGCTGTGTGTTGAAATAGTTTTTAATAAGTAGTAGAGGCAAAGAGCATACAAAAGCCAGAGCATTGTGATGAGCCCAGTGCTGCAGAATGTCAGTAATTGTAGGGAGGCACAAACATTTTTAGCTGAAGTTAGCAGAGTCCATCACGAGCTTCTGGAAGTCGGAGATGTGTCAATTCAAAATACTGTAATTGAGGCAGCACAATGTGGTGCTCATGAACTGACTGGATGTTGTCAGAGGGTGCTGTTAGGAGACTTGGAGATGATCCAGAGGACAAACAGAGTATTATTAGAGATTGGCTGACAGAGGTATCATTCCCATTTCTTTAGGCAACACAACATCTGTGAAACTGTGGTGCAGCTTGCATTGCTGTAACTCCTCTCCAATATTTTTTTAAACTTCAGACTTTTCTTGTGCACTAGAAGCACTACTTGTAGATTGTGGCTTTGTTGTTTGTTAGGGTTTTTGCGCTCTTTTTGTTTGTTTTAAAAGCATGTTATATTGCTTCAGGGAGCTGTTAAACTGCTTTTTTGCTTGTTTGGGGTTTTTTGTTTGGGTTTTTTTTGTTTTTTTCTTCTGCAGACTTTGAGCATTAGAAATCTTGCATTTTTCTGGTAAATTTCAGTGTATTTGCTGCACATCTCATCTGGCATGGTTTTGCTGGCAAACTGGGTTAAACAGAGGAGTGAATCAAGCAATTTTTTAGTTTTGGAGGTTGCAAGATAAAGAATGAAAAGGTTTTTTAATTGGAAGATAACTAAATGAGCAATGTGAGGATTTATGACTGCTCATAGCTATTTAACTTAAATATGGAATGATTTTTAAACAAGAAATATTGTGGTATTAATTTTTCTCTTGTGTATAGCTTTTTCTTTGGATCAGGGAGGGAAATCTGATTGAGGGACTTGAAAGATAGTGAGGTCAAGGAAACTGGGAAATTAAGTGCCACTTTGTTTAGTTAGAGGTTGTAAAGATCATCTGGGGAACAGATATTATGGATTCAGGCTACTTGTTGCATAAGAAATTTGGGATCTTTGAAATACATTTAAAAATTTAGTCTTCAAGTAACGCTTGCCACTCTATCCTGGTACTTGACGAAGAATCTCTGTAGAAAGCACCTCTATGAGTATCAGTGTTTGTGAGTGAAGATTGAGGATCCGATGACAAAATATATTTTTTACTACTGGAGACAGTGTGTGGTCTAGCTGACAGCACTTTGGCTAAGGCAGTGTGGCTTCTGATTTTTGCAAGTTCATCCTCTGAAGAAGCAGCTTAACTACGGTGTTGTTGGACAGCAAACAATCCTCAGAACCCTCTTTAGGTATTGAAAACCTCAGCTAAACTAAGACATATAATCATTATGTCCTTTACCTCTGCTGCTGAAACTGGATTTGATAAAATGTGTATCAGTGTGGGAATTCATACCCAGATTTCTATCTATAATATGAAGTCACATTTCACTCCCTGTAAATTGTCTGGAGTCTGATTGAAACTATCAAGTCCAAATTAATTATAATCATCATTGTTTTCCTGCTGATTTTTGGCTATTTCTAGGCACTGAGCAGGTGTTGGAATTGAACTGGGGTTGTCTTGGTGATTATTGCAATCTGAATAGTCAAAATTATTAGTGATAACAACACTTGACATTTTTTTGGATTTTTTACAGAATCACTGAGATTGAAAGGGGCCTCTCAAGATCATCTAGTCTATTTTGCTATTGAACTCTCCATAGATGCAGTTCAGTGTCTTGGGGCAATTTACTTCAGGGTTTGGAATGTCCACCTAGAGTGGGGTAAAAAAGAAGTAATTTCTGGAGTTCAGCCTGTCTTATCTCAGGGCTCATCAATAATTTTAGAACCTGTATTGATTTAAGCAAGACACCATGAACTGTCTATCACATCATGTACTGAGCCCTATAACATGACTACAGGACTTTTTCATAATGAATAAATGCACCCTTTTAGAATAATTTAATTAAGAAAAGTCATTCACATTCAGAATTGAAATGGTCAGTGATTAGAGTACTCTTACAGGGTCAGAATTCCCATTGTCAGTCCCTATCTACGCTGTTCCAACTCCAGACATTGGAGTGAATTACAAGAGCTCCTGACATATGGCTTTTCTTTATTTTCCAGAAGCAACACTAGAAAGCAATAAAAAAGTGAGTATTTCTCATTAGGAAGCTACCTACACTTTTTTTAAGAACAGCTGCTATATATGTAATCTCAGAAGAGACTTTGTTATGTGAAGAAAGAGATTACAGGAAAGAACATTTAGAAAATGCAACATATGTATGTGAACTATTTAATCACTATTAGAGGAATTAAAAGGCACAATTAATCTGGTGGCCACAATGAACAAGCAGAATTATTTCTGCAAATATCTATATAAGAAGATATAAAATTTAAAGTGCTTAAGTCAGCTTTGATTTGAGAGAAATAAATGTCTCTTGTAGAGAAATATGTGGAGTCCTCAGATAGTTGCACAGATACATTGCATCACTTTGCATTTGCAAAGCTGGATATTCCTCCGCTGTTTGAATGGTTTAAATCCAGCTCATGAGTTGTCATAATCTGACTTTTAACCTGAAGCAGATTCTAAACTGAAACAATTTTTTGTCAGTGTTTCCTGGGTAAGGTTGGGGTTCCTAAGCTGCCAGACAAGCTGTAACAAATCTGGATGTGTTTGGCACAGTTCCAGTGCTACACATGATACAAAGACGTATTAAAACTTCTTGATATTTTACTGCTTCCTCTGTGGTGCTGCCTTGGTGGCAGCAGCCAAGAGGTAGTGATGTGATTTTCTGGTGCAGATGACCTGCTTGTGGTTTAACCCAAATTTGACTTGGTTTTGCTCAAAGTGTGGTGTCTGTAGTCACTTAAAATGGCACAAGTTGTGATTTCTCCACATTCATGTCTCTGCTGCATAATGGGAGCTCTTAAATAGTCATGTTAGAGATAGTTACATGGAAAAGACTTGCATTTTCTGTCTAGCAATAGGTACTCAGTATTTCAGAGACTGATAAAAAGTAGTTGTTGATGACTGGTGCTGGCACAAAACACTAATTTTCATTTGAGGTTTGTCTTGCCAAAAGAGCTCTGGCTTTGTTGGACTCTTGACTGCTTGTGTGGGTGTGTATGTGTGTATGAGTATGGATGAAAGTACAGGAATGTTTTTCCTGAGCATTTTCCTGTGTTTAATGTCAATAGCAATCTTGAAATTATTTAAACCACTGTCAGAAGGCCCAGTCTGTAGTGGAAGATCTGCCCTAGGTACAGATTTGTACTTCTTGTAACCAGTTTGTTTGAGAAGAGATAATGAAAAAAAAAAAATTTCCATGTAACATTGGTATTTTAATTCTGAAGCACTTCTTGTCTCTTAGTTGTTTAACCTGTAAGTTTGAAGTAGCACCTGCTGCCTTAAGTTAGTAATGAAAGTTTACCTGAAGGAAATGAATTTTGGGACAGAATTTGAATAAAGAGAACCAATTGCTGTGTTTTTCTTAAAGAATTTGGTCTAAGGAGAAGGGTACAATAAATACCTTTGTTAGTGAGACAAAACACAAGGAGCTATGGTGTATATTCAGTTATCAGAGGAAAGACCACAGCAGTTGTATAAAAGAGGAAACAAGGCAGAGAATTAATTACTGTTATTGATTGTGTTTCATAATGCCTGGAGGGCTCAGCTGAGACAAGGGTGCCACAGTGCTACTGTAAAAATGTGCAGCATATCACAATTCCTGCCTCTAAGAGCAGAGGAATGCTGAGATGAGACCAAGGGACAGGGAAATGGAGTAATGTGCCAGGAACACAGAGGATGTCTTGGGGTTCATTCCAGTCTCCTCTGGTGGATTGGAATATGGAAAGTTGGAGGGCTGTGCCATTGAAGATGAGGACATACAACACAGACATTATGTGGGAGGATGCTGGAAGTCAGTGCATAGATTCAAGGCCTGATGGACAGAAGACTGAACAAAAAAAGGTGAATTTACTTGCAACTTATTCAGTAGTTGTTATCAGAAACATGATGTCTTAGTACAAAATGTGTAACTGCTAACAACAGCATAGTTGGGAAAAAGATACATCACAGTTATTGAATTGAAAGTTCTAAATTGTGGTTGCCTGATTGGGTTGAAATAGTTCCTGGTCTTTAATGGTAATATTGAATTTAAAGTAGAATGCATTGTGATTCCTGTGTTCATGACATATCAGACTAAAAAGACTGGACCAAAGTTATTTCTGAGAAGCTATTCTTAAGGGAAAAAATGAAAGGGAGGACATGGCAGTTATTCTGAAAAACTGCATAGCCAAATAATACCTGTAAAACATGCATCCTAGAGACCTGGAAGTGTTGAGCCCTCCTGTACTGGGTGGTGTGGGAGCATACACATCCTCACATAAAATAATACTTGAGTACAATGTTATGTTACAAATGAGCAAAACCAGCAACCAATTTGTTCACTGAACTGGCTGAAGTTTCAAGTGTTAATGGATAAGCCCTGTCTACTCCATCCATGTACTGTAAAACCTGAAAAGAACTTTGGCATCTGTATAGTCATTATGAATGTATGTGCCATAAGTTATTTCTTTTGATTTCATTGATCTATTAGAGGAAGGAAGCTAGGCTTACGGGGGAGGGGGGGGGATTTTTTTTTTTTTTGGTCTGCTCTGTTTAAAAATTATTAGAATCTCCTGAAATGCCCAAAAAGAAATTGTAATTAGAATTGAATAAATGCAAGACTTCTCAGATAATGTTTCCAAAGAGATGGCTTTGGAGGTGATTTTTAACTCTTATGTTTGTTTTTTCTGTGCACCTCCAGAATGTGTTGTGTTCCATGTACATAGAATTGTTTTTTCATCCTGTGTTGTCTAGGTACCAATACTATTGATGGTCAGTGTGGCTTTTAATTGTACTTAAATGTTGATTTATTAAAATGTTATTTCCTTGCTGCTATATTATGTCAATACAAGATACCTTCTGGATGGGAAGTCAAAGCACACTGGAATTTGCTCTTGGATGCAGGATGGTGCAATGAGAAAGAGTTTAATTTATGCTAGCAGTTCATAATTTGGACCCTAAAATCCTTAATTTTAGCTAGTTATTGGTTTCCCTCACTGAACTTCAGTATATTATAATTATTGTAGAAAATTCTGGACTAAATATTTCAAGTGAAGGTAATTAATTCTTACAATCTGGTTATTCTGTCTGTTCTGTGAAAACAGTAATAATTCAGTTTGATTTTTTTTTAATTTGTTGGAAATTGTGATTTCTTGGTACATGCAAAATAATGAAAGAACTATGAATTATAAGACCTTGGTTTTGGGTTTTGTGTTCTGGTGAAGCAGTGAATTAGTAGTTAAAAACTCGAGTAAGAAAAATGCTGAGTGGTTTAACACAACAAATTTGTTTAATTTGTGGAAACTATTTTTACTAAGCTTTGCATAGCTTTTGTTTCAGTACAGTGCAAAGATGTTCTTTTAGCCAGATCTTCTTTATTGTCCTAGTCAAGTTACTACAGAGATGTCTTCTCAAGGTATTACTAGGTTGTAAGAAGAATAAAATATGATTTTATTGTTGCTGTTAAGTCCCAGTGAGAACCAAGGTTGGCATTTTTACTGGATTTAATGACTCACCTGAAATTGGAATGCAAATCTGTACTAGTGAATAAAAAAGGCAAACAGAAGCAAAGATGTGCAATGTGTAATACATTGTTTCTAAAATGAACAGAAATACCATATGAAGATGGAGTCTGAAGATTTAAGCAAAACAGGGATGTCACTCAGCAGGCAGTACCAACTGTTTTCAGCTTATTTAGTATGCAAGAGCATAGTTGCAGATGACTCACAGTTAAAATGCCTTACATAAAATTGCCAAAGTATTTAGTTCACGTCAGGTGATGGAAAGACACTTTAAAAATAGTAATAAAAACTGTATTCAATTACTGTCAGTGGTTTATATTTTTGTGGGTTTTTTTTAGTCTTTTTTTTTTTTAAGATCCCTTCTGTAGTCTTAAAATATGAAAATGATGTCTTAAAAGGAATAATTAAAAGAAATTATGGAAGACTGCACTTTTTACTTGTGATTGAATGCAAGAAGTTTACCTTACTCAGGGAATGCAAATTCCAGTCCAAAGTAGACATTGCTATCTGAAAGGGAAGGCTATTGTAAAACTCTTAACTCTTGCTAACACATTGCATTTGAAAAATCTGTGTATCTTCTATACACTTCATCAGTGCTCCCAGAGAAACAGGCTAGACTGCTTTTATCCTTTGTAGCAGTGCTTTTGTGTGCTGTATTTATGTATTTACTAGAGATTACATAACAGCATAAAAATAACTGAAGATCAAGGGGGTACATTTAGTTCAGTACTTTATTTCCAGTAGTGGTCAATAACAGAAAGGGAAGAGGACAATAATATACTTTCCCTGTTTCTCTTGTGTGCTGTCAGCCTGTAGCAATTTGTGTCTTGGAGGAATTAGTCTCAGGCTTGGTGACACTGAATTTGGTAGCAAGTTGAGTTTTCCTCAGCTGCAATGGATATTGAGTGGAGAAGCATTGGTTTTTGGTTGGTTGTTTTTGTTTTTTGTTTTTTTTTTAAGCTACTGCTTGCAACTTTTAATTAATAATCCCTAGTTCTGCTACTAGAAGGGGCAGTGTGTCATAACTGAAAATAGTACTACATCCATTTGCAACTATTGCAATTTTTTTTTGTAGGCTTATACAAAAGGTTCAGTACTTTTAAAATCTGTTGCTCAGTCTTAAGACAGAAAAAACTGTGGGGTTTCTTTTAGCAGTAACCAGGGTTGTGTTTTTTCTATAATCTCACATTCCCCATCCACTTTTTACTTTTTATAGTTCTTAAGCTGTACATTTGTGGAAGGCTATGCAATTGCAGATTTTCTGAATTTTTATAGTCATGAGTCCTAACAGTTGCATCTGTGTGTAGCCTGTGTTCTGGGGGCTTCCTGGGCCTTTATAGCAGCAGCAGCCTGTTTATCTCCATTTGTGGCTATTGGGAAAGGGGTTGGGGGAATCAGAAATACTGCCCAGCATGCTTATGACTTACACCTGAAGGGAGATCACTGCTACTTGCTTATTGTGCTTTCATTGCTGTGCTGGAGTCTTTTCCCCCATGGATGCAATGCTGCACCCTTTTGTCTCTGCATCCTGAAATGGGGTTTGTGTGACTGGGCTCAGTGTTGGAAAGCTCACAGAAGCATTTCTGGAGGTGCACAGAGAGGGCTGAGGCTGCTTGGGCAGAGAAATCCAGCCTGCTGTGACAGAGTAGGGGGTGAGGATTGGAGTGCCTCAAGTGAAATGGTAGGAACTAAGCATAAATATATTATCTTGGGGCTCTAATTGCAGACCCTCTCATTTGCCCTTCTGACATGTTGCTGCTGTCATATGTTTGAGAGAAATGTGGTTGAGGTGGAGCTTAAGGAACCTGCAGTTGTGGTGTGCAGCTCTTTTTGGCAGGGCAGCCTAAGAAATCAACAGCAGCTGTGGTCAGTCAGTCGTGGCCAGAGGAGGAACAAGGTGTGATCTTCCATGGGTGCACAGGCTGCCTGTTCTGCAGTGCAGGAAAAGAGATCCATCCCTTATTATCCCCCTGCTATGCCTGTATTGTAAGGACAGGCAGGATGAGAATGGATTCCAGCCCTGACCTTCATGCATGTGGAGGTGAGCAGAGAAATAGGGAACAGGCAGTGGATTACGCAGTGCTGTGAGGGACAGGCAGTCTGTGATATGCTGCAGCTAAATGCTCACTCCTTAGTCAGGGTGGAGGACAAACTTACAGGCTAAATGCTTTCTTGTTAAGGTAAAAAGGCAAAGTAAAATCTCTTATTGCATCCTGTATGTTCTGCGGTAATGGTGCTTGGCAATTATGCCTTGTCTTTGAGTGCTGGAAAGTGTTAGCTACTGCCAGTGCTCAAAGTAAATCTTGGAGGTGAAAAATGATTTTTTATCATTACAATAGCTGCAGTTTGTTTAAAAAAGCAACAAAGCAAAATCCAAACGGCAGTATAGGTATTTTTAATTTTACTTTTACAGTTCAACTAACTCTTTACAATAAAGTCAATTTTTTCAAAAGGAACTCTGAAAGATTGCTCAATTGATAAATATTCAAAGTGGGCTGCTGTCTTGAATTTAAAAATGGTAAGAAATAAGAATTCCATTTAAAATAAACATTAATAATTACTGTGGTTCCGTATGCTTAAATTTAATTGTGATGAGAACTACCTCCCAGTCAAATACTCAAATGAAAGCTCTTGAAGCTCCCAGTGTGAGGTCAGAAAGACAGTGAGATGAAGTGAATGTCCTCAGGTGACAAAGAAAATGATATTGTGCCTTCTATTGCTCCTTTTCCATCTGGGCAGCTGACATGGTTTGCAAGTCCCACAGTAAAGATTTAAGGAGGGGAGAAAAAACCCAGCTGCTTGTGGTGTTAGCTGTGCATTGCAAGTTAAAGTTAAGCATGAGGAAGGCAGCCAAGTGGTGAGCATGCTCTGGAACAGAGGTCTCTAATTCTTATCTTCCAGCGATGGCCCCTAATGCTTGGAGATCCTGAGGGACAAAAATTGAAAAATACAAGGTTAGCTTAAAATTACTAACTTTTAGGTTTCCATTTAGTTACAATTTTAATAAAGCCATGTTTTTAAAGTTTGGCAATAGATTCTTTTTCTTATATAAGATTTAAGATTAAGATTCTTCAGAGCACCTACATTCCATTTGCAAATGCAGTATTTACTGGAAAGAACATAATTCATTGTAATTTAGGGGGGAAGCAATAGTGCGCATTATTTTTAATTATTAAGATATAAGAGCAGAAAAGTCTTCAACTTTGGACTTGAGAGTGTTATTGTCATTTCAGCTTTGGCTTTTAAAACCAAATTTCTTTTTTGGAACCAGAATTATGGAAGGCTCCCACCTTGTTTTTTTTTTTTTTTTTTTGTTTTGTTTTTTGGGGTTTTTTTTTTTTTTTTTTGGTTTTTTTTTTTTTTTTTTTTTGGTTTTTTTGGTGGTTGTGGGTTTGGTTTTTTTTTGTTTGTTTGTTTGTTTTTTGTTTGTTTTTTTGCTTGTTTCTTTTTCCCCACTGGGCTGTGTATTTTTGTAGATGGAAGGCATATGTCCCTGAGGGATCATAAGTACTCCCTTCCTTCCCTGTAGATGGACTGCTCACATCCTTAGGCTAATAGGGAGAATGATGCATTTACATTATTGCTTCATTTAAACAATAAGCGTTGATAAGAAATAAATACTTCATTCCCCAAAGGCGTCTGCAGTATTTAAAGGTTTGGCAAGTTTTCAGGAGGATAGGCATGAATTCAGTACTAAGCTGCTTCTGCTTCTGTGGAAAACAATGAGCTGTGTCATTTGATCAGGGACAAAGTGACTACTGAGCAGGGGTGATTTTGAGGAAGTAGCTTTTAATAATAAAGAAAAAATAGAATTTACCACGTGAAACCATTCCCATGGCTTGTTTGTAAAGTAAATAATGTAGTTCATGTGTTAGGGTGAACAAACAGAAATGCGTTGTAACAATTGCAGTCACTGTCTGTTTTCCTAGAAATCCTCTGCTGGCTTTTTTGCTTCTTGCTGCTGCTGGTATACTTGCCCACTGGTTTATTTTGTGGAAACACCTCCCTTTATTCCCTGGCACTCTGCCTTGCATAAGAAGCACAAAATCTTTTTTTTTTTCCTTTTTTTTTTTTTCTTTTTTCCTGCTCAAAGTAGCCATGAAATGTTCTGTTGCCTCTATTGAGCTCATGGGTAGAGTCCTTCATGGATGAATGGAGGTCAGTTGATATTCTGTAAAAAATGTAGTCTTTAATTATCTCTTTTTCTGGTCTGTTTTGGCTAGTACTATTTAGTACAGTCCAATTTTACTTTGTAGTATGTCCTGGTTCTGGCCAGGACGGGGTTAACTTTTGCAGTAGCCAGGAGTGGGCATGGCTAGGACCTGGGGCTTGTTCTATCCCACCTCATGTCATTGCTCACCCAGAAGCCTGTGAGACTTGTGTTTTGTACCTGGGACAGAAACAGTTTAGCACTGAGGCTTTTGCTGTGTTACCTTCTCTGAGAGGTCACTATCTCAGAACTGGCTGATGCTGAAGACTCTCACTGATTTTTACTGGCAGCTGTAACTATAATTTTTAAAAGTCAAATCCTGAATATGCATGATCTGTCTAAAAGTGGTTATGGTAGGCATGGTTTGCCCTGTCTGTACTCTCTAAACTGCCTGTATTGTCTCTTGAGATTATTTTTCATTCTTTCTGAGAGTACCATAGCACCTTTGAGTTGAGACACCTCATGGGTTGAGCTGTGGTTGTTGGGGCTTGCAGAGCCCACTGTTGCTCTTTGGTCTCACTTCCCATCTTAGCACAAGTCAAAGTTTTGTCCTGTGATTCCACTCTTCTATGAAAGGTAATCTTACGTGTCTAAGGCTGAATATTCATTCAGTGATTACTCTTAAGTCCACTGGCGAACAGCTAAGTCACATCTCTTTGAAAGCAAAGCCTAAAGCAGGTAATATTCTGTTATGAATTAGTAATTTCCTTTGACAATATATTCCTGTGGCTATTTACCCTCACAGTTAAGAATCATGCTTTCTTTTCCTATGACTTTTTACCCCTAATTTGTCCTCTAGTGATGTCTAATTACCAAAAGATAAATTTAGAAAGCATTTGTAACCTACAGTGATGCTTGCAGTCTTTCTGTGAGATATGACAGCAATCTCATTTGCACCTTTCCCATGGTTAGTTTTATTTGTGTGTGGAGCTGGGTTTTCCATGCAGTGGCTTCACCATAAATTATATTCAAATAGACACAATCATTACCCATATCCTTTATTGGATACGTGTATCTCAGTTGCTTTCTGTAAATTTTTTCTATCTCAAGATTTTGTAGTAGAGGCAGTTTGTCCTTTAAAACAATCTCTAGTTTTGATCCATTTATAAATAATGCTTTAGGGCATTTTTTTCCCCTGTAATTTCTCTATTGTGCCAACTAACTTTCCAGTTTTCTTACATAATTCAGTAATGGTTTATCTTAACTTTTCAGTTTCCTCACAAAATACAATGATTTATTTCTCATTTAATTGCTGTTATATTTTTTCTCAAATAAGAATCACTGATGTATTATTTTAATTTTTTTAGATATTTAATTACTGAGAAGTAAATGGGATAATGTTGGGTTTCTTTTCTTTCCCAGTTTACATATCTCAGGTTATTTACATTTTCTGTTTATTTGGAATAAGTAAATTATCATCTATGAATTTCAGAAGAAATGCATTATGTGCTTTTTATCTTAAAAAATTAATGTCATCTTTCAAGAGTAGGATGCAACAGTATTTTTGCAGGTGTCACAATGTGCCAACACAGTTTGGGTTATGTAGCATAGTAAAGAAAATAAAAGGTAGGATTTTTTTAAAGTTGCGTGACTAAATGAATTTTATTTGGTTATTTGTCCTACAGATCTCTGCAACAATCAATCAACTGCTCTTGTGGTATTGATTTGGATTTGTAATATCACAAGCAAGCCTGAGGGCAATGTGGTGGTGACATGCAGAATGTGCCCCAGCAGTGCCTGTTAACAGAGGGAAGCACAGGAAGACTGGAAACTGGTTCAGTTTTCAATTTTTAGGTGCACAGATAGAAAGTGAATGACCTTACAGGAGTTGGTCTTGCACTGTGTATTTAGACTTACTAAACCTTAGGACTTCTGTTACATTAATGATTTAATAAATCCATTCACACTGGAGGCTTATTTTCTGCTGCTGCTTACATAATGGTGATCTCACCATGATAGTTCACCTCAGTGTGAAGCTCCCAAATGTGCATGAGTGCTTGTGTCAGTTGGGAAAAAAAAGTGTTTATGGGGGCTGGCTGCATCTGCAATTTGCCATTGTGGACTAACTTAAAATTAGGTGCATGCATATGTGCATGTGAAATTGTTGAGATTCAAAATATGCACATCAATATGGTCTTCAAGTTTTTATCAGTGAATTAAGCTAGGCTAGGGCTGGAGAAGTGTGTTGAAATCACAGTGGTGTAAAGGCACCTTTTCAAAAATTGTGCCCTTTGCCATGGTCATCTTTGTGCTTGTACTGTGCTTGGTTTATCATTATTTTTTCAATTTCTTTCATTTTCTCTTGTGATCAGGGCACACAGTATGGCTTGAGATCAAAGTGCCAACAGCATTCTGTAGTCATAGAAAGGATCAATAATGCAGTGATTTAAATTTTTGAAGCCCTCCAAAAGAGATTGAAGCAGAGAAATTCTCAGACTCTTAGCTCTTAAAATCAATAGTATATTCATAAGCTACTTCAAAGTTTACAAAATGTTAATGTTATCAGAGCATCCCTTTGCTATATCTCATGATGCTGAGTCTTCATCATGCCTGAAGTTGTTTCTCCTTTGTTGCCCTTCTACAATAACTGCTGTACTGAGGCTGCTCTTCCAGGCTAAACTCAAATGTCCCATGTCATGTGCTCCCTCTCTCTGGAGGGACAAAGACGTGTCTCTTCATTGGAAACAGCCTTTGTTAGCTTAAGTGACAAGCCAGTGCTTTTTAGCATTCTTCACAGTGTGTTTCAGCAAAGGATATGCTTGGTGTGTCTTCCCACCCAGGCTGGATAAAAATCAGTATTTTGCCTTCAGGTTTTCTGTAGTTATATTATGGTTTGTCCAGGTCAAGTGCCGACATCATAAATGAGGATGGTGTTTTTTCTCCTTCTGTCAACAAATATTAAATTAAGAATGCCAAGATTACTTTCCAAGCTCAGGGCTGACTTTTCCTTGGTTCCAGGCATTATTGGGGGGTGTGATGTCAGAACAGACTCTGTTCTGAGACTGGATTTTCCAGCGTTGAGTCCCCCAAGGACAGAGGAGGCAGATATCCTGCAGCACAGGTTGATACTGTTCAGTTTTGATTCTGAAGTTTGCCTTATTTTTAGGTCAATCAAATTTCCCTGAAGTACTCTGCATAAATTAGCATGGGTGCCACTGAGGGCTTCAGTGGGGCTTTGAGAGGTTTGTTCTTCTTTTCATAATGAAAACTATTATCCATTTAACTAGGTGTAAGCTGTTTATTAGGCTTTATAAGAAATGAAGAATAATAAATGATGATAAAATGAAGAATAATAAAATTTTATTAATTCTTGACCAACTATCATTAAGGGCTGTCAGATGAGCACTTATCTTTTGATTGTATGTCCTCAATTTGTTTTCAAGTCTAAGCTGTTAATTGAAAAGGAAGATTTTCAAAAATTCAATTTCAGGCCCCTGAATCTATTTAAAAAGTTTATTGATATTCTCTGTTGTGACCTCTATGGGAAGAATAGCAACATTTAGACTGTGTTGTCTGAATCTGCCTTCTGTAGTTTTTGAGCGTGCTGTGTTTGCTAATACACCACAAAATTCAAGAGTAGCAATATTGATTTGAGTTCTCTCTGCCTTAAAACCCACAACTTCCAAAGCTGTATAATTCTGTTTGTCAGCCCTCAGCTGTCTGAAAGCTATAGTGTAAACAAGAAAAATTTTTACATAAATGAAATCCAAGGGTTTGCTTTGCCATCAGACCAACTCCCTCCCTGCTTGGTAAATTAAATTTATTGCTAGCCTTTTCTCATAAATCCAAAAATTTGGATTAAGTCTTTTCAACTTGGAAATGTAGGATTTATTATTTGCTTTTCGAATTCAGATTGTACCAGATTGTGTCTTGCATCTTAAATCCCAGCTGTCTCTAGAATGCCCAAGAGCTTGACTGTTTGCTCTGACTGGAGGCCTGGCCTGAACAGTGGGAATTTCAAAACTGTGCACCATCAGAATTTGGTAGCTGGAGCTGCTGCTCTTCCACCCCTTCTGTGTAATGCTGAGCACTGTTGGACCAACTTTTATAGATGGTTGTGTTTTCTTGATTATCTGATACAAAATACCTGGACCTGAGTTGGAGAAGTGCCAAGCGCTCACAGGTGCAGCAGAATCCAGTATGGGATGAGTTTGGAGAATGTAAGTTGTTATTTAATCATAAGTATTCCAGAAGCACTACTCCCTGGCAATACATGTTGTACACTCAAAATGAGTTGGTTCATTTTTACCTTCAGTTGGTTTTCCCTGTTTGCAAATTAAGGCCATGGCATTTTACCTTGGAGGTCTTCTGGATGGGATTCTGCAGTGCTTGTGAAGCTGTGAGGTGCTGGAGTGCTGTCTGCTGCCAGGGTATGAACATGAAATATGAAATGCACTGGTGGATTAAATGGAGTGGTGTGCAGTAAGGTTGCAAGATATTGGGATATGGACTGAACACCAGAGGTGATACAATCTATTGAACATCTTTCACTCTGCAGTGTTAGAGGGCTTCATTCTGTGTGTGTGGGGGGGAAAGATATTTGCTCATAAAATTAATTAACAACTACTTTGTAGTCCATATCTGTTTGAGACAAAGGATGCAGTGATACTAATTGCAGAAAATCCAGAGGGAATTGTCTAATGCTATGGTAATTGTACACATATAGAATGGTCCATTGGAGCAGTTACAGCTATTATGCACAACTTGGCCCTCTGAGAAGTCCGTGCTTCCTGAATAAGATTAGAAGCTCTTTTCCCTTTCTCTTTCCCTTCAGTTAATTCAGTGCTAGTGCATTGGGCTGGTGTTTTCCTTCTTGCTGCCTTATCTGCAATCTTTTGATTCATACCTTTTAAAATTGCCTTTTCAATTGAAGGCAGGTTCTACAAAATTTTCTTTACCATGGGTGAAATGTAAAATGTACAGTAGCTTGATTTAACTCTGAGAAATAAAGATACCTACAGGAGTTGCATCTCTGTGTACATTTGGCAGTGTAAGATTGACTTGTTAAAGTTTCTTTCATTCCCTTTTACCTTACTGGAGGCATTTGCATAGCAGGAAGTAAGTGTAGAATAAGTGCAGTGTAAGTGTTCCTGCTTATTTAGCACAAGTGTAAATTACATGTTACAGGGTGCAGGATAACAGATTCAAGATTTGTCTCTCTTTTTATGCAAGTAGCTACACTTTCTTATATCTGCAATATGAAAGTGTGCCTTGTATTTCCCATTCCTGGAAAACCATGGATTAAGTTGTCCATTATTTTCTAGTATCGCCAGGCATGGATACAGCTGTTAAGTTACAGCCCTCACAGAAAGCTAAAAGTTCCAATAGGTTATACCTATGCTGTGTCAGAGAAAATGAACTTGTTTACATTTTTAAATTGTGCTGGGTTTTCTACTAATTAAGCAAGTTAAACATTTGCTGCAAATTATTATGTGAACCCCATGAACTGCCATTTTCAAAGACAGACTTTGCTCTAAAGTTTTCTAAGGAATGGTAGAATAGGTAAATAAAATTAGGATTTTGAAGCATTTTATTACTGTCTAGCATCACTAATGTAAATAAAATAACCAATTTTATTTCTAACACAGATTTGGACTCAAAACTAAAGGACATAAGGGTCAGTACATGTACTGATTTATGGAGCAAGAGACCTTTAAAGATGGATTCAAATCTGTAATATGGACCAAGTGAGATTTTAGGTGTGGAAAAATAAAAACATTAGGTGAACTCTTCAAGCCTTTTGGTGAGGCCCCTCTGCATTGTCTCTTTTAACAGTCTTTGTCTTCTGGAACATGTGGACCAGGGTTGTGTAAGGGGAAGCTGGGTAAATGGGAATTGAAGACTTTACCTCTTTGTTCCGTCTTTGTTCCGTGGTGGGGTTTTTTTTGTTTGTTTTTTAGGTGAATGCCTGAGAACTAGGTGTTTATTTTAATTTCGGCAAGTATTGAAGTATTGTTGTGTATTGCAGGAGCATTTATGCTCAATAAGAAATTAGTAAGTTAAACAGTGAGTCTTAGGGCATTCTTTTTATACAATTAGATTAGGTCTTCCTCCTAGGCGTTTAAGATAAAACTTTCAAATTTAAAATTGTTGTTATGTTTACCCCAGAGCAGTACCAGGTGAGGAAAAACAATCCTGAGGCAAAGTAGTGGATTTATAGAGTCAATTTTTATTTTAATTCTTTTTTTTTTCCACAAACTCCTGGCTACTTAGACTGTCTCTTGGAAGAGGTCTTTAGAAATTCTCTGCCTCCAGAGAGCTTGCTTTCATAGCATCTCTAATTTGTCCAAATTGACTCATGTAAAAAGTTAGTCTTAAAATCTTCTGTCCCATCTGCCAACTTCTCAACATTTTACAGGAAATGCTTCCCAGGAGAATCATTACATTCACCCTAGTGTGCTGGTTAAAAGGACTCTGGCTGTCACTGGGATACTTGCCATCTGGAATGTAGAGAAAATTACTCTCTCTAATATGGTAACTACTGGGAACCTCACTGAAAGAGTGGGCCCCCTTTGTGCTAGGCGATTCACTTAAAAGCAATGGGGAAAAAAGCCTAGTTATTGATCTTCAGAGCATGGAATTCACATTTTAGACAGAATTAAATGGATTAAAGATATTAAAAGTAAGGAGGATATAATAATAAAGCAAAACTAGAAAAACTTAGTTTACCACAGAGTAAGCTACAGTTAAGAGTAGTCAAATGATTTGTTAGATGGACAGCTGTGGTAGGATTCTTTATCCAGTAAATAATGGGAGAAAACCTCTCTAAATTAAGTAGCTTTTGGATAAATTGCTATTTTACTTTTTCAGATGATGTTTTGGTGTATTTTTTTTTTTCCTGGTCAACCTGAAGGAATTGTAAAAGCGAAGCTTCCTTTCTGTGAAGTGTGATAGGGGTTTATGGACCCCATAAAGAGTTACGAAACTCTTTATCTGTTCTTTTGCACTGTTGGCTGCTAGACACTAGCTCATGCTCCTGTTAGGAGTCACAAGTCCCTTTATTCACCACCTGTTTGTGCCCTGGGTTTGAGTCCAGCTGGTGCCCAGGCTGCAGGAGAGGACTGGAGCAGAGAAGCTGCTGCATTGTTTGCAGTGGGAAGATCTGCAGGGCTTCTTGTGAGACTGGGCACTTAAACAAGCTGCTCTTGTTGTTCTGGACTCAGTTTTCAGATAGTTTTTGCTTCACTTGATTTCTGTGCTGCTGAAGTAAGAAACAAGTAGGTAATTGGGTGTTTTATTCCATTAAGCTAGAATTTGAATTCTGTCTTAGGAATAAGATGGTTAGGATCAATATTAGTTCAGATACCATCCCTACCAGAAATTTTTCAGAAACATAGGACATAGTTACTCTAGTATGTTTTTCCTAGACAATATTATATTTTCAGATTTAGAATGATTGAGTAGAGAACATACCACTAGGACAATAAGACAGACTTCTCATTATTACTGTTCTTTTTTGTCTCCTGGATACTGATTTTAACAAAATAAATTAGTTTGGACCTTTTTTCTCCAAGAGATTTAATTCTAAACAAAGACACTTGCTTAATACTCTTTAGTATTGCATCCAAAAATGGTTGCAAACTTTAAACAATAAACTGGGTGCTAAGTGTCTGCTACTTTTAAAAAATGATTCTGAGATTTTCACAGTAGAAAGAATCACTTTTTTCCTTAGGACTAAATATTTTGCCAAAATGAAAATTTTTCAATGTTTATAACATTAGAGTGAGAAAGCTGACATAAGTGGTATCTGTGGCACTTTGAAATGATTTTACTTAGAGTCATTTTGGTTTGATGTAGAAACATGAGGAGGTTTTCTTCCAGCCATCCTAGCATGCATCTATACATGATCTTGTCAGAACTCTGTCCACTGGTAATTATCATATGATACCTTTTCCTTTGCATAGTTCATTTTCTAGACCTTGTGGCAAACTAATGGAATGGGTCACTGGTGAAAATTCTGAAGGATAATATTCCTCATTAAACCTGATTAGCTTCTTTATTTGCTTGTATCGATTTCCTCTATTTTGGAAAAGGGTGGAAAGGAAGAAAAATTCTGCTGCTTTCAGTACTGTGGAGGAAATATATAGTATATAATAAGTGTGCATTGACAGCAGAAGCACAGATGTATATCACAGTGGGTGCTGAGAGTGAAATCAAGGCAGCCATTATATTCTGGTATGTTACTTGCCTGCCTTCTGCTTCACCTGGAGGACATTAAGTTTTCATCCCAAATTCTCCCACATAACTTCCAAATCTGTTCAGCAAGATGGAATAAAATCAATATCCAAATGAGGAATTCATATGAGAATCTTATTGGTAGCAATAAGCAAAACTTCAGTTGATCATAAAATCATTTGGAAGGTGTAACCAAGTGTAGGTACAGCTTTTAAATCTGAAAAATATCAAAATTTATTAGATGGCAGCTGTTATTTTGGGGATGGGTTAAAATATTTGTTATCATAGTGAAGTGAAAGTCAATCCTGAATCTAGTAATTTACTACTTTAAAAATTTTCTCACCCATTGCATCATATTAGTTTTTGAAGTTTGTTAGTCAAAAATTACATGCCACTGGAAAGTAAATAGCAGGATCATGAATAGACTTGAAAAAATGGGAATGGAAGCCTAGAATTAATATCAATCATTCTAAGATCTGCCATGTCTCCACAATGAATTGAATAGAAACATTATTTTGTGTGTTCCTGTGAAATACTTATTTAATGAGAAAAACATTATTAATAAAGTGGTACAGTACATCCATACAGTTTCTGTTGATTTTAGCATTGGACATGAAGACTTTACATTATCTTTTTTTAGGGGGCCTTCAGAAAAGGTTTTTTCCTATTGTGTGAATACATTTCCAATAGTGTCAATAACATTTTGAAATTTACCTCTAAAATGGCATTATAGTGTGTATAAACAAACTAATATAGGAATATCTTTGTATTGATGAACTCACCCTGTGTGTATAAACACGTTGTTCTCATGGGAGCATCTGTTCATGTGAGGATTTTATTGGAGGCTTGTGTCAAGATAATTATGGACCGACATAATCACCAGAAAGAATTAATTCCAGTACTCAAGGTATTAAGAAGGGCTGTTCTAATATTTTCTTATGTCATACATTCAGCCTCTTGCTTCAACTATATTTGAAAATCAGATAAAAAGCTCTATGAGTCTTTTATTAAATCTTCACTTGCCATTTAAGTTCCAGTAGTGCTTTGACAACACTGCTGCACAGAATTTAGTGTACAATAGAGTGGCTTTATTTTTCTGCAATTTTGCAGGCATTGAGCATTAAAAGAAGTGAGAATATTTGGCCACAGGTGAATTTCTATCCTAAATGTCCAACAAGAAGCAAAAAACCCCAGACTGGGAAAGCTCTGAAAGACAGATACCCATGAGTAAAAAAAAAAAAAAATAAATGGAAGAGCTGCAGGGTAAGGTCTTTGAAAGCTTTGCTTTGCTGAATATTTGATGGAACAGACTGCAGATCTCTGCTGTGTGAATCTACTGAAATCCCTGATGGCAGTTAAGAGTTGTCCTTTCTGGGATTTGCAGTGGTTTAATCTGTCCAAAATTCCTGTCTGATAGAGAGGAGAGGGCATAGCAGAGCCAGTAGTGAACATAATGAGCAATTAATTTAAACAGCAGTCTTTGCATGTGGATCTGCCCAGGTAAAAACAAATGATTGGAAGTTATGATAAAGTCTTAATCAAGAATATGATTTTTTGATTTGTGGATGGAATAGGCCAGGATCTACAGAAGATATTGTGATATTTCTGTCAATGAAATCTTTTGGGGAGGATGTGGGGTGATTTTTTTTTTTGTGCGGGTTTTTTTTTTTTTTTTCCTTTGGTGAGGAGGGGAAGGTTTATTTATTTATTTATTTTTAGTGTATGCTTTCCTTATGAACCTCAGTTCTTGATTCAGAAAACTCACCTAGAATCATATTCAAGGCCCAGTTGAGTTAAAGGTAGATGCTTGGAGCCAGGGTGCACTTCTTGAATAGATGTAATAATAATAATGATTCTATGTGATTCTATGATAAGACAGCTCTCTTTTGAGAGAGAGCACTGCTTGCTGATTTGCAAAAGGTAAATGTTATTGCATTTACACCCTTAATGACTGTTGTAAAATATGAGATGAGAAATGCTGAAATGATTGCAGTGTGATTACATCCAAATTATACTGCTCGTTTCTTTCAGAACAAAAAACAATGGCAGGCTAATGAGAGCTCTACTTTTTCTTAATAGAATAAAGCTGTTAACTGACTAGTTCTGCAAATTTTTGTTCCTTGCAGTTTGCATCTGTTCAAATGGCATTATAAGAGAGAAAACCAGTTAGATTCTATTAGCTCCTGAAGTCACATAAAAGCCTAGAAAAGTAGTGTGGATGCAGTTATATTTTCAGTGATGCATTACTTCATCCAGCCTTAGGTCAAAATAATGATAAGTCACTATCACATATTCTTCGAGCAATACTCTGTTTTTTCAAATCCCATCATAAAATTATTTTTGGATTATTTGCAGAATTCATTCCCTTTTTTATATCAGGTTTCAATAAAGATAATAGCAGTCAGAAGAAAACACTAAATGCTTTCATGCAACACTGCTTTTAGAACTAAAATAATCTTATCACTTCTAGGAAGTGATAAAGAATCTTATCATCAAGCAGGTTAAATTATGGGCAGGTAAGCTTGAAGCAGAATGCAGGGTTTTATGTAAGTTCAGTAGTGATTAAAATATTTAAGTCAGCCAGGCTTGCCCTCTGATGTTTTCCTATTAATATTTGAGAGTGGAGAATAGGGACAGGCACCAGGAGGTACCTTTTTCCCCATGCTGGGAAATGCCAGCATCTCATTTTGAAATGTTCAAATTTCTAGGGACTCCAAAGTTAGAAGATAGCTTCCGAGAGAGGCAAAGATTATGTCTTCAGTTGTTTTCCTTCAAACAGAGTTCTGACAGTAGGTAGGGATGCAAATCCCTATGAAATGCAAGTCCAGTAAGTCAAATCCAGTACCTCAGTGCTACCTTTCTGTTCTGGTTATCATGGGTGAGGAGGAGTACTGGAAATCTTCTGTCAGTCTTTACATGATCATGGTACGCACTGCTAGTGTGTGTATGCCTTGTGCTGGTGGGAAGTTTGGGAAGCAGATGGAATGCATGCCTCATGGCACCGTGGTGCAGCCAGATCAGCTGGGAAAATTGCTGGATGAGACTGGTGTGCGGATGGGAGTGAGCTGAATGGAAGCTGAGCTCAGAGATGTTGGTTGGCAGTGTCAGTTGAAGAAGATGTGTTAGGCATTATATGAGGTGCTGTGGCCAAGTACTGAGTGCCCTCTGTCAAGAGTGTTCTGACTCCTACCTGCTGCTGGACTGCAGCTGTGGCCACCAGTGTTCCTGTTTGGGCAATTGGCCTCTGTTACTGTACGTTGGCAGAGCTCTGCACAAGGTCATGCAGTTATTTTTTTCATGTTTGTTTTTCCATGTGTTCATTAGGTTTAATCTACAGTTTAATTACTCTTCTTCAAGTCTGCAACCTGAGTATTCATACTGTAGGAAACAACAGATTATTAATCACTCAATTATCTATGAAGAAGCTTTATAGACAAGAATGAATGCTGTTTGTTTTTGGATCTCTTCAGGAGCTCACTGTTCAAGTTCTCAGTTTTTTCTCCCAAGTATACACTGTATTGGATTTGTTCAGTCCTTCTCCTGAGACTCTCACCAAGAGTTATGTGTAACCTAGCAATATATGTGCCATATTTCATAATGGCTTTGTCACAAAGAAACAATTCACATGAGTTCATGACAGTCAGAATGTGTTGGATACTTCCTTTCATTTGGGAAAATATGACAGCATGCCAGTATGTTCCATCTAAAGAGTGTGTTTAAAAATAGTAAGTGGTTCTAGAGAATTTCCAGGCTCACAAATAGCAGTAGTTTATCTCAATTTCTAGTGGAACATCATCTGAGTGCTGAACTGAACTTTGGTCAAGATAACAGGGTGTTAGGATTCAGAATAACTAATGAGGAGCCATGAGAAATACCAGGAAAGGTTCTGATCATTTTAAGTATCTTGCTGAATGTGTTGGTGGGATTTATTTTGTTTGTTTTTCAAGACTGTCATTGCTGTTACAATAGGTCCAGAAGCAGTATTCAAGTATTCACAAATTTACTCTAAATCATAAAGTATCTCTTAATGATACAAGAAATTTGTCACTAAGATACATACATTAAGATCACTAAGTTTTATACAAGGTATGTATCACTAAGATACAAACAAGAATGAGTTGTTTTGTTTTCCAGATGTAGTCAGTAATTCACACCTTGATTACGGTCCTTTTAGTAAGAAACTGTGAAGAGGTATAGAGATTAAAAAGAGTTCTTTTATTTTTACAGATTAATTTTTAACTGATAGGTAATATTTTGATTTCAAAATCTCACTGATTGATTCCATTTATGGATGATCATGAGGTAACACTGAAGCACCAGGCTACATGATTGGGCTAGGAAATGTTACGTGCCTTGGCTTCTGTAAATACAAGGTGGATAGCAAGCTCTCAGCTGCAATGCAGCAGCCATTCCACTGCTTTATAATGCTCTTGATAGATCTGTATCTCTTTAATTAGAAAAGCATAGATTGAACTTAATGGTAAGATTTAGTTGATGGTTGTGTCAGCATGATCCCCTGGCATTGGCATGTTTTCTGGCCAGACCAGCAGTAAAAGTTGAAAGTGGAGCCTGTATGAGCCCAGTGGCAGAGCAGCTGCAATTAGTGGTGACAGAGAGGGACTTGTGTGGCCTTTGTGCAGCTCTGGGATGTGCTGAGCCATTGGAATGGTGCAAATTTGTGAAGCTTTTTCACAGAATCAGTTAGGATGGAAATGACCTCTGAAATCCTTAAGGCCAACCTCTGACTGAGCACCCCCATGTCAACTGGACCGTGGCAGGGATGTGCCACGTTCAGTCTTTCCTTGAACATCTCCAAGGATGGTGACTCCACCACCTTCCTGGGCAGCCCATTCAAAGGCTTGTTTTGTCAAAAAGTAGGCATTTTAAAATGGAAAAGCAGTCATCATGGGAAATGTACTCTCTCCTTCTATGGGTATATGGAGGTTTAAATTATTTCCTCTTTTATCTGTTTCTGTGAAGGCTTATTCTATGCAACTTGTGTTCATATGGATTATTCTACTGTTATTCAGAGTTTTCTGGAAGTTGTTTTATTTGTTTGATTGGCGTGGGTTTTTAAATTATTTACTCTGTCTTAGTTTAGTACAAAAACTTTGTATTGCCTAAAAAACCTAGCTGGTGGAAGTGCATAATTGTATATATTAATAATTGCATCTGTTACTAGACTAGAGTCTTGATTAAGGCAATTTCATTTGCCAGAGGGTCTTGTCCTTCTTTATCATACTCAGACATGTTGAATTTGCATTCAGCTGACTACAATCAAGTTTTCTAATGAAAATGAGTCCCAAAACAGAATCTTCTCTCTTTTATTAATTAAAAATGAAACTAGCTGTTTCTGTTCCCTCCATGTTGACTTAAGAGATGTAAGCAAAAACACTGTAACTTGAAAGCAATGTTTTACTCTGACATTCATTATACAGTGGGTCTCTAAAGCCTAAAAATGTCCAAGAAGTAGTGTTGCTTTTAAAAAAGGCAGAATCATCTACTTGAGTAAGATATGTGGTATTTCTGGAATGAGAAATCTTGACAGAGATGTTAATACTTATTAGTTAAAGTGTTCATTCAGTTAAACAGTTTGATATTTTGCACAGTGTATGGTAGTTCATGTGAATCTGCCACATAAATGTGGCATATATTTACTTCTTAAATTTCCTAAGCTTTTGTTCTCTTAGGTGTCCTAATGTGGTGGAGGAATCATCATATTCACTCTCTCCTTTTTTAACATGTCTTGTGGTTTAAACTTGCCTTCAGTTATGACTTTCATTTTTTGGTGCTGTTGTACCACAGGCACTGTTCTTCTGAGCAGGAAGAGCCCTTCTGTGACCCAAATATTCTAAATCAGAAAAGAGAATCAAGCTTAGAGCTTGACCAGAATTGTGTTATTTGGACCACCTTAAAATTCTTGTTTTCTTTCAAAACTACCTGCTTTTCCATTTCAAACAGAAAGATCAGAGGATGACATAGCTCCCTTGCACCCCTCTTTGAAATAGGACTAAATTAATTGATGTCTCTTCTTGCAGCTATATCGGCAAGTTCTGTCAGCATCTTACATCTTGCTGCATTCCTTCTGGGAGACACAAGACTCCTTGCCAGCCTAGGTAGGGATTGTCTCCCTTAAGGACCCTTCCAGTAGCTCTACCCTTGTTAGAAACCCCAGCTTCTCTTTAATTGCAGTATTCAGGAGCTCTGCTGAAATCAAGAGAGTGATGCCGATGTGCAGATGAATGTGATGAGGTTCTTAGCGTGGAGTTCTTAGGCTTTGCTCAGCTTCAGCCACAGTCTTGACTCTCAGAAAATCAGTACAGTTAAATGCAAAAGAACATATTAAAATGAGAGAAGATTGATTTGTACAGAGCCTACCTCTGGAGGCTTAGTGGATCTTGTCCAAGATCCTTCAAAGAAGAGTCTTTGTATTAAAAATTCTCTGTAATATAATCTAATCAGAACATATTATGTTCTTATTCTCTTTGCTCTAAAGGGTGAGCAGTAGGAAATTTGGCATTGATGGCTTCTGTAGCTTTGAAAAATTCTAACATTCTTTGTAACATACCTTTTGTAAATGTGTTAGAAAACTTTAACAGAAATACACTTATATAGCATCTCTGCTGTAATTTGTCAGATTTGGATTTGTCATTTGTCACCATTATGTGAGGAATGTTCATATTAAAAAATTAGAATAAGAAGTTTACCCTTGGTCATTGAGCATGTGACTCACTAAGATCTTTCTCCCTCCAGACTACATGATGCAGCTATTTCCAAGATCTCTGTAAGAGTTTCCATCAGAATTGCTGTATCTTCTGGACAGAACTCGCTTCACTAAGTTCACTATGGAGTGTTAGGAGAAGGCAGGCTCAGTGCAATGTCCCATTACACTTGGAAAGAGTGTGTCAGGCAAAGCTGTAGAGCTGTGAGGTCATTTGAGGATTATGAAATTACTCCTTTAATAATAGAGAGCCCTGGATTAGTCCCTTTAAAATATAATGGGAGAAGTATCCCCTTGGCAACATTTGCATTCAGTGATCAAATGGAGCTTGAATTAAAGCCCCTCAGTGCACAGCTCCTGTGAATGCAGTGAATGCTGTAGCAAAGAGGTCATGCCTGTGATGCTGCTTATGCTGCTGCTTGTATGGTACCTAGTGAGCTATGTCCTAAATTCGCTAAGAAGGCTGCAGAAACTTTGGGAGAAAGAAGCAGCCAACCTCTTGGCTGGATGTTCTTGTACTTATTTACAGCTAGCCCTGCTGCAGGGACAGTTCTACCCAGCTCCACTGCCTGTCCCCTGCTGGATGTCTGTGAGAGTGTAGTGAGAAGATCCAGAGAACAGTGTAGCATAAATTTATCATTAGTAAAATTTATAGTGTTTGAGAAATAAATTAATTAATGCCTAGCATGAAAGAACTTACTGAATATCCCAGGAAAATGAGAAGGCTACAGCAGAAATGCATTTACCTATACAGTGGCCTTTACTCATTAGTTGCAGTGTTAAGCGTGGGGAAGAAGTAGTTTCTGAGAATCTGCATGGGTAGAAGTTGACTGGATTATGTATGAAGGCATAATATAAATATATAATAAATATAAATAATGTATAAATAATAAAATAATAGGTATAAATAATGTAATGGAGATAAAAAGGAACTTATGTTGTTGAGATTTATTTTTGGCGTTTGCTTAATTCGCAGTAATTTCTTTTAAATTTCTAAATCCTGTTTTGGTTTCTACTTTTGGCAGGGAGAATTGATCACTTTCTTTCAGAAATTCTTTTGTGATTCTTGTTCTTTAAAATCAATGAAAAAAAACAAAATACAAAACTGTGAAGATGAATTAACTTTAAAAAATCATTAGAAAATTTAGTGGTCCAATCCAGTTAGAATTGTGGTTGAGGAACTTGCTTTTCGTTCTCCTTCTGTCTGACACTGCAGACAGGGAATAAAAGAACTAGAAGACCAGATATCCAAACTTCTTTCTTTGTCTTTATGGTCCCTGAATTTTCTGGACACCATCATAATGCAATATGTTGTCAGTGAATAGTAAAGTATAAGGAAAAAGAGATTACAAAGCAAGATGAAGATTATTGGCAAGACAGAGATAAAGAGCAGAGTAGGCTGAGAAGAGTAGGAAAATGTTAAGATTAGAGAAAAGGATAATTATTTGGATGAGGTGCAGGTGAAAAAGGAAGCAATGGGGAGACAAAGAAAGTGAACAGATTGCAAAACAAAAGTTGGAGGTTACTATTCCAGGACAATAAGTGAGGAAGGCTTTAGAGGATAAGATTAGAGCATAGTAGAAAGAAGATAAGGTGGAAGGACTTTGTCTCTTGTGAAGAAATGGATGAAAAGGATGAAGAAGCTCTGCTCTAAGAGAGTGAATGATCCTTCAGTGATTCCACAGCAGGTGTTGTGTAGGAGCCATGTGAATGGGAAGGAAAAACTAAATTGGAGAGAAATCAACACTGCAGAAGCAAGAGTTCTGCCTTACGAAGAAGAGAACCAGGAGACGTTCAGCTTAGTGAAAACATCCCATCACAAATCCATTCCACACCCCTTGTGGGGATCTCCCACTGCTCCTGGGCCCTGGCACCTATGGACCTTTGTCTTGGGATACGTGGTTGGCCTTTGGTAGCCTGTTAATTTTTTCAGCTGCTTTAAAACACTGTGAGGTTGTTGTTGGCATTCATGAATTATTGGCAAAATGCTGATTGAGTTGTATGAACATGCAAGTTAGAGGATTAGTCTGTAGCACCATATTATTTATTAAGCTAGCTAAATGCTTGGATGTAAACTAACTTTCCTGGCTCTGCCCTTGCCTCCCCAAGTCCTAAAGGCTGTTCATATTCTCCCAAAGCTGGAGGGGAGTTCTAAAGGAGAATACATTCTACTCAACAGCTGAAGGCTTTTCTTCTGGAGGAAAGTTGCTGGAAGCAGTTGGTGAGCTGTGGGGAGAACGTGGAAGGTTTGCTGGTCGTGGAGAATTACTTTATTTGTAGACTAGAAGTCTGTATTTTCTCTCCAAATGGTTTTGTTTTAAACGTTTAGTCTTGAAGTTACTTCTTGCTAGTTGATCAGGCAATTTCTTAACGGTGCTTCCAGTAATACTCAATTTATCAGAGTACTTAAGATGATAGTTCCAATTTTTTTCTTTTAACTTCAGACCCGAGTATAGATGGCATTGCACAGTGGAAAGTTTCATAGTTGGAGAAAATGGAAATGGGGAAATGTCCTGTGCTGCATATGCAGAGAAAATTTTTTTTTTTTTTTTTTTTTTTTAATTTTTTTAGTAATGGTAAAAATAACAAGAATAAACCTTGAACTAAATTCACACACTTGCACATGCAGTATAGACACAGAAGAAATATTTCAAACTGGATGGTTTATTTTTTGCAAAGCCATCACAAGGCTTGTAAATTGCCTAATTTATAGGACTCAGTATGAACCAGTAGTGGAATGTATTTATGAGGAAGGAAAATGCAAATATAGGATATGGCACAAAAGGTATTTCTAGTAGGAAATAATATTCATTGTATTGTATTAAGTCACTGATGAGAACTGTTCTGTAATTTTAACTGTAGTTCTTGCCCCTTTTGTTCAGGAACTGCGAATTTGCCTGTGGGCTGGTTATAACAAAGAGGAAATTGATTTGAGAGAGCTTGCCTTGTTTAGCCTAGGACAATGCAACTTAGATTGTGGCCTTTCAAAATATTGAGGATATAAACATCAAGGAGGAATAAAAATTAGTTAATCTTGCAGACAATGTTGGTGCTAAAACCAAAGGGAATAAACTGACCTTGAATAAGCTTAGCCTGAAATTACAAGATGGTTTCTGATTCTCAGGGGAGGACTTCTTGCTGCTCCTGGATACAGAGATGAAGGGCAAAAGAGAGCTATGGTAAAAGCAGACTTTAGTGGGTTGGTTGATATTCTCAGATCATGTCTGTGATGATAGAAGCAAGGATGAAAACAAGGTTCAGATTGTTACTTTACTGGAGAGAATCAAAAGGGTTATCTGGAATACTTTGCATATCATCCTGAGGACAGTTTTTGTATAAGATTCCTATTTGTTTTATTTTTATTCCAAAGTACCGAGGTAATAATGAGCGGATCATTCTTAGATTACTATGATCCATACTTACCAGTTGGTGACAAATGCCTCACTGGTGTGCCAGCATTTAAAGTGAACTTCAGCAAGCTGAAATACTTATGCTGGTGCAGGCTCTTTCAAACTTGTGCGTCGTGACTCTGCTCTGGCACTGCCTCCAACAGTGGCAAGAGTAAGGAGATATGGAAGGATGCAAGAAATGCAAACCAGTCTGTGATTCATGTCTTGATTGCACTCCCTCGTTTAGTAGGGGCATAGTTGATTTGCTTATTATGCAAACCTAATGAGAAACTCTTTGCTGTAAGCTCTGTAGAGGGAGCAGGATGTTCTTTTGGTAATCTTGTGGTCTTTAGGAAATCTCTATTTAATCTGTATTTTGCACTTTCTTAAATTGTATCTCTGTTCTATGCACAGAGTGCTCATGCATATGTAGTTGGTTGAGAGGGCTGTACTGTGGGCAGTAAGAACTTCACATGGACATGTGCAGGCCCAAAATGACACAGGTTTCCTCAGGGCAGCCTGGGAAGCAGCCCATCCTCAGCTGTCTCAGCATGGACTCACAAACCTCTATAAAAATGACCATATACATCCGACTCTGAGAGTTGTAATATGTTGATTACTTTTGACAAGTTATTATATGAGGGACAAAAAATAAACAAACCAAACTGGCTGGTATATGTAGTCCAAACCAAATCCACTGCTTTAAGTAGTATGGTGCTGTATTTTTCTTTTTTTCTTTCTCTGTTCCTGAATGCCTTGCCTGATTTGCCTTAGCACCTCTAGGAAAAAAAAAAAAAACCCAACTTTTGTGTAAGACAGGGACAGCCCCTGAACAAATAAGCCTCATTTAGGCCTTTCCTTTTCTTTGAGTTCCCCAGTTATGTTTTTTCACCTCTTAACCCAGCGTGGAGAGTATGAAAAAAGAAAATATGATGCAGAATTCATAGCAACTCTGCTTTTTTATCAGGGAATAGGGCTGGAAAAACAGCACAGTATGTCATGGCCCCTAATGGATGTTGGGAAGTCCTTGAAGAAATCCCATAAATGATAAGGATGTATATGTACACATGTCTGTGTATACAGAAAATATCAGAAAGGGACCTATTGAAAAAGAATGTTGATTTTCAATCCTTTACTCTTAGGTGTAAGGTCCTGTGTGCCTTTAATAGAATTTGATACATTAGTTTTTGGAGGTGCCCGTGTATTATCTGTTTTGCTTCTCACTCATGAAGAGTGATCTTCCTGTAAGAAGTAATAATAATAATAATCATAATAATAATGATGAAGTGACAGTTATTGGCAAAGGATTTGCTGCATTTATTAAAATACTATGTTAGTCTTTCAGACATAGATGTATAAACTGGCTTATCTTGATAATTTATTACTGACAAAATGCTGACAGCTTTCAACTCATTTTAAAGGCACAAAAGTGAAGAGGAGAAGAGAGAAACAGTGGTGGTCTCTACAAACTTCTGACTATATGAAGTTAAATCAAGAGTAAACATGAGGTTGTGTATTCTTTTACAGATCAATTGAATCATGTGATGCATTATATGTGGACTATGCAGATTGTATTGTCATGATTATGTGTGTGAACTACTTATAAGGATGTAGTTATCTAAGATTATTACCTTATTTAAACAGATATATACTGTCAAGTTTGAAGAGAGGAGTATTTTTTCATGTTTTTTGTGTCACTTTCAAATCACTTTTGTTAACAGCTGGTTACTTAAGCTTACATAAGAATGTGAATGACTTATATAATCTGGTGATTTTCCAGTTTTACAATGTAGAACTTTGTTGTTTTCCTCCCAGAACTATTCTTCAGCCGTATTGCTCTTCAGGAGTTACATTAGAGTGAGCCTTTAGGACAGACTCCAGGAAACAGCAAAACAAGAAGTGACTCTCAATGTTGGAAGCAGCTGATAGCTGGAAGAGCTCTTCTCAGCCAGTTAACAAGGATGCCATTTAGTAGTCCTTAAAAGGTGATGGAATTTTGTTTGCTGCTGCCTTAGGGTGTGTAACTATTAGCTGTGACTAGAGGTTTATCTAGCCATATGAGTGCAAACCCCAAAGAAAGCAGCATAAATATCTATCGAACAGGGTACAGTTATGTAATTGGCACTTAAGGTTTATGGCAGAGGACAGTGGTGATAAGCTAATGAATTAATGAAGGGAAAGTTTAAGTGTTACCTGAATGTTATTTATTCTTCTTTGATGTAGGGTAAAATACAGCTGATGCTTAGCAATAGTATATGGAACTCTCTTTCTTCTTAATGTTTCATTAAAAAATGATACTGCTGATAAGAGCTCAGAAAGTTTATTCTGGGGCATTACTGTCTGTGTTGATTTAGAGGGAAGAGTGCCATCTGCAGAATCCTTAATCTTCCCTGCTATAACAGCTCTATCATGCCAGCAGTGCTCAAATGTTGGTGGACAGGATTTACTCTTAGCTTGAGAGATCTGATGTGCTCAGCCTTTTCTAAGGAAATCGCCTAAAACCTGCTACAGAGCAGACTGCTTTTCTGTTGTACTAGGAAAACTTCATCTATAAGCTCCTTTCCCCAATATTGTCCAAAAAAAGATTAAGATGCACATCCTTGTTGCTTTTATAATCTTCTCTAGATTAACTGTGAGGAAGCAGGGAAAAGAGATGAGTATTAGGTCAAAGTGTTTTAGAGGGGATGAAAAAAGCAGCTGCTGCAAAGCAAAAAAAGCACACACTCCCAGCCAAAATCCCACCACCCAACCATCCAAAAACCTGCACAGAAAAACCTCAGGGAAAGCAAGAGAGATAGGCTTTCATTTATTTTTGTGGGTGTTTCCCTCCCCTCACCCTGCACACTCACCTCCCCCCTGCCCCATCTGGATATTAAACTCAGTTACTCACGCTGTAGCTCTCACCACTGTTTCTTAGTTGAGGAGGGAAGTATTCTTTTTGCTGTCATGAGTATATTGAAAATCTCTTTTTGGTGGGGCAATCATCTAGGGCAGGTTCTAATATATTTCTGTAGTCTTGTGTTTGATATCTAAGCTTCTACTGATGAGTTCTCCCTTCCAGAGTGCAATGAAAAAATGGAATGAAAGAATAGAAGAGGCAATTAATGAAATACACATAGACAAATTTTTGACCTAGTAAAGCAAAACAGAAAAACTGAATCAAGACACAGGGAAGGAGAAGGATCAGGGGAGCCAGAAAAGAAGACTTTGACTGCAGTGGCTGATGGTGGAACACAAGATAGCTCTTCACCTAGCATAGGGTCATGTTGGCAAGATGCACAGACTTGGTGCATCTTGCCAGGGCTCACATGATGCTCACAAGCACACTGCAGACTGTCAGATAACTGTGACTATCAGTGGAAAATGCCTGGAGCCTGAGGATCAGAGTACTGTTTATATATATATACTTCTACAGTGTCTTTAAAGCAGGTGAGAAAGGAAAAGTGTGTGAATTTTGTCTTTGCATCTTGACAAGAGGGTCAGGGTCATGTAAGAAGTGGGGTTTTCCTTCGTGAGGAAAAGAGATATTGCTGAAAGTTTGTAGCTTTCATTGTGACTTGAAATTTCAGCTCTTTCTGGATTCGAAGGAACTGAAGACAGAATCCCAGGAAATCTGTAAAGCCAGGCAGCTGGCAGAACAAGCCCATGTGACACCACGCTTGGTTGGTGGTCTGTCAAATCTGGCAGCCCCAGAGACAGAAAAAGGCAGAGAATGCAAGAAAGCAGGAAGGCTGCCAGCCCAGCATGTTCACCTGCAAAGTCATGAGCAAGGGGCTTGGAAAGGCCAGGAATTCATTAGGATTGGTGAAGGAGTGGGGCAGTTCAGTAGCTGCTGGGAGCCAGCATCTCTAGGTGCCTCTAGGCAGAGAGGGTAGGAAATGTCTTCAGCTGTCCCAAAGAAAATGGAAAGCTTTTCAAATATCAAAGACTTTGTGTGTGGTGATTGTTTATTATTGATGTTAAAGCAAGAAGGAGGAAATCTTTTAAGATGAGAATGAAGCACTGGAGCAGGTTGCCCAGAGAGGTGGTAGGTGCTTCCTTCCAACCCAAACCATTCTATGATATTATTGTTGGTGCTGTTGTTATTATTATCATTATACCCCATTTTCCCCCAAAGAAAACATAAAATTGTATTTTAGTGGAAAAATCCTGACTTGAATTTTGTGTGTATTTATCCTTAAGCTTGGGAGGGGGTGGATTTGCGATGCTGCTGTTTTTCTTTTATGCATCCCTTTGATCTGTTCATCTTTCTGGCCCACCTCACCTCCATCTGTAGGTTTGTTCCATCTGATATGCAGATTTGAGCCTTCTGGGATTGAGTTGCTTCTCTGTTGTGCCTAGTGCAGTGATATTTATGAGCCAGAATCCGTAGTTATTGAACTGTATAATTTTGACAGTATTTCAGGTAGCCTCTGAAAAGTAAATATGTAGGAGGCCTTTGCAATTCTTAGGAAACATATGAGAACATGAATTGAGGCCATTATTTTTTGCATCATAGGAAAATCTTGTCCATATTGCAGTTATAGAGGTTGCTAAAAAAACTTGGTGGCATTTTTCTGAGCTGACTCTTGCTGCTCTATCAGTAGTAGTTTCCGTAGTTCCAGTGCTGTGGGGAATGCAGAAGAGTGATGATGAGGTGGGACTTCTAAAAAAACATTATTAGAAATAAATATGAATTCTGGAGCAAAATAATTTAGGAAATTGTAGCTTAAGTAAAATCTCTATGCATAAAGAGATTGTTATTAAAGCAAAGCATAGAAGATCTGGCTGATATGCTGAAGCATGCATTTCACTTGTATTAATTTTGTCTTTTAAATTCACAATTAGAATAAGGAATACCTTATGAGTATTGTGATTTTTCCAATAAGTAGCTGGTAAATCATGAGTCTGGAGATTTTTACTGCCTGAGCTCATGTAAATGAGATGTCTGTATGCTTCAGATACTTTGTGTACTGCACATTGTCTGTGAAGTGACTTTCTTCATTATGCCCTTTTTTTAGGTTTGTTTTTTTTAAGTTGACTGTACAACACAGTGAATACATGTGTGTGAGAATTAGGCACATATAAATAAGAATATTAATTAGCAAGACTCTGGCTAATGAGTTTCAGTAGTAGAAGAGACATTTGCAAATGGTCAAATTAGCCTCCAACAAGTTTTGAAATAAAGATTGATGGATTCCAGAAGAGAATTCAATTGGTAGGTTTTTTTTAAACACATCTTTTCTTACAATAATGCAGCTTAATTTAGCCAGTAGAAGCTTTTTCAGTTATTTATTTTGATGTGTAATTTAAATTTATGCGAAAGTATAATTGGAAATGGGTTACTTTTGCCAACTCATCAATGAAATGTTGCTTTAGTAAACTATGCAGAAGATATTCCTGGTCTCTCTATAAAATTTGGCTATGCTGTAGTAAGCAACATGCATAAACATTAACTACAACTGTAGATAGAAAAATAGTATATGATGTAAAAGAATTGTAGGCAGTGTGCAAGTATTTTATATGGCACCTGAGTTCATTGGGGCAGAGAGGAGATAGAAAGTCTTACACTAGCCCTATTAGAGTAAATTGATGGGGAGAAAATGAGATTTTGTGTGTACAACCCCTGCTTTGTTTTAGTGTTTTCTTTTGTTGTATTTGTTCACTTACCTTATGCTCTTAGCCAGTTATAGCTACATCACAGAGTTGTGTAACACATGCATAATTGATCATTTTTATCAGGTATATTTAAAAAAAGTTTCCTAAAATACTCAAACTATGTTAATAATTTTCAGCGGTGTGTATTTGGTTTTTTTAGTTATAATTTTTCATTCTTGTTTTATGTATGTACAGGAGCTAAGCTCTTCTGGAGATCTCTTCAAATGACAAGTTCTGAGTTGTTTTAAGGACTCTGTCCCATTTCAGTTTGAAAGGAGAGACATACAAAGAAAAAGGTGGCCTTTGCCTAAATTAATTAAGGTTAAGTTATAAATGGATTGAATAGTAAAAAACATTTTTTGTGTGTCTTCTTTCACAACCTATATAATAACCCAGAAATTATCCTAAGTGCTCTGAAAATCCTCAAAGGCAGTTTCCCTCAGCATTATTTTGGCTCTTAGTTTTAATTGGAAAAATAGGCATAGAATTTTTAGTCCTTAATTTTAGTGCTACCTTTAGAAATACTGCATTTTTTTGTCAGTCAGCACTTGGCAAATACTTTTCAGCTTTCATTACATTAAAAAAAAAAAAATAAACAGGTAACTGAAGCAGTCAGGAAATACAAATTCCGAGTTGGACATCTCATTTCCTGTTTCCTGGGTTCTAAAACTTTGCATGGTTGTGCTTACTGGGAAGGAATTTTGTCACCTTTACCTGGGTTTCAGATAATAACGCATGAACATGAATAAACTTTCTTTTCCAAAGCTTTTATTTCTCTTTATTGAGACTTGTGGTTATCAGCACGAGCACTCTCAAATCTCAGCATGCAGCAGGTGGAAGTTGACTCTACAACTGCCTTCTTGACATGAAAGCATCTCATCAATTGCAGCATGCATGCAAGAGCAGCTGCAAGTTGAGCCTGGTATATTGATCTGGCAGACTCTGGAACCCCTCGACTCTTCTGTCCTATTGTGTGGATCTCATCTAATTCAAATGCCACATATTTATTGTCATGACAGCTTTTACAATATGGTTTTCCTGAATCTAGCTTCATGGCCACTATATATGTCATATATATATGACCATATATAATTGACTCCACTTTTTTTTTTTTTTTTTTTTTTTTATTTTTTTTGACTGATTACAGTGCAGTCCAGTAAAGTTTCTAGTATTCAAGGACAGTCTTTCTTTTTAGAGATGCTTCTTAAAAAATCCATATAGGCTTCACACTGAAAAACTAGGGAGCTTTGCTTCTCTTGACAATTGTTTTTTTGTTCATCTATCAGGAACAGATATTAAGCCTCAGTGGAACAGACCATTTTTAGCCTTACCTCATAATTTGTTGTAGGGATTTTTTGTGTTACTTGCCTAGAATGAAACTCTAAAATTGGAATGTAATTTTAATATGCTTGGTTATAAAACTTCACCTTGTAGCCTTATTTCATAAGAAAAATGGTATTTTTAAGCCATAAAGTTTGAAAATTAACTTTGGTCTTTTTATGTACAAGCAACTAAGTCAAAACTTTAATACAGCTTCATGTGCTATTTTTCCTTTCCAATATTTTATTACATTCCATATTTTAAGAATAAATGCCTTGAAAAAGAAACCATCTTTTTTTCTTGGAAGTTAAATAGTCATTAAGTGTATGCTCCTTAATTTTCCTGAGTTATGTGTATTCCTTTCTGGGATGTACAATTACACTGATAGTAAGGTGTTTATTGCAGTGTAATGTATTCCTAAAATACAAGAGATTCAGGGCATTTTAAAATTTTATATGATTTTCTTACTGTAGATAATTACATTAAAGTAATTACATTACCTTGATGATGTGAGTAGAGTTGTATTATTTCCTGTGAAAGCTGCGACCTTTATGGCAGCTGAGTCAAGTATAGTTATGTACAGTAATGGGGATAAAAGGAGTGAGTTTATCCTACAAAACAAACAGTCATTTTTATCTCTGATCCTTAAACTTTGTGCTGCACGACTCTCTGGTTGCTTCATTCCTGCATTTTTGCCTGGTACCATCTTGATTCTGCAGAAATTTTTGTTGTGCTTGGCTTCATGCACAAGAGACTGCAGTGTTGCTGTTCAAGCTTCATATATGTAAATGCCTCTGTAGAGGTTTGCAGGAACCTTTACTGGAATTTGCTGCAGGACTCCTTTCTTTTCTTTGAGCATTATTGTTTAAAGATATGCACCTCCATTTACCAAAAGCTGTAAGTCTTTAGAAGTAAATTATTAAAAAATAATATTGGGCCATGTAATTATGCCAACCTAATACAAGTAACCATGCAATTTTTAGTTGTGTTCTTGTCCTGCATTATAGTATATAATCTCTTTATTAGCTTGTACATGAATTGAGAATGGTACCTAAATTAGATGACCAGCCCCTCTAAGAGGCAATCTTGTTCTTTTTGGCTGTCAGAAAGAAAGTCACTGAACAGTGTACATATTACTGCTTCACTGAAGGTCTTTGGTGGAAAAGACCTCGGTAAAGGTATGAGTGGAAAAAGTGTTGCCAAATTAAAGATGTATTTGTAATATATGTTTAGGCTGCCTTGAATATTAGCATTTGATGGTGACTTATATGAATCTGATTTCATGAAAAAGTTATATTGATATTACATAATTCTCTTGTTCCTCCCCCTCATAATCTGCAGACTTCAAATTCTTGTTCTAAAAATTTGTTTTCTAAAAATTAATGGAAAATCTTTCAGCTGACTTCTAAGCAAAAGGATTTCTGAGAAGTAATATTTGACAGGATGAGATTTCTGCAGTGTTTAGTAACGTCTGCTGAAATTTTTTTAATTGTTCAGAGGAAAAATAATGCCACACAACAGTAATCTGAATGCAAACATACTGAAAAACTAGAAACCTTTAATTCTTTTTACATGCCCAGAGTTACTGATTGCATTATTGCTTTTAATGGCTGCTTGTGTCCAGTTTAATTTCTAGAAATTGCTTTTCTTGTCCAAATCTGCAGAGAAGCAGCAGAACTAGTGAGGGCAATGCTTAAATGGTTTTCATAACTATATCTAATTGCAATAAGGCTGCACCTACATAATTTTTCTGTTCAGCAGTATGCAGTTAAAACTTTTTTCAGTAACTATATGAATGTTTTAATCATAAAATTGTCTACCTTTCCTTTATTCTTAAGATGAACATCTAAGGGAAGCCCATGTTTTGTCCTGTTTTCTTTAGATTTTCCCTTTCAGAGGGCACATGGCTGTATCCAAAGCCTGCAGTGAGTGTTCAGCATCTGAATGTATTTGTGTCAAGCGGCTGCAGTGATAATAGGCTGCGGATGATGCAGTCTGCATTGTTCAGTCTTCAGGGAGCGATGCTCTGACAAACCAAGCTTCATCCCACTGCCGCATCTCAAAGAATAAAGGGAGCAGAAATGAGCAATAAGTCCCAGATTAAGTTAGAGAGATGCACAATGTATGAAAGAGCTTTTTCATCTGTGACTAAACACATAATTTTTCATCCGTGTTGTCTGTGCAAGAAAATAAATGTTATTGTTTTCCAAGTGTTTTACCTCCCCCAGCTCTTTGCAACCTTAATCTGGCAAGCCACATTACTTTGTTTTTTAAGTAAGTATTACTTACTTACTAAGTATTACTTTGTTTTTTAATGAAACAGAAAGAAATGCATCCTACATTTCTTTTGGTCTTGTGTTCTGAATGTACTTTGAATTCCTTTTGCTTTTCTTCATTTTCTACCAATAGGTTGATATAACTCATATAATAAAGAAGTGCAATACAAATCTCTAACTGGCTACTAAAATATGGGTAGCATTGGGTCTGGAATTAGTTTGTCTGTTCTTTTGCTTCTTTGCTGAGTAATTGCCTAAGATTGCCACCAGCAAGGCTTTGGCTTAGCTCCTGTCTGTGGCTGTGTCAGATGTACCCATACTCTTAACAAACCACATGAGCTGGTATATTAAGAATTAGAGATTCTGACCTTTTCTGGAATTTGAATAAAATTCGGTGGTATGAAGGCAGAGAGGTATTTTAGTTCTGCAGTCTTACTTTAGAAAACTGATTCTCAGTTTCTGAACAAGGACTGGTAACACAAAGTACTGACTGGACTGCAAGCTTTGACTCAGCACTTCTGTAGTTGTGAAGTGTTTCTTCTCTGCTCTTTTAGCTCTCTCAAAAATGCAGGCTGATTCAGAGCACAGGTAATAAATAGCAGGAGCTGAGAGCAAGTACTTAGAGTGCCTTTACAAATACTTCAGCCTGAACTCCTTCATCCTGGGGTTTGCTACAATGTGTGGAAACACCAGCGATCCTTTCCTATAAATCTTGGCAGCATGAAGAAGTTCAAAGCTGCAGAGGAACCCTTGGATATTTAAGCTCTTTGTTAGCAAGGAGTCTTGTTTATGTTCATTAACCAAAAATATTAGTTTGAAAGACTCAGTTTCTCAATAAGTATTAAGAGAATATTATTTTTTAGAAGCTTTGATGGTACTGCCTTTGTTGGAATAAGGAGAGAAATGATATTGGAGAAACAAGCTGTGGCTGTGGTAAAAAGGTGTAGCACCCATAGACTTTCACAGCTGTGTTTCAGTTTGAAGAAACAAATCTTGAAAGAGTAGCTCTAAAACTCCATGTGGGATTTTTTTGGTTTTTTTATGATTATCCTTGAACATTGTCTAATTGTTGTTTTCTTATGTTTGAATTTTGTGCCTGTGAATTTCTTTATATGGAGACTAGGAAAATTATAAATAGAATTTATGTAAATTTAGAAAGTTTTGGGTTTCACGTAAATAACTGTATAACACTTAAATTTTGGTTTTGTTTTATATTATTATGTCTATCAACCTTTTTTCTTGATTATGCCCAGACTGGTATAGCACTGTAGCATACTAGGAAATTCAGCAAAATTTACTTTTAGGTTGATTTATGTTATTACAATGAAATGAAACTTATCACATGACTATTCCCTTAGTGAAAACATTACCCAAACACCTGCATTAAAATGATAGAGGTGCAGAGTTCCATTCTGCTGTATGGTCGGAAATGTAGCATAGATAATAAACAGAGATGGCTATTTTGATAGACTTTACACTCTTTAAGAATCTCCCTGTAACTTTAATATTTATAAGTTGTAATTCTGTTTCCAACTTCAGTCTGTTACCTCCTAATGACAATTCTAGGTGTCAAAACAATGAACTGTGTGCTTATATGATTTTCCTTCATAAGAAACAAGTGGGTTCAACTCTTGTACTGTTTTTGTGAAACTGCCAACATTATACACTGGAGATGGAAGGGAGCAGTGGAATCTAAACACATTTGGAGGTGAATGTATTTGGGAAAAAGGAGGAAGCTGTTCAGTCATCCAGAATCTGTGAATAAATATTGCAATATCAACATAGCACAGAAGCAGTGAGTGCACTTGAGGCCCTGGATGGTATTTCTCACTGCTAACAGATTGTTGCATCCAGGTGTACGTTTCTTGAATAAATAAACAAGAATGTAGCTAGTAAATGGAAGAAGATTGTGCTAGTTACCTGTAGTTTGGACTATTTGGTGTTCTGCTTAACTTTCTATTGGTTTAATGTGCTAGTGGAAGGAGTATGTACAGTTACATTCAACAAAGTGAAACTTTTTGCAATATTTATCTTTATCCCACTCTGCCCCTGCCCCCCAGTATTTCTTTCTGATCTATTGATAACAATTCTCATAGAATATTCATAGGGATCAAATGTGCAATATATGAAGAAAGCAGAGATCATCCCAAATTATGCAGTAAACAAGTCAGATTTATTTTTCTGTTTTTAAAGAAAGTTAGCAAAGTAACAAATATTTAGTTGTCACTGCAGGGGATGTATTTTCATTTGTTAGTTGAGGCTCTCTGTTCAGTTGCTTTTTCTTTGCTTTCTGTTTTCTGATGTTGTTGTTTTTTTAGCCTGTATCCTGCAGGCATGACAGCATCACAGTGAACAACAGCAGCATAGAAGGTAGCATAACATATTTTGGGGTGTCACATGCTCCATGGCTAGGAGTATTTATTGTAATTTTGTTGTCTAACCTTTAGGTCAGCACAGAATAGAAAATATCACTGAGTAAACTCTGTCCAAATTATCTCTAATCTTTGAACATACAAAAAGTTTCTAATCTGAGTATGTTTTTCTAGTCTGCTAATAGAGCCCATATAAGGTCATATTTGCATATCAAATATGGAGAAATGTTTATAGTGAAATTGCTCTTATTAGCATTTAATATACGTGCTATTTAACTTTAAAAGCTCTGAACAATAAAGTTGTATGTCTTTTGCACATTGATGAACATTGATTTTTTTCCATTGTTTATCTGTACTTAATACGAAGAGTTTCTGTGATTGCTTACTGCTTTTAAGATTTATGTTTTTGGGTTTTTCTTTGTTTTGTTTCTTCATTTAATTTTATTGTTTTGTTTTATTTTAGGCATGTATGCTCTTGTGAGAATCATCTGATTGGTTAGCGTATGAGATTAAAAATTCTCAGGAGGGATTTGAGCTGTTGTAATACCTTATTTTTCATAATAAGGAAACTGGAAGGATGAAATTGAGTCAGCTATAATCTTTTCTTACCCTTCCTTGAAAGCAAGGTATCTGTTGTGAGAAGCTGAAATGCAGAGTAGGAGAGGTGATGGCAATATGGATTTGAGTAAATCAAACTTGGAAAGGTGGGAGTATCAGTGCAGAGAGAGAAGACCTGAGATCTGAGTTTCCCTGCTGATATTTGGATCCTGTGTGTTATATAGCATGTTTTTGCAGTTCCTTTTTGCTGACAAATGCTTTTTGCCTTCTCCTTCTAACCCAGAATTTTTTTGAAGGTTTTTCAGGCCTTTTATGACTGGTATTTTTCCTGTACATCACTTAACAACACCAATGTGTTACTAGATTAAACAATGGCTAAAGTGTAAAAAGAATAGGTACAATGCTTTTAAAATTAAAGGTGGTAGAATCCATATTAAAAACATTTCATTAATAATATCAATTTGTGTAAGCAAGAGTTATTTAAAATTGACTGCAGTGGATTCAGTGTTTACATACCATTTGATGAAGGTTACTCCACAACAAGGTTCTGTCTTGTGCAACAAAATCTAGTCTGTATTAAAAATAAATTAGCTGTCATATAGTGTTTCCTTTGCTATTTGTGTGAATCATCTGGGAAAAGTACATTATGTTCAAGTATAAAGATTATCTTATTATGGCCATCTTGATTTTTTTTTTTTTTTTTTTCCTTCCCCTTGGAATAAGGTAAATGCATAAACACTGCTGGAAGGCAGACCTGATAGGATGGACTATATTCTTTACTAAGAAACATGTATTTCAGATTTTAGTTTAATTAAGGTGAATAAAAAAAAGGGGATCTCCAGAAGGGTTAATCTAGCCTGAGAAATTTAGTAGAATGATGGCAGATGAGAGTTAGCAAAGACACACGTGAGAGACTGCTCATGATTCAGAGCCTGTACATTTTTGTACTCTCCTGACCGGGGAGGTTTCATCAGGAAACAATCTTTAGATTTTTCGTATTAGAAAAGCAACAAGAAGCTATAAAAAACTATACAGAAAAACAGTTATTGTAGTAAGATTGATTTGTTGTTATCACCACTTCAGAACAGCGTTAATGAAAGAAGTTCATGTAAGGATACAAAACAAGTACTGTAACAACAGAACTTCAAATGCAGACAGTGTCTGATATATAAAAAGCAATTTGGCAATGTGTTAAGGACCCTTATTGATAACTGTAGTATTGAAAATTAAGTGCTTTTCATGAGCATCCATTAGCACACTTGCATTCTAGGAAATGGCTTGGATGCATTATGCAAAGTAATGAAATATGGTAAAGGATGGTCAGCTACTATCCTTGATATGGTTCTTAACGTATGGTAAGGATGCATGGAATGTTACTGCATTGTCAATCTGAAAATTGAAGCCCTTGTACAGATGCAATAGAAAGGTGTCTGCAATGCAGAGAGTTTCGCAAACCTCAAATCTTAGTGTGTGGCTTAGTTGCTGTCCAGGACCAGCCCAGTCACTTGCTCACTCCCCAACTTCAATGGGATAAGGGCAAGAATCGGAAAAGCAAAAACATGACAAAAATTTGTGAGTGAAACTAGAAGGAGTGTAAAGAAGAGGTGGGATACCCTTTCTAGCCCCAGTGATGCAAAGCCACACCACCTCTGAGATACAGACTGGGGCCTAGTGAGTCTCCAGGCAATGGCTGCTTTGGAAAGGTTACCCCTCAGTTTTTATGGCTGTGTGACCTTGCACAGGCTGGGACGTGCCTGTGGTCAGGGAGGTTCAGCTGTGGTGGCTGTGTCTGTCCCTGATGTGCCTGCGCAGTGTCAGGATGAGGGGCAGAGGCACTGTGACACTGTGCAGGCACTGCTCTGTGCTAGCCAGAACACTGCTCTGCTACCCCCACACCAGTGCAGACACCAGTCCAGGACACAGCACTGCATTGGCCACTGTGGAGAGTCAATTCCATCCCAGTGAGACTCACCATAGTCACTCTGTCGTGGACACTTCTGAAGCACAGTTTCTGTAGAACATAAATGCTGAAAATAATGGGTTCAGATTTGTTAACTAAAGTTTTAGTTCTTTATCTGCATTTGTCATGAGTAGAAAATTCATTTTACTTGTTCAAGTTCTGCATAGGTTGGGACATCTTGTAGGAAAAGACTCCAAATCAACTTTACACTATAAAATTAGTGATATTCAGTACCTCTTGTTTCATCTTCTCTGGCATTGCTGTCTAGAAGTTGGGGCAATCAATTGCTTTGAAGCTTTGATAAAGTATTTAGAAACTGAATTGATTCTTGGATTAAGAATGTTTTACAATTAATTTAAGAAGCTATGAACCTCAAGCAAATGGATGTTGTATTTCATATCTGCTCAAGGTCTGTCATAGGTTTTTAAAACCTACAAAAGGCTGAATTATTTGTGGAAGTAAAATTTTATAGTGAAGCTGTTGCAGTCAAACTATTACAAATTGCTGTTAGAGGTTAATTGTCCTTGGTTTCCAAATCTGTTTCTCAAATATTTTGACCTTGCTCAGTAAAGACATTGTGAAATAATGCCAATTCTCTTTACCATCAAGAATATATAAAACTGTTATCCTAGTTCCCTTGTACAGATAATCTCTTGTGTCTCTGCTGGAGAAAGGAGGCCAAAACCAAGGGATGGTGAAGATCAGCCATCTATACAAATGTGAAATTATTTTAGCAGGAAGAGAAAGTTTTAATAAAATGTATCTGTTACCATTATTCTAATATTTGGGCCTGATAATATGCTAATTCAGGTTTAATTACAGCTGATTAATTTCTTCAGTCCTGAGCACAAGGGATGTTATGTTTGCCTGAAGCACCTTTGTTTAAATAAGCAATGACATGATGTATCAACATCAATCATGTTAACTTAACTGAAGGTAATAGCATTTTTTCCCTGTTTAGGGCACAGTTTTTTGTAGCATTGGAGAATGCAGGCTGCAGAAGAATTAAAGGTTTTACTTTCCAGATATTACTCATTTTAACAAGGAATCAAAGTTCTTAGCCTAGTAATTCTTTTTTAGCTATTTTTATTAAGATTTTTTCCCTTTTCATGTGTGATGTTCTCTAGGTCCCAAAGAGCTTTAGAGATTTCTATTTCTAATGTAAGTTGCAAATGAAAAATGGATTTCTTAAAATTTTTACAAGTGAACCCTTCTTTAGGGAGAGTTTAGATGCTAAATGAAAATTTGTAGCCTACCTACTAAAAGTTGCTATCATTTCCCTGAAAATTTGCCAATCATGCTGGGTGGAATTTCTTTCCTTCGTGTAGGCATTGAAAATCAAATAAATTTTACCTCAAATGATATGTTTTCCTTGTTCTGATGAGAAGATGAGCTGCATGTAAATAGGTCAGATATCATACATAATAGTTGTCCACAAAATGTGTTTCATCCCCTTTGATTAAATTCAGGTAAGGGAGGTATCTTTCAGAGTTCTTGTGCTAATGTTAATAGTTTTTTTTTTATTTTAAACCCTCAATTGTCTTTTTAAAGGAGATAATTTATAGAGAGTTTTACTGCAAGACATGTATGTGCTCTTGTCCTGCCACTTCTTTTATTAAGCCTTTTTTCTATCTGTTCTTGTTAGGAGCCAGGACTAGAATGTTTCAGGAATAAAAAATATAGAGAAAGTCAAGATAGTCCCTGCATCAGAGGCATCTGAATTTAAAAACAGGAAAAGAAACAGTGGACAAATATGTCAGCATAATGATGATAATCTTGTTCTAATACTCTGAAAGTGACCTTTAGGTTTTGTGTAGAAAAGAGATTTTGCTGAAAGCTTAATTGTAACACTGTAGTTATTATGGGATGACAAAAAATTGTTTCACATCAAAAAAGTGTACCCTGTTTTGGACTGGAAAGCCTGGTGGTTGTGTGAGTAGTGGCAGTGTTGAGTCACATCTCCCATGGCCACTTTTTGGTCATCTGGTGGGGAGCCCCATTGAATACTTGCCTGAATAGTGTTGTGTGTGGCAAGCGAAGCCAAAGGCTGTGCTTTTTGATTTTCTAAATAAGAAAACCCGAAGAAATTGCAATGTTATTGATATGAGGAGTGCTGAAATAACTCTTTTTACAGTGATTGTCAATATGTGGCATGGATAGCAGAGCAAATGTGTAGAGATTAGATGGCTTTATAAGGTTGTAATTTGCTTTCAGGAAAAATTCAGAGCTTTGTCAAAAGGCTAGCAGAAGTCTAATGGTGCAGAAAGTTTTATTAGAAGAGAAGACATTAATACCTTTTTAGCATGGTATTTCTTTTTCTTGTTGAGTTTCATTAAGATTAATTTATTTGAAGCTGCCACTGCATGAGGAAACAAATGAAAGCATGTTTTGTGGGAGTCTCTGCATTTAGGTTTTAGAGAGAACTACCTGCTTACAGCTTCCACTGATATTGGTTGAACCCCCATGTGCTCACTACTTCTGGAAAAGTTTTTGTTGATGTAACTAAAGAGTAAACATGTACCATGAATCTGGCTTCTACCTCACTGAAAACAAACAAGACAGAAAAATGTTGTCTTTTGACTTGGGAGGGGGAATTTTTGGTGGACAGTATTTTTAGGCAGCCCTAAGTGCTTCCTTCCAGCCTTCTTCTAGAGCTTGCTACAAGGATAAAAGCACCCATGCTGTGGAGCTGGTTAAAGTAGTGGTCGCTTAGTACTGGCCCTTGTTTTCCTTCTGTCACTGGGTTGTCTCACCCTGGTGCTCACTGCCCCATGGCTGTGCTGTTTGGGGGTGAGGAGAGATGCTGGGGAGCTGGAAGAGGGCCAAGGGATGGGATGAAGAGGAGATGGAGACCAAGGGGAGGAATGAGGCTGCTGGAGGAATTGATGCCCCTGCTTGTTTTAGTGGCCGAATTTATTGTGAAATCGTGTTTTTCATGCCTGTTCTAACAGACAGATCTGTTTCTGATATTATTTCTTAATGCTCAGTCATACTACCAATCCATGAACAATTATATGAGAGATATTCTGATGTTATTATTATTGCAGTAAACTTTATTTTGCCATTGAATTTAAGGACCAAAACTCGGAGCCTGGCTATGGCCCTGCACTGATGGGGGATGGTTTGATTACCCTCTGGTCCCACCAGGCTGTGTGGGTTTACTCTCATGGGTCTAGAATCATTCAGGTAATTCAAATGTAACAGCATTTTCTTCCTGCCTGCAATTAACTAGATTGCAATGTGATTATTTCATTATTTGTTAATATTGTCTAAGCTATGTGATTGCACAGTAGCTAGTTTCACATTAAAACCAGGAAAGTCAGCCATGAATCCTTAGAATAATTGTGTGGTTGATATTTTAGGTAGACAGAAGTAATTTCTTTAAGAGTTGAAAATTGCAATTCTCTTGTGTGTAACCCAATCAAAATCAGTGTAGAATATACCTCAGATAAACTTATCTCAGATTTGAAACATCTTTCTCTCTGTTAGTTTGGAAAAGTGTGACAACAAAATATTACTGCAGCTCAACTCCTTTGTAAGTGTATGGAGGGGACTCCAATTCCCAGCTTTTTGAACAATTGTAAACCTTTTATCAATAATTAAACGTCAAAATTGAATCAGTGAAATTCAGTAAGATTCTTGGTCACATTATTTTCACATCAGGTACCTCGCTTCTTCTATTTTTGTGCTGAGTGTGGGAATGTATTCACAAAATTTTGCTGTGTCATCTAGCTTTGAAGATCTAGACTGGTAATATAAAAAGAGATTTTTTGTCTGCCTTTGTCTTGAAGAGGAAAGAATTCTGATTCTCTTTCTTCTTGTACTAGTGTGATAAGCTCAAAGAACTGTGGTATATACTTGATAGCATAAGGTGAGTTTAAAATGCCCAGCAGTGCATATTAGTATCAGAATTTTATAAAATTTGTTAGTGTTCAGTCATAGCCTTTTATGAAAGATACTTAGGTTTTTTAACTGCAGAGCTTACATTTCAGCAGTTTATACTGTGGAACCACTGCTCTTCCCTGTCAGTTGCAAGACTTCTGGCAATTTTAGCAATAATGTACCTGAGGAATTTATATGCAATATATCCTTTAATGAGCTTTAACTTCACTGGAAGGAGTTACTGCACAGATGTAAAGCCACTCCCAGAGGTGCTGGCTGAAGTTCTCCATTGGTCCTTAGAACATCTGATTAAGGCTGTAAGAGAGTAAGTAAGGAGTAAGAGATTAATAATAGAGGGTTACAGTACTTGGCAAAAGATCATGGATTGATTACTAAGTATCTATAATTTTCTACTTTAATCTGGCCATTTTTCAGAACTTGGACATTTGACCTTTTTTTTGCAAGGTCCTCCCCTTCGTAGCTATAAAAAATGATATTGCCTTCAACTGTAAAGCCACTTTTAAGAATTATACTTTCTTTTTGAAACAGATGACGAACTAGAAAATTTTATGCAAGTTATTTTAGACCATTAGTTTTAGGTTCATTTAGGTGGAGAACACTTTGCATATAAATTGTGAGTGCAATTCTCTACTCTGCTGTTTGGGATGAATATCAAAAATACTTTTTTTTTTTTTTAATTGGGATGGTGAAATTTATTGATATAGACGGAGAGAGGCAATGCACTTCCATCCATCGTAGTCTACTTTTTTTTAGTATTTGAGTGATACTGAAATTGATTTGATGCTTGTTCATTGTCTCTGTCTGTTAGCTTCGTTTTCTTCTTGACACTGCTTTTCTGCATGTTTACCTTCAACAGGGCTGAATAGTGGTGTCTGTCAGTTTTGTTGTTGAAAACAGTATTGGACAGATGTGTATTTTCTATGCAATGCATAGATGTTGGATACTACAGAAGGGAAATGTGATAGTTGGAAGTTAATGTTTCTCATTTAGTATTCCTTTTTTCGCTACATTCTAAAAGCTAGTCTGTTGTTGGTGCAGACAGGATTTCCATGACCATTGACCTGTTTTGCATTTGAAGTCAATTTAGTGTTTATGAAAGGTTTCAGGAAGTTATTGTCATTGACAGAAGTCTGTCTGAGCATCCTGCATTGTGAGATTCCATTCCTGCATGGAATTTTTTCTGTCTGTTTCATGGTCCACAGCTCTTCCACTGAGGAACCATATGCATGAATGAAAACCCATAATTTTCATGTTGGTTGGTGTTCTTTTGTTTCTTGTTACTGATTTGTAGGAGGAGATGTTTTTTCCCCCTTTTTTCTTTTTAATAGTTTGGTTGGTTTTTGACTGCTTGAAGCTATGGATGTCTTTGGTAGGTTCCTATCAGAAGTACTAATTAAATATAATGATAGTAGTTACTTTTAGTTTAATTTGCTAAGCAGAACATGGACAGTGTTAGTTTTCCCTGTAATGTCTAGTGAAAGGAAAGCTTTGCATCCACTCTCCAAATTCAGCACTGAAAAGAAATACATATTTTATGAACTGACAAACAAGCTTATAATATCTAATAGAATTTTATTTTCTATGCCTTAGACATGTCTGTAGCTACAGAGGACAGAGAATGTGTTATTGTTGGCATTTTATGTAAATTATGCTTTTCCATAAGATTAATTGTAATTTTGTACTTCATTCTGATATAATCTTTGAAATATTTTTTGTGCATTCATTAAGTCAAGGTTACTATGTAGAATCATAATATTTCAAAAATAATGTGATATTTGCAATCTGCCTTTTACCTGGCATATTTTTTTCTTCAGTGAATTGCTTTTGTTTCTGTAGAGCTATAACATATGTCCTACCTGCTGCTATTATCTGCCCCTATCACTGCTTAAAAAAAAGGACTGTGGGGAACATTAAGCAAACACTGTTTTGCAATCACTGCTCCATTTAGATAGAATGGACAGGATTTATGCATAATGCTCTCAAGGTTTATTTGTATATTGTCTCTTACATAGCCTTGGAATACATGTAATAATACTAAACCAAGGTGGGGAGCCAGAAATATGAACCATGGAGCCTTTCATGCCAGACAGAAGAGAATCAGGGTTTTCTTTTTGCTAGATAAGGTGAAAAAATACTTCTGTAATACAGCCAAATCTGTTTTTCTTTGCAAGTGCATATACCAGTATCATATTCTATGAGATAACCTTTAGTATAAACTGAGATGATGTCAGGAAACCATTTTTTGAAAAATATCAATGTGTCAAGGACATTTTTTTTCCCCAGAGATATTGGGAGGAATTGAAGAAATGAAGTGTTCTGCAATCTAAGTGTCTGGATTTTTTTTTTTTGCGTTATGAAGGAGGACAGAATGTTCACACCAGTCGTGAGGCAGCTTAAAGCCTTTAAGAGGCATTAAGAAAAAAGGTTTGATGTACTGAAAAATGTTGTTTCTTGGGATTTTGATTTTCTAAAAAGGAAAACCCCAACAAATTGTAATGTTATTGATATGTCAGGAGTGCTGAAATAACTCTTTCTTTGATTGCAGGTTGTAGCAGAGGAAAAGCAGCATTTGCAGTTTCTCAGTAAATACATTCAGGGATTTTGGAAGGGAAGAAGCTGTGCTAGGTGCTTATACCCAAAACAGCAGGTGTATTGTTTTGTCATTGACCTTGCCGGGCTCACGCTTTGGGTTTGCAAACTTGATTACAGATTCAGCCAAAGCAGAGAGGTGATAATCGTGGCATTCAAGTCATTAATGCAGCTTTCAATTGCAGAATTATATTAAATATTGACATGGATTTCATTTCTCCATGATGTTAAAATGGTAGAAATAAGAAAGATAATTTGCACTTAAACCAGATTTATTTTGCAGTTTCGAACTTGTAAATCCTACATTCTCTATGCTCCATTCAGAGTATTAATCTCCCAGTAGACAAATATTAATGCTGTTGTGCAAATTGCTAGCAGTACTCAATCTGTTTAGGGAAACTGAAAGCAAAATGAAGCAGAGAAAGGGGAGAGTATGATGGAGAACTTATTTTATGAGGCAAGTAAGAGGACAGCAGCTTCTCAGTGGAGGAAAGTTTTAAGGCCAAAAGGAAATCTAATTGTTCTGAGAGGAAAAATACATGAGGGAGGGAAAAAAAACTGAATTAGAGAACCTTGAGGAATTTTTAAAATGTGAACATATACATTAAATAAAATTAAAATGTAGTTTGGAAATTAAAATAAATCTCCTAACCTTCATAATTACTAGCTTCTTATTTCAGATCTGTGTAAGAGAAAGTAGGTGCATTTAAGATGGGGGGAATATAAGGAAATAGTAAGATACGATATATTGAACACCAGGGGATTTATTCACTGATCCAGGGAATCCCTTGTTTTTCCTATATTATAAACTTCTCTATTAAAGGACCTATTTTTTTTTTAAATGTTGAAGGATAAAAAGTATGTATTAGGGACTAAAATTATTTTCTGAAAACATTTTATTAGATTGTTGGTGTTGTCACAGACCTTCAGTGCTTCATGCAGATCTTTTGGTTCCCCATGCTGAATACTACTGCACAAGATTTTGCTACTCAGCTCTTCTGTTGAGGCATTGGTACATTCTGGCCTGAGAAAAGGTGAGTGAGTAATTTCTAAGTGGCCCTGACCAGTGCCTCTCTGCAAATTCATAGAGAGAGAGAGTTTATGAGTCTCTTGATAAAAGCCAAGAGGCAGGTCTGGGTGCTTCTGCTGTCAGGCAATCCATGTCAGGACTTGGATAAATACAGGGCAGTACTCTCTGCAGTAAATTTTCATTGAAAGCTGCATGAAAAGTTGAAAAGCCTCTGATAGAAGCATAAAACAAGTCAGTTAAAAGCATAAAAATACACCAGTAGAAGCAGTGGAACCTGTGAAGAGATGGCTCAGTCTGAGTCAAGCAGGGTGCTATGGACAGTCTTTGTTCATGAATTTGCACATGGACCCAGCATTGATTGGTGGCCAAAACCCAGCAGATTTACATGATTCTAAATAGACTTGGTAATAGATTTGCCATCAAGTGTCATTATTTCAATGTGATTCCCAGTACAAGATGATTGAGAGCCTTTATTAGCTTTGTGTCACTAAGTCCCAAACTAAAGATTTTCAGAATGAAGGAAGAGAATGAGTTTAATCACATCCTTTGTATACTTCACTCTACTTTTTATATTATTTAGTTGACCAAGCTGATTGATACTTCAATTGAGAGATGTGAAACATAATCCTGACTTTAGAGATTTTGGCAAGTTATGGATGGCCTTGTTGGCCCTGTTGTGTCATCTTTGGTAGCAGTGTCATCTTTTAAAATGTTTTATGTATTTGCAAAGACAACAGTGATACAGTGTGTTAAACTACTATGTTCTTATCCCCATAAGATAAGGGACTAATATTCCTAGGGTTAAGGAACTGAGAATATTTACTGTCATCTGAAAGGAGAAAATATCTAGTCCATTGCCTTATCCAGAAAGTCATCACTTTTCTGTACCTGCATTTTCTGTTTCAGCTAACTGTAATATTTGAAGAGTCGATGGATATTCACTCCCTTTTCCTGTGATACAGTGTTTGTGAAATAGGAAAAAATTCATTTTTTCCTGTTACTTTGTCAAAGTCATGAATAAGAACGGCATCAAGGTGATTAAGAATAGCTGTTGCTGTGCTTCTTATCTGCTGAGTAAGTTGTTTGTTGCTTGGTCAGGACTGACACACAGCTTTTATCATGTCTTGAAAAAAGGGCAGCCAAGTTTGTGTTGCTCCCTCCTGACTGCAGCTTACACTGCAAGCTTATAATGCATTTTTGTTTTGAGCAGTAGAGTGAATGGAATTACTATTCTGATTTTCCACCAATTTGCTCACAGGGGGAAGGATAGGGTGGCAAAACAGGAAAAACTAAACTGAATCTCTTTATTTCTCATTTTTGGGTGAGAAAGGACTGTGACAATTTAGTCCTCAAAGTCCTGTTCCCAATATGATGAGACATTTCAATTACTGTTATAAAAGGTCTTGGTGTGTGTAGTTGTACCCTGGGTAATTACAGAGTGGTAGCTTTTGGAGACATTGATCATACTGCAGATCCCCATTGTGTTACACACTGCACAGATGCATAACAAAGATGCATAACAAAAATCCAGCTCTTGCTATGTGTTTATGTCCCAAGCATAAGGAAGATGGATTCTAGAGGCAGGTGAGATGGAGAAATGCACACAGAAAAAGCAGAGACGTGCACACAAACAGATTTATCTTTATGATCCTTTCACAGACTGCCACAGCTGTCCAGAGAAGGAGCAAACATTATGGTGGGAGATTAATTGTTTTCATCTGCCACCTTTCAAGTGCAATGTGATCAAAGCTAATGTTGAAGCAACGCAGCATGTAAAGGAGTCTATTTTCATTTAGCTGGGCTGTCTGATTTTGCATTCATTATATAAGGTGAATGTTAATTTTATGACAGCAACTCTAGTGCTTCCTGCTAGAATAGTTTCTTCTTTCTGGGTGAAATCCTGTATGTCCAGGAACATTAGTACCCTTCTAAGAGAAACAGTCACTTCAAAAATAATTTATAACACGAGTCAACAAATGTCATCAGTTTTATTACTAATGATCACTTAGCCTTCAAATATGTTCCCATGTAGAAGCTGCCTTGAGAGCCCTTCTGTTTTCCTTACCACAATTGCATAGCAAACACTAGATACAATTGCTTACTCATGGAAAAATTAATGTTAAGTAACAAATATTTCAATTGTGAATTATATAGAGTGCTTTTCTATTGCTTTTTTTAAAATGATATTTCCCTATTCTTTATTGTTAACAATATTGTTAACAATGAACAAAATATTGCTTTTGTTCTTTAAATTAATTTTGAGTTGACAATAATCTACCACAATTTTTCTGCCATCTTAGACTAGAAAAGTACACAGAGCTGATTTTTCTCTTCATTTAGTTATCTACCCCGTAACATTGCTGGATGCATTTCCAAAAACTAGGTGACAAACTGAAGCCCTTTATATCAGGGACTGGCTTATTATAGTCTGAACATAGTAATTGTGACCTCTTAACTTTCAGTCTTCTATTTTTATAATTTGCTTAGACTTTTCTGATTTTATTTGAACATCCTCCTTAGAACACACTAAGTTAAAAGATGCTCTGTTGGGTCAGATCACTGTTCCATCTCCCTGAGGAGTGCTCTAGATGGAGACTCACTAGGACTGAGAGGCAGGATCATCCCCTTTGACCTGCTGGCCACCCTTTTCCCCAGGATACCATTGGCCACCTTGGCTGCAAGGGCTGCTGGCTCATGGTTAGCCTGCTCAGCAGGACTCTCAGATCCTTCTCATCAGAGCTGCTTCTCAGCAGGTCAGCCCTGAACCTGTACTTGTGCATGAGAGTATTCTTCCCCAGCTTCCTTATGTACCTATGCAGTACCCTGTGAGAAATTCCAGAAGCTAGTTATAGACTCTGTTTTCAAAAGCAAAAAAACCACCCTAGAAAAAAGAAATTATGAGAAAAAAAAACAGCAACCCCTAAAATGGGTGAGAGTATTTCCTTCAGTCTATCATGAACTTTGCAAGGATTTCTTTGAATTTTTCTCCATTTTTCCTTAATTTTCAGTACATTTGATCTGTCATGTGCTTTCCTCTCCCTGTTTGGGTAAGTTTCCAGGTTTTTTAAACTATTGGCTTTTTCAATGAGATAATCTCCTTTACTTTCCTGTTGAGCTAAGAAGGTCTCTATCTGTTTTGTTTTCTATTAGAAATGTTATGCAGTTTTATCTGGTCATCTAGTACACTGTTTTTTGAACAGCTCATGCTTGCATTCTTGCACGCTTTTTTGGACCACTCCTTTGGGGTTTTGTTAATTTGATTTGTCTTCTTGTACCATTTCTGTTTGTGTCCTTTCTTGAAGTTCATCTCATTATGCTAGATTTATTGGAATATTCCCTTTTTGTTCAGTGTTATTTTAAATTTTGTTGTGATTGTTTTTAAACATTTTGTTTTTCCACTCACAACTCGATACAAGTCATTTGCTTCACTTCTGAATAAAGCCTGAAGAGCTTCTCTTGGGGATTTAAGATTAATTCTTCTAGGAACCAGTCACTGCATCCAAAAAATTGTATTTCTGCATCTTGTTCTGAGCTGACATTAGTCCATACTGCATATGGAGTGATAAAAATTGCTGCATCTGCATATTGAATTTTTTGTGTCTCAGATAAAATCTCCTGATCAAAGTCTCCTATCTAACACATTTCTAGGCTTCTAATACTGTTATACAATCACTTTCAAGTTTTACCTGTACTTTGTTGTTAACTATTGCAGGTGCTGGTCAGCTGATATTGGAGAGGGTCAGACTGGATTTTCTGGTTAATCCTGATTTCCCCAGTTCTTTGTACATCTCCTCTTATCCCCCTTGTCTCATGGTTTCATTGAGACAGTCTATTTCTTGGGCCTTGGACAAAGCTTTTTAATCATTTTGGTGAATGCTGCCATGGAAGACCTTGACTTCAGTTTCTAGCTAAGAAACTGAATACAGCCTTCAAAATACCCTTCCTACACTCCTCTTCTTCCCAAAGTAACAAAGGGAATGGTGACCCATGATTGCCTCTCCTTAATGCCCAATTATAACTAATCTAACAAATTTTTGGCCAGTTCTGCAGTCATTAGACTCAGTGGTTGAATTTTTTGTCAGTCTCCTTGGACTTTGCAAACCATCTGTCAAAATCTTCCATTGCCAGCACTGGCTTTTGCCTGTTCTGGAAATTCCCACAGCTGCAGAGTCCCCTCAGTATGTGGGGATGCTGCAGTACTGCCTCAATCCAGTTTCAGCACCACTACTGCTGCAGCATTTTGAGCCATCTCATGTGTGGACCTCTTTGTGAAGGATACTCATGTAAAATATGCAAGAGACAGGACAGGTATCACTTAGTTCAAAATGTCATCAGTGTTTCTGTCAAAGAGCCCATATGAACAAGTTTTGGTATTTTTTGCTTCGCAGTAAATTGGAACAATGACAAATGAAAGTGATCATTGTGTAGAAAATGCCTGTGCTCTGAGTATGTTTTTCATGTATTCTTTTTGCATAAGTATTCATACAAAGTAAGATGAAGTAGCTCTGTAATTGTACTGAAACATTAAGTTTGGCCTAATACTGGTAGTTGGTCATAAATCTGAAGTCTTGAATATTTAAAACTTATTCTTTTAATAAATCTCAAAACTTTGATGAATTCAAGTAGTACCTTTTAACCTATGCCAGTACTACTTGTTCTGATTCAACGTATTTTCTTTTTATTGAGCCCACATAATTGCTTATATTTATTGCTCCCATATGCTGGTGTGTTCTGATATTGAAATAGTGAATGATTATTTTCCATGTTAATAATTTCAATATTTTAGCTAATACTTTATATTATTAGTGCAGTACTACTTATTCTGAGCATACATTAGGATTAAATCTGATACCCAGAAATGGACAGTAATAGAAATATTAGAATATTTGTACTTGTCTGATGAGGTAAGATGTGAGTGAGTTAAATATATCTTCTGTATAGTTTCATTTTAACTCATTATATTTATGAGATAGTTATCAGCTCTCAAGGAGACTAAAGAAAAAATAGTTTGGGTTATTACAGGAAAAAATTAGATGTTTTTGTTTCCTTCACGTGCCTAGAAAAACATTCTTGCACAGTTCAGAATATTTATAACTATTGGAATTGTTTTGGTCAATAGTCAGTATTACAAAGAGTTAAATGAATAATTGTCCTTTTTTTTGAAAATGAGCTCTAACTGTATTTCAGCTATCCATGCTTCACAGTATTTAAGATACCATTTCAAATTTTAGTTCAATATGTTTATTAGTTGGAAATCATATTAATATAGAGGACTTACAAATCGGTGATCTTGAAGAGCAAAAATTTTATTTCCACTATTAGTGCCTTGGAAATTACATTATGAATCAGACCATTTTATTATGGTGGCTTTGCCAGCTTAAGTATGTGTTTTGTTGTTACTAAGCTGTGTCTGAAATCTCATGCAGAAACCACTTAAAGTGTTGATGAACTCTGTTCATAGAACAACACTGTCATAATAAATGTTGCTTATTTCTTCCTTTTATCTCAAATCACTTCAGAGAAGGGAGACAGAAACCCTTTAATGAGAATGGGAAAAGAGAGATGCAGAGAAGAGGCATGATCTTGTGAGGATATATGGCTGTGTGCATACCTTATTAAAGTTTGTGTAATGGCTTGTTTATTCATGGTTTCCCATCTGACCTGTTCTGTTTTCACCTGTAGTCAGACATAGCCCAATCTCAGCAAAACATTTTTGCTATCTTCCCATTTACTTGAAGTGATGTAAACACTGAAGATCAAAATCCTTCTTTGAATCCAGGCTTCTGGTGGTATCTTCTTTTCTTTATTGCAGAATCCTTCAAAAAGACTCAGTATTACAGGCAAGTTTCTCTCTGGAATGATCTAATGAATTGCTGAAGACAAATCAGCTGTCTGGGCTATTTGGTTGGCATATCAAACTCCTGCAGACTGTTACACATGTATTGGAAGAAAGAAATTTTATTTTTCTGCTCTTATTGCTCATTTTGTTTCTTAGCTAGCACAGACATCTACCTAAACAGCTATGTTTAATAGATTTTAACTGTCCAGTTATCCAAGTGTCATCTACATATTTCCACAGAGAGATCCACTCTCTTGTAAGGAGGAGGGACAGTCTCCTAGCAGTTTTTAAATTAATGAATCTGCTAAATCAAAAGAAGAGAGGTTCCCACATTTCAGCCATCCTCCATCCAGGTGACACATTATGATTTTCTTGTACACTGGGCTGCTGGATGTCAGGGATTTACTGCTTAGAATTGTGGGTGTTGCACTGTCTTCTGAAGAATCAGAATTGTTTCCACTCCAAGTCCACATCAGTTTTTTTCTTCTGTACTGTTTTAAAACTCATGTTTATAATATGGTATATAATTTTTCAGATACTGAAGTTTTAATCCATGCTTGTCCTCTGTGTTTAAATAGAAGTTCTTATTTTTCTTTGACATTTTTTAGCATATGAATACTGTTTTGAATTCTGAGAGTTGTCTGTTGTTTGACAGTTAAATATTAACAGTTTAATGTTAAATTTGCAAAATAGCAAAAATGACTAAAGCACTTTGAGGAGGAGGAGACCTGATTTTCTTCTGTAAGTGAAGAGATGGAAAAAGAAATGGTCTACCATGCTTATATTGGTTCCAGTGTAATTTTCTTTGCCATTCATGAGAACATACCTATTATTGTGCATATTCTAGAATAGAGAACAGTTTACCATTAAAGTATAACCATGCTTAAAAGCCTGCAGGCATTATTCTAATCTCCTTTTTTGCTACAAGAGGGTGGTGATTAAAAAAAAGGAGGAAAAATGCCCTTTCAAAATTAAAATTTTATCTTATTAAGTTTTAAGTTTTTTACCCTACCAAAGCAGTAAGCCTTTTCTTGAGTTTCAGCAACTTTCAAGACCTAAATTTATCAAAAGACTGTTCAGATAATTTCCTGCTTTTGTGGTTTTCTGCAAAGAATGTATAAATGATTTCTCTATAATCTTTAATTATGCTGAGCCTAAGGAGCTGTTAGAAAGCATGCTGAAAAGTCTTTCAAAACATGTTTAATTCTGTATATCCTATATTTTGTGTCTGGGTTGAACAACAAGAAGACAGAAAACATAAAAATATTCTCTCTATAGCATCCTTCAGTTGGGGCCTGGGATATATGGTGTCCTCAGTTTGCTACACTGTGTTTGTGACACATTCCTGTAGTTGCTGGGTAGTTGTCATGTGGCCACATACCTTAAAGCTTCCAGCTGCTGTGGTTTGAAGAATATTTTTCTCCTTTTTACTCTCCTTAATCAGTAAGTAGGATATTAATCTCCAGCCTCTTTCCCATTTTATTGCATCAACAAGGGGATTGAGGATTTGTGGATTTTTTAAAGCATTTTTACCTCCTGTATCACTTTGATTGAAATAAAAAGGGATTCTTTGAACTAGGTCTGAAATATAAGGAAATCCAAGGAAAGTACCACAACTCTGATGAACTGCTTTTAGTTTTGTATTAATTTTGGATTCTGTCTAAAGTAGTGATTGTAAATACAGGAGTTGGATGGAGTAATAGATCTGGATGTTAGTTCCTTTAATTTGAAGAAACCACCTGTTACTCTACCAAATACAAGGAAAATTAGAAAATAACTTATTTTTAATGTGGATTATTTGTTACAGTAATATAGATCATATTTGTACCAGAACTAAGATGTAAAATTCTAAAGGCAGAAACAGCTGGTTTCCCACAGAGCCAGGTCTAGAAAGACTGGAGACATTTGTGCCAGATGTGCTGTCAGCCCTGACTGACAGGACACATTCTGCCTGGATTGGAAGAATTGAGGATCAGTGTGAATTCCTTCACTGGCATCTCTCTAGGAACCATAAGGCCTTGCCTGTAGCTGACAGCCTTTGTTTGGAGATGTGAGCATTATCTCTGTTTGTTTTCTTTGATAGTTTTGTTTGTTTCTGGCCCCTAAGACAGCTATCAGAAGACACCTGTCACTTACTGTACCCAGGAACTGGTGTTGATAGGACTGAACACCTATGGTTTTGTGTCTCCCAAACTGCTCTGTATTCCTAGTGCCTTCTTGTCCTGTCAGGAAGAAAGGACAAGGAGCCAGCAAGGAGCTATCACCATGAAGCTGGCTGCAGGAATGACTGTCACCAGGCTGGTCTCTGATGCACTGTGGCAGAGTCGTGTGTACATTAATGAGATGGAAATGAGGGTTTCTTCTCTTTATAACAAGCATCTTTGGGGTGACCTAGGGATTTATTTAAAAGAGAGAGCAAGATACATCAATAGATTAAGTGACACTTTGGGAATTCTATCTCACTACCCTTCATTCAGTGTGGAATGGTCTCCCTGCCTTTGTCTTTATCCAGTTGTCTTCCAGCAGTTACACAAAAGGGTCATATTTACTTGCCCCTCAATGCTTGCAGAAGTTTATAATGCAACACAAAGGAGAGGATTTGCAAAGTGCATTTCTGAAGTGCAGTGATATGAGATCTGAGTTTGAAATACACACAGTAAGACTGAGGCAACTGCAAATTGGGATGTTTGGTGGTGAACAGTGCAGTCATGTTGTGGTGCTTACCTGGAATATTCCTTCAACCTCCAGCGATTTGCAGCTTGTGGAGTCAGAGGTGATGTCCTGCTTAACACGGTGCATCTAACAGTGTGAGCAGCTGTCTGCTGGCAGTAATGTCAGGGTGTGGGTGGACAGGACCATTGGCATTTTGTGGATAGAGTCCAGTGTCTATTGACAGAACTGACTTGCAAGTCACCTGAATCCTACATGCAGTGACAGTGGAAAATACTGCATTTCTGCTTTTGAGGTGGCCATATGAGGGTGATATCCTCCCTTTGATTTACTAATGGATTAGTGCAGTGAAAGGTAGTCCATTGCTTTCGCTAATACCAGTTCAAGGTTGGTTTTTTTTTTGTTTGTTTTCTTTTTTTTTTTTTTTTTTTTTTGGTTTGGTTTTTGTTGTTTTTAATATTTTTTCCTCCAATGCATTCCTGCATAGTTAAAGCACATTGCCAGCCCTGTATGGGATTCTTGGATGAGGTTTCCTAACAGTAAAGTCACTTCTAGTAAATACCTGATCTCTTTCTAAAAAGACAACTGGAAAGAGACAACTTATATAATGCTGACTCACATGATTCCCTCCATTATTGTACAAGATTAAAATACAGACATTTGCTTTCAAACTGAACAGAATACTGAAGATCTTGTTCCTGTGCAATGATTTAAGTAATTTAATTATAATTTACCACATTCTTTATTACTGATGGAAACCAATTTCTCAGGGGCCAAACTTTGAGAGCCACATGGTTACGGATCAATACTTTTTTTATTTCCTTGAGATTGTGCACCTTGTTCAGCCTATTAATTCCTCTATTCCAGCATTTTTGCTAATTGTTTATTTACTGCTTCAGATTTCAACTGTATTATTAAAGCATCAACTTCATTAGTATGATAAAGTGCTTTCTTATCATAGTTCATAGCTGATGCAGCTTTTCTTTAGATTCTCATTTTAATGATGTTGAATAAAAGCAAATAAGCTTACCCTAGTAATGTAAGAAATCTGAGACCTTAGCAGTTTTTCAGTGCCAATAAGAAAGGACATCACCCTAAGTTTTGCACTTACATAATTTTCATGGCAAATTTGGCAGTTGTTCTACTTAGAAATTTAAAAATTAATGTATGTAGCTCTTTGATGTATATGATCACAACATGCAGGTCATATTGCTGTTAGCATCATCTGGTATGCCTCTTGTTCAAGTTAAAGGTTTTTTTTTTTGGTACACAAATAAAGGTCAAGGCAATTGACTTGGTTTTCCTTTCTGTAGCTCTAAGTAGAGATGCCCATTGCAGCCCCTTGAATTCAGCATGGTTATCTCTCCAAGATCTGTCACAGGCATTGAGTTGTGCACTTGCCAGCAATGCTGGTCTGAGTAGAAGTGTGCTCACTCTGCTGGAGAAAGACCTGTGTTTGAGTAACTCAGATAATGCTAATATATGTGGTAGCACATAGTCCACTCAGGGTATTTGAGAGAGCTGCCTGATCCTTAGCAAGGAAGGGTTCCCCCATCCTGGTTCACAGTGTGAATGGAGAGGGATTAGGATCTTGAATTTAACTCTGTGAGTAGAAACACGGAGAAGTGGAACTAAGCAGCTTGTCTGTCTTCTGTGCTCTGTGATGGCTATTCATCCTGTCAAGGATAGATTGTTAATAGAGCTCCTGAAAATAACTTTTTTTAAGAAACCCAAACAATGAAACATCATCTTAAAGGTCTGTTGGCAGGTCAGTCAACCATTGGACCAAAGGAATAGTAAAAATTATGTTCTTGCATTGGTTGTTGCTGTGAATTAAACACTTCATTATATATGCTTTTGCTGAATGGCTTCATTCTACAAGTTAAAAAGTGAAGCATGTAAGAATTTGGCAAAACCTGAACATCTAAATGCAATCGTAGTCATTTTCTCTATCTGGAGATCAGAGAGATTTGCTAAATTTAACAAGTATATAGGAGAATATGCCAAAAGATAGCAGCAGTGGTGAGGCAAAAATGACTCATCTCCAGCTCTTGAGAACCAGATGGATTTTTTTTTTTAACTGGAGGTCAGTTTTATAGCTATAATAGTATCAGAGCTCATTAAAAATATCTGTGAAGACCTTAAAATGATTTGTGTTAAAAGGATTTTTCTTTCTGAATGAAATATTTCAATTTCCATTAAAATTTATAATTTTTATGCAAGACAGAAAATGATGTATAGGTTTTTAAAGGGCAGGGTTTTTTTTATAAAGTGCAGTTTGCAAAACCAAGGATTTTACTATCTGTTTCTCTTAGTAACCTTCAGGAAAAGTTACTCACAATTAATTCACTTCTGTTGAATTCTGTGAATTTGTTGTAGGCAACTTTAGGATTAAAAGTAAGCAAAACAAGCTCAATACTGTAATTACTGTAAAGAAAAGGAGAACACCCTGCTTCCCCTACAAAGAAGAAATTTTGGTACTATGGTTTCTTTTCTGTACTCTATAGTGAAGGTCTTTTATTTAAACTTTTGGAGGCTTCTGGCTGTGGGATTTAGCTGTAGGTAAGACAAAGCTGTCTTATTTTCAGAATAAACAGTGAGTCCTGTTTATAGTGTATAGTTAAGACACCCCCAATTGTTTATAGATCAGGAATTTTGCAGAACAGTAGGTTAATAATATATGGTTGGGAACATCAGCTTGTTAAAACTGGGAAAATGTGAGTCTAAGTAAATTATATGAAACCAGAGGTAATATTTAGACAATTATCTTAAAAACAAACAAACATCCGTACACAGACCCCACAAAAACCCCCTCCCCTCCAAGCCTGTTTTAAGAAAGGAAAATTAACAAATACTTTTTAAATTCAAAATAAATTTACTTTTTGTCGGCTTACTTGTCTCCTATTCCAGAAATACCTGGACAAAGTGGTTACTTTATTTCTTTTGTCTGAGAAACCTTTTATAGTTGTAAAATTTCGCAGGATTTCAGTATCGCATTGTATTCATGACACAGGGAAAATATGAATGTAGTTTCATTGGCCAATCTTGCAGCTGATTTTGTCTCAGCCATGGTGTGGAAGCCACAAGGATCTTCCCAAGCTGTGTAGTTGCTGGCACTGTGCAGTGCACTGGGTTTTTCCTCCCTGCTCGTGTAGCCGCATACGCTCGCTGCCTTCCAGGGGTGAGAGCAGCAGTCTGAGGTCACAGGGGTTTGGAGACAGAGCTGCAGGCATTGCACTGGTGCAGCTTCCTCCTGCATCTTTAGAGATACCTGAGGGCTTGCCTAGGCTTCATTTGTAGTAGCACATACTCTTTTATTGGCCTAGCATCTTTAATGACTGTTTGGGAATCACCTGCCACTTCTGGATAGGTGCTGCTAATTGGTGTGCATGAAGGTGATGACTGTGTCTGTGTGGAAAGAGCTGTCAAATACCCCAGCAAATGAGAGATCTAGGGTTCTGGAGGGTTTTTTTTTTTCTCCATCTTTGGATGTGTTTTTTATATTTGGTTAGAAGTTTAATAGGAATTTCGCGTAAGCACAAACCACGCTCCTTTATGTAAATGTTTACTTTCACATTCAAATATCTATTTAAAACTGCTATGATTCCTATGAATCTAAATCCCCCCAGAGGGCATCTAACTTGTGTGTAATTGTTCTTAGAGAAGTAGCTTGCTTTCTCTTCTGGCTTTGCCAGGGAGATTGTTTAAACGCACTTAGAAAATTATGTAAACTTTCTAAACTGTAAAAGCTTCTTAGGCAGCCACCAGCAAAAACAGTAAATAAGATGCTTGGGCTTTATTTGCACTTAAACTCTTATTTTTACATAGGAATTAGGCATTTATATTTGCTTTTTAATACAAAATGTTTCCAATAAATGTTAAGGATTTCAGTAATGCATAAAGCTGTTACAAGAGTTTTTTGAGCTATGGAGTTCTCCTAAAAGCTACATGAAGGCAGTAAAGTGTGAAATTACAAAACGTTTTCTTGAATGTAAGAGTTATTTTCTTGTCATCTTCTATTCAGCTCTTCTTAGACCTCACTCCCCAGTAATTTTCTTTTTAACCAGGTACTACATTTCTTGACCATCTCTAATGAATAACAGAATTAGGCTATACATACAAATTGCCATGAGGAAAAGCAAGAAGGTGATGAAAAAGATGGCAGAGGCTCAAAGCAAAAGTTTAAGGAAGGTCTTAAATTTTCATTTTAGCAAATCAGGAGTTGTATTTGTTGAGGCAACAGAAGTGAGTGGTTTGGTAATTCAGATGCAAATGAGCACAAGCTTGGAGAAACTGGTGCAGAAAAGAATGCAGTGGCAGAGAGATGTTCTTGAGAAAAGTTAGGACAGAGTATCAGTTGGGATGTCTGAGGAGTGAGTGAGGGATCCAAGCCTGACACACAGAGTAGTGGCTCTGCCTGCTGTGACTGGGCTGGAGCAATGCAGATTTTGGCACCTTTGTGCATGGACTATATGCACAAGCATATCCCTTATTTTGGAGAAAGGAGCACATCTGGTGCAGCAAGGTCAATCCAGGTGTTACCTGTTTGGAAATGGTACTTGAATTGATAGCTATGGGCAATTTCTTGACAGTTGGAAAATCATATCTCTCAAATAAACAGAGGACAAAACAAAGGCTTATATGTTTAGAGCCATTAAGCTTTGCAGCAAGTCCTTTACAGTATCAGTCTGTTTTAGGGAAGGGATGCTCAGCACTAGTTTTTTTGTGTTATTTCTTAGAATTTGCTTTATATGTATTCTTATTGTCTTTGTACTTCTGAGTGGGTTTGTGCAATTGGTTTTCTTTTTGATCAGCATGCTACAATAAAATCCTTAATTCAATGCAGTTACCTAACTCTGTTTCTAGGAGATGTTGCTGGTCTGGTATTTTTCCCTCTCTTTAAAACTCTTTAAACTGTTGTTTCATGACTTGAGAATAAAAGGGGAAGGGACATGAAAGAGGGAGTTGAAAAAAGCTGTTTTTTGTTTTTGGAGATAAGACCAAGAGAATCGAATCATATGTTTTAGGGAAGAGCACTACGGAACCTAAAAATATTTTGCTTTGTTTTTTAAAACAAAATATTTTGCTTATGGTGAAACCATGTAGATATACATTTCAGGATTTTTGAAAGGATTCTGAATTTGTGTAAATATTAATAGAATCTGCATTCTGATAAAAAAATTGGACAGCACATCTAATTGCAAGAATTAAAGGGAGCTGAATGCTGAAAGACAATCCTTACCACCAACCCTAGCTTAACTGGAAAATATCAAAACCCAATGCAGTAAAATCAAAACTTTTTCTTTTTTTTTTTTTTTTTTTTTTTTTTTTTTTCCCCCCCCAACCCCCTCTTAAACTGCAAAGTGGAACTGAACAGACATGTAGACCTGCCTGGGTAAATGGAACAGATGTAGTCACCAGAAGATATTTTTCTAACTGCTAAAATAAACCTAAAATAAACATACTACTGTTTTCCATCCATCCATCCATCCATCCATCCATCCATCCATCCATCCATCCATCCATCTATCCATCTCTTTTTTGTTTTTAATAGACTATGTCTTGTAAAGGCACCCTTTGGTTACTGTCTGTTATTGTGTATTTTAGTAATGATTTAAGCCTGATTTTGTTAGGCTCTGCCTATCATTAGCAATATGATATAGTGCAATGTGTTTCTGCCAAAAGCAGCACCTTCCAGAAAGCTTCTCAGCCTGTCATAAAATAAATATGATCAGTCTTACAGTGATATATTGTTATTGTAAGTATTTCCTGAGAAAGCCAAAAATTAATTCGAGCACCTGTGCCCTTTTTATTTTTGTGATTTGTGATTTTGCCTCCGTGTACTTACCACTGCATCAATAAAAGTTTTAATTTCCTTGTTAAGTATGTGTGACTGATTTCAGGCTTTCAAATCTTAAAAAGCCATCTTAAAAACATCATTATAAGTTTGTGTTTAAGTAAAGACCAAGTCTTAGCATTTCCGAAAAAAAAAAAAAAACCAACAAAACCCATTTTAGAACAATTCAAATGCAAAACATGCAGGCTTGAGTTGTCAGCTGCAATAAACAGTGTAATGGTGATGTCAAAATTTTGTTTTATATTTAATTAATTTGTGTTGTCCATAGCAGAAAAGTATCTTGTCAATTAAATTGTAGTTCCTTGGGCAACCATAGCAGCATTTCCCTTCTGGAGCAGTAAGGCAGTGATTGTTCTTTAGGATTGTCTATGCTAGTGGCCTACTGCTTTAAATTGATTTAATTCCTGCATGCTGTAGAGTTTTCAGGTGGTAAGGCACAAAGAGGCCTATATAATTTCATTCTATTGACTTCAATTTCCTTTAATTATCACCATTTTTTTTCTAGTTCAATAGTAAATGTGGGCTTTAGGATGAACCTAAAAGGAAGTCAGTATTGAAGTAAAAAAACCCCTGCATTTGTGTAAACAAAGTTTGTGGTTCAAATTATTATTATCCTTATTATCTTGTCTACATATCTTTCTTTCCAAAGAGATTTTTTTTCCATATTTTTTAATATCTGCAGTATTGAGATCAATGGCCTGTTCAGCAAGAATCAAGATAATCTCTACCTAGCCATTAATATTCTTAAAATTTATGACAGCATGTGGGGAAAAGACAAGACTTTTATGTCTTATCACTACTTAAGATGATTTATTGGGAGTTGGAAGCCAAGTCAAACCTGAAATCTTGAATTTCAAGTTTTAACTGCCAGTAACACTGATTTGCTAATGATAGATGTGTATGTGTGAATGTGTGTGTATGTTTGCATATATAAATCTTGTTCCATGGTCTGTATGCTGTAATCCTACCAGCATGCTCTGTCATGGCTCAGGCTTGCCAGCTTTTATTAAATATCCTTTTCTACTGTGGTACTTACTGTGAGAATTTGTGACCTGTACTTTAGTTCTATTAGCTTATGCCTGCCCATAAAAATTGGACATGAGGACAACTGGTAATGCTGACCTAACATGAGAAGTATAGCAGGACTTATGCCAGCTATTCAGTTGAGGGTTTTTTGTTTTTTTGTTGTGGTTTTTTTGTTTTTTTTTCCTTGATATTTGTTTCTTTCCTAATGGCACTAGTTTGGACATAGATACCTAAAGCCTGACTGCAGCAATTCCACTCCTCATCCTGGATCAACAGTTGTGTGGAAGCTGGACTGCCAAAGCCTCACAAAAACTTCACAGAATTTTCATGTGCTTTTTGTGGTTCATCTAAATGTTTTGGAGCAGCTGGCAGAGCACTGGAGAGCTGGCTGGCTCAGAGGTTGTGCTAGCTGAGGTCTGTAAATGCTGAGTTGCCTCAGGATTTATTCATGTTGCCATCATGCTGCCTGTGGCCAGCCCTTAGCTGTTTGGGGGCTGAAGGCTGCATTGCATGTGCTTGTAAGTTAATACCAAAACTAGGGAGAAACCAACCTTGTGACCCAGGACTCAGGGGTTGTGAGTAGAGATGGAATACATGAGTGACAGTTTCTTTTGAATATCCAGATTTGCATGTGATTCAGGTTGAAATGAATAAGCTAGGTTTTCTTTGATTGGCCTTTACTTTTAAGGCACTGGGCAGTGAAAGAATGTGAAACCCTGGTTCACACTGTGCTATTTGTTGTTATTTAAGACACAGCTGTAATTTCAGTAGTTGTGCAAAACTTGTCTAAATTTCTTGACACTTGATGCCTTCAGCTCTTGTGAGTTAGTTTCCATTCTACCTCTTCACTGAAAGCATGAGAGCTTTCTGAAGAAGGTGAAGGTTTCCCTGTTGCCTCTTACTGGACCCTCTGCTATAAACATGCTAAGGTTGGGACTCACCTCACCTAAACTGGGGCACCTAAGTGCTGGTCATCCCAGCCTAAGCTGATCATTGTCAGAGTCCAAGGAGAGGAGTAGATACCACCTGCAGAGATAGGTAGTAGATATATTAGTCACCTGCAGAGGGTGGTTTATCTGAGCTCTCTTTAGTCCCAGTCTCATAAGGTATCTTGCTTTCTGGAAAACTCACCTCCTGCCATCCACTGCCAAAGAAGCTGAAGATGAGTAGCTCTAAGTGGCAGATGTAGCTAAATAGACTTAGCTGAGTGAATTTTAGGTGCTTTGAGGGTGGTACATCCGAGTCTGAAGGGTTTGCAGGGGCTCAGTGAGCCACATGGATTCAGTAGAGCCAAAATATACACATAAGGGCTCATGGTTCTTAATTTCATTGGTACACAGATGATGGTCGGCATAGCTTTGCTGCCATACATAAATGTTGTTTAAACAAACACTCAAATGAGTGAATTTAGAGGACAAACATTGAAATATAATTACAGTCCCAAAATGACTGTGCATGGATGTACTGTGTTATAAGAAATGTGAAAACTTTCATGAAATTGTGGATTATGCCTTTAACAGTAAATGTTAAAACATCAGTTGAAATGAATGAAGAAAAATGGTAATGAAAAGTGAAATTATTTTTAATAAGTATATGAGTTATTACATTGGCTTCTGTGATTTGGACATATCTTACATTAAGAATTAAAATACAAAAATATTCCAACACTGCTCTTAAGCATGTAACATATGAAGAAAAATTGAGGAAAAAATGTCCAACATTAAAAGATCCAGCCTTGTGGTTTTTTTTGTTTTTTTTTTTTTGGCTCAGATGAAACCATTATACTGAATCCATTCCCTGGTAAAAATGTTTTTTTCCTCTTTCTCAGACGTCTCCAAATTATAACTGATACTAGATTTTTAGCAAGCATGGCACTTGATAAAGAGCAGCCTTTGAAAAACAGGCTATACATAGAACCTCATACTGGAAATAAAAATGTTTATTTCTGTGTTGTCTTTAGTAGCAATCCTGACATATTCTGGAAGGCCTTCTGGTATATCAGATGGAGCTCCTGTGATACCATGATACTTTTTACTGTTCTAGTATTGTCAAAGTACAGTGGAAGAAATGACAGAATTTCTTATTTTAAAGAAAAATGGAGTTCAGCATATGATCATGAAATCAATATTTGTGTATTTTTCCTTTCCGCCATTATTAAGCTACTTTTAACATTTGTTTGGGAAAATGTAGAGTTCTAAAAAAATATAATAATTTATATATAATAATTTCTACTATATATTATTATACTATAATAATTTCTACTGCATAAACAGACATGGTAAGAATTTTTTGATGTTTGGGGTTTTTGCCCTGCTTGTTAGGAGTAGAGTGAAGTGTATAATTTATCTCTTGTAATATATATATATTTATATATATGAAAGAAAAAAAAAGAATATGAAAATATGAACTTGTGATTTATTGTTTAAGTTTGTCCTTGTGTCTAGTTTTTTTGTGTTGAAGCCTTTGAAAGTTAGAGTTGAAGTAGATGAAATGTACTCCTGCTGTTTCAATATTCTTGGTGATAATTTTCCATTTCATTGGCTCATGTACAATAGCTGGCGAGTTTGTTCAAGGGAATAAACAGGAAATAAAAATCGAGCTGTCTCTGAATGTTACATTGCAACATGTACACAAGCCTGAAAGGTATTTTTGCACCTGCTTAATAACATATTTTTGGGACTCACAGTTCACTGCAGCCTTCTGTCACTGCACCTGATTAAAACCTGTGAAGAGTTACCTGCTGGCTGGAGAGCCTGGTGATAGAAAGCCATTTTCCTGTGTGCCTGAAAATTCCTTATTGTTTCTAAGTTAGCAGTATACAGTGTGTTAGTTCAATCTTCCAGCTTTTCCATGAAATGTTCAGCTCCACAGGAAGACTGTGAAGGACTCGAGATAAATTATTAAATAACTGAGCACCCTGAAAACTGGGGTAATGAGAAAAAAAAAGAAAAAAATTCTTTTAGGTACCCCTAATTTTGTACTATTTCAAAAGGCAGGATCAGCACAGAATGCATGGGGATCTGCTTACTATTCTGTTAATACCTGCACAGAGTCTTTAATAACCAATTCTTCTACCCCAGGGTGAATTCATTTCTTATGCAGAAATTGTCAATCCTATGCTACTATTGCACTGAATCCTTCAGTCTTTGTATACTAAAGTTATTTTTTAGTCTATAACAGAACACGGAAATAATTGACAAATGAGAAGTTTTGTGGGAGATCTGGGAATGAAATTCATCTGTCATTTCTGTCAATTTAGTGTTCTTCCTGTCAGCTGCACTATCCCTACAAAATGCATTTATTTACTGGTATCTGTACATTACAATTTCTTAGATATAAAGTTTTTAGTATAGAGTTTTAAGACTGCTGCAGTTTTAATTTTGTACATTGATGTTTTGCAGAATAGGTACATTGGGGCAGGTTAAGAAGAGATAAGTGTTGAACAGCAGTTCTCTTTGGAGACCATGGATATTGGTCCCTTTTTTGAAGGTAAAACCAATATCTTTAATGAAAAAATTAAAATATCTTTTGCACTTGATTATATAGTGAAGATATCTAGGAACTGGGTTTTTAGTGTAATGATTGCTTGGGGTTTCATAGTATGGTTCAGCTCCAACTGTGTGATGGCCCTTTTGTGGCATTTAAGCTGGGTAGAGATTAAATATTGGCAATAGCTCTTTTTGACATGTTCATGGGAAGGTATCCCATATTAATGATTTTATTAATGGTCTACAGGAAAGAATAGGTTATGAATCAAAGATGCTCAGAGGAGAAGTTGTGAGCAGTAGTCTGAGAGAATTTTTTCAAATAATTTAGTCTAAGAAGAATTCAGAAAGGTGGTAGACTTCTCATGGAAGCAAGGAGGTATCTTACAGTAAATGTGTGAAGTGAAAGGGTTAATCTCATAAATTACAGCAACTTCAGAATGAAAGCAGGGAGAAATACTGACAGAGGATTACATGGTTGAAAGAGATGAAGATGGGAATGAATCTTTCCCCTTGCTACAAAAATAAATACAGTGACAGGTGAGTCTTTGGGAATTGGAAGGGAGAGTCACATGATTGATTGGGCTGCTGCACAGTATCAGTTTGTCAGAGCACTGAATTGGAACAATTCAAGAAATACTACTGATAAAATATGAAGGGAAGAGAAAGTGAACTAGAGTGGAAGAGTGTGCAGACTCAAGCAGATGGTCATATTACAAACTTAGCTGCTTGAGACTGCTCACAAGATCCAAGACTGGGGGCTGATAAACCTTTCCTCTCATATTCTTGCATGAAAGGGATGATGTAGAGGGAAGATTTTCACAGTCTGAACTGGAGTGAGAGGACCTTGTTTATGAGAGAGGTGTGTTCCTAGACCCCTCTTGCTCTGGAACTCATTAATAGGAATATGCAGAAAAAAGTGTGTTTGTTCAGTTTGAGTCTCAGTATTTTGTGAACCTGAACAAATTATTTACTTTAACAAGTGCCTCTGTCTTCCAGCTGAGATCAATGAGGTATTTCTCAGAAAAGTGTTGTAAAATTAAAACACTCAAGTGATTATTTTCAGATACAGCATTTTCAGATACTGGTGTGGCTTGGGATTTATTAGCTGTTGAGTGCTGTGGGGGTTATTAAGGCCTTGATATTTGTTAGAGTCAGTTTGCTATCTTCCTAGCTGACTCAGATAATAGACATAATCTTGTGTTTGCTTGCAGAATCTTGTGGACACCTTTTTAGCATGCTCTCACCTCTGTCTTTATTGTTACTGTTACACTAGCAAAATCAAATATAGCATAGAGATCTCCTATGCTGTAATCACACCTTTGAGTGCAGAAGAGGCATAACCTGGAACTAGTGAGTGAGGGTGTAATGCAATAGATTCTTACCAAATTCCTAAAATAGGTGGAATTACATCAGAGATAAATTTGAAATACTGAGGCTGTTAAGAAGCTGAAATCAGCTCACCAGATGTTTGTGTTTAATTTAGTAGCTACACTTTGTTGCAGATGTTTTCCACCACTCCTCTGTCAACTCTGATAGGTGCAGAGTTAGCCATTGCTATCTATGGTAACAGACAAAGTTATTATTAGACACTGACAGCTGAACTTGGCATTTTTTTTTTAAGATTGTAGGACCACAGAAGCTAATTGGTGAGAAATAATAAAATGAACCATCTAATTTAGAAATATGATCATTAGCAGATACATTCTTAGTAGAAGTCAATCATGAGCATGCTGGCACATGCACATGAATGCGGAAACCAAATTTGACACTGTTCCATGATGACTCGGGGAATATAGAGCTGGAAGAGGAAGCATTTGTATTATATGTTCATAGTACATCTGCTTTCAGTGTTGTGTGCACGTTACTATCACTAATAAGTAGCTTGCTGGAGGAGGTGGCTAGCATGTGCAGCTGAAGGTTACAGTCACCTACAGTACCACAGCAGTGCCCAGCCCACCAAGGGCAGTGCTGTGCTTGTTTCTCCACGGAGCACTTCTCAGAGCACAGGTGGTGCATTGTTACCTGGCTGTGCTGGAGCTGTGCATTGTGTTTGTTCATTGCCTTCTGATCAGGCTCTTCATTTCCCTTGGGTGGCTGTGGAATGCACAGACTGGGATGGGCATGTGTCTGAGACACTTTGCAGTGTTGAAGCACAGCTCCTAGATAAACTCTGCTTTGCCATATGGCATCACACTATCCATGTGGTGTGTAACAAGTTTTTTTCCCTTGTATTTAGTTTGCTTTCTAGCAGGTTCTTTGCATCATTGTTCTTTAGTGATGACTTCTTCTGACAAGTGCACAATATGAATCTGTGTGACTCAACATAGGTTATTTTCTTCAGGTTTGGTTTTCTATTTTTTAAAATTTTTTTTTTTTCCTGCCACGTGTCTTTAGTACTGCAGATTGCCATGACATTGCTGTAATGTTGCAAATTGTTTTGATGACTAAGTTAGAACTTTTTGGGGAAGGAGGAGGAGGTAACATGGTTATTGTACTAGCAGCGGGAGTCATAGTACTGTACTGTGAACTACCAGCTAATCTGGTCCTTTGGAATTCCATCTGTTCTCCCTGGGGTTTTCTTTCTCAAAGGAGAATTCCATTGGAATAAGGTTGAATTCTTAGGAAATTACTCCTCCTACAGGATAAAACTAAAACACGTCCAATTAAATGTGTTCAGACCATTTAGAATTGCATGACCAGAAAAGTCATCCCTCTTCTTCTCATCCTAAGACAAGTTCAGCTGGGCATAAATCATCCTGAAAGAAGTTTTACTGAGCAGTTTTTGTGGTCTTGTGTTGATGAAGCTTCTAAACTGTAAAAATGCTTTATTTTCAGAAAACTTTTCCCTGACTGTCTAATACTTATTTTGTTAATGCAATAAGGATCAATATTACCTGTCTCTATTCTGTGTTTTAGTGACAAAAATACAAATGTTGTCAAGTTTTCCCATAATCTAAGTGGACTGAATCCCAGCAGCTTTCCTAGATCTTTCCTGTTTTCCTGTAGGTATCATCAGTCTTTTTGCTCTCTGTCCTTCCCTTATTCAAAAGGAAGGGTCAAAATGGCTGCATTACACTATTGCAATGGTGATCTGCAACTAAGGAGATAGTGTAGTTGTGATTCAAGCCCAGATAAGGTAATAAAAAAAAATTGTAGCCTTTTCTTATTTGGGTCACAGTCTTTGTGTTCAAGGGTCAGAAGCTCTAGAGTTATTGCCCTAAAGTGGTATTTAAAATTTGGTAGTTTGTTGAAGGCACTGGCTGATCAATCAAGAATAGAATTAACAGTTAAGTAACGCTACTCTGAGTGTTCTGTTGCTGTTTTCTATCCAGTTGTTGAGAAGCTATTAAAATCTGCAGATCAGAGGTCGTGCATGTTATGTATGTGGTGTTACATTAATCTTGTGCATCTAGGCTTCTGTTTACTGTCTGCAGGGACTTGGAGAAGGAAAAATACCATCCTAACTTGTTACTTGACATCTCTATTGCAGCTTCTTACCTTCTAAAGCTCAGAAAGGAAAAGGCTCTGGGGCAACTAGTGGTAGTGGGGCTTCTGTCAAGATTTAAAGCGCGTTATGTATCTTACTCAGATGCCTATTGTAAAAAAGTCACATCTGATTTTTGATTTTCTTTTTTTTGGCTGGTCAGAGGTCTAGGGTCATCTTAGGGGATTGATTTGTGAACCCTATCATCCTGTTAGCATATTGTGGCCTGTAATTATATGAGCCTTGTGGTTGATGACTCACAGGCTCTTCAAACCTTTATTCTACTCTGTAATCTAGTGTTTATCTCAACAAGGCAAAGGGAAGTTGATGTGAAGTTCATAAATCAAGAAGTATTCCTCAGTTTCCCTAGATAGAAAGCAGTTTGTACTGGCTAAACTTCTATTTGTAAATCTACAAAATGCATTAAAGTATGTGTGGCACCTATTCCCATTGCAGGGTTCAGTTGCACAGCAGAGCTCTGCGTGTGTGGCATTTGAGGGACCTATTAAAAATTGAGATATTAAATTAAAGTCTGTCATGAGATCCTGATTTATAGCATAGGGAAGTTGAGGAAATGTTCCACTAACTGCAGTATTTGTCATATAAAACAGAAGTAGGAATTTGAATGTACAAGCATAATTTACGAAGTTTAATCTTTGAATGTTGAATTTTGTAAATGTGACACTGTTCTCTAACTGTTTCAGAATTGGTATATTGTCAGGGTACAGTAGAAGCACAGAGTCAGCATTATATATTTAAGGGAGGTAATTATGTATAATCAGATTTTGAAGAGCACAGCAAATTATTTAAATTAGTAATAACTCATGTGTTATTTGTTGCATTCTCTCCGCATGAGTAAAATATAAAGTATAAAATCTAAAATCAAGGAAAACACTTGAAAAAGGTTTCCTGTTTTTGTCATGAAATGGAAGGAAAATACAAATGTTAGAGTAGGTGACGTGATGAGTTTAAGCACCTCAGGCTGAAGCACATTTAGTGATTCTAAATAAATGTATTACTTAAGTTGTTTTACTACTTTATTTATCTTCACCTTTTTCTGCAGAGGATTGTAGCAATAGTAGAAACTCCAATACTGTACTTTTCTTGCATGGTTAATATAAAACACTTGGAGGTAGTAATGGGATAGTTTGTGCGAGGAGAATGGCATACTGTAGGAAAATACATTTTAATTCTCAGAGAATGGAGGAAAAAAAAGAAATTATTTAGTTTTTCTTATCTTTTGACTCCTCACATTACCAGATAGGAATGAATTCAGAAGTTATGGAAATATGTGAAATTATTAAAAGTTTAAAGGACTACAATGTGCAGAATAAAAATAAAATAAAATCAAACATGATGAATATTTTAAAAAACCCAACCAAAGAAACCACCAAGTATCAGGTTTCCAGGAAAATGCCACAGCAAATACTCCACCCTCTAAATCCTACATATGTCCATGTTGAAGAGGTGCTAACAGCTGTTGCATTGTAGATGTGCACACCTTGGGGAATTGCCAGACACTTGTAGTTCTTTAATAGAATTGACATTGAGAAGGTTAAGAATTAGTCAGAACAGACTTTACATGGGAGGTAACAATTTTCAGGGTTCAATAGGACACAGTAATGCTACTACAAGGAAATATATGCATGCATATATGTGTGAACAATATGACAAAAATATATCTACATATGTATACATGTGTGTTTTTTTCCAGTCATAACTTTAAATTGGTGTTTTTGGAAAAATACACTATGGTCAGAACATTCACATTGGAACATGGCATGCCCAGATATTGACATAAGAAATTAACCTTTGTTCTTGACTGGGTGGTATATGTTTAATGTAATCTTAGGAGACTTGAATGTATTTCATAGAGAAGTCAATTAATTTCTGCGAATGACAGTAAGTGCTATTAAGGAGCATGAGAACTTGCTGTTTTAATATTTTATCTTGAGAGCAAACCCAAGCTCTTCCCTCAGTAATCTGGTCTTCCAGAATGCAGTTCTAAGGAAGCAGTTCAACAATTTATGACTGTTACTGGCAATATTTTGGTTTTAGGTGTAATTTTTAGCTGTAGAAAATACTGTGGTGCTGTTAAATGTGAGCACTGTTTTTTTAGTCACTGAGTTCTCTACTAAATCATACAGTTATTTATTTAGTTTCTGTGAGTATAAAGATTTCATGACAAGAATTACATAGCCCTTAATGAATAGATAATATTAAAATCTGCTGTATTCTGTTTTTTCGCCAATAACTGTCCTTGCTTTCTGAAATTGGATATTTTAAAAATAAGTAGGGCTTTTTGACATAAATAACACATACCTGAATTTTTCAGAATACTTATTGAAAAATCAGAAATAACATTATAATGTGCTTAGCAAAAGCTTGTACTGTTTGATTCAGCACAGATATCTGACATGACACAGAGCAGAATATCTTCATGCTGGGAGATATGGTATCTTTAAAACTGGGAACTGGTGTACTGGCTGAAACAAGAGGATTTATCAGGATTAATAGGTTACTCCAAGATGATTCTTGCTCATCATCTTAAAGTGCTGTATATGGCTGGTTATGGAAGCTTTAGCTGCCCAGTGCCTTCTGCAAGTTCATTTCATTGAATGCTAAGGGGTTGGAAGGGACCTTAGAGGTAGTTCCTACTCTCCCACCCTGGGCAGGGACACTTTCCACCAGACCAGGATGCTCAAGGCCTTATTCAACCTGGCTTTAAACCTGCCAGGGTTGGGGCCTGTTACATTCTCATCACCCTGACAGTAAAACATTTGTTCCTACTGTCTAACCTAAATTTCTCCTCTTTCAGTTTGTACCCTTTACTCTTTGTCTGATCACTGCAGTTCCTGATGAAGAGTCCCTCTCTGGCTTCCCGGGCCAGAGATATTGGAAGGTTGCTGTGAGGTCTCCACACAACCTTACTTTTTTCAGGATGAGCAGGCTCAATTTTCAGATCTGTCTTTGTAGAGATGGTGTTTCAGTGTTCAAACCTGGAGGGGAGAATAGATTTTTGACTCAGGTTATCAGTCAGCTGGGCACTGTGAGCCTCAGTTCTGTCATTCCATAGGCGTACTCTGTTATTGTAGCTGGATAGTATCCTCTTTGTTCCTTACATCCACATCTTTGGGATGGAGATTACTGCTCTTCTGAATTCCTTAGTGTTGTGAAGCACCTCAGGTTGTGAACTGAAGGATGAAGGAGAATGGATAGAAGGATCATCCATTAAAGTATCTAAACTAAATGGATGGCTTCCCAAGTTAGATTCACTCTCAGATGCAGTAAGTGTAATACACCTGAGACTGTGCTCCATTGTTGTTACAGTGACTGATGTTTCCTTGTACATTTAATAATAAGCTGCAGCACCACTGTGTGCACAGAATTTGTGTGGGTTTTTGGCACCTACTTTCTCTTGCTCTCTAGATACCTCTTTTTGTGTATCCACACCCTGGAAAAATAGAAGGCGAAGCAGCGTCTCCGGACTTCCTAGTGAAAGCTGTTATGGTGAGAGGGAATTGAGATGGAAATAGTAAAATTTTCAAATGTCCATGGAGGAAACCGGCAGATGTTTACCTAAGTGATGATTAATCAGCAGAAAAAGAGTAGCAGAATATCTGGCAGTGGAAAAGACTGCAGGGATTTTGGGTTTGTGCTACTGCCCTTTCTTCCAAACTGTACTGAAGACTTTTCAAGACTCTACGAAATTTTTCATTATTTTTATCTGCTGTGGTTGTTTTGAATATGAACTTTAAATCAAATACTTAAAAGTTGTTAGTTACTGCAGAATATAGATACTGTTTTTTATTTGCACTTTAATGAGATCAAGTATATACTAAACTTATTTATTTCAAAAATATTGAGATACACTTTATTAAAACACATTATCTTGATCTTTTACAAAGTCCTATAATTGTATTATGAAAGACTGGGTTTTCATCTTTTTGCTATGCACTTCATATTATCAGTGCAGACATGCACAGACTTCTCTACATGTCTTAAAATGCTCTTTGTCCAAGAGTTATATTCCATGTGGATAAAAGGTTTGTACAGGTGATTGTGGTTTAGTATTAAACACCTGTGCTTGAAGTTGGTTTCTTGAACTCTCAGATCTTTGTCTGTGCTTAGTTTACTGTGATATCAGAAACTCCACATTTGCAGATGTCCTAACATTCTTGTCAGGAGCTTTGCATTATCTCTACCCCCCCAGTCATGTATGAAGAGAGCTGATGTATTTGCTTAATTTTTGAAGGCTACAATTACAGCTGTTTGAACTATAAATTACACTGATCAGTTCTAATCTGACAGGAGAAGTTATGATGATCTAATATCAGAAGATGATAGAAGGAATAAACCAGTTTGAGGCATCTCATAATACAAAGTGTAAGAATATCTGGAAGGTATTTTTCTTTAATAGGCATTTAGTATGATGCATATTGTAGTGTTCCTCATACAAGAGCAAAGTGACTTTCAGTGGTCTGTCTTTGGTGGTGTGACTTCAGATAAGGAAATAATGCATTTTTAACTCTTTTGATAGTGGAACTGCTTATCATTTGCTGATTTGAAAAAGAGTTTAGAAAAACACTGCTGAGATGCTTACCCACTTACCAGTCTGCTTTGAAGAAATAATATATCTTAATAAAATTCTGCAACACAATCAAGTTAAATATCTATAGGAATCTTCTGAACACATAGTAAAAGTTTGAAGACTGTATCTAATGTGGAGCCTATATTAGATAATTCTATAATGATGGGCACAGAAATGCAAAGTCATTTAGAACTCTGGGTGACACATCATTCTGTAATTACCTTTCACATGATCTGACAATGGCATCACATCTTAACCTTCTGTGCCAGTTTTCAGCACCACCTGGGCTGGAACAATAAGTTCCACAACACTGTGATTCTGTGGCCTGAATTAAGAGAACATTTTTTGTGACCATCTCAATAGAAATCAAAGAAAATATAACAGAGTTGAAATTTGATTTGTTTTAGTGAACATGTCCTGCCAACTCAGAAAAAAACTTTGGAAAAGGGTATGTGAAGGTGATTGATTTTCATGAAATTGTAAGCATTTCCTAATAAATGCCAAGTATGTAACAAAATAATCCATGTATGCTGTACGCTGCACAGAGAAAGAAGGGGAAAATGCTTGCAAAATGAATTGAGTAAGTTTGTGTGTCAGGACATTTAGTAGTTGCTGTATTCCTGTTCTTAATCCTCCAACAGTCAGCATCTGTATTATACATGTGTGCTTGGTAATTGAGCTTAATTGGTTTGCAGGGAAGTGTATGAAGGGTATGATTATTAACTAAAATTAAGTATGTCAGGGACTTGCCCCAAACCAACTTATATTTTGCTGCTGTCAGCATAGAATAATTTTTTGTAGATGGGCTATGCAGAGCACTTTTCGGATGTTCTCTAAAAACCTAGGATACAATGGTAGAAAAATGGGACAGTACAAAACAAAATTGGTGGTTCATTTCAGTAGAAAGAAGATTTATTATGTTGTTTGCTTCTGACTGTGGAGGTACAATGTTAAAATCTTCTTTAGCAACCCTTTTTGGAGACAGGTCTAGAACAATGGGGACAGGGTTACTGAAATTTCCATTCTGCTGGGGTGGTTACTTCAGGAAGAAGGTCTAGGAAAAGAGAAAAGGACAATGTATTCATATAGCTTCAATCTAACACCACTGTTTTTAACCTGAGAAGAAACTTTATTTGAATCAAGTGTAATTAGGATTAGGAAATAGTAATGTAGTGCTTTAAAAAATAAACATAACCAAACACTTGCTCTCCCCACCCCAGATGCTCTGGGTTTTAATAGATGATGTTACTTTTGCAAAGAGCACACAGCAAAGCTGTTAGGTGTGTATGTGTGGTCTGTTCAATCCTTGATATTGGCCTTCAGGATTTTACTTTGTTAGCTACGATTTTACATTGTGAACTTCAACAGTGCCATATGCGTGTATCACGTGGTTTGGATTTAATGCCTGACTGGAAGCAGTTATTACTTTTCACCTCTACAATTGACTGTGGATTGCAGCATGGGCACTGTTGCTGGTACACAAGGAAAATTGCTTTGCCTACACTTACCTTTTCCATATGGGGACAATTAGAAAGGGGTAACAGGAATTAATTTTTTCGAATGTCTGATTAAACCCTATGTAAGCTCCTGTTCTTTTCAGATTGAGATACACTTTAATTTAGTCTAGTTTAATTATTTGAGTGAAGTAAATGGAACCAAATGAAAAACTACCTTTATCCAGGATGAATGTTTTTGGGTGACTTCAAATTATTCAGTTCAGTTTAAATTCAGGCATTTATTTAATTGGATGAACTTTTCTGAATGTCCCTCTGTAGCAAGCTGCCTATAAGAGCAACTCCTTTTTGATAGACATTCCTACTTTAAAAGCATGCATTTTTGTAGTCTCAGCCTGTTCTGCTTCCAGTTGCATGGTTCATGCTGTAGCTTTATTGTTTTATTTATTGAATTTTATTTAAAGTGTTAAATATGGCCTCTTCATAGTCATTCATTTGAAATTTATTATTGGAAACTCATAAATGAATTGGCAGAATGCATAGGAGGATGCTACCTTTTCTATTCTAAAACAGAAAATCTTTGCTAGAAAATAGACTCATTGGGACAAAATTTTCTTTCTTTAACTTGAACCATATTTCTACAGAAATTCTCCAGCTGCTGATTGTGTTACTTAGAAGAACTGTGATTTAAATAAGGGTCTGTTTTTTGGGGCTTTTTGATAAGATCTTCAACTATTATGACATGGAACTAGTTCTGTAAAATTTTAGTTAACACATATTAAGGACTAAGGAGCACACTGCTTTGCTGTGTACAAGATATCATTGGTTCCTCCTAGACCCTCCTTTCTCTGAAATACTGAGCAGAGCCATGGGACAGCTGTCCCGATAACTCATTTTCCCTTTTAATTCTGAGTATTTCCTGCCTCTCTTTATATGCTTGCACATTAGGATGAGCACAGAGCACTTAACTGGCAAGTTCATAGAAGTCTATTAAACTCAGTATAAGATAGTGGTGCTACTTTATCTGATCAGCTTTAGCACTCTGCTAATTCATCATAGTTTTATTATCTTATATCACAGAGTCTTCCTTGCTTGCAAAAGTCTCAGCAAGTCACCCCACCTCTTTCTGTTAGAGAAACTGTGCATAGTTCACAGTTTTTACAAGGAGCAGGAGTGAGTAGGTACTAGATTTTTGGAAGAAAAATCCTTTATTTACACAAGATTATACTTTTCAACTTACTGTAAAAACACTAAGTTATGAACTATATATACAAAATTTCTCTGAAGATAGGACAAATTTTTTTCTTTAATTTATATATTTCTTTACAACCTTCTAAACAAGCTGCACTAACTAGAATATGTGCAGTATATACACAAACAAGTAAATTCAAATTTATATGGTACCTGTTAATTTTAAGCTTTTCTACTTCTTTGCCTTGTATGACTGACCTATGAAAGAAATACTAATTCTTGTGTACTTTGTATGTAGTTAAACTCCTTCTGTGACTTTTATTACCAGGACAGGCAAACAGAAAAAGCATATATGCAGTTACTATAATTATTTTAATAAATTTGCCCATATTTACAATTCAAAATAAAAAATATGCTGAGGTATGATTCTGCTTGCGTTCAGAGACAAAAACTTGTGCATTTAACAATGATTTTCTAAAAGCTTCCGTGGGTCTTTTTGGGTCAGAAGCATAACCCTAGTTCTCTTTTTTCTTCTTTTTTTCGGTAGGATGATGAAGTGGTTCTGCAGTGCACTGCAACCGTTCACAAGGAGCAACAGAAACTGTGTCTTGCTGCAGAAGGATTTGGCAACAGGCTTTGCTTTTTGGAATCCACATCTAATTCTAAGGTACCTCTGTGTGTTTTAATTGTCATTTCATGTCATGAAGCAAGGGTAGTTGTAACATTGCTTGCTTTGATGTAATATACACAAATCTTTCAAGGAGAAGGGACAAATCAAATCTGTCAATAATATAAGGAATTTTTAATGCCCATTCAAAGTTTAATTGTTCCTGTGTCCTTTGGCTGAACTCTAGTCTGGTGTTTTCTGTTTTGGGTTTACTTTAAAATTGGTTACCTGCAGAAGTCCACCCCAAATAATATACTTGTTATTTTGCTTGTCTGAACTCAGTTGTAGTAAGCCACAGAGCAACTTCTGTGTACTGCAACTCGAAAGACAAGTTGATTGCTCTGATTCTAAGTCAATAGAAAAGACAGCAATTATTGTATTTGTGGCAAGTTTTCATTTTGTGACATTTATATTGAAATAATTATTACTTTTAGACCTGATTCCCTATCTGAACATAGTGCAAATATCAAAATTACCTCATTTAACACATTCTATCTAGGCCTCTTCTAACTCTGGTATGTATGCAGGAGGTAGAGTAGTTTGAAAAAAATAACTGTTGTTTATTGCAAAGAAGGGATTTTGTTTCAAAGGCACATATGCTGAAATAAATGTTATGAAGACAAAAATGAGCCTCCTCAGGGCAGAATTGGTTTTGTGGACAAAGTAGTGGATATGCTTGGACATTTTATTCATAGAAAGGGAAGAACATTGTTTAACATATTTATTTTTTCTTTAATTAAAATAGAAATATTCAATAAGAAAATATAATAAAGGTAAGGCATCTGGAAAGACATCTAGAAAGATTTAGAACAAAAAATGATGGTTATCTTGCCAGCTTTCATAACATCACTTTGATTTTCTCTGATACTTCACAGAATAATGCTTCATTTTCTGTCTCATCATTTTGAATGCATTATTTATAGTAATAAATTTTTCACTAGGATATTAATGATTCATTATAATAGCAGTGATCTTGATGAAGTAATTCATGCTGCTCTGTTTTAAATGAATCTTTTTAACAATAAAAGTGTGCTAGGATAGAAGTGGTTGTAGTGCTAGTTGCCTGTGAGGCCTGAAAGATCTATTTAATGAATTTGTTATCATTCAGTAGGTTTGGATATTAAATCTGCAGTCTCTCTCTCCCCATAGAAAACTCCTGAATATTCCTGTCTTTAAGGAATAAAGTGTAGATTTCCTATCAGTTTTGTATGCATGTTTGCTGATGCTGCTTTTTCTCCTTGTTTTATGAAACAATATGTATTCTGTATTCTGCTCATTCTTCATGAGCTTGGGGGTAAAAAAAGCAAACAAAAGAAAGCCCATGCAGCTTATCTGTGCTTTAATGTTTAAGGGCAGACAGTTGCTAGGATGAACTCATCTGAAGTAATTTGTAGATATAAATACTGAGGGAGCCATAAAATTATCAAATCCTTAAAGCAAAGTTGACTATAAGTAAGCGTAAATAAAAATGTTTTTATTCCTCATGTCTGTATCCATAGCATGTTACTATTGAATTATATAAGAAGCAATGTAGAAAATATTCAAAGAGGTACATGATAATTTCAAAATACTCCCAACAGAGTTCTTGAGCCTGTTAAAAGGATTCTATGCATGTCTCAGAGGCTGTTTTCCAGTTTGAGTGTGATTGTGATGCACTTTAATGCAAACAGTAGTGTGGCATCTGATTTCCAGGAATGGATCAAGGATGGGATGCAAACCCAAGCACCAGTAATAGGCCAAACATGACTAATAGACTTCAGGCATCATCCTGGACTTGCATTTTTGGGAATGCTTGTTACTATCCCATGCTTTTCTCCAGTATCTTTCAGGATGTGAGTCCTCACGGTGTAACTTCTTTGTGTGTGCTTTCTGCCTCAGGATCACAAAATAATTCACACTACTTAACTAATGGTCAAACTGAAGATATGTTTTGATAGAATAATTTGGTAACAGCTGACTATTAATACTTATCTCTGTACAGCAATAACACTGGGAGATAAGGGCAAAGTTGCTTGTACAGACAAAGTAAAACCTGTTCCCGTTAGCAGGCAGGTATTCATCCCAAGGAAAGCAAGGCTTCATCCTGCACTGTGATGGCTTGTGAAGACAAATGCTGTCATTCTGAACACCCCCTGCTTCCTTTTTCATCCCCCTGCTCTATAGGCTGAGCAGGAGGTGATATGGTTTGGAATATCCCTTGGCTTTGTTGGAGTCAGCTGTCCCTGCTGTGTCCTCTCCCAGCTCCTTGTCACCTCTGGTGTGCTGGCTGGTGAAGGGGGTTGAGGAGCAGAAAAGGTCTTGACTTAGTGCAAGGCTGCAAATTGCTCAAATTGACCCCATATCTTGAAGAACAAGATAACAGATAAACAAGACATCAGGTCTAAATTATGCCTAATTTTATTAATAAGACACAGTCTTGAATATAAAACATATAGGTTTGCCCAAGAAAAACTCATGACTGCCTCATCTGTGGCAGTGTAGTAGCTAAAGAAAAATATTTTTATTTCAACTTTTACCAATTTCAAAGCAAATCTGTCTCAGAACAGATCTTGTTCTAGGAATAGGTTGGAAGTGTCAAGTGTATAAGAATATTAGATTTATAAACCATCAAAAATTTTAGGCATTGCAGAAGTTGCAGCGGCGAGAATGACAAAACACAAAGATATGCTGAAGACAAGATTTAAAATGCTTACTTTCCTTATCTCATGCAATTACTTCTTCAGCAAGTTTTGTCAAATGCATAGCATGAATTTTTATTTTGTAAGTAAGAAGAAGAAAATAAGGGGGTGGCTGTCAGAAAAAAAGAGCACAAGTCTCATTTTTGTAGTTTAACCCCAGCCAGCAGCCAAGCCCCACACAGCTGCTTGCGCATTCCCCCAGTGGAGTTAATCAGGGAGAGAATCAGAAGGGTAAAAGTGAGAAAGCAGAAAAGGCCTTGGCTCTGTGCAAGCCCTGCTCAGCAATAACAAAAACATCTCTATGTTATCAACCCCATGTTCAGTACAAATCCAAAACACAGCCCCGTACCAGCCCCTGGAAGAAAATTAATCCAGCCAAAATCAGCAGACCTGTAAACTTCCTTTTTGGCAATTGTCTATAGGTAATTTTGTTTCATTTTTTTGCTGTACCTTTAAATTCATTGCTTCAAATGGAAGACCATCCCTTTTATTAAAACAAAAATTAAGATTAACTAACATATCTCAAGATTAGTGAGATCAGTTTCTTTACATTTGAATGTATGTAAAGATTGGTAATATGAGAAAGGCCATTCATTAAAACATTATGTTGTCTGCTAGTGCAGTAATTTTTCTTTAGATTTAAACAATGCATGGAGTGCTGAAAAGCCAACAAGGTGGAGCTGTACTTTAACAACTTCTGAAAACTATTCCTGTCCATAGTGCAGAATGAAAAAAACTCAGCTCTGGGTCAGTCATAAAGGTGGTGTTGATCCCTTGTGAACCACTGAAAGCTGAGTTATGCTTTTCTAAATGGCATAAGAGTTTGGTTTTTTTTTCAAGTTTTTATGGCAGGTGGTAAACTCACATTAATTCCATTATGTCCTGAGGTATGGACCTACTTTCCATCATTAAAAAGTACTGGTAAAAGCTATGTGTGGGGATTTTTTTCCCTCCGTAATTTGGACTTGAGGCAGGGGAGGATAACATAATAAAGGTGGGGTTTTTTTGAAGGTCTAAAAAGGCTTCCCAAGTTTGTGTTGGTCTTGTATTTTTTTTTTTATATTCAACTTCTTCAAGAAGACAGTGCAGTGTATGATCCTGTGATTTGATCTTTTTACATATAACAAGTTACAGTGTTGAGAGCAGAGTCCAGGAACCGATAATAATTCTATTTGTAAAGTTAAAGAAGTATTTCACATGGGAGTAAGACTTTGACAACTGATTTTCCATTTTGCTTTTGAAGGGTCTCTTCTGTTGTCAGAGCAGAAAGATTCTTCAGATTTGGTGCTCGACTAGTGTAGGCCAGTTGGTTGGGAATTCTGACTCCATTATCCAGAGTATGTCAGTGATGCTCTGTTATTTGTTTGCCCCTAGATGTTACTGTTGTGTAAGGGAGTAGAAAATAAAGCCTGATGGTAAGACTGGCAGTGTTTATTGTGATGATAAATAGAAATAATTTTATTTTATCTTTGCCCTTTTTTTGGTCAGATGAATTGTCAGGGGCTGGACAGGTGGCTGTGCTTAAAGGAAAGAGGAGAATGGGGTAGAGGACTGGAGAAGGTTATACCTGGCACAGACAAGGCTACATGACAGTATGATTCTTTACTATTTATGCAAGCTGTGTCCATGCCAGCAGTCAAATTCTCTATGGATGTGCCTGGAGAAGGGTGTCATCCTGAATGGTGGGACATTGGCCTGAACTCCTGTACTCTGATTGCTTGTGGGAGACAAGCCCTTTTCTCTGTTTGTCTTCCAGAGTGTAAGATCTGAAGGCAAGAGTTGCCTTCTTTTTTTGTCTTTTACAGCAAACATATTCTCAGTGGCCAAGACAGATAATCTGTCTCCAGAGAGACTGAGCCTGAAACTCTTTCTGACAGCTGAGAAACAGTATCTGCAGTTTTTGATTGTGTAAATCCAAATAGATAAAAAAGCATGTGGTGTCCATTAACATATGGATGCAAGTAGATGCTTTTTGAGCAGTTACTGACATAATGGAATAGTGAGTTTAAAAAAATTGATTCACTCTGAGAAATTAGATCAGTGTTGTTTGCTTGTGTTTACATTGGGTCATTCTGTGAATATGCCATTTAGTGTGATGGTTGGTTGGATTTTTTTTCTTTGTAATTGCTGTGGTTCATTTCTGTACATGTGTTTCCACTTCATCCTTTTAAAAAAAGTAAAAAAATTTTGTCAGTGCTTTGTAGCTGCACCTCCAGGCCCATTTTAATTGCTTTTGTGTCATATTGCCCAAATGAATATTCCCACTTAATGGTAAAGATGGCACTTAATCTTATGTAATCTTATGTTCAGAGGACTCAATTTAGCAGACTTGGACTAAAACTGTAAATTTTAATAATTTAAATGAAGAGAATTTATGAATAATTATACATTACTTAGCCTACTTGACATACATAAATTAGACACAGGTAGATGAGGTATTCATAGGTGTAGATCAGACAGGATTTTATTCAGTGAGTCATTCTTTCCCAGTAAAATACTCTGTAGGAGTAATGTAAATAAGAACAGTGTGTTTCACAATATTGTATGTAGTTTTATGCAACATAGGGTTTACAAATTTTTAAGTGTTATCTTTATTATTTGTGTATATCCAATTCAGTTTTTACTTCTTGTAAATATTGTGTAAATTTTGAGCCTAAATGCAGATTGGTAGTTATATCCATCAGACCTGATTGTGATCCTTGCACTTAGTCCCTGAAACCAACAAAAATATTTCTTGAGATGGAAAGTGAATAATTTAAAATGAATGTGAAACATTTGGACTATGAAAAACACTGTCAGATCTCCATGGCTGTAAAGCAGCAACAGAAATATGGCTTTGTATCAGCTGAAAATTGTGGGCATTGTTACTAGTCACAACAATACAGTTTAACATCTTTTTACTGTCACTTGTAACTCAGGTAGTTTTATAAAAAGGAAATAAAATGTGTGATACAATGCATATCACCACAGATTAAATACTGTAAAAATAATAGATCCAATCTGTGAAACCTTACTATTTTCATTTTTCATTAAATCTCCTGTTGAAGCAGATATCTGTAGTTTTAAATTCACACAGGAATGGATTATTTCTGGTCTAAAAGAAATATTTTTTATCAAATCAAGTTTTTTCAGAGATAAACATTGAGTTTTAGCTTAATAAGGCATTATTTACTATGAAATATTAATTTAAATCTCTTTTTATCTTCAAACTGTACATTAATGAATCAGGAAGAGTTTCTTTTTAAATCACGCTCATTTAGTTAATTTTTTTAAAAGTAAGACATTGTTATAGGCCAGTTATCTGGTTTTGGGGATAACCCTAAATTCTTAATACTAAGAATTAAATTTGTAAAAGTTAGTTAGATTAGTAAAAGTGCTAAGTTATTTAGAACCCATGGAATTTTATCATAAGACTTTAAATGTATTGCATACGTGGGATTGTCTTGTCAAAATTTATTTAAGAAATACCTAAATATGTAATTGATAAAGCACCTGGGAAAAAACTTTTCAGGGGAAAGTTCTGAATTCCTAAATATGCTGGTAGAGTTCATGACATATAACCTGAACATATAGTGACAAAAGCTGAAAGATAGAATCAAAGTAATTTTGCAGGTCAGTTTATTTGATGGTAATACTCCAAGTGATGGCACTGAAAGAAAGAATAGTACATATGATATTTATGCATGCATCATGTCTGCTGTCAACTAAACAATGCAAGAAAAAATTCAAAATCACTTTTTTTTATTATTATTAATGAGTTGTTTCACACTATTAGTGGCATAGGCCATCCATTCAAGAAACTTAACCCAAAGTTAAGTAATTTATGAAATTCAATGAACAAAACATGAATTTTAATTTCTCCAGTCAAATATGTGGTTTGCAACTTTCTTTGTTAGCTAAATGTATGTTAAAAACAAACAAACCCTAAATGTTTACAAACCCACATGTGATGTGGCTGTTTTGGGTGTTTTTCCTTGCTTGTTTGAATAGGGGTTTTTGTGTGTGTTTGTTTGTTTGCATTTGTGTGGATTTTTTTGTAGAACAGATGTAGGAATTCCACTTCTGGTCAAAAATAAATGAGGAAAACCTGAAATATCCCATTAAATCAGTTTTATTTTATAACTATATGTTCCAGTAACTGTTTAGGCATCTTGTTACTTAAAGGTTAAAATGCAAAAAGAAGCAGATATTATGTTGAAAAATCTCATCTGAGATATGGTTGTAACACAAACACTGTGATTGAATAAAGTCACATGTGATGTACAGTCCTGCAGTTGGTTTGGTAAGTTTTTAGAGGCTTCTAAACACCTGCCAGTTTGCTGTGATTTATTTTCTGAGTCCTAACATTTTTAGTTCAGTTACTAATAAAAGGGAAAGGTGCTATCATTACATGTTAGGTTTACCCATTTCCATTTTGAACAGTGTGTTGAAAGCTTCGATAAGTGCCCTTATCCAAGTGTTGGGTTTTGGTGGTTGGGTTTGTCTTTTTCCCCATTTAGCATATGAGTCTTGTGACTCCTTAATAATCTTGGGACTATGTGTCCAAGACTGCAGACAGATTACTTGTCTTCACCAAATGCACTAACTGTAATAAAATACAATAAGAAAGTCCTTGAAAAGTAAATAAGTGATATATAGTGGAAATCCAGATTATTTTGAGGTAGGAGTTCTTATCTAGGTATTTAATGACTGATGCAAGTTAGAGCTGCTGGCTTTTCAGTGCAAGCACAACCCCAGAAGCTTGAGGCTTGCTGCCTTATCCTGGGGAACTGAACATTGCAAGGTTACACAGTTGTCATGTTCTGCCAAGTCCCCTGGAGCTCAGCATTTTAAATATTTTCTCTGAAGGGTTTAGAGTGAAATGTACTTCATTAGTACATGCAGAGTAGTTACAAAGCAGTCATTTGAATTTTAATTAGACTGATACGTAGCTGCACATCTGAAAACCTGAAAAAAACATTCATAAATCTGTGTTTCAAGCCAAGAACACATAAAAGAATAAATGCTTATTTTAAGCCTTTTAGATAAATGTTTGTCTAAAACAGCAGTTTCAAATTAGCTTTGTACCCTTTCTTAGCACTTCAAGTCAAGGCTTTATTACTTTGTACTCAGTATTTTTAAGAACTGTTAGGCTAAATCTAGGTTCAGCAGGCTCCTATGAATAATCCTAGCCCAGTGGGCTCTCAGAAAGTAGGACAAAGAAATGTGGCCTATTAATGAGTGAATCTGTGTTTCTTTGAGGTACCTAATATTGATCATATCTGAAACAAAATGGAAAAAACAAGCATCAAATATATTTTTGTTTATTGCTTAAGAACTTTTGAAACTAAGACCTTTTGGGTTGTGGTTTTAAAGATTTTAGGTTTTACTTCTTGGTTACTTCCCCATGAAAAAGGAGGAAGATTATTTGTGCTTTTGTTGCAACTGAGGGAATGCTGTAACTTGCTATCATTACGAGAAAATTTTCAACATTAAATTTAGAGTGTTACATTATAAATATTCTGAATTGGATGAGACACGTTGGGCAGGTGGAAGTAGTTTGGAGATGTATGCTTTGTGACCTTGTGTCTGAAACCCAAATGCAAGTTGTTGTAGTAACTTTCCTAGTGCTATCTGTTGGGTCACCATATACAAATACAAGAATAACTTTTTCTGTTTTCACAAGCAAGAACAGTTGCTTTATTTTGCATTAGAAAAACCAAAGGCCAGATGGTAAAGTAAGTTATTATGCTCTTAAAGATTATGCATAAATGCACAGGATCACAGTTCAGGCTACTTTTACTGAGTGTTCAATTATTTTTCAATAATTGCTGAATGTTTGCTGTTTGTTTGAAAATCTGTAGATAATAGAGATGGACGTGCATTTGTGAAAAATGCTAATTGAATTTTTTGAGCTTTAACTCCTTCCAAGTTCTCTTTTTCTTCCCTACTGGATATAAAGAATGTATTTAGGAGTGGGAAGTTTATTCCATCTTCTAGATGTTTATACTGTTGTCTTGACATATTTACAAAGATGCCATCCACAAAAGTGTTGCCTTTTCATGAGCACTGACTTTTTACATGCAATTGAAAAAGAGCAGGAAACCAATGTCACTGGGGTGGTTTTGAATGTCTGATATAATCTTCCCTTAACAATACTGCAAACTCTACTTCTATCCCACATCTAAATATATTTTAATAATAACAGGGAGTTAAGAATTTCAGGTTTTCTTGGTGTTGCTCCGAGTATGGACCAGTTATATTTGCACAGTACAATGTTTACAGCCAGCAATAAGGCAGTAATTGACAGAAATGCAAATCAAAATCAACAGTTGTTCAAATGGCTTTAGATGTATGAATAGTTTTGATGCTATTTAACAGCCAAGGTATGTATTGATCTTTAAAAGAAACAGCAGGGACAAGCTATTTCTAGCACAGGACTTGCATGAGAAGGTTGGACAGAAGTCCTAGAAAGCAAACAAATGTTCTGCTCAGTGCAATATGAAATATGAACTGACTTTCCAACAAAGCATTTGAGTGCCCATTTTTCAGTAAATTAGAAAGTCCAGTAATACAGAATTTCTTTCTAGTGTATGTAATTTGATTGAGTATTAGAAAATAAAAAGGCCCATAGAAATTAAGTCGAATTACAATAAGGTCTTATTTTTAAATGAGAAATATGCCTAGTTTGATTAGCTGTTTTAATAAAGCTTAATAAGCTTTGAGTGCCTTATTTGATATTTGATTTGGTCTGAAGTACACTAACAATAAATTAAGCCTCTTTGGGCTGATACATTTGAAACACACATCTAGATTAATGACTATGTAAGTCTTCCTTAGCTCAAATTGGCAAAATAATTCCTTTTTGTTTTGCATGTTTCTGGCTAATTCATCACAGAGGTGATGCACATAACTGTCAGCATAATTCTTACTAGAATTTTTTTGTGTCTAATTGAACGGTTATTTTAAACCCCAGAATGGAAAGGCAGCTGAGTAGGGGATTGAAACATCTTTGGCTGGTTAGTTAGAAGTTAAGGTATTGGCAAATTAAAATTAGAACTATCTAGAAAATGGTATATGCTTGTGCATAATAGGTGTCTGCAAAGGTCTGTAGTTATTATCTTATTATTTGATGTCAGAATGTGAAATTTTGAAAAGGAAGATCTTGACTCTGTGGTCAAGGAGGAGACTCCAGGTTAGTCAATGGTCTCAATGAATGCCATAGTCTCATGTAGGGGTGATATCTGTTAACTTGTTATAGTCCCTCCTTGTTATAGTCCCCCGTGAACATGTGTTCAAGGGTATCAGGAAAAAAAAGTCCACAGGTTGTTAAGGTCTTTGAGACTGTCTTTACCATCTCTGAATTTTTAAGCCTCTTGCTTTGTCTCTTGCCTGATTCACTTCTGAGGCAGGTGGGAAATGCATGTGGGTATTTCTGTCTAGACACTATTTTGTGGAAGCTTTTTGTTCTGTGTGTTACTGAATGATAAGCAAAGAATTATTTAAAGCAGCAGTTTGTTTTATGTTAGCAGTTTAGTAGCAATGTTTGGGCACCCTCAACCAAGAAAGAACAACATTTGAACATTAAGATCAAATTACTCTTGCAATTAATCTTTTTGATTTTGTAGTTGATGTGTATACTAAAACAAGTGTTTATTTTTCATGTTATGCAGTCGATGTTCAAATGTTGTGCCATGCCCAGGCAAGCAGAGGCTTTACATACTTAGACATTGATAGATAAGCCACAGTTTCTAAGCAGATATGGTGAGCTTCTTTTTTTTTTTTTTTTTTTTTTTTTTCCCCCAAACAGATATTTGTGCCTGAAAGTATTATTGCACTTTTTATCAGCAGTGGAACCTTATCAGTGTAAGTCCTTAAATCACTGGAGAGTTTCCTTGCAGGCAGTCCTTGCTTTTACGACTCTTCAAATCCTTCTGCCCCTGACCCAAATTATCTGCTAGAGTTTGTCTTGAACTACAAGAACTTCATTATTAAATATAGATTTATTTATTTTTTTTAACTGAAAAACTTTCAATATATGATTCTGATTGATTTGTTTTACATTACAGAGGTGGATATATATATATCTTCTAAGGTAAAGTATTTTTTTTTAATATAATTTTAAAATGTCTTGCCCAGGAGAGAGCTGATGATGCATTTCCTTTTCTTCATTTAAGGGCAAGTCAGGGGTGACTTAGAGCATAAACTCCTAGTGCTCCATTCAGCAGTATATGATTTTATTAGGTATATGGGTTGCCCAGTGATTTTAACAACATACAGAGGAAAATATAATAGTTGAAAACTTACAACAAAATCCTTAAAAGTTAAAATTTTATATCTGTTATATTTTTTTTAGTTTGGTTTTTATTTTTGAGATAAGTAAGCAGATTTTACTTTGCTTAGACATAGTGTTTCATGTTTACTACCATGTAGATGAATTGTTCATAAGAGTTGGTATTCTGGAAGGATTAGTATTTATGTGTATCTGGATGTCATTTTTACTCGTTAAAATTCTACTGTGAAGATTTCAGATATGGGATAAACTTAACAGTAAGAGAATCTCAGCAAATAATGGCCTGTTGGTTATTGTGCAGGGGCAAGAACTTCCACTGACACAGGTCAGGCTGTGTCACTTATTACAGGCACAAAGCACGTGCATGTCTGCCCTGTTTGTTTGATCCTTAAGGTTACAGGGTTGCTACTTAGAAATAAGATTGCTGTAATGTGTGTGGTTTATATTAAATCTGATCAGGGATTAGGAAGATTTTCCTTTTGGGTATCTGCTATGGTTTTCAGAGAGGGACAAAACAGTATTTTATAAAGGTCATCTTTCTGATGCTGCATGAATCAAAAGACAACTGCTTCCTTTCAGGTTATAAAGCAACATATAATTCTCAAAGAATATAAGGGAATGTTAAAGTTTTGAATAATGCACATTAGATTAGCATAATAAGATGGAATTTTCAGGGCTAACATGAAGATAAACCATTTTTTGTTTATTTGGATGTATGCCTAGACCCTCTGTAGCGCTGTTGGTCCTATGAGCTTTTCTTATTTTATTAATCAGCATGAAATTTTCCTAATTACCTTAAAAATTAGCACATTTTCACTGCTTTAGGGTGATACACAAATTTATCTAAGCTTCTGGCTACAGCAGCAAATGTTGTGATGGGAGTTGAGCTGATTGACCAAGTTTATTCATAATTGCTGCAGTGTAGTTGTATGGCACCTTACCTAATATCGCTTTTATTTGTTGCTAAGAGTTTTGCATTTTCAAAAAGGAGATAAAAAGGAAAGAGCTCTCAGTAATGTAGATATGTAGGACTTATATCCTCAGGTTAGAAAGGAGACTAGAGGGAAGAGAAGGAGGGTAAGAGGAAAAAGTCTCTTATCCATTTAAAGATGGAATGTATGCAGCCCTTAATCTATAGAGAAAGTAAATACCATACCAGGAATTACAGCTTCCAAGTGATTAAGGTAGTCTGGTCTGTTAATAATGGCCTCAAGACCTTTGGCAGATTTCAGGATCAAAGCTATTTCCAAAGAGCAAAAACTGAAAAACTGTAAGATGAAACTTTGAAACTGTTTTCAGCATAAAGGAAAATACTGTTATTGTACTTAAGTAAGTATATCTGAAGTAGAAGTAGGATTCTTATGGGTTTTTAAAGAAGACTGTGAGAAGGAGAAACCCAAAGAAGCAGGTTCCTTCCGTGCTTTCAAGTTTGTCCAGACTAAGTTTCAGGCTCACACGATTTTCTTTGCCAATGAGCTCTGTTACACAGTGACCAACAGATGACATTTCACTATCTGAAAATGAAAGTCGGGAAGAATTTTTGTCTTCGCTTCTGTGCAAACTCATAGAGAATTAAAACTGTACTGTAATTACTCCCTGTAATCAGACAAAGACTACCATGGAAGAATGTTCGATGTATCAACAGAAAGTATCCTCAGCGTATCAAGGTTTTTTCCACCGCTGGTTTTGTCAAATCTAATGCTTCACTTCTGGGAGATTTCTGCACTCAGAGATGGAGAAACTTTATATATGTGACCAGAGAGATTATTTTTAAGAAAATAGTTGTTTGTGTAGGTCGGATTAACAAGGACATCAGTATGTGACATAGGCAACCAACACAATTCAAGAGAACCACTGAGGACATGGAGCTGTCTTGTGTTTTAAGATTTGAAAATGGAATGATTGCAATGTGTTTGTGTCTGATCTCAGTCCCACCACTAGCTGGTTTTCCCTGTGTTTGTCTCCTTTTTCAGTTTAATTTAATTTAATTTAATTTTTTTATTTTATTTTATTTCTAGACTCAGTTCTAGATTTTATGCTCCTGTCAGTTTCTAAGTTTTATCTCCTGAAACAGTTTTATCTCCTGTGGAAAAAGGACTCTTGAGCTTTCAAATGTTAATAAGAAACTTTTCACTATTTGAAAATGACAGTTTTCAGGAAGTAGAACATGCCTGGATTTTTGAAGTTTTTCCTAGAAAAGGTGAAAAGTGTACTTGTGACAAAAAGCCACTCCCTTGTCAAACTGCTCTTCCAAAAACACGAGGGCCTTACAAGTTTTAGGTGTGGTAACATAAAAAAGTTTTAAATGCTGAGAATTTCTCTTCTATTGAGGGAAACAACTGCTTGGGATGGAATGTCCAATAAAAGCTCATACAGAAAGGGATGTTTTCAGACTGAAGTAGTCACAGGCAGCTGATACAAAGGAGCTGTCCAGGCAACCTTCACAGCCTGCTCATGGTAAGCACATGGGAGCTTGAGGCTGCTCCTGCTCCAGCAGTTCTGGGAGAGCACAGAACTGGAGCAGTAAGGCTCACAATTCATTCTCTGTCTTTTCTGCTTGGCATTTGATGAAGATGGTTCATTCTGTTTGGCTGACAGGACTTGTTGCCAGACCATATATTTCTGTGCTGGCTCCATTGTTTTGATTAAAAGCTTGAAGACAAGGAAAGAAAAGCCTTCTATGTAGAGTCCTAGAAATAGAAGTTTTTTCTTGGTAGTATTGAGTGTGTTTCATCACTGTCACCAGACAGAAGCTCATTTAAATAGAAAGGGCTGCCAGAAATATAGAGATGTATAAATTTAAATGTAACTTGAAAATAGCTGATGGTTCAGTTTCTTTCAGGCTACTCCTACAAATAGAACTACAGATGTTTTGCTTAAATTCTGTACTAAAATGAATTTTCTGAGTCCTCCTACTTGAATTCTCAAAGTTAGGCATCTAGTAAATGTGCTAGCATTAAAAAAAGTTATGAACACCCACATCTCATTTTTTGACATCAGGCTGCTTAATTAGGCGATTGTTTAAGTGCTGCTGTAGGAATACTCAGTATATGGTTAAAAACGAAATACCTGCAAGTCCATTTAATAGGGAATTTTGTTAAAAGAAGAAAAAAAAATAACTGTGAGCTTAGGAAAATAACTAAGAAGTTTGCAAATATCTAGGGAGAGAAGTAAAGCTGAGGTGAATCTGCTTAATCTTAGAGACAGAATTCTGTTTGCTGATGCAATTTATTATCCTTCAGTCTCTTACTAATATTTATGAGACAGAAGTTCAGTTTACATTCACAAGGTTACATGTAACATATTATATGAGCAGGTTGTACATTACAGTGGCTTGTTAGCACTGTGTGATTGTCAGAGTAATGGCAGCAGCACTGGCTTTTGCATCTCAGCCTCTTGTTTCATTGGAGTGTGTAAATAGAAATTCTCTAGAAAATTAAATTGAGCATAATGAATACATCCAGTACCCATGATTCACCTGTGGGTTGGAATACAGTTGGGGTTTTTTTTAATATATTTCAAAAGCTTTACTCTTTTTAATAAAGGGTATGATTATCTAATTTGCAAATTTGCCTCCCACAGAGCAAAGTGTAGTTTAATATGCAAATATTACTACAGAAAACTAGTGTACACAATAAATGTAGTTTCAAATGACAGGAAGAATAAGGAATTCATTAATTTTCTAAATAATCCACTAATTACTTCACTAATGGATATGCATTAAAAATTCCAGATGACCATTACATTTGTTTTAATTTGTCTAATTTTGCTGATTGGGCTATTACAAGCCATTGTGAAGGAAAAATAGAAAAAGGTAATAATAATTTATTGTTTACTCCTAGAGGTACTGAATCTCCTTTTGAAATTCAGTGTACAATTTCTATTTATGTAATAACTTTTTAAAAAATCGAACTACTTGCATATTAGACTGTAATTATGACTGCATAAATTTTCTAAAAAGAAAAATTAACAGGAGGACAAATCTAAACATGAACTGGCAGCCAAATTAGTAATGCTTTAAATAAATACTGAGATAAACTAGAGTTACTACTATTTACCTTTTAAGTCCGTGAGTATATTTTATATTCAAATCCATTAAAGTACAATTTACTTTTGCAAATGTGTCAGAAATGAACTGAAAATAAATTATATTGGATATTGCCCTTACTTATCAGAATTGTCCACTGATCATATGAACTGAAATGATACAGATTCCCTGGATTGTCCAAGGACTGTCACAAAGCCAGCTGACCCCCTGCTTTGGAATATGAATTTATTTTCTTTGTCTTCATGAAAAAAGTTACTGCAGCAAATACAAATACCATGAAAATTGGTGGAAAAGAAGGTTGAAGACTACCAATATGGTTATTTATATCTGATGAGACCTCTGCTTTTGAGCTGATCAGTTTTTGGGGTTATAGTTCGTGTTCTGTTATCAAAATACAGATGTATTATTACCATTTAGCTGTTAGTTAAACCTGGTAGTATTGGTGTTTACTAAAAGTGCATTGGTGGGCTGCAGCAAAATATTTTCTTTAAAATTATTTATTATTTCATAGTGTGCTCACAGTCTAGCAAAGCAGTCACTGCAAACACATTTCACCTGTCCTCAAAAAAGCCTGATATTGAAAACTAATTGCTACAGGTTTTCCTTGCAGCCACTAGAATATGCAGTTAGTCTCAGGCTGGGTACTAAAATCTACTGTGTACTTTGTTTGAAGATAACTTTCAGTAAAGAATGTTAGGCTGCCATAGAATACCTTTATTTTTCATATGCCATCCTCTCTCTGCATGTGAGATAATATGGGAGACAATAAGGTAGATAATCAGGCATCTGGCAAAGACTCTTTTTCTTTCTTCAGTTTTATTTTATGCTTTGAAGAGATGGAAAAGACACTGTGAGTTATTTTTGTTATATTTAAATGAGAGTTTTAAAATTCTTGGAAATTTTGCCTTTGGTGGAGGTTATTCAAGAGAGGAACCTTTAGTCTGTGTCTGAGCCTCATCCAAAGCCTCATCCTTTAAATCAGTAGTGTTGAAAGCATTGGCATTGAAATAAAGTGTGCAGGGGTGAGCAGAGCTGCAACTGAGCTAAACACATTGGCAGGTCTGCATCTGTCCTGTGCTTTCCATGCTTTGATTGTTGTGTGTGCTGGGATGGATGCAGTCATGCCTGTTGGATCTTCAGTAGAGCAGAGCTGACTGAGGAGCTGCCAAGGAGGAAGGTCTAATCCACATGCTCACTGCAAGCATCAGTAGGTGCATCTTTCCTCAGCTCTTAAGGGAAAAACATTTCTCCCTGAGGGCCAAGTACCTAGGCATTCATGCAACAAAGATGAGGTGGGATAATGTGCTCTCCCTTTTGCCTCATGAAAAAAGCCTGGCTCTAACATTTTGCTAGATTGTACACAGTACTTCTTTCACTTAATTAAAGAAAAATGATGTCATGCATACTTTTTTACTCCCTAGCAGAAAAAAGTGTGCCATACTCACCTGCAATGAGAATAGCTGAAAAATGTTAATTGGGACTTCATACCTTAGTTTTCAATGGATAGGAAAGGAAGTGCTCATGGCTTTCTTGAACATCAAGGGAAATGAAATGAGTGAAGGAGAAGTGTCTGAGTTATGTTGGTTTGTTCAGTGTTCTGTCAGCAAAAATGCTGCTTTAAATAGCAGTAATAACAGTGGAAATATTGTTAAGGAGACCTTGCTTATAGATGCAGAAGAGGGAGCCTTGGCTCATTTCTGAGCACAGTGTGTGGAGCATTTCTTCTCTTGTTCCTGCTCTTGTTTGTCAGTCTTCACTGGGCAGAATGGAGGGTGAGCTGCACTGTTGGGCTCACTGTGAGACTTTCTAGGCTGGAAAACTGTCCTTACAATAAATGAGTAGAAGCAGCACCTTGCAGCCTGAGATCTTTGAGTACTCTCTTTCCTGCTTTGTAAATTAAGGGCTTGTGATAATATTACATTACAAGGGTGTTTTGAAGGCAATCTGATTAGTTGGTTGTTGGCTAGTCTTAGCATAAAAAGGACTGTTGTAGTGTCTGACTAGCTATGAAAGAAAAAAGGTAACAAGAACACTGAAAAATAATAAAAGAACTGATTCCGAAGGAGTTGGCTGAAAAATATTCCATGCCTAAGTGTCATTGCATAAGTCAGTCAAAACTCATGCAAAAGAAGATGCTATTAAAACCTTTTTAATCTGGCTGAAACTTAAAGTACAATTTTACATTAATTTCTTTGAAATAAAAGCATTGCAAAATAGTGAAAGATCTGTTATGTATTAAACAGACCTGAATTGCTGTATTCAGTAGGGATGAACAGCAATATAATAAGCTAGTAAGAGTGTGAGGTATTCTGAGTAAACTAACTTTTTTGGGAGGAGGAAGAATTTGCAACTATCTTTTACAGTTTGGCCTTGGAAGTTGTCTCTTTGTACACAGTTTGGGTAAGTGTGCACAGCTTTACCAGCAAAAGCATTCATGGTGTAAAAAACTGAATTCCAAGAGTCAATAAAAGTATTCCTAAACTAAAATATGCAACTTACATGAAAAGAAAATAGAGAAGGAATATGAAAGAATTTATGGAGCCAAGTAAAGGTGTGTAGGAGTTGAATGTTCTATTAACAGAAGAAAAGATCCCCACATAAAATCTAATTTTACTTTGCTACTTTGTAATTTAGACATTACTATTACAAACCTCTTTCAATTTTATATGAATTTTTATGATAGTCTGGAAAATTAACTTTTCAGTAGTTCAATGATATTTTTTTCAAGCATGACATGTTAAATAATAATTTTTGCAAGACTAGTTTTATCCCAATTGGAGCAGCCTGTGGTGAAGTATGCTGCCCTGCAGCATGTGAAGCTGCTGGCTTTACCTTGGTATTTGGTGTCCAGTATTTCTGCTATGAAAATTCATCTTGACCTTTATGATAAGGATGAGGTCTGGCTAACTACCACTAGCCTAAGGACTGCATTTGGTTTTTCCTCACAATCTGAGCATAATGTATGGGACATTTGTTCCATGTGCTAATATCCAAGCAGACCTATTATTTCCTTTGCTTAGGAACCTTTCCATTCCCAATTTTATTATTTAATTTTCTTTGTACAACTAGTATTGCTGCTCCTATTCCTTTCAAGGAGAACATCCAAAAAGAGTCTGCCTCTATTCCCCTGTAATCACCATTTGATTTTTAAAGAGAATGACAAGATCCCTCTCCTCCTCTCTGCAGACACACAGGGGGAGTGCACTAGTCCTGACATTCATGGTGATCCTCTCCTGAACTTGATGAAATTTGTTGGTTTCTTCTTTTATTGAGAGTTTTTTAGAGGGGACTGCATACCCCAGGTATCAGCTTGCACATGCTGAGCAGAGCATTGCTGGATTTCATGGCCTCAGAGATGTATTAGATCTTTCACATTCATGCATGGAGAGGCAAAACTGAGCCACTGCAAAGTGCTGCTCAGTGTAGTGTACTAATGTGATGATCTCATGGTTCTCTTTTACTAGAATGTTCCACCTGATTTGTCCATCTGCACCTTTGTGCTGGAGCAGTCTCTATCAGTACGAGCCCTCCAGGAAATGCTGGCTAACACAGAAGAAAAGGCAGAAGGGGTAAGTTAATGAATATTCACCTTTCTTAATCTTCCACAGTAGTACTTTTTTCCTATGGTACCACAGGTTTGATGACTGTCACATGCTTATAGCATGATTGTATTGAATTTTCCTCCTTTGCTACAGGAATGGTCTGTTTTTTTGGAAATTATGAGCACTTTCAGTGTCCACTGAAGTTTGCCAGAGCTGTAAATTCTGTGCTATGTGTGTAAATTCAATGTGATATGAGTCAGTATAGAGTTACACGCGTGTAATCTCATAACATGTCATATAAAGCTTGATCACTTCTTCTGAACAATTAAGCTTTCTGAGCATTCCTGACTATATTGGATGAGACTGTCAAAAGGTCTTAAAATGGCTTGGATGTATGCTGGTTGTGTCTGGAAAGAATGAAACTGCTGTGTGTGCCCCAAGCTAAAATATGCTCTGACAGATCTTTAAGCTGAAGATAAAATATTATTGAGCCTTGGTGGACAAGAAATAGCAATCTGAAAGATGAAGGATATAGGAATTACTTAAATCCTGTAAGAATAATTATTATTCCTAATAGGAATTAAGCAATTTTTTTGAATAGCAAATAGTTATTTACAAATAAATCATAGTAGTGTAATTAATGTTCCCTGCTGTGCGATTAATTTGATTTGTTATGCTGTAATTGAATGTTCCATTGCTATAATTGAATGTTCCATATGTACCTTTTAGGGTTCATTTGAATGCTATCCTCTAGCTTAAATCCTGTAAATTTTTGAGGAAGAGTGACTGTAGGCATAGGAGTCATACAGGCAAAAGAGAAGTAGGTGTTAGCCATAAGTCCATCGCTCAAGAAAGCTGGCAGGAGATGAGCATGCCTCTGATATTTATGGGGATGCCTCAAGAAACCAAACTAATATAGAGTAGTCAGTCCCATGAAATGCCAGGCACTTAGGCTGAAAATGGTATTTGGGAAATGAAGTCTGGGAGCAGTCCCATGGGTGATCCAGAGTGTGTTCTGCCAGTGAGAATTTGTTCCTGGCGAATGAAAACCATATCTGAGAGAAGAGGTGGTACCAGAGTTAAGCAGATACGTCCTTCTAAACCCCTCTTCCCTTACTTTGTGAATACTGAAACCAAGAGCAAGCAAATTCACAGGGAAAAAAATAAAATCAAAAGAACAGACACATACAGGTATAATGTCAAAAATCACAGTCCAAACCCTAGCATCTACAGTGGCAACTCTGTATGGCCACTTGTGTGAAGTAGAGCAACAATTTTCTTTCTGTTTATTCCCAACAGATGCGAGCAGGAACTAAAGGAAGTATAAGGGAACGTGTGATAAAGCAATGCTGTAGGGCAGAATGTAGTGAATGCAAAAGCATTCAATTTTTGAATATGAAATGCTGAGACTTCTCTTTAAATCATAACATCAACTTGAAGATTTTCTGTTGCACTGTCTTTAGCAGAGTGCTGGGGCCATGTTTTAAGGGAATATTTGCTTTTAATATAGAGATCTCACCCAGAGAACATTGGAGAATGAGTGAACCTCTCTGCAGAATGATTAGAAAATGTGAGCTTGGGTATTCTGCTGGGAACAGGACAGACTTAAGAGGACTTTGTAGGGGTCTTAGGTGGAATGTTTGCACTAGTTCTGGACTATTTCTGCACTAGATGTGAGTAGAAAAAGATTTTGTAGGACACACTGACCGATGAGACATACTATGTTTGGAGGTAATCTGGTATTTTCTGGAAACAATTTCAGATGTTTTCTGTGCATAACCAGGAAGGTCAGAGCTCTGGACAGTTACATCCGTGCCTAAATAACACTGATGGCAGCTGCACTGGTCTACAGTGCTCTGTACTCAAAGGTCTTCTGAGATGTGCACAGGAAAGATAAAGCAATAGGAATCTGCTTGTTTGTCTCTTGCATATTAATATATTGATATTAGAAGAGAACAGTCTGAAAAATGATGGTTTGTAGATGAACACAAGATCATGTTGTTAATGTCAATATTTTCCTTTTAAGTAAGTCTCTGAAAGTTGAGTGATGATGATACTAAAATGACTGAAATGTACTTGCTGATAAATTAATAGAACTGACATTTGGTATCTGTATGTAGTTTCTATTAAAATATGCAAATTTTGCCTTTGCATTTATATTTGTATATCATAGGGCAGGTACTTACATAGACAGCTTCATATTTGTTTGATGTAACTGTTGAAAGAAGTTTTAAGATATGAGGTAGTTTTTCTTTTCTTAAATTACCTTCTTGGAGAGGCATCAATTATTTTATTAAAATAACAATGTTTCATTTAGGGGAAGAAAGTATATAAATTTTTTGAGAAATTGTTCCTATAAACTGGTTTCAGCATGACCTCAGTCTTCTAGTGGAAAGAATCCTGCAAAGGGAGGTCTTTTCAGTCCTCAGTTACTTTTCATGACATTAGAAATCATTAAGATGCTGTGCTTATAAGAGGTCTCCTTGTGCTGCTTTGCCTTTTGTGTTGTGTAATCTCTTGAAAGCTATGTTTATGTAATAGGTATTCTTGTTATATAACAGGTAAGTTAGCAGTAATGTAATGGTTGAGTTGTATGAACAAAATCTCATGCTGTCTTGAGTCAGAACAATAAGCAATTTTCTTGTGCCTAAGAAGGAATAACTGTGTGCACTTATTGGATTTAATGCTACTTCTCAATTAGCATGCTTTAAAGTGTGCAAAGATTACCTCTGCAATAAATACCTACCTTTTCAGTGCAAGAATCCCCAAATGAGAGTTTCCATACTTAGTGAGATCAGTGATCCCTCTCTCTGAATATACCTACTTGACCCTCTTGAACCAGATAAATGCTAGTACAAAGGCAACAGTGGAAAATGACTGAAATTTTCTAAGAAAGAATGTATGTAGTGCTCTGTTTCTTCTAGGCACTGACAAGTTATTTTGTTCTCTGAGGTTTCACCATTTCCCTGTAAAATATTAGGCTTAACTCTGACAATTTATTAAAACCCTGGCATTCATTGCTTGATTGAATGGTTTTGGTTTCAAAAATAAAACCCCAACCTTGTTTATTTGCTTAGGTAGCATTATTTGCACTTTTTATTTTAAACAGGTAATTTTTTTATTTTGCTGGGGTCTGGAGCGCTATATGCACGCACCACTGTCATCAGTTCATCTGCAGGAAAAAACAAAAGCCAAAACCCAACAAACCAGACATAGATAAGGAAAAAGGGAGAAATCCTGTGGAGAGAGAATAATAAATAATTATATAATGAGGAGTATCATGTTGTAGTCTGGGCTGTGGTATGTTAGGCCAGGAGAATTACAGGTGCACTGTCCTACACATCATTTTGGCTTGGTTTTTAAGTGTAATTTTTTTATTATTAGAAAAGCAGATGTAAGATGAAAATGGAAGTCCTTATGTTTCTATAAAGTGTTTAAGACCATAAAAAGCATTCAGGCTATCTATTCTTAGCCTGGTTGTTATTTATCAGGCTACTTATTCTTAGCCTGGACCCAGGTGTCTAGTATTTCGCTAAAGCTCGTTAGTTGGAATGATCCTGAGAAGGCAAATCCATAGCTTCTGGAATAATTTAGGAAAGGTCATTGCAACCTGTTGGAGATGGGTTTTGCTTCTAATTTTTTTTTCCTCTGATTATCTTTTTGGGTAGTTTGTTTGATGTTGGTTTGTTGGTTTTTTTTTGTTTTTTTTTTTTTTTTTTAATATTTTAATTTTAAAAAATCACATCTTTCTTTCCTAGATTCAAGACCTCTATCATCTAGAACTTTCTTCATGAGAGAGTGATTAAATACTATAATCAAATCAGTTCCTGGAAATTTTCCCTGATTTTCTTAGGAAATGAAGCCTGGCCATCTATCTATTTGTGCTCTTGAAATCAGTAACTTCTGCAATTTCTGGACAGTATGAACATCATTAAAAACAGGGTTAGGTAGATCTTCCAGATACAATGGATATTGGGTAGGAGAAAGGGTCTATCCTTATATATCGTATAAGAGGAAAGGAAGGCAAAGTTTTCTGTTTTACATTACCACCAACCACTCTTGTGCTGTTGCACCTTCTGCACAGCTTTCTTTCACTGAGAAAAGGTGTCACAAGGACATGGGAAGGAGGTCTCTCACACCAGGTTTCAGGTGTGAGAGAATGATTTATAATTTTGTCTTCTTTCAGTTTTGAGATATAAATGACTTCTTCATAAAAGCTAAACAACAGGCCTGTACATTGTATTCTATTACCAGTCTCACCTTTTATGACAAGGAAACTTATTTCCCTTTGTCCTTCTGTATACCCAGTACAAAAGGGCATCCAGAAGTAAAGGTATGCAGACATATTTGACATGGAATAATGTCAGGTATTTTCGTAGCCTCAGTTGGTTCAAAAATAATTTAGATTTTGTCTGAAAGGCTTTCTTTTTAAATAATCCTCAAGCAAACATGCTGCATGAAAACTAGGTATTAAGATAAACATTTGCCAAGAGGGTGTGCAAATTAAAATTAACCTTCATAAAGCCCATTGCTACTAACTATTATTTTGAACTACATTTCAGAGGGTTTTTCATATGATTCAATATGAATTACTTTTTTTTCTAATGGGCAGATCTGAGTATTCCACACACCTCTACTCTCGGTATTTATATAAAAATGGGCTAGTTTGAACTTTCATTCTATTCTATTCTAATGCTGTTGTTACTTCAAAGAGATAAAAACCAGTTTTGGGCACAGTGACTAGGTACAGGAAATTAAATTAGTTTGGCATTTAGAGGACATTTTCCTGTAAGTGGACAAGCACAAAATCATCTATCATCTATGTTGGCTGGAACAAAAAATAAATGCTTGTTATTTCCTGAGTTACACTTGCTTTGCCTGCGTGTTCTGAAATATATCCAACAATCCCATAATATAAATAATGTACTATTTTTCCACCTTTTTATGTCTTTTATAGTAATTGTAATAAGTGAGACCACTGAAATTTGAAGATTCTGGATTATATTTTACATGCCATACCTGATGAATAGACTGTATACATATGTGTGTATTTATATACAATGCATATAAATACAGGTGTATGTGACTTGCTTTCACATGCCAGTGTGGTGTACATCTGTGTGTGGATGGAAGACCTTGTATCCCAAACAGAGAATTGTTTTTAACTGCACCATCCCATTGGAGTGATTGAGAACTCTGTTAATAAATTGTCTTTTACAGCAGCTTTAATTAGTTTTTGTCAGCAGTGGTAAAACATTCTCTTCACTCAGGTCTGCCAGAAGACTGGTGAGTGCCAAACCATTCCAGTTCTGTTGTTGTATCATACATCCATAGGAAAATCTTGTATCATTGGGAGGGTGTAGAGTAAGAGGCATCTATTTTGGTGAGAGTTTCTGGAGCTGCTGTTTGTTGATCTGTGCTTTGTTCTGCCAACATGAGGTGTATGCATGGGCTTTTTTTTTGTTCAGGTGTATATAGGAGTATGAGACTCCTGTAGGTTTTTTTGTTTTTTGGTTTCTGTTTTTCCCAGTTTTATCAGCAAAGTGTTTGGAACGTTCAATTCCTTTGCTAATGGCTAGGCTTCATGCTACATGAACTGCTTGCTAGTAAAATCATCTGCACTTGGAGTGTAATGTGTTTCCTTTGGAATTGTGTTTTAATGACTCCAGCAGGACAGATGCACCAAACTCACTCATCCTCAATGGAACCCAATGGATTTCTCTCAGCTGCTTTTGTGTTCTTTCGCTTCAAGTGTCAGCTTTTTGATTGCTTTCTAGAAAAAACATGTAGTAGTGGAATAAGTAAGGATTTTTTTGCATGTCACCTGTAGCAAGAAGGTGACTGTATAAGTAGTTACGATTTCTCTTTTGAATGAAATAATAAACTAGGAACTAGAATACATCAGGAGAGTGTAGGACTCTCTACAATTTATATTGAAATGATTTTATTCATAAAATCACACTGTATTTTTTTTTTTTCTTTCTGAGAAAGCTTGAAGTTTTTTTTTTTTTTTTTTGCTGTTTGTCTTTCTAGACTTCATTATACAGGGAAAAAAAATTGGCTCTCAGTTGCCTTAGTATGTTTGAAATTTGTTTACTTTTAGTTAAAATTAAATGTAGGGTTAAATCCCTTTTTAGTTTTGATCTTAGTTACTGTATTATCTACTGAACACTTCAGTGTGAAGTTTGCTGCATTTTCCCCAATATTTATTTGCCCAGCAGCTGTGCTAATCTAATACTATATGCCATGAAGATCTGCTGTGCTTGGATACCCTATCCTGTCCTCCTGACTGGTAATGAAGATGTGAAACTGTCCATGCCACTATCAACTATTGAGGGCTGGTCTTCCAGACAACTGGAGGTTGAGCTGAAACAGACTTTTTTTCTGTTTGTGGATTTATGAAGAAGAACATTTATCATGGAAGGAAAAATCTGATTGTGGAATGATGTTCTTGGACTACTCAGGCACTGTTGCAGTTGAACTTAGGGAAAACTGTAGCCAATTTAGTTCTCCCATTGAAGTGGAATGGGAAAGTGAGGATTAAAACAAAAATTAGTTCAGATTCCATGTAGTCCTAGGCAACAAACTGAGAATAGTTGAAAAAAAGATTGCTGACTGAATATAAGCAATGTAAGACTCACTGAAACTGGCACTTTTATGTACTGAGCTGCCACAAGGACAACTGAGAAATAGTGGCAGAGAGATTAGAATGAGGAACTCAAGGTGTAGTGTGTGGCTTTTTAACTTGGATTGAAAATAAAGGGGATTGGTTGTTTTTATGCCTTTTACCTCTCTATTCTCTAGATATTATCCCTGTGAAATCTAAAAGCTATAGCTTGTTAAAATAATGTATGCTGATGCTTTTCAGTAAAGATTCCCTGTCAGGTCCTGAAAGTGCTTGGTTTTCTTTTTTAAAGGAAATTTAGGCACAGCAAAATTGAAAATGATGCAGTTAAATTCATCCTCTGAACCAAATCCTTTTTTTTTTTTTTTTTTTTTTTTCAAATCAGCAGTTGGAATTGATGTACTAAAGGCTATTTATGCAAATGATGAAAAGATAAACCCCACCAAATCCTCACATTCAGATGCTGTTTTAGAATGTTGAAGAGTCTCAGTTTTGCTGCTCAATCCTGTGTAAAACTGAGATAGTCTCCTAAACCACTTATTTTCTTAATGCTAGCAGATGTCTTGACAAAGCTAGTAACACACTGAGTTTTCAGACTGGGCCAGTGTAGATAAGCAGTTGGAATCAATAAGCTAAGCAGTGATTGCTACTTGCATTTTTTTTTCTGATTTTGTTTGTCTTCATACCTCAGGACTGATTTAGGCATGTGTTAAGGACTGTAGCTGATCAAAGCTACACATAAAGTAATGTTAGAAATTGGGTCCTAGGCATCTCAGACTGACCTCCCTGCTTTGTGTATTACATTGATTTTAGTGCATTCTTTAAATTTATTGATAAGTCTTCTGGGGTATTGTGAAAATTGAAATAATATTTGTGAGGTTAGCTTTACAGTAGTGAATAGCATAAAACAGATAGTATATAATTGTTTTGTCTTTAGAAGAGTTTTTAAATCAATATTTAGTACAATAGTTGCACAAGAAGCTGGAATGAAACAAAAGTGTAAATGACCACCCTCTCATCTATGTGTTGCATGAGGCAGATTTGATGTTGAAAAGGTTATGAAAGGATGGTATGAAAAGGTATGAAAAGGTTATGTGAAAGGATGTGTCATAAAACAGTGACATTTTTCTGTTTGTCTTTATTAACTTTTTTGGTAAAAGTTAGCATAATTTTTTGAAAACATAAAACCCTTATACTTTAGCTTAGTCAAAAGTTTTTGAGATACTAAATTGTTCATGATAATATATTATTCTTGTCTGCTACAGTTCTACTACTGCTGATTGTACAAAGTGCAGTTTTACATTAATCTCTCAACTAAGGCAAGGCCTGGATAAAGTGATACTCAAACATTGTCTTCTCTTCTTTTGCAATGCACACAGCTGTACAATGAATTATTTGTAAAGCACAAGACCTTAAATTAAATAAAGCATAACTTTTACTTTTGTCCAGTTATACTGAGATTGGAAGTAATATTTATTCAAAGTTTTTAAACAGACTGCTTCTACTCAATAAATGTCTCATAATATATATGAAAATTCTCCATATTTCCATTTGTCTTGTAATGGCTTTGTATAGGGATAGCTTCCTGAAATATTTGGCAAGGTTGGTTCAAAATTTTAAAAAGGAAGGACACTTTTTCCAACTCAGTGACTTATAATAGGAAATTTAAAGAATATTTTGGTGAGTGGTGAAAAATGTTATCAGTGTCGGAAATGCACAGCAGTGCTACAGAGGCTGGAGGTGTGGAAAATGTTAATTGTGTCTGCAGTACTGTGTAGCAAGAAACTAGTCTCCTATCAGGCAGCTCCATAGGATATCAGCAGCTGGAGCTGGAAGATTACACATGGGATTCTCCCCCTTGAAATGTGCTCAGTGTGCTCAATCTCCAGGAGTTACCAATACCTTATGTAGTAATCAAAGAAAACAACAAACCACCCTAATCCTCATTCAGTCAAGATTTTTGTAATGTGAATTTGTTCCTAACTCTCCTTATCCTGCAGGGTTCAGCACCTTGGGGTGCTTTTGATTGTAATGGTGTTCTGTATGCATCATAGACTTCCATATTGTTTAAGTTTAGATGTGAATGGTCCTCCCCATAGGGGTAACACTTGAACAACACCAACAAGGGTAGCATTAAAAGAAGAGATAGAACTGGTGTTGTGAGACTGAGCAGGACTGAACAGGCTGGATTCCTCTCTTGAACAGGAAATGGGAAGGAATTGAGTTTGGGGAGGGAGTGGGTTCATCTCCGTATTGCTTCTGTGTGTCTCTGTGAGAGTTGCTGATAAATGTGCACCATTTCTTGGTGGCTTTCAGTGAACTCTGTTGCTGGGCAGGTCTGGATAGGGACACTTCACATGAGGATTCTTCTCCATGTATGTAATTGCACCTCCCCAGTGCAATAGGAGTTTTGAATCCATGGTAGCTACATCACTGAGCAAATCTATAATATCTTATCAAAAGTAGTAGGTTTAGTGAGAACAAGTTTTATTTCACCTGTCTCTGGAACAATCCTTCTTTTGTGGAGAAATTATTTCTATTGATGCCCAGCTATCCCTCAGTGACTGTGGTAGTGTTGATTTACCCAGAAGGTCTCTGGTTTTGTAATATTTTGCTGGAGAGTCATCAAATGGTTTGTTTCAATTATTATAATGAAACAAGAGCCTTCCAAGCAGGTGAGGGCATCAGTCTTGTATTTAAGTACTACTGTAGTGTGAGAGCTACACTATTTCAGGTCTAAAGTTAACATACCTGGGTTTTGTTTCCCACTTATCATAGAGAATTACTGTTTTTTAATTATTTATCAGGATGGTAAGAACTCTTGAGTTGAGGGTGGAGGGAAGGAAAGTGAAAGTAATGGAGGGATTTGAGACCAGGGGTGTTAGAGAACAGGGAGCAGCTCTGTAGGCAGAGGTGAGATTCTGTCCCTGGCCTCCAGGTGCCTTATATGTAGTTGAGTCTGGGACTTGAGCACAGCAGAGAAACCCCTGAGTGAGCAGTGAACCCCTGCTCTTCACAGGGACACTGACTTGCCTTTTTGAGTGGTAGGATCACCTATAGACCAAGAGTTTGCCTCAGTGTGTGTCAGGATCACTCAGCTTTTACTAAACCTGGATTTTAGCTTTTTAGTGTTTGAGTGTCCACTCTTGTGAGCAGGATGTTGTTCCCCAAAGTTTAGTCAGGACTGCAGGCTCTGGGACAGGGAAGGGAGCTGCCCCTGCCTGCAGCATCCTGTGCTGCCAACCTGCTGAGCTGCTCCTGGCCTCTGTGCTGGGGAGTGGGTCCCACACCAGCAGGATCCATTTTGGAGTGTTTGCAGGATCTCAGCAGCTGTTAAGGCTCCTGCTATGTTCATGCAGGTAGTCTGGATTGACTTCTTCCTCTTCAGAAGCATGCCTGATAAATATACATGTGCTATCAACATGGTAAGTGGGAATGGGAGATATTATCCCCACATTTAGTTAGGTTTTTGATCTTGATCCAGAAATTATTTTTTTTACAAACATGATAGTTGCTGAGCTCTGAAGATTGTCCTCCCTTTCCCCTGCAGTCTCTTCTTTCTGCCTAGGCTACACTCTTTTCAGCATTTGCTAGTTCTACATTTAGTTGCCCTTTAGTCTTTTAAATAATAGTCATTCCCTCTGTGTATAAATAGATAAGGCATTAGTTTCCTTTTTTATGTGATGGGGGTGAAAGCTCAAGCCTTATTTTCTTCATGGAAATAATGTACTTCTAAGTAAGCAGGGCAAAGAAAAGAAACTTGACAAGAACAAAGGGTATTCAGGCTTCTGCTAGTAAACCTGTGTTCTAATTATGTTGGCTGTTGTCATCTGCTTCAGTTTGGGGAGTCCTGTATTGTTGTATATGATTTTCTGTAGTTAATGCTTGTTTCTGCAGATACTGCTGATGAAATGGAATGTGCTTGTAATGATGGGGGTACATGCAGCTTCCACTCCTGAAGCAGCCTTTGATAGCTGACAGTCTGTTGACAAATATGCAGAACACACACTTTTTTGGAAAGATGTTTCTATCTAAAAAAATATTGGGATGAGTCACAAGATAACGGTACGCAAATAGCAGAAGGAAAATGACAAATTTTGAAATCCTGTTTTTTTCTTAGTGGTGATTATTTAATGTGGTAAATTGATATAGTCTAGTGTATATGTAGGTCATTTTGGCAACAAACTATTTTAGTTATCTGGATATTCATGCATTTTGGTCTTCCTGTAAAATTCCATTTCCAGATAGTGTTTGTTTGTTAGACTATAAGTGATTTACTGGGTATGGATTGCCTTCTTAAAAGAACTTGTGCATTTGCCCAAATTTTAATAATGTCAGTAACTGATTAAATCCTGTGTCTGTTCCAAGAAATTTCAGGTGGGGATTCTTATTCTCTCTCCTCAGCCATATGTCACTTATTTTTAGGTACACTGCTTAGGGAAATACAAAACCTTTGTCCTAAAGAAATGACTTGTTGGTGGGTTTGGAGATCTCCAGATAAACCTATTAGACAGCCAGCATTTGCTTCTGCCCAGAAGACCACAGTTTTCTTTCTGTATGCTTTCTTGGTATTATTGCAAGCAATATGGGACTTCAGTGCATCTTGTGACTCTGAGTATTCCAAGATGCTGCAAAGTATAAAATAACATTTTTTTTAGGGAACTGAGACCTTTGCATGGAAAAACACAAACTTGCTGAGTTTTGAGGCTGCTCAGCCTTTTTGTAGCTCAGATGTCTGACCCTACCCAATTTGCTAAGTCCTTTCTCAATTCATGTATGCCATGGCATGGGCTGAGAGAAGAAATGGCACATGCAATAAACTTTCTACTAAGATTTCTTCTGAAATTCCAGTAACTTTTCCAACTTTTCCCAGTGAAATTCTAATAATTTTCATAGATTTTATTGGTTTGATGTTAAAAAGTAAATAAAAATAATGCCTTAACAAAAGGCTGTAAAAGCTTAAGCAAGAGACTATTGAAATAAACTGATTTGTGGATCTTCATGGTTAAATTTGGTCATTTCTGCTGATATCTGATATTTTATCAGTGAAGTACAAAAATATTTTGTTACATTCTAAAAATTTTTTCTCTCATCTTATTTTCCTCTTTCTTTTTTTCACCTAGCATCTTATGGATGGGATAGGATAGGATAGTGTTTAGGGGCTTTCCATGTAAGTTGACATGGAAATCTCTTGGGGATTTGAAGGCTACAAATATAGCTGTTGGCTTACATATAGTAGAGAAGAAAGTGTTTTCTAAAATCTTTCTTACATGCTTATTCTACCTGTATTTAAAGCAGTTAGGAAATTTTGGTTCATACCCATTTCCTTTTTATAAAGTAACTGCATTTCATAAAGGGAAATTTCCTTCCTTTGCTTCCTAATTCTGGGAGGATTTTTCATTTCCATCATTTTCTTGTTTTTATTTTGGCTTATTGGATCACTTCAAATTGAGAGCAAGACTGGACTAATCAAGAAGTCAGATTCAGAGAGCCAAATATGGGGGAACTGTACTGTAGTTGAAATTTGGAAAGAGCTTCTTGAAAAGGGGATTGTGAAAGTGATTGTTAAGGGAGTGATGCAAACACATAACATTCACTCATGTCTAAGTGAAGACTTCAATCTCAGTGAGGAAGTGCTTAGCTAAAAGTTGCATTTGTTCTGCAGCTTGGCATACCCAAATAGATTATTATTGAGTTAATTATCTTTCTAGCATAAACCTGACACTGATTTTTGCACTGATTTTAGAGTACAACAATTAAAAACAGGTATCTGTTTCTTTAGCATCAATATATTTTTTTTCTCTTTTTTAAAAAAAATTATTTTTATAGCTTTTATTTCCTTTATTTATGCGGTTGCTTTCGGATCTGCTGCATATTTTTCTCATCATGTGAGACTGATTGTTTCTATACATTGTTGTGTCATTCCTGTTACTAACAGGAGAAACTTAACTTTGGAGCAGAACTGATTGATGGGTATGCTGCTTGCTTACACTAATATCCATCTTTTCTTTCCTTCCTTAGTAACATTACTTCTAGAATGTCCGTATTTTCTTCCAAATATCACAGTCATTGCCTTGCCCTCCCCCACCCCCATCCCCCAGTTGAATTACATTAGAGAAGCACTGAAATGGATACAGAAATAACTCATGGACAACATGAGAAAATAGCCATCAAACAAATATTGTTTATTTAAAAGTCTCAGTAATATTGGGGTAAAGCATTGTAATTAAGACTTGGAATTTTTCAGACTTGTGCACTCATAAATCTTTGTCAGACCTTATTAGGAGAATGAAAGCATTTGGTTGCACACTTTGTGTGTGAATCCAAGGCTGAAGTGTTTCTGTAATATGAAAAAAATTTAATTTCACAACCTCTACTCCAATAGTTGACAACTTCATTTTTCAGAAAAATGCTGTCTGCAAGATACCCATCAGTTAGGCAACATTCTAGCTAAATTGCATCATGAGCTTATTAACTCCCATCTAATCATCCAGTCATGGCTGATTAATCACTCCTCCTGGTGCCTTGTTTTATTAAAATCTGTTTTCTGTGCACTGACCAGCAAACTGCTGTCTAGTTTCATGTGTGGGATAGTCTTTGCTGTGGATTAAAGTGGAGCCCTTATCCTCTGATCTGAAGGGCCATGTGAGGGAGTCATCACATGCAAGTGTCTTGCATGTATAATTATCCTCCTGTGTTTAAGGGATAGAGAAAATGTGTGTTTTCACACAGAGCTGAAAAGCTTTCCTGTGCTTCTAAGACAGAATGGAGCCATTTTGGGATAGGAATGCAACTATAACTGGTGGATTTTTGAATATTCATATCACCTATCTCCAACTGTGGAACTCTGAATTCATTAATTACTTTGTATTAGTAAGCAGCAAGATAACACAGGGAGCTGGCAGCTTTGTCATTTTCTCAGCATGGGAGGAGGGCGAAAGTAATTTCATCTCTCATGCCAGCGGAAAGAGGTAACACCTCCCATTTCTTTTAATAAGTGTTCTGGATGTTAATGAATAAGCCAGGTTACCAAGGTACTTCCTTAAAAAAATAGTATGAAGATTGGCAGTTAAATGCACTCTTGACGATTTAAGCTCTCTGATTCACACTACAGTAGCCTAGTTAATAACCTATTTGAAAGCTAACAGCAGCTGTGAATATGACAGGCTGAAAATGTTTTCAGGTTTGCCAGAAGAACCCCCACATGTAGGAAGGAAGAATCAGAAATGAACCAGAGGTTTCTTGGTATAACAAACCAGAGCTGTTTTAGCTTCCTAATACTGACCAGAAAGTTTTCTTAATCAAACTTTCGAGCAAAAAGGCCAAGTTATAGCTTTTTATTTCTATACTTTGAGTTTTTTCATTAGTCTAAATCTACAGGTACCAGTCATAACTCACTGAAATAACAAAATGCAGATCACTTGCAGAAGTGATTGTTAGCAGGCCATTTCAAATAAGGCACAAAAAGAATATGACTTGGCTTTGATCAACTGTGCTTTGATCAACTGCACTCTGCTTATCCTCAGGGTCAAGCAAGGACAGGAATAAAATCATCTATTTCAAATCACAGAACTGTGACATGCAAATACTTCTGGCCTGGCATATGGGCTCTTCTTTAGTGGGTGCATCGTGTTTGGGATGAGGATGTACGGCATGAAAGAAAACATTTTTATTATCCTAGACAAGTTTCCTATTTTGGAGGTAGAGATCAGCAAAGCTTTTTCTGGCTTTACCATGACTCTTGGAGTGCTCATGTGCTCACAGTTTTCTTTCTACGGTGATGGTCAGTAAAAAATTATGTTGAACTTTACTTTGTTTCTACCCAGTAACATTTTCTGATCTAAGTTGCATGCAGAGAAGGAGTTAAACTAAACAGACATGAAAGCACAGCTCTTGAAATGTCTTGAAGACAAAAGTCTACACTGGAAGATAACTGGCTGGAAGAGAAGGCCTATCATAAATTAGCTTGTTAAGTATTAAATTCAGGAAGTCAAGGTGTTAATGAAGCTAATCAAATGTTGTAATAGAAGTAAAGAATACCATTCAATTTTGAATCTAGTTCAATTCTACTTATTCTCACCTTGCTTCTCTTTATTAAAATTTTAGACAAAGATTTTGCTGTATGTTCTCAGTTTCCACAGCAGAGAAATGAAAAATAAAAAAAAAAATTAAGTAAGAGTTTGGTTCAGAAAAATGAGTTTAAGAGCAAGGGAAGATATAACATCTACTAGTGGATGCTATACATTTCTTCATTAAGGTTTTAGTCACAATCCCATCTGTGGATCATGGCAATATATTTTAAGTATCATGGCAGTTCTAGAGAATGTGATTAGCCAGAGTCAGCTGAGATTTTCCTATACACTGTGAAATAAGATTCCTTAGTGTTTTTGTGTGCTGCTCAAGAAGATGAAAGAAAACAGAATACAGAAGCCAGAGTTAGGAATGGGAGGTTGTTTTCATAGCTTGAAGTAGCTTACTTTGCAGCTTTTGCACTCATAATTAATGCCTCTGTATTCAGCACATGTTCTGTGAGCTTGCTTTTTGTCAAATCTAAAAATGAGTTTGTGAATGACTCCTCATAATGCTGACGAGATCCCTCTTTATTTCTCTTCAGTTAGTTCATAGCTCCTTATGGTAAGAGAAAGGTGGGGTATCAGAGTAACATTCCTGCTCTTTTAACTGGCTTTTGTCTGGTTCGTGTAGTTCTTGAGTATCTACAGTGCTTGGGAAAAAAGATGAAAACAACCAGCTTTCCAGTTTGGGTTAAATGCATTTGAAATGAAAGCCTGACTGAAAAGATTGGAGCTCTGATGTGCACCTGAAGAGAAGTCAGCAAGTACAGATCACTCTGAAGTTTCTGGATTAGCATAGCAGTAAATTATTAGGTTTTGGCTCTATGTTCCTCATTGAGAGTTCTCACTAGAGCTACATGAAATTTTAAGGGAAGTATTAAGATTCTGTAGTATAGTGCTCTCTTCTAGCTCAAGAAGGAAGGTTATTTCATCATTCTAAATGCTGTCTTTGATCTTTTGCTTGGTTCTTAGAACAAAACTTTGTTCTTTGGAATCCTTTGGTTTATTTTTTATAGCACAACGTGTATATTTTAGACACTCAGATATATGGGTGCCGTACCCTTTTATTATTCACTACTCTCTAGTTTCAAGTGTCATAATTTTTACTCATTAACTTATGTTGGTGGCTGCTTGCTAGCAGTAGGCAGTGAAAGAATTATTTTGAGTACAAATTAGAAACTTTCTGTAAAATGATTATTGTAGTATAAGTAGTTCACAGTCACTAAATAAATTCCAGAGATATTCTATCCTTCAGTCTTTTGGTAACTCTGATGTTCTCATGGCAAGATAATAATTCCTGTACTCAGAATAGTCATATGGCAATGTACTCACTAAATTTTGATCTCTGGTGTTAGACAGAGTCATGTTCTTTTCTTTTTCCTCAGAAAATCTTTGACTACCCAGGTACATGAGGAAAGAATATTTCTAAGTAGCACACTGTCTTTGAGGTATATATGTTTTAATATAGATGCTGCATCCTCTGCTGGAAGAAATGTTGTAAATCCAGGTACTCTTTGGGTAAAGAAAAAGAGAAAAATCAGTATATACCTACCTAAACAATTTATTTTTCCAAAAAATGTGACTTAATGGTCACATTAAGGAGAGAAAATGAGCTGGATGAATCAAAGTTTATTGAATTCCAGGGATCTGGATTTCAATTTCAAAAATTCCTGCCCTCTAAGAAGGAAATGATTGTACTGTTCTTTTGGACTGTGTTTAACATAATGTATAATTGAAATGAAGCAGTTGCTGTGAGATGCCACAGTGAGAGGGAACTTAAGAAGTGATTGCCAGTCTCTGCCTACCATGTCCCCAACCCTTCCTGAACTTTAAACCTTCCTAGACCAGTTGAAATACCTACACCTCCTAGCAGGAAGACAACTCAGCAAAACCTGAGTTGAGTAATTTATGGCAAGAACAGGTAATTTCAAGTCCAAGGAACATTAAGCACTCCAGAAAAGAGAGGTAACAAATTGTGGTCTGGTGTAAGAGAATATTAGAATTTGTTTACTTGTTTGTTCAGTTTCTGGTGTGTATGTGGATTTTTTGTTTGTTTTGTTTTGTTCTGTTTTAAATTTTTTTTCAATTCTCCTCTTGGATTAATGACCAATGTATATACAGCAACAGAAACTTTGAATTTTAGTGTTTCCTGACTTTGGATGGGTGCTGGGAAATCCATGGGAAAAGGGTTCCTATGGCTTCTAGTCTTGAAGACAGACACAAGATGGAGGTGCCAGTGTGAAATAGAATCTGTATTTAGATGTGCTCTGAAGCATTTGCTTTCCTGTTTTCTGAATCATAGTTTAGATCTTAGATACATGAGCTAGACTAAGGTATCCATTGCTTCATTTCTGTTTATGGGAGCTTTACATTTATTTTGGCTACATTAGGACAATTACTCTTGGATATGAGTAATCTTATTTGCTTCTAGCTTTACCTAATCTGCATTCCTAGAAATTTCCTGATTAATAAATATAATACTCTATCATGCTTATGCCTAGTTTCTCCCCCAGATTGGATACTACATGTCCAGGTCAAAAGTCTTCCAGAATAGGTTCCAAAAGCAGACAAAATTTTGTCTCCATGTGTTGCACAAACAAGTTTTAGAACTTGTGACAGAGTGGTCTGTGAGAAGGAAATGTCTCCTTGTGACTTGAGTCACTCAAAGAGCTCTCCCAGAGATGAAGCAGGAGCACAGCAGGACCTGGGAAGGCTCTGAGGAAGCTCACAGCAGAAATCCTGTAAAATATGGCTGTAATTACAAGTGGAAGATCTTATTGTGCTGTGCACTGTGCCACACTTTCAGAATCAGGTCTCTCTAGATAAATTCATAGTCTTTCCCATGTAGTGTCAAACTGTACAGTTTGACAAATGTACGTGCACTGTTCAAGGGGCTATCCTGAGAGACATTCTATTTAAACATGAAAATACCAACGTAGACTTAGTGTGTTCAGTGTATAAATACTTGGAAAATATTGCACGTGAGTCATTAAGCTATCTGGTGTCCATTAAAATAAAGTAAATGGACAATTCAATAGGTAGTGGCATGCTAGATGTTCTAGTTGCTGAAATATGTTCTAGTACGTATTCTCAAACCTTTCTGAGACTGTAAGATAGTCCAAAGACTTTTTAGAGAGAGTAATTTAAAATGTTTCCTTAATGGGTCCTGAAAGAGTTTTGTTAATATAAAACTTTAAGCTTTTGGAGTTTTTCTCACTTTCCCCATAGAAGAAATGGATGACATTTTATTGTGCTGTTCTCTGTTCTTATGCAAGATACTCTCTTATGCTGCAGGTTGTAGGGTCAGGGTTTGACAGGTACCCCTAACTTTAACTTATGGCCTTCTTTAAAATTGCAAACCATGAATAGCAGCAATAAAACCTTTTCAAGTGAATGATGTTCACTAATGGCAGAGCTTTACTCAAGAGGAAATAGAGATACGATTTGTAGGATACTGTGTTCTGAATTTTTGACTGGTTGGTACTGAATACAGTGTGGAAATAATTCAACATCACTCTTCATTTGCTGCCTGTTATCTGATTTTAGTAGACATTTTTGACTTCCAGAGTTTAGAATAATCTAGAATTATTTGAAATGCTTTCCACAAAATAAAGATAGAAAGTGAGGTATTGGCATTTTAAAGAGAAGGTGCCAGGAGAATATCTTCATTACTAGAAGCTGTAGAACAGAATACATTTTCTTTCATACTAGATACATTTCTGAAAATATGAAATGTTAACTTCAAAATAGACTTTGATATGCTGTATTTAAGGAAAGAGATTTACTGATTTCTTGCTTTTTCTTTCTACAGCTAGTTGATGTGGAAAAATGGGTATGTGATTCTGTCTTTTATTCACTTGATTCCAATGTTTCATGTCGCCACTGAGTCTAACCTGTCTGTTTTGATACCCTGTGTGTTCATGACCCTTCAACTTGCACGGCTCAAAAAAACCAAAAAAAGAGGTGAATACATTGTCATGTAAAATCTGGTCACTCCCTAATTGTCCTAGCAAATTTCATGTTACCATAATGAATTTTATCTCTTTAAATTGAATCACAGAATCATGTAACATAAATGTATGATTATTGCCTTTCAGTTTTGAGCCCTGCTGTCTAATGTTATAACTCCATTCTGTAACCCACCCTGTCTTTTCCAGTATAGACTCTGTAGCCTTAAACTGCATGACAGTAAGATAGTTAATACTGATAAATAATGTGTGATGCTGTGTGTAGCTGCAACTGTACAAAACATATTTAGAGGTAGAGAACAGCCACTAAAAAATAAAACCAATATTTCCTAGATCTTAGCAAATAAAGCACAATTCTCTGCTTAATGTGTTGTTAAGGCCTTTCCTAATGTGTCTGTGTATACCATGCATATTTGTTTGGGCATCTGATATAACTCCCCTCTGTGGGACATATTTATGTATGTTTTTCTTCAATGTAATCTCTAACACTAGTGTTATGTATGAGTTAGTGGTCATAAAATGTGTGTAGAATTGTTTGTTCACCTTGAAAAATATTAGAGACCTCTCTGAAGGTTTGGACTATAATAGGTCTCCTTGGTTTCTTAATACTTAGTTTGGGCTGCACATGGCCAGAGACACCCCCAGGTGTCCTTTGAAATATGGCAAATAACATAACTATAGCACTGGTCTCATTTTATTTCAGCCAGAAATCACAGAATTTTAATCTTTGAATATTACATCTTTATAGTAAGTAGTGACTCAAGTTAGAGCTTGCCTGAGAATCCTGTAGGTAAGTACATTGTTTAAATAGTGGCTTAGGTTTTTCAACATCGTTTCTACTGTACTCAAAAATATCTGTGTCATATCGCATATATAGGTAGATGTTTATAATATTTATAAAACAATAAATTGACTAATAACTAACAGTAATAGTTAAGTATTAATTTTTGCTAATTGTATCAGTATGACAGCATTATCCATATTCTATGGATCTAGTATTTATGACAACCAGCAATTGTTATGCAATGGATTTTAAGTGTTTTGGGACATACAGATGGTCAGGTTATCTTTTCATATTGTCCAATTTTTAATTATGATTAAGAAAGCTTGGTTATACATCTTTAAATTCTGTTGTTTTATTCCTATGAATAATTTTGTTATAAAGAGAAAAAACAGCAATAAAAAGCATGTTCAGTACTGTACAGGCACCTCTCCTCATAGTCCACAACGTGTGAAATATTATGTGCCAGAAGTTCATTGGTGGCACTGAGGTGGCTTATTTTTGACTGAAGTGTTCATAATCTGTTCATGGAACATGGAAAGTGTAGTATTACTTGCATAAATAGAAACCAGACCTGCTGTTTTGGCGTTTGTTTGTTTGTTTGTTTTTGTTTTTTGTGTTAATTCAGAACTTAGTAGCATCAGAATCTTGTTTCAGAAAGGCTACTTCATCAAAATGCGTCTTTAAACCATTTTAAAAAGAACTGGTTCCCATGAGAGCAAAGCTAAGGGTGTAATTCCAAGTTACATTGTGTTAAGACTTTTCCTTTAAACTTGCTAATAGACTGATTCTATAATCCAGACAACCTCTCTGATGAGGATGGACTGCATACTGGCCTTACTTCATGCATAAAATTATTCTTTCTCAGATGAAGCTCCAGTCTGGCCTGTAAAGCAGCTTTTACTCCCTCTGTAATTCCAGAGTGGTACCAGAGGTCTTATGGAGGACTGGAGGTGCAGTGAATTAATGCAGTAGGGAGCAGGCTGTTGTATTGCTGCATGGTCACTGAGGCAGACACCTCACTCTAGCACATGTATTTCTTGATAAGCCATTTTCCAGTATAGAACACACAAGGTTAATGCAAGTGTGTTTCGTTGTATCTATCTGTGGAAACCTTATAGCCCAAGCCCAGAGGAAAACTTCATGTCGAATTAATGAGCAAATTACTAGCTGAACCTTACTGTAAGCAGTTTCATGCTGTTCAAAGGATAAGATAAAGTAATTCACTTCTGAGCTGTTCTAGCCTGTAAAGTGTGCTAACAAAAGTTTTAGAAGAAATTACTCCAGTTCCTGTGTACTTTTATAAAATGACTATAATTCTTCTTGTGATTTTGTTCCAAAATCTTTATTCTACTGAAGAGGTGTGCTGGCAGTTGAAGCTGGGTACAAATTAAATGGTTTTAAGATACTTGTTGAACTCTTGGCTTCATCTTCTGTCTCTGAGCAGGTGTGAGTGTGAAAGCTTGGAGGTCTGCTTCAGTGCAGAATGAAGCAGATTAAAGACATCTTGTCCAATGTAAAACCTAGTGGAAGTAAGGCATCCTGGTTCCCTTTCCGTATCTGAAACTGGCTATTCTGCTTTTTATAAAACTACTAAGGTGGGAAACCCCAGTATTTGATCAAATGGATTTATTAAATTTGAACCACAATTTAGAAGATCCTGAATGTATTTTCTGTACAGAAAAAATGACAGTAATGAAGTAAGATGCAACTGAATAACACATAGTGAAAGGAATTCCTCTAATCTCCCTGGCTTTTTTTTCCCCCCTCTTTTAATGTATTTATGAAATAAGGGAAATAACCTTCAAGTGTTTGCTTCTGTGAATTAGCAATGTGCTTGCAAATTTGTGATCTCAAGGGAGGTGTTGTATACTTGCATACAATAGGACTAATGTACTCATAAAAGCACCTGAGTGTCTGCTTTGACTTTCAGGATAGCTGCTTGCCTCTGCAACAGGTGTCAGTGTAAGGGTATGAAATTTTCTTGAGTATCTCTGGTGATGCAATGATTTGGCTTTTTTTCACATTTGACTACACCTAGTTGGTAAATTATTTTGAAAATTTGGCATTAAGAGACATCTAGAATTATTGTTTTAGGTGGGCTTACTCTGAAGAACTTTTTACCTCAAAGGAACTTATGTGTATTGTTTCTTAAATTCAGAGTGCAATGTAAAAGAATTTTCATGTTTACCTTGGCTGATCACAAAGCTGTGCTAATTATAACATTGTAGGATTGTCTTCAATTTTTGAGACAGAGAAACCTCTTCCACTAAGGGTAATGGTAATTTTTTTCTCTTCCCCTTGAGTATTTACTATGTTAGCTCAGTTTAATGCCACTAGTAAAGCTAATTTTCAGTTTCTTTGGAGAAAAGAAACTTGCAAAGTAAGGAAGACACTTTAGACACTTTTCAAAAGAATTGCTTTCACTACAGAGACTTCTGAGCTGAGAAGTAGTGAACAAATTCTCGCTTTGATAGTGTGGGCTGGATAAATATAACAAATGGAGTTTGACTAGGGAAAACAACCTTGGGTTCTGGTAGAGGTTGGGGTGAGCCACAAAACAAAGCTTCATCAAGGGAAATGATTCAAGTAATATGTCTTCAGTGCTATTAAAGTAATGAATTGCCCATTAGTACTTTATAATCAGTATGATTTTCAAGCATTACATGAATTATAAAAGGACAATTTTTTTTTTATAATTTTTGCTCACACAGTTAATTTGCTTAAATATAGATTGATTTTTCATATTTCTGTGGGAAAATATACTATTTGTGCACAAATATTTAATCCCCCAATATAAAGAATTTGCATTCAAATTTTAGATGTAACATAGACTGCAGAGGTGGCTCAGTGTAGGGAGTCATATGAGTAGTGTTAACTCAATTTTATATACTGAGAACTCCATTCTAATACATGTCTTGAAGGAAAATGTGAGATAATACTGTATGATGTTAAAGTGAACAGGCATATCAAAATGGAGTGACTATGGAAATGCTACTTAAAATGCCACACCTACAGTGATAGTTTCAAACATATCTGTAATTCCATCCTTAGTGTATTGTATATTCTAGAAGATGCTAATTGGAGCCCAAGTCTAATTCACATCAGCAAAAGAAATTAATGCAAACATTTTCTAAGTACACTTTCTAATTTCAAAAGAAATCTGTTAAGATGATTAAAGTGATTAAAACTTATCTCAATCAAGTAGTGGCATTTCCAAATATATGCTAGGGTTTCTTTGGTGTTTTTCCTTCAGTTACTATTATAGATCTGAAAATATCAAGCTGTGTTCTATGTAGCAATAGTAATTTCTGTGAATTAAGAGAGTTTGCTTGTTTTCAATACTTGTTGGATAGGTTAGTGTAAAGATCTAATATTTCTACACAAACAATAGAATGCTATAAGAATTGTATAAAAGATGTGTTCAGGAGATGATCTCTAAATTCAAGGATTTTTGGCAACTTTCCTATTGAAAAATTCCAAATAAAATAAAAATATTTTTCTCTTTGTATCTAGCCAGGAAGCCCAAGAATTAAGGTGAAATTATGAAAAATTAGAATAGTAAGTGAAAACTCTCCAAGGACCCAAGGAATATAATGCCCTCAAACAGCTGTAAATATTTACATTAAAATCACATCCTTAGTGTCCCCAGCTAAACCTTCAGTAGGTTTTAAATGTCAATTATTTACTTTATTTTGAGAAGGAGGAAATAATTAGGGAGACAAATAGAATGTCAGATGTTATGTTCTTCAAATATAATGATTTGAAATTCTGCAAAGGTTTTTTTATTGCTTTTCCTTTTTCAGGTCCTGTTCCAAGCCAGTCAGGTGTTCCAGCTCCTGAGTGCTCAGTTTAGTTCCTCCACGAGGATATTTGTTTGATGCTAAGCACTCACATAAGTATTTGTCCCTGAAAGGTCAGATAGCATATGCAGCTGAAGACTTAATCAGAGGAATATGATTATCCTGTTGTTGGTTACATTCAATTACCAGTCCTACCTCTTAGGACAACTTCTGAAAAATTGGACACTAGAGAAAGAGCATTAAAAATTAGAAGACATAGATTTCTTTAACAAATGAAGGATAAAGTGGTTTTTCAATGCATTTAGTCATCACATTTGCATTGGTCTCACTTGTCCAGGATTTACTGTGCTCACTGCTTACTCAGCACCCTTGCCCCAGTCACAATGGAGTGCTTTTGCCACTCATTCCTAGTCAGACTTTGACCTCCAGTACAGTCAGTTGTTGAGATGCCCCTGTCACTCCAGAAACACAAATGGGAATTGAAGGTATTACAACTGTACATTGATGTCTACTAGAGCCTATTCCTACTGTGGGTCTGATGACCTTTGGATCCACACAGTAAAGCCCAGTTGTCCCTTTCATCCATCTTTCTGTGGGCAAGGCCCCTGTAGTCCTAGCAATAGTTTTGACTACTCACTTCTTGTAAATATGAGTCAGAAGTCCCTTAAATCAAGAGTAAGATCAGGCCTTCTGCTCTAGGGAACTGCCCACAGGAAACTGTGGACCAGCAATTTTCCTGGAAGAGAACCCCATTTGTGATTATTTTTCCTTGCAACTCGTGTATTTGTGCCTCTAGGACTGAGGTAGATTTTCCAGCTTGGTTCCTCATCTCTGTGGTCACTCAGGTCAAACCACAGGGTGGTGTGTATTTGCTGTGTCCTCTCTTTGAGCAGAGGGAAGCTTACTCCTGATAGTGGAGATGCTGGCCTGTACAGGTGGGGAGTTGGATCTCTGTGCTGCTGGACCAGTTTTTCCACAGCTAAGATGATGAAGGAAGAAAGATTTTCTTCATGTTACTGGAGTTGGCCAGCCAATTAATCCACCTCCAGCACAGCTCACTCATTTCCTCAGGTACTGGATACCTTTCTCCATGGTGGTCCACTTGCCTAGGTGACATATAATATCTTTCTCAAAGATAATAACCTTCTTTCACATCTGACAGAAGTCACCTTCAGTCACCTACAACCCAAGGACTTGTACTCCTTTTCCAACCATTTTGTCAATGCTTTGTTACCTAGAAAGGAATCCCAGCTGTTTCATTTCCTTACCCTTTAATAATTCTGGGCTCCTGCTCCCATTTTCCCAATATAGGAGCAGCAGGGTGACAATGGGCTTACCTAGACACTAGACAGCCACTGAAATCTTTTCTCACAGCTCACTCAGGGAAAGAGATCCAGTGGTTGGCATCTCACTTGTGAGTCTTTGCTCTTTCTTCTCCCTTAATAGTGTCTACCTCTCTTCCTTCTCCTGTTCTTGTGGTGGCCCTGCTTTGGAGTATCTGCCTTGTCCACTTTTTCCTCCTGATCCCTCTTAGAGGATGCTTTTTCATCCCTTCACAGAATGGCCTCTCTTTTGCTTCCAGTATTTCTTGTTGTGCACTGAGAGGACTGGCACTGGCTGTGTTGGTGCTTTGGTTCTCTGCAGTGCCTGTGCAGGGCTGGGCTGGCTGCAGAGCCTGTCATTGTGCCATCAGATCCAGGGACCACCTCTGTCCCTCGAGGGTACTGAATAATGTTCAACAGGGCTCAATAGGCCTGGGTCAGGCCCAAGCATGTGCCTTTCTGGAATTGCCAGGATGACAGAATACTATTTCCAAATATTTCACTAGTTTCTCAGGATTCTGCACTTGTTCAGAGGTGTGATTCCAAAATGTTGGAGGTGTCCACTGTCCCAGGCACATGCCTCTTCTGTCCCACACACCCTGCCACTCATCACTATCCAGCCTCAGCACAGATCTGTGGGCGATATTCTTAAATAGTTGTTCAACCATAAACATGACCCAAACACATTCAGGAGCCCTAGCAATAGGAACATGCTGGTTTGAACATCCTGAGGATATTCAGAACTCTCAACTGCTGCTGTAATTAGCCTGGAGAAGGGGAAGTTCTCCCCCTCATAGATTGGCTCTCCTTGAAGTAAAGATAAAAGGTGTAATTATTAATAGTTTCCAGTAGATGGTTCCTGGAATATAGAGGTGATGGCAGTGCTGAGTAAAAACTCCAGGTTAGTCTCACACCCTCAATTTTATCCTATCCTAGTGGAGTGTCACAAAATACAGCCAAATAATGGCATTAATCCAGCCCCCAGAGGTGACAAACAGCACAACAGGCAGCATGTACCACAAGTAAGATGTTACATAATTCAACTTTGAGAACATGTACAGCAGCTGTAAGAAAGATGGCTGTTTTATCAGGGCCTGTTGTGATAGAATGGGGATGGTGGTTTTAATCTAAAAATGTTCATTCTATATTAGTTGGTTTTTTATGCTAAGAGCAGTGAGACACTGGAACAGGTTGCCCAAAGAGGTGGTGGATGCCCCATCCCTGGAAACATTCAAGGTGAGGTTGGATGAAGCTCTGAGCAATCTCTTCTAGTTGAAGATGTCCCTGCTCATTGTGGGGGTTTGGACTAGATGATCTTTAAAGATCCCTTACAGCCCAAAACATTCTATGATTCTACATATCCATGGACTCTGAGAGCAAATAAATCAACATTGGTCCCAGAGACTAATAAACTAATAAAATGAATGCTTATAAATAATTTTTATAAGCTCTAGTCAGATTGTTGTTATCTCAACCCTTTTTGCCCCATTTTGGGCTCCAGAAAGGATTGATGGGGTTCAAATCTGCAGGCAATTAAATACCACACTGCTAACTCACTGCCTCCCCAACCTCCAATAGGATTAGGCAAGAATTGAGAGAAAAAAAAGGTAAAATTTGTGCGTTGAGATAAAGACAGCTTAACAGGACAGAAAACAAAATAATAATAAATCTAAATGCAGAAAGAATTAGAATATTCAAAGTAAGTGATGCACAATGCAATTGCTCACGACTCACCAACTGATGCCCAGCCAGTTCCTGAGCAGAAGCCCCAGGCCAGCTTTCTCTGTTTGTATAGAAAGCATGACTCTGTGTAGTTGGAATATCCCCTTGGACAGTTTGGGTTGGCTGTTCCAGCTATGTCTTCTCCCAACTTCTTGTGGCCTCCAGCCCTACTCCCTGGCAGGGTGATAAGAGAACCTGAAAAGTCCTTGATTTAGTTTAAATACTGCTTAGCAACAACTAGAATATGTGTTACTGACACTTTTCTCATCCTAGATGCAAAACACAGCACTGTGCCAGCCATAGGAAGAAAAGTAACTCTGTCCCAGAAAAAAACAGGACAGGAAGTTAGAATGACTTTAAGAAATTTGAAATTATACATGTGTTCTGTTTAATTTTCATATATGCATTTTGAATTGTTAATGTTAGTCCAGAAACTCATCTGCACAAGTGTCCTGAGAGACAGAGAACAAGTGTTAAGGGGCAGGAAGTTTTTCCCTCTGCAGAGAATGAGATGAAGAAATTTCTTGTGTAACAGCCAGTTGCATACGTGAAGCACATAATTTCTGCTCATTTTTTTCTTTCTCTTCTTTTTTTTTTTTTTTTTTCAAGCTGAGAATTAATGTTTTTCCAAGTAAGCATTCTTCTTTAGCTAAGAAGAGATTTGGTTTAAAAACATTGAAGAATGTTCTTGCAGAGCAGTATGGCAGGAGTGTCCAGAGCCCTCTGTGCTGGCCGTTTGCTTGCAGCTGTGGCCCTCACAGGTCATGATATGTGACTTGTAAGGCTTGGCCTGAGCTTTCAGAGGGGCATTCACTTTGCATTTGTGTAACAAATGTGTACCATATGCATTTGGATAACATACAACATGTGTTTAAGTATTTGCCATGAAAACACTTTTGCAACAATTACATTTCAGAGTATGGTGTTTTACTAAAACAATAGATAGATAAATAGGTACGTGCTCAAACCTCTCTCACCCACTATTGTCTTTTAGGTTTTCTTCTGGGGGTCTGTTCATAGCACATTCTAGCTCTAGGAATGATGTGTAAACTATCTTAAAAATTACTTAGGAACTCAAGTAGCTCTAAACAACATGATATGACTGACCCAAATAGATTAAATTTTTTCTCTCTCATTTACTATAGTTCGTTTAATACATCAATCAAGAAGAAAGAATTATTAAATCTGGTTTTTTTGGTTTTTTTTTTTTTTTTAGCTAGAACATCTTGTACATCTTTGAGAACAGATAGTTCTCTTTAAAAAAAGACATATGAAATGAAAGCAGCCAGCCTTGCTTGGAAGCTCTCCAGTTAGAATAACTTTTTATTTGGGATAGAGAGAAACTTCAGTCCTCAGTTTCAACATTTGTGATATCAGAACATGAACTGATGAGGACAAAAGGGGAAAGGTGGCCATAAATCTCTGACAAAGAAAAGCAAATCACTTAATGTAACATATCTTTCTCTTTTTACTTTTGAGCAACCTTCATGAAAATTTACCTAAAAATTTCCATAATCTTGTAAGATCAGCCATGTGGCACTTGATTTTTTAAACCAGTGCATGAAGTCTTACTAATATTTAAATTTTCTTAATTTATTTTGCATTTGCATATAATATGTTACTACAATAGTGGTGTTGCTCTTCAGCACTGCACTTTGAGTGCAGGATTTAACAACTCACATTGTACTTGTTCGAAACTCATCAAAACAAGTTGTTTAAGATGATCAGGCATGGCTCCAGTTTTACCTGTAATGTTTTTATTCTTTAAGCAATAGGTGTTTCATGTGCTGTATTATTTCAAGTGAAGAAAAATGTGACGAAACTATTGCAACAACAACAAAGAAAGGATAAAGCCTTGTTCAGAGTAGCTGTTTTGCTTTCTAGCACAAGCTATAATTATGTTAATTGCAATGATAAACGTTCCTTTTAAATGTGGTTTCTAGTGAGTGTTTCCCACTCACTTTTTCAGGGGAAACAAATCCCATTTTTATACACCTAAAAACAAATGTTCATTTCACATTTTCCTCTTTTTTTTCCCCTTCTCATGGATCTACAGAAATTTATGATGAAGGTAAGGAAGTTAAATATTTGGTATTATACTTCTTGTGGATTCCGATAATTTAATTTAATTAATGTTATTTATTAATTTATAACATCAGCATCAAACTTGTCTTCTTGAACATAAAACATATTGAATTAAATAAAAAAGTTGAATTTAGAAGTAACAGTGACTCTAGTTTGATTTGGGGTTATGGTCTTGAAGGACCAAAGGCAAGCTGTGGAGAAAGGACTTTTGTCTTGCTTCTTTAATTTTCACTTCATACTGATCCTTTCAGTGGGAGTGTGGCATTATGTGGTAAATACAAAATCTTGAGACAATGAATAAATAGCAGAAGTTACAGTAAAATATTTTGGAAAGCAGGGACAGCACACTGTTTCTTCTGTCACAAGAATGCTATTCTGATGGTTTGCTGTCTCACCTGTGGGGTGGTTGGACAGCCTTTGGGATGGGGCTGTCACTGGCAGTTGCTGGAGGAGCTCTGTTTCTTGGGGCTGCTTTTTGTTCTTTTTGTTTTGTTTTTGTCTCATTAAGACTATGACAAAGCACTTGGTGAACCTCCAAGCATTTTGAATAACTGACATTAACTGACATTAAATTTCTCCAAATGCAATTTTCTCCAAAATGTGTTGGTTACCCATTTTCTACTTTAATTATCAGTCTATTCCCAATTCAACTTCTAAACTGATTTCTTTACTGATTTTCATCCCCTAAGAATTTACTTTTCTATGGTGTGGTCTTGCTTCACTGTCACTCTCCAAAAGTGAGCAATTCTCAGCTAGATAAGTGGTTCTATTTTAAGGGCTGGATTTAATGATGTCAGAGGAGTTTTCTTAGCATGATTCCTCTGCTGATCCATCTTTTCTTCCCACTCGGCTGTCTGTCTTATTCTTTATCTGTGAGTTTCCTTCTCAAGTGACAAGGATGATTCATATTCCTTATACCATACAACAACAGAAAAAGCTTAGTCACGATCCTTAACCTGTAAAAAATGCCTCCCTCCTCCAGTTATTTTGCTCTAAAATAACCAGGAAGATTTTTATTACTTCTTCTATGTCCTATGCAGATAAGGAGGAGGAGAATGGAGGAAGAGAAATCCTCACTAGGCTAAAGGAGAAATCGATAAATTTTACCTTCCTGTGCAATTTCTTTGCTAAAACACTGGAAGTGCTTGAAAGTAGGCATTTGTAATGGAAGTATTGCCTCAGCCATAAATATAAATGTTTGTTTTACATATAAATCTGGAAACAGACAATCAATATTATTTACTTTTGATTAATTTTTACTGCTGTGTCTGTTTTTCATTTTTGTGAAGTTTCCCATTGCACAGAAACTGATAACATAAATGTAGTGTCAGAAATACTAATAATGAAGCATATTCGAAGGGTTTCTAATTCTGCCTTCCAACAGGTCAATATTAGCAAAATTGGGATCATTTAGCATGGTGCTGGCACAAATGTTTGTCATCATTACTAGTTATTCGGGTTTTTTAATGTAGGTAGTAAAATATTTCTGTGTTCTCAACTGAATAAGACATACTTATGGTTTTTTTTTGGCCAGCTGCTTTATTCAAATTCAGAATTTTATGTGATATTTATATAGAGCATAATTACATGTGATGCAGCTTTTAATTCAAGCCATCTTTAGGAAACCTATAGCTTAGATTAAGGTTGTTTTTTTGTGTGTGTGTGTGTTGTTTTTTTTTTTTTGGTTTTTTTTTTTTTTTTTTGGTTTTTTTTTTTTTTTTTTGTTTTTTTTTTTTTCTTGGCCTGGCACAAAATAGGAGGTAACTGCTGATCAAGCTAATAAAAGAAGTGGCTTTTGTTACCTTTTTAACTTGTTTTCTCTTACTTTTTTTTTTTTTTTTTTTTTTTTTGTTTGATTTTGTTTTTGTTTTTTTGGTCACAGTGGCCATCATTATCTGGGAGTAGGTACCAGCAGTCATCAATCATTAATCTCCATGGCTGAACTTTTGCAGTATTTGGTAGTGAATTTTGCAGATGTTTGGTAGTGAATTTCACAGAAAGTCAATAGTGATTTAAAAGTAAAGTATAAAGACATGAATATGTACAGCATATATAATGTCTTGAGAGATTCAACTTCCTGTTTATTGTTTTAACGTAGCATAGTGTGTAGGCTACAGTGAGACAAGGAAAGTGGTTTTAGACTGTTTGAATTTACCCTTGGGTATTGCTCTTATGTGATAGGAGCAGAGTGAGGGAATATAGCTCAATGCCTCATGCCAGTGAATTGCTTTACTTTGCATCTTTAAATTCTAAGCAACTACATGCTAGTTTGGTGCCAACCACTGAAAATAGAAACCAAAGAGCACAGTAATTGCTGAAGGGTTAGCATTTTTGTTTTCTTCGGTAGAAGAATTCAAGGGTTCTAGGCCTGGGTGCTGTAACTGTGGAAAGGAAATTCTATCTGTTTAAGAATAACATGTAAAACTTCTTGGCTTATTCTCTGTAGCTTTGTAGTCCTTACTGCTTGCAGAATTTTCAAGTTCTCTGATGTTGCTAAAGATTTAATTTCCCAGTGTTAGTATTCCAAACATCAGTTGTTTAGTTTTGCCTGACTAATCTTGTCTCACAAGCCTTCTAGCTCTGTTCCAGGGTTACTTCACAAGTTCTGAAGTGATTCAGCCAGTTTCCACACACTGTTTTCACCACTGCTTGGGTTTTCTGGACTCTGGTTGGCATTCATCTCACAAAATTGAATGCCAGACTTAGAGCCATGGGTATCCTAAGCTCTCTGTCTAGACACAAGCAGAATGCTCAGATTTTAGGTGGGCTGAATTACTGACCAAAAGGGCCTTTTTTCTATCTGCTGTCTATTTAGTTGCCTTAAGTTACATTAATCTGAGTGTTTTGTCATCAAGAATATTAGGTCTGGCTGAGATGGAGTTTGTTTTCCCCACAGCAGCCCTCGCAGTGCTGTGCTTTGCATTGGTGTTGATAACACACCAGCGTTTTGGCTACTGCTGAGCAGCACTGGCACAGTATCAGCACTGTGTCTCCAACATTCCACCTCTCCTCTCTGGGAAAGATCTTGGGGTGGGACACACCTAGGGCACTAGATCCAAATTTACCAAAGAAATATTCCATACCAAATGATGTTATCTCATATATAAAAGCTACGAAAAGGAGAAATTGGAGGCATTTGTTATTTACAATGTTTGCCTTCTGGAGAAACCATGATGTGTGCTGAAGCCCTGCTTCTGGGGAAGTGGCCAGCATTTCCTAATGATGAGGAATAGCAAAGGAAATCTTTTGTTTTTTCCTTTACTTGTGTGCATGTATGACCTCTTATTTCTGCCTTATCTCTCCTTGTTTTTCATCTTACTTTCTCTCACCTGTCCAGCTGAGATGAAGGAATGGTGGAGCAGCTTGGGGGGCACCTGGCATCTAGCCAAGGTCAACCCACCTTATCGAGATTTTTTTTTTTTTAGATTTTCATTTCTAGATTTTCATGTAGTTGATCATAGTGGTATCAAGAGAACAAGCCTTCCTGTATTTTCCAGCTGGCTATTGCCTGGTGTCAGGAAGAAGCTCTCATTAGTCATCTGAAGCTGTGTTCAATGTGAAAAAAGTTTAGACAGTATGTACTTGTGGGGAGCAAGAGGTCTTTTTAAACACTTCTTACCTGTTCTGGCCTTCTATTCTAGGCAGCTTGTAGGACTGCATCATTGCTGATTTTAGGTAAATGCTGCCCTCCAGCAACATTGGTCTACAAGAAATTAAGAAATTGCAGATTAATAATGAAATCAATAAGTAAGTAGATGTTACATTGCTATGGAAATATTTTGAGAATCATCTCCTCTACAGAAATGGTTGTAGAATTGTGTAAGTATTTGTGTAGAATCGTGGTGAGATGGTTTCAGACAGTGGGGCATCCTCCCCTCCTATTCCTCCTAGAACCCTTTATTCTTTCCCTGATTTCTTTCACTTCATGACTAATTCTGTCATCATGAGGTTTCTCTTGTTCTAAATAAGGATTCAAAATTTTTAAGATTTGCATTTATTCCATATCCTTTCAATAATTTTCTTTTTGTCTTGTGGGTTGCTTAAATACAAAGCTTTAATTTCCTTGAATGAAGGAAGTTGCAAAGAATTTTATATAAACAAAGCACATGTTTCTTGTGCAGTTCTTTTTTTTTTTTTTTTTTTTTTTTTTTTTTTTGGTTTTTTTTTTTTTTTTTTTTTTTTTTTTTTTTTTGTTTTTTTTTTTTTTTTCCTTCATAACAGCTCAGAATAAATACTTACATTAGCCTGCTGGTTTAAAAGCTTTCCTCTGCATCTTGATAAAGGCATTGATTCCAACACCCTTATATCTCTGATCTTCACACAGGTTGTTTCAAATTGGGAACCAAGACCTAAATATACTTTTACTCAGAATACATGATAGTTGAATTTTTTTCATGCCAGTACATATGGTCAGACCCAGGTTTCCTATTTGATCTCTTTCTAGTGGATCAAACCCAGAATTTCAGAATGTAATGAATTCTCTGGAATGAAAAAAATTGACAGCTGCAATGTGGGTCCCTGGGAAGGGACTTGGAGAAGATTTCATTACTGGAAGAATATTTCCTTTTTTATGTAAAAATAATTCTTTAGCATTTCCATCAGTGGTGGGTGCAATATCTTGCTTGGTTTATTTCTGTAGTGGTGGTAGGTTTACATTTAAGAGGGTTCAAAACAGGTAACTGTAGCCAATTCTGTATTTAATTCTGTACTTCTACTTATGCATTTAGTCTGAGTGTTTAGATTTAGAAATGAAAGTATTTTTTAAATAACTTTGTAGTTAACAGTAATCTAACAGTATAAACTCCTGAACTTCATGAAACTTGGAACATCCTTGTGATGGAGAACATTATGCCTTTTTTATTTGTAAGTGTCTTTTTGGAAGTATTGGTGTCCTGCATTTTACAAGCTGTTGTCTCCAGCATCTGCTTTAAGTTGAAGATGGCCATCATTGATGTGTTCCATTTTAATGAAGTGTGGGTAGTCAGTGCTTTATAGGACACTGTTTTACTCCAATGTACATGTGAAAATACTACTAATAGTCATATTTGAAACTTTTAATGGTGTCTTACAGTAGTTGCCTTGAATAAAGCTTGTGAAGAAAAATGGGGAGCACGTTGCTTTTTTTATTGTACAGGCACTTTACCATATTCAGTGCCATGAAAGCACTTGTTTAGTATTTTCTTGGAAACCTATTATAAGCAATATTGATTGGTCATAAGTTCCATCTAGACTGTTAGGGCTGGATCTGGGGTGCAGAGGAAATACAAAGCTGAGCAGCTGCTTGTGATTAGGTCATGCTGTGCCATAACTGTAAGTTATATGGACTGCATTTTTGAAGGATTTACTGATGTAATTTATTGTTTCATTTGATTTTTTTTAAATTATTTTTTAAAGTCTGTCTTACTGCATTTTCCCTATAGCACATGTCAGTAATTCGATTTTTCTAATATGGACCTCTCATGGAATGAAGCAGGAAAAGCCATTACATTCTTCTTAAAAACTCACTATTTTATTTTGTATAAGTGTTTCTAAAGTGTGAATCAGTTCCCCTGTGACACATTCAGTATTTTTAAATTGCTTTTGTGGGTGACTAGATTTGTTTGAATAGCCATGTGCTAAATGCAATTGCTATCAGGCTTTCTTAAGCATTACATTTCTGAATAATGACAATACAGAAGCTTTTTCTTTACATATGCAAAGCACTGAAATAACTGTTTAATTATTAAATACTTCTAAATGTTTTCACATGTTTTTTTTCTGATACCTCTCTGAAGTTCAGAGTTTTTTCTTTTTTGTCACACATTAGAAGATTGTGTAGACCTGTGAAGAAAAGTCAGCAAAAAAATCAGCATTTGCTTACAGTAGAGTTCTAATTGGTCTAAGGGATGTTTTTGTCTAGTAGAAATAAGGCTGTTAGTATAAAAAGAATGGAAGGGTAATGGCTGACTCAAAATCATGGATGGCACAATATTATTCACCAACCTCTAAAAGATCTCATTGTGAGGTTCCCAGAAGCTCAAATGGTTTTAAAACATATGTTCATGTGACCATGATTAATTTCCTGCACCTTCTCACGTGTGTCCAGGAGTGCAGCAGTGCAGCCACAGGCACAGCAGTGCAGGTGCTGTTGTGTGAGCCTTTTGGTCTGTGAGGTGACTGATTGCATCTCTGTGCCTGTGTCAGTGGTGTATGTGCAAAGTTGTGCTGATACAAGGGGATGGTTGAATCAGGTATAACACATCTTACTCCATTCTGGGTTGGTATTCATGGTAAAATAGATAATTTTTTTGTTCTATCTTTGCGCATTTTACTACTTAGCTTTTAGGTTGTAGTTTTTGAGTGCTTTTTGCCATTTTAATCCTCCTTCTATTAAGAAAACATGGGAAATATGTCCCAATTTTAGTTTATTTTTCTTGATTTTGGTTTACAATAACACTCTTTACATCAAATGAAACAGTTCAGATCTTAATAATCTGCTGTCATTGCCTAGTCTTCCAATGTATTGAACTTGAAAGCTGTTTATATTTTTTGAATGTTAATTTATTCTGCTCTAATTCTTATTGTTCTATTCTAAATTGCCTTTTCTTTAGAAATGACTTTTGGGTAATGAGATGACTCCAAATTAATCTTGTATTCCAGCTGCAAAAATATTGGATTAGAGATGGCCAGTTTACATGAAATTTTCACATGCAATGTGAATTTGTTAGTCCCTTATGCTTTCAATCTGATATTATTATCTTTAGTGTTTAACAGTTCTGAAGGCTTTTAAGTATTTTCCTGTAACCCACGTTCTTGGGGAATAAAATGTGAAGAGTTTTGAGTTAATATAATTGATATTCCTGAATAGCATAGCTTGTAGGACTTAAATGGATAAGTTATTCTTTGAAAACAAATGTATTTTTGTTCAGCCTGGTTTTATTAAAGGAATGTATTGTTCGAGTTGAAAATTAGTCTGAAAATTGGAAATTAGAAACATAAAGAAAATAAGACTCATAAGTAATGTGGTTGTTAGCAACTGGCTGGCATTATAATGCCATTCATACATCTGTGCAAAAAATCTGTGGGCATCATGGATTGAATTAGTCAGCATTGTGGTTTCCAAGTAGTCTTACTTTCAAGAGTCTTCTGAAATGTTATTATTGCAATATTACAAGAAATTTGTGTCAGATCTCATGTTGGATGTTGCATCTTTGCCACAGAAGTCTAATTGCTACATTTCTTTTTTTTTTTTTTAATGTGGAAAATTTACAGTTTTCTGCAGGAAATTGAATGGATAATTTTCAAAATCAAATATTCTTTCAGTAGACAATCATGGCCCAACAGCTACTTGCTATGCAGTTTCTGGCATAAAGGTAAATGCTGAGTGTGTAGTTATGAAATGAGCCATTAAAGTAGGAAATGAACTTACAGGTATGTACATGTCCTGGAAGACAAGCTCCAAAATGGAAGGCAGTTTCATAGATCCAGCCTTGTTTTCTATCCTTTTCTCTATTTTTCTGTTTCATTTTTCACTTTGTCTCCAGAAGAATGGTTTGATTATTATTGCCTCTCAGAAACTTTTAAGTGGAAAATGCTTAAAATGTTTTTTACATTTAAGAAAAAAACCCACAGACTTGCTTACATTCTTCTAATGGACAAAGTAATACTAATTAAAGAGAATTGCTTTAATCCACTTGGAAAAAAATTATCTAAAAACCCATGTCTCCATTTTTCACAAAAGTGGTTGAATTTTTTTAGAGCCAACCTTTCTTCTTTTCAGCCACAAGTGAGAATTTAACAAAATAAGTGCTAGGCAGACAAATCAATATAGCCAAAGTAAGGGCAAACTAATATTGCTGTGATTTTATTGATTATGATATTCTCAGCTTTTGTGCAACAGGCAATCAAATCTTTGTTAGATATCAAACTTCCGGATAGTAAAATAGAATACTTTTGATAAAAATCCTGGTGAAATTTTGAAATTTTGTTAGTATTACTGACTTTTTTAGTTGAGTACCTATGTCTGCTGTTGATAAAGTTTGCAGGTAAATCTGAAATGTTGGTAGGGTAATATGTTCAGAGCAGTTTTTCTCTCTTCCCCAGTGTGATGAGTAGCAGACATTCAATGTTCATCTTTGGCACAGTGGGTCTGGCATTATCAAATGCCTTGTTCTTTCCTTTTGCCTTTGGAAAAAATGGTGATGCTAATACTAGTTCAGAGCTAAGTTTTCATATCTTACTGTTAAGACTGTGGCTGTGACAAACTCCACAACTTTGACTATTTCTTAGTAAGAATTCATGTCATTCAATCTTCCAGAGAGGTTTTTCAATGTGCCTCCCTGCATTTTGACTGTTATGCAGTTTGTTGACAGTCAAAATATACCTTGTGTCCATCAAGCTGTTCTTTTTTCAGTAAACATAAAAGGCAGAATCTTAAAAATGATAAAATTATTACTTTTGAAGTGCTTTGGGTTTCACCACTGTCCCTCTTTTTTTCTTTGACCAAGTAATTCAAAGTTCAATAAGTGCAAATGCATAAAAGATAAAGAAGGACAAGAAATAAACGTGGAAGGGAAATAATTGCATGTTGCCATCATAGCCACTCAGTTAAACTGATCTTCAGCACTGAAATGTGGCTGCCAGAGATGTAAGATAGTATGATTTTTAAATTTACTTTTAATGAATCTGATGTTCCAGTCAAACAGAAGATCAGTCTTCTATGGGAAAAGAAAGGGTATGAATACCATTTATAAGAAATTCCTTAAAATTAAATACAGCCTTCCTATGTGAAAGAATAATGCTGCTTATGGAGTTGTCACATTTATGGACTCATAAGATATTTACTTATCACTGCTTCTGGGAGAGTGTGCTGTGCATAATGTTACATGAGTTGTTTTGTCAGAGAAGTATGAACTTATGCTCTTGATAGTGTCTTGTCAGTCTCTGCTCTTGTGTTAATCATCTGCATTTCAGCATAAAGAATACATAAATCTTCAGAAGATGTTGAAGGTTTCTTCATACCTTAACAAGATTTATATATTATAAATAACAAGATATATATATTATAAATATATTTATATATACTTTTTTATGAGTGGTTAAGCTGATTATTGATAAATAGAAACTATAATGAAAATATTGGGGGAAAATTATTGTAGTTTCTTGGAATAAAAGTGAATTTTGTCACTTTAATCTTCTTTCACTCAAGATTTATGCTGTGTTTCTCAAGAGGAACAGTTACTTGTACATGATTTCTGTGTTTTCAGAATCTCCAAATACTGTTGAGTTAGCTTGGATGTCTTTAAACATTTACCTGTTCTAGCTGATAAAAATTCTGTCTGATAGTATTAAAGCAGTGTGGGACAAAGCAATTTGCAGGCTGATGGTCTTCAATGTAGTTGAAGACACCATTACTCTCTGGTAAAATAAGGATAATATTCAAATATCTCCCTCTGCATATCATCTGTCATCTGTCTAGAAAAGGATATAATTTGTAGGGGAAATGGGTGAATATGAAGACATTTAACAATGGGTAAGTTTGTAGAGGGCAACATGACACACATCAAAGCTGCTCTTAGAGGCTTCCTACTTTCAGCATGAGGAAGAAGGATTTGATGCTAGAAGACATTTTTTACCAAATAAGTGGTGGCTTGAAGTACACAGTGCTCTCTCATCTTTCTTTCTTTCTTTATCAAAAGCTCCATTTTATTAAGACATACCATATATAATTTCTCTTTACCTTTCAGTCTGCTCAAGGTGGTGGACATCGAACACTGCTCTACGGGCACGCGATCTTGCTGCGCCATTCCTACAGCGGCATGGTACGTAACCATGGTACATGAGCTGGGACCAACAGTAATTTCTTTCTTGTATATAAGTTATGTTTGCAAGTGCCTGGAATATTGCTATTTACTGATATCTGGAGAATTACTCCTGTCAGAGGCATTTTACTGTGGTTCCTAGAAATCTTTGTGAAGGGTAGGTGCTTGGAAATACAAAACCAAGCTGGTTGTATCTGGGTAAGTGCCAAAACTAAGTCTGTCTCCACTAGTACCACTTCCCTGTTTGCCAGTCTGAGTTGGTGGATTTTCATTTCTTTCCCCTTGGATTTTCCATATTGCTTAATCTGTGACTGAATCTACAGCTGGCACCTTGCTGTCAGCCTGACCTTACCTTAGAGATGGGTGGAAAAGGAGATTAATTCTTACGCTTTCCATCTTATTTTAGACAGAAGTGTTAGTTGGAAATTCCCTGATGAATTGTACAGGTTCTGAATGCCTCACCTACCAGTGAGGCTTCATGGAGATGAAATCTGATGCAACCAGCTCCTTTATTTCCACTCTTAGTATTCCTGTCTCAGTAAAAAGATAACCTGGGTAGACTGAGAGGTTATTTTAGATCATATATTTTTGTCAAGACTCCTTGAGTGCATTTCAGCTTATCAGGCATACATGTTCCTGGTAATAACTAATGGGGACAATCTGAGAATATTTAATCCTGTGTTAGTAGGTTGATGGCTTTTTATATTATTAGAAGTGAGCAGAACAAGCAATATTTGCTTTTTTTCTTTTGGTAGTACCTATGCTGTCTCTCTACATCTCGATCGTCAATGGATAAGCTGGCATTTGATGTAGGATTGCAAGAGGACACAACAGGTAACCACTAGTTTAAAAGACTATATAATGAAGAATACTGTCAGCCTAAAAAAAAAAAAAGTCTAAGAATTGCTTTGTTGGATTGTTTGCTTGTTTTGTTAAGCTTTGCTTTACATAGGAGTAAATAGTAATTTATATAAGAGTAATAAGAGTAATAGCTGCAACAATTGAACTGTTCAAAGATTGGAGTTCTTTTCTAAATAACATGGTTTTAGTTAAAGAAGCCAATCTGAATGTGAGATTTATCATGGGAACAGAATTTGTGACTTTAATACTTACACATATGCTGGGGGATTAGAGGCACTAACAGTCAGTAAAAGTGGAAGAACATATTTGAATTTGGATTTATATGATCTTTCAAATATTATTTTAAGTGGTATGTAAATGCTTATTTTCATTGCCCTTAGTTTTGTATGAGTTGCTCTCTTTATTTGTCCAAATTCTCAGCAGAATATTCTTCACTGTCTTTTCCAGAATCTGTAATGAGGATGACAGGGAATAGCTTTAGCAAAAGCAGCCTGGACCAGTTTGTCAGGAGAATACAGAAAGCCATCATCTTATTCAACTCTGGAATCACTGTTCCAGAGGTCTTAGTCTTTTGCTTATGTGTATTATTTAGAGCTGAGTTTCCAACAGTGATGCAGGAATGATACTGTTATTGAAAACACATGGACACTTGGTTTAGTCCTGTAAAAACTGGATTAGAACTTTTAAGACTGAAACAAGTGTGACAGTGACATCAGCAACACTGAGTCTCTTCTTTCTTGTTTCATTCTTTGCTGTTACTCAATATTGATATTAGGTGAGGCTTGCTGGTGGACCATACATCCTGCTTCCAAACAACGATCAGAAGGAGAAAAAGTGCGTGTTGGAGATGATCTGATTTTAGTCAGTGTCTCTTCAGAAAGATATTTGGTAAGTTGCATAAAATTATCTGTACAATGTAAAATCTGGCTTACATTTCCATCTCCTAAAAGTAAAACCTGAGATGCTTAAACTGTTTTTTTAAATCATATTTTACAAAACAGCACACTGAAGGTCTGGAAAGTGTGACTTTGATATATGATTAATCTAATTTTTGTTCATTTCAGTAGTGGAATAGGAGTTTACTTAGATGAAAATAAGCAAATACAGAAAAAAGAAATAATTTCCAAATTGCCTAATTGAGATGTTTAGAATCCACGTGAGTCTTCATAGGTTAATAACACTATCATATATGTTAGAACTCTGTACAACATTTTAGGATGTCTAATGTAGGTACATAGGATTTGTGGGCTTAAAAGGTCTGTATTTTATTGAGATGATGTACAGTGTAATATATACTGATGTATCATAATTAAATATAATTAAAATACTCAATGATTAAATATAATTGAAATATTTTACAAGTTATTGTGCTAACTGCTTCTTATCACTGGTTTACACAACTTTCTTCTTCATGAAAGGATCTCTCATCTGCTCTGTAATGGAGGTCGTCAACACTTTAATATGAATTTCCTATTTTTGTTCTTGATGTTTCAAACACCTGAACTAGTCTTTATGGCAAAAAGAAAATGAAAGTAAGAAAATAATTTTGCTGGAAACTTCTAAAAAATCAGCTGCAGTGATTTTGCCCATCAACTCTAAAAAACAATTCTTTAAAGAGGAAGCGTTATGAATTTTTCAAAAATCTTTCTCAGATCTAGGAGGGCATTGAAATGGTGAAGGGCCTTGAGGGGAAGGCATTTGAAGAACAGCTGAGGTCACTTGACCTGTTCAGCCTGGAGGAGACTGAGGGGAGACCTCATTGCAGTTGCAGCTTCCTCATACAGGGAAGAGGAGGGGCAGGCAGTGATCTCTTCTCTGTGGTGACAGTGACAGGACCCAAAGCTGAGTCAGGGGAGGTTTAGGTGGGGTGTTAGAAAAAGGTTCTTCACCCAGAGGGTGTTTGGGCACTGGAACAGACTCCTCAGAGAAATGGTCATAGCACCAAGCCTGACAGAGTTTGGACAATACTCTTGGGCACAGTGTGTAATTCTTGGGGAAGGTGCTGTGTAGGGCAGGAAGTTGGACTTGATGATCCTTGTGGGCCCCTTCCAATTCTGAGTGTTCTATGATTCTATGAGATGTGCATATCTCATTAAACTTTATTCTCTATTATTCACTTTTTATTTTTATGAGTCTTTTTTTCCCGTTTTTAAAGTATTTGAGAAAAAAGTGAACAGTTTAATAAGATGTCAGTTATAAAAATGAAAATATCCTCCCTTCTATTTGAAACACATAGGAAAATGAGTTTTTAAAATTTTTAGAATATAATTGTAACTTCTAATTAGAAGCTCAATAGCTCACTTAATGAGTTTTGTAATGAGTTATTCGGAAAAACTTCTGATCATCTTTGCATTTTAAAATTATTTTAAATAATTACTTTTACGAGAATTGTATCACATAGTGAAAAAACAACTTGTTGTTGACTGAATTTATGAGAAATCTAATTAATGGAAAGGTTTTATTTAAAGATATTGGATTCTTTGAAATGCTGAGTTGAGTTGCTGAAGTTGAATTTTGGTACAGATTTTGTATCTGTGTAGGCATGTCCTGGCCTCTAATTAGTAACAGTCAGCTCAGCCTATTATTTAGGGTTTGTGCCTCAGCTGTTGATTCTCAAGGCTGTCACATGAGATTTTACACAGCAAGAGACAAAATTCTGTCTGCAGAGACTGATTTTCCTTAAGATACAATGTTAATGCATGTACTGCGTGTTCCATGCAAAATATCAATATACTAAAAATAAATAATATTTTCATTGCAGAGAGAAATAACACTTTTTTATTACAGTCTTTAAGTGTTTTAGAGCTAGGTTGTAATGAATAGTTATTAAGCCTATTCCAGTTATACAGCTCTGGTTTGACAGTAAGATGGAAAAAGTATTCAGCCAATTAATTTTCCTCTAACATGCACTCACTTTTTATGAACAGATGTTTTTCTAGACTAGAGCTGGTAAACTATGTAGCTCCACAATCATAAATTTTTTTTTGGTTTTGCTACCTATTCAGTAATTATATTAGCACTGTCAATAAAGCAATGAAACAGTTGATAAAGAATAATCAATGAGTTACCAATAAGTGAATATTTTTCATGAAAGCTGTCTCTGTCTTAAACTGTTTGTCCTAATCCATTTGGATGTTTACAAAAAAAAACTTCAAAGGATATAAGTTTTAAACTATTTACAGTTCATTGTTTGCATGTTGAGTGCAGTGTCATGTTGCAGCTGCTATTTTGCACAACTCTTAAAAGAATGTGGCAACTGATGCCTTTTAGAAAAGTTAGGACTGTGGAGAGATGAAGATATTTTTGTGAATCTGCTCTGATAATGAGACCAAATACGCTCTATTGAATCTAGTTGAGGAATGCTTTTTCTAAGGAAGTGGAATTCCTCATATGGATTTCTTGGCAGAAAGTAATTTTCATCAGAATGCTGGGGGTTGGGTTTATGTATGTTGCATACTCTACACTTAAAATCTTAGGAAAATGTATGTTCTCCCTCAAATGCTCTATGTAAATATGCTGTTAGGAGTAGGACTGGGATGTCACCTTGGTATATTGCAGTATTGCTCTATGTTTTCAAGCGATTTGCTGATGCATTCTGAATGAAGAAAAATAGGTTAATCATCCTGGGGCAAAGATGTTCATGTAAAAATAACAGATGAATAGAGTTCATTCATAGGGCATGGCTTTTTCAGAATGTAGTCAGGTCTTAGTTGAATTTGTATTATGCAAGAGGAGAGAAGAACTATGCCAGCTTCTTAAGTTGGTCTTCCAATTGTCCAGCTTTAGCTTAATTAATTTAACATTGACACTTTATGATCTCAGTGAAATCAGTAGATTTTTGTTTAGACCTCATTTGGTTGGCAACACTCTTAAGTATTAGGAAAATATTAGGACTTTGATGTAGTACCCCTTCTCCTCATTCCACAAAAAAAAGTATTTTGGGACAACTGGCTCTATTTTTTCCCCAAAGAGTTATCTTTTTACTTACTTTGAACAAGTACTAAAGTGATAGGAAGATCAGTGTTAAAGTTATAAGATAAAGGTCCAGAGAGGTGGATTTTGACATTTTACTCACAATAATGTCCCAGGGCATTCACTTGCTCTGATTCTCATTATCTACCTGGACAATGGGATTTTGGATCCTTATTATCCCGTGAAGCATTTCTGAGGAAAAGCACTTACATAAGTGCTTGTGGCATTATATAATGTGTGAGCTGTGCTATTGCCAAATATTTCAGAGAGGGAACTTGGCTCTGCTGAACCCTGTTAGCATAGAGCAGAAAGATGTTCTGCTATAAATATTGCCACCATTTAAGTTCAAGCCAGAGTTGCTGTTCCCTTTCTTGAGGCAGCATAGCCTGATAAAGAAGAGATTAAATATTTCCAGCATGTTTTTCCAACTTGTACATAGTAGTACTACCTCAGGACTGAGATTTGCCTATGCCTTCTGTAGACTACTAATATACTGATTGCTTTCTATATTGCCAATTTTCAATAATTTAAGAGCTCAATTAACTGCAATTTCTTGCAAATTCATGAAGTTTCTAAAAGGCTTTAGAACATGATTCAAGAAAAAATCCTTAGACATGAAGTTGAAATACAGAATGCATAAATGAAGAAAAAATTGAAAATCATTATCCATGAGGTCAGTTTTATTCTGGCTAAGGAGTCAGGCAATAGGGAAACCACCACTTTGAATCTCCAGTACACAGATTTTGGAATAATACAACAGTTGCATATATATACAACCTATGTATAATCATAACCCTAACCAAGGCAGAGCACTTAAAGCAGAATGGGGTTGAAGCAGATGCCAAGAAGAAAGTTGTGGAGGGAGCCATGGAATGTCAATCCTGTATTCCACTTGGCATGCCACATGGGATCTCTGTGCTTTGTGCCTTTCTGAACCCTAACCCTAGTCAGAGCATTAAAAGTCCCATGGCAGTAGCTGTGTTGCAGGGCAAAAAGTTGTGGAGGGAGTCATGTTGTTACACTCCTCTGCTCCCCCTGGCATTCCTTGTTTTGCTGCAGAGTTGTTGGACCTCTGTGCTTTGTGGTTTTCTGAACCCTAACCCTAGATGTAACCCTAACCCTAGGCATAGGTTTAAGTTTTCATGGGGGTAGCGGTGGTGCCAAGCAAAAAGTTGCATAGGGAGACATATTGTGGCACTCTTGTGCTCTGCTTGGCATTCCTTTTTGCACTGCAGAGCCTTTGGACCTCCAGGCTTTCTGTTTTTCTGAACCCTACCTAACCCTATGTGTAACCATAGCACTAGGAAGAGCAGTTTAAATTGCATGAGATTGAAGCAGATTCCACAAAGAAAGGTGTGGAAAAAGCCATGTGGTGTTCACCTTGGCATGCCTTTTCTAGTTGTAGAGTCATGAGATTTCTGTGCTTTGTGGTTTTCTCAACCCTAACACTAGGTGTAACCTAACACTAGTCAGAGCATTAAAATTGCACAGGAGCAAAGAGTTGTAGAGGGAGTCATGTTGTCACACTCCTGTGCTCCCCATGGCATTCCTTTTTTTTGCTGCAGAGTCATTGGACCGTGGGGCTTTGTGGTTTTCTGAACCCTACCTAACCCTAGGTGTAACCCTAACTCTAGATAAAGGTTTAGATTTTATTATGGGTAGCGGTGGTGCCAAGCAATATGTTGTTTAGAAAGTTATGCTGTTGCCCTCCTGTGCTCCCCTTGGCATTCCTTTTTTGCCTCATGGGATCTCTGGTTTTTGTGGTTTTCTGAACCCTAACCCTGGTCAGAGCATTAAAATCCCATGGGTGTAGCTGTGTTGCAGGGCAAAAAGTTGTACAGGGAGACATGTTGTGGCACTCCCGTGCACACATTTGCATTCCTTTTTGTACTGCAGAGCCTTTGGACCTCTGGGCTTTCTCTTTTTTTGAGCCCTGTGGTTTATGTATAGTTGTTGAGTTTTGTCTCAGTGCCTGCAATGTTGATCTGCAGCTGCATTAGGCAGACCTCTGAACAAGCCTTGACAGTTTTTTGATTGAAATGACTACTTACTTTCTTTCTTTCTTCTTTTTTTTTTTTTTTTTTTTTTTCCTTCTGAAAACTAACTAGAAATTAATTGGGAACTGATAGCAGAATCCCTATTCAAAAATATTATCATCCAAATTCGATTGAACTATTTTAGAGGTGGAGCTGAAATATGCCATTACTCCTGGAAAGGGGGACAGTTTCCTCAGGATTGCAAAGGCAATCTGTATCTTGTATCTTGTATCTCTGTATCCTTTTGTGTCAAATACATTGTTTATTTGCTGCTTCTAGTTTTTTCTCTTTTTATCATATGCTTGGAACAGCTCCAGAATATCTGTACCACCTCTTGGTGCAGTAGTATCAGGGAACACAGGAGTGTGTGAGGTTTATTTTTTTAACGTAAAAAAAATTATTCTCCCCTTTCACATTCTTTCTAAAAGTATGAAACTCAGTATTGGACTTCACTTTCTTCTGTGTAATTCACAATTCCATTGTTTCTCTTTGTTGAATAATTATAAAAAAGGTTTTTGTAAAAATAATTTTAATCTGCATAAGTAAACCTGAAATTACTGGAACTAAGGTAGTGTTGAGCTGCTCTGTTACACTGATCATAATGCAGTTCCCATGGAGTCTTTGTACAGTGATTTGAAATGTTATTGTGGAGGCTGGTAGGACTTTCCAATAATTAAGGTTGTCAAGCTGCTCTGCCTTATGGAGTCCTTCCAAGTGCTTATAATCAAGTGCTTGTTATGTAAAAGATCACTTACTAGAATTAGTAGCACCTATTTCTGGGGTTTTTTTACTTTTCTTTTTGTTTATTTTATTTTATTTTTTTTAAATCAGTGTGAGACAATTTTTTAAATTTCACCCGGAAGAGATCAGATGTTATTGAATTCAAAGACGGGGGAAAAAAAGCCACATAAATAAGAAAATTGGCGTCATTTTCTTTTGTACTTCCTGGTAACTTATAAAAAGCCACCCAAAAACCAAACCAACCAACCAACCAAAAAAATCCCAAACCAACCAACCAAAAAAACAAACCAACCTCCAAAAAAAAAAAAAAAAAAAAAAAAAAAAACCACAAGAAAATTAACAAAATGGCAGAAAGCCTCTCCCTGGTTCAGCTTGGTAAAGAAATTGGTAAAGAAGCATTCTCCTGAAACAATGGAGCTTTTTCATGACCAGGGAAGAGTGTTTAAATTTTCTTTGAGTAGGTAAAAGTCTGATGACTTGGTCTATTTTACATAAACTAGCACCTCCTGTGTGTTAATGAACTGTTAAAACTCCCTCTACAGTGAATAATTAAATAAATGCTAACCCTGGTGGGAGCAGATATTCCTTGAAATGGATTGCTCAAGGCAGGAATGAAGCCAGGCACTGTATTGACAGCTGAGACCTCAGTGCTGTTTGTGCTGCTGGTGATCTCCTGTCATTTAAAATATGTGGAGGAAGGAGCTGTGACAAAGAAGAAGGAACAAAAGGCAGGTGATGCCTCAGTGACAGGAGGGGGACTGAATCAGGAAGGAGGGAAACTGAGTGGGACATGATGAGTGGCTGAAAAGATTGTCAACTGAAGGAAGGCAGGGGCTGACAAATTGTCTGGGACAAGAAGCTGGTGACAGGGGAAGAGTAGGCACCTGCTGGTTCAAGTTGTGTTCAAAATTTAGGACAGAAAAACTGTGTGGTTTTGGCAGGGAGAATTGAGAAAAGAATCAGTGGAGTGAGACTGGAAATGAAGGATGGAAAGAGAGATCTGTAGAGGAGGGAGCTTTCTGGGGAGAACCAAACTGCTGGACAAAGTTCCAGAAAGAGGCCAAGAAATGAAAAATGTGTTGAGGGTTAGGAGCTGTGAGATTCTGGAAGAAAGTCTAATGCTGGCTGATGTGGTGAGGAAGAGTTAGAGCAAGAAAAAAATCTAAAAGACCCTGCTTAGGCTTTGTAGGTCTAAGGAGAACATTTTGAAGCAGGAGGAGGTCCTGATTCTGCGTGATAATGTGGGCTGTAAGCTGGTTTGGCTAGATGAGAGACATGGAATCATAGATTCTGTGTTTGGGTTGGAAAGAGCCTGTAAGATCATTTCGTTCCAACCTCCCTGCCGTGGGCAGGTTCACCTTCCACTAGAGCAGGTTGTTCAGGGCCCCATTCAATCTTGAATGCTTCCAGGGATGGGGCAGCCCCAGTGTCTCTGCACCAGTGCTTCACCACCCTTACAGGGGGGAATTTCTAGTGAGACTGGGGTAGAGGTTTGGAAAGGAAAAGAGAGTGGTAGAGCCTGGAGCAATTAGGCTAGATGATGACTATGACCAGCAATTATCCAGGAAACTCATGGTATTAAGGCACATGTGGTATGCTGTCATGATTTTTATAATCATAGGAAAAGGAGATGTCTAAAAAATGAAACACATGAACCACGGGTAGAGAACTGTAATCATGGAATTTTTACTTTTTTTTACCTTTTTTTTTACCTTTTTTTTTTTTTTAATTTAGGAAAATTACATATAAATGATAACACTTAACACTTTTTTTTTTCACATTTAAAACAATAGCAGGCATTTGAAAATGTGAAAATTATGGTACAGGTATGTTTTAGTGAAATCTCCTAAGTATTCAGTCACACTGGCTTTTTATGGAATGCTATTTCAGTGATGATAGAAGTTCAGTGGATGTGGCAGGGCTGTGTAGCAGAGAAGCCGTGGTATGAAGCAACTTTGGAGATGAAATTTCAAGCTGGGAATTGCATTTGGAGGATTGGTGCAATTATTTTCCTGGAGAATTAGATTCTGTAATTCAGACTCTGCTTGGAATTTGCTGAGTAGATGATCTTGTTTGCTTTCAAGAGATCACAACTCATCCCTTACTGGGAATATTCCTTACTGGAGTTGTGTCTCTTGCATCTCCTCCTTTTATTTGGGGTTGAAACCTCAGAGTTGCTCAGTCTTGGTACCTGCAGCTGAGGTGCAGGTAAGATGTGACTTGACCAATAAACTACATATTATGCAGTCACCTCAACCTAGACATCTTAGATTAATGAAAATTTCTTAGTTTAATCTCTATACCTCCCTACCTCCCTTCCCCAATGGAAAATGGGCTATAATACTACTTCTGTGGGGTTTTGAGAAAATTCAATCTTTATTTGGGAAATACTGTAATTGGTGCAAGAGAAAAGCCTGTGAGGAAATTAATAATTCTCTTTTCAAAGCTTTGAAGAATTGATTATATTGAAAAAAGCATGGGGCTGCAGACTGAAGACTGAGGGGAAAACGAAGCACTGAGCAGCTGTTGACAAAGAGAGCTCCATTATGCTGGAGCATATATGCAATGAGGCAGCACATGTGCAAAAAATAGTATCATGCCATTGAAGGCTATACTGTAATGTGTTCACTGGAAGCCATTCTTTTTCCATAGGGTACTTAGTTTGACATTTCCTAACTTTTGATGCTTGCTTCTATAAAATTAATACTTTGTTAATGAAAGCTCTTGTGACTAATCATGCAAAATGATTGTTGTTTGGAAGCCTGGTGGCTGATGTGCTTCAGGCTTTTCATGATACAGTGCAGAAAGAAAGCTATTATAAAAAGGGGGAATGCAAACTATCCCCTTCTGTTCTCCATGGATCCTTTATACCTTTCCTGCCAGGCATCTGCAATTACCCGTGCTCAGCTATGCAGTAGCAGAGTAGATGGTTTTCATTGCAATGATAAATTTCTGAGTATCTGTGGGTTTTAGCTTCTACTCTCCCTTTACTGATAGCAAATTTATGCTGAGTGTTGGAGTTGGAATCACTTAGGACATTGCTGCAATCTTCTGTCTTTATCAATGAAAAAATTCCCTTTGCTTTCGGGTTTGCAGGCCAGCTGTTTAAGCACTCGGGAGAAATGTAAAGAAACCAGGATTTTTTAAAGATTTTTTTAGCAGTGTTAGTTTACCTATTTTTATTCAAACTTTTCCAAAGCATTCATAGATGTTTCATTGAATATAAATATATTGCCATTATGAAATATAAGCACAAACCCCTAATTCTACAAAAATGTCACACAAATGCAGTTATTACTTTTAGTTCTGTCCAATATCTCCCTTCCTTGTGAAAGAGTATTTGTATTTGTTTTGACTGTTTCAATATAATTCTCTGTAACAGAATAATTTTTAAATTACTCAGGTAATAAATTTTAATAGAAATTACATGTCATAAGTAGGAAGTTAACAAGTAGTTTTGTTTCTAGAGACTGTATTTAGTTTAACCTTTGAATTTTTACTGAAGTTTGCTAATTCGTTGGGGTTTTGATGCAAAATGTTTTTTCAATTCTCTAATTTAAAAAAAAAAAAAAGAAAAATTTAAAGGATTATAGTTTGTTTTCCTTTTAAATTTTTTTTTCTTTAGTTATAGATACAAATACATTCTTATGTCTGTTGTGGAATTGGTGTCTGTTCATGACTTGGAACATCTGAGACGTTCCTGGGTAAATTGAGGATAGGTGCCTAAATTGTTTGAAACAGCTTTTCTTATGGGATCAATGTAGTAATTTTAAGTCAGTAATCATGGGCTGTCAGAGTCTCTGTGAACAGGAAAGGAAATAGCTTCTGTCCCAACATATGGAAACAGAGACCAATGCTACTCTATAAACACTGTTACTTTCCAGTAGTATAAAATGAAAGTCTGATAAAAGCATCTAAATATTACTCCACTTGAAAAATTAATACCTGATAAGATAAACAGCATGCTTCAAAACAGCTGTTTATTCACAGAATGCTTGGTTCCATAGTCTTATATAGGGTTATGTTGTTTGGTATTGACAATCTATGCATGGAAATGGCTGATGGTGTGCGAGGGATAAAGGATTTTGTATGGATGCATTGCAAGATGCTTTGAGATGAGAATCTGAGACAATGTCACTGAACTAACAGGAACTCATACACACAGAATTGTGAGAAAACACAGCACTTGAACTTATGGCAAAGATCTGCAACGTTGGCAGAAGGTAGGGAGTAAGACAGCCAAAGAGCATCCATTGAATGCATAGGTAGGAAGAGAGCCTTTTGAGGGAAGATTGTTTTAGTTTTACTCAGATTTTGAGAACTTTGTTCAAGAATATATTTTGTGAACTGTCTTAAGAGACTTTTGAAGTCAGTAGTTCATTTATTAAATTTCTTTGACTTAATGGGAGCTTTAGGAAGCCAGTGGCCTGCAAGAAATATTCAAGTGGTGAGTTACACTGGAACTAGAGATTAGGATGATATCCCAATATTCAAACTTCATGGAAATTCTCATTGTATGTAGAAGGAGGAACACAAGTGTAAGAATCTTACAGCATTTATCCAATAATTCTTCTGAGTGTTCACTAAATCTAAGAGGCCAAGCAGCTGACTCTGATCTGTGCTGTTCCTATATGCTTTTTTGAGGCAAATATGCTTTACAATTCTAGCTTTATTTCAATGTCCCTTGAGGAGTACCCAGGTTGAGCTTTGTGTTTACTTATGCAGTCAATGGGAACAATTAATGTTTGAAAGAAACAGGAGAATGTTTGGTACTATTATGGTACACTGTAATGAGATTTTCAATTAACCTCAAATAAAAGCCTCCCTCTTTCCTGGTTCTAGCATCTCTCTTATGGCAATGGTAGCTTACATGTTGATGCAGCCTTCCAGCAGACACTCTGGAGTGTGGCACCAATCAGTTCAGGAAGTGAAGTTGCCCAAGGTAAGATTGACTCAATTTTAATTATTGAAAGAAGATAGCAAATGAAATACTTAAAAAATGAAATTATTATGCCAAATGTGAGAATGGTTTTCTCGTATGTAAACACTGAATGCAATAAATAAATATACAAGTGTTCTGAAAACAGAGGGAAGGTTATACTGAAAGTAACACTGATAGTTTTGTATGTATTTTTGTTGAATACTGAACTGCTCATTCAAATCACATTTTGCTGAAGATATGATAACATTTGTAATATGTTTTTGGAAATGGTTTTTGGTCTAGGTTTAAAATATTGTTGCAAAATATTCTGATGTATGCAGTCATGGTTACATGTTTCTGAGACTGAGTGAGGCAAAGTCCTAAGACTTTCCCTAAGATGGGAAATGGTTTTATGGGTAAACGTATGGTTGGAAAGAAAAACAAGAGGAGGTTAAAGACAGAAAGAGAACAGCTTTCAAGAACTATTTTATTTAGGAATTGGGAATGGATTTTAATGTAATTTCTAACATTGAAAAAACAAGGATCCTGAATTTATGCCATATTGGTTCCACAGAGAGCAACAGCATTTTTCTGAAAAGTCTGTCACAATGTAAAGCCTAATGTTTTCTACTTTCCTGCAGACTGACTGTTTTGAGTGGGTGTTGTAATAGAATCTAAAGAAGGTTAAAGCTGCAGGTTGTTTCATTTTGTGTGATTTTTTGTATACTGTTTTTTAAAGAGATAATACACTGAAATTACACATCAATTCTTTTTACCTGACATATTTTAAAACTCAGTCATGGAATGTTCTTGCAACTTTGCTAATTCAGATTTTAGGGAGAACATTGCCAACATCTCTTTTTTATATAGTCATTGTGTTTTTTCATGAGGATAACTCTGGACACACAGATTCTCTAACATGGTTTGTAGTACAAACTATTATTAAAAAATGCTACTGCATTGCTTAGCAGTGTCCTAAACTTTATGGAAAAAACCTTTCTGTTAATAAGAAGAGATCTTTTCCTTTTACTCCTTCTATTAACTCTATTAATCTTGTCCTCCCACTTCTGGCAGCATTGGTGTGTCATTCCTGCTAATAATCCCACCATGGTTTATGTGCTGAGACCCAGATTTGTGCTATGGCACATCTCTGCCTGGTGAAACTCACTACTGAGAACTGCCTGTCTCTTTGAGAAGCAGAAATCCACAATGACATATTGTGGATTGTGATGTATTGTGTACTTGTACTCCCAGGAAATAATGTGAAAATGATGTAATACGGTTTTTGCTGTGCATTTATGTGTGTGTGTGCCTGCTCTTTGTTGCTATACTTTTCTATTTTCACTTTCCTCAGATACAGACATTATCTTTAAGCTAAACATGTTTTCTAGAGAAGTTCAGCTGGCTAGTGCCAGAATGGATTAGAGCAAAGGCTTTATTCTTGAAAAAGCAGCAACTGTTCTTGTAATCAAGGTAGTCCTGTCGTGAAGGAAGAGTTAATCTCACACTGAGTATGTAAGGCCTTATCTCTATGTCCTCAGTAAAACAGTAGCAAAACCACAGAAAATTACCCCAAAAAGGAAGAAGGAAATAACCTTTTTTGTTGGTATCTGTAAAATGCCTTGTCATATTCATAAGTAAAATATTAATGTATAGGGATGACTGCACTACAATACCCTCTCTTAATAAAAAATTCCTATTAAAATACATTAATGAACGAAACTATTCAGTTAAATGAAATTATTTTGAAGTGAAAATAATGGATTATTAGGCTGTAAGATGAACTAGGATATTGGACATAGTTCAAAGAAAATAATTTCTTTTTACATATATTTCTTTAAAATTGGCTTATGCAGAAGTCAGCTTATTGTTTAAGTCAAAACAGAGCTTCAGAATAAAATCAAGCAATTCTGCTAATTCTGTATGGTGAAGTAGATGGGGGTCACTGTAACAACAAAACCTAAATTATAGAATTATATTGACACAGGTCCATGTGAAAAGTCATGTATGTAACAACAGTTAACTGGGCATACCCTCCTGTGTCAAAATCAAGAATTTAAAAACATCAATGCTAAAATTTGCCACATAAATTCCAATTTTATACTGATCTCAAAGGTTTAAAAAATATATCCTGAAATATTACCTTATATATTCAGGAAAATGATTTTGTGTAGTTTCAAAATGAATTTGTGAACGGTGTGACTGAAGGGTCTTCAACACCATTTCCCTGTACAGATCTGTCTTACTTCACAGCATTACTTATTAGTATAGACATTGTTTCAAAATATAATTCCAGGTATAAGTTTTAAAAAATCTTGCTATAACACTAAAGCCAAGCATTTATGTTACAGCATCCCACTCAAATGTGGAATTTAATATGAATTGTTTTCAGCAAGAAGAAAAGGCGAGTTTAAGAAAACAAAGCACTGTTTACATTTAGCTTGTCAGACTGACTAAATACTATTGAATTGTGCTTAAAACCTACTAAGTTTTAGTACTCTTGTTGCTGATTATAATGCAATATTTGTAAGAGAACATAAAATTCTAGTTCTTTTTAATGTCACATCTCTAATGCAAAAACACTGACGAAAAGCAATCTATTGTAGTAACATTTTTTCCATTTTAATTATGGCCTTATTTTAGTCCTGTGCCTTCAAATATTGTGATGCTGTGTGCATGGTCTGTGCCTTGGTTTGTGAGCACACACACACATCTGCACACTGTAAAGCCAAGTGTTTGGCTGTGAACCTGCACATGCAGTGGAGGTATTTGCAATATAGGAGTTTCCCTTTGGAGTTCAAATAAATTGTGTTTATTGATTTTGAGTTTTCCGTCAAATACAGCTTGGAATGGATCTTCCCAGAAGTTTTCCTCACAGAGAACTGCCAAATACTCTGAAAAGTGCTTTAAAAATAATGAACTAAGAAAATCAGTCTTTGTTTTTGTATTTTAACTGGAATTCTTATCTTAAATAAAATGAAATGTAAAGTGACTAGGTGGAAGATTTTCCCACTTTTTCTGTTGTAATCCGGGAGAGGAGTACTTAGTTCCTTGTTTTGGTTGGCTAAGTCTTTTTCTGAGTTGTGGTAACTATGTAGGATCCCCTGCTTGTGGCTTCCCTATATCCTGATACATCCTTCCCTAGTTGCTAACTTGGATCTTTTCTCACTTTTCAATGTTCAACTGGTTCCCCAGGGAATGAGATATCTTCCTTCTCTTCAGACTCCTTTTAAATAGTATAAAATGTCAAACAGAAAAGAAACCTGAAATCAACCTGATAGTGTTTGTTAAAGTTTGAACCATAGTTTTACATGTTGCTGTGTTTAGAGAGATGAACTTGATTTTCTCCCATTATTCAAGGATACCTGATAGGAGGGGATGTTCTGAGGTTATTACATGGTCACATGGATGAATGTTTGACAGTCCCTTCGGGTGAACATGGAGAAGAGCAAAGAAGGTAGGTTTCCATCTTGTAGCAAAATAATAGGAATGAATGTTGCTGAATTAAGATGTTTGCAAGGTGTTGTGATGAGATTTATTGCTCACAAGAATTAACATTGTTAAGATAAACTTTGGATATGAGCCTTTTATATCTTCCTTTCCATATTGTTCAAGTCTGATTTAACTTACAAGATGTAAAATGAATAGTGACTTTTTTGGATAATTTATTGTCATTTTCCTGGTTTAAAAGCATTGTGTATTAAATGTGTTGGGTTCTTTATCACGTTTTTTTTTTTTTTTTGTAATTACAAAAATTCCTCATGACAGGGTATGTAAGAATACTGCCCAGTCCTTCAGGGCAACTAATCTGGGATTAATTTCAGGTCTACCTGTCACGGCAGTTTAGAATTTAATTTATGGTTATCTTCTTGACTCAGGGAATCCTGGAATGGAAGTAGTGATGACAACCTTGTATGTGTCTCTCTCTGTTAACTAAAAAGTCGAAATAGTGAGAAGACTGACACAGTGAGTGGTACATCTCAGTGGAGTGATTCCAGCAGTCCTCTTTTATTTGCTCTAATAACATCTGCCCTAAACTTCGGTAGGGCAGTGTTGTATAACTTGTTTCTACCTTCAGGCTAAATGTTGCTAAATGTTACTAAATGGTATTTTAGAATAGTTTGTTTAATGCAACATGTTGGGTGGCTTCATTTCCATGACAAAGGAAGTTCTGTTCATTAACTCACTCATCAAAATGAGTTTTCTCGGTTTGAAAATAGAAATGTGCTTTCTATCTTATTTACTCTAATTTTTAAAGATGGACATTTTTAAAGGACAAGACTCTAGAAGCTCTCATAGCAAAAATCTATGAATTTTTAAATGTTAATGAGAAAAACCTCAGAGTTCTCTTATACAGCTGGTGACCAACACTTCATGGATATTTCTCATTTCAGACAAGGGAGTAGTTTATGAATGCAGAATGCAGTTCATAATGCTGATACTTAAAATGCGATCAGTTCAGGTTTTAATTTTAGTTACCATGTGAGAGTCATTTACAGCTTGATCACAGCTATTATTATCCTCAGCCTGAAAGTGAGAAAAAATTAAGGTGATAAATAAATAGGATCCTATAGTGTTTGCTCTAACTTCAGTCTAAATCCTGCAACATTCCTTTAAAAAATGTAGTTGCAGTGTAACTTCAGATTTATTTTTTATTTATTTTTGCTTCAGAACACACTGAAAATCTGTCTCTTTTCAATAAGTCTAGCATTATAGGTAAAGTACAATCATGAAGTTTAAAGTTGCAAATTAAGAAAAAAAAATTGATTTGCTCTTCTTGTGATTTCACATGATGAATCTTTTTGTCCTATGACATAGGAAGAATATAATTAATTTCTTAACCAGCAGACCAGTGCCTATAAACATTGGAAAATTGTATTTCTTTCTGCTGTGTCCGCAATGTTCTGTACTCCTTTATGCCTTTCCCAGATCTGTCTAAAACCCCAAAAGAAGCAGAGCTAGTAGCCAACACATAGGATGTATGTCTTTGTCTTTATTTTTCCTCATAGCAATACTGAGAATTGCTTCTAAGTGCTTCATAAAAACAGATTTGATCTTCTGAAATGTACTGTTGTTCAGGAACTCTCTTTGATAACAAGCAAAATAAAAATAAGTTTGTTTGTTTTCCATAGTCTCATTTCTGAAGTTTTGAACTATTTTAAAGTGTTTTTTATTAATAAACCTAGAATATAATCTATGATCACTTTTAATTATAAGGAGTTAGTTATAATCACTCTGTGACCTACGTTTTCTCCTCTTGAATTATTAGTAGGTTTAGTTATTGCTTAAAACATCTAAATTTCTATCTCTAATTAATATTCTTTCCAGTTGCCTATTCAAAATAATTTGTGGTTCCTTCAGTTTTTAGTATCTATGCATACGTAATTTTGGTGGTTGTGATTCAACATCTAGCAAAATTATGTTTAAACATATGGCTAATTTTGGCAGGTAGAAAATTTTAAGACAAATTATTTTGTCTTTCAGTTTCAGTTCTGTATTTTTTGTGCATGAGGCATGCTAATGTATGATATATTTGAAGCACAATAATTCCATATTATCCTGTAATCACCTGTTGAAGTAGTCTAGTGATAGATTGTTGTGATTTTGTTTTGCTTTGTTCCAGCATACACCTGAAGAGCAGGTCTGCTCCACAGAATGGCAGCATAAAGGAACACTGAGAAGTACCATCTCTGTTATGACTCACTACTTCCTCTACCTCATTTTGATTTTTCTGCAGAGGCTTCATATTTATGCCTTTTCAAATAACAAAAAATCAAGACAATCCTAAAATAACAGTTTTATTCTATAATGTCACCTGGTATCTATTTCAGGGAATAAATAAGTAGTTTAGATGTGAAGTATCCTCCTAGGCAGCTCCCAAAAATAACTGTAGTTTTACTCTATTCTTAGAACATTGATGTAATTGCATAAATTATGAGTATAGAAGTGTTTCGAAGAGTACCAGGAGTTCAAAATAAAGCACTCATTTTCAAGATGTTTATACTCTTGTACATATGAGAGTTTATACTCTCACTTAGCACAGTGGAGACCTATGAAGCAGATACTGTATTCATGATTATGTACTTAACAAAGCTTCCTCTGAGTCAAGGTAGTCTAAATCTACTCTTGAAGAGGCCTAGTACAGTGGCAGAAAGAGTCATATAAAAAGCTTATAAAATTATTTTCTGCATCTCAGTTTTTTTCTGAGTCTGTGCTAAGTTTCTTTGCTTAATTGTTGAGCTTGTGTGTCCCTCCATGTGGTCCTTAGGTTGTGGTACTGTGATGCCTAAAAGGTAGGGTGGAATCATATTGTGGAAGAGGAACTTTGCTGTCGAGTCAGAAACTTAACTTTTCCTTAGGAAGCAGTTTCAAGCAGATCTTCTGTGAAGTTGCTAGATTAAGTTTGCTTTGTTATCAAAAAATATTCTAATTGGAAGCAGTAAAAATGGAGGAGTTTGTGGTAATGTGATGGTTTACTTGATATTACAGTAGAGAAATATAGTGGTATTATTTTTAAAATGCCTCAGGCAGAGTGAAAGACACCCTGGAGTCTTCACTCACTGACCCAGCCAAAGAACAAAAAAAGTAACAGACAAAAGTTGAAGTACATGCAATTTCCCTGAATTAAATATAATTTAATGCATATTCTAGTTAGGTATGTTGCTGTTTTAAAGCAGCTAGTTTGAGCCTTACGCATAGAATCCTTAAACTGTGTTTTTATTCTACGAAGTGCCTTAGTTATGTCTAGCAAGCTAGACCTAAATTTACTGAGTAGCGTCATTTGACTTAAAGTCAAATTTCAGAAGCATTTCCAGGTAGATTAAAAAACGGATATGACTGTATAGACAGACAAGAGAAGGCCTAGTATCATCATAATTTTGGTGTTCTTATGATGGTTACTTTGATTTCCATCTGTCTTCAAAGGCAGGGCAAACTCTGCAGCAGCACGTTAGGTGTTAATCCATATTTATCTTGGCTCCTTTTTCTTCAGTCTCTGTCTGCATAGTTTGTGATGTAGATCCCATCATAGGAGCTGATATAAGCAGTTCTTCAGTAGGAATGAGGCAAACCTACCATGATTTCCTTAATTTATGTATGTGTTTTAAATTTAAATAAAAGATTGCATAGTCTTCTTTTCTGCCTTTCCCCTCCAGTTTCATAGAGGAGAAATTTATTAATAATTTTTAATACTTCTTTTTTTGTTGTTTGTTTGGAAGGTTATATATGATTATCCAGCACAAGATTTATATGACTTTTTGTATTACAGGTACCTTAAAACTGTCTTTACTTTCATTTGACATATTTTCCAGTTGAAATTTTGACTCTTTTTTTTTTTTTTTTAACCTATTATTTGGTAATTATGGTATTGAGTCTTCACTTTTAATTTATAATATCAAAGGAATGAATGCATTTACTCTAATTATGATGAGAGCTGGTATTTAGAGCATGTATACATTAAAGTGCTTCTGTGAAGTTGCTTTCCATTGGTTCACTCCTTGAAAAAAAAAAATTAAAAATGTTCAGAATAAGTTTTTTACAATTGTATCAGTCAGGAGTCGTCCCCCCACTTTCTTTTTGCAGTTCCATTAAGTGGAATTGTTTTACATTGTTGATGTTGTTGTATTACTTGTGTTATTTTTAGTTTCCTGTAGAAATGTCAGCTGGCTGTTAATAGAGGCATGACTGTGGAGTTTTGGATTGCTTCCTAGTGTTGGGGGCATATGTTTAGTGGTTGGGTTATTTGTTTGTTTGTTTCTTTTGGTGGTTAGTTGGTTGGTTTTCTGTGGGTTTTTAAGCTAATGGCAGACAGCATTAGAAGTATGCAATCAAACTTACGTGGTGAGCTTTTATTTTTTGATTGGTTTGTGGTGCTTCCTCTTGGTTATACCACCATCTTTCATATTCTTTTAGAATTTAAATACTTCACAGAAGTAGGGCTCTTATAGTTCCCAGTCTAGAAAGGAACTATGAGCTTTCCCATTGCAACTAATTTGCATTTTGGTTTACAATATGGGTTTAAAAGTGATGACTGCAGTACAATCTGGACCTTTCAGAAATATTTCATTATGGAAAGCCTGTGATAGGGAGAAAAGTGCTCCTGGCTTTTTAAAGTATCATTTGGGCTGGAGCAGACTCCAACTTCTCAAACCATCCATTCAGAATAGACCTTCATGAGGGAATGGATAAACGAAGCTTAATTTCAGAAGCAGTTTTACCATTCCCGCCTTTGAGACTTTCTTTGGGTGAAACATATTGTATTAAGGCTTTTGTAATTACACTGAACACTTAATGTTAGTCTCTGGGACGGATAGACTTTTAAAGGGATGGTCAAAATCATTATGACTTAGTCAATCCCAGCTCCTTTTTTATTTTCCATGCCATTCTCTGACATCTTTTCTCACGGCATTACAAACTATTGAGATCTATTGTATGTCAGAACATTTGGGATCTGGCATGTGTGGAGCATGATCTATGACTGAAATGTGAACTCAAAAAAGTTTTCAATCAGCATAAGTCAATAACCTTTCCCTGCACCCCAAACAACCCTTGAGCCTTGAATAATGATTTCTTTAGTTTCTGATTTTTCAAACTAAAACAGCCTTGTCTGTCATTGAGAGGACTGGAAAAATTTCTTTCACTTGAACTTTGACATCTTATTTGGGTTTAGTAATTTGTGTGTGATCCATGTACACTATTGTTCTTTATGTGGCCCTGATTCATTCCAATCAACTGAGATTTGTTCCATTGTTTTCTTGCTGTGGAACTTGGGATTTGCAGGTTCTTCAACCAAGACTACTTCAGCAGTATTGAAACACTGTCATTTAATGGAATTTATTTTAACTTCATTTAATTCCTGTTTGTAGTCAGTGAGTTTCAGTGAAATGATTGCCCTCTCATTGCTGAACAATAATAAGACTATAAATTCAATAATGGTTCTCCAGGGGGGTTGACACGTGATAGTCTATTTTAAACCTGTGTAATTAATTCATTATTGTAATTCAACATGATAGAGTCAGCTAGGGAGCTTTTTTTTTTTTTTTTTTTTTTGTTTACTGTCTCTTTGCCTCTGCATTCCCTCTTGGAAAGCCAGAGAGTGCTGAGTGTGAGCCGGGGAGAGCAGGAGCGGTTCCCGGCGGGGCAGTGGTGCTGTCCATGGTGCTGCACACACAACTCAGACTCACGGAGACAAATGCAGTGTCCAGTCCCAGCTCTTGTTTGCATTAAGACGAATTAAATAGATGAATTTAGCCAGGAAAATGATGGCGTTTAAAATTCAACTTACAGTCATAGGTCAGACCAAAAAATGACTTGATTATACCAACTAACTAACTAGATGAAGGTTTATAATAAAGATGAACTGAAAAGTCTCAAAGGTACTGAATTACTTATAGATATTTTATTTTGAAAGAAAGATGGTTAATATCCTTAATCTACAAATGTAGCCTATGTGGATAAAATGCATTAGAAAAAACAGAAAAATTGTCACAAATTAGTATGATGAGTATGGCTCAGAAGATACAAGGTGTATCCCAAGCTTTGAGGAAGATGGAGACTTGTGGCTTCTTGTCCTATCTTTTTCCTTCTGTTCTTTGTATTTTCCTTATACACTTAAATTAACTGCAATTTAATAATTAGGTTTTGTAATCTGGAGATTTTCTCTACTGTTTGGCAAGTAATGTGCATCTTCTTTGCACCTTGCAACTCAATTTCTTTTTCACACTGTCAATGTAAATCTTAGAGAATGTTTGTGCGTTACTTCCTGTCATTAAAAGCAATGTTTCATTTGACATAGCAGTACCAGAACCTGATATGACTTACTAGTGTCAGCTTCCAGAAGGATTCAAATGTTATGAATCATTCTTTCTTTTCAGCACTGAGCTGTTATCAGAAGTATACAAAAAGAAATGAGGTCCATCCCATCAAATAGTGATATATAGAGCAAGTATTAAGGAAGTTGGTTTGAGCAATCTCAGAGCAGTTTAATACATTTATTTTTATGAAAAGAGCTAAAAATGAACTTGCAATTCCTTAGCATAAGAACTTTTGAGATGGTCTGGATTATGAATTTACTCATGTGTTCTGGGATGGAGTTCAGCATGCATGCTGTTATGGTAAAGTCAAAGTGACTTGCCCTTCATTGAAGAAATATTTTATTAAAAATATTCTTCTATTCATCTTTTCTTTATCATCGTTTCTATAACAAAGACCATATCTAGTTAAAAACACAGGAGCTTACACCCTATTCTAATGCTTTGTGCTAACTTACTTTTTGTAGAATGTATCTTCTTTCCTGTTTCAAAGTCTTCTTGCTTCATCCTTTATTGCAGTTTTCAGGTTTCTCATTGTGTTTCCCTTTAGGGATCCTTGATCCCTAGCCCTTCAGTCACCAACTCTTTCATTCCCCCTCCAGACTGCTGCAACTTATTCTTTTGCTGAGGCTCAGCTTCTGCCTCTTTGACGTTTGTCTTTAAAGTTTTATTACTGTCTTTTAGCCTTTTCTGTCTCTGTTGCTGCCATATCCATTCATTCTTATTGAACTAACAGACAACCTTATAATCCTTTTTTTTTCCTCTAGTAAACAATCCATATAGTTTTATTTAGGATTTCTTCTATCTCTTTCCCATTTCCCCATCTTATGTGACCATTCTAAGACTGATAGCTCCCCTTTGAAGGAACAGAGAAACAAAATAATGGATAGACAGTAATGTAAAAGTAAACTACTTCATCCATGAGAAGCTATTCTTTTAAGTTTAAGGTGGGAGGTTTTTTAGATCTTTAATGTTAAACTGGCCCAACAGCTGTGTGTAATCCAAAACTAGCTTCAAAAGAATAATCAAACTGAGGAACTGGTGACAGCTTTGGGGTTTCCATTGTGAGAAAGAGCGTCATCCTTGAAAAGTAGAAAGGTACCAACTTAAGAATGAAACATTATTATGAATTTAAATCTTTGCATCAACCTGATTTTTCATATAATTAATGACTTGAAAACTGCTGAATAAAATTTAATTTTTTTATGCAATATGCAAGTGCAAGGATTCCAAATGCTTTTTTGTGAGTGAGGTTCATACTGAAATAAGCCAGGATGTAATCAGAATGTTTCAACTTTGAAAAAAACTGACAACCCTCACCCAAGCTTTCCAAACAAACAACCCACACCCTCCCAATCCAAACCAACCAACCAGTGACATCTGATCTGTTATTCTTGAGATGTTGCTGCATAAATCCAGTCTCGGTCTGTTAGCTGCAGAAGAAGAATTTGAACAAATACCTGAGGTGCAGAGAGAATATCTGAACAGAGAAATAGCTGAGTTCAAGGCTGTTCAGCAATTTCATTTTACTGTACTAATAAAGGTAAATTTCAACAAAAAATAAGATTGCCTTTGAATTTCATTTCCTCCTGTGAGGGAAATGAGAGACTTGTGAATACTTTCCAGCTGCTCCTAATGTCATAAACCATTGCAGCAAATAGCTGAGATAATACTTGGAAAAATAGTGTATATAAGGTCAAGGGGTGAATGTTGTCATATTTATATCCACCTTCTTTCTTCTTGTTGCTACATGGACAATGTGCTGGAGTTTCTATTTATACCTGGGTCATGAATGTTCAGTGTTTCTGAGTCTGTAATTGTAGTGAGCTGTATTTATTTTGTGTTTGGACTAATCTTTTTTCTTTTATGATTCATCTGCATTCTTTTGTGATGTCTGGGAGTGTTTATTTCCATAATACTTTTTACTACATTCCAAGATGAATTTTAGCACATCTGTGATTTCATGTATGCTTAACAGTACTGGGAAATATATTTTATTTCTTTTGGTTTTGAACTATTTTTTTCAATGCTAAGTTTTCCTCTATGCTAAACATTTAGTCCTGTATTATATCCACAGGAGGACTTTGAAAGCTAAAGCCTAGTAAGAAGTATGCACTTGATTCCAAAACTGTAGTTGTTAAAAATCTGTTTTAGCAAAGAGTGGGGAATACCTACAATTTCATTGTATATTCCTAAAGCTATGCTGCTGGCTATTTTTGGTGGTGCCTGATCTTGACTGAAGTTCACAACATTACTCAATCCATTAGCTCTTCCAGGATCTATAGGACTAGGCCATTGTTTGGTAGTCCCCCCTGACCTGCTCGATCTGATTAGCAAATTAACAGCACTCCTTTGCATAAATGACTCTTTTATGTATTTTCCCAAAGGAAGGGCCTTGGGTTTTAAATTGTGTCCATGTCATAGGGCAGAAATAAAGGCACAGACAGGACACAATCCAAAGAATGGCTCCCTAAATTTAGAATGGCAAGGCTAACTTTCCTTAGTGTTTACTTTGAAGCAAAACAGACTTATCTGCTCAGGGCTTTCAGTGGCCATAGATCATAACCATTTTGTGCATTCACACAAATAAAATAACATAAATAAAATAAAATTAAATATAAAATAGATCAGTTATCTGTGTGTAGAATAATGAAAACTCTATCTCTTTTAGGCTTAACTGACATTTTTCTAGAGATATTTAGATTTCTATATGCAGGAATTAGAGAGGTCATTACATATTAAAACTTGTAAATAGGAAGCTGTTAGCATCTGAGATGTGTGAAGACTGTGTCAGTGTGGTTGTTGTAATATCTTAGGTGTTATGGCATTAAAATAAAGTGCTAAATAAATACATCTTCAAAATTCAGTGTAATAAGTTGCAGTTATTTTTATAAGCTCTGAGAAAACAGTACCTTTCCTGGGAGATAGATGCAGTGATCACAAATCTTATTCATTATTTGATACTTGGCTTCTAGAATCTAGAAATGTAATTATCAGGTTATTGATACTGTTTCTCCCCTAGATTATTTATCCTTAAAACACTAAGAAATATGTCTAAGCAAATGCTGTATAAACCTTATTAGTATGAATGTCACAATTATGGATGCTAAGGACAATTATAACAGAACTTAAATAACTAAGTCTGAAGGTTTAATTGACAAGACTGGGTTTTGAATTTAATCATCTTTGAATCTGACAATTGCAACAATTGTTCTGACAGTCCTAAAATGAGAGATGTTGTTAAATGAACAAACACATATGATGATGAATTCTGCTGAAAATTTAGTCTGTGTCATTGCTTGGTTTTCAGAACTGTCCATTATGAAGGTGGTGCTGTGTCCATTCATGCTCGTTCCCTTTGGCGACTAGAGACTCTAAGAGTTGCGTAAGTAAATCTGTCTCAGAAAAAGGACATTTGGCAGGACACTTTTTGCATACCAAGAGCAATCCTATAAAATGAGAATAATGATAAATCTGAATGAATAAAACCAAAATAATCTTTAAAAATGCTTTATATGACTTGCTTTAAATATGGAACAAGTTCCTATAGAGAGAGTGTGTGTTGATTATTTTTCAAAGTTGTTATAGCTGTCAATGAATTTACAATTTACATTTTTAACACATAAATGACAAAACCAGAACTGGTTTCCTTAAAAAAAAATCACATGTGACACTCTTCCTTCAGCTTGTTTAAGCCATTTGGAAGACTTTAAAATAAAAAAATCTGAAAGAAGAAATTCAATCATTCATTATTGGAAGTGTTGGAGTAATAGTAAGGAATTGTGCCTTGGTTGTTAAAGTAATTGCAGTGTTAAACTGCATTTAAATCATATTATGATATGTGCTTGTGATAAAGTTTCTAGTGAGGAATAAATGATTGCTTTTTAGAGATTAAATCAGAGCAGCTTATGAAAAGGTTACACTCCAGTGATGCTGTTTTCTCTGTGTGCATTTTATTAATAGGATGACATTAAATGTCAGTGGTAGGGCAGTGAGCTTTTTCCTTTGGACTAAAATGGACCTTGAGACAGTGACAGCAGCAATGAAACTGTGGAAGGATCTCTGGCTTTTTGTTTTTCCCATGACATTTGCTTCCCTAATAAGCAGTACTGCAGCAATATAAGGATCCAAAAATGACAGGTTTCTGTTATGACCATCATATATATCACTTTGACAGGCATTGATGCAAACTTCTGAAGGGTAAACATTTGAACATATATGACTGAAGGAAATTGTAAGAACTGTCAAAACAATTATTACAAAGGGAGTGGTAATCTTTTCTTTTTTAAAAGCAGGATTTTCTTACCAAGAAAAAAAAGAACCAAATAAAACCTAAGAATAACACTTTCTCCTATACTTCCTTCTCCAACCTATTTTCCTGTATGATATTCTAATTGCTATATCCATTCAGTGCTGAATTGCTGTCCATTAATATTCATGCAAATGATTCAATTTGTAGCTTTGTGTATGCATGCCTGAAGTTCTCAATCAATTTTAGTCCTTCCCAGAATGACTGCAGATATAATGCTGTGTGAATTTTACATGTTTCTAAAGGAACCTTTTTTTTTTCTCAACTCTTCATTAGTGGAGAACTCTCAAAAAATTGCCTAGGCAGTCTACATGGACAGATGCCCTTGGGATGCCCTGCCATGGGACACCAAACTAGTAGCATTGCTTTCTTTCCCAAAAGGAAGAGTTCATGCTCTCACATTGCAAAAAATATTTTTAGTAGTCAGAAATGGCTTCATAAGATACTTCCTACTCAAAAAGCTTTTTTTTGTAAGTGCACATGAACTGTTATTTTTCCTATCCTGCAGGCATGAACTAGAAGCATGGCTCAATTAAGCTACTATTTTTTTTTCTTACGGTCTGTAGCTACTGGGCCCAAAAGAAAATTGAATGAGACAAGAGAAAAGGCAGCTCCCCAGCATGACCTGTAATATAAAAGGTGCAGAACAGATGTATTTTACCAGACTTGGCAACAAAAAAGCTGAGATTCATGACCTGACATTTTACTGACTGGAGAAACAGAAGTTATGATAGAACACTGGACTCAGATGTCCTTTTGTGGGGTATATGGACTTTGCTGTGCAAAAGACAGAAAAAGATAAATGTGTTTCTAAGATATAAAGCTTTCATATTTCCTTCCACCCCAAAGCTCCCTCAACTTAAACAGAAAAGACTCTAGTTTTTCAAAATAAAATAGTTGATGATGAAAACCTTTTTATTCTTCTGTTCTCTTTAAAACCAATAACTGAAAAGATTTAGAAGTTTAATCACTGAAGTGTAATAAATCCTGTTGCAAAACAGAAGCATTTAAAAAACTGGACTTTGAAAATGTTTGCCAAATTAGTTTTGCACACTTTGTATCCAGTATGGCCAACTCTGAAGAAGACACATTAAACAAGTAGGTATTGGTATTAAGTAGATAAGTGCCTTAACCAGCTATGTCTGTGTGTCAGGGAAAATGAAAATAATTTAACTTAAACCTCTGTAAGTACAAACTTAAGGGATTTTCAGATTACCATGTGGATACATATAAAAGCATATACATAATATGTATACAGAATAAATAATGATTTCCTCTCCAAAATGCAGCATACATCTGAAGTGCAAACTTTTAAAGATATTTTGAAGAAAGTTGTGTGAAGACTAGGAAAATATTCTAGCTGTGACATTTTTCAGTCTGAAAAGCCTTTGTGAAGTACATACTCCTTAGCAACCCCTACATAAGTTTATCTTCAGGAATTAAACAGGAAGAACATCAGGGCTGAATTTTCAGTTTATGGCAAGAAGTTGGAAAGCTATGACGTGTATTTTAAGTTGAGTGATTCTTGGGGAGCTTAGATAAGCTTTGTCTTTCTTCCTTCTATCAAACACAATGAATCTGGGCCATTTTTTGCTTAGTAAGTTTTCATATTTATTTTAGAAAGTTTTCTATTTGTTTTTTTCTTTTTCTTTTTTTTTTTTAGGCATTTTGTTTTTGCTCAACATTTAAAGTGTGCTTAAAATTTCCTGACTGGTAAAAGATCTCTGGGAGAGTGAAGAATGGCAGCTGCTGGTAGATGAAATGTTGGAGAGGGAACTGGCAGATCTAGACTCTTTGTGTACAGCATAAGCATCCTTGTCTGTGGGCGGTCTGTACCTTCTCTCAAGAGGAATTCAGTCTGAACAAAGGCAGCTTGTGCAAAGGAAGACCTTAAGATTATTTATTAGAATAGTTTTGTAGGGGATAACCATGAAGTAGCCACTTTCTTGCTGATACTCCAAGATGTAAATTTTATATTTTATAGCAACTAGTTGACAGTATATTTTGCTTTAAAATATTTTTGCCAGTAGTTAAAATAGGATTTTTTTAAAAGTAAATGTTTTTTTTATGGACTCTCTTAGGTGGAGTGGCAGCCACATTAGATGGGGACAACCATTCAGACTAAGACATATAACAACAGGAAAATATTTAAGTCTCCTGGATGACAAGAGTCTTCTTCTTACAGACAAAGAGAAGGCAGATGTAAAATCTACAGCATTCTGTTTTCGGTCTTCCAAGGTATGGAATCAGTTCAGCATTAATATTACTAGTAATAATTCCAATCTCTTTAGAAAGCAAGATTTAGATATTTTCTGTTTGTTGTGATTGCATTAGTTATTGGAGTCTTCTACTTTTCACTGGTTAAAAAAATTCCAAAATGCAGTATCATCAAAAACTAGAAAGCTTCTTTTATCATACTTTCTCTATGTATTGCTGCCTGGATGTCTTTTGTGGGTTTCTTTTTTTTTATTTTCTACTTATTAATTTGTTGCTTTTTTGTTTTGTAGATTGGGTTGGGATTTTTTTTTGTACTGCTTGCCCACTTTTGAGCAGTATACTAATTTCTAATTTGTTTTTCTGATTAACTTCTCTGCTGCTTCATTGCTTATATCTGTTGTCTAACAGAGAAAAAATTTGTAATATTGTGAGTTACTGAAATTAAATTGAAATTCAGGATTTCTCTCAGCAGATACTTTACTGTATGCTAATCTGAAGTTACCAAAGTCTGACTTCTCATTTTGACAGCTTCAATAAGTATTTTAAGTTTAAACCAGTACCTTTGTAGTGGGTAAACAGTTAAAAATAATACTATGATAAATTCTTAAATATCCTGTAATTCTCATACTTCTCACCTGTAGAATTTTGTCTGAAAATTTTCCAATATAACTTTGTTGTTGTAAAAAACTGTCTTCTAAAATACAAAGTAGCAGTAAACATAATTGCTCAATAACTTCTCTGTACCATTTAAATTATATATAAATATTAATTATTTGCCTGCTTGGGAAGATCAGAAAAGAAAAGATAGCCAAAAGCAGGTATGTAGACTTTTGCACCTTGATAACAAAAACTGTAGTTCAGGCAATGGTTTTGAGACCCAGACAATGCATCTTATTTGAAACCAGTTAGAAAAGTCATAGAAATGCTTAAATATTTTAGGGCATTGTGGTGCAAGCACGTTGGGAATTTCCTGTTGCAGCTAGATTTCAACACTTGAAAGCAAGAGGGATAGAGTAATTCACTCTGATTTTTCAAGATGGGTTGTCAGCAGGGATGGCTGCAAAAAGATACACTGTGCTCTACTGTTACATGGTTTATTTAGTCCAAAAAAGACTTGAAGACAAGAATTTTTAGCAGTAAAAAATGTCTCTTGTTGATATGGATAAGGTAGTTTCTCTCTATTTTCTATGTAGCATATGGACATGTATTTTGGAGACAAGGTGATGTTGTATTTGAAGCTTCTTCTTTTTATTCTTTTTTTCCAGCCTGAATTTGGAAGTCTCATTTGAAATTATTTTGAGGTTTTATATTTTGAAATGGCTTTGTTCTGCATGCTCAAAATGAAAGGGTGACATTTACTTGGTTTTTAGTGACCAAACCTATCCTATGCTGAGCAGAGCAGAGACAAAAGGCTTTGAGGCAGGTAGAAACTTGTTATGGTAATCAATTGAAGTAATGAGAGGATTTTAAGAGGGGTATATAAGCTAATTAGCACATGAAAAATATAATAATAATGCTTTTAAAATATGGATTTTCAAAGAAATTAGAAGTCTTGAAGATCATATTTGAGGAAAATGTTGTGGATATCAACATTAATTTTAACGAATGACTTGGAGAGAATTATAGAGATAGCACAGAGGAAGAGTATATGCTTTGCTAAGGATGAATCATGTCTGGATGCAATCCTGTGTCATCCTGTCCTCTAGAATGGCCCTGCTTCAGCAAGGAACTTGGACCAGATGACCCAGTGTGGTACTTTCTAACCTGACCTATTCTGTGATTCAGTCTCCTGCTTTGGACTTCTTATAGGAGTGTCATGTTTCACTTTATTTGGCTACCGGCATTAAAAAATTTTAGGTGCCTTCCCTCTCTGGAAAAAAGGTACTAAAAAAAAATTTTCAAATTTTAGGAGTGCTAGAAAGGCTTCTGTAAATAAGGTATGCAGATTTAGGGTCTCTTTTTCTCTGAGTTTATTTGAACAAGCCATCTAAACTTTCACTTATATTGTTGAATGTATTTAGCACCCAAAAAAAAAATATTCATGGATAAGAGAGAGCCCTTGATCTTCGTTATTGAATACAGAGCATTAAAACCTGTGGGTGTTTCAAGTGGCTAGGTCTTTCTTATTGAAATTTCATCCCTTTTTTTGTCACAGTCATAATTCTTCCTTGCAGTAGCTGGAAAGAAGTGGGAAGAATTGTGAAGCTCTCCCTTGCACAATAGTAAGTTAGCTTTAAATAGGCAAAAACAAACAAGGAAGAGGAAAGTGTTAAAGGATCAGTTCCTTCAAGCGTATGAGTAGATAATAACTTCAATTTCTGTAAGAAAAGTGGCTTTCACGTTTGCAGAGAGAGTGCTGAAAATGTATCACCTGCAAACCTGAAGATTCACATGCAAATATAGAGGCTTAACACTTGTTTTTTATACCTTATTATTTGCAAGGGCTCATCATCTTGAACGTGTTAGCTTGCCAGTACTTCATTTAAAAAATAGCCCAGAAGAAGGCTAAAGAGCTTTTTTTGGGTTTTTTTTTTGTTTGTTTGTTTGGTTTTGGTTGTTTTTTTTTTTTTTTTTGGTGAAAGCTTGAAAATATCATGGTGTTGCCAAACAGCACTCAGAAGATAAGTTTTCTGAGGAGCTAACAGTCACTTCATTTTTTTTTCTGGTAATCAGCCTTTATTCTCTTGTTATCATATATTACCCTAATAATTATCATTAAATGCAAAATATATTAGCCTTTCAAGAATCTGAAATTCAGAAAATTCTTCTTTTTTTTTTTCTCTCCAGTAGTTCTTCTTCATTCAGCCCAAGATATCCACAGATATCTACAATTTATTTCCCAAATGTATGGCTCTTCTAGTAGACTTGTGTTTGTAGAGGTCAAGTTTTGTGGATTTTTTTTTTTCTTCGATTTGCTCAATATTGATTCTTTTTGATAAAGAACATTATTTTAATATCACTATTCCACTGAAATAAGGTCTTTTTACCAATTTAGAGATGTTTGTACATTCTGTACCAAGTCTGCTTTTCATGTCAGTTGTCTTTTCCAGAGGACAGAAATACATCAATTTTAATAAAATGTTATGACTTGTATTTTTTTGTCTTCAGCTTTTTCTTTCTTCTTTTTTCTTCTAAAATTTTATGGAAATTATATTAATGTCACTTAAAAAGCAGCAATAAATTAGCTTCTTGCTAATGTTGGTGAGGTCTTAAAATATCAGTCCTGAAAATGTGCCACAGAGAGTATGGGTTAGGTCAGATGAAAAGAGGTAGAGTTGAAAGGACAAGCCTTAATCATGGCAATCCATTTTGGAATGTTACAAGGAATTAAACATTAGACTGAAATAATGGTTAAGGTGAGGCTTCATAGAATAATTTTTCAACATTAGAATGAAACCATTACAAAAAGATTTTGTTCATTTAGCCCACAACAAAAGTGGGAAGATTGGCTTGTGTTCTTGTATGCATGGAATAAACACTGTTTACAAAGAGAACAGCCTTCTGGAGAAAATCTGGCCTATTGTTCAATAAGCCTACTCATTTCTGATGCATTCTTGTTTTGCATTACTGAGAAGTTTTACAGACTGTTGCAAAACCCACTTGTTGCTGTTTGGTCCAGTGTCATAAATGAAGATTTTAAATCCTTGTTTAGACAAGGTTGATCATCTGAGATTGGGTCTAGACTACATATAAAACTGAAGGTTTTCTTTGTAAAAATGCTGTAGGAAGAGCTAGCAGATGGATCAGTAATGACAGGTTACATATGTGGTTAGTGTGTGGCTGGAAACTTGCACATTACTTGCACATGTAATGTCTGCCAGTGCACCATTATTAATTAGTGACATGGTGACTTCAGATATTGTTAAATTTTCACTGATGAACTGTTGTACTGTAGATAATGAGATTGATTCATTATAGGTACTTTCTCAACTCAGTGCTGTTTATTGATATGAACTGAGCACTCCATTCAAATCTTCCTGTTTATAAAACAATTCATGATTCCTGTTCGCTCCCACAAAAATCTCAGTCTTGAAGCTCCCAAATGAATGCTGTAGTGCCTGCTGCCCCTACACCATCCTCTAGTCTTCTGTTTCTCTCCTACATGTAACTCAACTTTGACACTATGATAACTTTCCTGGCTACTATATTTATTTTGCAGGACAGAGCTCACTTCAATGGGATCGATTTCAACGTGGGCTTTAAACATACACATAGAGCTGTTAGTGTACTTACATCAGTGAGAACAGAGATTATATTTGACAAATTGTTGGCACTGCAATTTTTATGCCAACTAAATTTAATTCTGATTGGAATGAAAATTTAAGAAGTGCTGAAAATCATTTATTAGGTAGTGAAATTAACATCTGTATCCAGAATCAGAAAACAAGCTGAATTGATGAATATTATATCTGAAAATTTAATGTTATGAAAAGGAATCATGAGAATTTTCCCTCCATATAATTGTACTTTTTTTTTCCCAAATGCTTCAAAATGTATTCATGATTGTAGACTGAAAATCTAGTTACAGGACTTTTCCCTTTACTTAAAAAATGCTTTTTAAAGCGTTTAATAAGTTATGCCTGTTTATGTACAAACCCCAATCTTTCTCAGCTTGTACTGTGAAACTGTCCTCCCACATTGTGAAGGCATGTGTGTTTCCCCATACACTGAAGTCTGTTCAGAAGTAGTCTGTGCTTAGGAGAACTAGGTATTGGGGAAACGCCTCAAATTAGAGCCACAACTCCAGCATTGTTTGGGATACTACATTTCCTCTCCTGAAACAACTGCTGTCTCTGCAGGATACCAGCTGGAATGATGTGCTGTCATGCCATTAATAGTTTGTGGGCCAGTCATACAGAAGTGGATTGCTTTTCTCCAGAAGTACTGTGCCCATTGTTGGGCAGTAACAAGTTAAAGGCCATCTCTCAGTGACTGCTGGATGGAGCTCATCTTTTCCAGACCGGATAAAAACCCCAAATGCCCAAGGAAAAGCTTGTTCAAGTTAATAATGCCTGGTTCAGCTAGGGGAGTTAATGTGTCTGGGGTTGTTTTGTAAGCTCATATGTTTCAGTAATGACATGTATTGTCAGTTATGATCCTAATTCTTTCCTGTGCAGGTGAAATGAATACATACAACTTCTCTAGTGTACCAGGCTAGGTTTTTGCACAAATGGGATTTCTCTTTGTCTTTAACTAAAACTTCCACTTTCCTATTTTTCTAGTAATAACTTTAAAGAATGCTCTCAAGTATTCTTTTAGGTCTTGTTCTGGACAATTTCCTAATATTTATTGTTTTATGCAAATATTAACACATTGGTTATTGTTTGTGTATACATCTTTTTCTTCATCAGGAAAAGTTGGACATAGGTACAAGAAAAGAGGTGGATGGAATGGGAGCACCTGAAATAAAGTATGGGGATTCAATTTGCTTCATACAACATGTAGATACAGGCTTATGGCTCACATACCAGTCTGCTGATGCAAAGTCTGTAAGGATGGGTTCTCTGCAGCGAAAGGTAAGACTGTAAATAGGAATGCATTTCATTCACTCACAGTCTGGCAGGATGGGTGGGGGCTGGGGGGTTGGGAAATTAAGGGAGCTACATGAGCCAGCTAATTTCTGGATTTTAAATATTTTAAGCATGCTTGCCAGATGAAGGAGGTTTTTTCAGTCATATATTAAAAAGTTAAGTGGTGTACTGAATTCTCAAACGGAAGGCCTGACAAAGTCTCTGTGTTAACCTGTAGACACAATCTCACAAATATTGATAAATCTTGATTTCAAGCTAAAATATTAGTAACAACCTATAGAATATGCTAAGATGCCTTTCTTCAATGTAGTTTGGTTTGAGGCTTTTAGTTTGAGGTATTTTTCCCACATTGTACTACCTTTTGGGCAAGAATGTTCAAGTCTTTAGACCTGACATATTCCTTTATTTGTAGAATACTCACAGCCAAGCTGCACAGCTGCTCCAAGCTGCTGGCTCAGCATCATAAAGTGGGGAAAAGATTATTTTGCAATTTAACACTGTAGTGTTTTCCATTACTATTTTAGATACCAGAACTACACAGTTAGAGCAGGGGTTTAAAATATTTATGTGAATTGGATTGAATACCTTCAGAGCCATGAGAACTAGACTGAAAAACTGTAAGTTATTGGAACATAGCCAGAAAAAGCCAGTAATGCCCTTAGAAATGAGGACTAGTAACGAATACATGTTATGGCCTTGTCTGCTTTAGGGATTTGCTGCTGTATAAGGGAAGTGTTTTCAATGTTGATGAAAACAAACAACAAACGAAAATCCCTCAGATTTTATTTATTTATTACTTTAAAAAATAAAGTATGCTGTTTACAAAAGCTGTGGCTTTGAGATTATTATGGCACTAAACCTATTGGCTCAGTACAGGTGTGTCCTTGGGCTTGAGAAACTAAACCATGGAATTATTTGGTTTTAATAAAATTGTCATTTTTGTATGTGTCTTCATAATTTCCTAGCCTTCCTTCCTATGTGAGTTTTCAGACTTCTTATTTAACATCTCATTTTGCAGTGAGTGCTTCTTGCTTTTATTTTCAGGCAATAATGCACCATGAAGGGCACATGGATGATGGTTTAACACTGTCCAGATCTCAGAATGAAGAATCCCGTACAGCTCGTGTCATCCGTAGTACAGTCTTCCTTTTCAACAGGTTCATAAGGTGTGCTTTTAGAATGATCTTTTCATCACTTTTCTTTTTTTTTTCTCTTCAGTTTTATTCAAAGCTGCCATTAACACAACAAGGAAAAAATTATCCTTCAGAAACAAATAGATCAGTACTTCTCAAACTGGATTTTGTCAGTTCTTTGTGTTATCAGCAGATAAGCACCTTGACAGATAATGGTCAATTTTTTTTCTCTATATTCTAACCTCAATTTTGATTTAAATGCATAAACATACTGGAAATGCAAACAAACCATAAAAGAGATTTTTCCTTGCCAAAATTTGCTTTAAGCCATACAGCTTTTTCTTTTCTAAGTATGGCTTTTAAAGGTGATCTTCCTTGAAAAATTTGGAAGAGTGAGATAACTGTGTAACTATAGATCTGTAAAAAACCACAAATATACTGAAGAAATTCAGAGTCTCAAGAAGAAATTTTCTTTAAAATTATACCTTCTTTCTACCCTCACATTACACATTGCTTATATGTTCCCTTTTAATGCTACTTGTTTCTTTAATATTATGAAAAATGTTGTGTTGTATTTTATAATAATTAGCCATTTAAAAATCCTGTCAGATGTATGTAATTTGCATTTATCTTCCTATTCCTAAATAATACTGATAAAATGCTAATTCTCAAATGCTTGTGATTTTAGTAATTGATGAAAGGCCCTTTCATCAGTAGCTTGTATTAGAAAAAGAATGATATGCAGTAAGATGTATGGAATGATAAGAATTTCATAAGAACTTGTTTGTCACAAGAAAAAGACAGTGTGGGAGATAATGACCTGAAGCAACCATATCCTAAGTAAGGGCACAGACAAAGACATCTCAGTTTGTTGAAAAACATGTAACAAGGTACTTAAAAAAAACCAGGACAAAATCACCCATCAGGAAAATTGTCTACAGTATGAAATTTGAAATACAAAGGAAATGTAAGCCCTAGGTCACTTTGTAAATAATACACCTTCACAGAATCTTCTAAGAATTACATAAAAGATAAATACAGAGAAAGGCAATTTAATAATAAGGTTTCACAAATCAAGATATTGCTAAATTACAGTGGAGATTTTTGTGGAGTGCATGGGGAGTCCAAGGCAATGTTTAGCAGTTTAGATTTGTCAGGATGTTACTTCAAAAAGAAAAAGCTGAATTGAAGAGGATGAAAATTATTCTTTTAAGTGTATGCTCCAGTTCTTCACCACTAAGTCAGTAAAAAAATTGCGCTTTGGATAACAGGCTCACAATAAACTTAAGTTTTAAAGGTAATGACTTTTGTAGCTATCCTTTTGAAACTTTGCAGTATTTGCAAAGGGATTCAGCTGAGCAAAGTGCAGCTGTAACATGGGTGAGAACAGTCAGCCCTCTACTTCTGAGTGAGATTGTTCATAGACTTCAGCAAGGCCAAGCTTTAAGGCTAATGAAGTGCTGGGACAGAGTGTGTAGAAGTGCTGCATCTTTCCACACTGGAAAGGACTTAAGAACAGGTTAGAAATGTGTTTGAGAGCTCCATGGGCTATCTGGACCCTCCACAGCACAGCAGGACTGGTCTCTCTAACTTGTGTCCATTCCAGTTTCATGATGCTTTGTGCCAGTTTACAATAACTTCATCTTCTGCTCTGCCTCTAAAACTACTACAACCATAAGTAGGATATTAAAATGTGGTTTTGGATTTGAAAAATATACCAGAAATAACATTTTTCTTGCTTTCAGGTTTTGTTTTAGAAGGGAAGGTTAGGTTGTTAAATGAAGAACGGGCAGATATGAAGAATTTTTGACAAACTGCTGTCAGAAAATGAGCTTTGGCATCTAAACAAACTTTGCTTTTAATTAAATAAAGACTTTGAATGGTAGAGTAAATTAATTTTTAATTCTCAGGAGACTTTGCATCTTCTTGCAGGGGCCTTGATTCTCTCAGCAAGAAAGTGAAGTCTTCCACAATTGATTTGCCTATTGAGTCAGTCAGTCTGAGCCTTCAGGACTTGATTGGCTACTTTCACCCTCCTGACGAACATTTGGAGCATGAAAACAAACAAAACAGGCTCCGAGCACTGAAGAATCGCCAGAACCTCTTCCAAGAAGAGGTACTTCTCTCAGTTTTACTCTTGATTTTCCACTACTGTCTGCAAGTATTCTTTCACAATAGCTGTGGTGTTGATGTCTACTATGGATTATGCTTACAGTGGGATTTTTTTATCCTATAAGAATCAAACTATTTGCTACATTCATAATTACTCTAGGTCTTCTGTTTTTCCTGCATATTTGAAGAAATATATTTATGGTCTTACTTCTTTTTCCCTTTATAATAAAATTAGATGACCCTGTGCCTTGAACTCTACCAATAATTTTCTCCTTATGTGTGAATCAATTTTTTCTGTTATCTCTTAATGTTGAAGGATGGTTTGGTTTGCTAAGCATTCTTTAAGCATTTTGTTGAATATTATGCATTATTTCTCTGGTAATAATAGTTGCCTATACTTTTTGTCAGATGCCCAAACGTCCTCTGGAATAAAATCATGCTGAAAATTATGTCAGTAATACTGTATATTTTTCTTTTAATTTGATCATCCCAAGTGGCAGATGTTTATTACCTCCATCAAGGCAAATTTTCTATTGGGATTGCTTGTTTGACTTCCTGCAATGTTCTTGTGTTTTGCATATCCTGTCCTTCATGTTTGTTTTCTTAGATTTCTGAAAATCTTTTGTGTTTGAATCTAAAAATACTTGCTTTTTCCTCTGATGATGAGAGCTTTTTTATTTTTAGGGTATGATCAACCTTGTTCTTGAATGTATTGATCGCTTGAATGTATACAGCAGTGCAGCTCACTTTGCAGATGTAGCTGGGAAGGAAGCTGGAGAAGCATGGAAATCTATTCTGAATTCTTTGTATGAATTACTAGGTAAGACATATTATGGATTACTTGGATAGTTTTAGCTAAAAATAGTGCAGAATAAAGAAGTACATAACTGTTGTAGTACAGAAGAATTTCCACTGTGCAGAAACTTAGAATACAAATTAAGCAAGATTTTTGCATTTGCAGTTATTTGATGTGTTAACAATCAATTAAAGAAGTTATGTCAGGAATTATAAACACTTAAAAGTATCCAGCCTAGGTCCAGAGAGTTAATATCTCCATGAAATCAGACGATACCCTTTTGGGGTGTAGATGGTAGATGGTGGAGTATAAAATTCTGTGGTTTGGTTATTCATAGATGTAGGGTAGAGTTGAGTTTTTTTGTTGCAATTTAGTTTATCTTTTGTGACATTAAGCATAGTGCAGACTGGAGGAAGTAGTGGCTTGATTTCCAATATACGAGGCTAGAAAATTCCTTCTGAAGAGTCTGTCTGTTTTGTACTAAGTATTGCTTTCATGGACTTGTAGTGATGAGAACAGCACACAAGCTTTTGTTGACTTCCCAGTCTGTGTGCCCCTCCTGCCCTCTGATATTACTTCTCTAACTGCATTATCTTCTGGCAGCTAATGCTTAGGAAGCCTGGTTTTGATCTGGCTATGATGAATTTGCACATTGCTCTGTTCTGAATAATGCTGGATCTGTACAGTAATTACATGGATGACAAATGGATATTGCTTGCTCAGTCTTGCTTCAGCAAACAGTACTTTGTTTTTTGATTCTGCACATAAATAAAAGTAAACTGTGATGCCAGAATTCATGTCTTTTGCCTTGTCATTGACGTGTTGTATTTCACTATGATGAGAATGAAGGCATTTGTAGATGTTGAGACTGGATACTATCACATATAAAAATCATATAATTTTAGAATTATTTGGGTTATAAGGGACCTCTAAAGATCATCTAGTCCAGCCACCCCAAATGCGAAAAAAAACTTCCTTATATTCAATCTAAGTCTACTGTCTTTCAATTCAAAATAATTGGCATATATCTAGTAAAGCATCTCTCCATTCTCTATTACAAATACATACATTCACTGTGAACTTGTACTAGATCCTTTTGCATTACAAAAGAATGTCCAGGAGTATATGCAGTGATGTAATGTTCAGGTCTGACTGACCACATCATGGTTTTTATTTCTTTAAAACTGAATGCTGATCTTGTTCAGAGTATTACACAATAAAAAAAAGCAACTGTAGAATGTTATTTTTTGTTTTCAGTTTTAAGTGTTTATGTCCCTCATTTAATGCACAGCTTTAATCAATGAATACTAACCTTTCACAAAGTTGTGCTGAGCAGCATTTATGAAACCATCTGTCTCTCATTATTGTTAATGAAGTTAAATTTAGTGATGTGTTAAGCACTGAACAACTGCCTTCATTTTATGTTCCTACCTGAAGCACAGTGAGATTGTGTGGCTTGCCTATAACCAATAAAAAATGTCACTGTCAGAAACCGGTCTTCTTTAGTTCTAGTCCATATGTTTTAACAAGATGTTCCCCCTCTTATGATTTCCAAGTATTTTCAAATAACTGGTCATAATTAATCAAAGGTGTAGTATTTCAGGGTGCATATTTTTTTCTATTATAAAATACACTAAGTAAAAGGGTTTTGTTTGTTTGTTTTGCTATTAGGATTTGATTTTCTTCATCAGAAAACTGGTGAGGAAACCGCCAGTTTACAGAACTGCCAGTTGTCCAACCTTGCTCTTTCTCTTTGCAGATAGCTTCATGTCTTACTTATGTTGTAAATCTAAAAATAAGTTCTCTAAGTTCAGCTAAGTTCTCTATGTTTAAATAAAGCAACATAAATGCATAGTTGCAATATAATACAGTGAGTTTGTGCAACAAAAACCCATGGATTTTAAGAGGTCATTGCCTCTTAGCAGGACCAAGAGTCTCTGTCTGCTGCTGGCAATAATCAGAGGAACTTCAAAAATAATTTTTTGGTGGCACTGGAAAGCAATCTTAAGTTTGCACTGTTCCACACACCAGACAGAAATCTTTGTGCTTCAGTGCTTTCTTGGAGTAGAGCAGCTGCTTCTCTGAGAGCTTGTGTGTATACCTGCAGATGCACATAAACAAACTGGGCAAGCTTGGGGTCCCTGTAGTGTTCAGGGAGATTTCAGTTCAGCTGTACCCACCAAGTCAGTACATGATTCAGTCTACTTCAATCTTCAGCTTAAAGCATGAGGGTGAAACAGATTCAAAGCAGTTACTTCCTCTGTACAACCTTGTCAAAGTATAGCAAACAGTTCCTAGACATCTATCTTGTTTTACTTCCTATTACTGTTGAACAAATGTATTGTAACAGTAGAAAATAATTTGCATTCATCACCTATGTTGTTTGCTTCACACTCTGCTTTTGCAATGTTTTCTGTCTTTACAAGAATACTGTTTTTCAGAAACTTGTTTCTATAGTAGCAGCTGACTTTCGTGGTATAAGTACAGGCTTCTTCATGTAGAGCATTTTGTAGGGATTATTGAGATGATTGTAGAGCCAAAATAATTCAAATTCCCTAAAGGTCAATTGATATCAAAGGTGTTTCTTATGCTGAATTCCAACTATTGCTTATGTTATTTAAATCTAGAACATAAATAATTAAAGGTTAAGACTGTATCTTACTGGATCCTTTCTGACAAGAGAAGTCAGGAATTATTTGAATTTAAATGCACCTATAACTGTGATTTAATTTCTCTCTCACTCTCTTTTCCCAATAGCGGCTCTGATTCGAGGAAATCGTAAAAACTGTGCTCAATTTTCTGGATCTCTTGATTGGTTGATCAGCAGATTAGAAAGACTGGAAGCTTCTTCTGGTATGCTTTTCAGTATTTTAACTTCCTTATTTCACGAGTTCTAAATTCTTTAAAGTTGGTGATATACTTGTTCAGCCTAATGATAATGAAGTTCTTATTATGAAATCCTAAATTATGTTAATAAAGTGAGATTTATATTTGTAACATTTTTTACATACTGCTTTCAGTTGTACTTCTACTTTAAATTTCAGCAGTCTTGCCTTTTCCTTGACCAATTGGATGTAGTGCTACCTTTTAATCCAGACAAAGCATTTGATAAAATAGCTGTTCAATAGTGTAAGTTGTATAAAGTTGTTTTCTAATTCTATTATCTTCCCTTTTCTTTGTAAGTTTGCATGTTTTTCAGGATTTGCATCAAACTAAATACAATTATAGTCTTATGGAATGGATATAATTTATTCTGCCTAACAGTGTTTACCTATGTAATACATATACATTTTCTTTTTAATCACCTCTTTTGCTCCTGAGGTGTAAATTTCAATTTAAAGTTAACAAGAAATGTTTTCCAGTAGCAATTGAGACTGTTTTACTTTAAATATAGTACTTTTTACAATTTGTTTGGAAGATGACCTCTCAAGAGCCTTTCAAGACTTCTTTTTGAAATAATGCTACAGTAAGTTCAAAGGGCAGGAAGATTTGTAGTCAAACCAATGGGAAATATAGTTACAATAACAGTGTTACATGTCTCTCCAGTTACATATTTTTAATGTATTCCCATAATCTTCTTGGATGGTGTCATGTGTTATTCCATGAAATGGAAGGAACATAATGATTTATTAAAGAGCTGTCCTCAGGAACTGAAATTGCGTTCCCCGTACGATTCTTTCTGTTCCTCAATCATATGTCTGCCACAGTCTGATGATGTGCTCAGGAGTCTTTGAAATACTAAGGCCAGGAAGGATGTCCCTCATTGCAAAATGTCTTTGTTTTATATTAGACTGGCAAACATTTGGGGGAAAAAAAAAAAAAAAAAGGCACAGGCATAACAGAGCCTTTTACAATGGCAATAATTAATGAGAAATACCCTGCTATTGCTAAGTATTCCACATAGTTTCAGGAATACAGGTCACCATTTGGTATACATAAGTAAATTTCTTACCTCAGTTGTATTCAGTGGATCAGCAGCAGCCGCAAGAACAGATGTATCCTATAGTAAACAAGGTGTTTGTGTTCCCCTCAGCTTTGAATGCCATTAAACATTCATGGGCATTTTGTTTATTTGCCATAAATCTGTTCTTGATATGAACGGACTAACAACATGGGAAAATATTGTCAAATGTCAATGGCAGGAGTGTTCTCCTTCTCAGGGCTGAGGGTAAACTGGCACGGCATTCACTAGCTGATTGACAAGATCTGTGGGGGTTGATTGCACTTGTAAAGAGCAGTTACACACTGATGCTTCTCCTCTTGCAAAGGTTTTTCCCTTTGTCAGCTCTTGGGGCTAGGAGATATTTTAAAAATCAGTTTCTCTGGGGCTGAGACTGGTATAGAGACTTTGAAGCATTTGCCTTTGTGAACCCCTCCAAACAACAAAGAAGTACTTTTGCAGAGTTTTGTTTCTTGCTTTAGTGGCAGATCTGTGGTCTTAGGGTAGGGGACCTGTTTTGCTACAGACTTACTTCCTAATTCTGGCATGCACCTGGTCTGTTTCAGCTTATGCTGATGTTTATGCTCTGAATGCTTGAGCAGCTCAAGAGATGAGGCACCAGGAGCATAGGAGTCTTTGCCTGTATCATTACTTTGGTTCTCAGCTGGTGACTCAGGCAGATGGCTGCTTACAGCATGGGCGTCTAGTTAGAGGTTTGCAGATCATCCTGTCATTGCATCTGTACATTACAGTGGGTGATCTGAACTAAATAGATGTTGTAACTGAACAAAATTTGTGTTGGTTTACATTATTATTTGGGGAAGCTGCTCTGTAGATGCTGCGATCTCCTTGCTCTATCAAACATTTGAGTTACTGAAGTTAAACTGAAATAAGCATTTGAAAAATGTCAAAATCATAACTTAAATTATTTTTCCACTATGCTCCACCTTTGCTATGACAGCATTAATTTAAGGAGAATGATGTTACAATTATGCATTTACATGGGATTTGATTGCAACCTGCTTAATTTCAATGTATATCACAAGATCTTAATGGTGAAACTATTTCCTGAAAGACCTAATTTTACATCTGAAACTCTCAGGGTAATGGTTTTCAGAAATAATGTAAAACTTTTCATTCAACTTTTGGAGGTTCAAGATGAAAATTCTTACAACAGCTCTAAAAATACTGTGTTACATGGCTTCTGTTTGGTACGTATGTATTTTTAGATTTTAATATCAGACCAAAAATATTCGAAAATTAAAAACTTAATTGTTTAGGAAAGGATAGTAAGGTGTGAGATGCACTCTGTAAACTGCAGAGTATTCTGACACTAGTGGCTCTGGGTAGTGAACCTCCTGACATGCTGCAAGAACACTGAATGTACTTAATATTTGCAATACTCATTTGTTCTGAGTTTTCTGCTAGGAACTAGGCCACTTGTACTCCATCCCCATCTGTACTGGTAACGTAACTTCCATGTTGCCTCCAAAACTGATTTTATAATAAGGACTTTTTCTGGTTTTGAGGGTGTCAGTTATAAAAAATGCTAATTAGGATGTGCTTTAGTTATCCTGAGAGGCACAGTAGGTTTAGCTTTTAGTATGTAAATGTAATTTTGTGATTTTATGTGGGATGCTTGCTCGCCAAATTTTGAGCTTTATTTGGCTTTATGGGCTGAGGATAGTCACTGCTTTAATTTACAGTGGTAGATCTTCAATGGAGAGAAATACTGGCTTATATTAAACCTTTAGACTAAGAATACTTGGATAAAGATATTCACATAAAGTAATTTTTTTTCAAAGGTAAAGTGTTTATGAGGAAGAAACACCACATTCTGTTAATCACACCAAACATTAAAGTTGCCAGCTACATCTTCTGTATGTGTTTTCTTGAATGTATTGCAATAAAGATTTGATGCTACCAACTATTACGTATAAAATTCCTGTTTTCACTTTTTTTTTTGTCCTGGAACTAAAAGCATTATGAAAACAGAATAAAGGCATTAAATATATAAACAGCAACTGTGAATTGATTGTACAAATTATACCAAAAATTGATTCATTTCCCAAGATTCACTGAAGCAAAAGAAGGAAAATTATTATCTGTCCAAGTAGAAATATGTCCAAGAGTAGACCATGTTAGAAGTGAGATATCACAGAGCTGCAATACAAATGCTTCAGTTGTTTCTTCAATCTGTAAGTTAAGACTAGATTAGTCTTTCACTCTGAAATACATTCCAGATGGGATTAACTAACCCTACTATAATTTTAAAGGCATTAAAACATAGGTAAAAAAATAGAATACAGCAAGTTAGTAATCTAATGTTGAGGAATACATTCAGTGCAGGAAGCTCTGTTTGCACCCTGCAGTTGAGCTGCTGGTTGAGCTCTGGATGGGATGAGAAGCCTTGAACTGCTGACTCTTAGCATAGCAAAGGTCCCAGGAACCTGTGACCCAGGCAGGTGACACTCAGAGACATGACAGGAATCAAAGACCCCAGATTTCTGCATGCTCAGATGGTAAGAATATAAAAGCCCAGGTGCCCACAGTCTCATAGACTATTCTGAGTTGAAAGGTGCCAAAAAGGATCCCTGAGTGCAATTCTTAAGTAAATGATCTGTACAGGGATTGCACCCACAGATTTGGTGTTAGTAGCACCATGCTCAAACCAGCTGAGATAATCTCAGGTTCCTGTGTTGGGGATCTGTCCTTGGTACCCAGCAGCTTAAGTTGTTATTTTGTCAGTCATTGCACCACAATGAAATTATTTTAAGGATTGGACGTTTTAGACTCTTCTATGAGAAACTTGGGGTTGAGTTGGCAAGGACACCTGATCCAGCTGTGGAAGTGTGTGGGGTGTGTAGCTCTAAAGGGGCCATGGTCCAGGCTCAGGTGGTGCAAGAGTGGCTGCCAGAGAGACTCCTGACTCGTTGGACAGGGAAGTTTCTTTAACATGAATATCCTCCAAGTAAAGATTTTTGGAGGTTTTTTTTTGGCTTGTTGTTTGGGTTTTTTTGGGGTTTTTTTGTTTTTTTTTGGGTTTTTTTTGTTAATGATTTTTCTTTAAGTGTATGCATTTTATTCTGTTATTCTACAGTAGGACATGAGAGGAGTCAACATATTGTTCTGAATATACATGCTTCCTTTCATCTATTAGTCATTAAGAAAATTTTCACTCTCCTTACCATGAACTCTGCATATCATACTGCTTGATTGTATTAGATTCAAATGCTTACTGTTTTACTGCCTTGAGCACCTCCAATGAAATTGGAACAAGCCTAGTTGCCTTTAATGTATTCAGTCTAAAAGTGAATCAGTCTGAACAGACACTGTATACTCATTTGCTATTTTTCTCTGAAACACAGGGAACAAAATGTGTTTGGTAATTAGCATTCAGATGAATTCAAGAAGGTGCTGGGGCAGCTGGATCCAATTGATAACATGCATTTATTATTGAAAGTTTACATCTTAAAAGTATTTTTATTCTGTTATTGAAAATATTAAGACTACAAAATGAACCCTGTGTACTATTTTAAGGCAAAAGGTTATGACTCTACCTACCGAAAATTCCAAGGATATGGTTGCCACATTTACGTGGTGTCATTTAATAGTGGATTACTATTTATATTGATAAAGTGTGTTTCAGTGCTACAATGGGAGGTGGCAAACGTCCAGTGCCATGTTTTGAAAGTAAAGATTTTTGTGTGTTCCCAGGTCACTGTGACATACAAAATTGTTCATCTTGTTCTAGATTACCCCTCTAAATTAAGGATCCATTTATACCACTTTTTTAACCTCCCCAGGTAATTTTGCACCTGACTTTGTCTGGTTGGCAGGCTGGGTAGACTGTGCTACTGCTATGTTACTACAGAGCATCTGCTCTTTTAGCTGGCTCTCATGGCTCTTAGATTTTTATCCTTTTTAACAATATTGTTACTGTCAGTATTCATAGAATCATAGAATGGTGGAATAATGGAAGTGCACATCTATTGCAACATAGATCACTACCAAATTCAAGTTTAGTATGTTCCTTTATTTATAATTAAGGCTTCTTATGCTTAAACTTTAAGGGCTGTAGAATCACTTTGGGAGTTTACCTGTAGCTCATCTACCTGCATTTTCTGTTTACATATGCATGATTTTGTCTACAAATATATTAAGCAACATACTTTGTTTAAAACCTGTTTACTGGATGAATCAAATTGTCACTGTATCTGTTGTACCTTTTCTACATTTCAGTCCTTGTGTAATCCCTACTCTTTAGTAGTGATGACAGCCTATGTCCCTCAGACCTCTGGAAAAGACATTAAATAGTATGAGGATAAATGGTGATGGTGCTGTGGCTTATCTGTAGCAGCTGATGTTCTCTTCCTCACTAGGATCAAAAAAAGGACAGAGTACTCTCACTGAGACAACCATCAACCAAAACCACTATTTTTCCCACATTAAAGAGGGTTCACATGGAATTAATAGAAATAGGGCATAGCAAAGAGCAGAAGACTCATGCTATGGATTTTGCTTTGCTAGGATTAAGCTGAGTGTTTGGAGATGTGGCTTGAGTAAAGGGGTGAAGACAGAATGATGAGAGCTGTACATTCCTAATAGGAATTGCATATTTCTAGATTAAAGGCTGATTCTCAGCTTTCCTTCAGCCCCCCTTTGATTTTTCTCATTGTGGCCACAACTGTAGCAACTGATAACAATGAACTACATGTACAATATTTGTCACTCCTAAAGGTAGAAGATCCCAAAATGGGTGTTTATTTGGTCTGGTACATATGGTAGATTGTTTTATTTCCCCAATGCAGAGGAAGGCTAATGATTCTTCAAGGCAATGGCTGCTGCTTTGTTGGGTTTGTTTGTAATATAAAATGAGTTTTTGAAACTATTTCATGTGCATGAGCACCAGATTGCAAACTATTATGTACAGTTAGGACTTTATATACACTTTGATGAAATAATTTTTTTCCCCCCAGGAATTCTAGAGGTTTTACACTGTGTGTTGGTAGAAAGCCCAGAGGCTTTAAACATTATTAAGGAAGGACATATTAAATCAATCATCTGTCTTTTGGACAAGCATGGAAGAAATCATAAGGTAGGTAAAGACTAAACAAGTATATTTAGATGAACAAAGCAAGCTCCTTCTTCTGTGTGGAAGTTAATTTCAAAAACTTTAATGCTGTTTCAATAATGGGAAATGAAACCTATCCTAAAAATTATGTGAGAAGTTTGAAGAAGCAAAGAGAAATATTACACTCATTTTGTCAAAAACATTGATACATAAAAATTCATGAGGGAAGTGGAAAGAATGTTTTAATGTTAGGAGAGTTTCAGAATTGTTCTAAAATAAAACCACTGTGTTGGATGAATTACATACCATTACATGTCTTCCAGTAACAAGGTATAGAACATTACAATGCCTGAAGTAATGAACCATGACAATGAAAAAGTATTTAAGGTTAAAATAATCTTTTTTTCCAGGTGTTGGATGTTTTGTGTTCTCTCTGTGTTTGTCATGGAGTAGCTGTGCGGTCTAATCAACATCTAATCTGTGATAATCTCCTGCCAGGAAGAGATCTGCTCTTACAGACACGCCTTGTCAACCATGTGAGCAGGTATAAAGAAAAAGGAAAAAATTTCCATCTATGAACAAAGTAAAAAAACCTTATTCATGCTTAAAAGAAATAGTCACTACAGAAAATCTCTTACTTTCAAAACTTTTGTTATGATATTTTATTCTTACTAGGATTTTAAATTCACTTTGCCCTAGTGATTAAATTTGAAACATGGATCAGAGAGCTGTCACAGGCTGTAGCTGTCCTGAACTGTTTTGAATCTGCAAAGCTGTAATCTCTTCTAAACATTGTGGTCTAGATCTAGCAGTGCATTCAAAGTACTGTCAATGGATGTCCTGTGATTGCCTTTATATTTATGATCTGATGAGGATTTCCTAATCAGCTTTGGTCAAAATTAAGAATTCAATGCCAAACACCTTCACCAGTGCCTAGAATATTTAGAGAGTACCTTCACCCTTCCTTCCACTGACAGAATTTTAGAAGCTACCTTTAAACAGACATTAATAACAAGATGAGGTTAGTACCATCTTAAATTGGTAATAGTTTACAAATATTATGAAGTAAGGGGTTTTTCCAAAGTTTTAATTGATGCTGGCACCAAAGAATGTGGCTTTGTTTGAAGATCTGTGGGATGTTCTGTCTCAAACTTTTTATTTTTAAAAGTCTCAACCATTGATTGAGAGTGAAAATTGGAACACAGAAATAGTACTTGGCAATTCAGAGTTCATAGGATTTATTAGATGCTGAAAACAATAAAAAACTCACAGTGTATATCATAAGGAGGCTACTTGAAGCTAAAGGATCTTGGGAACTGATTGATTGTCTCTCTTAATTGGTGAGGCCACACCTGAAATGCTATGTTCAGTGTTGGGCCCCTCAATTCAAGGATGACCTTGTGGTGCTGGAACATGTCCAGAGAACAGCAGTGGAGCTAGTGAAGGGTCTGAAGCACAAATTCTGTGAAGAGTATCTGAGGAAACTGGTTTGTTTACTCTGGAGGAGGCTCAGGAGAGACCATATCAGTCTCTAGAACTCTCTGGAAGGAGGCTGTAGCCAGCTGGTGGCTGGCCTCTTCTCTCAGACAACCAGTGACAAAGGATGTAGCCTCAACTTGCACCAGGACAAGTTCAGATTGGATGTCAGGAAGAATTTTTTCATGGAAAGGATGGTTGAGCATTGAAACAGGCTGCCCAGGAAGTGGTAGAGTCATCATCTCTGGAAGTGTTCAAGAAATGATTGGACATGGCAGTTAGTGCTGTGGTTTAGTTGTCATGAAGACATTTGATCAAAGGGTTGGACTTGTTAATGGAGATATTTTCCAGCGTCAATGATTCTGCAATTCGTGATTGAGCTTCTGGGATGACTTTGGATCTTAGGGAATGTAGACTTGTCCTTCCCAAATAAGGTGGTAGAAAAAGCATATTAGTTGCTTATTTTTTGCTTTGCATTAGAAAGTTGTGAATGAGAAGATTCTTATTCTTGCAGCTATAAGGAAAATAATTTTTTTCAAAAGTCTGTAAGACCAAGGAATCATTGAAGAAATTTATTGTTAGACTAAGACGTATACCTTGATCCAAAAATATTGGAGAGAAGAACTTTGTAAGTGGAACATTACTGGAACTATCTAAGGTACTGCATTTAACATACTTTTTTCAGGGAACTGGAAAATTCTATGCACAAACCTCTTTTGAAAAAGAGGAATTTGGCTGATTAGGTTGATTAAATAATGAAGTCTGTAAAAAAGCATAATAAGGTGCTATTGTGTTCAGACAGGTGATCTTGCTAATAATTTACAAATAATATCAATTTCATGGATTACAGCTTTTGTCAAACACATTTTGTTTTTAAAGACAATAAATTTTTGACTGGGAACAATGTGAATAGTGTCTATACTTAAACTTTTGGCAAAAGACAACCCATATGATTCTAGAAGGAAAGTTTATTAGTCTTACCTGATAAAACTTGTTATTTTATAGGCAACCAGATCAGTAGTCTGCTATTACACTGACTTGTATTTAATCACTCATACCAGCCCTTCTTCCTCTGCCTCTACCAGAAAGCACACTGGGACTAGCTTAGAGCTGCATTTTTGTTGATTAGTCAGCTTAAATGGAGAAAGAAAATATTTATATCAGTAATAACCCAATCTAGTGGAAGAATGTGAAGACTACATACACTCAGTCTAGAAGTTGAAAAGATTTGTGCTATATGGGTAACCAACCATTGAATAAATATAGCTAATATTGATTTTGGCTACTTCTGTGCTCCATGGCTTTAATTCAAGATTTAATGTCTTTCTTAGTACAAAGCTGATGTAGATGTGACTGTCTGGAGACAGATTTTTTTGGGATGAGAATTTATATTCAATATTATCCCCAAAATTTAATTAGAAAAGCATAGGTTTTTTTTCCTTTCTTTTTCCCCTCATGACCTTTAGATATGACTCTACATGCTGCTCTTCAGCTAGATATTGAATAAGGACAGTAGTAGCTTGCCTTTTTAAAGTAGTCTTGTCAAGTATTGTAAGACCAGCAGCAGTAGGAGCATCACATTGGTATTAAGGATTTCTACAACCACAGCAAATTACTGAGTTATACAGGACTTGGAACGAGGAAGAGGTACAAGAGAATTTTGAAATAGAATGACTCTTTACTTTTGTATCTTTTAAATGTTATTCTCTTGAATAGATAATCAGTATTACAGAATGCAGTTTGCTATGTAAAATTAAACCTGCAATGTGTACTTTGTTGGTAACTGGTGAATAGCTGTGATTTTTTTTCAGGATTTAACATCTACTAATTGTTCAAACCCATAAACCAACTACTTTTGGCATCTGAGTGAGGATACTGTTTCAGTTGCTGAAGCAAACATTTTTTTACTTAAAATGTATGGACCATTTTTCACCAGGATAAATGAATGAATAAATAACTAAATATACTGCCTTCTGGGAGCTAATGTTGCCTAGAGGGTGCCTCAACTTGTCCAGAGCACAGATTGCTATCCATTGTTACTGTTCTCATGGGGGCATAAATTGCACAGCAAGCTGAAACCTGGATAGAATCAAGAAAGACCATAATGTTTTGGGAGTGCAAGTGAAAAGTATTGGAGCTCTTTTTTCCATTTTTCCACGTATAGGAACAGTCACATGGAGAAGCCAAAGTGTAATGGGTACAAGTATCTCCTGGGGAGATTATGATGGAGAAAAGAGTAATATTTTTCATAGTGAGAAGAATTAGTCATTGGAATAATCTTGCTGGGGAAATGGTGGATTCCCCAGCATTGGACACTTGTAAGGTTCAGCAGGACTGTGCTGGGCCATGTTGTCTTGTCTGTGCTTTAGTCAAGAGAAGTTGGACCAGATGATCCTTGTGGTCTTTTCCAACCTGTGTAATCCCATGAAGTAAAATTAATTCTGTTGTTTTAATCACACAAAACATGCCTGAAATTTGAGTCAATGAAAAGTACAAAGCAGTTAATCTTGTCCTTGAGATAATATTTTAATAACTATTTTTATTCTTTCTACTTAAGCATGCGACCCAACATCTTCCTGGGGATTAGTGAAGGCTCAGCCCAGTACAGAAAATGGTACTATGAACTTATGGTGGACCATCTAGAGCCCTTTGTGACTGCAGAATCAACTCATCTACGTGTGGGCTGGGCTTCAACAGAAGGCTACTCACCCTACCCAGGGGGAGGAGCAGAATGGGGAGGAAATGGTGTTGGTGATGACTTATATTCCTATGGCTTTGATGGTCTACATCTGTGGTCAGGTATTCTCTTGGGTACTCTGTGGTCATTGTTTATTTTTATTTAAACATTATTGTTGTGTTTGCAATCCCAGTGAATTTGGTTTCAACAGCAGCCAAGTGAATCAGTTATTTCAGCTGACACTTGGAATATACAGAAACAGTACTGTATATTAGAATATGATTTAAACTGACATTATATTAATTAATGCAGATAGACTAATAATTTACATTTAGCCTGGGATTTTGGGGGGTGGGTGGGCAGGGGCACTGTGTGTTCATGGTAACTATGAAAATTTTATTTAAATCTTCAAAGCTGCAAAAATGAAGTATGATAGTCATCTGGATGTGTAATTCGTATGTGGTAGTTTAAGAACAGTCTGAGAGATTTAAGTAACAGGACTCTTCATTTTTGATTTTTTTTTTTTTTTTTTTTCAAGTCAGATTTTTATTATGGGTCTTTAGGATTTCAGAAATACTCAGAGGTTAAGAAGATTTTTAAATATGTTTTTTGTTTGTTTAAAGATATTTTTATGTAGTGATGTTTTATTTGCATACATTGAGACTGATTATTGCAAGACTTGCAGAATAACATTCCTAGCTTATATATGATGCATTTGCTTAGGTATTCATCTTTAGAATGTTCTTGACTTGCTTTGAGTCTTTGTTAATAGCAATTTATGCATGAAGATTCTAGTGTTAGAGAAAGCTGAACTCAGTATCTAAAGTGTTTTTATTTACTCTTGATTCCACAAATACCTTATTCTCTCTTCAAATTGGGTTAGCTCAGCAAAATCAGAATAATAATGGTAGCTTGTTCTCTTTTTCTTAGTCCTTTTCACAAGTTTTAACTTTTGTGAAGAGATTCCCAGATATGATTTAGAATGGGTAGTCCTACAGTTGGACAGTCCTGAACTTCTTGAAAGGAGATTTTACTGTGATTTCACCTTACTGAGAAAATTTCTTTTTCTTTTGATTTTTGAGAGATCGTTGGGCAGTGGCGAACTAGGGAACTGCCTGGAAACTGGGAAAGGCTCATTGGATTGGCAGTTCTTCCCGCTATAAAGATATGAGAGGTTTTCCAAAGCAGACGAGAGATAATTTAGTGAGTCAGCTGCATCATCCAAAGTTTTTGCAGTTTTGAGACATTGTGTCTTGATACTTGGAAAAGAATACGGTTTTACATTTCAAAAGAACTTTCCAATCAAAATAGCAATGGGTTTTATTAATAAATAATAGCATATCAACTGGAGTGGTATCTTAGGAAAGAAGCTGCTACTTAGTCTCTCACATATAGTGAGAATTACTTTGGAACAAAGATGCATAATTAATGGTATCATTACAAGTGTCGTGACCAAGTTTGACAGAGAAAGTATTATTACAGAAGAACCAGAAAATAATGAGCTAACCAAGATAGCTTTTGTACTTAAGGTCACTTTTAGGAGGAAACAAAAGATTACTGAAAAACAAATTTATTTTTCTACTCACTGCAATCTTTTCTGTCAGAAATGTAACAACAGAAAAAAAATATAGTTTTTTGTGGTTTTTTTTTTTTTGGTTGGTAGTTCTGCTGAAAAAAATAAGCCAGACCACATTTGTATCTGCAGATTTTTCTATTTGTTGTGGATATTGCTGGTAGATTTGAAAAGATTTGTGTCTTCTTTCCTCACTGATACTATTGTGTAACACATACATACCTCTCAAACATGGAAGTACTTTAGGTTATTGCATACTGAAAATCGTGGCCTTTCTTTTGCTTCCACAATCCCAGGCTGCATCTTGATAAGTCTTTGCAATGGCATTTTAAGAATAACCTTTTTAGCATAAAAGATTTACTGTATTAATGAATAGCAACAATAATTTTTGCCCCCAAGTTTCTGTTCTGGACCAAGTCTGTTTGAGAATCACATATAATTTACATTTGGTTTTTCAGTCCTGACATGACCTATTATGAGGAAGTGGAACTCATAGATTCTTAAAGCCTAGGGCCAGAAAAGGCATTGAAATAATTTGATCTGCTGTATATTCATCAATCACCAATACATATTTCTGTTAGCAGTCAGCCTTTCATTGATCTCCATAAGCTATATTTGCCTAAATTTTAGTGTCTGAAAAGGCATCTGGTGTCAAGTAGTATTCTTTAAGTGGATGAAATATCCACTCTTCATTGGCAGCTCTTTTCAAGTTTAGTTATTCATGCTGTTAAATAATTGTCCCTTTCTATGATTTATTTTATACTAACTCTCAGCTGTGATATTTTCATCTGGCAGTATCACAAAGTCATTTTTCATATATAGGGTTTTGGAAGTGTTGTTATTTTATTTTTACTCAGGGGTCGAGGAGATATGTGCATGAAAATTCACTTGTAAAAAAATTACTGAGATTTAATTATTTTTGCTTCTGTTAAAGCCATATGCCATCAAGTTCTTCTTGGAAATTTAGTGCTAGCTAAGTCTTTTGTGTGTACAAAAGCTGGATGCCCTAGTTAAAAAGTTAGTGCTCTGCTCTAGTATGCATCATAGCATATCTCTTGCAGACAGTGCCTAAGTTATTTTTGGAAAATATGTTTGGACATGTTTTCAAACAGTTTCCATGGTTTTCCAAAAATTTTGTACTGTAGATGGCAGGAAATTTCAGCCATAATCACTTTCTATTTCTTAATTCTTTAGCTCGTTTCTCTTGGGAAGCAGGTGTGCTTGTGTAAATGGAATTTGATGCAAGATAGAATAATCCTCTAGAATTCATAAAAACGGATTAAAAATATATATTATGGAATATATGCACCTAAAAATGCAGCTTTGTATATTGCTGAAAAAGGCTGGTTTGCAGTTTAATTAAAAACTGAATAGTATAATCTTATAAAAGTTTTGGGAGAGAACCATGATGTGGCCATTAACAGGGAGTACCTAATTTTCCATAAATAATTCAAAGGGAGATAGTTTTCTTTGTCTAAATAATGAAGCATTCTTTAGAAAAGTATACTAATTTTCATTTTAGGTACTAATGGCTGTTTTCAGTTTGCACTTCTGTAATGTAAAGAATAAAATGTAGTTTTCTTGGTTTTGACTGTTTATAGTGATATCGGTAATTATTTTCACTTACATTAAATGTAACTGAGTTTCATTATTTATGACTGAAATAGCTGTGTTGATATGACTGTATGCTTCTATTCACTATATTGCAAGCTTAAAATCAGGTCTTGAATGTCATAGGTTAGATGCTTGTGTATCAATGTGTTCGTGCTCTACAGTGATGTTTTCCTCTTTTTTTCACTGCTGTGAAAAACGTGCAGTTTTCATCAGTTTCACTGAATGTGTCTCTGTTACTTCCATAGGTTGCGTAGCACGAACAGTAAATTCTCCCAACCAACATCTATTAAGAACTGATGATGTTATTAGCTGCTGTTTGGACCTGAGTGCCCCCAGCATCTCTTTCCGAATAAATGGTCAGCCAGTCCAAGGAATGTTTGAAAATTTCAACATAGATGGCCTCTTCTTCCCAGTTGTCAGCTTCTCTGCAGGAATAAAGTTAGCATCACATGGAGTTGCTTGTGGGTTTTTTTGGGGTTTTTTTTTTCAAGTCAGCTTATTTTTTTTTCTGTGTAGATGAATATGCTGAATATTTCCCTGGCTGGCTGCTCTCATTTCTCGTTCTGACATCTGCTTTTTTTGGCAAAGTTCCAGTTCTTGGATAGTGAGAGCTACAAAGAAGTCCTGAAGACAAAGTGCATCTGTTGCTTTTCAGCACACCAGTATATTCTGGTGGTTTGCAGACGTATCTTAGAAACAGCTTCTTAATAATTTCTTTGCTGACACATTGCTACACATTCACTCCAGGGCAGCATTTTGCATCTGCCTTTGATATTAAAAATATATTTTCCCTAACTCACCTGTTATGAGGTAGTAACTATTATTTAAAGAGGCATTATCTGCACTTACCTTAAAAAATAGTGGTTGTACACTTCCTTTTCCGCAGCATGAGTTACTATGAATTCAATCTGTATTCTGGTTGCTGTATTGGTTTTCTATAAAATTTCTATAAAATTTCAAATTTCTTTCTGGATGGCATTGTTCTAGGAAGATTTTTCAGTATTATGTCATTGCTATGTTATGTTGGTATTATGTCATTGCTACACCATTATTACCTCAGTGACTGAATTTTTCAGTAATAAAAGGCCATGGCATATTTATCATTTTGTCATGAATAAAAGAGTGCTTTCCCCTGGATTTCTATTAATATGACAAATAAAAGTTTTTGGGAAGGAAATTTAGGCGGTTTTGTATTGTGTCCTAAGGATTTAGTATTTTTTGGGAGAAAAGAAAGAACCACAGGGTTTTAGGTTCATTTCTCATATGGGATTGAATGGAGACCTCCTCAATGGAGAGAGTTCTGAAGTGCTTGATTGATTACTCTGGGTTTTAATCTCTGCCTTCAGAGACTCAGAAGGTTGCTGCTTACTTTGTAGGTGTGCTGAGTAAACTTATTATTCTCTCTGGGAGATTGTTGGTCTAATGATTTTAAATGCCTTCAGTGCAGAAAAATTGACTAAAAAAAAGAATTGTTTACTTTTCCCATGTTTTTTGACCTCCTATATCATAAACTCTGGCAGTAGTTAAAGTTGAGCTCTAAACAATGAAAAGCAGCTGCAATATTGACATCCCCTCCCTTTTTTTCTTCTCTTTTTTAAATAGTATTTAATATTCTTTAGGCTTAGAGACTGATTAGGCTTTCCACCGGAGGTGTCTTGATAATCTAAAATAATTCTGATGTTTGCAGGGTTCGTTTTTGCTTGGAGGTCGCCATGGAGAGTTCAAGTTTCTTCCTCCACCTGGATATGCTCCATGCTTTGAAGCTGTGCTACCCAAAGAGAAGCTGAAAGTGGAGCACAGCCGAGAGTACAAACAAGATCGAAACTACACAAGAGACCTATTGGGTCCCACTGTATCTCTGTCACAAGCAGCTTTCACTCCAGTTCCTGTAGATACTAGCCAGGTATGGAAATTAAAAGATTGCATTTTCCTTTTAAAACACACACATATTGCATTCCTATTTTACTTCTTTTGGTTGAATTTGCACCTTGTCCCAAACTTGCTTTATTCTTGGGATTTATTGAGAGATCTGGTTTGCATGAAGTTTGTCTGTTATGCAAGTTTGGGGAGCATGTCAAGCAACTTATTTGTAATAGCTTCTTCCTCTCTTCTCTCTTTAGATTGTTTTGCCTCCCCACCTGGAAAGAATTAGAGAAAAATTAGCAGAGAACATCCATGAACTTTGGGTTATGAATAAGATTGAACTTGGCTGGCAGTATGGACCAGTATGTACCTTCCAACTTAATTTTCTGTTAATTGCTTAGTATGATTCAGTACATTGGTTTCAATGTACTAATGGGACTGCATTTTTCATCATCCCCCCAAAATTAGTAAAGAAAAAAATTAAATAGTAAAAGTAATAGTAATAAGTAATAAAAGTAATAGTAAAAAAAAAAATTCCTACTGAAAGCATGTGGAAACCAACAACACTTTTGCATTTCTACAAAAAATGCTGGTATTAAAGCTATTTGGTGCTGAAATTTTCAGTCTAACTGTTAGCACAGAAAGCACATAGTGAGTTTTTCACATCCTAGTTGTTCTTGGAGGAAGATGTTCTACTGACTGGTGGAGTAAGCCAGTGAAAACAGTTATTCTTGGTTCTCTTTACATGTGCTGACATTACTCTTTTAGAAGTCCCAAAAAAAGTATCACCCATAGGAAATTCCATGAAATCTGATTTTTGCTTTCCTGTTGTCTACTTCTTCAGTCTCATGTCTGTATTAGGTGCTCTACATGACTATTTTCTGATCTCTTTCCTACTTTTCATGGAGTATGAAAAAATTTCCTTTTTGAAGTCAATCAGTAAAAATCTAGCATATATGTGCTATTATGCTTGTCATTTGTTTCCCAAATGCTGTTTTTTGGAGAAATATTGCTCTAAGGAGTATATAGAAAGATGCAGTAGGCACTAGATATAAGTGTAAAAATATGTATGCATTCTATTTTTGTTACTAGAAAGATTTTGGTCTTCTGAGGAGATCAGGTTACAGAATCAAGGTAACTGGGCATAGTATTTATTTGGTGTAGCATACAACAGTACTTAAAAATATGTGATTAACAGAGAAGATCTCTAGATTTTGTTGTAGGTAATTTCCCCACAAAATCAAACGCAAAACCTCAGTTAAATTAACATGTCAAAACATTTTAATTGTGGTGTAATCACACCAACTGTGAAGCAATCTGCAGGAACTCTTAGTGTACCATTACAGATCAAGAGTCTAATTGTACAGTTGAACACTATTGAAACCATACATGATGAGTATCACGTTAAGCAGTGATAAAGTTAGCTATGTTCAAAATGAAAATTAGTGTTAAATCTTTTAAATTACTTTGCTTTAATGCATTGTGGTAGGATGTTCTCTCTTTGGGATCCTGACAGAGTATATGTTGATCATTTTCTGGAGGTGTATTTCTTAGTCATACAAGTTCCTTACAAATTATTTTATCAGTTTCACAGAATCACAGAATAAACTGAGTTGGAAGGGTCCCGGTCCCACAAGGATCAGCAAGTCCAGCTCCTGACCATGCACCGCACCATTCCCAAGAGTCACACTCTGTGCCCAACAGTGTTATCCAAACACTTTTTAGGTTTGTCAGCACTGTGGCCACTTCCCTGGGGAGCCTGTTCCAGTGTTCAGCCACCCTCTGGGTGATGAGCTTTTTTCTAATATGCCACCTAAACCTCCCCTGACACAACTTCAGGCCATTCCCTCGGGTCCTGTCCCTGGTCATCACAGAGAAGACATCAGTGTCTGCCCCTCTGCTTCCCCTCATGGGGAAACTTTAACAGTAATGAGGGCTCCCCTCAGTCTCCTCCAGGCTGAACAGACCAAGTGACCTCAGCAGTTCCTCATGCAGCTTCCCTCAAGGCCCTTCACCATCTTCAGTGCCCTCCTTTGGACACTCTCTAACAGTTCAATGTTTTCTTACCTTGTGGCACCCATTTCTGCCCCCAGCACTGGAGGTGAGGCTGCCCCAGCTCAGAGCAGAGCAGGACAATCCCCTCCCTTGCCTGGCTGTGATGCTGTGCCTGATGCCCCCAGGACAGGGTTGTCCCTCCTGGCTCCAGGGCACTGCTGGCTCATGTTCAACTTGCCACTGACCAGGACCCCAGGTCCCTTTACATGGCACTGCTCTCCAGTGTCTCATTCCCCAGTCTGTCCATTCATCCAGGGTTACCCCATCCCAGGTGCCAAATCTGGCACTTTTCTCTTGTTGAATTTCCTAGGGTTGATGATGTCCCAGGCCTGTTATTGGTCCAGGTCTCTCTGCAGGGCCTCCCTGCCCTCCCAGGACACTCCTCCCAGTTTTGTATTATCTGCATTTAAGCCACTGTTGCCAATTCTAGTTCTCTGAATTCATGCACTGCAGTTATTGAATAGTGGGGGAAGGCATGGCACAGAAATTAGCTTGTTTAGATGCACACAAGTCCTCTAATATTAGATATTGACTTAGTCCAGAGCAAGATGCATTCTAAGTAGCTAGTGCTGTTTTTTCATCAAGTCTAAAAGTGTAAAGGCTAATAGACAGAATCTTTAAATTACCCTCCAGATTATTAAAAAAAAATCTGCTGTAGCATTTTATATTCTTATACATATCTGGGTCTATATGTAGTATCACCAAAGTGATACCCACTATTGCATTTCATACTACTGCATTCTATGCATGCAACAAAGTAAAATAGCAAGCTGACACAGCAAAATTATGGACTTTGTTAATTTGCTTCATTTCAAGTCTGAATATGTGTACTACTGAAATGATCAAACACATCTGCATATCTTTGTTTCTGTTCAATGTCACTGTACATTAAAAACCAGCCACAAGAATTAAGAATTGATGGATGTCATGAGTTCTGCCACTAATATAATGTGTTTGCAAGGCAGTAGGTTTTATATTGTGCTCAGAAAAATAAAAGGAAATGGGAAGGTAACCCACAAAATATGTTTACTATATAATATAATTATTATACATTGTAATTGTAGAACAGGAATAGTGTCACTAGGGGAAATAAATTAATATTGGAATTCTGATGAAAATGCCTGACAATTAAGACTTAAATTAGCTGTACACAGATCTAAACTGAGAGACTATACTCAGTATTTTGGATACAGATTACCATTAGGAATCTGTAAATAAATGTTTTCAGTGCTGCTAAAATATATTTCTCATTTTATCTTCTATTAATTTTTATAAGTAGTTTGACAGTTGGATTGCCTGTATTGTCTGTCCAAAAAACATTAATCCCATCAAATCAAGATAAATACCCCCTGGAGACTGTAAAGATTTTTCAATCCAAAACATAAACAAATGACTGCTGTTCAATTTGAGAATTATATGTTTGGATCAAAATGCAAAGACTACGTAAATCAGAAATGCTATAGAGAAATGTGGTTTTTTTTTTTCAAATAAACTAGATCAAATAAACTAGATTAAGTAGTAGTATTTTATAAAAACTAAAAATAAATAACTTCAATAACTTGCACTTTGCAGATTTAAAGGTTAATATAAATGGTGAATTTATGGTCTATCAAAGGTTGACGTAAAAATGTTATAATATATGGTTTTAAAAGTTGTCTTAACTGTGCAGATGTTAACAACTGCATTGGAGTCCTTTAGGTAATATTTTCAAACTAATGTATTTTATCAAGCCTTTATAGGTGTTATTGGCTGAACTCTAGCACAAGATGCTAAATTGAGAGCTATAGAGTGCTTGGTAATCCCAGTCTCCAAGGATTCCTTTCTTGGTTATAGCCAGTGTTGGAATAAAACTGTAGAAAGAATGCAGGTTAAAAATTTTTTTATCAAGTTTGTAAGCTTATAAGATGTAGGATTTTATAAATTATGGTCTGTATGGCTCTCCTATCACTACACTAAAAAGAAATTCATGTTCCATTCATATGTGACTTCTGAACAGTCACATTCTGCTTCTATGGTACTGGAAATAACTTAGAAACAAACATTTGCTGAATTAAGAGATGCAGAAGATTCCCTTTATATTGTTATTTTCATTGGGTAAGGATTTCAGTTCTATCTGTATCAACATATTTATTCAAACTAGATGTAGAATTTTTGAAACATGAGACTGAAGATGAGATGGTACTTTATGGCTTATATGTTAAAACAGTATAGATTGCACTATTCTTGAACTATGCATATTTCCTGTGAACATCTGTATAATAGCATGTACAAATTAGTATTTATTCCACTTGAGATATGCAGATCTGAAGTTCATTTGCAAATGCAAATTCTGCCTTGCCTGAACACAATGATCATGCTCTGAGAATACAGAATACTTTCTGTTTCGAAGTACTGTCAAGACTGAGTAATTCTAACTGGATCAGCTTTAAGTACCTTGTGGATTGATGTGATTTTAAATTTCTTTTCATTTTTAAGGCATGTTAAGCTTATTTTTTTACTGTTTTCTTAGGTTAGAGATGACAACAAAAGACAACACCCATGCTTAGTGGAGTTCTCGAAATTGCCGGAGCAGGAAAGAAATTATAACTTGCAAATGTCACTTGAAACACTGAAGTAAGTTGCTAGAACTTTTGAAGCTTATAGTTAAGAGTTTCATAAGGAGATTTTGCAGAATTATAAATTCACATGCACATTAAAATTTGATGTGTAGGTGAGGGAGCAAGATACATAATGAATTATGTACTTGGCACTGAAAATTACTTTGATAGTCTTTTTAGAATTATTGTGATAATGCTGATTGTGAAATTACAATTCAGACAATTTTTATCTAGGAGGAAATAAAGGGATCCGAATCTTTGCTTCTTATTTGGTTTAATTCAATCTAGTTTAATTTCTTTTAATTTTCTTTATTGATAAAACACATTGACACTCACTAGATTATTTAAATTAAGAGCTTTGATACAGAATCCCTTGCTGCTATTTCTGTGTCATTGTGCACATTGCCACAGAACAAGCAGTAGTAGGCATTCCCTCCTTTTGTGGGTGAGTGGTTAGATGTGTGAGTGTCATGGAAGCTCTCCAGTTGGAATGCTAGAAAATTTCAATGGGACATTTAGAGTCTGTTGAAGTAATCTAGTTTTCTGATTTATAAAATACAATTCCTCACCTCAGCTTTGTCAGTCAAGGAGGTGTGAATTGTTACTTTGCAGTGGCTTAATTGAAAAATCTATTAGTGTAAGTAATTTCTCCCATATGTAGCCAACATGTTAAAATATTTCTCAAACTGATAAATGCTTGATGGTAGATGTGGTTGTCCAGTTGCCCATTCTTGAAATCTATAATTTTTTTTCTCATTAGAATATAGTTGCTTTTTACTATACAGAGAGTTTAGAAAGGATGAATGTCTGAAGTGATATTACTTTTCTGTGATTATTTTTCCTATATTAAATTTTTGCCATGTAAACTGATAGTGCAATGTAGTGTTTATACTCTTATTAAAAGGACTCATAGTAGAAAGCTATGTAGAAACTCCTTCTAGAACTTCTTGCAGATTTCTTTTCAGGCCAGCTTCTCTGCTCTATTTACTGATCTACTGTTCTCACAGTAAATAAATTACTCAGTGAAAAATTGAGTTTTTAGGGTCATATTTATGACCCTAAGTACTAAAAAGTTTCTGCCATTATTTAGAGGTAAAGGACTCAGGGAGAAATTGAACTGGAAAGAAGAAAATAAGTTCAAATTTTCTATGGGTAGATATTAGAATTGCACGGAAAGTTTTTGAGCATTTTCCATCAGCAGAGCAATGTGCTAAGGATTCAAAATACATTCTTCCTTTCTGTTTTATGAAACTGCAAAAGATGATGTCATTAATTTTCACTACAGTTGGATCTTTTCCTGGAATACTCTATATAATCTGGCTCAGGCAGCAGGAAAATTGTTCTCTCATAATTATATGCACACTGCTAACGTTTCACTAAATACTGAACATTTAATGAGTCCTTTCATAATTACTGGTTCAGTATTCAGTGCTTTTCTAATCTAACCCTGTGAAAAACCCCAGGTTTTTGTTTTATAAACGTGCAAGTGATGGATTATTCTTTTTTAAATTAATTTTATTGCCTAATCAGAAAGAGTCTTTCCATTAAATGGATAATATCAAAAATATAAGCATTTAGTCCTTCTGTGTGTTTCAAAATTTGTATGCTTACTTGAACTTAGTCTTACTTTCTTCCTCATGCTAGTCCTTGTTTTCTGATAAATGAAGTTCTAATTTTGTAGTATTGAGTTGTAATTATCATGTAGACATCTGTTGTGCAGGGACTAGGAGTGCCTTGCTCAGTTTGTTTCTACATACTTGAAAATGTGGAAAAATTAGTGCACTAATCAGTTCTAGGTCACCCATAGATGATGACTTGAATTGTAACCTGTCTAGTCTACTAGCTGTCAGCCTTGAAAGGGGAAGAGGGAAAGAAAATGTTATTCTGAAACTTCTAATAATTTTCTTTACAATTTGAATCAAACTGCATGCTTGAAATAGTTGCAGGACAGGGAGAATAAGGCTGATTTTAATTGTGTTTTCCTTCGTGGTTTGTTGCCAGTTTTGCTGCCAGATGAGAGAGTTAGAAACCAAGGATGATCTAAGTCATATTATCTGATAGAACATCTCTTTTCCATATACTGGGATCTGTGTATATTTTTAAGTATGATTGAATACTTTTATGAGCTATAAAAATTACATACTGTAGGAAATGTCAAGATGCAGTAATGAGTTGCTTCTGAAAATGTCATGGGATGAAAATATGCTTTCTCATACTGTTTCTGCACATGCTTATATATATATTTTATGGTTTGCTCTTGCAATATGCTTGCATGTTTTTTCTTGTTCTTGCTTTGGTGACTGACTTTCCCATTTCTATGTATTTACTCAGTCTTGTGTGATAATTACACGTATGATTATGATGATGAGGGCTGCATTCAGCCACTTTTCGTTTTCTTGCTTAGATTTGAAGTGCTTTAATGGTCTTTCAGATTCTGCAAGTACAGTCTGTCATTTTATCCTCCTGTGGCTCTCTTATTTGAATTTGTTTTGTTTGGGCAGAGAAAACTCCTGGCTTACATTACAAGAAAATTAGGGTTACCAGAGACTAGCTCCTCTGTACTGCATTTCACTATTAGATATGTTTTCTCTCCCACTTATGCTGGTGATAGCTGCATAGGAATCATGTTCTCTTTATGGCAGATGAAATTTAGCTGCATGGAGTATTATTAGCAGATAGTGTGTTTTTCAGGAAGAGGCCGCTGGATATTGGTTTCCTCATTTCTGATTTTACTGTATAATTTTAAATCAGGGTTCACAGTCCATAACAGTAGGACTTCATGTAGCTAGCAGTAAAAATAAGCTGTAAGAATCTCCTTGAAACAATTCATCTGCCAAGAGAAATAATGTTAGAATAGTATTTATGCTCTTTTTTTTTCTTTCCCTCCAGTTAGTTCAAAAGCAGTAAATATAGTTAAAGCAAGACTAGAAAATACCATTTTAGCTAGTGGCTGGAACAAATAAAAAACTTGTTTGACACCTTTCTTCCACTTCAGGAAAATTTGGAATGGAGTTTAAGGTATTTACACTGGTGATTTCTTCTGTAATCAGTTTCTGTAATCATAGATATGGTTATCACCCTCAGGTTTTGAGAAAATTCTCATCTGACTCCAAAGTTAAGTCTCTGACTTTTGTTTTTTTTGGATTTCTATTAATTTCAATGTCAATATTTTATTAATGCACCTAGACTAAGGAAAGACAATAAGCCAACACTGAATATAAATGCAGGAACAAATAATTAATAATTTACGGATCAAATCCTGGAGACAAATGAGACTTAAAATTTATGCTGCTGAGCAGTGTGGCTATAAGGATATCAGGAAGTGTGACGTAATCAGAATCCCATTTAGTGCTGTTGACCCTGTTTTAAGTTTATATAACTGGTGTTATTTTTCTGAAATGAGCTGCATTTTGCAGTCAGGCCACAATGGGCTGGTTCAGTGGCTCAGTGGTAAAAATCTTGTAGTGGGTACAAGACACACTGTCTAGATTATGATGGCACTTTTGGCCAAATGCTGTCATGCTGTCAGTTCTCTCTTCAGTGGCATGTCCTAAAAAATTCCAGATCCAACTGCAGTCTCTAAATAATGGCTTCCTCAGAAAGAAGACACTTTCTAAGGATAAGTAATATTTTATGCCTCTTTTCTTTGTATAGCTGTGATATAAGTAACAACACATAAAGATGTGGGTATGAAGCAGTATGAGTGAGTATGTAAGCAGTATGAATAAGTATATACAGCAGAAATAATAGTTCAGGGGCAATCTTCAAACTGATATCTCATAGATGAAATATACTATATAATAGTTTCATTTTGAATTTTTTCTAAATTTTTGGAACATTTTTGTGGCATTTTCTTATCTATCAGAAAGCTTATTACATATAAAAAAAGGCTGGTGTTGGTATTTCCATATTATATTGTGATAATTTCCATAGGTCTCATTTGTTTTGTAGTGCCATTTGTAGGCACTATAGAATGCCTATAAACAGTAGTAACTCTAAATATAGAAACACTGTCAATAATTAATCTCTGATTTCTGTGCCCTAGAACCCTGCTGGCATTAGGCTGCCATGTCGGAATTGCTGATGAACGTGCTGAAGAAAAAGTGAAAAAAATGAAACTTCCAAAGAAGTAAGTTGAAATACAATGTGTCTTCTTGTTAGGCAGTGTGAATTGAGTGAGTTCAATAATATTGGCACTGCTCATTTTATTAATTCTTGGGCATGCATGTACATGGGTGAATTCTCAGGAATTTTCAGAAATTTTCACATACCATAATCCAGTTTTTCTTCCAGATATTTGTCACCTGATGTGTAGACAAATTTTAGGGTTTTTTTGGTTCTATGTTGTAATGTTTGGCATTCGTTGTTATGTGTTTCTTTTCTATATTGTGTGTATCACAGAGACTTTGTAAAGAATTTTTTCAGTATATTTGCCAATAGATTTTACTGTGCTGCAGATATTTAGAGGTGATCCTTTTGAAAGTTCTGAGATGGCCACAATTTGAGGTGTAGAGAACTGGTACAGTCTTTTGACTTCTTTTCTGAGTGATGTGTTGGCAGCAGCATTGGTAGGACTGGGCTTAGCCTGGTAAGGTGTAGTAGCCTTCACTACCACAGCTCTGAAACCAACTATCATGGCCCAGCCAAGTTGCCCTGGCTTCTTAGTATCAGTGTGCACACATAGAGTTTGGGAATAAAGAATTTGGGAATTTGGACACAATTGAGGTAATGGAACTTTAGTTTTATCTGCCTCAGCCCTACTGCCCAACATACACTTAAGCCCATGAGATGGAGAATTATATAATATGTAAAGAGTCAGAAAGGTAAATGCCACAGTTTTACTAGGAGAGAACTGCATGGCTTGTTATTCCTGAATTTAAGATAGTAATTTAGTTTCCTTGGTTATGACTCAGAGCAATGGTAAGTGCTGGTTGCTGAGCTCCTGCCACCAGTAGCAACTCATTGCTCTTTGCAGGAATGTGCCCTGTGCAGAAATAGCTGTTCCTCTGGTATTGCATGTCTGTTATTCACAGCAATCCTTCACTTACCCATACCCCTGAATTACATGCAGTCCCTGAGGCCAGTGTAATAACCTCCAGCACGTTTACCTAATGCACGTCTTCTTTCCTCCTTTTGTGAGCCAAAAGCCTGTGCCCCATTCTGGCAAGATTCCTGCAGACTTTTAGGTAATACTTTGCTACAAGGCAGCTGTAAGAACCTGAACCATCAAGTCTTTGATGTATACCACACTGCATAGATTTACATACCATTGATATTACAGTTTCAGAATCCCTGATGTGTGGCTGTGCCAGAATGAATGGGAATAAAAGCAGGGAATTAATTTAAGTTCCTCCCCAAACTGTTCTTCAGTTTCAGTATCCCAAAATAACTGTATATATCTCAAAAAAGAAAAGATATCTTGAGCCTTCTGTATTTTCATTCTGAATTTCCTGGGCAGAAATATATGTGCATTTACAAGATTGTTCAAGAGAATCAAATTTCCTGCTTTTGAAAAACAGCAGCTAAATCTCAAGTCTAAAGAAATTATACTTTCTAATATAAGAAGACCAGTAATATTGAGTCTTTTTAATGTCATTAAGCATCATAACTTTAGAAAACTGAAGTCATACTGTACCAACAAAGTCAGAATTTTGATACCTCACTCATAATGGATTGAAAAAACAAGCAAAAAGGAAAGGAACATATTGTGGCTATATTCTTAGAAGCTTGTGCAGGGGAGCATGACAGGAAAGAGCACGGTAATTGCCAACCTGACAAGTGTGCTAATTTCATATGTTTCACTGTTTTACTTTACTGTCCTGTTTTACTCATCTCACTGAAGTGGCTTCACAGATACCTGATGAAAGGTAACTGTGAGGGCAGTGAACTCCTGTGTAATAGAGACCTGCAGATTGGGAATTTTGTGGATGGCTGGTTTTGGAATGATGTTCTTGAATTGTTTTCAAACTTAAATTTTTTCTTTTTACTGTGGTAATTTTTAAGGAAGATTCAACCTCTTATTTATAGATGGTAATCCCTCTTAAATATCTGGTCGTTTTAAATTATTGTTTTCAACAAATAATTTATTTAAATTGTTTTCAAATGGCTGTCACAGAAGAGAATTAATTAAGATTGGTAAAGTATTTGAATATTTTAGGATATAAATGGGGATAAATACTGTTTAATTTTATGGGTTTCTCTCTGTCAGTACAAATAAAGAAAATACAAGAAAATTACCAAATTGTTTAGAAAATAATTGAGCAATTATTTAAACTAGTCATTCTTTATACACCCCAGGGTGTATAATTTCAATGAGAGAAAGCTGTTGTTTATTTTCCACAGACTCCTTTTGTTTCAGCCAAAATAATGCATTTGTATGCTGGAGGAGAAATAGAATCATAGAATAATTTAGGTTGGAAAAGACCTTTAATGCTTTATGTCCTCTACAGAAGGATTGCTTATAAGTAAAGTAGGAGATTTCTATAATTAGTTGGAAGGGAATAACTTCACAAAAGTAGCATTCCTAGGAGTGCTAAAAAAAGTGAGGAAGCTGCCTTTCTATTCTGAAGTCATGCTTAAATTGTAAACATGTGCTCCAGTGATTCGAAGGACATTAAAATATGAATTATTATGGAGACAAACTTTCAAGGTAAATTTTAAAAGTGGTCTTGAGTTAGCCATTTGACCTGCTCTGTCTCTTAGCATCCCTTTATGTAACAGGAAAAATATATTATCTCTTTTCAGTAGGAAATAGGTAGAATTTAATAAGTATTACCTGCTCAGAGGTAGCAATAATATTGTTGATATAAGCATTTAGATAAACAATATCTTAATCTACTACTTTGAATATGTGGCATTGCTAAAATACTTTAAAAACATTTTTAGTTCAGACCATTTTGGGTAGCTTTCATTGCCACTTACTTTATCCCATCAAGATGCAATTTTCTTGGAAAAGAAACAAAATGAAAAAGAAATCAGTAATCAAGTTTAAATTATTATTCTTTATGTGTGAAGGCAGATGTCATATTTATATAGATATGTTGCATAGATGTAATTTCTTTCTTTTGTGATTTCTCTTAATTTTTTTTTCTTGCTGAAAAGTAACTGGTTCTTTTTTTTTTTCAACAGCTATCAGTTGTTGAGTGGCTATAAGCCAGCACCCATGGATCTGAGTTTTATCAAGCTGACCCCCTCTCAAGAGGCTATGGTGGATAAACTAGCAGAGAATGCTCACAATGTATGGGCAAGGGACCGTATAAGGCAAGGCTGGACCTACGGCATCCAGCAGGTGAGTCAAGGAAGACAAACCCACATAATTTAAAGCAGTCCTGCTAAATAGCAGTATGAGACTCTTTTACAAGCAGTGTTAAAAAAGTTGGTAGTATATTCTTGTTTGCTATCTAGATCTCAGGGTGAGAAAATTGCATGCAGGAAGCTAACGTGCTCCAGTATTTTAGGAAATGTAAATATTGACTTTCACTAAGGAAATCATTTAAATGTTTGCAGTTCTGGGAATTGAATAATTTTGTTTAGCCAGGAAAATCAGAATGTAAACTTCTAGTAATAACTTTGCTAATATGTTATATTTCTGGCAGAAGATGTGTGAGAATAGTTAAGTCAGTCTCAAAGTTCCAGTCCTACTTTAGTTGTTCTGCTCCAGTGAATAGGAATAGTATTTGGTAGTTATCCCAATGTGTTACAAGGGAGGAGAGTAAGGATAAAGCATGGTGGATTATTAAAAGCAAAACTCAGGTTCTTTGGTTTCTTTAAAAAGCCCCCAAAGCCAGTCAATTTGGTATACCATGAACCTAATTGAGTATTTTTCAAGACAGATTCTACGTAAGTTTTCCCTTAAGATTTTCTATTCTTTTTGTGATTGATTATGAATTTTATATACAGAAAGGTCTCTTCACTTGTGTTAATAAATGTGTGGTAGCATTTCACAGTGAAAATTTAGGACAATTTATCCCTTGGGGAAAAATGAGTTTTCATGGTTTTGTGCTGAGCATAAAAGCTCAGCTTTATTATTTTTGCAAAAATGAGAAACAACTGTTTTGTAGGTACATACCCTCTTCTTCCTACAAACAGTAGCTTTGTTTTTGACAAAAATTTGACACATTTCAGTGCCACATATGTCAAATTTTGTTCTTCTACAGGACCAAAATTCAATCTTTTAGCAAAACTTTTATGTAAAATAATAAAATGAGCTGGTTTTTTATGTATCAAGTTAAGTACTTTACCTTATTACATACAGGTATACTCTTGTGACAAAATAAATGCTGCATATCTACATTTGAGTATTCTTCAATACAGTATCTTACTATGAAGCTGTCATTGTGTTACTTTGTAAGCTATAGCTATTTAGGAAATCTCTATTCAGTATTTGGGTCTAGACAGACAGTGAGTCAATTCTTCTGTTTGCAAACTGGAATATGTGTATATGCTCTGCTAGAAAAACACTGAAGATAATTCAGTGTTTGTGCAACTCCCCTGCTTTTCCCAGGATCAAATTTTTCCATAATACTGCACCTTTAAGTAAGAGGTGGTCTTTTGAAGTGCTGTTAACATTTCTGAAGGCATACTAACCATGAGAAGTATTGGAAGTGATGATTTTCTGATGTCAGGTAGTAGGGGGAGGGTGATTAATTAGTTTTGAGCTCACGATTTCCATCCTGTGTTTATGGAGTCAGTGCACAATTCACTTCTAGAATGAAAAGCTGTATGCTCAGAAGAACTATTTCTGCTGTATTAAAGAATGCACTCAAGAATTTGTACCATGTCTCCCATTTTTTTTATTCTTCCAGAAGGCAATAATTTTCAATACAACTTGCCAGCTGGGAGCTTTGAAATGAATGAAAGTTGGGAAATAGTTACAACTTTGATACAAACTTGATATATCCCAAAATTAAATTTAGTTTTGCAACAGAATTTATTGGTTAAGACAAAGTTAAGAAGTTTCTGGAATCAAATCTCTTAGCTAATTATATTTCTAACTAGCTTTGGGAGACTTTAATCTTATGACTCACATGTAGCGAGTAAATTTTCTTAGATATTGAAGACAATTTAATCTACCCTTTGTATCAGTGTATCTTTGAAAAAACCCACAAATAATTTTGCCATATTTATTAGAGTGAATTTGCAGCTAAATTGCATGTTTTCTGAATTAATGAGGTTTTAAATAAGAAAGTCAGTTAAACGGTTATGTCAAAGACTTTCCCAGTGTTACTGGTTTGGGAATGATGTGTAAAAGATGTAATGGGAGTGGGTGGCAATAAAAAAATGTCTCCTTTGCATCTTCACAATATTTTTATTATGCACTGTCTTTATGTATGTTTTGGTGTGCCTGTTAATATAGAAAGTTCTGCATTTGAAGAGGTGTGATGTGATGTGATAGTAAAAAATAATTAGTTTTCTTATGGTTCCCAAAAGGCAGTGGAGTTGCTCAAGGCCACAACTTGGGTTTTAAAAAAACCCCAAAACCCTCCAAAAACATTGACCAGACAAATCTAGTATGGGATATAACCTAAAATTAAACACTTCAGAAGAATCCTGAAGTCTGTCTTATGTTATGAGTGCTGTGCTTAGGGAAAGAGACTAAACTGACTGTTCAACCTAAAATCCTACAGCCCTGTGAAGAGACTTTTTTGAGCCTCACTGGGAGAGAGCAGAGGGGAAAAAGGAGGACTCTGATCTACTCACTGAACATCTCTCTGTATTTTATCTACTGACTCCTAAAATAGTTTCCTGAGGGAAACTCTTGGAACTCTGGCCTTCCCTAGGCTCCCTTCCTAATAAATGTCCTGCTCACTGGATGACAAAATTTAATGAAAATTAAATCTCTGCTAACTTATTAAAATTCATAGTCTGGTATGAGAAAACTCGTGGTAACTACAGGTTTTGTTTAAAACTCCTTAGCCTTGTAATTACTGAGTGGTACATTACCCATTTTTCAAGAGTTTTAAAAGTTTGACTCCATAGCATCAAAGATGTCTGACTAGAAAATAGGATTTAGGTATCTACATCCATTCTGATGGCCAAGGACAAATTTTTGTATAAAAACATTATCAGAATGGTAGCCCCTAGTTTAGTTTTCAGATATTTTTTTAAGCAGTTGGTGTGAATCACGCTCTGGTTTTGACTACTGGGTTATGCTCTGAAAGAATCTTAGACAAATGCTTCTGCTCTAAATCCTTATGGGGCTTAGGTATATATGATAAATATTAAACTGTTCTTCCTTATCAGGACAAAGACAGTCATGGGCATGCAGAGGAGAGTCTGGAGAATTTAAGACTAAAAAGCTTAAGTGCCTATGAAACTTGATCGTATTTGGAGTTGGAAAACAAATTAATTGGGGTTTTTGCAGTATTGAGTGCTTATGCTTTAAACATCCAAGAATTTTTTGGCTAACTAAAGGCTTTTGTGTGCTGAGTTGTGCACTGTTGTTGAGAATGCAGTGTAGTGGTGCAGTGAACAGTGTCATGGTTATGCTTTCAGCAGAGTGTGGTTGTTAAATGTGGACAAAAGCTCAGAAATATTCATGACCTTGAGGAAGCAGATTTACAAGATTGACAGTATACTTTACTCCCTTATTCCTGGCAGACAAGTTGCCACAGTCTCATGGATAGTTAAACAGGAGGATGATGCCCTTTTTCAACAATAGTGTCTTGCTGCCATGCTTTGGATGTTGATGTTGATTTACTCTTAATTCCGTAATCTTTCTCTTTTCAATGTTGTTTTTTTTTTCCTTCAGAGAAAGGACCAGCAGCTGAGTTTCAGGAGTACTTACATACAATATGCAGATAACAAATACCATTTGTTAAAATCCATAAGAAGAGAGCAGAAGAGCAAGGTGCTCCTTTCTGAGTGCAGTGCAGACATGCCTCTCATTTAGCTGGCATTCATACCACATGGCAAACTGCTAGCTCTGGCTGTGGTCCACACTGCTATGTGCTTCTGCTTGACTCCAGTGGGTTTATTTCATGGGCTACATTTTGACATCCCATCACATTACTGTGACTTGCTACCGTACTGGAATAGAGTGACATGATGATGTGCTCTATAATTTTGTAAACAGATTTTGCAGCGCTGTAAAATAGTTTCTTAAGGGAAAGAAGCTTACCGATGTTTTAAAATAGATGAACTAATCACTGGGAAATAGGTTATGAACAGCAATTGTGCTGTGGCTGTAGGATGAATTAAATAATCTAGTAGGTCTGTTCAGTATGACAGCCTCATCATTTTGGGATTATATAAAATGGAAAAATTAAAGGGTTACTGTCAAATAGTTAATGTATAAACCATTCCTTTCTTTAAAATCTGTTGGGGAAAATGCCTTCCATCTTCCAGATTTTTTTTTCTTCTTCTAAATCCATCGCTACTTGTCAGGCTTATTTCTTGCCAAGATATAACAAGCTACATTTTATGCATGACTATATACAGTAGTTTAGTTCTGCTGCTGCAAAGCCAGCCAGCCAGGTGAGGGAGCACAAGTTAGCTAATAAATTCTGTTCCCAGAATTGTGCTGACAGCTGTGATGACACTGATCTCAAGTACTTTTTTGTAGTGCAGCCTCACAGTTGCTTATTGCTCCATGAAGAGAGAAAGCAAAAGAGCAAAACAGGTAGGAAAAAATATGCATTTCTGCTTAAAAGAACATATTAAGTAGCAAGGGTAAATGGAAAACCAAGCATAAAAATCAGTATGAAAATACTTCACAGTGTCCCTTTAAAGGAGAACATGATTACTTGCAAGTTGGTGATCTTAGAACTGGGGAAGTGGTAAATGAACAAGGGCAGATAGAGGAGTTAGATCCAGGCAAAGAAGCAATATATCCTTGTGCTAAATGAATTAAAATAATCACATTTGTGCTATGAGAGAAGGTTTGGGGGTTTTTTACCTTTATGGATTTTGATATTAAGTCCTGTTAATTACATGAGGGTTTTTTTTTCATTATTTTTAAGGAATTTTTTCTAACAAGATAATGAAAAAATAGCATTGAAGTATAAAAGCATGTATTTGTGACAAAATATTCACAATCTAATGGAAAATATTTGGAACTCATACAAGTTTATCCATGAACTTGGGGCATTTTTTGGGACATTCATAAACTTAGGGTATTTTTTGACATTCATAAATCTATGATTTTATGCATACAGGAGAATCCCAACATCCATATGAAAAGGAAAAGACAGAAAAAAAAGATCAAAGAGTCAAGCTCAGAGATCAGAAAGCAAATTAAAATAATTTAAAGTACATTACCTGCCTCATCCCTCTTCCTGAATACATGACTTTTAGGTCTCACCACTGATTGTAGAGATCACAGGCAAAGATTCCTTCTCATTTTGCTTACATACATTGTCACATATCCAGATAGCTTAGTCAAAGGGTATCTTGCTTTTTCTTCATGTTGCATTGCTAGAAAATTAACAATCAGAAATCTCATTTATACTGAAAAAGAGTATTAAAAATCTCACAGCTCAAACAATTGTTTATAAATATTAGCAACCTAAAATTTTCCTTCCACTGTATGAAAAGCATCTTAAAAAAGATGCTCTGCTGTTCCTGTCCTAGAATAGTCTGTTGGTATTGCTGAGCAATTATATGAAATCTTTCTTCTCTTTGGCCCAAAAATGCAAGACATTTTGGTCTTTTAAAGTCAGGATCTTATTTTATTCAGATTTATAGAAAGTATATGGCATCATTAATTGATCAGGAGTTGGTCTTCTCAGACTGCCTAAAGCTGCAATGTGAGAGAGGCATTGTTCTGAAAAGTCAGGCTGGGTGAAATATACATGTGTGGGGAAAATAAGTTTTTGCTTATTTATTCATTAAATATGTATAAAACCAGCATCTTGTTCTTGTAAAAACCACTTATGTTACCTCACTTTGGCATTTTACATGATTTATACCAATATATTAGTTCCTTCCATTTATAGTCTGGGCACATTCTGCCAGGCATTCCATATGGCTATGGTCCTCAGTGAAGATGGCAGAAGCTGTACACATATTACTAAGGATACATATACTTCCAAGGTTAGAACTCAGCTGCTAGTATTCCAGGTGAGGAATACAACCTCTTATTTGGTTGGATACATTTGGATTATTAACATTGCTAAGAATACAGCTTTGTGAGGACTCTATTATGCTTTCTGGTTCTAATGCTCTGGACTTTGAAAATAACTTTTTTATTAAACACCAGTTCAGAATTGTGTTTTTCCTTTTCCTCCATGCAATGATTTTTAATTTTCCTGGTTTCTGGTTAAATATGAGCTGCTGTGATAGGTGTGGAAAAGCGAGCCCTCTGGATAGTGAGGCATGAAAGGTGTGGTGTAGGTAAATGATCCAGCTCATGGTGGCTCACTGGTTTTCTGGCAGCACTGCTGGCAAAGCTTGCCCTGTAGCGTTTGTTGTGGCAGTTTCTCAGAAATCTCTGTGCTAGTGAGAGGTGTGGATCTTGCATTTTGGCGGAGATATGACAGCAAGCAGAATCAATTCACAGCTGTGGAATGAGGGTTTGCTAATGGTGCAAAGGGAGCTAAGAAAACAACAGCACATTTGTCTCACTGGATGTGTGCTGAAATACATTTATTTTGTGCTTGTAGTTTAACAGCCTTGTTTATGAGAGCATAAACATTTCAGTACCACACAGAATATGTATCTGTACAGCTCTAATACATGAAATAAAAACATGTGTGTTCCCAATAAATTATTGTATTATTCCTGCACTCTTCCTACCATGTGTTTTAACATCTCAGTCTTTCTTTCTGATAAGCACTTATTTACATATATTTCTGGTGACCTTTTGTTGCCTTTAGTCTAGTGGTCTGTGCTGTTCCTGACCTTCTCAGAGATTTGGGAATGTCCAGGAGTGCACAGCTTTGCAATACGACTTTTATAGCTCTGAAAACATTATTATTTTCAGATTTCTTTTAGAGGTTTATATGATGCTTAGTTTTTTGTTACTGAATTACTGCTGAAGCACACAGCCTTATTACACACACTGCATCTCTTAATAGGTTATTTTAGAGCTGCTTATAGAATTTGACTATGGTTTTCTTGCTGCTGTAGATGATATGGACATTTCTTGTTTCATTCTTTTGTGAGATCTGTCTGTGCAAGTTCCAAGACCAGTTGTAGGTCCAGTGCCACAAGATCAGTTATAGACATGTCATAGACTCATTGAATGAAAGAATGCAGTTTACATCTGACATGTTTGCTTTGAGTTACCTTGCAGCAGTGTCCTTTACCTTCCATGAAAGTTTTAAAAGGCTTGTTGATGTTTTTTTGGGGGTGTGTGTGTTTAGGTGTTTTTTCTGTATTTTCCTTTTAAGAGCTATATGTAGTTAAAAAACATGCAGTTAAATTGGCCCGTTGTTGTTCAATTATTGCCTTATTCATATCCTTTTATACCCTACAAATAAGTGTATGTGTGCCCATGCAAATAGTTGTTTGTCTATCCCTGGCTGCATATATCAGAATCTGTTGTGTACACTGCGAAAAGTAATACTGACTTTTCATGGTCAGTGCTATATCACTGACACTTAACATTATTACTTCCATCCAGGCCACACTCTTCCAGGCATCCCAACTTTTTATGGTTGCAATGTTCTCCTAAGTAAAGTAAATTAAATTCTAAATTATTAATGGATGTTTGTTACAAGAAATGAAGACAAAGCTATGTACTAAAATACATAGTCTTTTTTTCCCTTTTTTTTTTCCTGTGATATGATAGGTTCTGAATTCAAAACAAAAGAATTATATAAGTATCATGTGTGCTACCCAGCTCAAACCATTTGTGTGTTAACAAGTAGTTGTCAGACAAACTCTGTACAAAACAGTCTTCTCATGAATCATTAGACTGTCAAATCTGGAAAATTCTGGCAAAAAAAAAAATTAAAAACCTAGGTTGAATATTAAAACTTATTTTAGCAGTCTACAATAACTTCTTTGTATTGAGGAGGTGGAATTCAGTCTCTGTGCTACTTGGAAATGCACTCAGTAAAAATTACCACTCTTAGCTAATCAGTTTTCTTGTTGACTTGATTGCGAATGTGCAAAGCTCAATCACTGTACAGGATCATTCCCTGCACTCACACCAGAGAGGTAGAGAAGGTCATTAGTGCAAAAACTTAATGATGAATGTAATAATATGAGTTCATAATTCGGAAATAAGTAGCACATTCAAGATTTAAATAGATGGGTAATAGGAAAAAAAAGGAACAAAGTAATTAAAAGGAAAATCTCTTCTCACATTCAAATTTAAAGACATAGCTACAGTCTTGAATAGGTGAAAAAGGTCACAATGTTAAATAAAATTAGATCCAAGGAAAAAAAAAATCTGTAAAATCAAATTGGCTTAACACTTTAAATTTCTGTATTCCTTTTTGTTTTCTCTCCTTATTTTGTGCTTACCCATTTTAAAAGTACTTATACTATATTTCATTTTATACAGCTATCAACTGATTCCTGTATGTTAATTTGTGTTAATGATTGCTATGGCAAATAGAAATGCATTAGTCTAACATTATATAATGGATAAGAAATTACATGTTTATTGTCCCAAACTTTCATATTTTTAAAGACAGTATTTAAGAATATCTTTTGGACATATAGTGCTTCAGAGGAAATTATTTCTCTGTTTTGTGTCCTTTCAGTAGCAAATAATTAAACTTACAGTGTTTCATCACCTCAGATGAATGTGAATACTCATATCAAATAATAATTTCTCATAACATTTATTTCAGCATTTGCTCGAATAACACAGCCCTTTTCCACATCTACCAAATAAAACATTGCACAAAGTAGGATGTCAGCTTAAGAGTTTGGAATAAATATGAAAAGTACATCCCTCAAATGGTATTAGTGTTGGCCCTGCTACTGTCCTTTCCATGGAATATAATTAGAGCTGATATGGTTTTGTAATTTGTGTCCCCAGCAATACATTACCTTTATCTTTCTGTTAGCCCTTTTAGCATGTAGGTAATGCTTGTCCCTTAATATTTCTTCTCCTAGAGAAATAGCTGGTAGGACCAGATTTTATCAAGCACTGATTTGTAACTGACCTTTCAATATCTGCTCACTATGACAAGGCAAGAGGCAGATAGCCTTGCATCTAAGCATTTAAAGAATAACAAAAGATACCTGCAAGATTTTTTTCAGAATGGATGTGCCATTTCTTTTCTCCTTGCAAAGACAGAATTGAAACCACATATGTTCCTAAAACCATAATGCTATAAAAGAAGAAAGTTACTTTCCCTGTAGACATTGTCTTGTAAAAATAATAGGCATTGGTTTTGGACTTTTAAATAAATCTAACCAATACTGAGAGCCTCTCAATATATTTGGTATTGTCCTGAAGGGAACAAACAGCAACTATTTTTTACATTATATGTCTGGTCTGTAATTTTTGTTTAATAAGTATAGATATTAGGACAAACATGGAGAGTTCTTTGCATGGTTTCTCTCATTGTCAACAAATTCTGACAGGATGTGAGAAAAAAATATAGAGAAGAAAACAATTCTGTTAGTCACTAAAAATTAGATTAGCCATTTAAGTAATCCAGTTAAACACTGCTTTCAAATAAGATAATTTTGCAGTAGAAGAAAACCTAATCAATGTTTTTTAATAAACCTAAAATGAAAAGATTGAACCTTACCAATACTTTCAGTTTAGCTGGAGAGAGGTTAGTTTAATTATCTATTGCAGAAACTCTACACATGGAGCACATAAATCATATTCTTGCAAACACCTTTATTTTTGAAAAATACTTGTCTTAAATATTTGTTACAGTAAGGCACATGTTTATTATTTAATTTTTTTAATAAATTATTTTAATTTTTTTAATTAATGCTGCATGCATTTATTATTTTTCATTTGTAGTATTTTGTACTTTTGTTTTTATCATGTTTATTATTTGGGCATTTAATCTATCTTGTTTAGTTCTATAATAATTGAACAAACATCTGTATACTTGTGGTACAGAAATGTCTCAGCTTTAGTTAGAAACAAGTTTCTTGTTATGGTAGCTGCTTCATAAACAGTGTATAAAATATATTCTTTTGACTTTCTTGTCATACTCTTTAGATCTGTCCTTGTTTCTGTAGTTTGTATAGTTACTTTATTAAGTAACTTACAGCAGGTGTAAGATACAAAGCTTTGTTTATTTTTGTGTGTCACTTATTTTTTGGTGAATTCAGTCCTGTAATTTCTACACTGTTGCACTTTCTTTGATTCCTTGCCATATTTGAAATTACATTATTTCAGTTTGAATAAAGAGTAATTTTTATGCTGCTATTGAGAATAATCTTGTCAGTAAGGCAAAACACAGTTTCTGGAATTGAACTGATTTTCCATACTTCTGCAGGATGTGAAAAATCGACGAAATCCTCGCCTTGTACCGTACGCTCTTCTGGATGACCGAACAAAGAAGTCCAACAAGGACAGTCTTCGGGAAGCAGTCCGCACCCTTCTAGGCTATGGTTACCACCTGGAAGCTCCTGATCAAGATCATGGTAATTAATTTTGGCTTTTATTCTCAAAAAAAGTTAGAATTTTCCACTCTGCAACTGAATTTGATGGTCCAATAAAACATTTTGAACAGGTGTTTCCAAATCTAACAGGTTCTTTTCTCCATTTTCTGCTCTCTTAGATCTTAATTTCTTTCTTTCCTTGTTGCTTCCTTTCCTTTTTGTTTCCTTTCCTTATCCTGTAGCCTCAAATGAATATTTACAAAATGTAGCCTTTTTACATTTTAAAGCAATTATTTACAATTTAAACAATAATAAAAAAAAAATTAATAGCTTTTATTTAACACTACATTTGCTATTTCAAGACAAAATAGGAAAAGAATACATAAACTCAGGAGATGCAAATTTCATATTCCTTAAATTTTGACTTTAAATAATGAAGAATTCTACAGTATGTGTACGATCTTGTGTTTAAACACTTAAAGCTAAGACAAAATTTTCTAAAGTTAATGACTACATACCAAGTTTCTGTGAATGTCAACCTGCAAGTCTAGTATTAGGCTGTGAGAGCCTTTAAGTTTCCTGTACTTTCTCAGGTCTTGGAAGTTGAATTAGACTGTAAGTAAATTTTAATTCACTTTTTACAAAGTTTTCTTTGAACTTGTGTCATTGTCAAGTTGAATGTTTTATTGATACTGTGGGCAGTATTTTCAGTTTGAGACATCCTAGACAAGAAAAAAAAATCTGAACTATTAACAAAGAATTTTTAAAGAAAGTACACAACATTTAACTCACTAACTGCAGCATATATAATGTTGAGAAAGTACAAGAAATCAGGAGACATAATGTACAAATAAAATAAATAGATCTAAACTCTATCAACTATTTCTGAAGTTCACTTAGAGATAAGTGAATATGGAATAATCAAAAATGAAACTATCATCTTTATAATCTCAACCAAGTTTTGAATTTTTGAGAAATGTGTCTAAACATTGTTTTTTTTCTTCATATAGTGATAGTGGTTGTTAAATCTTGACCTATTTAGGCCATAGACCTTCAGTGAAGTGTTTCTGCAGAAGACATTAGTCATAACCTACAGTGTACACAGGGAACCCACCATTTGGAATTTCTTTTCCAAAGCACACCTATGCTCTGATCCTCAGCTTTTATGAGATACTGCCATTTAATTACATTTAAATATGAGGCACTGCTGAGACCATGAATGTGTAACAAGGCTGGATTGCTGAATAGGTAGAGCAATGTTCCTTAGTGGAATGGACAGTGTTGGTGGCAAAATGCCATGGTCTCACTCTTAAATCTGCCAGGGTTGAAGAGTGTAACCCTGCTGCATAATCCTAGAATTTCTTTCCCTCCCACTGTTGGGAAGGAGGTGCTGTAAAAAGAGATTGAGCATGACTTCTTGGTGCTGAGAAGGTGGGTTGGCTGGTACAGGAGGCCTTTGCCTCTTGTGGAGATTTAGGGGCTGTCTAACACTGTAAAAGGCAGAGGGAGAGAGAGCACACTCCTCTTCAGCAGTCTCTTCCACAGCCTTCTGAGCAACAGTAATCCCATTTTTCATTTACACCTCTGAGAACCACATGCTGCTGCCTTGCTTTGGGAATGAACTGTTGAAAATCACTATCATTTTCCTTAGAATGCAGAGCTCGTTGAGCTGGGTCTGTGAATGGAGTTACTAATGAAATGTAAAGAGCACTAGTGCAATCCTTGAATCCGAAAGATGTGATCAAGGTTGTTGCAAAATTCCCAGAGGAAAAGGACTGCAGAACAGTGTCTCGTGAATTGGTCTTTCTTGAGCAAATATTGGAATTTATTCAGCAAAGGATTTTTATAGTCATTTTTGGGATTTAGATTTTGTGTTTTATGACCTTCTCAAGTTTTGGAGATGCATAAAACATGTTACAAGGATCCTCTTTCATCAGTCGAAATTCATACTGTTATTAAGGGATTTAGAGCCCTCTAGTGGTGTTCTGCATCTCCAATCGTTAATTTTTATTTAAACACTAACTTTACAAAGTTCTCTAGTATTGCTTTTTATGTTTTGTTATTATTATTACTCACTGGTTTCCCACAGCAACTATATTTTTGGTATTGCTTTGACTCTAGAAAGCATTTTGTTACTTAGACTCTAAAAATAAAACAATTTCTCAGTTACCACGCTTTGTGGTGCTTCATCTGTATAGGTGAGGTACTAAGGGGTCTTCAATAGTGTTTTTAAGGCATTAATTGTGTAGACTATCAGAGAAAATTTTACTGATGAAGAATTATGGCAGAGAGTTGTGTTGCTTAGAGGGAACTTAATGAATCTCACCAACTGAAGTCAGGCATGGTGGCTTCATGAGAGGTGATGGTTAATTCTGAAGGATGCAATTTTATAGGCTGTTCTAGGTGATACTGGAAATGTGGACCTTGTTGTGTGTGAGAAAACACAAGAGAAAGGGAGAAGTTCTTAGCATGGCCTAATAAATAGGTGCAAGTAGGTGCAGACAAATTTGATCTTATGACAAACTCACAAAGAAGAGGAATTGTGATTAGACTGGAATGCTGATTGTCAAATGTTGCACAGGCTTTACTTGATACATTGCTTTATGGAAAAAGATCCATGATTTTGGCCTTTTTTTCCCTAATCTGAGAAATAGAATCAGAGTGACCCTTGAGTCATCTATTTGTAGCTGCATACAGATTCCTAACTTCTCCTTTCTTCATGTTTTTTTGTTTTTTGTTTTTCTTTCCCCAATTCCCAGAATGGGCAAGGACACTTTCTCCACATGGCTTTTCTGCAAGCACGTTCTTCTTTCCATGTCTATGATCAAAGGGATTCCTTTACCTTTTGCTTTTGCTTTCACTGTTTCTTGTCAGTAGTTGGAAGCAGTACTTTCTGCATTGCTATTTTTTTTTTTTCCCCCATTTATACTTATTTTTTTAATCCTTACAGCAACAAGACTGGACATGTGCAGTGGGATAATGGAAAAGTTCAGGATCTTCCGCACAGAAAAGACTTATGCAGTGAAGGCTGGGAAGTGGTACTTTGAGTTTGAGGCAGTCACTGCAGGAGACATGAGAGTTGGCTGGACCAGGCCTGGTTGTCTGCCAGATCAGGAACTTGGCTCAGATGAAGAAGCTTTTGTTTTTGATGGCTTTAAGGTTTGTATGTGTTTATCTTTAATAATATGAGTGACTTCAAAACTTTTAATTTTTGTGTCTCATTTCATATATAGTTTGCCTCAGTTGCCTTCCCTGCTTTCATTGATGTTTCATGAAATTATTCCTCTGTCTTTGAGAGCCTAGATAGAATAACTAGAATCAGTGTTACCTGAAAAATTAATTAGCAAGGTTTGGCATTTCTATAATGTTTTTTCACAATTTCACATGTTTTTACAGCATATATAAAGAAATGAAAATCAAAGTGGCTTAATCAAATTCAAAATACTGGAAGAGCTGTAATTATCTATAAATAATTTCTTTAAAGTTGTAGTCTGTTGTTCTCTCTGTAAGAAGTGCCTTTAGGAAATAAGTATTGTTAAGATTATAAACAGTAAGTGTTTAAGGCAAACTTTGACACCAAGTTTGTGTAGAAATGTAAGAATTCCAAAGAGTATAGCTAGGTCTTCACAGAGATCCTTACAGCTTAAATGAAGTATGATAGAACCACTAAGGTTTGCTCAAATTTAACGTTGCATGAAAAAAATGACAGATTGAAATCTAGTCGTAAAAATATGTGGGAAAACAAACCTTTATATTGCTGACTATCATCAGAATAGATTAAATTACTTGTTGAAATTTTTAATTTCAGTATGAGGGCAAGTGCAACTGCTATCCAAACCTTAATTGTTATTTAGCTACTGATGACACATTGTACCTGGTATTGGAATTAATTTTTCTTATTACTGTTAAAATTATGTAACAGAAATCAACAGTATTCCTGGATGTAGCCAGCTAGTCAAAGTTCTCAAGATGTATTTTATATATGCTGTGGGAATTTGTTTCCCACTCTTATGTTACATGAAAAGATGCCTTGAAAAGAGAACTGGGAAGTTTCTTTGTAAAGTGTCTTACGTAAACCGTTCAAGTCCTCTATTTTTACTGGAATAGCTGTGTAGTCGCCTTCTGAATCTTAGGGTTTGATATTTAGGTCTCAATCCACAAAGCTATTTTGTTGTGTTTGATTTTAATGGGTTCTTCCCTTGACTGGGAAAAAAATACCTTCAAGATATCAAGAAGGGTTTGTTGGTTTTGTACAACTTATAGGATGGATACAGAACATAAACATCTACTTGTGATGAAATAAATTAATAGGAATCCTATCTGTTATTAGTTATTAACACTTCTTTATTTTTTTTTTTCTATACTTGGTTACAATAGTTCTTAACAGATGTTAATTTATTTGAACTCAAATCCAAGACCCCATTGAAAGCCTTTGCAGTCTTTGACTTGAAAGTCAGTCAGGGAAATCATTAATCATGCCCTCAGTTACTCTGGAATCTATCAGAAAACCCAGTGCTTGTCTCATTCACAGATAGTTCTATTCCTTCCAAAATCTGATATGAGAGAAAGATTAATTTATTTTGCACAAAATATTTTAAGAATTATACTTAAGGAAACAATACAGATTGTTTGCAAGTAATGAATTTATAGGCTGCTAAAGTAAATAAAAACAATTTCTTAAAAAGGATTTGTGAAGTAGCTATTAAGCTTTGTCATTGATAGCATATTATTGTGATTACAAGTCTTTCATGGAATTTCTGCAGAAAACTAAACCATACTCTTACTTTTTGCTAAAATGTTGAAATAGCAATCCCTGTCAGCTCTCTTAGCAATATTTTATAATGCTGATGTGAGGGGTGTTTGCAGGAAGTTAATTGGTGGATTTCCATATTCAGAGTCAGCTTGGAGTAATCACAGACACAGTTTTGGGATGATATTCTGTGAAAGTGTTCATTTTAATGCCATCTAAATTGAGGCAATTAATTATTAGTTCTACCCTTAAACACGAGAAGAACACGTATATTGTCACTATTTTTCTTTAAAAGGCTTCTAATTATTTTCAGGCACAGCGGTGGCATCAAGGTAATGAGCATTTTGGCCGCTCTTGGTTGGCAGGGGATGTTGTTGGATGTATGGTTGACATGAATGAGCACACTATGATGTTCACCTTAAATGGTGAAATCCTGCTTGATGACTCAGGCTCAGAACTTGCATTCAAGGACTTTGAGGTTGCTGATGGTAAGTGCTGTAATATTTCATGCTCTTAACTTGTTATTGCCTGGTTTTTGCTCTGACTTCACTTCAGTGTGTTTCTTTTGTGTTTCATGTCTCCATTCTCATCCCTGCCCCTGCCTCGCCCTTTTTTTCTATTTGATTACTATTAGCCTTTTGGAAAGAAAATTTGCTGGGTGTGACAATGAGGAAGGACTTTTTTCTGTTGGTGATCTTTGTGGCTATCTTTTGTTGTGAGACCTTTAACTGTTTTTCGGGGATGTGTCTGAAGAGACAGATTCATGACACTTAATATTTCATCCTCACTGCAGTAGATCCCCATATGATGTAATAGAATTACAGAGTGTATCAGAATGATTTGAGTTGGAAGGGACCTTTTAAGAGCACCTAGTCCACCCCCTGCCACAGGGGACAAGGACATCAGATTTTATCTGGAGGAGGTACTGAAATGATAATACCAAGTGTCTCTCCAAGTAGTGAGAAACTGTGTTAGCGAGTTTAAGCCATCTTTACGGTTTTGTTTTAACACTGGGAGGAGAAATGACACCTGATCCAGTCAGCTGATAAAAACTATCCTCCAAAACATTCTTCGTAATTCTAAACCAGCAGATTGAGCTCTGTGCTTGTTGAAGGGTTCTTGGTGCAGGTTTCAACATTCACAAGGAAGTGCTAGTTTACTGTAAAGACATAACTTAGGAGATTGCTTAAGATGGCAAAGATTTTGAGGGTTTTTCAGGTGGCAGATTGATTCTGTACCAAAGAAGTATTTTTGTTTGTAAATTTAATTATATACCTGTGTGCAGATAGAAACAGAAAAGGGTTAAGAAATTGTATTAAGTAAGTTAACTGCATAAAACTTCTGAACTATGGTAATGTTAAAAAAAAATTAAGCTTTTAGCTTTCATTTTTTGTAGGTACATATATTCTGCGATAAATATTTTACATCTATTAAACAATACAGCTGTAGCTGAGAGATAAATTTTTTGTACAATGAGATCTCCATATGCTACTGTTGGGTTACTCATCCCTACTCCATTCCCATGGGAAATATGAATTTCATACCTCTTAATTAGGTATTTCCTTTTTGAATTTTAACCACTTTATTTTCATCTGGATTTCAGACTATTTGACTTTCAGGAGTACTTTGGGAGATTTTTTTCTCTTCCTCTGCCATACCATTAGGAATCAGAAATTATTTTATTTAAAGTTACATAATTGCCATTAATTTTCTGGACTGGTTCCTGTTACTTTACTGCCTTTGAATTTCCTTAGATGCAGTGGTGAGGGTGGGGATATGAGAATTGGCTTACTATTAGTGTTATATGCAAAACATAATCTTGTTGCCATTACATTTTAATGGCTTTCCAGTTATTAGTTAGTATACTCCCATTGGGAAATAGAGGCTTCTGAAAGAAACTCTAATTCCATTAAATTCTGGGGTTAGGCTGTGTTTATTCCAAGTTGATGAAATCACAGTGATGTACTTTTTGTGGTGCTTGTTTCTAGCTGCAGGTTCAAATTGAAACAGATCTCTCTGCTAAAGGAGTTCCTAGCTTGACATGGAGCCTGAAGGCTTTGGTAACCATGTCAGAGACTTTATGTCAAATCTTTCAGATTTTCCACCATATCCTTTTAATTCACATTAAGTTCCTTTAGTACAGGTTTTGTAGGAAGGAGCTTGCCCTTTGAAATTAGATGTCCTAGTCTGTTTTCAAGGGAACATGCTGATTGATCTTAGATTTAATAACTCCAAAGCTATATTTGATACAAAAATATTGGAGGCAAAAGGTGAGGGGAAGGGAAGACAACTGATTATGAGTGTGTATGTGCAAACACACATATTAAATGCTCAAAATAAATTTATGGAGTTTTTTTGTTTGTTTGTTTGTTTTGGCTGGCTGGCTTTAGTTTGTTAGTGGTTTTGTTACTGGCTCTTGCTTAACAGCACTGAGACTTTTCTGCAGGTCACTTCAATCACTGAATCATGTTGTGTTGCTGCACAAAGGGACCTTTGGCTTTGGAAAGCAATTAGAATTTCTGATGCAGCCTTACAGTAAATCAGTCTTGTAGATTTAATTTACTTAGGAACAATGAAAAGGGAGTATGGTGCTCTGCCAGCTTAGTAATATGGCTTGTGCTGCATATTAGGTTGTATTACCAACAAGAGGAGATCTTTGGGATTATGGCAGATGAATTTATTTATGAGATATCATCTCAGTAGTAAAATTGATAAACATAATTGCATCTTATTATGCATTTGTAGCACATAAATTTAACTGTAGATGTGAACAGGTACACTTGTAACAACCCAAATTTTATTTTGTCAAGTCGTGATCTCTGTGAGCAGGAACTGTTTGTAGTGTTTGACAGATTGAGTGGGGAGATTCATGTTGTACTCTTGAAAGTAGGGAACTTTATGAAAAGTGTTGCTGTCCTGTGCTTTTGCTATGTGTGACAGGTAGTTCTAGAGGGTTACTTTTCATGTGGTTGTTTTTAAATGTTTTTACTTATTTTACTATTTCATGCAGTGAAATAAAATTTGCTCATAGCCCAGTTATGTAACTGGAGATTAGAAGCCAGGTTAGGGGTAAATAATCTTTTTATATAGCCTTCAGCATGCAAGGGTTGCATGGGATCTGTAAATGATAGTATCTAAAATGGCTGGATCCACATCCAATAGCCAAAGATGGCTTTTGAAATTAATTTTTGTTCTGTAGGAAGATATGTAGCTGTCTTAACAGTGCATCCCCTATAAGATTAGATGCTCTGTCTTTGCCATGCATAGAAGAGCCCTAAAACACCTAAATGGCAACTAAATCATTGGCAAATCAGTGCAGAATTTCACCAGAGATGGAAGTAGGTTGGGACTGCAACTGGTGTTTATATTTAGACAGAGCCACAGTTACTGCTGTTACAATTACATGCAGGAATCATCTACATGTACAGTACTTTCTGCTGTCAATGAGAACTGTATTGGTGAGAGGGACTGTCATCGTGATTTCACATTGCCTCCATTGGCAAGTTCGGTGGGATACACTACGTTGAGTAAAAATATCAGTGACAGCTTTACCTGTGTAGGAGTTTTTCTGGTGTTTCTTTGTTTTCTTTCAGGGAATCTTGCAAATGATCATTTGCATTTTATTACATTTTATTTGCATGTGTATTTAAAATACTTGCTTCACTTCAAATAATCTGGGAGGTTTGTGGGTTTTTTTGAAACCACAGGAAAATGCATAGGTAGAATAATTGCCATTTTTTGAGTAATGCGGTGAGAATTGTAAGGTTATTAAAAACAATTTTGATTTTGGCTTTCCTTAGGAACTTTGGCATTATGGATTCCTTTTGTGGATTCCTTTACTCAACCGGGAGCCAGTAAATTCTCCCTACTAGAGCTGCTGGGCTTTATCATGGCACGTGTTTTCGATATGAAAATGGGATTTTCCTAGTTATGAGTTGTTTAATACAATTTTGTTCTGTTTCGTGTTGGAAAATACTTGCATTATTGTCCATCACTGGATTTGCACTAGCAGAATTAACATATATCATGTTATCTACTATTGATGTGTTATCTGAGGAGTTGATGTCTTGTGGTTTAAAAGCCAAGCTGTGAAGATAAAAATCTGGACTTCAATTTATGACTAACAGTGTTACATCATTATATTTGTCATGTCTAATACAAATACATGTGACACATGTGTATATGTAGTAAAATCTTCAAAAAATGGTACTGAAGGCCAATCATTTATCTGGTGGACAGTAGTTCCTGTAGATGGTGCTCTGGAGTGTGCTTTGTCTCTGAAGAACAAACATCATGAATAGATCTGCTCTTTTTTTTTTTTTTTTTTTTTTTTTTAAATCTGGGCAGCCTAAAGAAAAGTGAGCTTTGTATTTTGTCCTTATATTTTTCAATACATGTTATATACATGTGAATCAAAATCACTGAACAGAGCTTCATGTTTCTGGTTAATAGAAAACATTCTGTTAATAACTAGGTCAAATGAATCTACAAAGTAGTTTGTAGCTGTGGAAATTGGAAAACACGATGAAAAGAAATAGAGGAAATAAAAGATTTTCTTAGGTTTTGAGACTGTCAAGCTGAAATTGAGAAAGCAAAAAAGAGACCATGTGCCTGCAGAGCAGCCTTATGGGGAATGTGCCCTCGCCCATTCTGGAGAATCAAGGGAAAAAAGAAAGTTTTATAAAAAGAAGTCACAAACGTGTTCCTTGTGCTAGTGAAACAGTAAGATGCATACAAGTGTAAAGCTAATTAAAAAGGTAAGACAGAAAAAAACATCCCAAAACAACATATTTTAAGTTTCATGAAGCTATGGTGTCATTTTGTGAGTTCTCATGTTCCAGAACCAAAGTTTTCTGAATATTTAAAATTAATTTTATTAAAAAAAAAAAAATAATTATGACATGCACTTTGTGCATATTTTTTTCCACTATTATATCTGCATGGGCAAGCACAAGTAAGATTCTCTTAAAATACAATAAATAATGACATTTTAGGAAGAATACCAAAAGAAGTAAGACTTAAAGTAAAATTGGCAATACTCTACCAACTCAGCAGAGAGATTAACTGAGACCTGGCTATCAGACTCTGTGGAGTAGTTTGAGTGTTGCCTAAAAATATCCATGACTATTAGAGGGCTTTTTTTTTTTTTTTTTTTTTTTTTTTTTTTTTTTTTCCAGAATGATGTTTAAGGTAGATTTCTTGATGACATGCAAGATGTGATGTGCTGTTGGTGATTGCTTACCTTTTTAATCTTTGCTTTTGGGATTTTTTTTTTTCACAAATGGTTTTTAATTCAGTTAGAGAAGAGAGCTGTTCACCGATGTTCATTATGTACAACCCATATGTTCTTTCATCTTGTTTTAAGGATTTCTACCTGTATGCAGCCTGGGCCCATCTCAAGTGGGAAGAATGAACTTTGGAAAAGATGTCAGCACTCTAAAATATTTCACTATATGTGGCTTACAGGAAGGGTATGAGCCCTTTGCTGTTAATACAAACAGAGACATCACCATTTGGCTGAGTAAAAGGCTTCCTCAGTTTCTACCAGTGCCACAAAACCACGAACATATTGAGGTTTGTGATCCGAGTGAAATGTTTCTAGAAACTTGAATATGATTTATATTTCTACTCTTCTACTTCCAAACAAGATTTTAATGTGATATACTGACCCAATTCTGGATGAAACTTACACCTGTTAGAAATTTCTAACATTCAGTAGGGTTGCAAAGAATGTAATTGTTTGATTGGTAGTTTTTCTTCCTACAAAACGTGTGATGTGTGTTAGCATGACATTCTGAGAACCAAAGTATACAATATGTCCTAATTAAGAGCTCCTTGTGCAGTGAGAGCTATGTAAGGAATTTCCAGAAAGTGGACATTTTTAAATAACAGATGCCATGTATTCTAGTGCACACACTTTTTTATTTTTTCCATATCTAATCAATTTTGATTGTAATAAATATTTATTAGCCAATTTTGTCAAAACTTATGTCCCAATCAGTTGTGCATCTTGATGGAACTGAATTCATGCCTTGTAAGTTTGCCATGAAATCCTTCTGAAATGATGTAATAAGAACTCTTTTCCAGCTGGTGTGTGGTATTTAGGAAACAGTTTATATTCTTTCGTATGTTCATGCATGATTTTTATTCCTTGGTTTGTGTTGTTCTGGGCACAGTTGGGTTTACATTGCAGAGTTATGCTGAGAAGCATAATTTCTTTGTGACTGTTTTTTAAAAATTTAACAATGAAGCAACAAAAAATCCACTCCTCATGGTATTTATTTCCCTTCCAAATGACAGCAAATTATTGCAATGCATTAGACTGTTGACACCATGCTGTTTCAAGTTTGGCAATCATAGATGATTATTGTAGAAATATAAATTTAATATTTACGTGGCAGAAAAAGCATCAGCTTAAAAATCTTACATCTTTGTGTTTCATAGGTGATGAGAATTGATGGCACCATAGACAGCTGTCCCTGTCTGAAGGTCACACAGAAGTCCTTTGGTTCCCAGAACAGTAAAACAGATGTCATGTTTTTTCGATTAAGCATGCCCATTGAATGTGCTGAGGTGTTCTCCAGATCGGCTGCAGGAGGGTTACCAGGCTCTGGTCTTTTTGGCCCAAAAAATGACTTGGAGGATTATGATGCTGATTCTGATTTTGAGGTTCTAATGAAAACTGCTCATGGTCATCTAGTTCCTGACCGGACAGAAAGAGAGAAAGATTCCACAAAACCAGAGTTGAATAACCATAAAGATTATGTTCAAGAAAAGCCCTCACGTCTTAAACAAAGGTTAGTAGCTTGCTACCTTTCCCCACTCCTCCTGCTTCTGCCTCTCAAAGTAGAGAAAAATGCCACTAATGTCTGACACACCAGACAAGTAACTTTTGAATATACAGTTTAAGGTCAGAATTAATTCAAGGGGTTTTAGAAATAAGCTTGTCTCTTTCTCTTTTCTGAGTAATTTGCCTTTGTGATTGAACTTTTAGTAGAGGTTTTATTTATTTATTTATTTATTTATTTATTTTCTTTTTTTGCAGATTTATGCTCAGGAGGACAAAGCCAGATTATAGCACGAGTCACTCTGCACGGCTTACTGAGGATGTGCTAGCAGATGATAGGGATGACTATGATTATTTGATGCAAACTTCCACGGTATTGTAATATAGGAGGATGTTTTAGCTGTTTGGGGTTTTTTGGCTGTTTGGTTTGGGTCTTTTAAATACTTACATGGTGGTTTTTGTTGTAAGAGTTTCAGAAACAGCCTAATTTTCAATTTAAATGTATGTGGTAGTTCTGAACCTCTACTTAAATTGAGATTGTTTTGTTCCTTTTATTTTGGTTTGATTGTCAGACTAAAACAGTTTCCAAATGAAAATCTATAAACTAGTTTAATCCATTTTTGAAACTACTGTTGATTACATCAGACATGAAAACAGGAAGATTAAACAGTGTCAGAATAATGGAATAAATTGGAAAAGATACATTAAGATAGTAGGTCAGTATCAGAACCATTTGAAAACATCTCTACTAATGTTCTTCAGAACATTTATTTAATGGAATTCCCAGTGAAAATTTAGTGTGTGCTTTGTACGTCTTTCTCCAAGATCAGCTCCACAAGCACTCATTCCTCAATGTTCAAAGGAAAACAAGTACTCCTCTTCTAGATGTGTTCTTCTCTTTCTGAAAGATATTAGATACTAGAAACCAGGTCACTTGCAATATAAAAATTGTAGTTGCTGTAGAAATATGTCTAAAAATGCTATGATGCATTATTATGCCTTCAATATAAGCATATAAGCTGTGTATTTAATCTTGTCCACTTTTTTGTTTAAAAATGCATATTTTTTGGCTGTATTTTGGTTTGTGTTTATAGTCTTTGTTGCTTTGCTTGTGAATTGCGTTTGAACAAGCCTGTGCTACTTTTGAAGAGATGACATTTTTTCAGATTTAGAGCAGCAAATTAATTCTGAATCAAACTGATGCACTGGAGAACAAACACTGACATTTGATAATGTTATTTTTTTATTAACAGTACTATTATTCTGTGAGGATATTTCCTGGTCAAGAACCTGCTAATGTCTGGGTGGGTTGGATTACATCAGACTTTCACCAGTATGACACAACCTTTGACTTGGACCGAGTGCGTACTGTCACAGTTACACTGGGAGATGAAAAAGGGAAGGTTCATGAGAGGTTGGTTACAATTTAAATTTAATACAATTAAAAAGACCTGTATTTTATAACCATACAAGCAACTTGCAATTTATAAGGTGTAAATCTACTCAGTTTATTGTGATTGGATTGATGTAGAAAAAAGAATTAAAACAGCAGTAGTAGGAAAAGATGTAAATTTCTTACCTGTTCTTGCTTGTGAAGAAGCAGTGGACTAATGATCTAGTCTAATCAATGGGCAATGAAAAGTAAGATAGTGCAGCTTTCTATATAGTTTGAAATTATGATCCTGTAAATATTGACTTGTGAGGCCAAAATTAGTACATGAGCTCGTCTAAGCACTTCAGTGATAGTGATAATAATCAGTTTATTATGCATACCAGAAGCTTTTGTTATGCTTAACATTAAATGATTTAAACCCTTGACTTGCAAAGTATGGTATTTTACAAATGATTTGAACTTTTTCCTACATTGTCATCTTCAGTTTTTATTTTTTCATTTATGATGTTCATGTTTCCTTGAATTTTGGCAATGGTTAGGATGTGATCCATTGTTTTTGGCCACAAGGCCCTGTACATTTGCAGCCATGCAATGTTGCTCTTAGCTTGTTGCAGAGATTTTGCACACCATTCATAAATAAATTTATCTTTTGGCATTCAGTATAAAACGCAGCAACTGCTATATGGTGTGCGCAGGAGAGAGCCTGAGCCCTGGACAAGGACGTAATAATAATGGTCTGGAGATTGGTTGCTTGGTTGATGCTGCCAGTGGCCTGCTGACCTTCACAGCTAATGGCAAGGAGCTAGGCACATACTATCAGGTGAGTATTTTTTGATGATGTCTCACAGTGGGAAGGGAGAAAACCTGAATCCTTAGCCTGCGTCATTAGAGGCTTTAGTACAAAGTTGTAAGAAAAAGTAATCATCAGTGTTATGGCAATAGTTTTTCCCTTTGATCTAGGTTGAACCAAGTACGAAGTTGTTTCCTGCTGTATTTGCTCAAGCTACAAGCCCCAATGTTTTCCAGTTTGAATTGGGAAGAATCAAGGTAAATAATACTTGGTTTTGTGCTGGTTTAGGAATAATCAATCATATAAAATAAGTTTATTTTATTTCTGCCATTTATTTCCTGTGGTGTGTTCTTGGTATTTGGGACATTTTTATGATTCCAAGTGTTTGCACTATTGCTATTTTTATTCTTAACTCAGTTTTCAATACTTTAAGAATTTAAAATACAGTACATTGAATAAGAAGGGTTGAAACTGACCAGTGTTTTCTAAATCTCATCTTTTGTGTTGAAACAAAATTACTTTGGTTGGTAAAGTAAATCTCGTACTTTTACAAGCAGAGCCTGGATGACTGGTGTATCTGAAGAATTTGGTTAGAGTTTTAAAATAATTTTGAAGTACATTCAGATAGAACACAAGAAAACTGAGCTAAATTTTGCTACCTTTCTTGGGATACTTGGATGTCTAAGAAATCAGAAGAGGTAAAAAAAGTGGGGTCCAAGGAAGCAACCACAAGTGACAGTCCAATATCTATTTCAAATTTGGCTGCTCTTAAAAAACAAATACGGAAAACACTCTCTTGCTGCTAATCTTCCAACAGTTGCTAGCTTTTTCTTGATGAAAATGTGGATTTCCTGTTTTACTGTACTTTACTATATATTGAGTATATTTCTGGAAAAGAAATGCAGTGTTTGGTAAAGATGAAGAAACTGATTCTCTCTTCCATTGGAATTTTCCAGAATGTAATGCCATTGTCTGCTGGATTATTCAAAAGTGAACACAAAAACCCAGTCTCTCAATGTCCTCCACGTCTCCATGTCCAGTTTCTGACTCATGTGCTTTGGAGCAGAGTGCCAAACCACTTCCTGAAGGTGGATGTGTCTCGGATCAGTGAACGTCAAGGCTGGATGATACAGTGCCTGAATCCTCTGCAGTTCATGGCCCTTCATATTCCTGAGGAAAACAGGTTGATGTTTGTTTTGTACTGTATCAGAGTTATGTTGGGATTATGAACCTAGCAATGTAATTCCATCTGTGTAAGAAAGGCCCAGGGTCTTCTCTATATTTATGACACGTGTAAATACAGTGTGTTTTGATTCAACTAATGTTAAAAATTATCCAAATTTCCAGTGTTTTAAAATCTCCCTTCTTTAACTCGATTTCCAACCTCTCCCAATTTCTCTCCAAACATGTTAATATTATATACAGATTTGCAAAAATGAAAGAAACTCTACTTGTAAATTATTCATCCATAAAATAAGCAAAAATCCAGTTTTGTAGAGATTTTTCAAGATTTGTGACCAATTTAATTATTCAATTGCTTTAATTTTCCTAAATTTAATTAAACCAATTGAAGACATTTACCTCTGTGATTTCCTTGTTACTCAAATGTCTGAGCATTTTGCCAGTGCCTAAACTGAAAATCAAGTCCCCAAGAACTCCAAAACTGAACCCTCTTCAAATGTATTGGATAGTCTACTGCCACTTTCCACCCCCAGATTTAAAACCAGTAAATTATATAAATATCTTAGCTCCAACTGCTTTTAAAACCCTAATTTTCAGTTATGTAGATTCTTATTTATGGCATAAAAAAAATAAATCCTGTGTTAAGTAAATAATTTTTGTTTTGTTTCTGGATTTTGTTTTCCCAGTAAAAGCAGTTCAAGTAATGATTTTAGAGTGACTTGAATAAATCTGTGATTAAACTTTGTTATTAGTCTTGACTATTACATTGACAGTGTTTCTCCCACAAAAGCTGAAATGTGGAAAAAATCCATCCCTGGAACTGATATTGTGCTGATGTTATCCTTAGGGACAAGTTTGAATCCCTTAAAAAGATATTTTTGCATATGTGATTTACTATGCTGTTTTCTCTTCTCTGCAGAACAATTGATATTTTAGAGCTGACAGAACAAGAAGAATTGCTGAAATTTCACTACCACACCCTCCGATTGTATTCAGCTGTTTGTGCTTTAGGCAACAACCGAGTGGCCCACGCTCTGTGTAGCCATGTGGATGAGTCTCAGCTCCTCTATGCTATTGAGAATAAATACATGCCAGGGTTATTACGTGCAGGATATTATGACTTACTCATTGACATCCATCTCAATACCTATGCAACTGCCAGGCTGATGATGAATAATGAATTTATAGTTCCAATGACAGATGAGACCAAGAGTATTACTTTGTTTCCTGATGAAAACAAAAAACACGGCCTTCCTGGTATAGGACTTAGCACTTCCTTAAGGCCAAGAATGCAGTTTTCCTCTCCGAGTTTTGTAAGCATTAGCAGTGAATGCTTTCAGTTCAGTCCTGAATTCCCTCTGGAAATTTTGAAGGCCAAAACCATAGAGATGCTGACTGAAGCTGTCCAGGAGGGAAGCCTCCATGTCAGAGATCCAGTTGGAGGTTCTACAGAATTTCTGTTTGTCCCTCTCATCAAGCTCTTTTATACCCTCCTAATTATGGGAATCTTCCACAATGAGGATCTGAAACACATCTTGCAGTTGATTGAGCCCCGGGTTTTCAAAGAAGCAATGAGTCAGGAGGATGAAGTCGATTTCTCAGAAAAGGAGTTCAGTTCAGATGAATTCAAGTCAGAAGAAGGAGAGGAAGAAACCAGAGGGGAGCAAATGCCAAAGGAAGGACTCCTTCAGATGAAACTTCCAGAACCTGTTAAATTACAGGTAAAAATACTGGTTTGATAGTGGTTGTTACTGTTTTCTTCATGTGGTATTTTATCTTTCAAGGAATAAAGCATTTTGCAATGAATTTTTTTTAGTTAAATAGGTAATTTCCTCATAGAAGACTAGAAGATTTAGTATCTTTCTGATGATATAAACTTGCTCTCTATAGATCAAGCAACTGTGGTTTCATTAAAGAATTACTTACTCGATACCATCAATAGTTAATTCTTCATTTTTATGGATTCTAACAGAAAAGAAATTCCCTAAAAGAAAGGGGTGAATTAATTCTCTTATAACTTTAGTTATGTCTGAGGCACATTAATCTCTGTCAGATGCCAAATATCCCTGGTGTAAGATTGCTTTATGTGTAGCAAATAACAGCATTAAATGATCCGGAACTTTTACTTGATAGTAGCTGTTGCTGTGGGAAATCCATCCTTGCTTGCATAGTATGCAGAAGATGTTTCTTAGCTTGCCAGCTCACGTCTCTTACAATACTGTTTTTTCAGATGTGTCATCTCCTCCAGTACCTGTGTGATTGCCAGGTACGGCACCGAATAGAAGCCATTGTCGCGTTTTCCGATGATTTTGTGGCCAAGCTCCAGGAGAATCAGCGCTTCCGGTACAATGAAGTGATGCAGGCCTTGAACATGTCTGCTGCCCTGACTGCTAGAAAAACAAAAGAATTTCGATCCCCTCCTCAAGAGCAGGTACAGCTTACATTGGACAGTTTCTTTCTTGTAGCACTTTATTTGCTTTTTATGTTGCAGAGTTGATTTGAAAGCTTTTCCTTTTGGAGATGAGTGTATTTTATCTTTTCTTTGTATTCTCTAAGATTAACATGCTGCTGAACTTTAAAGATGATAAAAACGATTGTCCTTGCCCTGAAGAAATTCGGGATCAACTATTGGATTTCCATGAAGATCTAATGACACACTGTGGTAAGTCTTGTTGTTGGCTATTTTTGCTTTTTAAATTATATTAGCTTTAGAAGCAGTTTTTATGTAATTTTATGTAAGAAACATCAACTGAATAGTCTATAAATAACACTGTAAAAATTATAAATATTATCAAATAAAGATAATTAGCTCGTAGTCAAAACCAAGGAAATATCCTTTTCCTTATCCTTATCTGATTAAACTAGAAGGGAATGCTGTGTGTTTTTCTTCATAAGCATCTGTTTTGCAGGCTGACAAACTCAGTTCCTTCATTCTCTCTTTATGGGGCAAGCAGTCCAGACATCAGTGGTCATGTTAGATGCTTTCCAGGTTTTCAATATTTTTTCTTGTGTTTGGTAACAGGAAATGCCGATGAAATAAATAATTTAGATTTGGAAAGGAAAAAAAGTTTCATTTTTCGATTCTTTCAATTTTTCTTTAGTTGTTTTCCATCACTCTCCTCTCAAATTACTTCACATGGTTTTTTTCATTACCTTTTTCTTGTGGAGGAAAATAGGAATTTGCATTACCTACAAGTAGAAAATTAATTTTGTGCGTCAGAGGGTGCATTATGAGAGAACAGAATTAATTACTCTGTATATTGCAAAATAAGTAAAAAAGCTACACATCCTAAGTCCAATGTTCGCTTGCTTAGTCAGCTACCACTTGGGGATTCACATTTTGTGGAATGGTTGAGAGAAATGTATTGGAAGTTTGCAAATCAAGAAAGCAAAACTAGAGCTCAGGGAGCAATGTAACTGTGGGCAAACAGACATTTCATTTGGGTAATTTCAGACCATCTCTGTGTTCCAGTTGATAAGACATTTCAGTCTCTTTACTGTTAATTAGTTTGGTTGAGGAGACTGCCATCCAAATAATTTTGTAATATGATTTTGTGTGTAATATGAATTTACTGATGATCATTACTTAGCGTAGCGTCAATTGCCCAGTTATGACAAAGTATAACAAAATAACTTTTAATATAAATAGAATTGTATCTAATGCAAAAAAATCAGACAACTAGAACCAGATGCTATAAATGAAGAAGAATTATATAATATCATGAAGAATCATACTATAAAATTCAAGACTGCTAAAGAACTCTCTACAAAACTCAACTTCAGAACTTATTTTGGAAACTAAAAAATCCAGAAAATGGTTGAATAACATTTTTACTTGGACTTAGTTTGAGTACAGGTACAGGTCAAGATTTTTAATTCCTCTGCAATGTATACATGAATCAATAAGTTTAAAAACAGGAGAAATTAGCTAATAGGAATCCCTTGAAGTTCAGTGTTGGGAAGTATAAAGTCCTGCAGCTGGGAAGGAATTACTCCGGCAGCAAGGACAGACTAGGGACCAAATTAGAAAGTAACTTTGCACAATAGCTGGGGTCTTCAGTACAAGAGAGATATGGCCATACAGGAGTGAGGCCAGGGAGGAGTTGTCAAAGATAGTTAAATTCTTGGACCATTTTTTGTACAAGGAGGGAATGAGAGGACCAAGGTTTAAGAGGAAATTCAAAGGGGGATGGTATCAATGTATATAAATACAGGGGGAATGTAGAAGGCTAAGAGAGACTTTCCTCAGAGATGCCTAGTGACACGAATTAAAAATTAGGAAATTCTACTTGTTTGTTACTGTAGGGTGTAGGAACTCAAGAATGAATAGGTTGCTCAAGAATAGGTTGTGGAGTCTCTTCCCTTAGGAGATATTCAGAACTTCACTGGACATGGTTCTGGGCAACTTGCCCTTGTTGAACTTCCTTTGAACTGGGAGGCTGGATTCTAAGGACTCATTCCAAACATAGCTGTTCTGTGATTCTGTGAATCTTCACATTAATTGTTTTTACATTTTTATAGCTTGTTGTAGTAATGTCATGACAGAGCACTGTATTGTGAGGGTGGCTACTCCTGACAGATGACTGGAAAGTATATTTGTTGTATCACTTGTACTTTCATTTCTTCTATATGTTTTACCTAAAAATCTTTACTATCATTTCAACCACACTGTATCTCTAGGGATTATATCTGCAATTCTGAGCTACATATATTCAAAACACAGGTATCAGTGTAAGTGTGGAAAAATGTATACTGGGGAAAATATATTTATGGTACCTTTTATGTATAACATCACACAATTTATATTCTATGATCCTTTTCTGCACTTTCCTGCCTGGTACATGTGGCTGTTCTATACTTGTTCCACATTCCAAATGTTAAGCATGTCCCATATAAAGCTCTCAGAGCAGAGCAACAGTTCAGTTTAATTATGTTTGTACACACAAAATATCTGTAGCTTGCTTAATTTTATTCTTTTGCTACTTTGTGCATTTTTTTCAATTTCAGGAATTGAACTAGATGAAGATGGAACCTTGGATGGCAACAGTGATTCAACCATTAGGGGTCGCCTCCTATACCTTATGGAAAAAGTTACATATCTGAAGAAGAAACAAGCTGAGAAGACAGTTGATGATGATGATAAGACATCCTGTAAGCAAAATTAAATCAGTTTATTGCAACTTAATTACAAAAGGGAAAAGAAGCAGACAATGAAGTTCTTCACACATTTTCAGCCAAAACAAGGTGTATTTTTAGTGAAATATCTGTGCACCCTAAAGTTTGTATCTTAACTCAAAACAAGCACAAATGGATTTATTAGGCAGATTTGTCTCCCAGTGGGATGTAAAGGAAAATTTCTTTTAATGACACCTTTGCCCCACATCCTTTGTTGACTCATAATTTTTTCAGAATGTATCTTTCTTTTAATAGAATTAGTGCAGACTTAATAATTGCAGCAGAAAAAAGTCCTGCTTTATAAGAACTTCCTCAGCTGCAGCAGCTTCAAATCAGTATTTGCATGAAGATTACCATATGAAATAGTCAGCAATTAGACTGTAATTAGCAGAAGCCTCTCCATCCAACCTAAAATTCAAGATTTGCTGACTGTAACTGCTGTTCTGTCATTTTTTTCTGATACTTTCTGCCTTTTCATCTTGATAAGAATCACTGCCACTGGCATCCTAGTTCTGCAGTTGGTGCCAACTGACTGTTAAAATGTATCTTTTTATTTGTCATTGTTGCTTCTATTTTAATATTTTTACCCCCCCACCTTTTTCTGTGGTATGTGGCACTTTCAAGTGTCCTTATTTTTTTATGTGATAATTAGAGGCCAGACCCATGCAGAATCTGGTGATTAATCTTACCTCTTCCTTTTTTTCCTTGTAGTAAGCATAAAAACCTCTATAAAACCTGATTTTCTCCTTCTCATATTAATAGAAAGACTATTATATTAAACAAACAGACGCACAGGTAGGTGAAATGCAACATTGCAGTTACCTACCCAAAAACCTTAGCATTGTGTCCCTTCTTGTTATTAATTATTTCAGTCCTTCTGAAATATCAGCCCAAACACATTTCATATTTTTCCTTATTTTAAAAGTGTTTTTATTCTTAGAAAATACTGTACTCCATGTCAATGGAAACATCTGTAGTAGTGTTCCTGGACAGTAACAATGAAATATTAGTGCTGCTCTTTTCCCACCTTTCCCTGTATTAGCACAATTTCTCTTCTTTGTTAAACATTCTATTTTCTGCAAACTCATATTTCTGTAAGTACTTTTCTTTTGCTAGTTTGGGTTAACCTGGAATTACCCTGACTGCAATTACATAGGTTGTCTATATAAACATATCTTTTCCAAACATACATATATCCCAACTAATAAAGATTATTAGTGACACTACCAGATACAGGTTTCTTGCTTCATCAGAGACTGAACTGGGAATATGCAAATGATGATTTACCATTTATTTAATATTAGTGTCTTTCTTTCTTTTGAAGGGCCTTTGTCTCTGGCAAAGGAATGAGTTAAATTATTTTGTTGTGTACATTATAAAACTTTGAGTGCATACAGAGCTTAGACATGTAAATAAATAATATATCATTTGCATATGCTATCAGTATTATTTTTCAGCCTTACTTCATAATAGGCTAAAAAAGCCCTCAGACCTATATTAATAGAAAAATATTGAAAGCAATATACAGAAATAAATCTGGTGACTTTGTGAGCATCCTCTATGTCTTCATAATTTTTAGTATAGGCTTTTGGTTTTGAGATATTTCTGCTTCTCTTGTTTGGTTTTTTTTTTTTTTTTTTTTTGATAGACTGCTAAAGAAATATCAAGGCAAAGATGCTTCTTTGGAATTGAATTAATTCCAATTCATGTTGCATAGTGGGTTCTGAGGGACTAGCAGTAGGGAGATGAGTAATTAATGGTAATTCTGTGATTTATCTGTTTTCTTCACAGCTACTCTCCAGCAGCTGATCTCGGACACGATGGTACGCTGGGCCCAGGAGTCAGTGATAGAAGACCCGGAGCTAGTGAGGGCCATGTTTGTGTTGCTGCATCGCCAGTACGATGGCATTGGTGGCCTGGTTCGAGCCCTACCGAAGACCTACACCATAAACAGCGTGTCTGTGGAAGACACCATCAATCTTCTGGCATCCCTTGGCCAAATCCGTTCCTTGCTTAGTGTCAGAATGGGGAAGGAAGAGGAGAAGCTCATGATTCGTGGATTAGGGTAAATAACTGGAGTGTAACTTCTTATTTGCAGGTTTTTTTTTGTTATTGTTGTTTGCTGTATGGTTATGGCCAAGGTTGTACGTGAAGTTTGAATCTGAATATGGGCATAAATGCAGGCATTGCTCTCAGATATATATAGATAAAGATAAAGCCTTTGCAGCATTATATGTATCATATGTGGGGAGGAGCAGTTGACATCTGTAAGACTTCTGAAAAATGTTGAAAAGATGTAGGTAATATTTTATGATATCAGAACCTATCTTACTACTATATTTTAAATAGTGTGGCTGTGGAGAATCCTGTCAGGAATACTATCCATCTTTTATGTATGCATTGACTTTTGGCTCTTGACACATATGATTTCCCACATCAGACAGCTAATGGAGTTGTGCCTACCTATGTCTGTTCATATGCCATCCTTTTTATTGTACTAAATGTAGATGGTATGTTTGAGCTAGAAGGTAGTTCACACACTTATTCTTCCTCATTATATGATTAGTAATAATGAAGTATAGGCTGATAAAGAGGTCAGTTGGAGGAAACAGTAAAGCAAACATGATAGTCTCTAGTAGGAAAGAGGTTGGTTGGTTTTTTTCACTCTTGTTTTTCAAAGAGATGTCTTTTGATAGTATGCATCAGCTGTGATCTATTGAAAATCTCCAGTCAGCAAGAGCAATGAGAACCAAAGACAGCATTATATAAAGAATTCTAGGAATGTAAGCAGAAGCAAAGCTTTTCTTGTGCAAAATACTTCCCTTTTTTTGTTTGGTTTTTTTTTTGTTTGTTTGTTTGGGGATTTTTTTTTGTTTGTTTGTTTTGGTTTTTTTGTTTTTTAAGCTCACTGAAAACCTCAAATATCCAAATAATGTCTGTACATAATTTTGTATTGTCCTTATAAGCAATGCCTACTTCTTAGGTTACCGGCAGGTCTCATCAATGTTTTATGGTTGTTAAAGTCTTTGGCATACTCATGGTAAGGCTTTGGCAAAAGGCAGGGGCTGGCATCTGTCAAGAGACATGAAGTACTGGCTATTCTAAATCTACCTTTTTATATAAATTGAAAATGTTTCATTTCACTCCAGTTTATGAAGTCTAAAATGAGTGAGTGATTACTAGATTTGGTTTTCATGTCATGTTCTGTGTTTAGTTCTTACATATTTTTCCCTCTATGTTTTCTACTATGAATTAAAACCGAGATTTTCTGAATCTATTTAATGTTAATGCTGATTAATAAAAATCAGATGGAAGTTAAGCCAGTATTCTCACTACCTTTTCCTATCACCTTTCTTGGTAGTCTCTATAAAATAAGTTACCCAGCTGTTATATTTGTGCCTTTTATAGGCTAACCTGAGCTCCAACACCTATTCAAAAATGCCATTTTATTTTTTTGGTCTAAGTAATATTCCTTTCTTTCAGCTGAGAATTGGAAGTGTTACTAATTGCTGCTTTAAAACTCAGTTTCCTCAGAAATGCTGTTAAGATATTTTCCCCTAACTGTGACTATTTATAATACAGCTCACGTTTAAAAGAACACTGAAAGTAGATGTAATTTGCAAAGTTGGCAATGTTGCTGGACAGTCCTTGAGGTGACATTTTGACTTTCTGTACTTTGCTTTCTGTAAAAGAAAGCTGCTGCAGATAACTAGGAGTTTAGAATGTCTTGGAAGATTGATACCACTGAGGTCTTTTTCCAAGCCTGAAGCATTACTGCAGAAAGGAAAGAGACAGCTCTTTGGAGGCATCATCACTGATATGAAGTTCAGTTTTAGGTTTTGGGAAAAAAGTTACTAGGAGTCAAAAACTCAAATAGTTTTCTTCACGTCTCATCTTTTAAAAGGCTGATTTTTTCTTGCCTGAGTGAAGGAGTTTTAGGTCAGGAAGGAGAAAAAAAAAAAAAGATTGTTTAAAATGTGCAGTGAAATTTGAACAGTTGCCAACAGTATTTTCTCTAGTGACCTGCTAATCCTTTTCTCCCATGACCTAATTGCTTTCACAGTTATTTATGGTTGTTTTTGATTTCAAGACTAATTATAGTTTTTAGAAATTTAATTACTCTTTAAGCTAGACATTTTTATTGGATATGCCACGTCAAATAAAATATTGAGATTATGATCTTAAAGTCTGATTTTAAATATGAAAATCTGTTCTGATGAAATATATGGTAGAATTCTGCTGAACAGTAACTCATGAATAATATTTATGTGTTTCTGATTTTGACACTTAGAAGATAGCTGGATACCTCTTACCTCTAGGATTTTTTTATTGCTTTCGATGGCAGATAGCAAATGTCTCAACATTTTAATAATCTAAAATGGATTTAGTGTCAAAAATACTGCATAATTGAATTTAAAATTTAAAATAATATAGCAGTTTTGATTATGCTCTTGTCAGAACGCAGTTTTATATCTGAATGGAATTTCTAATGAAAATAGAAGAGTTTTCTACTCCAGTGTAAACAAGGGGTGCACTAATTATGGGAAAACAAAGGTCATGTTCTTCCACAATGTCCATATAAAAATAGACAGGAGAAATTGAAACTCAATGGGAAAAGTCCCTGAGGCAATTTTTTACTTCAGGAAGTGGTGAAGAATTGCATAGTAAATCAGCTTTGCAAATAACATAATAGGTAAACTACTGGTCCGTAACATTTTTTTATTTTGTTTTCCTGTAGAGACATCATGAATAATAAAGTATTTTACCAACATCCAAATCTCATGAGAGCTTTAGGCATGCATGAAACTGTCATGGAAGTGATGGTGAACGTGCTTGGAGGGGGAGAATCCAAGGTAAAGCAATTCACTGTTAGAAGGCAGTGAGTGTAGGATAGAGCACCTATAAGGTGCTGAGCTGTCACTGGCAGTACTGGGATCATAACCTCTTACTAATTGCCATTAACATAATAGTTGACTAACTTTTTTAGAAGAATCTTCCATTCTAGAGGAAGGTATTATTAACATTGTAATTTCAAATGTTTTAAAGAAAAACTCTAGCCTTTCCTATGCTTATTATATTTTAAAGGGGAGATCTTTTTATTAACTAATTAAAAAAACCCCTCATTATTAATCTGTGAAACTGAGTATACACCTTCTTTCATGTTTGAATCTAGAATCTTTGGGTGATCCCAGCTTTAGTTTTTAAAGCTTATACCTTGATCTTTGAAGCTTAAGGTGTTGTTAACTAGCTGAGAAAGTGCTGTTGATTCTGGTGAGAAATCTAAGCAGTTAATTTCCCAGAGGGGCAATGAGTACAACACCTACATATTATTATGTTAAAAGGCTTTATGTAAATGCTCCTTTGCCTGTTGTATGTCTGTATTAGAGTTTGAAATTCAGTCTATTTTTATTTGCTTCTTAGGAAATCACTTTCCCAAAGATGGTGGCAAACTGCTGTCGTTTTCTATGTTATTTTTGCCGCATCAGCAGGCAGAATCAAAAAGCTATGTTTGATCATCTTAGCTATTTATTGGAAAACAGCAGTGTTGGCCTTGGTAAGTATAGTTTTTAAAATAAAATTTAAAACTTCCTGCTGATTTATATATGAAGCCACCTGTATTTTTCTGCATCCCTCTCACTATGTATTGAAGTTTCTCCTATTTCCAGTGCAAAATATCTTCATTAACTGTACTGCTAACTCTAAACACTCCCCTGACAGTAGCATTAAGTTGAGCTAATTTAGTACACTTTGTTGTATATGCCTGAACGTTCAGAGAGACTTAGTGGTTACTGATGCTAATTTTGAGGAACAAAATATATTACTGTTTTTACAAAGAGAATCATTAATAAATTTTGGCAGCATTTCATTAAGGCTTACCTCTCACTGCTCAAGCTTTTACCCCTACACTTTTTTTCTGTGTATTGATCAGTATACAGCTGTGGCAGTGGGAGAAACACAACTCGATTAGCTGTATGACTAGATGCCTAGAAATGAACCTTGAGCATTTCTTAAACATGTTTGCTTTCCTTTTCTTGCCTGAAGTGTTGTAGAGAAAATACATTTATCCTTATTTAATTTAGTACTTGAAATTGACATTATATAAGTATGCAAGAATCATCATGGTAATTTTTAAAATTATCACAGATGTATTAATGTAAAGGCATAGAAAAGAAGTGTAAACTCAAAATCTTTTTGAAGAGGAAGATGCCAAATCAAATGCCTTTGGAGTGTCAATATGAAAACCTTAGATTTTCCTAATGCTGTATTTACCACCATTTTTAAAAGAAATGCATAACTTATAATATTGTATTTTAATGTGTAAAGATATTTTTTATTTCACTGGATTTGGTGGCGTATCTCTGTATGAGACATAAAATCATTACTGCATTTTCCTCAAAACAGAATTGTATCTGTTAGGAAAATAAGAATGAGATCTTAAAACAAAATATATGATGAGAAGAGGAATGTGTAAGTCAAGCTGCTTTTAGCTTGAATATTCATATTGTATTTTCATTTCATATCAGTGTTAAATTTCATGCAAGTGAAGGATGATTTGCTATAAGCTGAGATGTATAAATTACATATTTATAATCATGCTCTAACTAATGGCAAAATGTTGCATCTTGTTAAAAAAAAAAGTTAATGCATTTCCGATTAATTTGTTGAGGTTTATTAAATTGGTGTTAAAACTAAATGTTATTTTAACAGCCTCCCCTTCTATGCGAGGGTCAACTCCTTTAGATGTTGCTGCAGCTTCTGTAATGGATAACAATGAACTTGCTCTGGCTTTAAGGGAGCCTGATCTGGAGAAGGTTGGTAGCTTCTTCATCAAGCATTTTATTTCCTTTATTGGAGTAAGCAAAATCCAAGATTATATGGTCGTTTCTGGTACTTTTCAGAGGAAGACTGAGAATCTGGTTGGTTGTTCTTTCTGCTGGTGACCTGAAGAGTTGAACTGAGTTTGCGGTGATTACACACACAGTTGTAGCCAAAAGGAATTGCTTCAAGGGCTGCTCTTAATTTTGCACTAGTAGAGTCCATATCCAACAAAACTTTGTTGCTAAAATCTTTCTTTGTTGTTCTTTTGAATGGTGACATGCAGTGGTGACATAAGACAATAAGAGTTACTAGAACTTTGTGACAATTTGCTACAGTATATGACAAATTTTCATAGAGATATGTCTATATCTGTCATATTTTCCCCTAACATTTAAACCTATTTCAGAAAAGTTGAAGAAATTTGAATTAATTGCACTAAGGAATAAAATACTCAAGAGAACCTGTGACAATTGTGTAGTATGTGTAAATTGCTGCTGCAAGGAGGAATAGAATAATAGTTACTCTGTCAGTGATGGATAAAAAAAGGAGGTTAAGTAATGGAAAGAGATTCAAGGTAGACATTAAAAACTTTCTTAAGAAAAGATAGAGGAATTGCAATATCCAATTTCTTTTTGAAGACCTCAGATTCTGGAGGTGATATAATCTTCATAGGAAAACATCTGTCAGGAGTAATAAAAGTGCAGATGTTTCTTTCTTGGAATAGGAAGATGGACCATTTGTGTTTATAAGGACAGTTTCAGTCTTATCATTCTTATAAGCACTCAGCAAGAAGCAGCTGTCCAAACTGGCTAAAGGCTATGCTTGCAATTCTTAGAGTTCAGAAAGGAAAGGGCCAGCTGAAAACTACTACTGAGCCTATAATCCTGAATTACAGGGAGTGTTACTGCTGTATGTTTAAAAAAGAAAGGGAGAAAAAAAAAAAAGGCAAGTGAAAATGAATGGTCAAAATAAAAAAACCAGAATTTTTATTCTTTATAAAAGAAGAGATGTGTTTTCAGTTACGGCTGGTGTGTGATTGGGGAATATTGCAAAATTTACTAATTTATAATGCTCAGAGTTGCAAGAGAGGTAACAGATAGCAAAGCATAATTCTAAAAAGAGACATTATGGAATTGAGATAAGTAGGTCTTGCAGTTCATGGCAGGAGTAGGAAACTACTGGAAAAGTGAACTGAGAAAGAGGATGGTTTGCCCAAAGCATGATACGGTTTTGTCAGGGATAAGAGATTGTGGATACCATATCCTTGCAATGTATGAGGATGCTTCCCTTGGAAGCTGCACTTCTCTTCTTTTTCACCATTAATATCTTTTTCATCTTACTTTGCTTTTAGGTGGTTCGCTACCTGGCTGGATGTGGGTTGCAGAGTTGTCCTTTGTTGATTTGTAAAGGCTACCCAGACATTGGATGGAATCCAGTTGAAGGAGAACGATATTTGGATTTTCTTCGTTTTGCTGTTTTTTGCAATGGTAGAGTAGAAGTCTAAACATTTTATAACTTCCTCCAATACCCAAATAAGATTGTAATTTTAAATAGTAATACAAGCCAACTTGGTAAGTTACTGTGCATTAAAAGAACCTGCAGAAAGAGTAGAATTACTCAAGACACACATTAACTTATATGACTTGTGAAATGGGCATCTAGGGTCCTGTGAACCTGTGTCCTATTTTGGATCCAGCTTTGATTTTTGAAATGCCCACGTCTCCTTTGGAAGTAAAGCAGAGAGTCCTAAATCTTTTTGTGATGAATTCATGGTTGATACAGAGCCAAACCTCTATTTATTTATGATGATTTAGATAGTCCAGGTTTAGTGTTCAAGTAATTATATTGGTCCCCTCATTAACTCTGGCACTTGACTGAATCTTTACTAAAATTCAGTAGTTTCAGTGATGCTTTAAATATCCTTTACTAGATAGTTAATACTTGGCTCTAATTAATATTGAATTAAAGTGTGTTTTATTTTATATTTTTTTATGGTTTTTTTTTTTCATTTCATTGCAGTAATAGAGGAGCATATGTGTTTATGTAATGCTGTTGTGATATTTAAACTTTTAAAAGTATCTATGTGTTCTGTTCTTTTGTGTACCTTTTTCTGATTATATTTCAGAACTCTTTTGATATAATCTTGTATTTTGGTATTTGTTCTGTGTGGTAGGGGAGAGTGTGGAGGAGAATGCTAATGTTGTGGTCAGACTGCTTATTCGCCGGCCTGAATGCTTTGGTCCTGCTCTAAGAGGAGAAGGAGGCAATGGGCTGCTTGCTGCCATGGAGGAGGCAATACAAATATCAGAAGACCGAACAAGAGATGGACCTTCCCCAAGTAATGGATCTAGTAAAACCCTGTAGGTGCAGCAGAATTGCTTACATTGTCATGTTATTTGTTTATTTGTTTTGTAATCATGGATGTGAAATTACTTCTTTTGTTTTAGCATGTGAATTGTCAGTTCATTCTTCTTTGTATTCTGTGTCGAAGAGCGATTTATCTTTTGCTACACAGTGCTTCCTCTGCACTATTAATTTAAGTATTAAGACATCTCTAGAATTGTTTGTTCATTTTCATTTCGTTACGAGTCACCCCACTGATGCAAAATGAGACAGATAAATGCTACCAGTGATTACAATGGAGATGTTGTTACAATCTTTTAGGGACAAAATATATTCTGGCTTAGTCTGCTGTAAGTCCATTTGTTAACAGATTTTCTTTATTTATTACTGTGGTTAAAAACATTTTTGTGGTTTTTTTGTGTTTTATTTTTTACTCTTTTATTTGTTGTAACATGTAACTAATTACAGTGAAATAGAAGAACAAGAGGATGACACTATTCACATGGGAAATGCAATCATGACCTTTTATGCTGCCTTGATTGATCTCTTAGGACGTTGTGCCCCTGAAATGCATGTAAGTTTTATGTCTTCATATACTGGAAGGTAAAGTCACAGCTGTTTTACTCATCACTGGTTTGCCATTCTTTTTTTTCCTCAGTATCATGTTATTAGGTACTAAAGCAATAGTATGGCTACATGGTATCTTAGCATAATGTCTTGTTCTACTGATTGGCAGTGGATAAAAAAGATGCTCAGATGCTGTTCTTTCTAAAGGAATTATTCCCTTGATTAATTTATTTTGTTTGACTGTCCATTGTGACAACAGAATTCCTCATTTGCTGGGATGGTGTAGAGTGATATAGAGTGATATACTTTTTATAAACTAAGGTTTTATTATTCCTATCCTTATTTTAAATAGACTTTTAAAATTTGCATGTAAAAATGTAAATATTATAGGGCGTTCTTTTAAAATGTAGGGGTAAGCATTTTACTTGGACATACACTTCTATACCTCAAAATCTGTTCAAACTGACAAACCTTCTCAAAAGAAAGATGTCACTATTTCAGGCATAAAAACTTTACCTCTTATTTTGTAAGAGATTTAAACTGTTTTAATATATTTGTTGTTTATGATTCAATACTTCAGAAATTTAATTATACATAGTTTCTCATTTCACCCTGAAATGTGCCCTGATTAATATGCATTAGTATAGATAAGTATCAAATTTGTGCAGGGCTTGATAACTTGAGAGAGGGGAGATATATGTAGTTAATAAAGTCAGTGTATGAATACCTGTTTCATTTGAATGAAAAAATTGTCTTTTTTCCCCCTGTTTTGTTGCCTTTTTTAAAAAACAAAAGAATTGATATACTTGAAAGTGTCCCATTTGACCAGGACACAACCCCTAATTTTTTTCAATCTGAAAATCTGCTTTTGTTTTCCTCCCCATGCCTCTCACCATATGCTGCTGCATTTTAAAGCTTTGTTCACCAGCTTTACCTAATTTCTGTTCTGAAAATGAACTTTGTTTTATTTAATAAGAAAACATGTAGAGTTTTAGACTCTACATTTGCATCCTTACTACAGCAAATCAATGCAGATTGCATGAAATTTACATTGTAAATTATAATGCAATTTTGGGAGCAGTTATTCTTTTGTAAAAAAGATAAAAAGAAGATCGTGTTAAATTTTTAATTGTCTTTTTTCTTAGCTAATCCATGCTGGTAAAGGGGAAGCCATTAGAATCAGATCAATTCTACGGTCTTTGATTCCACTTGAAGATTTGGTGGGAGTAATTAGTATTGCTTTCCACATGCCAACCATAGCAAAAGGTAAGATTTTTCTACATTTTTTCTCCTATCCTATTCTTATGATTTGTAACTTATTGACATATTGACACTCATACTTTTTTCAGCATTTAAAAATTTTACAGAATTTCAACTATTATGTGAATTAGAAGACAGGTCATATGTATCTTACATATGTTTCAAAAATCTTTCTGCATGATGTAGTCAACAATTCTGTGTATCTCTAAGTCACTGACACCAATCCTGTAAAATTGAATTATGGAAATCTATTACAACCTTGAAAAGAAATTTTAAAATGCATGCTTTCTGATTTTAGAACTATTTTAAAATACAGCAGTCTCATTTCTCAATAACATAATCCTTAGCTCTTGCTGTTCTAACCTATCAATTGTTTCTAGCAGATCTTACTAAGACACCAGAGTTGTTCTCTAGCAACTGTGGTGAAGAGATAGGTGTGACATACATAGGCAAATGCATTTCTTTGTTTTTCCTGCCTATGTAAAATTGATTGCAATAGTGGGAGCTATGTGAACACCTATGCAAAAGGGAAAGGGATTGCCTCTGCTTTTTTGTGTATCTGGAGAGAAAACATTATAAATGCAACCTGGATTTTTTTAGACACTCACAGCACAAGACTTTCCAATAGGTTACAGCAGAAGAGATAAAAAGATCAGTCAGTCTATTTTACTATAATTATGTATGTTCCAAATAGGGATAGACCTATAGGTGAGAGCTCAGTAGCAAACTACAGCTCACAGACACGGAAGTGCTTTTTTACCATCCAAAAGGAATGTACCAAAATTTTAAAATATTTCAATGAATTCCTTTCAGATATTATGAAAGGTTTGAGATAGATTGGATTTTTTACCACTTTCTTAATTCTTTGTCATGCATTTAAGATATGCTCACCAATGCTGCACTTCCAAGATGTCTGATGTATCATTCTTGTATTTTTTTACTTTCCATCTGCTTCTGCTGAGAACTAGGAAGTTATGTAGGTTAATTATTATGTCTTAGGTACTTAGCATTTAGAATATCAACTGTTAAGAATCTCTTAATATAAAAACCATGAACAGAAAAACATGCAGGGACTTTGATATCTCTGGGTAGAAATTGACTTTATGTATTCTTTTTATTTAACTGCAAATATGTTTCTTTTGTGTAACAAAAATGTAAGGAAGATGCCTAGGTGTTAACAGAGACTCAGAAGCTCTGACAAGTAGCAGCATGACTGCCTAGTCTGCTGACGGAGAAGGATCCTTGTCACTGAAGTCTTATTTCTTCCTTTTAGATGGTACTGTGGTGGAACCTGACATGTCTGCGGGGTTTTGCCCAGATCACAAGGCAGCCATGGTTTTGTTCCTTGACAGGGTCTATGGAATTGAGGACCAGGATTTTCTTCTACACCTTCTTGAAGTTGGCTTTCTGCCAGACCTCCGTGCAGCTGCCTCATTAGATACGGTAAGGGTTTCAGTCTGTTTTATTTTGGTTCTCTAACCTTATTGAACACTACAGCATTTTTCATTCCTTGAAAAAGCATTTTTTCTGTCTTCACATGTTCTGCATTTCTCAAATCCTGACTGAAGTGAGTGCTGCTTCTGAGCTTTGATAATACTTGAAGATGCATCATCCAGTGTAATGCTCACTTTTTAAGAGCTTGCACTGATACCCTTATCTATAAAACATGCAATGCCTTTCCCCAGGAGACTTTCTGATCTTGTGCTATGGAAGCACAAGATGAGCTGCCAATGAAGCAGCTGGGAAGAAGTGACTGGCAGCCTCTTTCCAGAGATAGACAGAAAGTTTTCATCTGTGCATTTGATAGGGACACCTACACTTATTTAGAAAATGACTACATTTCTATTTTAGTTTCCTTTCAATGTTGCTGCCTTTTTTTCCCCCCTGTGCATCTTATTTCCATCTAATTTCTTTTATCTGACTTGGTCCAGAAAGCTTAGATTTAGAGAGCTATTATGAGGGCTAAGACATTGATTTTCCTGTTTGACCTTTTACAACAACATTTTTTCTGGAAATAATGATGTTGTTATTTAGGATCATAGAATCATACAATCGTTAATGTCATAAAAGACCTCTAAGATTATGAAGTCCATCTGTCAACTTAGAACCACCACGATGTTCAGCATTCAACCTCGTCCTCAAGTGCCATATCCACTTTTTGGAATATATATATATATATGTATATATATATGTGTATATTTTTCTTAGCACTTCCAAAATTGACTCCACTACTTACCTGGGCAGCCTGTTCCAAAGCTTGACATCCCTTTCTGTGAAGAATTTTTTCCTGATATGTAATCTAAACCTTCCCTTGTGCAATTTGTGGCCATTTCCTCCTTTTCTGTCTCATTATTTGGGAGAAGAGACTGATGTGTACTACACCCTCCTTTCAGGCATTTGTACAGAGTGATAAGGTCTCCTCTGAGCCTCCTTTTCTCCAGACTAAACACCCTTAGCTCCCTCAGCTGCTTCTCACAGGACTTGTGTTCCAGACCCTTCACCAGCTCCACTGCTCTTCTCTGGATTTGCTCCAGCACCAAAATGTCCTTCCTAAAGTGAGGGGCCCAGAACTGGAGATTGGAGGTGCAGCCTCACCAGTGCTGAGTACAGGGGGATGATCACTGTTCTGCTGGCCACTATTGCTGATACAAACCAGGATGCCATCAATCTTCTTGGCCACCTGGGCACAAGTTCATGTTCAGCTGTCGACCAGGTCCTTTTCTGACAGATATTTAAGAAAGAGCAGGAGAGGATTTTAACTCACATAGAACTTGGCCTTGTTCATAGCTAAAAGGTACTGACTTGTATTACCTGATTCTGGAGTGTTCTGTTCAGCAACTGTGACATTCTTCAGTATAATCTTGAAAATTATTTTGGTTTTGAATGGCCACATTTACTGTTTTTGTTTTCGTTCATTAAAAACATAACAAAAGCTATCTACGAGACTTTAAAAGCAGCAGAAGGTAGATATCATATCCTCATTTCTGTGTTTTGGAAATTTCCCCCTTGATAACTGCAGAACAAAAACAACAATTTATTTTCATCTTTAACCACACTGATGAGACAAGTCTAATTTCTGTCCTGTTTCATTTATAGGCTGCTTTAAGTGCTACAGATATGGCTTTGGCTCTGAATCGATACCTTTGCACAGCAGTCTTGCCTCTCTTGACCAGATGTGCTCCTCTGTTTGCTGGCACGGAGCACCATGCTTCCCTCATCGATTCCTTATTACACACTGTGTACAGACTCTCAAAGGGATGCTCTCTTACCAAAGCTCAGCGAGATTCTATTGAAGAGTGTTTGCTCTCTATCTGTGGGTAAGGAAATACTCCTGACTGTACAGGAATGCTAAGTGATAAAGTAATCTGTGATATTTGTAATACAGGAATGCAGAACTATGCCACCAGTAATTTAATTAAGATTTTTTTTTCCCGTCAGATGATTGTGATAGTTTTTAAGATACTGTATTCAATTTGCAGTTTTATTAATCTCCAGTCATTCCTCAGTTCTCATTCATTCAGTCCTCAGTTATTCTGCCATGACCAAATCTTTTAAATTAAAATCTTGGTGATTAACTGAGAGGATACAAAAAGACAAGGCTCTGGAATTGTGGAGTTATAAGTACACTGAATCACTGAATTGCCATTTAAATAATTTTAGCTGTGCAGATTTGTAGTTGATATTCAGTAACATCTAATTCTATTTAGAGGTTTATTTATGGTATGTTCCATCTGAAATCCTAATCCATGACTAGTATTGTTATGTCTCTTTATTGAACAGCTTTGGGACAGATTTTGTGTGTCTGCAGGGTCAAAACCACTTGATTATTATCCAACTTTTCATAAAACCACAGGCTCAATTATGAGAAGCTGCAAATTCAAGTTATAATTACACTTAACATTTAGACTTTCTGTTCACCAGGGGATTTGGTTTGGTTTGTTTTTTTTTTTTTTTTTTTTTTTCATAGTGTGGAAATGGGCTCAGAAATGACAGACATATATACTATAATACTGTAATGAATGTGTAAAAATATATCACATTCAATGTTGTTTGATATGACCATTTAATATACATATTGCATTGATAGGAACCAATAAAATTGACCAGATTTTACTATTTATCTGGAATGCTTTAATGTGCATGCCATTCTAAAATTCATACTGTAACAATTTCTTCTGTCTTTCAAGTTGGTGCCCACTGCTATGTCTTGTTTAGTACTTCTGAAGAGATATTGTTCTTATGTTTTCATTAGTTTCTAAGACATTTTAAGAGTCATTGAGATATATTACAAGAAATTAACATTATATCCTTTTCTCGTGGGCATGGCGATCCTAATACACCTAATCAAAATTAAGCATTTCTTTCCCTGGTTTTCTCTGTTTGTGGATCAGATGTTTTCTTGGTTTCTTTGAAGCATTTGATTTGCAGCTTGTTTAGTATATTTTCTTTGGTATACACTTGTTTGCTTTCCTCTGGACCCCTAGTGCCACAAGTAAAATCTTATTATTTTATGTATTTGAATAATAATAATAAAAAAGCCATAAAACTGATATATTACTTTAATTTATTTATCAATTATTTATGTGAAACTGTGCTGGTGTACCCTTTTGAAATGGTTTATCTGCTTTTAGGCAGTTGCGACCTTCCATGATGCAGCATTTGCTGAGGAGATTAGTGTTTGATGTACCTCTGTTAAATGAACATGCAAAGATGCCTCTCAAGGTAAAAGTAAATATTAGTATTCAACACCATTCTTTATAACAGAATGCAACAGAAAATAGTTGTATGGAGAAGATTCTCTGTAATCTTTGTGTTATTTCCACTCTGCAGTAATCTAAGACCATAACTTTTAAGGATAAATGGTTGCTTTGGGAGAAATTCAATCTAATTTACATCCATCCATATGGAGTTATGGAGTTTGGGTCTAATGTTTGCTTCTCCTTTAATTATTTCCTGTTTGTTTCAGCCCATGTGAAAACAGAATAGAAGAAACCTTGGGGGCAGGGCGCAGAATCCAGTGCACAAAATATAACAATTTACAGGCCTTTTTTTTGTTGGTGGTGCCTGGAAATCTGTTAAGTAAGAATGTTTAGTAGTAATGTTACATTCTGTTTTCAGCTCCCAAAAGTTTAGCTGTATCTTTTTATTCTGGTTCCTAATGCATAAGAAAAAGGAGGGTTTTTTCCTTTTGGAGCTGACACATTCCTTAAAGATTCCTGATATTATCAGTTTTAATAAACATTTGGTTCCACACCTTCTCTATTGTTTTTCAGCAGTCCTTTTTAATGCTTTCCCACCACAGATTTGAATTAGATAGTTAATATTTTCTTATTTAATACATTTTTATGGTTTAAGAGCACATCAGCACATCTACAACTCTGATATAAGAAGAGGAGTTTAAATTGTTAATCTCAAAGCCAGGGCCTGCTGCTGAAGTCCTCCCAAGGACTTCATAATTTGCTTATACTCCCCCAGAAATCCTCAATCAAATTAAAGATTCTGGAGCAGCCATTCTTCCATGTCTGTGTGAGAAAAACAGTCAATAATTTAGTATACTGCCCTGAAGGGGACCCTTCTAATGCATTATGGTATTTTATGTGTTGCTAAAACCAAATAGTCACTTGGCACTTCCTGTATGGCTGTAGTGCTTTGGGGTTTGTTTCTTTTTGGGGGAAAGAAACAAACCCAGTTCCTGGACCTCTGTTCATCAAAAAGAACAGATTTTATGATACCAATGGTTGTGACTGCAGTGAGCTGCCCTCGTTGCTGAGCTGAACAGTAAGGAAATAATAATTGGATCCTTTTGGCTAGTCAGGCTTTGTGAGAATACAGATGTGAAGAGAACCACAGCGTTAGCATGGGCAAAGGATTCTGCCCATTGACACCTGAAAGACTGAGAGAAGCTTATGAAGAAATTGAACTCTTTATCTGAAGATAGACATATAACTTTTAAGAGGTTTCACTGACAGTAAACTGTGATGTCACAAGGGACTCCTACCCATATCTGCTGTGTTTCTGATTTGAAAGTATTGTGTTGTAGTGCGCATTCCTTACAGACTTGTGCTGGCAAGCCAGTTATAGTAATGTAAAGAGGCAGCTGTAAATTAATCAGGCATCTGAAAATGTAATGTTGAATGGGAAGAGAGGAGAAAATGATGAAGGTGAATCAGAATACAGGGCTATCTACTGTGAATACATTTGCTGGTTTCTACAGTTAAAAACTGCCTCAGGTTTTAAGCAGTATGCAAATCTGTGATACTGTTCCTGTATTCCATATAGTTCAGACATTTTGGAATAAGTCTGTCTTATTTTTATTTCCTCTTAAATAATATCCAGTGCTTTATCAGGGATTTCTCTAAGAATAAACCTACCTTTACTCTCTTGAATAGGTTCAAAAACATATTCATATATCTTATTGTCCACATGTCCAAAAGCAAACCTGTCAGCCATTAAGTAATTGAATATAGTTTTAAAAAATATTTTCAAATACATATTTGACTCTTAGAGCCCATGTTTCTGAGACTCCTGTGGTTCTACAAAAGGATAAAACTTCTGTCTTTTTACATCTTATATGCATTTTTTCTTTAATCAACCAACAATTTAAATAATAAATATATATTAACAGATTATTTAAATATGAAGATATACAAATATGCCACACATATTGTTTTGGGATTGTTTTCCTGATCCGTTGAGATTGTAAAAGAACAGTGCAGTATCAAGATTATATTTTTGGCTATCAAAATCCTTGCTTCTGCATATCAGATTGGGGGATTGTTTGTTTGTTTTTGTTTGTTTTTTTTTTTTTTTTTTTTTTAATTCCTGTCATATATACACATTTATGTTATAAATGTCTGCATTTTTCCATCTTGAAGTTTGTTCAGACTGGAAAAAAGGAAATTGTGTTAGCTCTCCACTGACTGTGACTTGCAATATTTTCCAAAAAGCTTTGAAAAATGCTACTGAAACAAAGATGAAAAAGCTGCTCATTCTTGGTGTATATGCACCCGTGATTAAAAAAAAACACATATGCAGTATGGCTTATTGATAAAACTACAGAAATTTTTCTGGTAGCATCTATGTAATATTTGAATGGCAGAATGCAAGAACCTCAGCAGTTATATTTCTATTTGCTTTCAAAATATGTTCTGTTTCAGTTGCTGACAAATCATTATGAAAGATGCTGGAAGTATTATTGTTTGCCAAGTGGATGGGGTAACTTTGGTGCTGCCTCAGAAGAAGAACTTCATTTATCCAGAAAGTTGTTCTGGGGTATTTTTGATGCTTTATCTCAAAAGGTAAGTACTTTTAGTATTTGTCTATTACTGTAAAATCCTTACTAGGAATAATTTTTCTTTAATCTGTAATTTTTACTCAAATCAACACTGTATCATCCACGTTGAAGGAAAAAAATACAGGCTTTAGTAAATTTAAATCTTCCTCTTACAGCTTCTAATTTAATGTAGGTATAACATTTTACCTCCTAATGAAAAAATTATAACACTAAAGCAATAATCTTGAGGTGTATCTGTACAGATCTGTAGAGATCTGTTTAGTAGTTGTACTTTCAGCACATTTGAATCAATTCTCTGTTTAACAGAAGTTTAATAATATGTCTTGGCATGTATTTATTCATAAAATCTTATTCATAAAATCTTTATTCATAAATTCTTGTTTCACTCTTTTTAACAAACCTGCTTGAAATTTCATGAATTTAATTTCAGATCTAAGTGTTAAGCAATGCTGTGCATATTCCTCTGCTGTGCTGTCTTCCTGGCACCTAAAAAATGTTTGGCATTGCTACCAGTGAAGTCAACACTTCTCCCATTTAGTTGAGCAAGATTAAGACTTGCATCTAACTTTCTGCTTCAGACAGTCAATTTTCTGTATTTTCAGAACAAAAATTCAGTTTCACACTGAGTACAAAAGCCATTCTCTGGCTGCTTGGTTTCATTTGCAGCTGCATCAGTTTCTCTGGTGATGTTCCCATTCACGACTCACTCTCTGTCCCCTGTGTGCTCCACAGAAGTATGAACAAGAACTGTTCAAATTGGCTTTGCCTTGCCTGAGTGCAGTTGCAGGAGCCTTACCTCCAGATTATATGGAATCAAATTATGTCAATATGATGGAAAAACAGTCTTCAATGGATTCAGATGGGAACTTTAATCCTCAACCTGTTGATACCTCAAAGTAAGGAATTACTTTTTTGTACCTGGGGTTTTTTTGATCATGAATGTGTAATAGAGGGGTTGAGTCTGCTGTTTGGTGTGATGTGAGCTTAAAGCTTCTCTTCTGAATGCTTACTTTATGGATCTTAATATTTTTATTTATGTTTTTTTTTAAAACCAAGTAAAGCAATAACTAGCAAGTTACATCATTAATTTCTTGGTCAACTTAGAATATTTTTACCCAGGAGATAGAACTATCCAATTGTCTTTGCATGTCTGCTGTGAACAAAGCAGCATGCTCTTAGGAGCTGAAAAAATAACCAAGTCTACATCATCTCTGTCGTTATTAACATATGTCAAGACACTAATTCCAATTTGTGTGAAGTGTACCTACAGAAAATTGTTTGATGGCACCTTCTTATAATCTTTTTTACTATTAATAATGGGAATTGGGCAGAATAATCTTCATTCTCTCTGGGCAGTCAGACTCTGGCCCTGCTTTTTAAAGTATATTAGCCAGACAAAGCACGTATCTGAATGGAAATCTTCTGCCCTGATTTTTGACTACAGCATGTCTGCCATTTCCCTTTGTATTGAATAGTCTGACAGAAGCATGGCTATGCACTATGTCTTTAAATATTCCTGTTGTAAAACATTTGCTTCACTTGCCCCTGTGAGCTTTATGCCTGTATTATCATTCAGCACACAGAATGCTGTCAGGAGATTGACACCTTCTTTAGAGCATGCTTGTACATATATGTATGCACATCTAAATACTGCAGTAAAAGTCATAATCCAATCAGCAGCATAGAAAGGACATCAGTGACCATTTAAATTAATTTTTCTAATATGTATTTAAAATATATGAAGGTTTAACAAAATTTGTTAAGAATGTTGTATTATCATTTAACTGATATTTATCTGATGTCATTTCAGAAAAAAATTGTAGACAGCTTGAATAGATTTCAAAAATTCAGAAAATGTTACTTAATATTATGAAATTGTGTGTCACTTCATTGCTATAGGAGTCAACAGTTCTGTGATGTTTCAAGACAAAGACAAAGCTGCTGTTGTCATTGTAACCTCCAAATTATCCTACATTCTTTTAACATGCAAATCCAGCTTTGTGTTGGTTGCTAGTACTTGACATATTTGTATGAAGGTATAGATCATAGGATGTTAGTGTGCTTGTAATTTTATTGCATTTCTGAAATGATTTCAAATATTATAGTATTAATAGAGCTCCCCTCAAAATAAAACAGTAAAAACAACCTGCTGGCAGTGCTGGATGAATGTTTTCTGACCTTTGTGTGTGTGTGAGGGTCTTGCAAACAGTTATTCTGACACAGTTTGGTTTTACATTTCTGCTTTTTCCACATTAAGACTGAAAATCCACACTCTATTCCACAATAGATGGCACTCTAACACTACTCATACTGAAATATTAGGAGGGAAGATATTACTATTTCATCAGTGATCAAAAGTAGTTATTCCCTTTCATTTGTAGCAATGCTGATGAATTAAACAACTGATACTTGATACATTTTTTTAATATATAAAATAGATAATGTTTCAAAAAGGACTGTTAGCACACTTAGTTTATAATGGACTGTGCAATAAGCTACTACCATATTTCTGAAATTATAGGTTGTAGTTATGGCTTTAATACTAACAAAATATGGGATAAAAAGCACTAGTGCTTGGTTTCATTGTTGATTTTTCCCTACACACATTTCAAAGAAGTTAAATTCCTACAACAGCTGTGGTTGTCATTCAGTGCCCATGAAATAATTCAGATATCTTCCTTGATTTAATTGAGCCTTGGAGCAAACTGTATGAGTAGAAGAGCGTAAGAAAGGGTGTGTGCATTATTTATTATTTCTTTTGAAGTTTTCTTTACAAAAAAAGCATTCCATTTTGGCCTGTGTGATATAATGCTGATTTTCTTTTCACTTTCAGCATTACAATCCCTGAAAAGCTAGAATATTTCATTAACAAATATGCAGAACATGCTCATGACAAATGGTCAATGGAAAAGGTAAAATCTAAATCCCTCTTGAAGAAAAATAATATTTTTTATTTGAATCAATGTAATCTTTAAAATCTTTTATTCTGAATGTTATTATTTTTCGTAATGCTCCAACTTGATATGTAGGTAAGATAGAGACGTACTATTTTCTTGAAATATATTCAGGGGAAAGTTATCTAATTGCATATGAGTATTTTAAAATAGTGTTTATTAATTTCATAATTTTTATTGCTGACTTTTGAGTCAATATAATTGCTAATTGTTTAACAGTTTTATGGACCTGAATTTTCTTTTTTTTTAACCAAATAAGCTCTTTAGCCTTTTTATTACTTTGTGCATTTTGTTTGTCTGGTGTTCAAAAATAATTCCTCAACTGTAGCACAGTATTCTGTTTTATAAAGTCTTTGAAAAGAAAATGTATTGATAGGTTGCTTTGGTAACTCTTACTTTGCAAAAAAAGATGGCATGCTACATGATTCATATCTTAATTTGTAGTTAATATAAATGTTGGTTGATAAAATGTTGAGAAAACAGTAGAAAGGAAACTTTAAGAGAACAACTCTGCTGAAGCATTATTTAGTTATTTTCTAACAATAAAAATGATTTTTCATAAATTTTTTGTATTTTCCCATTTTATCCTTCTTATTGGTGTTTTCAGTTTGCAAATGGATGGACCTATGGTGAAACATTTTCTGAATCAGCAAAAGTGCAACCATTAATGAAACAATATAAGTTACTGTCTGAAAAGGTAAGGGATTTGTTCATGCTTAATCCAGGGTTGGTGAAATATCACTGAAAATATTGCCTTGTCTTTTCATCATTTTAAGAAAAAGAAAATTAACGCTATGTCAACTAATGTGTGGTTCTTGCCTTCCTCAAAATCCTGAAAATATATAGAAAGATTTTATTGTATAATAAATAGGCCACTCAAATTTTTTCACACATAGCTGAAACTACATGGTTCACTTATGGTGAAATGGATGTGTGATATTGCCACTCTATTTCTGCAGGAAGGTCATACAGTAACACCTTCTTGCTTAGTGAAGACTAAGGTTTAGGCTTGGTCTGGTCTCCAGCAGAAAACCACAAAGGCGATTAGACATCTGGAGAACTTGATATAAATGAAGCAATGCTGAAGGAACTGGGTTTGTTCAGGTTAAAGAAGAGAGAGTTGCTGGAGATAAGGTCTTGGTTTCCTGGTTCCTAAGCATTAGTAACAGAAGATGGGTGTATTCTCTTCACAGGGGTGCACAGTGATAGGACAAGAAAGAATGAGTGTAAGCTTCTTCAGCAGAAATTAATTCTGGAAAACCTTCTTGACAGCTTAAACAATGGAATAACTTGCCCAAAGAAGGGCTGGTCACCTGCATGTTGGAGGCATGACACAGCAAGACCTAGATAACCTAATCTTGACAGCCCAGTTAGGTACCTTATCTGACCCAAGAGAAGATAGAGGCAGAAGATGTCCAGAGTTCTTTTCCAGCACAGGCTTGTTTCTGATTCTATGATTATGGTTTTTTTGTTCATGTTGCAGATAACACACTGCGTTACTCCTCATAATTTCTGCTCCAGCCTTGATTTCATGTCTGAGAATGCTATTAACACAGGTATCCCTGAGATCCTCAGCTTCCTGCAGGGCAAGAATTCTTCTCTCCACCTCTGAAATCATAAATAAACTTTTTAATATCTATATGATTTACTTGCACCATTTCAATAACCCTGAGCCATAATGGTTGAATTCAGCACATTTCTTTGCATCTCAGTACAACCAGGAAAAAGTCCAATAGTTAATAATAAACAAGTTAATTATTGCATGTCCATTCTTCTAGGAGAAAGAAATTTATCGATGGCCCATCAAAGAATCCCTAAAAACCATGCTGGCGTGGGGGTGGCGAATTGAAAGAACACGGGAAGGAGATTCCATGGCACTGTATAATCGGACGCGCCGCATATCGCAAACCAGCCAAGTGAGCCGCTTCCCTAAAAACTTTGTGTTATTCTCTGTTAGTAATAACTGCCTTTAGAAAGGAGGCCTTTGAACTTTTATATATACGTATACGTGCATATGAAAACAATATCACACATAGGAAGAAAGTCTGGACAGAGTTCTTTTTGAAGCAAGAGATGCCTGTTACTGTAAAATCCATAGAGGAAAGGCTGTCAATGCCCATTTTCTAGGCATGCTTCTTGTGTCAGTGGCTTGTCATCCAGGGAATCTCTGTCACTCTTTATCTTCCTTTAAAGATTTGTGTCAGTGTAATGAGCAAGCCTCTAACAAATGTAAACAGTAAAAAGAAAGAATAAAAAAATGGTGATTTTCTGAGTGGGGAAGAGGGACAGAAGGTGAAAGAAGGTTCTAGGTTTCCTATTTAAAGATTCCAGTCTTAAATAGAAATAGGTTGAAAAGATAAATTAAAAGTTTGATTTTTGCCTGAATTCACCTTAAAATAGATTGCGTGAGATATTGCCTGCTGAGGAAAAAAAAGCATATCTAATCCAATGCAGAGATTTAATAATAACTTTATCCTCATCCACAATTAGTTCAAACCCTACATGAGTTCAAGTGAAATTTGTATTAAAATGAAAGGGATTTATGTCTGATGGCCATCCATCTTTGGGAACAAACTCTGTTGCCCCTTGCCTAATTTTCACTGATGTTTACCACTCCTGATATATTTTCAGCTGGGCCACAAATGATCCTTTTGCTCTCTAGAGATCTATAAGTGACTTTTTCTTTAAATTTCTTAATTACTCTCAGTATCTTGTTGGTGTAAACTTTTCATAATAAATGCTTGCGTAACTTCACTGTTTTGCACATTTTTCATTCAGATCTCTGTAGATACAGCCCATGGTTACACTCCTCGAGCAATTGACATGAGCAATGTCACCCTCTCCAGAGACTTACATGTAAGTCAGAAACACCTAAAATGCATATGGTTTGTTTTACAATCTAATTTTTTCTGTTTCACTAATTTATTTTAAACAATCTGGTACCAAATATTACTTGTTTTGGTATCCTTTGTGTTTGGTGGGGGCTTTTTGGTCTTTTTCATTATTGCACTCTGATCCTCTGATTCTTAAAAAACATGGTTCATGTTGAAAAACTTCAAAATTTTCTTTAGTACAGGATTGATTTTCTCAGTCCACTTTGTGAACATTTGTCATTTTGAAGAGAATCCTGTTTAGAAGAGCTAGCAGCATCAAATTTTTGTTTCCCCTTCATTTCTCCACCATCTTTCCAAAGCATCTTGTCAATGCTCATTTTTTTTCCTAAACCAAAGGAATAAGAACCAGAAATCATTAAGTACTGTGAGAATACAGAAGGAAGGAATTGGGGGTAGGATTTTGACAGATGTGTCAGTAGGTTGCTGTTATTTGGACCAGTATGTTTCAGTTGATAATCTGTTCCTGTCATTAGATAGGATTTTTTTCATGGTGTTTGCTGGAGTATGGTGCTAGGTTTTACCATCTAGTAGTTTCCTGTGAGTATAATTGCAATGTAATGTAGGCATATTCTAAATAGCTTTCAATTAGTTAGTGTGAGTGTTTGTACCAGTCTAGTGATGGCAATATAGTGTTCAAAGCTGATACAACAGAGTCCTGAAACACAGTCTTAACTTTGCCCCATACTGTGCTTTGCCACAGTGCAAACAAGAAGTGATAGTAAATTATTGACTAACCATGCAGTATATACTCTACTGTACCTCTAAAATAATTCTCACAATGGATTTCCACTCCTTGATTTCTGTCTTGCAGTTTCCAGTTTCATAGTTTAGCAGTTTTAGATTGCTGACTAGCATTAAAAGAATTTTTTGCCAATTAAATGTCAGTAGATGGCTGATCATTCCAAAAAGTTCATAAAACTGGTAATTGAATAACTGCCTCTACCATTATGTTCTTTAAATTGATGACACAGATTCCTTACAATTATGACACTCAATCTTTATATAAACTCCGTATACTTAAAAGATTTTGCAGACTTTGTTTAATACTCAGGAAACAACTCATGATGTGCACATCATCATAGTATTAGGATGCAGTAAAGCAAGCCCAGATAAAAGTAACCATCCTGTCACAAGTCACATAGAAAGGGCATTGGAACTTCTGTTAATCCCTTGCTTTATGTTTTTTTTTTTTTTTTTTTTATGCTGTACCCTCCAACTCTAGACATTACTTGTATTTCCTTGGTAGCTCTTAGCCATAAGTCAGAGCTTGTTGGCTTTGTGATTCATTTTTCCTATGGAGAGAGGTCTTCTTTGAAACCCTCTTTATTTAAAGGCTTAACAAATTTAATTAAAATTCAATTTTAGCTATTAATTGTCCCAATACAGGTGTTGAGGAAATATCTAAACATGTTGGGTGTTAACGAGAGCTGAGTTAAAAAAATTAACTATGTATAATTTTGAACATTTTAGAAAAAGTTTAATATCTTTCAAGTTGGAGTTCTGGGTTAGCTGGCAAAAATCATGACTGTTTCTTAAACTGTAGGTCTGCAAAATACTCCTCATTTTGGTCTTAAGTCACCTGGTCACATCCTAGCTCCATGAGCAGCTAGGTCTTGCTCTAAAATCATCTTCATAGTGCTCTGCTTTGCTGGGTGCTATGAAAACACAGACTACTGTGCATCCTTTTAAGGTCCTAATTGGGATTGTCAAAATACCAGGATCAGAATGGGCATGACAGAAGGCATCTACCATACAGAACAGAAATGTATCATAATTTATTCACTACAAAAAAGTTTATGAAACAAATTGTCCTGTAAGCAGATAAGATATGGCTGAAAGGATTTGAATTCATGCATATTCTCACGAATAAAGAAATTGATATTGAGAAATACTCATTACTCAAAATCCTTAGTGAATATGAGAAGGTTTCTGTAGGTACATGAAAGAAATGTGAAGTGAAATCTGCAGTAAATTCCACCACTGTACAATTAGAGAATACACAACCAGGAGGAGAGTAGAAGTGGATTTAAAAAGTTGTTTCATGTTGAAATACTTCCTACTAAGTAGACACTGGAGAGCTTGTTTGTTTTGCTTGGTTTGGGGTCTAGCTTTTAGCTCACCAGCCTGAAGGAGTTAGTTTCTTTTATAGGAAGGATTAATTTATGCTCTAAAGTGGTTGATGGTTTTAACAGTGTGGTTACACAAATGAGCACAGTATCCACAGAGAAGAAGCTATATCCATGGGTTCATAATTAGTCTGCCACAACCAGCAGTAGCAATATTGATTTAGTCCTCTGGCTTGCTGTTCTCTCTTTCACTTGATAGTGCCTTCAGAGGGTTCTTTTTGGCCTTGTCTTGAGAATGAAATCCCCCATCTAACACCCCAGTACAATTTCCAGACTATTCTCTTTGTGATTCCTTGTTTTCTGTATTAAGAGTTTTTTCTTCAGCACCAGGTTCCTGACTCATACCCATGCTGATTCTATCCAAATTCTAGATAATATTTTTTCAGTAAAAACTTGTTCCCAGTGAACCATTACAGTGGAATTGTATTAAACTTCCCAGAGAACAAAACTTGTTATTTAATATCAACAAGAAACTTGTCCTTCTTGAGAGTTATTCATTGCAACCTACTTTATTAAGCTCTCCATTTTCTTAAGGCTATGGCTGAGATGATGGCTGAAAACTACCATAACATATGGGCAAAGAAAAAGAAACTGGAGCTTGAAGCAAAAGGTAATGTTAACTATAGGTATTTACAGTATTGTAAGTTTTCTGTGACTACCTCAGATCACACATTTCAGAGAACATTAAAAAGAAGAAAAAGGAACAGCAAATTAAAATTGACAAGAAAAAGAAGAAGCAGTGAAGTGTCTATTCTTGACTGTGATTTTTAGTGCCTGAAAGTTCTTATGGTACCAAGTGTAACTGTTCTTGTTTAAGTAGTTTACCAATTTAGATATATAAAGGGAAGGAAACTCAAAGGTTGTAAATAAATTTAAGCCACATTAATCCATTTTCCATCTAGCATTAATCTTTCAGACTATTACCCAATGAACCATGATTTCATTTGTATTGCTTCTTTTAATGCAGGTAGATTTAAAAGGTGTTTACTAAGTACTGCACATATCATGTGTTGAATTGACAAGTGCAAAAACCTAGAGCAGATACTTGATTCCATGTAAAAATGCTTAAATAAATGAATTTTTTTTCATCTGTTGTGTAATTTACTGTTTTTCATCTGTGTTAAAAGCATTTCTTTATTTGTATTAAAGCTGATTTTTATTTTATTTTATTTTATTTTTTTTTAGATGGACTATATTAGGACATGGAAAAACAAGTTCTCAGTTGCAAATGATTGAAGCTAGGGTTTTACCTTATCTGAAGGTGTTTAGTTGTACATTGTATGCACTAAAGTTGGTCTAAATTTTAAAAATTCAAGAAAAGGTATTGCAGTTAAGGTTTTATAAAAAGCAAAGTTCTATCTGGAAGTCTTTATCTTTGATAAAGACTTTAAATTGCCATGCCTTCAATTATGTTTCCCTTTAATAAAATTTCTATATTATTCCTTTTCTGTAAAATCTTTCTCAGGATAAGTAGCCTCAGGATGGTCCAAGTTTGGGAAGTCATAGGCTACAGAAAGATATTTCAATATTTCTAATGCATTTCACAGTTTTGAAAGAAGAATTTTACCTATTAGAAGCACTTCAATGAGAATACTGTATAGTATTTGTTGTGTGGGAGGGCTGGAAGTGGCTGTAGTGATTGAAGAAGAGGCTTCTGATGGAGAGTTGTAGTTTTAATACATGTTTTTAACAGTTAAGCACTTTTTTCTTCCTTAAGAGTTTTTTTGTAATAGGTTCAGCATATTTTGCTGGTACTTATAGCAAATATATTAGAATGATGTAGCCATATCTAAGGTTTCTATATGAATATTTTCTTAGTTTTTTGTAAAGAACAGACAATTCTATTGTTATTTCAGATTAGAATTTACTGTAATATGCTGTGTATTATTGTGATAGTACTTTTACATACTGAGACTTACCATGTCAACAGATAACTCTTTAATTTTTAATTCTCTTGATGCTCCATAGTAGGAGGAGGCAACCATCCCCTTCTTGTTCCTTATGATACACTCACAGCCAAAGAAAAAGCCAAGGACAGAGAAAAAGCACAAGATATTCTGAAATTTCTGCAGATTAATGGATATGTTGTCTCCAGGTAATTCTCAGTTCAGTATTAATGTCACAGAAGGTGTCTGATAGTCCTCAGTGATTTTTTTTTTTTTTTTTTTTTGTTTTGTTCTGTGATTAGGTTTGTTGTGGTGAGGTTTTTTTGGTTTCTGTTACTGCTCATTTTTTGGGGTTTCTTCTATCAAACCAGAACTCTATGATTATTTTTTTATATATTTTGGTATCTGGGAATCAGGATGAACTCCTTGGTATAAAACATTGTAAGGAAGAAATGGATTACAGAGTTAGCAGCAGGGTTTTTGGAAGGCAGACTTCTCCAGAATCTCTGTATATCTTCTACCTTCCCTTTCAGTATTGCAGCTTTTTACTTCTAGCAGATGTTCATGCATCCACCTGTTGGTAAACTTATTAGTTTTCTACAAGTGATGGAATTATTAAGTCTTAGTTACAGGTTCATGAACATCTTCAAGCACATGTCCCTCTCCAAAGGAATTTCTAGACAATTGGTTAGATAAGGCAGATTTATTTCTAAAACGTACGACTCATTTATTTCAATTGAGTTCATTTACAGTATTATTAAAATATTTTAAAAGTGAAAAGTGATATTTTAAAACAATTTTTAAACAATCCACGGTGTAAATGTAATAATAGTGAATAGTCTGCAGACTAACATGCATAATTCATTTTAATATGGTGTATTTACCTCCTAAATGTACCATGAATAAAATTTTAACTAATTTGGATTCTTTTCTGCCTCATCAGTATGACTTAGGAAATCAGAATCACTAGAAAAGGCTAAAAGCACATCTGAGCTGTGCATGACTTGAACGTTAGTAAGTGAATGAAACAGTCACTGAGATCAATTTAAGTAATCATTGTGAATTAATTAGCCTTGCATATCTGCCTAAAATCTGCCTACTTCAATTCTTTTCTGTCACATGAATTCCAGACTGTTTCTAGAATCCCCCAGGTGATCTCATAGTTTTGATAAAATTTTTCAGGTTAGCTGGAATAATTGAGTTTACTTCCTGTCAATACAGTAGGATCACCAAAGAAGGATGTCAGACAGCAAAGGTTTCTTTCCTTTTTTATTCCCTGTCAAAATGATCAGCTGTATTCAGGAGTACTAACCTTTTTTATTCCTGTTAAACACAAGTGAAAAGTGGCTTTTGGGGTTTTTTTTTTGGGAGTGGAAGGCTGAGAGGGATGGTAAATACCCATTAACTTGGACACACCCATTGTCCAGTAACTAGCTCTTGCTACATCTGCACCCTCCCGTGCTGGTTAAATGCAGCCTTTTCCTTTCCATGATGTTAAACTTCATGTACTTGCTGCACCTTAGACAACTGCCTTGTCCAAACAAACAAGGACCCAATTCATGTTTTAATTTGGTCTGCTCACCACTGTATTTTCTGCTGTATATGCCTTGCTCGCATTTCCTTACAGTCTTTATTTGACAGTGACCATTTGGGTCTCTGCATCCCCATGCAAAATGGCTTTAGGGAAGACAGAAACATTTACCCCCTGCCAAGCATGTGGCACTCAGGCCCACTTGAGCTGCTGGTGCAGGAGCCCTCACTCATCCTGCTGGCACTGCTCCTTCACATCAGCTGGAATGTTTTTAGACCACAGCATTCCCACCCCAGTGGCAGGCAGCTGGGACTTCCAGTTGCTGGAGTTGTAGACGCTGCTCTATGTCCTTGACTGTCTGACTCCAATGGCTGCTACCAAATGCACTTATGCCAGTCCCCTGCTGAAGCTGCCACTCTGGGCTCAGGGTCTGTAGGGCCCACAGAGATTTTCCCCAAAGCTGTGGCATCTCCAACTACTGATTCTTGAGACCTTCATCCACACCGTTGGCACCAACCTGGAGGCACCTACACCCCAAGCCTGACTCTAGCTGCTGGCTCAGTATCCAGCTCTGGCTGGTCTTGCCAGTAGCTGCCATCTACTCCTGACAGCACATGGAATAGTGAGTGACGTTACACACAGATACAGGTATGAAAGCATTTAATAAAGGGGGTGTAGGACAAACTCTAGTGATGAGGTACACAGCTCAGTCAGTCAGTTGACTTGACAGGTCACAGCTGTTGAAATCTGTTTTCGTCTCTTCTGCACTTTTCTCTTTCTTGATTCTTCCCCCCATACAGTCTGTCATTGCTTTGTGTACTGAGCTGCCTCAAATAATCCTAATTCTCATATGCCTTCCTTTTAGGAGTTCCAAAGTTCAGGTGGCCCTCTCCGAAGTTGTGTTTGAAGTTTCTTAATGGTCCCTTAGTTAGTAAACTTGAGACTTTTGCTCTCCAGCATTGTCTCCTTTTTTTTTGTTGTTTACCAGATTTGTGTCTCTAGGTGTATGCTGTAATTTAAAGCATAAATGTGCAATACACAGGCAGTTCTATTCCATATATAAGCAGTATGTATACTTTTAAACTTGCAACCTACCTGAGTACCAATATAACTGGTGCATGAATCAGGGGGAGATGAGGTGTGACTGATTCCCTTGCTGTTTAAGAATGGCTTTTTCATGTGCCATCAATTAAGTTCTGATCCTGCATAAACAAGTCTTATGCCAATGCCAGCTCGTTGCTACGGTCATCATCCCGTGACATTGATTCATTCTTGTGGAAAGAAAATGTGTTTTTTATATCAGACTAGTAACTAAGATGGATGGAACATGCTGGAAAAGCAATTCCATTGCTTTGTTTTGGTTTTCCTCTGATTTTTCACAAATGCTACCTAGCTATTCAAAACTTCTCCAATGCAAGCAGACTTTTCAGGAAAAGTCATAGTGATGGATATTAGGTTTACTTCTAGTTTGATTGTTTAAATCTAAGTATTTTTTCAACTTCCAAACTTCCTCACCCAAGAATCAGTCCTTGTAGGGAAATCTAAGATAGTAATGCCTTACAAGTAATGGAAAGAAATTATATTTATAGTGGGTTATTTTAATTGACAAGCATAATTTTTTGGGTTGGGAAATCTAGTTGTGTCTTAACAAATTGTTCAAAACCTAAGTAAGTGTGAGAGCATTGTTTACATCAAACACAAAAAAGTCTTGTATTAGTAAGCACATGAACATTACCAGAGGAAATGGTGTCAGACTACATAGAGAGGTAAGATGGCTTTGAGTCCTTCTGCATGTGTAAAAATTTACTCACTTCTATTTACAGAGGACTAAAGGACCTGGAGTTAGACACGCCTTCCATTGAGAAACGCTTTGCCTACAGTTTCCTTCAGCAGCTTATAAGATATGTGGATGAAGCCCATCAGTACATTTTGGAGTTTGGTATAGTACCCTTTGCACATTTTAAAAATAATTATTAGCCGAGATGTCTGATGTTATAAAAAGCAACCAGAAAAATTTTTTAAACATTAGTACATTTCTGGACTAATTTTCCCTTTAATTTCCTGTAGTTAATGAAGATCATCAATTTTGGAGTTACAAAACTGCCGTTCATTCCAATTTCCCATATTAATTCATCAGATAAAAAATTTTCAGCTAAAATTTATGATTTTCATTCTTTAAAAAGCAAAGCTAGCTGCCCCTTTACATTTATGAACAAAATTAAAATCTCTCACATGTGCACGTTACTATTCACATATAATCCCTTTTTCAGAGAGCAAATGAAACCAGTCATTTGTACCGTTCTGAAATTTTCTCTCAAAAAGGGAGTTGAGAAACCTCTTCAACAAACTCCCACAATGGGAATGTTCTTTCACAAATACTCAGCACATGTTTTGTCAACAGCACTATGAAGGATTTAACTTTCTCTGCTTTTGGTGAAGATGAAAAAATTCAAAAGTTTGGTGACCTAAGCCAGCTTCTTACATGAGAAGTAAAATAAAAAAAAACTGGCCAGACGGTGATTGTTGTGACCATGGGAGTTGCAATGACACATAACATATACCGTGCCTCATAGTCATATATCCTGTAAATGACAGTAACAGGAACATCAGGGAGATTGAATAAATCAATGCTCATCTGAAAACCAATCCAGTTTTAATGTGGAGATTTGTCAAATTTATGAGTTATTATTATCTGCCATGGTTACTTACAGTCGCAAAAATCTGGTCTTGATAACTCACCACTTGATTCTGCTGTTAATGCTTATTTATCATGGCTTCATCATTCTTAATTACATAAATTTCGAATTACTGCAAGAATGATAATGATTAAATACTGAAATGCTAGAAACATTGGTGGAACAAATACCATTTGAGACCCTCAATAGATTAATGGAAAGAAGACATTAAATAACTGATAATAGTTTAGGAGCTGTAAGAGATGTTGTTGTGAAAGAGATTTTGTTTTTTATAGTAAGGGAAGAGTGAAGCAATCTAAATTTTAGTTGGGTAGATCTAGCCATCAATTTTGTTCTTTAGTACCAAGTTCACAAATGAGGAATGAAAATTCATTCATTCCGTTTTTCCTGGGAACAACTGGAGAAAGGTGTTTTATTAGAATCTGAGTTCAGGTTTCCAAATTGTGACCTGTAACAGGAAAAGATAAACATACCACCAGATTTTTATCTCACAAAACCATCCATATCTCTTTGGACTATGAGACGCTTACACTTTTATGAAGATTTGGACAATTATTTATACATTTTATTTGCTGTTATTTTTCCTCTTAAGAATGTAGTCATAAAATGCCACTTTAACTAGTGCCTGTAGCATTTGAGGTACCTTAAATCTACATCTAAAATGACCAGTATTATTTGTTTATACTGTACACTTCCTAAAAAGAAATGCAGAGTAGACTGTAATTAGGATATATGACAGGGAACTTACTTTTCTTCTCTCTGCAGATGGTGGCAGCAGAGGCAAAGGAGAGCAATTCCCATATGAACAAGAAATCAAGTTTTTTGCCAAAGTACAGTATATTTTTGCTTTTTCTTTGTCAACACAGTGATTAACAGAAGTGAGAACATATTTTTTAGTGACTGTCATTGTCATAGTCGTGTTCTTCTGTGTTAAATTCATTCTCTGATTAATTAAAAACAGCAGTAATAAAAATAGCTTGAAAACAATGTGGGATGAGGTGTAGATGCGGGAAGATTATCGGACTATATCTTTTTACTCTCTTTATTTCCTGCTCCATGATACGCAGCTACTCATATGGTGTTATTCAAAAGCTTCCCTAACTGGAATTATTCCTCCCCAAGTGCAGGACTTTGCACTTCCCCTTCCTCCTGACAGTTATGAAATTCCTCCCAGCACAATTGTCCTTTTTCTGTCACGATTTTACGCATTATAAACCAAGAAAATCTGCTGATGCCTTTCACACATAAAGGCTTGTATGATATTTGCATATTCAAAATATCTTTTGAATTCATTAGTGAATAAGAAAAGACAACTCTTTGCAGCATTTTCTAACTCTGGTGTCCTTTGCAGTAAGTTGTTATTTCAGTGCCTTAGATTACTTCCATTTACCAGGCTGAGTGACTCAGAAGCTAGCATTCCACTCTCTTGTGAACAATGCTCCAAAAAAGGAAGCAATTTCATATTTTCTTTTTGGCCATTTATTTTGGATCTCCTCCTGGCTGACACCTGTAGTGGGCACTGAGTAATAATCAGTGCAGGAAGAAAACAGGAAAACTTCTGTGGCACAAGCCCTTAGTAAGTGCAGTTGTTTTGGGAGTTTTATTTGAAAAATCTAGAACTAAGTGTTGTTAACATGCTGAAAGTTGTAGGTGAATTTTTTTAAATCTGCATTAAAATGAAGACCAATGGTTGTATTTGGCTATATGGTATAGGAAAAATCTTTAATTACGAGATGAAATTAAATTGTACTTTCTGCCTTTTACTCCTTCTAAAAAGACCACAGATAACTCCCAGTGATAATGTAATTTTTTTTCTGCTGCCTTTCTTGATGGCATATTAAGTGCCTTGAATATGAAATAAATTTAGAGGAATAGCTATTGAAGAAAAAATCCAAACAGATAGAATTTTTAAGACTGAAAACCTGTTTGAAATTTCCTGTCTTTAGTTGTGACTTAGAAAGTATAATACAGAACATAGTAAAGAAGGTGCTGAGATAACCATTCTTTCTGATATAATTTCAGGTTGTGCTCCCTTTGATTGATCAGTATTTTAAAAATCATCGCCTGTATTTCTTATCTTCAGCAAGTAGGCCTCTCAGCAGTGGAGGCCATGCCTCTAATAAAGAGAAAGAAATGGTGACAAGGTAAAGCTTAAATTAATATTAATGTCTATGCCTATGGGTGTTGGTCTTTAAAGAGCAGCAGTTGATTGTGGGAAAGCAAGAAGTGGGAGGCACAGAGATATTTTTATGTACAAACAAATTAAACATTTTTCACTTTCTTTTCCCATTAGGAAAATTCATTGCAAAAACGGAGAGGAGTACAGAGTTATTATTATATGCTGTTTTACAGGTGATGATTTTAGGATGCAGGGAACTTCAGTTTACCCTTATATCCAACAGCGAAATACTTGTACAGTCTGTGGCACAGGCTATACAATTATGTATCAGTTTTCACTGTTAGAAATAGGTATATATTGAAATCATTATTCCTGCAAAATTGATGTTAGATTTTTAAGCCAAACCTATTTGTAGCCAAGTTTCAGTAAATACCATTGTTAATGTCCCTCATAGCAATTAAAAATAAGGGAATTGCATTCTTTCTGCTCTTTAATGAATAGTAATGAGTAGTACTATCACAGAAATACTTGATTCTTTCCCAGAAGTTACTCTTTTTTTAAGACTGTCTCTCTTAGATGTGTTCATTTCAGTTCTGATTGAATTGAAACCCACATTTCCCATTAGTAAGGTGGATTACAAGCTTCACACAGGACCTCTTGAGTACCTGTAATATGGACATGCATGATGATTGCCTTCTTGGCTGTTCTTGGGCATGAGCCATACAATATTTTATTGCTGTATTTTGAGGCTGATAGCCAGTTGGTGCTCATACAGACATGCAGGGCTTGCAAGACTGTGTAAATACTGAGTGAAGTTTCTAGCAGAATATTAAGCTCAAGTAAGTAATGGCTGTCTTGACTTTGCATCATCTCATGGACTAATCTGATGTGGCAGCTCATCTAAATGCTATTCTTCAAGGGATTGAAAAACTGTATCAAAATGCATGCATATAAATAATTTTCCAGTCTTACGAGCTGCTCATTTTCTGTAATGTCCTGGATAACAGCATTTTTACAGTTAAGTCATGCCAATAAACTCCTTACTTCTGGAATATGTCAGATATATCAGCATACTTGCTGCATAGAGATTCAGGATTTATGCACATATGCTATACAGCTATATGAGATTACTGAACATATAGTCCTGAAAAAAGATGAGAGCTGCTGCCATACTTGATTGGGTTATGTGCTATCCAGGTGTGCCAGCCAAGGAGAAGAAAATAGATACAGAGAAATTTTGGATGAACAATAGCTAATCTTATTCAGTACACCTCCTAGACAGAATTTGTTTCAATCTAAGGGCAGTTCCTGGCTACTTTCCTTCTCCAGTGAAGATAAACTTGCATTCATTAAGCTATGGAGAAGTATAATTTTGGATATTGATAATGCAGTGAATGTCTTAGCATATGCAACAACCATTCCATATTCAGAAAATACAGTAAATCCAGATCTTTTTTACTGACAAATATGTGTCAGGCTTCTTCCAGAAAGGTGGTGGTATTATATTCTGTTGTATTTGTAACCAACCTCTTCATGATTGGGTTTTTCAAATTTCTCATTCAGTAGACCATGGTACAAATTTTTGAACTACTGTAGTTGCATGAAATTGGTTCTGAACATCAATCAAGGTACTGTAAATTTGGAGTTTTTTTTTTTATTTATTTGACCTCAACTAAAAACACTGTAGATAATAGCTTCAGTTTTGCTTTGTGAAAGCGTGGCCATCTACTGAATGGTACAATCTGTTGAGTAACATTTGTATGTCAGATCATAGGATAGAGTAGTGAACTATTTATGTCTTTTCCAGAATGGACACATAATCTATAAGATGCTAACATGCTTCTCTACAGCTTTTCCTGTTGGACTTGGTGATCCAAGATCCTCATAAAAGAATATATAGTATATGTCTGCATCGTGGAATAAAAAGTGAACAGAGATCCTCAAACACACACCAAGCAGACTCATTTCTAAAACAGAGCAGTTGCTGTTGCTAGAGTGGATCACTGTGCATTGGCTAATTAGCTGGATTCAATACCACATTAACCTGGCTGTTGTGATTCTGGACATAAATGTTTCCATTTGACACCGTGCTCTTGTCTGTCAATGGAACAACATGTTCAGATCTCATTCATAGGCTGTGCAGACATGCTTATTGTATCTTTTGCTTTTAAATCAGAGGCTAATAAATAGCCAGTGTGCCTATTAATTAAGTAGCTTAATGAAATGACATGATATTGTTCATGTCATTTATAGCAGATGAAGGGGTTTGCAGCATAAAATAATAACACCAAAATGGATGTTCATGGTGAAAATTCTCCCACCAAACCAGATCATGAAGATTGATTAAATTCCTTCTTAATCTGGAGCCCATGTCAATTTGGGTAGGGCAGTGTGCTCCTGCTTCTCTGAATCAATGCAAAATTTCACTCTTTTCTCAAAGGAGTGCTGTTCATCAGCACAGGAAATAGTTGAAACATGTGAAACAAAATAATTTATCATATTGTTTTAAACCATGGAAGAGATGATATTTAAAAAAAAAATATTTGAAAAGAAATTCCTCCTATGTTCAAGTTTACAAGATCGTAATTGAAGTAGTTAAGTATTTGCCATCACACACCTCAATTAATCTGATTCCCTTACCTTGTGTTTTTAAATTGTCAGTGGTATCCTGTGTAGCACAATGACCACATTTTACTTTTTAAAGCTTTGATGGTTATTTCCTTGTGGGTTATTGTATAGAACGCTTTTATATTAATTAGCTTTGCTTTTAATTTTTTTGTTTGTTTTTTTTTTATAATATGTGCTTATTTAACCATGTTCGTTAAGGATATGCACTTGAAAATTCTTTCTTTAGTATTCTGTCCCACATTCTGCTCAGACAATTGATTCTTTCTGCGTGACATCATGTTGCTTTTCCTGCTCATATATCAGCTGTTATTTTTTCTTTCTTTTCCCCCCTTTCCTCCCTTATTTTTTTCCTTTTCCCTCTCTCCTCTTTTATTTTTCTTTTGTCTTCAGCCTGTTCTGCAAACTTGGAGTTCTTGTCAGGCATAGGATTTCACTGTTTGGTAAGGAGACCCTTGACAAATACTAGCATGGCCATCACTTGGTTTCTTTGCCATTTTTGCATTGTGTTAAGTGCTGCTTTGTTGCATGCTGCATGGCTGAAATGCATGGTCTACACAGACCACCAATTGTTTAGACTGGTAAATCAAAGACTTTTTCAGGTGGAATAAAAAGCTCTTGTAGTTTTCAGTTTTGGGAGGGCTGGGGCTTGTTTAGTTTTCTGAGTTTTCATTAATATTTGGGTTTCATTATCGTATCAAAGAATTTTGAAGAGTAAAAAAATTACTGATCTGTAATATTATTCTAAATCATTTGGGAAAAACATTTGACAGTCAGAAATGCACACTTGTATTGGAAAGTCATTAAGGAAAATTGGATGAGGGCTGAAATGCCTAGTTATGTTCTGTGGAATTCTTGAATATTCCCAGATGTGCTTGACTCCACATACGCATGTGTACTCTCTTTCTGGTACTATGTGACCTTGGCAGGAGCTCGCTGTTTGTCTTATGCCATGTGCAAATCACTGAATATAAGTCAATTTGAAATCCATATCAAGTGTGTACATTATATGCAATGTGTGGTGCAGTAATTTTCTTTGCAATTTTTTCTTACGCCATGGTGCTAGGAGAGTTGGAATAGTACATCCTGTGCATACATGGCTTCTATGATGGATGCAGTGCAAACTGCAGTATCCATGAACATACCTAATTGGGTAATTACCCAGTGAATTAGAATTTGATTATTATGACATGCATCTAACTCAATTCCTGCATATTTCGTTCAATTTGAAGGGAAGGAGCTCACTTGCTGCAGCAGAGTGGTGGTTAAAAGTTTTACAGACCGTTATGAAAGACATTAAACTAAGAAGAAAGATTGGAAGGTTTTGTGGCATAATCACTTTTAAATGTTTTGGGAGGAGCTGAGTGGATTTGCCTATAGAGCCAAAAGATCATAGGGGGAATAGAGTTATTTCTTCAGCTGTGTGGCATTGTTGCAGATATGCCACAAACCTACGCATAAGCTCTGATTTATACCCTAGGTTGTTTCTTCAAAGAATGAAGAAATAGCTCAGGTATACTATTAAAATTTTGGAAATCTTTTTTTTTTGTTACTTGTGCGTTTGGTTTTCAGAATTTTTTTTTCTAAAATGATTCATGGTTGAAGTTAAAAACCCAAGTCAATGTAACTTTCTTCAGTACTAAAGAAAAGATCTTTTCTATTCCACATCTCAGCTTGCTTATTTCCTGTTGTTTGGCTGGGTTCAAGTGCTAGGAGATGAGTCAAATAGGATCAGCTGATTGTTTGCGATGGCTACAGTTTGTTTTTTAACTCTTTTCCTAGACTGCAGTAACAAACAGAGTTCAAAATCTTTATGCCAACACAGTAGTTTTGGCATGAATTTTGTCAAGGTCATTGAGAGACTATGTTGCATGATTGAGTTGTTTACTGTGGGCTTAATAACTGAAGTCAAAGTCACCTTATAGTTTGCCTTCCCTTGGAAGTGAATTGCATGATGTGAGAAAATCTGATTAAGAGAGTTGCTCTTCTTCCAGCAAAGACAAAGGCTGTGTAGAAGAGGAGAAAATGCTCATAACTGAGCACAGCTGGGGCCTAGAAAGTTATTTGTGCAATTTGAAGCCATCTTGTGTGAGCAAGCGTTGCTCAATAATAACTTTTATGGATAGTGTGCAGTTTGCTATAATAAATATCAAAACTCTGTATTTTTGCTGTATAGGTATTTTATATTACTGTGAATTTAAATGGTACTTCTGAATATACAGCTGCATTTATGAAAATCATTAGTGAAAGTCAAATAGCTTAAAATGTATGTAGGAGCTTGTTAAAATGGGAAATTAAGCATGCACGTCTTACAGAGTGAATTTAAATAGTCACATTTGATATCTGAGACTGTCATTGAGATTATGGAATTAACATTTAGCATGGAATCACTATTACTTTACAATGTGAAAGTAGGTTTTGACTACACTAATTTACTGTTTGAGAGTTGTAGCTGTACAGCAGGAAGACTGTGTTGATTTATTTTCATTAGTATTATTGGGCAGAAAGATTTCAGTGAATAATTTTGGTGAATCAAACATATTAATTTATATTTTCTCAAATTTAAAAACCAAATTTGTGTAAGTAGCTTGATTCATTTTTTAAATTGTTCAAATTTCTAGTAATTCTGAATTCTCATTATATTCTGAAGTAGGTTGCTGAGAATTTGTGGCTGCCCCATCCCTAGAAGTGTTGAGGCTGGGTTGGATGGGGCTTTGAGCAAGCCTTGTCTAGTGGAAGGTGTCCCTGCCCACAGCAGGAGTTCGGACCTATATGATCTTTAAGGTCCCTTCCAACCCAAGCCATTCCATGATTCTGTGATGGTCTAATTCACAGTCTAGTGTACTTGGAGTACTTCCCTCCATGCCTGCTGTCATTAGCACAGTCCTGCACTCTTCTCATCAGCACGGGCATTCCTATCACCAGGAATAGATGATAGGAATAATAATAAGGAAAAAAGTTTGATCTGACAAAAAACCTTTATCTTTTGAGGTGGTGATGTTTATAGGATGTTTTTAGCTCGCCTCAGCTTTCTTATCTGCTCGCTGTACCATTGCATGATCACACATGCCAGTGAGAAAAAGGTGAGGCTGCCTGGCTGAGACAGCCATGGAAGTTGTGATTCAGGTTTGTTTAATCTGCTGTGGATGAGCACCATAAGAGTATTTCCTAATTTGGGTAGCATAGAACCACTTTCTCAGTGCTTCAACGAACCTCCCACACCTTCCTTGCAATTTATCTTTTAAAATCTCTAGTTCACTGAAACAATTGCTAATTTTACTTGAATGTTTGCTAGTGTTTTTAAGAAATAAAAACCAGTGAGAAAATACAGTATGCTGTATCATTGTATGCACATAGAAGTGTTTTCAGAAATCTTTCTTAAACATTGAGTTTGTTTCTACTTTTTTGTTTAATCAAAAAAATCTAAAGAGAAGCAAGAAATCAGTTTTATTTTTCCATGAATTCATTTTAAAAAGTAAATTTAAAAATAAGCTGTGGTCCAAATTTGTGTACTGTACATCTGTTCTTAACAAGAACAAGGACTTAAAAAGTGATCTTAGAGGAAAGAGGCTTGTACATTTTGGATGTACAGCATTTTGAGATGTACAAATGTATAGGAGGCTTGTTGTGTGTAAGTCCTCTTTTTACATATCTAAATGGGAAGAAATAATTACAGAACATGTATATTATGTCAGGGACTGTTATTTGTGTGAGCCCAATTAAGACTACAGACTATAGGGGAACACTAGGGAACTAACTTTCTTAATGGCATTTTTTATAAGTGTTCTCTTCCTGCTTTAGCAGCTTTGGAAAGTTAATAGCTTTTGTGTTACTGAGAGGGGGAAGATAAACAATCAGATAAACTCGAATTAATTAAAGCAAAACTTAGAGAAATCAAATGAAAACCAGACAATGCACTGCAGCTCTAATTAACCCCACATTTGAGTGCCGTCATGACTGCCTCAGCTGTTTTTTGAGAGATGCTTTCCTGCCTCTAGTTACTGCATTTGTGTAAACAAGGCTAAGACAAAAAACTGCATGTTCTTATAATTGAAATGATGCAGTTCAGCTGCTCTTCTGCTATGTAATATATTTTTTCATGAAATCCAGAGGTGCAGTTAGCAATGTGTCAATAAGCTATATGCTAATTAGTTTTAATTGGTGGATAATTTTTCCTCCCTTTCTAGGTAACGATGCAACATCAATAGTCAACTGTCTTCACATACTGGGACAGACCTTGGATGCGAGGTAATTCTGATTATATTTTTTATAAAGTACAAGGAAAATCACAGAAAGTAATGTGCAGTTACATTTGGACTACCTGTGTAAGGCTACAGAATTTCAACATTCAAGAAGTTACTGTGCTGAAGAAAATTCCCATTGCAAAATGGGTCAGTTACTAAGATTTGACAAGACACTATTTGTAGGTTACACTTTAAACTTCATTATGAATCAGTGGTGTCCAGAAACTTCTGGCTGTTAGTTTATGTGGTTTTAATGACTTTCTCAAAACCACAATAAAGTTAGAAATACTTTATTGTTTTCCTTACACTGTTTAATAAAAAAGTACAGGAGTTAAATGCACAGTTAAGTCTGTCTCATAGAGCATCTTCTTTGCAGAATTAATTCAGGTTCTAATTTGAAAAAAATCCCAAACCCTTAGCCTAGAAGTCAGTGTTACTTTTATATTAAATTGAACTGCTTGAGCTATTATTGTGAGGTTTATAGATGAGACAACCCTGATATATTGGAGGATAAGGTGTTGCTTTTCATTTACTGTAAAGTCAACCATCTCTGCTGATAGTTGAATTTTAGATATTTGCAGTTTTAAACAAAATATGATAGTTTAAACTGCCTCCACGGAAATTTTAAAGGAACTTTTTTCACTTTGCATTAAGTCTCAAAACAATTGACTGTATTATGTGCAGATGGCTCTTTTCCTCAATATCTTGGCAGTTGTTTTTAAAGACAAGTTTTATATTCCATTTGCTAGAGGGTAGAGTTATGATCATGGCCATTTAATATGGCTCAGCTCTTGCATGGTACACCTTTAGTTTGCAATATCTTGGGTTTTTTTTGGTCTTATATTGTCAATGGTCCATGCAATCACACATGGAATACAGATAGAAATGAAGGTCTGTAATTCAGCTCTTGGTAGAGATATGACAATAGTTATAGATGGAGATTAAGGAATTAATAGAGGTTACATGAAGTTTAAAGGTATTGCTCTTGAAACTGTATATATTCACACTTCAAAATAAACAATCAGACTAAAAGAACTGGACTGATACTCAATTTACAAAGGAACATCACCTCAATTTGTTTCAGGCATGCCTAAATGGATACTTTCCTTAAAGGATCTTTGTAATTGAGCTAGTTAAATCATATAAGGTAATAATTCTTGTGCTTTCTATCTTTCCATCATTGATTATGATGCTGTAGTTACATAATAAATGCATTTAATGATTGATTGATTGGTGGATTTGATTTTAACAGATATGGTTGTTTTTACTCATTCCTTTCTGGTGGCATTGTTCTGGAGACAGAAATATGACTGTTATAATTAGGAAGGTTTTCTGAGTTCTATTCTTCTCTTTCTAGAGTCAGAAATCACAGATTTACTAATTCTTATTTTTACTATCTACTTTTTGATTTTTTTCCTCTTTAAAGTTAAATTAATCACTTTATAAATTTTGAAGGACTACTTGCTCAGCAGGAAAACAGATGAAGTATCCTTGTGCTCTGCAGAATACCTATGACACTTGTTTTTAGTCAGTTATTCTCCTCTGAGGAGATTCTGTAATGTTAAAAGATGAAAGATTTTTCTTCAGATCTCTGTTATCTATTTCATATAATTCAGGACTAAGCTTTATTCCATGCTTGTCTAACAGAATATTCTTCTTCATTCTTTTTGCATGCTATGAACAGGACTGTGATGAAAACTGGTCTGGAATCTGTTAGGATGGCATTGAGAGCATTTTTGGACAATGCTGCTGAGGATCTGGAGAAAACAATGGAAAATCTTAAGCAAGGCCAGTTTACACACAGCAGAAGCCAGCCAAAAGGAGTTACACAAATCATTAATTACACCACAGTTGCTCTCCTGCCAGTGCTATCTTCATTATTTGAGCATATTGGACAGCATCAGTTTGGGGAAGATTTGATATGTATGTATGATATTATCATCTATGTATGTAGAAGGTCCATGCAATTATAATATTTGTACTGTCTTATAGTTAAGCATTCCTAGACCCTAAATTCTATTAAAGAAAGACAAATAATATGTTATTTTGACAAAATTTTTATTGATTTAATCAAACATTTGCAGCAGTTAACCAAAATCAGTCCACAGGTTTTAGTGGACTCTAAATAAATATTGAAGCAAGCATGTCCATGTTTAAAAAATCTGAAGGATTTTTAAGATTAAATTAAGAAATAAAATTAAGAATTAAATTAAGAATTAATTAAGAATCAAATTAGATTAAATTAAGATTAAAATCAGAAGGATAACTTTTTCTTAGATTTATTTAGACTTACTTAATGTGTGAGAATTTACTTTGTGTAAGTTACTTTGTGTTTACTCTGTCTATAAATAAGGTTATACTACAAGAATGATGTTACACCATCATACATGCACCTCAGTTTCAGTTAGGGGGGAATCTGGGTGGGTCCTTAAATTCTGAAAATTCAGGGGGAAAGAGAAAAGTAGAAGAAGCTCCTGAGGAATTCAGACACCAGAGAAGGGAATGTATATGAGAGCCTGTATATCAGACTTCTGTGAAGGTTCTGGTTGTAGCGGATTTAGTGGTTCTTTATTTTTCCAAACCTAAAATTTCTCAGCCAAAATTTTGTAGAGTTTGAAGTCTGTACACAAAACTTTAATTTTATATATTCTAGGAACTCAGAAATATCACTGTCCAGATGACACTGAAGGGAGAAATCCCGCCCTCAGTAGCTAACTCGGTTACTCAGTTATAAAAATGAACAAGAAGGACCTGGAGAAAAAGCATACTTAGTTATATTTTTCCCTTTAGAATCTGCAAAAAGTTTTATTTAAAATAGACTTAAAAGAACTCTTCCAAATTTTGGAGTTGTATTGATGGATTTGAAAGTCATGAGATGTAAACATCCACATCTTTTTGTAAAATTCCAGAGACTTTGATGGTATCCAGAAAAACTAATTTGTTCATCATAAACTACTTTTTCAGGCATCAGCATGTTCAAGACTTGTATAGTTTTTGGTCTCTGGTATCCCATATTTTGGAAATTAATATTAAGCTTTGAATTCTTTGTCACTTAAGTTGGTGTTCTTAATCAGCTATTCTACATAGATTGCACTGATATAAAACCCTGAATTTAGAATTCATGAACTGAGAAAGAATAATTATTTAAAATTGGGCCTTTTTATTTTGTCTAGAGCATAGTGGAAAGGCAAATTTTTCTTACACAGAACTTCTCTTTACATTTTGTTAAGAGTAAGATTTGTCTTTGTACAAGCATCTTGACCTGGTGCTTGTACCTGACAGTACTGGCTACTAGTTATGACATATACTCTGGGTGGATCATGTACAAAGATAGGTCAATCTGCCTCAGGTTACTATATGATGTAAAAACACTATACTTGCTCCAAGAGGATCTGAACTAAAATCACAGTACAATAAAAGGCTGGGCAATGTAGCTTTGATACAATATCTTGTAGGCTCTCCCAGTCCCGTGAAGTCTTACCCTGTTTTACTCACAATATTTCATTCATTGTCTGTTGAGGAATGTAGGAATGCACTGTAGGTGAGACTACAAAAGATGTCTATGGCAAGAATGGGAGTGTTGTCCTTCTTGATGGTTCTTACACTGTTGCTGCAGAGTACATTACAAAAGCATTTATTCAAATAGATTTTTAAGATTATTCTCACAGTTTTATGACCGAATTACTTTGTAATTTTAAAACGTCCTTTGGTGAAGTATTCATATGGACTAAAGAATTATTTATTGTTTTTAATCCTTTGTAAGTTTACAGTGTAAATTTGCATGCTATTAGCTGGTCTCAGTGCCTAAATTAAAAAGAAAGTATAAACTGTGATTAAAATACATAAGTATCTCTTGAACAAGATTGCCTTTATTTTGCAGAGTGGTGTTCTGTTTGTAAAGATGCCATGTGTAAAGAGTTGGTGTGCCATTAATTTAATAAAATTAGTGCACTAGTGAAATAGGTTTGCTGTTTTAGCTATTAGCATGATATTTAAGTAAATGGAAGTTTCGAGTAAAAAGTATAGCACTGAGATGTCCAAAGACTTTTTGTATTTAGTGGGTATTTCTGTGGATTGCCTTTGTTAGCTTAATAATTTTAATTCTGTTACTTTATAAAGAAATATATTTTAATTTTTTGGGAATATATTGCAAAGAAAATGTCTCTTTGTAAATACAGTTTTCTTCTTCTCTTTAGTGGAAGATGTTCAGGTCTCTTGTTACAGAATATTGGCCAGTTTATATGCTCTGGGAACCAGCAAGAGTATCTATGTAGAGAGGTAAGAAGGAAAGTAGTTCTTCCGTTTTTAATACTTGTATTTATATTTAGCATCATGAATTTGCAGTTCATAAATTTATATAGAAGAATATTATTGGAAAAAATTTTTGGGAGAAAAAACAGATGTGCAGTTGTTTAGTAGAAAGCAGATGCATTTACTAAAATATACTTGAAATATCACATATGTTTGTCAAATAATTTTTCTTGATTAAAATAAAAATTGCAAATAAAATTATTTGACTTTATAATAAACAGCATTTGATTTGAGGGTTAAATGAGGTATTGTAAAATTATGTTATTCAGCTCAGCAATTGTTATATTCTTCCTTCTCTAATGTTTAATTGTGATGTATATTTCTTTTTCATTACCCTAAATTTAATTAAATTTGTCACTTGTACTACACTGTTTCTTTTCCAGCTCAGTTACCCAGGCAAATGAGGCTGTTTTATACATCTCTGTATCTGCTAACCCCCCTCCAAGTTACATTTGGTCTGTATAAGCCATGTTTGGTCAAAAAATAGAGATACCTAGAAAAGTTCAGTTCCTAAAACTGAATAGTTGCACATTAGTGACTAACACTGTTCTGAAGGAAGACTAAACAGGTTTCATATATTTCAGCAGTAATCTAGGAAGTTCACTGTCTAGGAAGTGGCAGATCAACCTGTACTGAGCTCCAGAGCAGCCCCATGACACACCCTTGCTTAGTTGGTGGCAGTATCATAGGCAACAATAAGAAAAATCATTGGCAGCAATATTTAAGTTAAAAAAACCCAAACAAATCTGTGGAAAATCATGTCTCATTGATTTCATTAAGGACATGAAATTAATTCATTTTGCTGTCTGGCAAATAAAGGATAAAGTACATAAAGGGATTTGTTTTGAAGACAAAATATATCAGTGTAAGTGGCAATTTTTGTGTGTGATTGTCTGCCACCATCATTGCAGTTGAAAAGCACATAGCAGGTGTGTGTGATGGATGTATGTTTTGCTTATGAAGACTTAATGAAAAGAGGGGAAAAGGAAGAAAGACAAAGCAGTATGAATAATAATGGAAATTAAGTTAGATTTAACAAAATCAAGTTTAATGAGTTAGATCTAGAAAGAATCTCCAAGACAGAGGATGAACCTGGTTAAATTACAAGATCAGTTTTGAGGTAATTTTTTCCTTTTAACTTGGAAGTTCGTGATTCTCCTGAGTTCAAATTCTCTCGGATTTCTGTCACATGAGTGATTTGGTCTCAGCTAGGGTTTTCTCACCTCTCTAAATTCTGCTGTGATCAATTCAATTGAAAATTAGAAAGAGTAGTTCAACTGTCCTATGAAGAAACCCAAGTGAAGTCACTTACTTCTTCCTAGAAACAGGCTATTTAAAATTTTGACACACAAAGAATTTTGATTATCAAATAAATGTAATATATTTGAAGATATTAAAGCAATGTAATTGTGCTAAAATTTCAGAGTTCTTGATCATTAGAAGCAATTTTCCACTCACTGAAGAACTTGACTTTCATACTAGACTAAACATGAAAGTTATTATCACTGTTTCTCAGAAAAATGAAATATCACTTAGATAAAATGATAGTTAATTTTGGTCTCTTGTTCTATTCAGTAGTTTTTTATTAACAGTAGGGACTGTACAGATAGTAAAGCTGAGAGGAAAGTAATAGAACAGAAGGCATTTTTACAATTACTTCGGTTTCCCTTGCATGTTTTTCATTTTCGGTTAGCTGCATAGGCTACCTTTGACATTTTATGTCTTTACATATCATTCATATATTAGCAGAGGATTGCTAGACTTGATTTCTATTGCATGTTCTTGTGTTGATGATCCCAATAATGTCGTGGCTTGTCTTTTTAAAATGCATTCATGTCAGAGTACAGCCCCAAGGCGTGGTCAGTACTTACTAGGTGCTCCACTGGTGGTCCCTTCCAACCTTACCCATTCTGTGGCTCTGTGATCAAAGGTGTGTGTGGTTAATGGTGTTTGTTAATTCACAGGCAACGATCAGCACTAGGAGAGTGCTTGGCTGCTTTCTCAGGGGCCTTTCCAGTGGCTTTTTTGGAAACTCATTTGAATAAACATAACATCTACTCAATCTACAATACCAAGAACGCGAGAGATAGAGCAGGTATTTGCAGAAACTGACATCAGGATTATGGAAGCATGATTTCATTATAAATACTGCTGGCCTTAAGACATGGGGTTTTGCATACATTTTATAGTGGAAGAACTTTCTTGTAATTTCATGATTGTATTTATTTTCTAAAACTTTCTTTCTAAATCAATTTTATAATCAATTTCTTTTCTAAATCTGATAAAACTGATTATGTTCCTAATCTTACTGCTATTTTAATTTTGAGATACCATTCTCAAAATATCACTTTGGAATTGAATTAAGAGACTTTGCACTTTTTTAGTACCTCAGCTATTCTATATTTGGTGATAAAATTATGCATTCTCAAAACTAGCTTTGGTTCCTCAATTTGCATAAACAATATTGGGTCCCTAAAACTTACATACTTGCAACTGAAGGTAAATAGCTTTGCTGTATTAGTTTCATATTATGCCCTTATAAAGTAAAAAAGTTGCAGAGTAGTATGGAGATAGGTTTTTAATGTTGTTCGGCATAAAAGGCAGTACAGATAATTTGCAGTGACAATATGTATGTTTAGTTTGCATGTATCTATTAATCCCATTTTTGATGTTTCTTGTTGAATAAGGTCGCATGCACAAACTGTTCCTGCAATAAACAGGAAGTTGCAGTAGAACTTTACAAGCAGTGCATGTATGCTGAGTCTGAAACATATTACAGATACACAAAGATGACAGTGTAGGTTTGTATAAGATGCCAATTTATAATGGCATTTTATAACTTCACCTTTAGTTTTTAAAAAAATGAACATAGCAGATTTATTCTCCAAGAGCTGTAGTATCTGAACTTGTAAGTATCAACAACTATGCATACTTGCCATATATTTTATCTATTTTAATATATCTGGAAGGAAAATCCACTGTATTGTCATGATTTTTAACAGAAAATTGGATTTTATTTACAACATTGCATAATCTTTAAGGAAACTATGTAATGTCTGTGTAAAATGTATTTGCTCCAAATAGGAGAAGATACTGCATTGCAAAAAAGACTGGCCTTAGTACAAGGAGTTATGGAATGCTGGTAGAGACATTCATATTCACAAGTGGCAGGCTAAATTTTTGCTCTATAGAGACTTGTATATGTCATGTTATGTCTCTGTTAGTATGTTAGACATTCAGGAGCTACAGATTGTGCTTGCAGATATTTTTTTGTAGATGAAGGAAATTGCCTCAAAAATCGAGGCAGCTGTGGTGCCTTTTCAGAGGAAGGAATTAAAAATTCAGAGAATTCAAAATTAAAATCACATATTCACCTCTAGAATCAGTTTCTCAAATCTGCTCAATTTTTTAGGACAAGCAATGGCTTCTGTTTGTTCTATTAGAATTCCAGGTCTCAACTGATGTCTTGTTGAGAGATATTTCATTGTACCAATTTGTTTCCTCAACTGCAAAACTAACACTGGAAGGGATTTTGAAATTTAAGCTTTATTTTGTATGTAGAGAAGTGCATCTGATTTCTCTGAATTCATTCCACAATATTTACATTATTGAAGCTTTCAAATAGGAATTTTAATTACAGAACTGTTTATTGCTCAACAGTATGAAATGATGCATTTTTTATTGTTGTGTTTGGTATGGTTTTGGATCACAAGGGTGGAAATGTAAACAGAAAACAGAAGTTTTATTGAAGAGCAGCTGAAAATAATTGTTTTCCTTTTGTGACCTAGTTTATTGATTATTGTTCTTTTTTTTTTTTTTTTTCCAATAGTTCTCAATTTACCAACTAGTGTGGAAGAGGTTTGCCCAAATATTCCTTCCTTGGTGAAGCTAATGGAAGAAATAGTGGAACTGGCAGAGTCTGGCATTCGCTACACACAAATGCCACATATCATGGAAGTCATACTGCCTATGCTGTGCAGTTACATGTCACACTGGTGGGAGCATGGGCCAGAGAACAATCCTGACAGGGCTGAAATGTGTTGCACAGCCTTGACGTCAGAGCACATGAACACTCTGTTGGGTAACATATTGAAAATCATCTATAACAACCTTGGTATTGATGAAGGAGCCTGGATGAAGAGATTAGCAGGTAAGATGTGAAAATAAATTAATAAACAAGCAAACGTGTGTCTATTCAGAATGTATGTATACACACACAGACTCTGAATCACTCTATATTTATCCTGTTAAAGCTGGAGTAGAATAACACTCATATTTTTCTACATGTTTAAACAATACACATCTTGATGAACCAGAAGTACCAAGAATAAAGAAAAGAACAGTATAAGCACTATGTTTTAATCTCTTTATAAGTAATATAAGAAGTACATTAGACTATTTATTTTTCCTGAGTGTGCCTTTTGCAGTATATTAAATTCAAGGACTATAGTAACTTAGCCCCATTTTCACTAAATAAGCAAGTTTCATTTGCAGGCATTATACAGTTCTTTGCTATTCTGTATGAGTGCTGGATCCTTAAAACCTAGGTTTGAAGGTGTATATCTAACATATTCATTACAATGAGATGTTAAAATTCTCGTGTCATTTTAGTAATACGTTGACTTCATCTCACGAACAACTTGAAATTCATTTAGAAACACTTTAATTCTCAGCGTTACAATATCTGAGGAAAGGTCATTTCAGTGGTGTGGATTCACTTTTTCAATTAGACTTTCTTATGACTTTTCAGTATTTACTGTAGTAGTAATTTCATTCATGGTAGCATTCAGAATTTCTAGTGTTTTGAGAGTTAGTAATGTAATGCGCTCTGAGAATATGTGGCAACTGCCTAAAATTCTGTGTGATTTAATCAGTGTTTTACAAATGGTTTGGTACCAATGGGCCCACTTGAAGTGCTAGTTTACATAATTGTTCTTATGAGTAGATTTTCAAAAAGCTTGTGCTAACAAGTCTGAAATGAATCTATTGAATCACTCCTGTTTGTGTCTACATACAAGACTTCTTAGTGTGCTGAAGAAATACAGGCAAGATGTTTCCATGGGTTTTCAAACAAACAGAGCATGCTTTCCAGTTCCCCTTTGCTCCAGAAAGGTTCAAAGCAGAAACCAGTAGCTGAGAAAACTTGTGTGTGCACTATGTAGCTAGATATGTATCCATCCATACCATTAAGCAACTTAAATGGCATTGCTCAGTAAAACTATGCAGACAAATACCATGCTGACAGAATACAGTAAAGAGGTGTTTCGAGTTTTATGATCTTGCAACCTTAGTCTGTGAAGTTGCAATTTCTGCCCTCAGACAAAGTGAATTGACTTTGTGAAATCCTGACCACATTTAATTCTTGGCAAAACTTCTGCTGATTTCAATGGGGGCAGGATTTGGCGCTGTAGCCTAGAAGTAAGATTCAAGAAAGTGGTAAAAGGTAAAAGATTTTAGTTATATTTTGTGGCCAGGTATATATTATAATATTCATTGCCTTAAATAGTGTTTTCCCAGCCCATCATAAGTAAAGCGAAGCCACAGCTCTTAAAGACACACTTCCTTCCACTGATGGATAAACTAAAGAAAAAGGCAGCAGTGGTTGTATCGGATGAAGAACATCTAAGAGCAGAAGGCAGAGGTGACATGTCGGAGGCTGAACTGCTCATCCTAGATGAGTTCACCACTTTGGCACGGGACCTCTATGCCTTCTACCCTTTGTTGATTAGATTTGTGGACTATAACAGGTATGTGGAGAGGAATAGGTCAATGAATCTCATAAAACCTTCCTTTTTATTGATACCACCTCTTATCCCTTGACGTGCCTAGCACTGAATTAAAGTGGCTTTTACTCAGTCTGACAATCTTGCGGTTGCTCAAGCTAATGTTATCTGACTTTTAGGAGGAGCTGGGGTCTTTTTGAGAAGAAAACAAAACAAAATTGCAATCCAGATGTATTGGATTAGAATTAGGATTAATATTAAAGGATTTTTAAGGGTTTTGAAATAGGACATCAAAAAGCCACTGCTACCAGAAAGGATTAAAAGCATATATTATTGTTTTTGTTGACTTGAATCCTTGTAAAATGTTGAAAAGTAAATTCAAAGCCTAAAGACAACGAGGATTATTTCCTTTTTCACCCTTTTACCAAATTTTAGGGCAAAATGGCTGAAAGAGCCCAATCCTGAAGCAGAAGAATTGTTCCGCATGGTGGCTGAAGTCTTCATTTACTGGTCAAAGTCTCATGTAAGTAATTCCTTGGTAAATACTTGTTTTAATGAGGTTTCTTAATAGGTAGATCAGTTATTTAATAGTAATGTTTTTAAAACACATTTAATGACAGAAGTGAAACTGCATATGGGAAAGTATTAATGACTCACATTTCTGACACTTTTGAAATGGCAGAGAAGATGGGAGATTTGGATCATATTTTGTAACATAGTAAACTGATTAGAGATGTTTTTCTTACAGATTCTGTTTGTTTTTGGTTTTTTTTTTTTTTTTTTTTTTGTTCTGGGTTTGTTGTTTGCTTGTTTTGTTGGGATTTTTTAATAATCTATTAAGCTAATTTCATTTTGTATCCTTACCTTTTTTTTTTCTTTTCAATTATTTTAACCCCATAGCCTTCTTGTAATCACACCTAGTAAGCACTGATACTTCTTAAATAAAACATGATTCAGGGATATATTGGAACACAAAATTTAAAAATCCAAAAGAGTCTAATTTCTTTCAGGTATTAGATCTTTGTATTGACTGTTGTCTATACTAAATTTCTTTATTTGCTATAGCTTCAATTCTCTGAAGTCTGGGGAACAAGATGCCTTATAACTTCAGTATTTGTGCCTGAATTTGACTGTAAGGTTTATTATAAACCACACTGTGCACAAATAATGATTACACAGTGGATAGATACCAGATAATGATATCACCTGTGTGTTTATAATTTCAGTTTTTTATTTAAGTATTTTCTTAGGTACCTGAATATAATGGAAATTTATAATGGGGAAGAAATGAATTAATAATTTACTAGTAAGGGAAAACCTGGAAAATCTATAGAAACCTATTTTTATATTGAACTGGAGGAGGAGTGAGATTATCATCATGTCTTTTTCATAGTTAGGGAAGCATTTCCTTCTCTCTAACATGGGAAAATCCCCAAATATATACCACCTGAGTTATGCAATGTAAATGAAGCTGAAATTCCAAGATATCATTAATCATCTGTTCATTTTTACTGCCTTTTTCTTAACTTATGAATTTTACAAATTTTTACTTAATTTGTATTTTTATTTAAGGTATATTTAGATAGAGTACTCATATAAATGCTTCTAACTGAGATCTTCTGTATATTTCCAGAATTTCAAGAGGGAAGAGCAGAACTTTGTGGTACAAAATGAAATCAACAACATGTCTTTCCTCATCAGTGACACCAAATCTAAGATGTCTAAGGTAGTGTAAAGATTTCCATATTTTTCTCTTTGCAAAGGGAAGAAGTCAGGAAGACTGCAGAGAAGCACCTTCTATTGTCTAATATTTTTTTGTTTGTTTGTTTATTTCTTTGGGGAGGAAGGCATTTGCTTTTGGTTTAGTTTTTTTTTTTTTCTGGTAAAGAAATCTGTTGAAAACACCAGGCTGAGATGCAAAACACAGTCATTTGAGAAACATATTGCAAAATATTGGTGATGTTAAAAAGCCAGTTCCACTGGATGAGGTCACACCTGTATTGGTAATAAGGAAATTGTCAAGCTAGAGACAAGTACAAAGTTGCTAGTACAATTCTTTTATTAAATATTGGATTTGGTTTCTTTTTCATCTTTACTTTATTCTGCAGGCAGCGGTTTCTGACCAGGAAAGGAAGAAGATGAAGCGAAAAGGTGACCGCTACTCTATGCAGACCTCTCTCATTGTGGCAGCACTGAAGAGATTGCTTCCAATAGGCCTAAACATTTGTGCTCCTGGAGACCAAGAGCTAATTGCACTGGCCAAAAATCGATTTAGCATGGTAGGTGCTCTTTTTGCATTTCTAAAAGGTAGAAATATTTACTAATTTATTTCTTTGAATATTTCACCCTGTGTTCATTCTTACAGCATGACACAGAGAACCAAGATTATAATTCTGTTTTATAAGGGCACAGTGGGTGATCATGGTATATTTCTTCATGTTTTCCTCATGGCTTAAAACATTTCAGTTTGAACATACTTATGAACAGCATGGATGTATTCCAGAATGATCTGTATATGAATAAAGATAGCATTCAGTTATTGAACTAGTTATTTCTTTCTCTTAATTTTTGATGCAAAATAGTGTTTGTTATATTTTACGAAGCTCGAATTTGGTTGATTTCAAAAGTTTTTTCTGATCTAGTTGATTCTGTGATTCTCATAAAATTAAGTACTAGCTCTTTTGTAACTTCTGTGCCCAATGTCATAACTAATTCCTTTTAATTACTCTCATGTAATTACTTCTCATGACTGAAGGAATTTCTGTAGGGATAGACTGTTTTAGAAGGTATTCTTTTGGCTATATACTCCCAGTGCAATAGTTTGATTTTAATTTGGAATATACTCCTTTTCTCAAGCTTCCTGCACTTTAGGAGAAGTGACCATTGGACTGCTGAACTGAATGCTATAAAGGGTTCTGTAAAAGAGCTCTGGAAAACAAATAGAAGTCAAATCACGGAAGGCTCTGTTCATGTTACTGGTTTTATTTGGTCAAACTTTCAGTATGTGTATATGAGCAATTTGAATTCAGGTGCACACTCAGTGTGTTACTGTGAACAGATATGTGTGATGCCTTCCTGTGAGCTTGGATAAAAAAAGATTACTCTCTGAGATTTTTCTCAATCTTTTACATTCTCAGTTTCATTCATCATCTCATGAAGCCCAAGATTGATATTTGAGTGAATCATAATGTTTACTAATTACCTTCTATCCTGATTTATAAGATTTGTAATCTGTTGGCAGAAAGACACTGAAGATGAAGTGCGAGATGTCATCCGCAGCAATCTTCACCTTCAGGGCAAGGTAATCTATATGCAGTTTTTAAATTTGATTTTTTCTTCCTTTGAATTCATTTGTGGGTACTGTATAATGACAACCTGCCTTGGTTAATTCGGATAACTTTTAGTCTTTTATTCTCTTCTGTCATGTTCATATTAACTGTTAGGTTTTTAATGTGTGTATATGTGCATTATATACAGTAACATATGGCCCTTCAAATCTCTCTCCATTCACACCATTAATACAAAATTGGAGATGGAAGGAAGTTCTATCACTGCTTAAACTCCACCTACCACTGTTTGAGATAAAGTCTGTAGAATGCTCAAAGTTAATTAATACCAACTTGATTTGTAAATGACAAGGAAGCTGCCATTTTGATGTACTCTGTAAAGTGAAAATTCTCCAATTTTCTGAGTTTGGTTCCTGCTTCTCAGCCCTGGCAAAAGAAGGTATTTTGGGAACAAAATAGATTTTTGTTACTGAATTCCAGTTAGTGTCTGGTAAATAGCTTTAGGGCAAAAGTCTTGAAATGGCCAGTGTAAACTGTTTTATTAATGCTTTAAATAAAGAAAAATAAGCCAGAATATGGAAGTGTAATGAAATTATGCATATGTCTCCTCTCTTGAGGAAAGATGGAATCATATCTATGGATATTGCTTTACTTAGGATTGTCCTCTACTTCCTCCATGTTTTATTAACCTCAAGAAAAAACTAAACTTCTGTCTTCTGTACTTATTAAAGGGTCACAAAAGAGTAAACATGAGTTGAAAATCTGGTGTTTTTTTCTGAACAGTTATTTAAGAATCATTCAGAAGTCTAGATTCCACTGCAATCAGTGCATGGCAGTAATAATTTTTCTTTTAATGAGCTGGTGGTGTGATTGTTTTTCCTGAATAATATGTGAAGATTCATTTTCTCCAATCATGTTTTCCATATGTCACTGCCATGTTAACAACAAAAGTGTTTAATCCAGTAGCTTTAAATCAAAGGGTTTGCACATAGCAAAGTTTACTCTGAAAGCAAAAGATTTGGTTAAATCCTAAAATCTTGAAATACTTATCCTTATTTGGCAATTCTCATATACTGAGGAGCAGAAAACACACAGTGAAGATACTAGCAAGAAAGCAGTGTTTCTGAAGATGTTAATGAGCAACAGTACTTAAACAATGTGAATGCCATGAACGTAAAATGTTTGAACATGAGGTGGTTTTGTGTATAAATTTCAGTAGTGCTTTCTTAGTGACAATGATAGATATTTCTGTTGTGACATTTTCAGTATTTGTGCATTTTCATTTTGTGAGCCCTGCAGCTACAAGTCTTGCCTGGGATTTCATGTTGCTATTTAGCACTTATCCTCCTGTTTTAACTACTTCAGTTTCTGCTTTATTTCTTCAGTAATACATTCTGCTGTTAAGAAATTTCTGCCTGTTACTGCTTAGTTGCCTGGTAGTTATGATACATCATAATACCTTGGTCTATGCTTTCTCTTCAGAAACTTCCTACTCTTCAACTAAAAGTTTGAGATTGTTAAGCAACATACATTTTCTCTGTTTATACTACATAAGAATAAAAGTGCTGTTAAATTTCTTACATTGATGCAATTTCACAGTGCCTTTTTGATTAAGACAAAAGTAATTTTAGTAATCCAAAGTCCACACTGTTGGATTTTCCAGTTGTAAACTTCATCAGTGACTATAGAATTTCCTATTTTTAAATGAACTCCCAGTGAAAGATGAAAATCTGAAAGAGAACCACATAATGCATAGATAACAAAACTAAACTGCTATTGTAGTTAGCTTGATTTTATCGCTGTTTACATATTGCTTTATTAACTTGTAAAAGCTCTGAATTAGACCTGTATGTGACAAGTAGTTAACTGCAAACAAAACAATGATTGATTAGTGGCACATCTAGAGTAAACACTAAATAAAAGTGTGCAACTAATTACTTAGTGTATAATGCCTAAAGTTAAATTAAAATACTATTTATTCTGTAGTTCTCTGATGTCGTTAGGAATCAGTAACTATACAGTCAAGTATTGTTTCTTGTTACAAAAAGTGATGCCATCATGCATAGACTACCCTTTTGTTGTCTGAGTCAGATATAATGGGAATGTAGGCCAAGTGGTCTTATAAATTTAAATTACTACTTTCTACTATGAATTAATATGTAACTTAGTTATAGTGCTGTTTGTGTAAAGTGGCTTTCAAAATATAGGGAAAATACTGCTTTGTAAATACTGGTTTTCTTCCAACTATAGCAATATTCTTTCTTCAAATGATGTTTTGTGTTAACCACTTCTTCTCACAGACACCTAACATTCTGTTATTTACATTAGAGCTATAGATTCCTTTTTGGAGTACTGCACTGTTAGAAAGAAAATCATCCTTCTGAATCTTTAGCTATTAATGTTGTGGCGTCTATTTCATACATTTGTCTACCTTTGTCTGCATTTGTACATTTGTCTTCACCCTGTTTCTGTCTTTCCTTTCCTTGCATGCCTGCATGCTGTTACTCAGTACCAAGCCTTTTATTTCAAGAAATTGATGATGAAACTTGCATTCATTTTGACATGGATGAAGCTCAAGTCACCAAAATCTTCTTCCAGCCATTCTAATTCACACCTTGAAATGCCAGCTACTCATACCCTTAGAAAACTACCTATACAAAAAAGCTGTGCCTTGATAGAATGTGAGGAGTCCTCAGATCAAAAGACATCTCCACCTGTGATTAAAAAGTCTTTTGTGGACTATCCATTCATGATGATCCAGTCAAATGCTCAAACAAAGACTGTGGATGTGACAGTTGTTAAGAAATGGAAAAGCCGAAAGGTGGAAGAAATTCCTGCAAAATGTGGCATTCTAGGTTATAATAAGCTATTAATGAACGACTGTGTAAGTTTTTAATCATTCCTGGAACTTGAGTAAACTGTGTATCGTCATATGCTTTGTGGAGGTGAATTAGTATTATTGTCTCAGGCACAAATTGAAGTCTGGATCCACAAAAAAGTTCTAGACAAGTAAGTGTTGAATTCAAGCCCTAGGAAAATCTGTAAGGTTTAGCCCCCCAAGTTCTCTAGCCATCAGTGTATCTTCAATAGTAACTGCATAATCAGGCATGATCGCTGGCCACAGTTCTCAGTAAAATGGGTCATCAGTGTCATTGGCACAGTAAATATTTGAAAACAGTCTTGATTTGCAGGACTGGGGAGACAAAACAATCCAAAAAAGAAATCGCCAGTTGTAAAACAGAATTACAGATTAATGAAATATAAAAAATGAAATGTAAAGAGGAAAACTTGATAAAAAACCATTTGCTTCTTACAGTTCTTTATAATTTGTGGGCTGATAAGCCAGTGCATCTCGATTTCATTTTTCCAAATTAACTTTTAATTTTTTAGCTAATATTCAGTAAAATTAGGATTTTCTAACAATTAAAAAAAATAGCAATACTACTAATTTCCATGACTGAAAACTAAGTAATCCCAACTAGTAGAGCAACACTTTCAATGTTGTTTTATTTAATAATGGGAAAAGCAGTGTACTAAGTTATGTCTCTGTACCTCATATTCATTACTTCTCCTCAAATATTATATTCATCGCTGGTGCCAGTGCTATTTGTTGACCAATGATTTTTTGCTATTTGTATGATTATTAATATTTTAGTTCTGTGGACAGGTTGTGCACAAAAAATGTGGATGCATCATCTCTGGAGGTATTCAAGGCCAAGTTGGACATTGATTTGAGAAATCTAATCTCGTGGAAGGTGTCCTTGTGTTTGGCAGAGGGGTTGGAAGTAGATGGCCTTAAAGGTGCCTTCCAACCCAAAACACTTCATGTATTATGGAAGCTCTTACAAAGCATTGCACAAATTAGTCTTGTTCTCACAGTGTAATGGATGCTGTATGGGTTAGATATGTAAAGGTGTAGGTTAGCCATATAAAGTGTTTCAGTTTATCTTTGAAGGAGTTTCTCTACTGGTTAAACTGTTTGGAACATTTTGCCTTGGTGACATGTGGTATCTTTCTCCTGCAGCTTGAGGATCCCGCCATTAGATGGCAGATGGCACTTTACAAAGATTTGCCAAACAGGACTGAAGATTCCTCAGATCCAGAGAAGACTGTGGAAAGGGTCCTTGATATAGCTAATGTGCTGTTTCACCTGGAACAGGTTAGGCACGTTTTATCAATTGCTTTGCTTCTTAATCTAAATAGAAATATTCACCCTTTCATTTGTACTTTCACCTGCTGTATTTAATGTTATATTCTTTTTTCTTTCTTTTGATTGCTACTATTTACATGCTTAATTTTGTTTTTTGTAGTCCAATATCATGGTCATATCTATCTCACAGTGTATTTGCAGCAACACCAACAATAATTTTTTTGGCCAACCTGGCCAGCTCATACATTCCTTGCTGCATTCAAAAAACAGCAGAAGCAGGTTGGAGGAATAATTTTTTTCTGAGAAAGATCTGTCAAACTTTAAGTTGCTTCAGAATCTGGCAAAAAGCTCTATTGTATTATTTAATATGAGCCTCCCATGTGACCTGAACTACAGGAACTTTAAGTAATTCTGTATTTTTTTTGTGTCCTTTCCATATTCTTTAAAATATGAAGTTTAAAAAAATCTCCTATATGGGTACATCTTACAGGTCAAAGACTAGTTGATAAGTTATTTTTGTGACTTTTCTTTTTGAATTATTACCTATTTTGCAATGTAGATTTATTATGTTTTTTCATTTTTAAATATAGTGAAAAAACAGGACATTAACTTGTAGGATGTTCCTGCTGGCAGAGATGAGCACTGCTGGTTGCACAACATGGGCTACAAACTGTCATCCAATTTTACTAATTTTTTTTTTTCCTTTTCAAAGAACATTTGAAAATTCAAGGTTTTCTTGCATTTTCTCATTAGATTAGCTGGTTTCACTCAGAAAGTTTTCTGATCCAATGTCAGGAAATTTTCTCTGTCAGGAGTTCACTGGTTCCATCAATAGGAACCTGAGAGATATGTGAATGTTCTTGTGTATACACTCTGCAGAAGGTGTGTTGGTGTATCTGTGTCCTGTCTGTTGTGTCACACAACCCTTCTTCATACAGTTTGCCAGCCTTGATATGGATTTGCTGCAAGTTCAACAGCCTTAAACAGTTTGGTAGAGGAGAGTGAGGAGGAGTCACTAAATTTTACCTGTTGCTGAATATGTGTGGAGGAAGCAAAAAGTGATAAAGCATGGAAGTAAATCCTTGTCAATCATGGTTTGCCTTATGAGAGAGAGAGGAGAATGGGTGCTGATTTGGAAGGATATAGGGCTATCCTGAGGAAAGAAGACTAGAGAAAATCTAGAAATATTCGGGGGGGGAGGAAGGGAAAGCTTTTTTCTTCTACCCTGTTTTTTTCAAAGTTGAATGAAATGATCCAGCAATAGTACAGAACAGGATGGATTCCCATTGTAATAATTGCCAGATCAACATTTGAGATCAGTAATTCTGATCAGACTTAAACAATGACTTGTTGACTGTCACTGTCCGGGGGTCTCCTTATGGCATGAGACCCCTCGGAAGGACATAGGAGGGTGGTTTGGGACACAGGGTTTGCCTGAAGCCACCGAAGAAAGACTGCAGGAGGTGATTGTCCAGGTTTCAAGGCTATTTATTATATCTTATCTATATATTGTTTCACTCGCGAGCAGCGGTCTGGCCAGCACCGTGACCAGGACGAAAGTCTGCCCATGAAAGGCTGGACTTATCTTATATACTCTAAACTACATGTTCCATGTTTACAATAACTTTCCAATACTACACAATCTTATTACAGTGTCTACTTTTGTCCCCATCCAATCTGTGACTCCCAGGATTCCTCCCAACATGGTGAACATGAAGAAGAAAGAAGAAAGACAGTACCACACCCTAAATCCTCCATCTTGTCCCCGTGGCTGATAATATAAACAATCTTAAAAACTACTTTTTCTACATTCTAAGTATCTAATTCACACTCTAGTTACTCTTAAAGCTTTCATTTCCTCCCTGAGGGTCGGTAGATTCTCCCACGGAGCTAAATCCAGCCCCTGGAGCACTTGGGCTTCATTTGGGGGTCTCAGAAGGGTCTGATAGGGGGGTCTTTGCACTCCCAGAGGGTCCAGGAAAATACCCTGGACCCCCACAGTTGACAAGTTTTCTGCTTATTTATGGCTACCTTACATTACTTGTTTAAAGATTTAGCTCCACAGCTTTACTGTGGATAAATTCCCAGGATAAATGCTTTGTTACTGGAATGAGAAATATGGTGTCTTTAAAATTAATGAATATATGAGTACTGCATCTGTTTTTATGACAGTCTTGAGTAATCCTTTGCTCTCTATATACAAATACTCTATTCTCCATATATACACATTCTAAATGCTTTCTGTAGTGCACTGGCAATGATCAGTCCATTCTTTGTGTTTTCTTTCCATGCAAACCTAACTTCTTTGTTTTTACTGTTTTCAGAAATCTGCTTGCGTAGGCCGAGGCTATTTCTTTTGGGAAAGTATAGAGGGATTTATAACTGTTTGTAAAGATCTTACTAATTACCTAACTTTCACATTTGGATTTGTCTGACTTTAAAATTATTAGCACTGGCTTGTTTTTTTGGGATTTTTTTTTTTGTTTTGTTTTTTTTTGTTGGTTTTTTTTTTTTTGTGACTGTAAACATGTTTGCAGCGAATGCTTTTTTTCTGTTTTCTCTTTAAAAATATTTTTCATTAGCATATTATATTTTAGAAAGAACTTGTTTAAGAATGCTACCATTTAATCTTACAAGTGTAATTCTATATTTCACTGAATGGCACTGTTTTTGTCTGTTTAATAAAATGTTAATTGTTTAACTAATAATATTTTTTGTATTTCACTAAACTGGATAACCAAATTTGGATTGAATATTGAATCTACATAAGTATCAGAGTTTTCACTACATATTTGACATATAATGCTTGATTGTGTTGCAAGTTACCAAGACTTTCAGGGTAGAAATGCTAACTTCCACTGGCTTCTTTGATGCTGTTGGAACACAGATGAGTGTAGTTTTTTGTAAAAGAAACAAACCCCCCATAAAAAAACCCAAACAGCTCACCCAAATTTCAGCTTATCTTAACTCTACAACAGTTGCATAGGTTAAATCAAATTGTATTTATGGAAGGTGTGTGAAATAAAGCACAGAAACTCTAAATAGGCTGTGGGAAAGGAGCGATCCATAGCACAAGCTGCAATCATAGTTCCCAGTTATCCAGTCAGCCTATATACAGAGGTATGCAGGGTGCTCTTCAGGACCACAGAAGTAATTCTCTTTGGATGGAAAAAGAAAAAAAGGTGAAAGAAGAAACCCTAAAAGGTTAAAAGATAAAGTTGGAGCACACCCTATTTCATCTCATGCTACTGTAGAGCCAAGGTGCAGAAAGAGAATATATTTTAAGACAGAGCTGTAGTTTTATAAAATGTAGCTTAAGTGTTTTGTCGTATTTTATGTATTCAGTATTCAGGAGTGTTTATGTATTTTATGCACATCCAGTCTGTGCTACTTCCGAGAAAAGATTTAGTCTTAAGTCTTTGTACTTGTCACTCTTCTTTAAAGTTAATTACTTTCCATCATAGCTGATCATGGTAAATATTACAAATAAAAGATTATTTTTATCAAAGAAATTCCTTTAAAAATATTGTCTGAGGCAATGTGAAGGTGTACAATTTACCTGTACATGTGTAAAGAATTACATATAAAATATAGAATGAATGAAGATTCTTTGCATTGAAAGTTAAGGCTTCCTGAGAGATGGCCTTATTAATGATAGTGTTCTATCTAAAAGATAGAAAAAGTAGAATGAAGTAAAAAATATCTATATCATACCAGGAAAGGGAGATTTTTGTTTTAAGATCATTTTCTAAATTCTAATTCTGTGATTTGGCTGAATGCTTGAACTCCGTCTAGAATACTTTTTCTGATCTATTTTTCCTGCTTTTCTACTTGATTTGTCTCTTAACTAACATTTTTACTAATATTACTATTTCCAGACACAAGGGACATTGCCACATTATTTTTCCATGTGTATTTTGTGTAACAGGTTGAGCATCCTCAGCGGTCCAAGAAAGCAGTGTGGCATAAGCTGCTGTCTAAACAGAGGAAACGAGCAGTAGTGGCCTGCTTTAGAATGGCACCATTGTATAATCTGCCAAGGTAAGAGCTATGTTGTTCTGTCTTTCACAAATGCACTAACGTTCATACAGAGCTATTTGGCAAGCTCAAAAGAAAAAAAAAACCCAAAAAACATCAACTGATAAACTGCTTGGTATTATAGTTTGTACACTGCTTTCTTTTATTAGATTTAATAACATTTTCTGTCTTATGAAAAGAATGACAAAAAATATAATTTTCAATTTCTGATTTCAGGTCAAATCCTGAACATTAAAAATGCAATTATTTGAGCACAATCCAAAGTTATCTATTGTTGTTATCTTAATATTAATATTTAGAAATATAATTTTTTTTTATTTAAAAATAATATAGCTCGCCAAAGCTTATTAAGCTTATTAAGTTTCTTTAATTTTTTTATTTATTATCTGTTTCTAAATAATTTTTACTATGTTTTAGTGGGACGCAGTTTTAAATACAACATTTTATCGTAAATTTTCTTTTTAAATGAGTGCTTTGATAGGTTTATCCATAGAAATTTTGCTTCCCTTTTAAATTATTGTTGTAATGACTGGACAGTTCTTCCAGCTAAATGAAATTAATATTGACCAAATCTACTTTTTAAAAGTTTACAGCTTTTGTTTTAAATGTTCCTTTTTAGACACCGAGCCGTCAATCTCTTTCTTCAAGGCTATGATAAATCTTGGATTGAGACAGAAGAACACTATTTTGAAGATAAACTGATAGAAGACTTAGCAGTACGTCTGGGTGAAAGGGTCGGGAATATATTGTGGATTAACATTCATCTTGTAGAGTAATAATTATAAATCTGTGAGGTAGCTAAGATATCATTTAAGTTATCTCTACCCAAAGGGATGAGCTATAACCAAGTCACTCTGACAGATTTTTAAAAATTGTACATGATGGAGATTCCAAAATCCCCTCAGGCTGCTTGCTTCAGGGCTTCAGTAACCTTTTATAAAGCTTTATTTCTAAATTACATATCAATTTCTGTCATTCCCCTATCTCTTATCTTTTGCTCTTTGGAGAACTGGAACAGCTATTCCCTCCTGTTTTGCAGCTAACCTCTATGTATTTGAGGACTACATAATCCACATTAAAGACATTTAAGTCAAAAGGTTAGAATATGAAACTAGAGGATTGTACGAATGAGCTTTGTGAAAAGAGACTTCTACAAATATTTGCTTTGTATACAGCCTTTTAAACTGATATCGTTATGTATCCCAACACAATGTGTTTTAAATAGGGCAGGTTCAGTCTCAAAAATAATTATATTTTAGCAGCTGGGAGCATGAGTTTACAGTAGAACATCATAGGTCTTTGCATGTGTGCGTGCATGTGCAGGTGTGTACATGTAAAGAAATAACCCAGCATGGTTGTTTGGCTACACTGAGATGAAGGATTATCTCCTTACGGAGATAATGAACCTATATATTTGCTAGGTTTATTAGTGACTCCTTACCAACTGATAGCTTGAGTGAAAAACTGTCTCAGAGAAGACAGAAACACACTGGCCTGGCTTTTATATCATCCTTTTTTAAAAAAAAAAAAAAAAAAAAAACCTACAGGAATTCCACTGTAATTCCTCAAACATATGGATATGTGTGTTTCCATCGCTCTCTTGGGGAGGGATGTACTGCACCTTTGATTCAATAGAGCCCACAAAACTCCACATGTCTTCTAAATAAATTTGCATCACATTCATGTTGCCTTAGAGCACTCATTCTCAGAAGGGTGAGAGTTTGAGTTTCAGCTTTGTGGAGCTGACACACAATGCTTTGTGGACATCATGAAAGATATGGTTTTGTTGCTGGTGAAGGTTCCTCTTAGGGAAATGATACCCTGGTTTAGCAAGGAATTTTAACTAGTTTATTGAACTGTCGAGATGGAATCACAGCCTAGATGAGGGTAGCAGAGCTCATCTGGAAGAGGAGAAAGGAGGAGCCTTAGCTTCTCTGATGTATTCTTGAAGGATTGTCTGAAGTTTCTGAGCTGTTCACATATTAAATAGGAAATTGAATCAATCCAGGACCCAGACACTAAAGGCAAGGTTCCTGTCCTTTAACTCTCTGTAGTTCGTACCCTACGATCATTTGTAATGCCACAGTGAGTTCTTTTTCAGTACTGAGAACCTTAACCATTCTTTTCTGCTAAGTAAAAATAGTTTAAAGAAACAAATACAGTCAAAGCTACTTTCTTCCTGACTTTGCCAGATCCTGCCAATGTATAGAGTGGTGGTAAGAACTTTTCTGGGATGTGGGAATTGAGCATTTCCATCACATAAAAGCAGAGAACTGAACTTACACTTGCAGTTTTGCTCCCTGCAGAATTATCTGTCCTTAAGTCTGTTATATGAAAGTGGAACTCTTTCTTCCACTTCTGGAATTAAAGGAGAAAAGTATACACTTGTGCCCTTTTTGAGGAGCTTAATTTTGCTGATTCTTAGTTGAGATTCAACAAATCAAGCCTCTGAGGGAGCTAGACATTCGATATTTGATGTTACCATCATAAGGTATTCAACATTTTTATTAATTGTAAAAATGCTTCTGCTTAAATAAATAGGTTATATGAACACTTAAGCTTATTTGACATAATTGTTGTCTTGTTTTATTGGTAGATGTTAGTGTACATAATAACTTGTAAGAACATTATGTTTAATGGAAATTCAGATTATATAAAATAATAATAATAATAATAATATTACAATTAGATTATATAGAATAATATTTTTTAAGTCTTCAAGATTTAGAAATAGCAGCTACAACTTACCTGACCTATTTTTTACCCTCTTATGTTTCATTCAGGTAAAGCTTTTTTTTTTACTCTTAAATAAATATAGGGCAAATGTCTCAAGACAATGAAAATTAAGCATACTTATTTCCCAGAAATCTCAGAAAATCATTGATTCTAGTGTTCATGCTGTGCTTAATAATGAATTATACTTAACTCAGTCATTGGTAAATTTGATCCTCCATTTAATTTCAATAAATCTGTGTAAACTAGTAACACTCTAACACAACTTCTGCCCTTTTGTTTCATCAGTTTTTATAGCATTAGGGAGATATTCTGGTTGATAACATTATGAAGTACAGCATACTGCCAGTTAATTAAAGAGAAAGGTCAGTGTTCTAAAAAAGATTGAAGTAAAGAGCAGGGGAAGACATCCATAATGTTTCTGGTCTTGTTATTGATACTGTAAAGATTATCACACACTGAAAAATGTGAAATGATCCTTGTGTGGCCATTATGGAGTGGCATATGAAACAACCATTGTGCATAGACATCAGCTGAAGGGAATTCTCAGCTGCTACCAGTCATGTTTGGTACAGCTGCGTGGGAAAGCTGGACTTCACAGGCCCATAGAAATAGAAGTGTTCATAGACATCTAGAAGCATTCCCACAGGAATCTATTTGGCATGTGAAATTTGTTTTCTTAATAGATAAAAATCCATTTTCCTTGTATGTCTGAAGTGGCCAACCCATCCTTATTGCTTAACATGTACCATATGGCAATATAATAATGTATTACTTGTGCTGCCTTATCAATACATGCATTTCTTTTAATCTGTATTTTGGTGTATAGTGCTAGGTAAAAACAAGGAGGAGGAGTGGGCATATTTTATGCAACCAGTTTTCTTTGAACTACCAGATTCTTCATAGAGGAAGTGTCTGGATGAAGCAATTTTGCTAGTAACTTGATAGGCAAAACTTTCTGAAATGTAATTTGGCAAATGATAAGAAGACAGAGGACAGATTTGTATAGATGCTTTTCAGAACACTGCTTTGTCATTGTCATTATAGTATTTAGGTCTACATTTTTCTTTCAAGGAAAGCCAACTAGAGCTGTCTAAAACTGAAAGAAAAATAATCACATTAAAAAAAACCCTCTTTATGCATTTATATGTTGTTATTATTTGACTATTATTGAATCATTTTTTTTTTTAAATTATTGATTTGTCATCTCCTAAAATTCTACATCCAGCTAACATTGCTGTTGTTGGTAGATAGAGCTCCTTGTGTCTAAAATTGTTGATAAGCTTCAGGTTTGGATTTATTCTCCCTCAAAGCCTCTCAGAGTGTCTCAGTGAAAATTATAGCTAGCACAGACTTGAAATGGGATTCTCATTTTTATCTGATGAAGCTGGTTAACAGACAGTATAATAGTAAATGATGGCATCTGGTTGCAACTAGATAACAGAGTAAAAGACTGAAGTTCTTTTCAGAATCTAGGGAAGAAGGCAGATTTTTTTTGGGGAGAGGAAATCCAAAGCTTTGCAGGTGGTACCATCTTTGTAAGTCTTCATGGTCATAAACAGTCAGGGTTCAGTTTTGTCATATTTTGCTTGGAAGTTGCTTCCTCCTGGTTGTCCAAAATTACATATGTTAATATTTAATGTTTAGTAAATTGCACAGAGTAACATATTTTCACTATAGATAATTGAATATACTTTTAAAATCGTTTTTTTTTTCCCTAAAGAAACCTGGAGATGAACCACCAGAAGAAGACGAAAGCCTTAAAAGAGTTGATCCTTTACATCAACTTATTCTGCTATTCAGTCGAACAGCCTTGACTGAAAAATGGTAGGGATGGTGAAGAGACTAGAGTGTATGCAGATTTTCAGATTAATCCTGTATTTGAAGTCATATATGTCTCTTTTCAATTGAGATTGCATAAGCTAGGCCAAAACGTGCGTATGAACACATGGTGAGTTTGAGTTACACTCAAACCTCTTTAGCTTGTGGTATGTAGAGATTTTAACATGACTTTTTCACAGTTATGGATGCTGTGTTCAGGGCTCACTACTCCTCTGTCTTCTGTCCATGTTCCATATTGACAGTTACAGTTTGAATATGAAACATATTCTAATTAGAAATTAACTATATTCACTTTACTAGAAGGTGTTTATGAATTTCCGAGTACTGTGTTTGTAGCTAGCTATACTTTTCTATTCGTATAAGTTAACTGAGTCTTCATTTTCCAAAAATGCTTTTGGAATTATTTATACGCATAGAAATTATTTTAAAATATTTTAACATGTATAAAAATATTTTGGCACTTCAGTTCTTCTGTAATGACTCTAATCTTCCTCATTTTACCTTTCCTCTCTCTGTTAACCAGCAAATTGGAAGAAGATTTCCTGTATATGGCTTATGCTGACATTATGGCAAAGGTAACTCGTTTGATGCCTATTGCTTATTTTGTGTTTTAATTAGGTATAGTGAAGATTTTCAAGAGAAATAATTTGTAAATTGTTATCAATAAATTGTGAGTTATCAGCAAATGTTTTCTTTCTACATGGTATCAGAGCTGCCATGATGAAGAAGATGATGATGGTGAAGAAGAAGTGAAGAGTTTTGAAGTAAGATTCTACTTGTTTTGTTTTTCTTGTCATGTTAGACATTATTTCATAGCTTCCAGCTGACATTTATGTTTTTTGGTTCATGGCTTACTGCAGCTTATTATGCCAGTGAACTGCATGTCACAAGCTGGATATGGCAGATACGAGTCCCCAGATTAATATTAGTGAAACAAAAACCTGCAGAGTATTATATAATATATGATTAAATAGAGAATAATTTAGTGGATCTTACATATTTAGCTCATTTAACTTTTTTGTTAGGTATTACCGATAGTAACTTTTTCTAAAAGTCTGATAATAACAGACTGTATCTGTTAAATTATTCTGCCCTCCCTTCAGTTTGCATTCTTAGGATACTGTAATACTGCTTTTTGCAGTAGTCATTTACATTCAGTACCAGTAATGCATACAGTAGTTTATGTTCACATATATATTAGTGCTTCTTAATAAAATGTGAACTTATCTTCACTGGTACTGCTAAGATTTTTGCTTGTATTGAGAATAGGAAATCTGTATTTGTTGCTGTTAAATGTTGAATTTTTACTGATCATCACTGTTTAAGGATACATATGAGTTGATTACAAATGTAAGTGTTGAGTCCTTGTCATGTGTCTGCTCTGGGATCTCTCTCTCTTTTTCCATTAAGAAAATGGAGTTTGCCAGAATTTTGTCTCTTCTGAGGGGCACTGAGGGAATTAGCTCTTTAATTTTTAGAATATTTTAATGTGTTTTGGCATATTATGATTCTGACATTGAAAGGTGTCTCTTTTGTCTTTCAAATCAATTAGTACTTACATTTAATATCTCTACTAAAACACAGAAACATGAAATAAGGACTTTTATGGTTTCTTTAAAAAATTCTAAATATACTGATTGATTTGCTGTAAAACTATCTCTGCTATTCTGATTGATAAGGAGTGGTTTGGGTCCTATTTACTTTTACTCCATTGTTTTATAGAAATATAATGTTCTGTATGTTTTCTACATGATGCTGCATGATATGGCACTGAATTATTTAAGTACATATTCCCTATTCGACTGTATAAAGAAATCATGAAGAATATAAATACTAAATTCTTTTCAATCACTCAGAAGTCCAGTTGAGTTACAAGTAATATACTCAATATATAAACTTTTGTTTCTTGGTAAATATCTCAGTATTAACCCAAATTTCAGTGGGTTTTTCTGAGTTTTTTTTTTTTTTCCCTCTGGAAAACAACTTACCATTGACAAAGAATATTCATTCCTATATGCTCTTATCAGTTAGCCTGTACATGCTTGTTAGATATCAAAAGCCTCATGCTTATAGGTATGAAAATCGTTAAATACGAAGTCATTGAGGGGTAGAAAAAATTTATCACTAAGGAATTTGTTAGTGCTCCTTACCTAAATTATAATGGGTTCTTCATTCAGCATTCAGTTTTTTGTCTTGAGAGAAGATCCTATTCATTTGTTTCTCTTTATTATTTTTCCTGTAGCTGTGAAACTTATGTTTAAATAATGTTTTTATATGTTCAAAAGACAATTTTGTGTATGTATTTGGTCAGTCACCTGCAGAAAAACATTTTGGACTTCTTTTTCTTATTACTATTTTGCTTCTTGTCCTTGCCCTTCCTTAAGGTGACAGGATCACAACGAAGCAAGGTAAAACAAAAAAATATGTGTGTATTTGTCTGGGTCTAATTTTGTGACTTTTCAGGCCCAACATCTTGGATAAGTTCAACTAAAGGGTCTTAAAATCATTTTTAGCATTTCAGTTCCAGCATGACATCTCTACCAAAACTGTTTTGTGCGCAAGCTCTTTAAAGATTTCAGGAATTATTTATGCAGAATATGCCATGTAAAACTGTGATACCATTTTGGGGAAAACAGAGTGTCATTTGGCTTGTTCATGTTGTTTTGCTGTTCATGCCTTTTGTGAATCAGTTATCTTCTTTCTGGTTATATCTTAATTTGAATTATTAAAACAACTTATTTGACTATTAAGGGAAGGTAGTGCTTTTCTCCTGTATTTTAGCAGACACACATTTGTAATGTAGTGGTAGAGTTCTGTTTCCAATATTTGTTTCAATATTTGTCAGAGAGAGCATCAGTCATAGTTCATGTCTGATTCTGATCCTTTGGAACTGAGTCCTTAGCCATCATTATAGGATTTGACAGAAAGTCCTTAGATACTCCTTACCTTAAATGATTCCTAGTTCTTCCATGTTTTCTCTTAGAACATAGAGGCAATAGCTCTGAAACTTCAGTGTTAATATTTTTATTGGTTCAATTTCTTACACAGCCTTTTGTGTCTCATCATGAGAGCATCACCATTTGTTTCTGAAAGGTGTCCCATGGCAATGCAGCAGTCTACTTGCCTACTTGGTGCAGGTAGAAGTCGCAGCTCCCACTGTTGACTCAGGCCACTTGCTGGTAGTGCTGCAAGCCTGATATTCTGGGAGAAGGTGTGGTGTGTGGAGTAGCTGCTTTTTGGTTCTGAGATGTTTAAATACAGTTGTTTGTGCTGTGGCTAATGACAGCTAGAGTAAGTAAAGATCACTTGCTTGAGATTTGAAATTCAGAGATTTAGCTAATGGTCAGACTTCAGTCAGTAACTTCAAATTTTGTTTCCTGTGGCAATGTAGGGAAACAATTGTAACCTTCTCCATGGAAAAGAGCAAGGTAATTTTGATTGTTTTGTTTGCTAGCCTACTGTTAACATTCAGATCACAAAAGAAAAATGTTCCCATGCATCTGTGGGGAGAGATGTATATCAGAATCAACTTTACTCTTACTCCTCAAAAAATTTGCACAGGTCTGTTCTACCTTCGTATGATAAAGGCATTATCCTGGAAGATGACTTTGCTCACAAAAAGTTATTTAAAAGATATTGTAATTGCTACAAACACAAAGTGCATATTAAAAAACCTCAAAGAAAATATATAAGCAATCTATTAATATAATTTCTTTTAAAATTCCAATAATCCAGCTGTCCAAATACTACATATCTATCACTCTGCTTACCTGGTTGCCATACACTAAATCTTATATGCCCCATAGAAATTTTTTTCTAGCTGTGAAGTATTTTAAAAGGGAAAAAAAGCCAACAATAAATAACCCTTGCTTCCTTCATACATGGCATTAAATAGTTGTGCAGATGTGAAGCTGCACATACCAGCTGCGTGTGTGCATTTGTGTGTTTTCTTTCTGGTGATCGAATTTCAATGTTGAAGGCAGTTTTATTCTATCCTGTGTGTGCATGTGAAAAGAGTGACTGTTCAGTTTGTATGAGGATAAAAGTCTTCTCCTCTTCTGGACTTTAAAAATGTGTGGCATTTGAAGTCTTTAATCCTTTCACAGTCAGAACAATAGAGACATTTGGGCAAGCTTAGAATGTGATGAAAATGCTGAGTGTATTTTTTTACTGTTTTTTTGCCCATAGCTCATGCAGTGTAGTCTCATTTTTGTACAATTAGTCTGTATTGGGTTAATAATGTGAACAATAGGGATGTGGCAATAATGTTCTCTGTATGATAGTATGTTCCTGTCAGCATTTACCTGCTGGTATTTGCTTTGGGTTACTGCAGTTGTCTTTGCCCCTTCCCCTTTGTCTCTAAGTTAACTTTTTATCATATTGAACAGATGCTCAATAGACTCTCTGTGAAGTTGGTGTCACTGTCTCCTTTGAGTCTATCTGATAGGAAATCCTTTCAAATCAAACTGTTTCAGTAGCTGAATGCAAATAATTTTCTTCATTTAAGTCAGTCCTACATATTAATGTGTGCTAAATATGTGTAGGATGGGAACTCAAAAAGAAAAATTAGCTCATATTTTTAAACTCATTTGTATTAAATTGATTTAAATTGACTCTTCACAGGAAGAAAAGAAGTGGGGGAATAGGGCTTCCTATGTCAGTTCTTTTCATTCCTGTTACTGGTAGCATCTTTGTTGATAAACTTATGTATTTACAAATTTTTTGACAAAATGATACATTGTGCTGTCACTTACCTCATACAAAAATTTTCAAGTTCCTGTAGATACAAATAATGCAACCTCATAAGGCTCCAGCCCTTTGAAGTTGGTTGCCTTTGCCTCTTACTGTACTGAGTAAACCACTGAGTGTCCATATATCCCATATTTATGATAAGTAACTATTTATTAAATGAATTAAAATCAGAATCCATATTCAATTTGTCAGATCTAAGAAAGTAAACATTCCAATCACACTATGTAAAAATGTGCTTTTCATCAGTTTTTCCTATATTTAATGGATTGTATGGAATCTAATACATGGTTTCACTCCCTACACTAGAGAATGCGTTATTTATTCGTAGAATAGTTTGGGTTGGAAAGGACCTTTAGAGGTCCTTAAGTCCACACCCCTTGCAACAAGCAGTGGTGCTTCAATGATGAAGTCCAAAAGGAGTGATTTAGGAAAAATTCAGTTTTATTTATAGAGCAGAAACCAGCATATATTGAACTTAAAAGATTAAAGTGCATGTAAAGATGTATATGTAAAAAGATAGAGAAGTATTATGCTTGAGTACTTGATATTTTAATTACATAGCTTATACTTAGGCATGCCTGACATTGAAATGAACAAATGTTTTGCCAGTGTAAGACCTGTAAACAAATAAGATTTGTTCTCTGGACTAAACAGAAGTCTTGAAAATTATAAAATATTCAATTCAAAATATTCAATTCTAATAGCTGAGTTGAAAGCAATTTCTGTTCTTTGCATCTTTTTATTTATTCTCTTTAACTTATTTTCATGATTTTGTGTGGAAAAAAAGAAAAAAGAACACTGTAAAAGTAGAATCTTTTGCCAGCAGTCTATCTTTTGGAGCTTAGTGTGGCAGAAACAAACCTTTTCATATGTTCTAGCTCCAAGGAGGACTCCAAGAATCAGTCTCTGTATGAATTCCTAGAAAATTGAAGAATTTCAGTGACACACTTACCAGTTAAAGCTTCTCTTTAGGTTTGGCAAGTTTGTTGCCTACGAATTCAAACTAAAACTTGTGGTTTTGCCCAATGTATTTTGGCATATGGTTGCATAATGATTTAAAACCCATAAACCAGAATGAAGTAAAAAATATTTGGGTCTCTGTTTTCCAAGAGTATGATTCTAAAGTTTCCTTGATTTGCTAGGTTTCTGGGAAATGTCTATAGAATGAGAACACACGTGTGTACATTTATAAGTGGTCACCTTTTTCCTATATAAGTGGAAAACATCCAAGATACAATAGATTTTTTCTTCACCGGGGATTGGTTTTGTTTTGGGGTGTGTTTCTTTTGGTTTAGTTATATTTTAAAAAATCCTGTTTAATTATTTAAAATATTTCATTTAGTGAAGTATTTTTGCTATTTTTGTAATGGTTTGGTGAATGACAGAAAGTTCAAATCATTGGCTAATTACTTTGGTAGTTTTCTTGACTTCAACTGGCAAGCAAGTGGATGCAGTGCAAAAAGCTGAAACTGCTAGCATAGGTAACAGTGTAAACAGTAAACATCTTAGAGAAATGAGAATAGCCTTATTAATTAATTAATTAATAGTATACTTTGTAAGCAATGGCTGGCCCACTTTCTGTAAGTGCTGCCATCATATATATATTTTTATATATGTATTGACTTGGCATGGAGAGAGGAACAGTGAAAATGCATTGTGAAGTTGAAGAAGGAACCATGATCTTTGTGGTTTATCATCAAAGAATGGTTTGATGATTTTAAAATGATTTTAATTGAAATGCTTGTGGGTTTTTTTTTGATTGATTGGTTTGTTTGGTTGGTTTTGGTTTTCTTTTTTGGTCTTTTGTAACTAATATCCCCCCCATTTTGATTTCCATGGGAAATGCTGCTTCTCTCATTTTAAGCTGCTTGGCAATGCCTCTTCCTACTGTTCTTCTATACTGCCATTGCAAGAAGCTGGTCTGTAGATTATGGAGGTACATCCTCACTGTAAATATTCTTACAAATCTTCGATATTCTTATTAAAAAAATATTGTACAATGACAATAGTATAGCTGAGTTACGCTTGTGAAGGGTAAATTTTGCAATGAAAGAAAGATGAAAGGGTGTTGGGTCTAAAACCAAAAGTACCTAGAAATAGGAAATAGTTGTTAACAAAAGAAAGGCTGATCAATTTTCAGTGGCTTCTGAAACAAATTAAAATATTTTATTGTAGCTATACTGAACCTGTGATGTCATGGTTTTCTGGTGGTTTGTGTGTGTGGTGCGTATGCGTGCGTGTGTGTGTATGTTTCTGTTTTGTTTTTGTTGAACTCCCAGGAAGAGGTTTAAACATGAAGGCAAAACTTTCAAACCCTAGCATGGCTCAATACAAAGCAACGCTGCCATTTTTTTTTCCTTTTTGTGCCTCCATCTAGATCTGTCACATAATTTAAAGCAAAAAGAAAGATACAATTTAACCACAGGAGAGCTAATAGTGTGAAAAAAAAACCCTGATGAATTTTGTTTCCGCAGCACGATATTATCAAAGATTTAAGAAACAAATTTGCCAGCCTCGGCGAGAACTCTCTGGTAACAGCATAAATGTCTGTGTTGGTTTGCTTTTGAGTTAAAGGTTTCTTTTTCATTCATTTGAACATATTTCTCTTTTTTACCTCTTCTTTTTTAATTTATTACTCATACCCTCTATTTAGCAAGCCTTCATTTTTTAAACCTCTTCCATCTTCCAATGTATTTTTTCCGTAACTTGGATGGAAAGTTTATGGCAGCAAAGCTGTCATTCTGGCTACTTCTGCTGCAGCTGTTCCTGCTTTTAGGTCATACATGTTTTGGGCGTTGTGTTTTTGGACATGATACTAACTAGTTGTGTCATGTTCCTTTTGAGTAAGCTTTTTACCACGCCATCTGATGGACTCACTGTCATAGGGCTCTATGCAACTTCCATTTTGCAACTTATACTGCTTAGTCATCCTCAATTCTCCAGCAAACTTCAATTTACCTGATGAAAGTTGAAACTCCTCTGGAATTAACTGTGCCTTTATGTTTGCTCTTTATGCTCTTTGTGTTTTCGGTAGTAGTTTAAATTACAAAAAAGAAACTTCACCATTGCTCAAGCAACGCCATGCAGTATTGTTTCTTGCCGCTAGAGAATACGAAATATAAAAGCACAGTGTATTCTATCAAATATTCTGTTAGTAGGGGGACAACTTATATTATAATATAATGATGTGTTTTGAAAAAAATTCTGAGATGCTTCTTTTACTCTGGTATTCAGCAACAACTTGCAACTCAAGAGCCACATACTGAGCAGTATGAAGTTATGGTCACACTATAGAAGATTATTAAGAGTATGAACTGTTGCACAAAAACACAGCACAAAAGTGCAAGTTTGATACATGCAGTATATATAATGAACATGGGCTTTGAACTAACCTAATGATTCACAATTGAGATGACTCTTTCCAGATAAACTGCTAAAAGCATTTTAAAGAAAAATACCAAGTGGAGATTATTACTTGAACCTGTTAATTATTTGTTCAATAGCATCGTATATATTAAAATGGTTCATGATGTTGCCATAGAGCCCATATACTAAGAGAAAACCAAGAACCTTTTTGGGATTGATAGTAACTCAAATCTCATGTTAAATGACTGGAATTTTTATTCAGGAAAAAGAAATGGAAAAGCAAAAACTTCTGTATCAACAAGCCAGGCTGCATGATCGGGGTGCTGCTGAGATGGTTCTGCAGACAATCAGTGCAAGTAAAGGTAAGGTTTTGGTGTCTGGTTTTAATTTTGTATCTTATTTATAATGAACTTCGAAGTGATTTTTTTTTTTTTTTAATTGGGCAAAGCATTCAGATGTTTGGCTCTAAGCTTTGCTTTCAAAATGAACTCAAAAGTTCAAGATTTTTGACAGTTAATCCAGAAAAGTATGATGAATAATTTTCACGAGGCTATTGTTTCTTTGGTAGTTATAATTAATTTTTCTAGTGCTAATTTTGAGGATGCATGAAATACTTCACAGATTTAGCATCATTGAGTGACAAAATGGACCTCAAACTCTGGAATGTGTGCGGTTCTGAAGTAGGTGTGGACTTAAGTCCTTTTGTTATTTTGTATTCTCCAAATATCTACCTTATTGATGTACTTTGATAAAACATTCCCTTAGAAACCATTCGTAATTTGTTTCCACAATTGTGATGTTTTAAAAATTCCTGATTACAAATTTTGTTTACTGTAGTTAAATGCTTGGGTTACTGTCTTTTTCTGAAGAAACCAGAAGAAAACAACCAGATTTTCAGGCGGAGGGGGCACATTTTTAAATTTGAAAGCTAGCTTATCATTGTGAGCCTTAAATCAATTGTTGGATGCTCTAGTGATTGAAGTATGATATGTATTCACTGAATTCAGTTATTCCTGCCGTATATCTTGTTTCTTCTGTGTACTTTGTGTGCATTACACTTTGTCCATAGGCACTCATGAAGAAATTAAGAAAAAATAGGTCAGTTTTGCAATTCGTTGAATGGATAAATAAATTAATAAAACATTCTTAATTTTATAGATGATCCAAAAATATATTTTAAAATATTTTTAAGGTGAGATGGGGCCAATGGTTGCAGCTACCCTAAAGCTAGGAATTGCCATCTTAAATGGAGGAAATTCTACTGTTCAACAGGTAAGCTGCTAGTTTCTTTTACCCATTCTAGCCAGTATAGGTCTTTATACCATGGTCATTATTACTGCAGTAGCACATTAAGTAGTGTGACTATTTGTCACACACTGTTTATTCTCTTACTCTTGTTTGTGGGATAAAATCATATACAAAAATACCTTTGGTGGGTATTTCTTATTTGTTTACAAGGCTAAAAGAGATTTGTTTTGCACTTCAGGTGTAAGGGGAATATGTTATGTTATATCATTTACTTCTGTATAAATTCTTTGGGAAGGAGAACTTTCTTAGGAGATTGCCATTGTCCTATAGCCAGTAGAGCAAAATTGCTGACCCCAGTCTTCACCAAAAAGAATGATACACAACTTCAAGTCCTTATGCACTGGAGACTCTTGCTGATAAAAGCAGAGAAAATCCTGAATAACTAATCTAATGTAACATAGTTTGGTGCCCAGTGAACAAATCTGATACATTAAAAGAATCCTGCATGTTCAATGTTCTGTATTTCTGTTGAAGATTCCTGTGTTGAGACAGGATTATACCTGCTATTACTAAATTACTGTAGTACAGTTTAAAGAATACAGACAGTGGGGAACAATTAAGGTCCCAAGTGAATCAGCTGAATGCAAGCAAAATAATGTTCTTTTCAGGAGCTATCATTGCCAGGAATTGACATGAAAACTACAAGTAGTGCATAAATTACTTGATTGAACCACTGCCAGTTCTTTGTGATATCATGATATTAAACTAGGAAAAGAATGAAATTTTGAATCCTACAATCTAGTTTAAAAAATAATTCATTAAAGTCTTAATGACTCAAAATGCAGGAAACACTTAGTATTTTTACATAGATAGAAATGCTACTAGTCTAAATTACATACTTATAAAAGCAGCAGTAATACTGTTAGAATTCTTGTTTTTTCAGTCACCTCATTTCTACCTGTTTTTTCTGGTGTTATGCTCAACTTTCCTATTTTCCTTTAGGTCCTAAGATCAACTCTTCAGTTTTCCTTGGGAAGAATGGTATGGGTGGGGGAGAGGAATATTATTGGTTTTGAAAAGTCATTTTCTTCTTCCTCCTCTGGAGTTCTTTGCTTTGATTGGTATAATGTTGTTGATTGGGATATTCTTTTTCTGTAATCTTGGGTCTACCTGATTTATGCTGATATGTTATGCTAACAATGTCTGCTTATGTGCTCTCCATTTTGGAGGTTACTTATTATCCACTTTTCCTATTATTTTTCCAAAAATAGTTTTACTTCATTCACAACATGAATTCTTGTAACTTTCCTACTAAGACTGACCTTTAGCATTGTAGGTTTTCTTCACAACTGAGAGCTCTGGTAGCATCCTATATCTTTACTCAAAAATGCATTGAATTCTAAAATCACATTTCACTCAATAAATTCTTGGTATTGCAACCTGTTTTCAGATAGTTATTGCACATTATAATAAAGCTTAAAAAAATTAAAATATGCTCAAATTACTAATAACAGTCTGTTGCAACTAAAATAATTTAAAACAAACTGAGGTTATGGAAAGTCCATCTGGTGTTGAAACAGTAGTGTCAACACAAATTTTTAGCCTAGTAGTGGCAAGACTGCATTTATATTAAACATTAAATTCTTCTGGCTGTGTTGACTTTAGTTACTATCTTTATTTTCCATGCTTTAGGAAGGGATAACTAAAATGTATGATCTTTTCTAAAAAGTACATGAGCATTAAATGTTCATTTTGGTTTTGATATCTGGATTTTTCTCTGCAAGGCTCTTAAATATTAGAGATATTTCCAAACAGCAACATCACTAATGGTATTGAATCCATATAGTTTTAAGTTACCTAGGTTATCACATAATGAGGATATTAATTCTGTGCGTAAATTATTTGTGTTTGCTGCAGAAAATGCTTGACTACCTCAAGGACAAAAAGGATGTGGGGTTCTTCCAGAGCCTTGCTGGTCTTATGCAGTCCTGTAGGTAAGAAAGTATCAACTTGAAAATTTTTTTATTTTGTACTTATATTTTATTCCATGGTATTTGGAATGATCCTCTACCAAGATCTTGCAAACAGCACTTGGGGATTGCAATGTGCTAGATTTGGGTTAAAGGATGGGTGGTGCTCATGGTGTGAAAAATCTTTCTGATGTGGATCCACCTTTGTAAGAAAGCTCTTCTCAAAAATATTTATGGAATATGAGTCTACCTGAGATATGGCAGAAAACAACTCCAGAGTTAGAAGCATTCCTCAGTGGAGAATCCTTAACTCTGGATGTATCCAGTAATCCCGCAGAGATCAGGTTAATGATCAATGTTAAGTAATCATAGAAATTTTGGGGAAACCCAACTTTGTTAGAATTATTCATAGAACTTCTAAGAAGTCAGAAAAAGAAATGGAATGTCTAATTTATACTAATAAATAAATTAATAAATTGAGGTGATACTATGACTTTTTTTGTCCATTCATGCTTATTTATATATAAATATATGCGTTTAAATGTTTTATAAGTCATTTCCAAAAATAAACCATATCAGTAAATGATGTATTAATGAACATAAAACATAGGACTAAAAGGGGCTTCCTGAATCAGGTGATTCAGTCTTCTTGGTATGTCCAGGGTATCACATTGAACCTTTTTCTTAATTATCTATTCTTTTTTCTTAATGCTGTCTGTGGCCAAGTTTCATTTTGAACTCAGTAAGGTTTCTTGCCAGCAGCGGTGCTGTAATAATTCTATGTTCACCTGACTTTTGTAACCATTTTTGCTTTTGAACAAAAGTTATCCCTGGCCAGATGACATGCAAAGATGTGAAAAGCAGAACCTCGCAGGTTCACAAATTAAGTATATGAGTTATATGTTCCTTAAGTGTGGTTAGTTGAATACATATTCCCTTTTGGCAGCTTCAGCTTGTCAGAACGTGGAGGGAGAGAAACACTAAGTGGAATTAATAATGAGAGTTTCTTAATGGACTTTGCTGCTTGGTATGAACTGGGCTACAATAAAGAAGTAGTAAATAACTTGGCTTCTTTATAGCACCTAAAAATGAGTATGTATATCATAAATGCATACATTTTCCTTTTTTTTGGTCAGTCATACAGAGCTGAATTCTGTGGTCACTTTCAGGGCAAAAGCAGATTAAGGCTGTTAATCTCGTAACAGACACATATATCAAGCCAATTAGATGTATCTTTTAAATTCTAATATGCTTCTAAACTTCAGTGAAATCACACATCCTTTTTAACTTCCACAAAATTAAATATTGCATATATTTAATTAATCACAGGAAAAATGTCATTTTTCTTACTGCAGTGTTCTTGACCTGAATGCGTTTGAACGTCAGAACAAAGCAGAAGGCCTCGGGATGGTGACTGAAGAGGGATCAGGTACTATTGATACAGCAGACATTTTCCATGACCTTTTTTAAGTTTTACAGAAGCAAGCTGAATTTGAAGGAACCCAGGGGAGGTTAGGTATAAGGAACAGGTTTTTCACCCAGAGGGTGTTTGGGCACTGGAACAGGCTCTTCAGGGAAGTGTTCACAGCAGCAGCCTGGCAGAGTTAAAGCAGTGTTTGTACAATGCACTCAGGCACATGGTGGGATTTTGGGGTGTCCATGTGGGGCCAGGATTTAGAATTTCAAGATGCTTGTGGGTCTCTTCCAACTCAGGATAGTCTATGATTCCATGAACCCTGAAAATAAATGTCTAGAGGCTGAAGCTAAAACAGGTTCCTAAAAGTGATTTATATTTAATTGACATACCCTAAGACAGTCCTTGTCCACAGTAAATCATTAGCTGTGTTGAGTTTCAGAATGGTCTCAGAGGACTTTCTCATCATTCTGATGAAGTGAAGAGATTACATGCAAAATTGAAAACATATTCCAGTTACAAACAGCAGTGTTTATGTATGTAAGATGTTTCAGACATCCCCAGCCAGTTTCAGCATAAAATGAAATTAAAAGTTCCCACCTGATTTCTTAGACTGAAAACCACACCACTTCCTTAAGCCATAAACTAAATGTAAGAGGTTAATGGAAATGTATCTGCTTTGTAAAAAAATATTCTGGGAAAGCTTTTCCTTTGAAATAATTTTTTTCTATTTGTCTTTGGGGAAATACTGCAAAATTTTCACTCTACTTTTGACTTTGAACCAATTTGACTTTCCACCCTTGGTGTTGTTAGTTCACTGTCAATTTCTTCCTTCTGTTTGATAGTAAGTTCTACTACTCCCTTACTGTGATTGTCTGGATACATTAAGTTCATTACATGCTCAGTAGAGCTACCAAAGCACATTTTCTTCCCTTCAGAATTTGTTACAGTGTGTTTTTGTGTTTAAATCCTACAGTGACCTAACATTTTAACATGTTTTTTCTTAAAAGCAAGGTAAAAAAGCTTGACTGTATAATCCCTATTGCATTTGAGGGATCATAATTCATACCAGTAACACTGCATATCTCATTGTCCCTTGTGCCTGTAGGTCTTTTATGCGGCCTATTTCTTTAATATTCAATTGCTTAAATAATGGTTTTACATTAACTATTACATTTGTCTGAATGACTTCAAGGCCAGTCAAAAATTCTGCTTCTCCAAAAGTGCTCTCACAGTTTAAATTATAGATTAAATCTTTCTAAACTTACATGAGTGAAAAAAAGAAGTGAACCCATAAATAAAATTGATAAAATTGGATAAAATTCAGTTACAAGATTGTAAATTGAGCACTGGTACACAGCTATCTGGCATATAAATTTTGGCCATTACTGTCATATTTTACTGAAGATAATTCTGCACAACATTTTGTTCTTTTGGACAACATTTCTGCCATTACATAACTAAACTTACTCATAATGTTGGATTCTGAACTGAACTCTCAAGATATTGGCTCATTATTCCTTTGAGCCCTGCCTCTGTCTCTAGAAATGACTGATTTTGCATGCAAATAAATAAATAAATCTTTAAATGCTGCATAATTGACTCTACTGATGTTAAGAGTATTTTTGTGCTTCCTCATTTGAGGGATTTTTTTTTTTCATTTTGTTTATTTGGTGTTTCTCTTTTAGTACAGAACTAATTTTGGCAAAACCAATACTAACTATATTTTGTATTTGCTAAAACAAATTCTCACCTTTTTTTCTTTTTTTCCTGTTTCTTTTTCTTTGAACTAATTGTCCTGTCCTCCCTTCCTCAGTCATCACCCATGAGCGTGGTAATTATTAAAAACAACTGCCTATTCCTTATTTTCCCTGCTCTTAGCTTTGTGTCAGCACTGTACAGCTCCTGAATATCACTAGATTTTTTTTTTCCTGTAAGAATGCTAAACTAGTGTGATTTTTCTGTTAATATTGCAATTGTTCATTCTAAAATTCTTGGCTTACACATCAACCTTCCCATTTTGGTCTTCCTCTCTTTCTCAGGATTTGCACAGTGACTGACACAGTAGATGTAAGAGCAACAAGCTTTTTTATACTTTTCTTTCATGTTCTTTTAAAATTTGTTTTCATTTTAGTGAGCCCAGTATTTGTGCTGGATGAATGTTAAAAGGAAAAATAATAATAATATATACATACACAAAGCCTTGTGCTTTAGTCCTCCTGTAGCCTTTTTGTTGTGTATTGAATGTGGCCTTATTGCTGCATTGATTTGTGCAAGCACAGGAAATCAGTGGTGGATCCAGTGAGGATTTGAGGGTGGTTAGTGAGGAGAGGACTTGACACTGGCTAGGTTTATCTAATGCAGTCAGGAGTTGATACAAGAAAGAGGTGGTGCATTGCTAATTTAGAGGAAACAATACTGTTTACAGGTGATTCTTCCTTACTGTGGAGGCTACTTGGTGTATTATGGTTGCTATACCTCAGAGTTTCCTTACTTCAAGTGAAGGAAGAGCTTTGTAGGAGCAGTTGCCATGAGATGTTTGTGTCACCATGTGAAAAGAGAATTTAAAATACAAAATGTGTATACCAGTCAGCAGAAACAATGAACTCCAACACAGCAGATGTCTTTTCATTAGCCACATGTTGGGGAGGAGGATGATCTGGTGTTTTATTTATTTTCTCAGTTGAAATTTTCTATTTGGCAGCTTAACAAAATTCTCCACAGTGATTAGGATAATTTTTTGTTGTTTGTTTTCTTTGTTACTGAGCAGTAGCAATGTCAAGATACAGGAATCACTGCGTCAAAGATTTCTTGGCACAAAGGGATAATATTTGCAAATATCATCTTTTCCTACATGTTAATATCTAGCTACTGAAAGTTCAAGACAAAAAGAAAACCAAATCCAACCAAAAAACCTGTAATTTTCCTTTTAAAAGTTACATTATTGTTGATAATATGCTACCTTAAAATAGTATTTTTTTTTTAAATATTATGAAGCACACCTTTTTCAGTATTTGAAAAGTAGTTTATGTAAGAGCTGTACAGGTACTGGTATTAATACCTGATAGCATTAAGAAAGCCAAGCCAGTGTGTCTGTGGGGAAACTCCTGTAGTGAGCAGTTTCAAAGTATCCTAGATTTTATAGGATATCTGAGCTCTTATGTCTGCAATCCTGTGAATAACCATCTGTAAATACTACAAAGGAAGTACCAAAGATAAGAAAGATTTTCTTTCGTTTGTTTTGGTTTTTTTGAGAAAGGTGCTTAGTCTATGAGTAATTAATTACTCCTCAATTAAAGATAATTTTATTGACTCCCAAGGAAATGATGGGATGTAAAATGTGCATTTTAGCCTGTTTCTTATTTCACCTGAATCGGCTGCAGAAGCACATTCATGAGTAATTGTCATTGACTTTGCAACCTACGTCTGAAATGATTATTCCCAAAGTCAAAGAAAAACTTTTGAAACTTATGGGAATAAATTAAAATTTTCCTCATGTGCAGTTCTTGTTTCTGGTCCCATGCCAACCTTAGCAAAAGATAGAAAGCCCTTTATTGAGTCAACATGGATGTGACATTTATTGCTCTATTCCAATTGTTTCTTTGTGCTGTCCACATCGTAAGTGCCTTGTCCTGATATTCCTCTGACTGGTACTACCTTCCCTTTCCAAACCCTGGAACCCCCACTGGTAACAACATTGATGGTTCTTTAGCAAATGTGTTTCTTACTTGTTTTTGTGGCGTACTTAATGTTGTTTCTTCTGTATGTATTTTGTTTTGATTGTTCTGTTTCCTTTTTCAAAAGGGGGAGTTCAAAATCAAAGACATATAGAAATACTATTTTGCAGTGGTTTGTCATTAACACTCATACTCCTTGCCATTTCACTCTGAGTCACAAAAATCTTGAAAGTGCAATGTTTTTCTCTTTTGGAAAGACTTGTTTTACTTATATGAAGTACAAAACTTAAGAAGCTTAGTTTATGCTTAGATTATTTTACCTTTTTCCCCCTTTTTCAAGAAAGCTCTATTTTGATGTTCAAATTTTTAATATTTTATCATGGCTTTCTTTAATTTCTCTGTAAGTTCACAGAAGCCTTATTTTAATAAAATGCAATTTTAGAATGAGACAGTAGTTCACAAAGGACTTTTACCAATGTGAGAAGTACATGTGACATAATAATTAGCTGGACTGTGGGTTCACATCAGGGCTGTTTTCAGTCATTATTAATGTGGAATTCATAAATATGCTTTTGGCCTTCACCTACCTAGTCACACCTAAAGTAGATGCTTTCATTCTGTTTAATCCACTGTAGCCCGCATTGGAGAGGTGTTTTACACCTTCATAAAACTGTATTTGACTTAGTGTTTGCATTTAAAAGGGAACTTAAATAACCTCAGAGAACTTCACTCACTGAGGAAACAAGTGCATTTCTTACTTGAATTAGATTGTTGAGAAGTTAAAGATGTGCAGCGTTCACGGTCCAAACCAATACTGTCTGGATCTTGTGATAAGAATAAATTCACTTGCTTTATCATTTGGTCTTGCTTCACAGTCATCATAAAAATGTCCTGTTCCCCTTTGAAAGCTGAAAGTATTTTTATATTTCTGTAATATGTACTTTGGACCCCATGTTTCTGAGTAGCAATAGAAGTCAGGTCTTTTCCACTGAGGATTTAAAAAATAAAATTGAGAAAGAGGGAGAGAATCATTGAACTTTGGCACATGCACTTTCAATGAAAATAACCCCATGTATTTAATTTTTAATTGAATTTTATTTTTGTTTCCTACATGATACCTCTGTTCCTGTATATCACAAACTGCCAGTTTTGCAAAAGCTACAGGCTTAAAGCCTTTGTGTGTACAGCCATACCATTTACATACAGCATGAGCAATGGCAGCATTTTAACTTCTAAGCAACTATTTGCCAGAATATATCTAATATCAACAGAAATTAAAGTATGTTTTTCTCATAACAGCCTAAATCATACTATATGTAGTCTGTATGTTTGTAAGTACATTCTTTGCAAATCTTTGTGTGAACTGGCATGAATTTGTGTGCACAGCAGCAAAGGTTGCTCTCTTGAATTTTATAGAAAGAAATGGATCTCCATTTCAGTTCTGTAGTTGCCAGTGAGGCACTGCTTGTAGTCAGTAAGTATGATCTGAAAATGATAATTCCAACATTGGTTCTAGTCTGATTTTGATCAGGTGTAAAAATTGAAAACCAGGACATGGTAAATCTTAGTGTGGCCAGATGGTTTGAGATGGGCTTTTTTTTGCTTAATTTTAAAATATGTAAAAATATTTCTTAAAGGAACAGGCCTTTCAGCATTTGTGCAATGATGCACCTAAACAACTTCTGATTTTGGAGAATTTTGCCATAACTTATGTTCAAGTTATGATTTATTTACAGTGGAACTAAATTAAAGACTCTTCCAGGCCATTCCAGTAATAAAAATTGAATTAATTTAATAAAAATTCCAGTAATTGTACTAAAAGCCAGGATCTGTAAAACATTTTAACTTGAGATTTGTTTTCCTTCTTGTTCTGGAATATCTTACTTCCTAAGAGAGAAAGAAAAATAGAGGTCAAAAAGATTAAACTGTTAACTTATTCTGTAGTCTTATTACTGCAAATGGCTTTGATTCACCGGTGCCTTAATATACAAGAAATAGGTGATTGGGCCTTTCATGGGCTTGATTTTTCCAATTAAGTTTTCTGATGAATTCTTTTATAAAATCATTGCCATCTGAGCAATCAAGCTACAAGCATTACTTGTGTGATACAGGCTTCACCATGTATTTGGCTTTCTGTAATTCTTATTTTTCCACGTAGTTCAGTAAAGCATGGGACCCCATACGTAACTTTGAGCATGACAAGAGTTCAGTTAAATTAAAAAGAAGAGACTAACTAACTTTGAGAAATCTTCTCTACTGTGGCATTTGGCCAGCAGCATATGAAGCTCTCTTGCAGGACTGAACCTGCATGTAATGTTGAATAATATACTTTTAAGAGCCCAGCCACCTCCTGTTTTTGCCTTCTTGGGCATATATTGCATGTATACGTTCATCAGCACTGACAGAAATAGTAATTTATCTTTCATTGTTTAATTAGCTAAAAGCATTTTCAGTCTCCTGTGACTGAAAAACTGTTTGCCTGGCAGTTATATTTTCAATTGAGAAAAATGTCATGGAATGTCATTCAAAGTATTATTTGTGAATGCCCTAAGTATACATCTATAGTTAGGAGAAAAAGCATCTTTTCTTTCCCTATGGTGCAAGAAATTACATTTGCACATGCCTTAGTGATACATGCTCTTAATACCAAACATTGTCTTGAGGGCAAAAGAAAAGTGCAAAATTTTGTACTTTAAAATATTCATATTAGTTTTCAAAATGCTTTTGATTCCTATTCCTAGTGTACTGAAAATTCTCACTTTAAAATTCAGTTTGTGGACTGAGAAGTCTATTACCTGGAAATTATAATTGCTCATGACTTTATAAAAAGTTGAACTTCTGATCATGTCTCTGTGTACTCCAAATTGTACTGAATACTTTTTACATTTCAGCTATCTAGTATGAAGAAAATTAACTTGATCAGCCAAATCTAGCCAAGTCTAGCCCAAACAGTGATAATCTAATTATAATAATATAGTTATCTGTAAATGTGGATATTAGAATTAGAATTATCTACCAGCGGAACAGCATGGAAGTAATCATTAATTTAACTAAATTTAATGCTTTTACTCACTTTTCTGGTCTTCTGTTCACACAGTAAAGATTCTGTTCTTGTAGACCCTAAATTATATCCCCTCAAAGAAAAATTCTTTCAAACTCTTTCACAGCTTGCTTACATTTTAATATCCCTCCTTTCCTTGTTTACAAATAGGGCTTGTTATATATTCAAATTATGTATATTTTAAAATGGTTTCTGTGACTACTGCCTTTGCATACATAGTCAAAAATACTTCCCCAAGGTTATATATGGGAATTTTCTTTTGATAGGTGGCATTTATTGCTTTAACACCTATAATATTGTCCTTGTGTGTCATTTTATAAGCTGTTCTACATTTTCCTGAGTTGTGATTGTTTTCCCAGGTGAATGGTTATTTTTCTTCTTCACATGTCCCTGTACTAAGTTAACTGTATGTATTGATGTACTTGAAATAATGATGTGTGCTAATTGAGGGCTTTTTAGGATGCTGTTTTCTGGGGGAAAAAAAAGAAGGTTTGAAGCTTTATTCATTTGGATAGTAGATGTTTACCAGAAAATTAACTGAAGGGCCTAGTTCAGTAAAGCATTTTGGCATTTGGTCTTAATTCATTATAAATTTATTGCTTTATTTTGTCAAAGGAGAAATGTCCACTTTGTGTCAGCAGCAGACAGGTACTAAATCCTCAAATATTTAATTCTAAATTGTTCTTGAGAGTACACATAGCTGAAAATTTCATGGGTTGTTTTAGAATATTTTAAAATCAAATAGTTTATTTGAGGAGTGATATTCATAACCTATTGATTGAATCTCATTCTGTATTTTAAGTACCTTCTTTTGTGATGAATAGGAACCAAATTGATCCAACCCTAACCTTTGTATGTGACACAGCCTCCATGCCCAGTGAAGTCAAACAAGAATGTAAATCAGGAATTATTTGTAAAATGTTGCCAAGCTCATGCTGCCATATTTATAAATCAAAAGTTAAGTTTTGTAATTCAATTTTTTTTTTTTAATAACCAAATAACTATCTGCCAAGCATGAGTCATTGGTGCTTCAGATAGATTAGTGGTTATAAATTTTCTCTCCCCTTCTCTCTTTCTTAATATTAATTATGGAGATTTTCTTCAGGGCTGTGGGGTGTTACTTGGCAGACTGATAACCTGCCTCTATCTGGCCTTTCTACAGGAGAAAAGGTGATGCAGGATGATGAGTTCACCTGTGACCTCTTCCGCTTCCTTCAGTTGCTTTGTGAAGGACACAATTCAGGTTTGTGGGCAGGCTGCCAGGCAGCCAAATCAAGGTGATGCTAACTGATGAGAAAAGCTCTTACTTGTTGAAGGTTTGGCAGCTTCATAAAATACTGTAAAAGGGAGAATAGCTGCTAGACTGTATGTGAAAGGGAAAATCTTTAAGTGGAATTAAGTTTAAGTGTTTTTTAACAGCCGTAATTTTTTTAGATAATTGTTTCCAAAACAATGGGGTTTGGATCTTGGCCTACGAGGAAAGTTAAATTTCCATAGGAAAATATCTGTGATTTGTAACTTCAAGACATGGAAGATTCAGAGGAAAATGTAGGAGGAAGTTGTATTTATTGTCCTTTGGCATGCATCTGCTTTCTGCTGCACACTGTTTCCTGCTAATACCAGCTAGAATTGCATATGAAGTCCCTATGTATGCAATACTTTTCTTGGAGAAATAACATAGCTATTAAATAGAAAATAGCACATTAAAAATTGATAATTTAAGTGTATTTTTATCATCTAGTCTATTTCCCTGTGTTCTCTCTGTCATTCTTAAGCAATGAAAAGAGAAAAAAAGAGATATTTTTCCTCTTTAGGCGTTAGACATATTTCTGACTTGGTTATCAGGATTTGTACAATTATTTAATTTTACTTAACAAAATATATTCTAAGCATAGTTGCATTGATATTGATGTAGTTCTAGTCATAAATACATTAAAGTAGAGTTTTACAGGTGAAATACATCAGCAAGTTAGTTTCTGGCTTCAGAAGTTCACTGGTATGTGATCTCTGCAATAAGATGTGATTTATTCACATACACACACACAAATGCACACACACAAAACAAACAAAAAGCCACCCAAAAAAACAAAGAAAGAGAAGAAAACCCAATCCATACCTAGAAGGTAAACTTTTCTAGATCATCATAAATCAAATTAATTTTCAGAAGTAGTTTTAAAATTTAAATAAATTTAAATTAAATTTCTATTTAAATTTTTAGATTTTCAGAATTACCTGAGAACTCAAACTGGTAACAACACAACTGTTAATATTATCATTTCTACTGTGGATTACTTATTGAGAGTTCAGGTAAGTAATTTATATACTAAGTAAGTAGATGAAAATATGACTTACTTCTATACAAGTTTGATTAGAGGATCAAACCCTTTCAATCATCTATTTTTAATTATCTCCCAAATTCTTTTAATATGAAAACATTTCATTGTCACAAGACAGTAGAAAGTAATGAAAGAAATATACTTTGTTTCCAGATTGCATTATGTGAATGGGGTGAAAACATGTTTTTTGATAAATATTCCTAATTTTTACCTCTAATTCTCTTCTTTCTGAAAATCACTGCATGTGATAGTTTATTATGTTGTGTTTTTTTTAAAAAAACTATTTATCTAGTTAAGTTCTTTTTAGCCATTCATTTATTTGCTCTGAGAATTCCAGACTTTGAAAATTCTTTTTTTTTGTTTACACTGCTGCTGCTATCAACATTGCTTTCCATCTTTATGCATTCTGTAGAAGTTGTAGAGACAATACAATGATTTTCATTCCATTGCTTACTTTGTTGAAAATTTAATAAGCTTGCCTTTGGGGAAGATGGAGAGAAGAATTGTGCACACAAAGCAAGATTTGCTCCCACTATTGACTATGTGTCAAGCACACAGTATAAAGAGACATTGTTTAATGAACAGCATGCAGCATGGCAGTACTTCTGAGCACTCCTTTTCAGAATGCAGGTGGTTGTATTTCTAAGATCAGATACCAACTCATCTAATTTTTAATTTATTTTATTTTGAGGTTTGCTGTGGGGTATTTAAATTATTTCTTTCCTTGTATTTGTTTTCTTATTGATTCCCCTGAGATGAAACTAGAATTCGTGAAGTAATACTTGAGAATTTTCAGAACTGGAACTGTCAAATATGCTTTTTCTTACATTGATGAATATCCAGTTAGAGCCAGTTTGGCCACAAAATCTCTTTGTGCTTCTCACAACTGCTTTTTCTTTAGGAATCCATCAGTGATTTCTATTGGTATTATTCTGGGAAGGATGTTATTGATGAACAAGGACAACGAAATTTTTCCAAAGCCATCCAGGTTGCAAAACAAGTTTTCAATACTCTCACAGAGTATATCCAGGTAAATTAATTTCATTAGAATTCTATGAACTTGAAAGAAAATTCATTACACCCTTGGCATGAAAATATAAAGTAGCTAGACATAACATAGAAGTATAATATAGATGCATTTCTTCTTCAACATTATTTTAGTGTATTTGTTTATCTATGAAACAAAATGTTCAAATATTTGTGTATTTGTAGTGACACCTGTCAGTACTCTTTTGCAATCTTATAAATTTATTAAAATTTAGACTTAAAATTTATTAAATTTATTAAAATTTTGACTGCTAAGGCTTTTTCCTTTAATCCACTGAGAAACCTAATTTCAGTGCAGATCATAGCTGCTGTTTTGTCAATATAACATTAGATAATATTTTCTGTCAGGAATTAGATTGTGTTAAGGCATCAATAATGCTGTGTTTGAAATGGTGAATTCACACTTTATGTTTGAGAATTGTAGAGATGCATTTGAGGTGCACACAGGAATAAATGAGATTGGAATCGACTCTGTCAAAATAGAAATATAGCAGTTCTTCCAGGATATCTAAAGAATTCAGTGTCATTTAGTTCTGTATTAATTGCTTGTGTAAATAAGTTGAAAATATTAGGATTCTGCATTTAATAAGTAGGTTAGGGAGGATCTCATTAGACTGTTAGGTGTCTATTACAATGGTGTCATTCAGATCAAAAAAATTATTATGAAAATAGTATTTTATAGTTCATGATGATGAAATATGATAGAATAGCACTGAATGAAAATGAGAAGAGGCAACTTATATGCATTTGTTGAAATATATTTAATGTACACATATTTCTCAAGTCACAAGTAGTGTTTTTATCTGGTAGAGATTTTATTTGTTATCCTTTGAGGCTTAAAAAGCTTTTGTGGTCCTGTTTTTCAGGAGTTAGAATTTTCTTTATTTTTTTAGCATTGTGCTCTACAATATGCTGGAGGAAAAAAAATCAGGAAACTGATTCTCTAGTCCCTTATGTGAATTTTGCATTAACCTTCTCTAAGGCTTTTCTTAATTTACAGAAGAAGGAAGAAACAGCTTGAAGATTTGTACCATTTATTGTTGAAAGTTGCAAACAGATGCACACTTTGGAGTTATTATATTAGTATATTAAGACTTGGCTAAAACAGGCAGAATGGTTATTAGGAGTAGGCATTGTTTACAAGTCAGTGGTCTAATTAAATACATAATTCTAGATATGTTTAATAGCTCATAGCAATTTCTGAAGGACAACTCCAAGCTATGCACTACGGGGCCCAGCAAGAAATACCAGAGTAGAAATGGGCTCTTTTGTTTGTTAATATTTATTACAAGAATATATTAATAAGTTTTTCAGATTCTGTTAAAATATCAATTTTCAAAAGTGTTGAGTGTGACTTCTTCTTCCTGTTTTTGTTGAATTTCTTGCAAACAAGCTTTGGTTTTCTTTTTTGTTTGTTTGTTGCCTGAACAAAAGGGGCCATGCACTGGGAATCAGCAAAGTCTGGCACACAGCAGACTGTGGGATGCTGTAGTTGGTTTCCTTCATGTGTTTGCCCATATGCAGATGAAGCTGTCTCAGGTACCTTTCTGTTTTACTTTTTCCTTCCTAAGTCACTAGCATTTTTGTAACAGAGAAACAAACGCTAGTATGTTTGAGTCATTAATAACAACAGTTGGTAGGAAAAACAAAAGACAGACATGATAGAATACAATGAAATTGAGGGAGTAAATTGAAAAACCAGAGCGGGTGTGAATAGCAGGCCTGTAATTGCATCACTGGCACAGGAGCAAAGCAGATTAGATCAAACAGCAGACAAAGCATATCACTGATATTCAGAAAGAACTCTCAGTTCCAGTCTTTTGGACCAAAATTCTCTCACAGTGTTTTCTGCGGTTTCCTTCTATTTATCATGTTTTCTGATGGCTCCTGCACTGAAACTTAGTTCATCATTATTAAACCCTAGTTCAACACATGTCCACATCTAAGTCTTTTTCACTTTTAGTAGAGAGTAGTCAGACCTTATAATGGGTCAATTTCTTTTGGATGTGAGTACTCATTTCATAAGCTGTAGAAATAGCGAGGGGGACTGGCACAGACAGTTATTTAGAGTGTGAAAATTATCCTATCCTTAAGCAGTGCATTTTCAATTTCTTTAATTTTTAAAAGAATTGCACATTTTAATTGAATGAACTGATTCTAATTTTTTTACATAACTGGACATTTTTAGAGAAAAATGGCATATGCTTGTGAAGGTGTTATTGTTAAGAAATACAGCTCTGAAGTCTCTGAGGTTTTAGATTTCCTTATTTGGCTCCAAAGGTGTCCATGTAAGTGTTCTTTGCATAAATTAAAGTAGTCTTGCTCAGATTATTTTTCTCGCTGCCCTTGGAACTTAATGGATGAAAGTAGACTGCTTACTTACACTTGTGGACTTTGGGCTACAGGTCCACTTCTTATACTTTATTGCTAAACAGCAATCTTCTTCCCACAAATGGCATCACAGTCAAACTGATTTTCAAGAGAATGCATTGCATTTCTACTGAAGTGCATTTAAAAGTGCCTGTAAATACCCATTCTGGTTTTGAAACATCTTTTTTATTTTAAGAATTTTTAAATAGTCATATTTGGGTAGGCCATGGTGAAGGCTATTGTGCTATCTTCATGTTCCACTAAAGCAAACTGGAAGGAGGTATTTAAGTAGCCACTGACAGTGAGCCAAACACATGGCAGCTGTGTGTTGACTATGAAATACAATGTGGCTATTGGCAAGATTTGCTTTTACAGTAATGACAAGTTTATAGTCTCAGCTGTGCCCAGAGTGGCTTCACAGCATCTTTGATTACTGAGTCTAGAAAACAACAATACTCATCCTGCTGCTTCAAAGATAGCCCAGCAGCTTGGCACAACAGGAGTGTGGACTTACTCATGATGTTCTGTGGCATGACATAAACACAGTCTACTCTCAGTGTATCTTTCCAAATGCATCACTGTAAACAGTGATGGTGTCTTTCTCTTGCTTGGAGATCAAGCTTTTGGTTTTTGGAAACTCTTTATGGGGCCCAGCAAGAAATACCAGAATAGAAATGGGCTCTTTTGTTTGTTAATATTTATTACAGGAATATATTAATAAGTTTTTCAGATTCTGTTAAAATACCAATTTTCAAAAGTGTTGAGTGTGACTAAGGGGAGCTATAAGGAGTTGCTGTATAGCTTTTGTCTGTAAGAGGGGCCTGCCTAGGCTAAATACTTGGGTTTTGTTTTCAGTCCTAAGTTTCCACAGCACTTTTGGAGAACATTTGAAGGAAGATTTTAACAGGAGCAAAATTAAATCACTGTTTTGTTTGGGTTTTTTGGGGTTTTTTTTTTTTTTTTTTTTTTTTCTTTGTTTTTTTTTTTTGCATTTTAATTCTCTATCCTCTCTACCAGAAAGTAACAATGTGATAATGGTAATACTACTTAAGAATTTAGGGCAGAAAAAGAAAGTACAATTTTTAGTCCAAATAAACAAAGATCCTCTGGGTTGTAAACAAATTTTGTAGCTAAAAGTTTTGTAATGAAAACTTACAGGGCAAATAAATTCAAAATCTTGTTATTTCCAAATTATGCCATTTTCAATACAAAATACAAATTGTCATTGTTGAGGGTGGAGTGAGTGCTTTAGGCAAAGTTTATTATCAAAACCTTTTATTTGAGTCTGAAGAACGGAAATAACTGCTTTTTGCATTTGAACACCTTCACAGAAAGGGGTCTAAATTAAGGTAAATTCTTCCTTAGCTTCAGATTCTGTTAACAGTTTCAATTTAAGGAATTACAGAGGTGTGATTAAATCACTGTCCTGCACATTTTAAAGATGGAAGATCAGATAAATTTATAAAAGATGAGACACTTTTTAAGATAAATAAACAGAGTGATCTTAACCAGAGTTATTTACTACACAGTATAGAAATTAAAATCACTGGTCAACTATAACACTAAATGTCAAAGCGTGCTATATGAAAGCAATTCTGTTAAAGCAATTACATGCAAGCTAGCAGAAGAAACATTAACTAGAGATGATGAATCTCATCACACTCCTTTTTGTAGTGTACTTCTTCCTCTTTCTCTCAATCCTTGGGAAGTAATTGTGGAGAGATGTCCCAAATTCAGGGGAGAAATGCCACATACTTCAAGTTTATGGTAGACTCTAACTGTATGAAAGTGGCCTGGGTTTTTATAGCAGAAAGAAGTTGGATGGCAGTCATAGGGCTCCAGGTCAGTTTAGCAGCTTATCTGTGTAGTCTGACTTCAAAGGGACAGATGTGTGTTCAAAGATGAAAAGCCAGGCCAGCCTTTCAGCATATTCAACATTAAAAGATAGCACTGTGTTGCCACCAGTAGCTCACCACAGATGATTTGCACTGCTTTGTTTCCTGACTGGGTTCCAGGCCAAGCAGATGAGCTTTATCAGGGCAAAGCATCCTGCCACAGCCATAAAGTACCTTGAGTTTGTTGTACCACCCACTGGAGACCAGCACTGCTCAAGTGTTTGTTACCAATGGCATAATGCAGCAGTGTATCACTGAGGAAGAAATTAAATAGATGAATAATTCTATCCAGATAGACTCCAGGCAAGTGATATAGTAAACTCAGTAAACCCAATGAGATAAGAGGTGGCTAAAAAAAATCAATTTAATGCATGTCTAAGCATTTACTAAAGGAACTTTATTATTAAAGATTTTAACATTTTATTTCAACTTTTCTTTTTCCCTCCAAAAGTTCAGTGGCCTATAATGAAATTATTCATTATGCATCATGTTTTAATTTGAGCTCTATGTGCTACTGCTATTGCTGTTTTTACAATTTTCCATAGCTGCAGACTTGATTACACCAAAATTGACGATATTTTAGCTGTCAGGAAACATTACAGAAGCATTGTCTGTGACCTTGACATACCCAGTTATTGCTCTTATCACGTTCAGTTTTGTCTTTATTAAATTACTCTTTCTAAACAGATGATGGTGTAAATATACTGGGAGGAGTTAAGCAATTAAGTATATTTTCACTGTATTACCATTTTTGACACTTCTAGCTTCTTAATTTCTAAGTCTGCTTTTTATAAAGTGAAATAAGCATGCACATAAATAAATCAATATCAAAGAAATCAATGTATGATTTATTTTTATACACTGTCTTTGTTGTTTAGGATTCCAGTCAAATTGAACTCTTGAAGGAATTAATGGATCTTCAGAAAGATATGGTTGTCATGTTGCTGTCTATGCTGGAAGGTAGTAAAAATGTGAAATCTCTTTTGCAGTTGTTCTAGCAAAGTTTTTACCTTTGTAATTTTCTTAATTTGAGAGATAATGCTCTAAATTTCTTTGCATTTTTAACTTTCCTCGATTTGTGAGATTGGTCTCGATTGTGAGAAAACCTTTCAAGACTGAAAGTGAATGGGAGATTTTGGTAGGGTAGTTGACATATGTTATATTAATTCTGAATGCCAGAACTTTATAAAATCCAGAGTGAGCAGAAGCTTGGTTTTTTTTTCCCATGAACTTGACTTATCTTTTGGGTTAGATGAAAAGGCTTTTACTATGTAAGTTGAAATCCTGAGTTCTGGGGACAAAACCATTGTCAGTGATTTTATTAACAACCTTAATACTTTGCATTTATTTTGGTAGTGATCTTATGCATAAAGAACAGGTTCATTAATCTAGTGGCTATGTTCAAGTTCTGAAATTATGATTCCCAAGGCTTTAGGCTCATAGAAAGTTTGTGGGAAGCAAAGTAAATTCTTTAGGCTATGCTCTATAAGGAGCCTACTGATCTGCTCATCTAGATGATAGTGAGCTAGTGACACTAGATCTGTCTGTGCTCCACTACAGAGAAATTTATGATATGCTACCCCACTTTTAGTACTGTATTAAATGTATGTTCTCTCTCTACAGACCTTGTTAATTCTTCCTTTCTGTAATGGCAAATACTTAGTCACTTAGATTTTTTCCTAGTCTTAGGGTAAAGATAATAGTGAAAGACTTCAGATTTCATAGTTAACTTTCTCGTATAAGTGTTATCCACTTTCATAATTTATTCTTACTCTTTGATTGCTTCACTAATCATTATAATTCACTTTTCTTTGCCAGAATATTTGCTGACATTCTCTCTAATATCCTGTCATCACCTCTAGGTAATGTTGTGAATGGAACTATTGGAAAGCAGATGGTCGACATGCTTGTGGAATCGTCAAACAATGTGGAGATGATTCTGAAGTTTTTTGATATGTTCTTAAAATTGAAAGATTTGACTTCCTCTGATGCATTCAAAGAATATGACCCTGATGGTAAAGGGATAATTTCAAAAAGGGATTTTCACAGGGCAATGGAAAGCCATAAGCACTACACTCAGTCTGAAACTGAGTTTCTGCTGTCATGTGCTGAAACAGATGAGAACGAGACTTTGGACTACGAGGAGTTTGTGAAACGATTTCATGAGCCGGCAAAAGACATTGGTTTCAATGTCGCTGTTCTCCTGACCAACCTGTCAGAACACATGCCCCATGATACACGCTTGCAAACTTTCCTTGAGCTCTCAGAGAGTGTGCTGAATTACTTCCAGCCTTTCCTTGGGCGTATAGAAATCATGGGCAGCGCAAAGCGCATTGAACGAGTTTATTTTGAAATAAGTGAGTCAAGTCGGACTCAGTGGGAAAAACCTCAAGTGAAAGAGTCAAAGAGACAGTTTATATTTGATGTTGTGAATGAAGGTGGGGAGAAAGAAAAGATGGAGCTTTTTGTTAACTTCTGTGAGGATACCATCTTTGAAATGCAACTGGCTGCCCAGATCTCTGAGTCAGATCTGAACGAAAGGTCAGCTAATAAAGAGGAGAATGAGAAAGATAATCCTGAGGAAGAAGATCCTAGAATGGGTTTCTTCTCTCTCGTGACCATGAAGTCAGCTTTAGTAGCTCTCAAGTATAATTTAATGACTCTTATGAAAATGCTCAGCATGAAGAGTCTAAAGAAACAAATGAAAAAGGTGAAGAAAATGACCATGAAGGACATGGTCATGGCTTTGTTTTCTTCATACTGGAGCATTTTGGTGGGATTACTACATTTTGCTTGTAGTGTTGTCCGGGGCTTTTTTCGCATCATCTGCAGTTTGCTGCTTGGAGGAAGCCTTGTAGAAGGAGCCAAGAAAATCAAGGTGGCTGAACTGTTGGCTAATATGCCAGATCCCACTCAGGATGAGGTGCGTGGGGAAGAAGAAGAAGGGGAGAGGAAACCAACAGAAGCTGTGTTGCCTGCGGAGGACTTGACGGATCTGCAGACTTTAACAGAAGAGAGTGATCTGCTCTCAGACATATTTGGTTTGGATTTGAAACGAGAAGGTGGACAGTATAAACTGATCCCTCACAATCCAAATGCTGGTTTGAGTGATTTACTAAGCACTCCCTCCTTAGCCCCAATGCCTGAGGTACAGGAAAAAATCCAGGTAATTATATCTTCTGTTTCTGATATGTATTTCTCTCTTCCATGCATTAAATGTAGTCTTGAAATAAAACTTGCATCTTTGTTTTTCCGGGTTTTCTGACCTTTTTTTTAAATAACTTACATATATAATTACTGGTATTTACTTTTTCTGATGTTACAAACTTGAATTTTCACAGCCTTCTGTAAGTACACAGTGTTTTGGATTGCTTTTAATTCAGTGTTAATTTGCCTATCTTCATTAATGTAAATTGTATTATCGTCTTTTTTCAGATTTTCCATTGTTTAACAAAAAACAAGACCCTTTACATTCTGCATTCTAGGTATTCTTTTAACTATATCTTTACTATATAATAATGTTAACACAGTGTTTTTAATTCTGACTTTCTGTAGGAGAAGGTGAAAGAAGATGAAAAAGAAGAGAAAGAAGAAACAAAATCAGAACCTGAAAAAGCTGAGTATGTAATACTTTAACCTCTGATTCTACAAAAAAAAAAGTGCTCTGTTTCACTAAAAACTCAGGTTCATTTGTACTTCTTTGCCTTTAATATTCTGTCCATTCACATTCTAATTATGTTGGGGTGTTTTTTTGACAATCCTTATCTGTGCACATTTGCAAGGAAATGCCATGTAATAAGCACCACTCTGATTCTATGAATTTATCTCTTCCCAGAAGCATCCTTTGTAATGTCCATTTAATTTCTTTTAGAATGTGCTTAATTGATTCATTTTTTTTCTTGGCAAATCTTAAAGCTAGAAAAAAATTTCTTGAAAACTTTGTAAGAGCACCTTAGTTTCAAAGACCCACTATTCATCAGTGATAGAGACTGAATCTGCTTTACCCTCTTCCATTTGCTATGACATGTTTTGAGTTATTTGCATTTTACAAAACCTTAACATTCCAGTACAATTTTAATGAATTACAGAGTACTCTCACATCTTTAAGAAGAGATTTGATCAATGATCGTTTAAACCCTTTTAAGATATGTTAAAAACTAATGTAATGCCATTAGCTCAGAATAATAATAATGGAAAGCAAAATACAGTGCTTGGTTTTAACCAGTAAAAACTGTGGATCTCCACCCCTGTATTTTATGGTTCCTGATACATGTTCATTTTTGTGTACAGTTTCTGCAGCTGATTTATCACTGTCAAAATTCTAAGGAGATCACTTAGTCTCAAACTCTAATGATTACTGATCTTCTGGGATGACAAGCACTTGTCCACGGCAAAAACTCTTCTTAATCAGTGCAGTAAATTTCTAACTTGGCCATTATAACTTTGTGAGTGACAGTCTTCCTGACTTTTGAAGGTCATTCGCTGTTGATTGCCCTGCTTGACTGTGTAAGTTGCAGTAATAGCTGCTTGCTCTGCCAGGAGTAGAGAGTCTGGCACTATTGGCTGCCCTGAAGCTACTCCTTATGTGACAAACTTTCAAGTGATGGTTTATCAAATGTCTTCTCTGAAGAGGAGCCAGCTTTGGACATCAGTCATTCTGTTTGTAGATAGGAACAGAGAAATAAATAATGTAATTTAGAAGTTGCCTCACACTCTGGTTTTGCTTCAAATGGACTTCTGTGATCTTTTCATCTATTATGCTGACAGTTCAAATTAACTTCTAAGACAATTCACAGTTCTTAAGATCATGTGTTCAGAGAATGCAGCCCATGAACTCTGGCTTTCTCTAGTGAGACAGCATGGTGGTATCCACACACCAGATGCTGACAAAATCTTACTTCATCTCCTCCTGGAATAGGTACTTATGACTTCATCAGGTGGGCAGAAATGCAGAATTTAAAACTTGATGTTTCACTTGTAAGTGCAAGAAGAACCCAAGATTTCTGCAGCCTTCATGGGAACTAGATTGTTTAAGTGCATGAGGTTGGAGGGGAGCACTTAAACATGTAGGCACTCGTGCAGACATAGAGCTGTCAGCTTACAGACATTTTGTCACTGCAAGAATCAGCTGCACAATCATGAAGAACCTCTGATAGCAAGGTTGGCAGGTTTTTGATTACCTGCCTCTACCAGCCAGCATTCCCACTACAGGGTGCCAAACCAGTAAGTTGATCTGTAGCATTAACCTGTCACCTTTGCCAGCACTTTCGACTGACGAGGGATATTTGTCATGTGCATGAACTGCATGAGTCATGGCTACTTGAGCCTCATTAAAAGATGCAATATCCTATTTCAGGGTGTGCTTTTAATTTAGTGATTTTATTAATTTGACATATTATTTTGCATTCATTTGTATCCTAAGAGGAGAAGATGGAGAAAAAGAAGAGAAAACCAAGGAAGACAAAGGAAAACAGAAATTAAGACAACTGCATACGCACAGATACGGAGAACCAGAAGTCCAGGAATCAGTTTTCTGGAAGAATATCATTGCATATCAGCAGAAGCTTCTTGTAAGCTGTTCTCTAGCTTATGTGTTTGGCTGTTGGCAGAGACGTGTACCACCTATTCTGGCAATGTAAAGACAAATAGCATCTGCTGGACTTCATTTTTCTATCCACCATTTTCCATAAAAAGGACATGAAAGCAATGGTTTAATGGGAATGTTAGAGAAAAGAAACACACAAATAACTTAGTATACAAGATATTAATTCCCCAAACCTAGACATTCAGAGATGCCTGTGCATCATTGTAAAATCCATTTTTCATCATCCATTTTTTCTGGGAGTAAAATTCCTAAATTTTTACAGCACCTAGTGAGACAGTAATATTTCTCTTTCCTTGAGAGACACCTTTGGGAAATTCCAAAAGCGAATAAGAAAGAATGTTAAAGATTTTTTTTTTTTTTTTTTTTTTTTTTGTGAAATAGCAAGTCGGTATCTGTCAAGCTTTTCAAAATCTTTAAAAAATAAGACTTAATGAGAATGTAAAACTGCATCTGAGAGTCTCTCAGTAAAATATCTGGTAATATTTGTTTCATAACTCCTTAAAATCTATGCTTTTATTAGCTAGGATATTCTATTTATATTCTCTGAGGCTAGGGTGAAATGCAAAGCAAAAAGAAATACAGTTGTACTATGTATATAGTATATATAATTGTGTAAGGATGGCCTACTTCTAGCATGAGAACATAGCAAAACTACAAAACTGCAGTCAAAATCTTATTAAGAAATTGTTTAAATTTGGCTTTTGAACTGAGATACATTTTTAGGCTAGTCACACTGCAATTGTAAATTTAGCTTATTTTTTCTAATAGTCTTAGCTTATATTTCATTAGTAGTCATCCATGATTGGGGCAGAAAAATGGCAGAATTCCTGTTGGCGTGCTAAAGCATTCAAAATGTGTGCTGTAGAGGTTTGTGAGTTGTCAGGAAGGGAAAATGTACATTTCTGCAGTTCTTTTGATAGCATCAAAATGTCAGAAAAGCTTTCTATTCATGATACTCAGGTGACACATGAATTTTTGCTGGCTTGGTAAAAATGCAGTTGATTTTGGAATAGAAAATATTAAAGATAAGCTTACCTGCAGGGTTGTTTATTTTTATGGTAAAAGTAGCAATTTGTTATTGAACTATAGGGAAGACAGAGACTTCTGTATTATTACATTACTTTTACATTGTGAAATCTCTGTGTTGTTTCTAATTTTGTTGAGGGGACAATGAAAAAGATGTAAGAGGCAATTAGAAATCCTTCATCCTTTGTGAATGGAGTGAAATGAAAGATCCTTTATTCATTATTGCACATATGGAGTAGGAGAGAACTTGTACATCTCTCAAAATGTTTTTGTTTTTGTTTTTTTTTTTTTTAATATTTATAATTCCATTAAAAAGTTCCATAAGGGAGAAAAAAGCCATCTCAACAGCAATTTACGAATGATGGTTGAATCTTTATTAGGCAAAGTATATTTATGTTCTGTTCTCTTTTCAGAATTATTTTGCACGAAACTTTTACAACATGAGGATGTTGGCATTATTTGTTGCTTTTGCCATCAACTTTATCCTTCTTTTCTATAAGGTAAATTTCTCAAAATATTACTTTTCAAGTTACACACTGGAAAACTTCTGGGTTTTGTAGTCAATATGCTATGGCAAAACTACCTAGCCTAACAGGTTAAATACCTGCTTCATCCTACCACTTCAGAAATCTAACATGGTGACAGCTGAAATGTTTGTGTGAAGTGAAAATAGACTTCCAGTACACAAATAGCTATTGACAGAGCATTGTGCTGGGGCAAGGGCAGCAGGCTGAAAAGGCACACCCTTGCTTTAGATGCTCCATTTCCCAGTACAATGAGCCAGCCAAGCTGAGCCTTCATAAGTAACTTAAACTAATCCATGTCAGTTGAGATGTTGTCTTGCACCATTGTGCTCTCCGGAAAGGGTATGTTCAGCCAGGAGTCACATCATTTTAAGCTGCCTAAAGTATCTTGACACTGATTTTGTCAAGACTTTTAGTATAATTAATGCAACTCTAGAGTCCTTGGACTTACATAATTTTCTGGCAGAGAGCCATGATGATAAAGACTACTGTCAGGGGTTTCTTCTAAGAGGGCTGTGCCCTTTCTTGAATTTGAAGTGATAAAATTCATTATGGACCAAATTTGGTAACAGTGAAAAAAAGGGATAGAAAAATATGCTATCACAGACTGGTGTAACAAGATGAAAAGGTCTTGCTGAGGTATTCTTTGTAGACATTTTTATGCAAAAAAAAAAATTTCTTTCCTTAAAGTTTCTTTACAGTTATATTGTCCTTGGTATCATCTTTCCAGCTCAACAACTTAGCTTGTAGTGTTGTAAAGCTCCTGTCAAAGGAATACAGCTGCAATATTAAGTGTTTTAAACAGGTCTCCACATCTGCTGTGACAGAAGAAAAGGAACTTCCTGTGGTATCTGATGGTGAAAGTACCAAGTTGAACATCCTGGAAAGTGATGATGATGATGAGAGGGTCATTGCAGTGCATTATGTCTTGGAAGAAAGCAGTGGCTACATGGAGCCCACACTGAGGATTCTGGCCATCCTACACACAGTCATCTCATTCTTCTGCATCATAGGGTATTACTGTTTGAAAGTAAGAAAAAAAATTATCTCCTTTTTTATAGGTCTAAACTTTTTTATCTTTCTAGTGTTAGAACAAAGTCAACCTGCTTAAGCAGGTTGGGCACCATGTAAATAAATCTGTTTTGTTACAGGTGTGTGTTAGGTGATGTGTCTATTCAGGAAGCTGTAGGCCAGAGTCTGAGTTGCTGCCTGTCAGATATTTACAACAGTAACCTTCTTCAGAAGCTGCTTGTGACTGCCAAAGTCAAGATGTGAATGCATGTGAAGCAGATGACAGGTTTAGATGCTGCATTGCTAGTTAAATCATTTGAAGAGAATGCATCATTTTGGACTACTGCTGCTGCATATTGTGACTCTATAAAATGCCTGCTCTTCTTAGACACACACTGCTGGTAGTGTTTTGGCAGGAGTCTAAGCAACTTTTAGAGGAATATCTTGGAGAAGATCTCTGTTAGGGTTGTGAAAGCTAAAGATACCACTTCCATTGGTGAAATGATGATTGTGGTTTAAGAAAACCAAATGTCATAAATCTCTGGAGCTGGGAGAAGTATATCTGACATGTACTTCCCCCATTCTTACACACTTCCATGGCAAAAGTTGTAAGTCAAAATGCAGAATAGTGCTAAATTAAATGGACCCTTGATACGATCCAGCTGCTCATTTATCCTTATATCTTTATTAAGGTCTTATGTGGTCCTTAATATTTTTCTTTTCCTCTTTTAATGGCTAATAATTTTTTCTATGCTAAAAGAACCAATCTGCATTTGTAACTCAATTCATTGTATTACTACTTTTAGTTGATTTTCATCTCTACTTTAAGTATCCCTACAAGTCAATTGATGCTAAACCATTTTTTCTTGCATTAGTTGCCATGCAGCATGAAAGCTTAGGTTTCTGGGTTTTGAGATGTTTTCTTTTCCCAACTTATACTTTTTTGTTTTTTTCTACTATGACTTTTTAGGCAACTTTATATTTTGAATGTTTATTCTTTGACTAGAAGAGAGAAACATTGTTATCAATATTTATTTTAATTAATTGCCTTTTGAATTCTGAACACAAAATATGGTCCAAATATGATTTCAGTCTCTATTTTGGGGATCTTGAAGTCCAAAATCTTCTGAACAGCAGGCATGTGTGTGGTAGGTTTACTTCTAAATATTGCTTAGCATGAAATCCATTATATTTTTGTCATTTAACTGTCTGAAAATAGTGTTGGAACTCTTTTTCATTGTATCTAATTAAATCACCATGTTGCTTGAGTAGTCTTGATTTTTGTTATTACGGTTTCAGTATACTCATGTCCACTCTTGACTACTATTACAGTCAAAGTGGGTAATGCAAGGTGGGTGCATTTTGGGGACTGGTGAAATAGTTCCAGGAAAGAGTAAAGTTTACTTCTTTTTGGTAATAGATTTCTTAGAAAAATCCACTTAACTTGGACCACTGTTTACATCTGCCTTCTTGAAATGTGCTTTTGAAACCATCCAGCTGATGAGGGAGAGTTGTAGGTAAAGCCTGGCTAGGTATCTCAGCTGCTGACAATTCTTTTTTTGTTGCTTACAGTCTTTGCTCTTTGCAGCAAAACACATTGTTTCCCACTGTGAAACCTCAAAAAATCTTTAACAAATAAAAGGAGCCTCTAACATCTTTGGGTATCAAAATGAAATCCAAAAATGTCACCCCAAAATAATATTTGGAACTAGAATTTCTAAGAATTAAAAAAAGTATTTTAGTCTCTTTCACTTGACTTCCACTAATCTTTTCATAGCACTGAAAAACTGTTTTTATTTGAAGGATCCCTCTTCAGGTGTTTTGTCCAACTTTTTACAACTGTTTAGTAAACTGTAATTTAATGATTCTGAATGACCTGATGCTAGTGTATTAATACCTCATCTGTGTTCAGGGGTGTTGTTAAGTCTTTAAATTTTTTCAAATACTATTTTTCCTTTCTTCAGTTTTGATACTTATTTCTTCATAACAACCAGCTTTTCTTAAAGTTTGCAGATGTATCAGTGCATTTTACATAATTCCTGTATTTCCTTTCAACTGCAGGTTCCACTGGTTATTTTTAAGAGAGAAAAGGAAGTGGCAAGGAAATTGGAATTTGATGGGCTATATATAACTGAGCAGCCATCAGAAGATGATATTAAGGGACAGTGGGATAGACTTGTAATCAACACACAGTGAGTTTTTACTTACTCTGTCTCATTATAGCCCTGCAAGTAATTAATTGTTCCTCTATTTCCACAATTAAATACTTATCATCCATCTTGTCTGAAATAAACAATTATTAGGGATATATTTGTAGCAAGGATATACAAAATTTTCAGACACCTGCAAGGCTAATGTTTACTATAATTTTTACTATTACTGTTTAATCTTATGCATTCCCAAATTTTTGCCTTAAAATTATTTCTCTTCATAAAAGAAAAAAGAAATAGGATGGGTTTGTTTTGGCAAGGACAGTGATGATGGTTGTGCATTGCTGTCAGTTCCAGAGTGAGCTGTGCTTTGCATCACATATTTAAATTTCTGTTTCTCTGCCTGTTGGGACTGTGTGGGATGTAGATGCTCTAGAATCCTGCCTGTCTGCAGGCTTTGGCTCTGTTGTGCTTCTCACATTTTACATGGTAGGCTGAACACCATTTGGCAACTCTCACTCCAGAGGGTTCACAAGTGACTAACTAGTGATAGCCACCACAGAGACTCTTAGAATCAGTATATAGTTGTCTAAAATTTAATCTTGTTTATCTGTGCTTTTCAGGTCTTTTCCAAATAACTACTGGGACAAGTTTGTGAAAAGAAAGGTAAGGCTTATCTTTAAAAATATTTATGAGGTTAAAATCAAATTCTAATGCATATTTCTGTTCATGTTTGGAGGAATGTGGACTACTACACTTCTTTGAAATATAACTTTGATTCATTGTAAATTTTCATATTTACAATTTTAAAAATACAGAGAATTTCTTACCACATTCTTACAACTATTTTTAATAGGTTTCAAACTTTTTTGACATACAGATTTTGTATAAAACAGGAATTCAAATACATTCATGAAATTACATCAAGAATTTTGGTACACTTGTATGTATAATGCAAATTATGTAAAATATTCTGTCTGTATTTATGTGTTTGCCTCCATACATGAAGAACAATGTCCCTCACCCAACAGAAGGTTAAAAAGTAATTGATAAGAAGACAGGACAGATTGAGATGTTTAGGCACAGGGCATAATCAGGCAACTATAACTACCTAAAAGGTATATACATGCACTGGCCTTTTCTGTCCCTTACCTCTATTTTCCCATGTTTTTTCTTCCCTGAGTCAACTAAATCCATCCCTTTCTCCTTTTTGCTTTCTCCCTGTAACATCCAATAACATGCCATTTATTGTCATTATTGCCATTTTTGGCAGCAATCCTCTTAGTCTGACAGATGATCAGGAGAGTTTTTACCAGTGACTTATTTTGATGGGTTTCAGATTTGGATCTTAGGCTCTCCTGGGACTGCCCTGGAGAGCATCCATTCACTCTGAATCCATAGTTTGTTCCTGCCTGCCGCTGTGCCACTGTAGTTCTCTAGGCTTGAGGAAATGGGCCTTTGGTGGCCCTGGGACTAGATGTGCAAGGTATTCCTTGTACTCTTCCCCAAGCACTGTGTCCCTGGGCTGCTTTGTGAGTGTGCAGATGAGCTTTTATTGCATAAGCTAATGATCTCTCAAAAATAGTCCTGCCTAAGCAGGGACTGCAGAAGCTCATTTCTTACAAATGCTATTTTAAGTGTTTTCTCAGCTCACTCTTAAGAAATAAATCTAATGTTTGTACAATAACTTATGGCAAAAATAATCTTTTTAGTGTGTTTGGTCAAAATTGAAAAAGAGGGTGGGCTTGTTATTGAATCAGATTTACCTCCCTTCACACTTTAATGTCAATCTTGTATCATGCTTTTGGAAACGTATCTTTTTTAGTATTCTTAGCTCTTCTGCTTTGTAGCAGTCTTAGGTCAACCTGACCAAAAGATTGCTTTGAATTGTGTATTAATTTTGCTGTGGAAAATGGTTTTTTCATATTTTGTTACATACAAATTTCTACCTGTCTCTCTAAGCAAAGGGGAAGCAATAGATCTCACAGAGTACTTGAGATGGCAGATAAAATTCTACATTGCTTCTGTCAATGTAGTTGGTCCTGGAAGGGTCAAATCAAAAGGAAGAGAGTATGGTTTTAAGTTGTGTGGAAGATTTGGTACCTTAGCTTCAGCTGAGGAACTGTGCTGTATGATTTAAATGCCCTCAAATACACTATTTTGCAGGGGATGCCTTCTTTTATATATATTTGTATTTTAATCCAGGTCTACAAAAGAATCCATATCATGAAGCACTGTTTTCAGGCTTGTTACAAAAACTTCTATAAAAATGTGCAAAAATATCAATAAATATTTTAAAGCATTTCCTATTGAAAAGCTGACAAAATACCTCCTCACCTGCAGGAGTCATTGAGCTATGATCTTGTTATAGAAAAATTTGTATTTCTTTGACTATTCTTCTTAAAATGAGAAGAGACAGATAATATTTAGGAAGGAGCTGGGTGTTCAGTCAGAATGAAAGAACGTAAATGTTTATTTCCAGCAAAATTACTTACGAAACGTGTTAAATTTTGTAAGAAAGAGATAGGGGCTAGTTTGAATTCACTGAAAACAATATTTTGCCGTAACTCTATGTTCAAAATCTTGTGATCACAATGTCATCCATAGTCATGAAGCACTGTTTTCAGGCTCCTTGTATATTAAACCTCTTGTCTTCAGATCAAGGCCAAATAACTGCTGATCTACCCCACAGATGAATATTTCTGATTATTCCTTCTAACTTTAGGTAATGGATAAATATGGTGAGTTCTATGGCCGTGACCGGATCAGTGAATTGCTAGGAATGGACAAAGCTGCTCTTGATTTTAGTGATGCTCGAGAAAAGAAGAAACCAAAGAAGGACAGCTCCTTTTCTGCCGTGTAAGCATTTGCCTACAATTTGGTTTTTTTTGTTGTTTTTTTTTTTCTGGTTGGGATTTTTTGTAAGTTAAAATCAAGTGTTTGAGGTTTGTCATTTAGACAAAACATCTGTTTCTTATTTATGTATATTTGCATAAGAAATCAATTCTTATGTTGAATGATACAGTAAATTTATTTATTTATAGAAAATGTATATGCAGGATTCCTCTGGTTTTTTTATGTGTGAAGATTTAGTTTAGTGCACAGCTGCTTGAACACATCACATTCTCACTCTTTTAATAATGTCATTACAGCTGGGCTAGAATCTCCTTTTCAAGTTCTCAGTTCAGCTCTGCTGGAAAGAATGAGCAAAAATGGCACTGTGTGTTCTGGTTGCAAAGAAATGATGGAATAAATTTAAGTGCTAGTGTCTGGGAATCAGATGATTAATCTTCACATCCTTTTGTAATTTGTTTTCCCTAAACTATGCATTTGTTTGTCATTTGGGAGACAAAAGTAAAGAGAAGCCCCTAGACATTCAGAGTATTAAATTCTCCTTTGTAGTACACAGGCATCTTCAGCTTTTATAAAGCACTGCAGAAAAAAACAAAGAAAAATAAAAAAAAAAAAAACTTTTTCCTGTTCTGTGTTTTTAAAAAGGTATTGAACTAGATAGAATGTATTTTAACAGATGGAACTTTAATGCTATAAAGATTCTTATGTAAGGGTGTATTTAAAGTTTTCTCTAAAAGCAACATTTTATCTATGGATGTGCAAGGATTATGAGAAGTAGGCAGTGAGACTACTGGTAGATAGGAATTGCATTGAAGCAAGGGCTGATTTTTTAAGGATGGCACTTTTACTCATCTTTATAAAAGGTGGATATTAATAAACCAGGAGTCTGAACAATCAATCAGCTGTTGTGTAAAGGCTCAAGGACTCTGTGGCATTTCAGTACTTAACAAAATTTAATATTGTGGCAGAAGTACTTTCCAGAATGCTTTCTTCCACTCTGTTTTGCTCCTGATGGATTATATTAGGACCCATGCTTGAATTTAGAAAAAAAAACCTACTACTTTTTATTATTGGTATAAAAGCAAAATAAAAGTACTTTCCCTTCCCTGTGTGCTCATAGTCATATGAGGGGAAAAACATTTAAATAATGTTTCTCTGAATAATCTTGAAAAAACAGACCAGAATGAAGCAGATGGAGAAGGCTGATGTAATACTTAGTTTAAGAATCATGTCTGAAGGATGCCTGGTTTTTTTTTTAATAACATCTCTATTATCTCCTCCATGATATATACAGTTAAAAAGAAAATTATGGCCTCATCCATATTTCATGTTCCCCCTGGAGGAATAATTCCATTCTCATAACAGATTAATATGTTGCAGGAAAATTAAAAAAAAAAAACTATTATAAAAATTTGCAGAGCCAGTCACATAAAAATATATACTCTTCAGGAAGATACATTTATCTACTTTTTAACAGTTTCAAAAATGAGTACTAATGAAGCTACTAAAAAATTACACATATTCCAGATTTCAAATTTGACATGTGAAGAGAGAGGTAGGAGAAGCATTGGAACCGACCCCTTATTGCAGTACTTTGGGAATAAAATAGAGAATGGTGTGACCTGGTGCAGGTTGCAGCTCTGGTGCTTCTGCCTGTGGCAGGAGAAGGTGGTGCAGGCTGAGGCCAGGCCAGGTACCTGTGTCTCACAACGCAGAAGGGAAGGGCACTGTGCAGCATTTTCATCTTCAGTACAAGTGAGAGGGTCTCTTGACCCCTAGCTCCTACTTTTCTCTCCTTTCCCTTTGGAGAAATGGCCTGGGATTTGTATCTGTCTTTTTGCAAGGGACTTAAAGCACTCTACTTGCAGGTGACCATGGTTCTTCAAAAGCTTCTGCCTGTCCCAGTGACATAGTGTATTAAAAAAATCTGCATTTTACTGACTCTTGAGGAGCCATCCAGCTCATCGATGCAGCCTTGAATATTTTTGAAGTGTATTTATTTAAGTGTATAAATATTTTAATGTTTAAATAATTATTCAAGTATATTGCAGTATTATTTGACTATAACCAACTTAGAAGGATGATGCAGTTGGAGCTCTCCTGTAGATTAGACAGTAAAGACAGTTAAATTTTTCACACTGAGATTGAGACAACAGTGCTGTTTTTCCACTGAAGTAGTGGCTTCTTTTGGGTGGATGGTGTTAAATCAGATGCATCATAGATGTGGTGTATTTGAGAAAATAGTGTGGAAGACACAAACATGAAAGTTAATGTTCAGAAGTGCCATTGTTAGTATTATTTCCCTTTCCAACTGGTGTTGTTTCTGTGATCATTACTTTAGTCAGAGTCAATAGAGGAGGTAGATAAGGCTCAAGCATCTGCAGCAGGTGGTGACATAAGGCTAATTTGGAAAATAAGCAGGGCTTCTGTCAAATGCTCACATGGTAGAAGAATTCTTCCACTTCCAAGAAAAGAAAAATTGTAAATAATTTTCTCCTGGAAGATACAAAGTTTTTATAGATCGGTGAGAAGCGAAACATATCTAAATATGAAGTGTACAATCAATTAATGCAGTTGGCCTAAGAATGTGGAAGAATTTTGAAAGTCTTATTCTTCATTGCCATGAGAAACAATAATCTAGGTTTTCCAAAGATTCTGGAGTGGGTAATCCTATTTTTAGTAATTTAGTATCTCAGAGTATCAGGATTCTTCCTGGAGAACTAGCAGACTTTTTCCTCAAGTGACAGTCTATCTCTTGCCCATAATGGCTAGTGAAAAAGTAAGGAATTTTACTTGCAGTAGTTTTTACACCTGAAATCTCAAGATTTATACTTGCTATGATGACACTGCAGGATTTAGAAAAGTGTGGATGTGCCTGTTTGTCTAAGTAGTAGTGTGTATCTGCAGGTGGGCAGGGGCTTCAGCTGTTGTGGATGATATGCAGGCATATTCACTGTTAATGTCCAAATTCCCAGCCTGTTCCATTGAAGGAAATGATGCACGTGTAGGAATCTCAATTTCAAGCCTTTCCCCTTATGGATGCAAATGTGAAATACCTCCTCCTTTGATTATTTACTTGGGAATCTTAAGCCTAGTGCAGAGGCTTTGTGCAGGGTGCCTCAATCATAATCTATTCTGTGCTCTGTCTTCAGGACACACAGAAAGCTGACAGGCAGACTATAACTCATTGTTTGGTTTTGGTTCAATGTTTTCTTTTTTGTAATGGTCAACTGGCACCATTCTCAATGAAGTATCCCCTGCTGATGTTCAATGACTGGCACAAAATTTTGACACCGTGCAATAGAAGGGGTATTTCCTACCTAGTTGACAATTAATGTAGAATGTTTTTTATCTGATGGGATGCTTTCTATTTTACAAAAAGTAACATTAATAGAAGATTTTCCTAAGTGCCCATATCAAAACTCATTAACTGGTAAGAACTGTCATATTTTCATTATGATTTTCTTTATATCCTTAGAAAAATGGGTCAATTTTCTGAACAAGCTCTGCGATTTATCTGATCTAAATTTGTTTGTCTTTAATATCATCCAATTGTGGCATTCAAGGTATGCTATAATAACTAAGGAAAAGAATTGGCATTTTAGAGTGCAAATTTGGCTACCTTTTTTGACTAGCTACCTCAGGCTTAGTTGTGTTGCATTAAAAAAACCAAAATACATTTTTCTCCATGAATTTCAAAGTCAGCTTTTTTTACTTAGTTCAGCAGGATAGCATTTTAGAAATCAGTCAGCATTAGGTCTGATGAATTCAAAATAGTACTTACGAGTTTGATTTTCACCTTTTTTTTTGTTTGGGTTGTTTTGGGTTTTTTTGACAGAATAATTCCAGAGTAAAAGTGTGAATTAGAACAAGGTTCTGATGTATTTCAGCTTTTGGAGAAATTGACCAGCTATTGGCTCCTGTTATGTGGCAATACACTTCCTACAGATTATGTTTCATATTTTCTAGTTGTGTTTTGCTAAAAAATGCATTTTTTAATTTTTTATTTTTACAGGCTTAATTCCATTGATGTTAAGTATCAGATGTGGAAATTAGGAGTTGTTTTCACTGATAACGTAAGTTTCTCAGTATATACATATATATACATATATATATATGTATATATATATATATATATATATATATATATGTTCTAAAATGAAATATGCACTTGTTAATGCAAAGTGCTTCAACGAGAGGTGTGAAATACTCTGGATTATATTTATTTTACTACAAGAAGAAAATCTTGAAAGCTTAAAGAGACATTGATCAAAATATTTTCACAAATTCATTGGTAGTAGTTAATTGAACCTCAGTCAATTCCTCCCTCTGTCTGATATGCTTTATTAGAAGCAATAGGAAAGCACTGCACTGTAGAATTAGAAAACTATTAATGCTAGTTGCCATTTCTCCTATTGTTCATAAATATTATGGATGTTTGAATATTCCTAGAGCACAGTCAGATCAATATGGTTAATGTATCTGGAATTTCTAAATTTGTATCACTGAAACCAGCCATAAGATGTGTCACAGAATGACACAAATTATTTCAATAATTTGAAAAAGGGAATCTTTAAAAGCAAAAAAACAAGGAGAGATAATGCAGTTTAAGAAGTCAGTCATCATATTATTTTTCAGTCTTATGATTATTGTTTGCCTAACTACTTAATTTTCTGGTAAGAAAAACAGTTCAGGAAAAATTCTTTTGGAACTAGGACAGATGGAAAATGCAAGTGTAATTTGAAGTTAAAACAGTAAGCCTCTAGAGACAGCATGATTTGTAAACAGTGTTAGGGACTAGTATTTTCTTAAGGAATAAAATAGAATTTATCTTACAAGTACTTGTCGTCAAGTTCAATAAAAATTAATTAATAGAGGATCAGATGAAATTTACATTTTTGTTTATTTAAATAATACTTATATTTTTAAATAGGAGTTTTAGTAGCTCAAATTAATAATAAAATTCCTTTTCTTGCTTGCAGAGTCCTATAATTTTCATTAACTAACTTTGGGTATTAATGTTTTAATGTAATTATTTAGAAATTATTTTTAAAAGTAATTTAAATCAGAAAAAAGTTGCAGTAGAGACATTTGCAAATGAGGGTTTAAGAATTTCAAAATTAGTTTTTCTTATATAAATTCTGAATTTCTTGATTTTGCCAATATCTTGTTGACTTTGTATTTGAGGATTTAATATTGTTGCACAAATAGAAAATTCTCAATGATATGTAGAAATTTCTCTGCTTAAAAAGAACTGTTTTCTATTTAAAGAAAAGTGTATTTGAGAAATTTCTACTTTTCCTCGTTGCCTTGAGTTAAGTTAAGGATGAAAGCCATGAATTTTTTTTTGAATATACTTGTTTTTTCTGTTAGTCTTTCCTTTACCTAGCCTGGTACATGACAATGTCAGTCCTTGGCCATTACAACAATTTTTTCTTTGCTGCTCACCTCCTTGACATTGCAATGGGATTCAAGACATTACGAACTATCCTGTCATCGGTTACCCACAATGGCAAACAGGTATCAGCTGTCATCTCTTCTCAGCTTTTTTACTTAAGGAGTACACAGGAAAGATCCCTTCATTACTTGAGTTAGGTGCTCTGCAGGTTGACAACTGAAATGCTCTTTCATCATGAACTGTAGAACTTGAGTTAATGGGGAAACTAGACAATAGGATTTTTAAGCAAAAGAAAAAGTATTCTCCCTTCTAAAAATAGTCCTGAAGTTTTAGCAAATTACCTTTGAATTAAGGGGGCATTATTTATAAGGAATTTTTTAGACCTGGGAGCTAAACAATTGAAATATCAATTTACAGGATACTGAAGCTCCATCCAAGCTGCTTTCAATTAAACTCAGAGCAGAATCTGAATGATGCTGCAGTTGAGCACTGGAGTACTTGTCGCTGCTTTCCTAAGATATTAAAATATTAGGAACAGGATTCTTATGAGTGATTTCATACATGTAAAAAAAAGTTGCTTTCTATTAAATTAGTAGCTAACTTTATTTCAATTAATTATATACTACGTGATAGTAACATTAACATTAGGTAGTGAATTTTCAGATTTTTTATCTGATTATGGGGATTGTTTATGATTCTAATGGATTGTTTCATTGTGTATCTATCCATAGGATTTGTCTTTGTAATTATGTTTCTATTATTTTTGATCAAGATAAAATGAAATGCACAATCTTTGCATGAAAATATGCATATATATTACTCTGTATTAAAAAAAGTATAAAAAGGAAAAGGTTTCCTGCTGCTAGTACAGTTTATTGTTACTTTCCTTTTATTTTTCCTTTCTCAAAGAAAAGATAAATCACAATTCCACAGTGGTGTTACACCCATTCTGTAATTTTGTCTTCCAGCTTGTCCTAACAGTGGGATTACTGGCAGTAGTGGTGTACTTGTATACAGTAGTGGCATTCAATTTTTTCCGCAAGTTCTACAACAAAAGTGAAGATGGTGATATGCCAGACATGAAATGTGATGATATGCTAACAGTAAGTCTTATTTTGCTTTCTTTTTCTTTTTCTCAAGCTGTTGTGGTTTTGTCCTGACCTTCATGTTAATTGTTATGTATACAACCATATCATTAGCCAGCAAGCAGGAAAGATTGCAGTTGAAAGCAAAGGGGCAAATATGATGATCAAATCCTCAACAAATAGAGAGATATTGCGTGTGATCCACAAACTCATCTATAAAGGAATAGAAGAAATGTGGTACTATACTTTGCTATAGTTGTTCAGAAAATGCAAAACAAGCTGTGAAGCTGAGCTGGCTGAAGGGCAGCACTTCTGAATCCTGAAATTCAAGAGGTCATTCAGGAGGAGGGTCAGTTACAGGCAAGCATTTTCATAAGTAATGAAAATACTTAAACTCTTGTTTAAGCTTTGAAATCCATCAGTTTCTCTTAGCATGAATTGTCATAGTTGTTTTTAAGAGGCAATTCAGTAACTACTGTGCTCAGAACCGCCTTAAATTATTTTGTACTAACTAAGACAGTGCCAGGCTTTGGAGTTGGGGGTGCTAGGTAGAGCTTAAACCACAAAGAATTTCCAAGATACATTGCCCTTAATATCTCTCCAAAACCAGTCATGTACCACAGTTAAATGTATATCAGTGTCCTGTGCAGCCTGAATCTCTTCCAGGAAGTCAACAACATTTAAAAGCCAAATGAATAGATAAACTGTTGAAGCAGAGTAGTGTGTCTGTATTTTTGTCTGGTTTGGGACATTTGGCACACCAAAACCAGGTAAACTGGAACATGAAGGGCTGTTAAATTGTCAGGTGCTGGAGCACTTGCTGTGGGAGGAGAGTCGAAGGGAGCTGGGCTTGTTTGACGTAGAGAAGAGAAAGTCTCAGGATGAAGGGTGTGTAAGAGGAGCTCCCAGTGTCTGCAGAAAGATTATTGGGCAGACAAATCCAAGCTCCTACCAGGAAGTGCATGGCAGGAGACTGTGGACATAAAGTAGAAAAATGTGTTCTGACTAAGCGGAGCCAAGCAATGGATCACGTTGCTCAGAGAGAATGTTGCAGTCTCCCTCCTTAGGAAGTAATAATGAACTGACTTGGATAAAGCCTAAAACAATTTATTCTGAGTTTATAATGGGCCTTGCTTGGAGTAGAGAGCTCATGAAGTCACTCTGACCTGACCTGCTCTGTAATTCTCTAAAAACACACGTGTCACAAGGCTATAATATTGTACAGGAATGAATTAGAATAAACGTGTTATGCTGTAAAATCAGGGTTGTCTCTTGCAAAAACACGATGACTTGAAATGGGATTAAAAAGAAAATGAATGTAAATAATTTGTTGGAAATAAAAACTCAAAATTTTTTAGATAAGTAACAATGTATTCACTCATTAAATTAATTATTACCTTTCAGTCTTGGAGTATAAACTGTCTCTAGGAACGTTAGATTTTTCAGGCAAGGGTCACTCAACATTATATGGTACTATATCAATTTCTTACAGAGGGGATTTGGGGGGCAGTGTGGCATTGAAATAGAAGAATGGATTTTTTGTATGGTTAGGCTTTAGGAGTTAGTTATTGTCATCACAATTTTTTAGAGGTTGAGAACCCTTGATCTGTAGTTTGCAAAGCTGCTTAAAGAAAAAACTAATCCATTGCTCTAGACCTCTAGATAGTGATACCATAATTTTCTATTAAATTATAACATGATAACACTAGAAATTTTGTATTTTCAGCATCCCAGGCAACTGCACTGACGGACCTATTATGCCACTTTTCATATCATAGTTTCACAGTATTATTCTCAGACATTTTCAATCATTAGCCTATTCTCCACACAAGCTATCACAAAGATTTTTTGCTTGGTTGTGGGTTATTTTGTTTTATTTTGGCTTGGGGAGAAAGGTTGTTTATTTTTAAATTTGAATTTGAAATACTGAAAACAGGGGAAATAATTCACTTTTGAGCTATGAAACTGGAAAAGGAGATGGCTATGGTGGTGATGATATTTCCTATTTACACTGCTGAAATGATTTTACATGAATCATGGGATGCTGCTGAGCTTCTGGCAGTTGAACTTTTGATCTTATTGGACTGCTACATAATGACAGAACATGAAATACTGCAGCTTCAGCTGCACACTAGCATTTCCCCTCCATCAGAAAAATGCATAATCTCAAAGGAGAGAAAAAGATGGCTTGGCATGTCATAGTTCCAGACCAGTTCTACCAATTACTGAATTTGTAACACTGGGTATTTTTGCTTTTAGCTGCAAACAGCCTTTGTATACCTTTGTTTTGTCTTTTCTAGTGCTACATGTTTCATATGTACGTTGGAGTACGTGCAGGAGGAGGCATTGGTGATGAAATAGAAGATCCAGCAGGAGACGAATATGAAATCTATAGGATTATCTTTGACATCACTTTCTTCTTCTTTGTGATTGTCATCCTGCTTGCAATTATCCAAGGTATGCATTTGTAATCCTCAGTGGGGCTGAAAGCATTGTTTAGCAGTACAAAGATCTTAGTGCAGTGGTAATCACAAATCTAAGATTCAGACAGAGCAGCAGGGCAGATCACAGAGGACAGGATTATATAGAAAATCACACCCACCTGACTCTCATGCATTGCTCTTCTGAGTCTCTAAAATCAACAGGCTCTAACTGGATCAATAGAAAAAAAAGAAATTTTTGCCCTAAGAATACTGATGTCACTGCAGTTTCTGTCCTGTCATTGCCCTTTCTAAAAGCCTCCTCTAGAAATATTGTGGCACAACTTAAAATTGTCTTTCAGTGTAACCCATCCCACATGAGCTTTCATGGACAAAATCAGTACTGCCATCAGTATTCCTCCTGCCAATATCATAAATTCTTGTCTATCTGGCAGATCCTCAGATTGGTAATAGTGGTGTGAAAATTAAGAGATTAAATCTTTTCTTACATAAAAATTGCTGGTTTGTGTGATGCCTCCTTATTTGAACAATTTCTAAGAGCAAAAAATGTGCTTGATATGAAACAGCTTTAGTACAGCCTAGTTAATGACAGTTGAAAGTAGCTGCCATTAGTTAGCTTTGGAATTTCAGTGAAACAACTTTTCTGATAGTGTTTCTCACTGTTGTAATCTGGATAGTGGAGATATTATTCTAGCATGTCAAGGATTTTTAAATTATGTTTACATTAATTATGTTCACTGTTATTACCTGAAGTACTTAAGCCACTGTTTGTTTTCATATCGTACCTATAAAATATTGTCAAGAATTCCCAAAAGGTCGACTTTAATAAAGTTTACACAAGTTAACAGAAGTATATTCTCAGTTCTGGAAAAATTGATAAATAGTTTTGCTAGGTTCACTTGCTGTCATAAATACTGATGCCTCATTGCTTTCTGTCAGCTAACAGATAACTTGGGATACTTTTGACAGCAGTAAGGGTGCTTTCTCACTCACTACAAGGAAATTCAAAAGACAACTTTGAGGTTGTGGTAAATTGTTTATTACTCTTACTTGAGCAACAGGTTTTTTTAAAGGGCTTAGGGAGGGTGTAAAAAATCTTTATACCCTGAAGTTTGTTTGTTCATTTTGTGAGTGGCTGAAGAATAGAATCCTCAACTGTCAATCTTTGTGTATAGGAGTGTCAATAGTCCTTGCAGAGTTAGTTCTTATTTATATTGGAGTAAGTGAAGGGAATGTTATAAGCAGTTTCTAATCTGAGCCTTAGAGCTTGTGATTCTCTTTCTTCTTTTGGTATCTCCCTCAAATGACCCCTTACTTTTGTTAGAGCCCCTGTAGTGGAACCTTGTACTACATGACAACCATCTTGAGAGAGGGTTCATGGAGCTCTGGGCCTGTGCATCTGCCATATAATAAATATCTCAACTCTGTTTTATGTATGGTATTTTTTTTTTTCCTATAGTAGGGTCTTAATCACTGTAAACCCACATATATCTTAATGTACTAAATGAAGATTAGAGCACTAGGAATAAAACAGAAGTCTGCTTGTCCCATTTTATAATTCAAAATGGTACTGCCAGCCATGTTGCTGATGTTTCTTTGGCTTGCTCTTTTTTCTTTATGGTTTTGTTGTCTTTGGAATGTATATTGACTTCTATTATTTCTGCAGAAGATTCTCATTTAATGTTCTGTATCAGAGTTGTGTTATCCCTGGATTTCCAAATATTCTTTGTCACAATTCTGTTCTTAAACATTAACTATCATTTTGACTTAACCCTAGGTTTAATTATTGATGCTTTTGGTGAGTTAAGAGATCAGCAAGAGCAAGTTAAGGAAGACATGGAGGTAAGAACATTCAGCTGCTGAAGAATGTGTTTCACAGGAATGTGTTTTCAGTCAAAATACAATTTAACTAGTGGATAGTTTTTCAAACTAAGAGGAAAATACAATCCTGTACATGGTCTGATATCATACAATGTTATACAATGTATACAATGAATTCTAATGAATTGCTTGTCTGTGGCTATTTAAGTCTTTTGGATCTTCAAACTAGTGGTGTCTAACACAGGCTATTAGCATGTTACATTTCATCTCAGATGTAGTTTTCTTTGGTTAATATATTTGTGAAAGTATCTTGTAGTTTGTGGTTTTCTATTCTGTTGTTGAACTACATGTTAGAAGTCAGAAAAGTGTTGCAAACCAGCTACACTTTGTAATGTGAATGTGGAGCATATTCAGTTTCAGCTGGAGAAGCATTGAGGTAAATATTGCCATGTGTCACAGTAAGTGCTGCTTAACATTAAAAAAGTTAGCTGTGACCATTGTGTGCCATTCTGTCTCCTGATACTTGTTCACTTCGAGGTAGCAAAGATTTATTTTTTTAAACAGTAAGAAGCTATTCTGATGGTAGCTAAGCTTCTATTTAAGTGTTTTTATTGAGGTATCCAGTCTGAATCATTAAAAGAAAAACCTTTTTGTTCAGCACTTATGATATGTGATGCATTGCCGTTTTCAGGAAAATTGTTACTTTTTGCCTTTCCTGAAAGCAGGGCAAGTGTTACATGTAGTGTTGAAGTGCTCTCTATTCTTTCTTCTAGACAAAGTGCTTTATCTGTGGAATAGGAAATGACTACTTTGATACAGTGCCTCATGGCTTTGAAACACACACACTGCAGGAGCACAACTTGGCCAACTATTTGTGAGTACACTAAAAATGCACTCCTTACTAACTCATGGTCCTTGCAGCCTCCTCAGGTACCTGATTACCTCTCTTGCATAAACTGTTCAGCTTTGATGTGCATTTATGCTTTATGAATGTATAATTCTGTGGCAGTGACAGCAAGGAATTAACACGTTTCATATCCTACTTTCCAGCTTGGTTGTGCCACAAGAAGTTTGTGTAGGTTATAGGTGGAAATGTACTTGATGTGTGGCTGCAGAGGCTACATAAATTATAAAATTGAATGAGGTATGTAAGGTACAGAGAAGCAGTATGACCCGGCCTGGAGACTGATGAAAAGAGGTAAAAAACATAGAAGTGAGACAAAAAACTTTACATTGGACAAAATATTTTGTGTGTAGTGATGAGGCTGACTAAGAGAACCGGGGACAGAGAGAGGTAGGGGAACTGTAATGAGGAGCTAGAGATGAGAGGGATCAACTAAGGGCATCAGGTCCACCTTTAGAAAATCCAAGCAGAGCACCAGTGACAACTAAACTAAATAAAGCCAATTATCAGAGCTACAACACTGTATCATACTGTTCCTCTCATGTATGAAAATCCAGTGCCAGAGTGTATTTTGTACATGCTGTCAGCATGAAGTAGGGGATGGACTGTGCCTTTGTGTTTTTAAACTGGCACTGTAGATGCACAAAATAATGAGACTGCAGAGTCAAACATGCCTATAAAAACCTTCCAAGTAAAAAACAGGTTGTGCAAACAAAATATGTTGAAAGCACTATCATTTGGTTTTGTTCAGTATTTAGTAAATAGGAACAAATAGCATACTATAGCATACTTGTTTTAAAGTGCCTCAGCCTGAGGAATTGGCTTTTTTCTTTTTGTGCGTGATCATATTTTATGTTTTCACACATGTTTGGAGACAATGTCTCTTGTGAGTGAAATTTTGAAATTATCACCCAGTGAATGCCAGCTCAAATCCTCAAGATGAATATTTTTTTTAAATGATAAGTTCTTTTCTGCTCATGTCGATCTTACATATGCTACTATAATAGCCCTAACCTGTAATTTCAACAACAGAAATTTCTTAGATGCATTCACCATTTTTATTCAGTGAAAAAAAAAGAAATTTCCAATTACCATTTTCTGTCTGCTTCCAAGCGGGTTTTCACGGACAAGAAAATGTCTGTTGTAATTTTTGGTTTAGAAAGTTTGTAAAATCTTCATTTAAACTGGGTTGCTAACTACAGTAAGTCAAACTAAGACTATCATGCATTTAAATATACTTTTCATTGAACAATGAATGTCAACAGCGTCAGGAAAGTGTTTAATCTGTCTCAGAATATTATCATAGATTGAAATCTGGAACTTGTAAGTCTATGAACAGCATTATCACTGTACAAGCTGAAGAATATCTGTCTCCTTGTGGGTTACCTAATGTTTCCAAACACTCCATTCATAATAGCTCTTTCTTTGTTTGTAGGTTTTTTCTGATGTATCTTATTAACAAAGATGAAACTGAGCATACAGGACAGGTAGGTTGAACAACTCTATTAATGTCAGCCAATAAAAGTCATTCAAGCTTGGAAAAATGAATATTTTTTTTACAGATAGCCTGTATGGTATGGAACTTAATTCTCATTCTTCTAAGCAATTCTTAAGACTTGGTTCCTTAATGTTAATGAGTATCAATCCTGCCACACTTTCTTTTCCTTTTTTTTTGTATCTGAACCTGTTATTTTTAAATTGTTATTTCCTCAAAATACAAATACATACCATAAACAAAAAATAATGAGAAACAGAACACTGAAGTATTCTGTGAAAGCAGTACTCTTCATTTCTCCCTTTAAATTGTTTTCTTAATAGTCTTTGTCTTTGATTATTATCATCTAAATATAGTCTTCTATGTCTACATTCCTTAATAAGTCCATATGAAAGAACTTGTGCATATATTTAAAATGAAAATGATGTGAACTTTTCTCTGAAGGTTTCTTCTTTGTTCTTGTCTGTTCTTTCAAACTTCTGGTGCCCCCCTCAACTTCCTTTAAGTATATTTGAAGTCACAAGTCACTAAGAAAATGTATCAAATTTACAGTCTTTTTCTTTCCTAGTGATAGTCTTTCAGCTGACTAAGCAAATGTTCCTGTGTTGCAGATCAAAATCTAAAAGAACTGAATAGAATCACATGTATAGCCCTACAGACTTGGGTCAGAGGGGTGATTTGCTATAAATCTATGTGGCTTACTGTTTCTGAACTCTGGCATGTGTGCTGTAATCATCTTCTTTGCACAAATCTCAGCCTTGTCCAGTATGAGATTTTATGTGTTTGCTTTGCTATTTTTGAAAATCCATTCATCAATTGAGAATTTTATACTAATTGAGATTTTAAAAAGTCCTTTTTTATTTGCATTTTTCAGTTTTCTTGGCAGTGTGTCCTGCTGTATTCCCTGAAGAGAGATTTCTACTAACTACTCAGTTTTGATTCTGTTAGGTGATAGTTTGAAAATTAAGAGTATTTTATACTCCATAACTTCTAGGAACATGCTTTAGTGGTGGACTTGGTACTAGTTTATGGTTTGATTCAATGATCTGAAACGTCTTTTCCAACCTAAATAATTCTCTGGTTCTGTAACTGGTGTAACATATGCCCTTCCTACTATGAAATTTGCATAATAAAAACAACATTTAAGTGGTGTGATTAAAATAGAAATAAACTGAAATATTATTTACTATTCTTTGGAATGTCTCAGCACAGAACCCTAACCAAACAAATAATCAGAAAGGAAGAAATACCAAACGCCACTGACTCAGAAAATACTGACTATAAAGGTCATTTTGGTTTATGTATTATTTGTAGACATGTTTTGAAATGACTGATGCAGAAATTCAGTCAAATTTCTATGACAGAAAATATTCTGCTTACCCTGCTATTTGTCTTGTGACCAGCTCTTATTGAGCTTTACTCTGCTCCTCGATATGCAAAAAGAACTAAATTGCCTGGTGCATTTCTGTAATGCTTTTTGACCAAGTGAAAAAACCTGAAAGCTATTCTAAAGTAATCAAAATCATTAACCTGATTTTTTAGATTGATGTTCAACAAACTGGCATGCACAGAATCAAAAAACTGAAGTGATATATAAATAAAAGAAAAAAAAAAGTCATTACTGATGGTTTCTCATTAAATCAAGTTAAATAATTTGTACGTTTCTTTCAGGAATCATATGTATGGAAAATGTATCAAGAACGGTGCTGGGAGTTTTTCCCTGCTGGTGATTGCTTCCGAAAACAATATGAAGACCAGCTCAACTAAGCAAAAATGAGGATTTCTGGACAAAAATGTCCATGTATTTCCCAGCTCTTTTGGGAATGTCTAAAAGATTTCTTAAATCCCCAAAGCTGTGTGCGTTTTGGAGCACCAAAGCTCTGTTTTTAATGACCCAACTGCACTTTTGTTTTCTTGTGTATTTGCTTTGAGAACACTGGAGTAAAGAACAATGAAAAATTACAGCAACTTTGGAACCAAACCAACCACTTGCACAGACAAAAGATGTCCCTATACATAACATGCACATACAAGTAGAGACTTGAGACAGCTTATTTTTGAAACTGCCAGATGATACCCTTGTCTAAAAGATCACACATGGGGGTGACATGGTAGCAACACTCATTTGGTCTGTTTATTTCATCATCCTGGAAGGAACTATATATAGTTCACAGAGCACCGTAAAAGATTGTTGTGGACACTAAGTTGTGGGGAAATAGTGCCTTACTATATGTGGGTTGAGCTATGCAGAAGATGAGTGCATGACAACTTTTTTTTTTTTTTTTTCTGTTTTCTTTATGTCTTCCCTTCCAATTTAATATTTATTTTGTGGTTTTGGTGGATTCAGGAGGAAGGGATTTGATTGTGCACATCTTTTTATTAAGACTGGAGTGTCTCAGGACAAGATTAGGTTATTCTCATCAAGTTCATTTCACATTTACCTTCCTCTTTAGCTTTTGCTCTTATTTTGGTAATGCTCTGATACAACACTGCTACTTTATGAAATCTTTGTATGAATACAAGACAGCTGCAAAAAACACTTTAACAAGAAATGTTTCATTGCATGTTTATTATGCAAGTTTAAAACAATCAAAGAACAGCCTTCAGAAACAAGTTGATCAACATGAAAAAACATTCACAATAATTATATTCCATAGTAATAAAGTGTTGTGGGCTTTATTGTACATCTGGAACAAGTGTCATCAACCAACAATATGAATATATGTTATGAATTTGACAGTAATTTTGGTTTCTTTTTTTTTTCTTTCTTTTATTTCTGCCACCTGTGATCGATAGTGGAGTTGAAGATTTTCTTGTTAAATTATTTTTTAAAAGCAAAGCTGAAGCAATATTCATTCAGGGACTCCATCAGTTGCATCATGAAACACCAATGATGTGTACATTACTCCATTTTGAGTCCTTTTCAATTGTAATGCCAGTCTTTACAAATAAAAAGAGACTTTCAGAATGGAAAAAAAAAGCTGGTTTTGGTAGCATTTGAAGTCTTTGTTATAGGGTTTTCTTATCAGTCCCTGAATTATTTTAACCACTTCAAACCAGGGTTAAGCTACTCTTTCTTTAATGAAAGGTTTTGGTACTGTTTTTGGTAGTTCCTCCTGGACTTCTTGCTGTTCTGTTGCTCTCCCTCATTTCTTTACAGTTCACAGTTTTGTCATAAAAGAAATTTTCTGTATCAATATTCAGTTATAACTAAACAAAAAAAAAACAAAAAACAAAAACCTACAATTAAGGGAATAATCACTTAAAAATTCTAAGGGGTTATTCTTAAAAGTAAAAGTCAGGCTTTCAGTTCTGTGAATTTTGCCAAATTTGGTATCCTGTTTACAGTTCTGATAAAATTCTGTTTTTGAACCACTCCCATCCAGACTGTAATGTTCAGTCCAGCTCTGTTTCCTCCCTATTTGGAACAACTTCATGAAGCACCTTTATTCATCCTTTCTGGGATTTGTGTCTAAGATTTAGAAGTGGGGGGTTGTAGTTTCTTTTTGGGGGTACAACCTGAGAATAGTTGTTTGACACATGTAGGCACACAGGTTATTTTAGTTTTGCCCATTTTGTGGAAAAATATATAGCTGATGATTCTGAGGGATATTTCAAGATTCCTTTTTCTTCAAAACAAAATCAAATGGATTTTGTAGGTAAATAACAGAATAAATGTGACATGTTTCTTTAACCTCAAGTTCCAAGTCAAAGAACCCCTTGGGCATTCTTCAAGTTGAATCCAGTATGCTGTTCAACAAAGCACTGAACACTAAACGTTTTTTGATGATGAGACCTATTGATTATATGGTGATGCAAAATGTTTAAGTATGAAAAAAATCTTCATTTATTAAATCAATTATAGCTGTCACAGAAGCAAATTCCTACATCTAGGAACTGGTCAGGAGAATTTACAATATTAGTGTTCAGTGCTGAAAAAGGATTTGGTCTTGCTTTGACAGATGTTCAGACCCTGGTTTATGCAGTCCCCTCTGCAGTGGCTCTAGGCTTTCTGTGAGTCCCTGAAACTTGGCATTTCCTGTTTGATGCACTAAGTTTTTCATGGAGAGCCTTTATCTCAACAGGTAATTCAACAAAAAACCTTCTAATATGCACTTTTAACAGGATAATATTATTCAAGCAGTCCACATACTATATAATACACACTGTGGGATAAAATTTATTACTGTTAAATTTTTTTTAGTCTTAGACGAAGGTTAAACGAAGTTGAAAAAATTCTTAGATTTTACTGAAAATTACCATGACAAATGCAACTTTGAATTTCTGTGTTGTAAACAGTCAACCAATACGGACAATTCACACCTTTAACAGTCCCATCTAAAGAAATTAACGTTGACACAAGTGTCCTGTACACTGGCAAAATGTACAGGAGCAGGTGATAACAACGTCACTTGAAAACTGCAGCTTTAGATACAAGAGATTTAAAAAATTGGTGTTTATGCATTTTATGTTTAAGGTAAGGTTATACTTACACATACATTTGTGTATGCTAATTTTTTTTCTGCTGGTAGATGAATTTACTGATAGTGTCAGTAAAACAGTAGTTTTCAGGGGGAAATAAAGTATCCCTCACACTTCATTGAAAAAAGTAAAGACAGAATTTTTGCTGTTTCTCTCTGAATGTCAAAAAAATTGAGAAGATCTCCAAAACTGATCATCCCAGCACATAAATGTTGATTTCTGCAAAGGAATGAAGAAATGAAAAGCAATGGAAAAGCAAAGTAAGATGGAAGAGTAGTTGAGGTGTGGTTTATTTGTGTACGTTATTGCATCCTTATATATTGCTCCCTTTAGAATTGACAGATTTTACCTCTTCTTCTGATAATCTCTTCTTATTTCTTTCCTATCACGTAAAGTTTGAAGTTTATCTGTGGTTTTTTACTGAGACAATCACAGAAAACAGAGAAGAAGAAAAGGATTCAGTAATATCCTTGGTCCCTGCATGACTATGAGATTGATACCAATAGCACTAAAATGCTATTTAAATTGTTCAGTATTTTAATTTTCACTATCTTTCTACTGTTGCAGAGCCCTTAATAGTATGAATTGCATTAATATTTTTTCTATAACTGTGATAATAATTCCTGCCATCTTCAGAGGAACTGAATAATTCAGTTTACTTACATAATCACCTGTGAAGTATTTATACAATGTAATATTGTCTAAACTTGAATATTTTAAATTTTGTTTTGTTCATTAGCCAAAATAAATAAAACTAATGGCCAAAACAATCTTTGTGAAATAAGACATCTGTCACAGAGAACATGGGTGGGTAAGTTCTTTGATTAAATCTGTCTAATATTTATGCTCATAAATACAGCTTCTGCAAACTCTCTCCTTTAAGTCATAGCTGCCTTTATTACTATAACTATTTGCTTTTCAATTTTCTTCAGCTTTTCTAAAGCCATGCCAAGCCCTAGAAGCTAGGTTTCAAATAGAATTTCAGACTATACAGATTATAAATAATTTCTTACAGAAAATTTGCAAGATATTTAGGCAGAAAGATATAGTTATACTTTTCTTTAGATTTTTGAAGGTTTTTTTTTTTTTGATTGAGGTTTTAATTTTTGTCTGCATAACATTTTAAATGTATCCATGCAACTCCTTCCTTTTTACTTCACAATTATGTTTTTGATTTGGATATTGTGAATTGGATGTTTAGGCAAAAGGAAGTCTCTTTCATGTGGTAGAGAAGACCTTTCTCAGCAGTTATTGAACATCTCCATCAGCCTAACAGCATCCTTCTGCCATGTCAGTGAAGGTCAGGAGTTGAGGCAATTCTTGATATGAGCATCTTGCTTTTGTAATAACATGGCTACGGGCTAATCTCAGTTACAAAGGCTTAACCCATTTATTTGCTGCTGGAGGGGAACATCTGAGGTAAAGTTCCCATGAAAAGAGCATATTGAAATTTTTTGGAATGGAAGGGGGAAAAGCTGAAAGCCACACAATCAAAATCAACTGGAGGTCTTTGCAGTTGGTCTGTTGTGTAAATGCTCCAAGCTTGCATGCTAACTTTGCTCCAAGATTCAGTTGCTGACTTTCTTTACATAGAGTAAATGCCTTTTCTCTAGATATGTTTTTATAAGATAAAGCTTTGGAATGCTGAAAGGATGGCTAAAGAATTCTGGATCGTGGAAACTGAGGATTGAAATAGATCAAAAGGTTTTGGTTAGTTGTTGATTGTGTAGTGCTGGGAGGATAGAATGAAAGTGTGTGAATTGATTGCACTGAAAAAACACATCCATGCTGGGAGATTCAGAGAAGGGAAAGCCCTCAAGTCCTGTAACTACAAGTGAATAAATGGAGGAAGTGTAAAGGGTTATGTGCTGTTGTTACATTTCTTTGGAGATTAATAAATGGCAGTAATTTTGAAGAAGTGTTGTTCCCAGTGTTATCTGCATGGCAGGCACAGTGGGGCCCAAAGAAGCGTTGTTCTGTGAGCCATGCTGCGCCTGTCATGCCGATCAGCAGGAAGGGAGGAGAATGGATGGCATGTGGCTTAAACAGTGGCATCCAGTGAGGCTGCTGTTCCCTCCTCTGCTAATGTGCTCATGCTATGCTCAGTGCATCCAGTTCTGAAGGGGTCCCTTCCCATCTCGCTCAGTGCCAGGGAAAGGAAGGCAGCTGAGCATCTGTGTTCTCTGGGTCGCGTTATCCTCTGGCAGCAGACTGTGCACTGGACCTGCCGATCACACGCTTGCAGACACTTCCTTGTGAGGACAAATTGAAGCTAAATTGAGTAGACAGCTGCTTGATGCTGACAAAAAAGCCTGTTCTTTTATCATGTGGTCCATCCTAATGGAAGGAAAGCTGTAAATTCACTGACTAGGAAACAGAAAAAATTAATCCCGCTGGACAATATAGCAGCGATTGATTTTTGGTTCTATCCAAACAAGTAAAATATTGTGAACTTTTTAGGTGTCTACAATCTATATTAGAATAAGTGGCTTCATAGTTTTAATGTAACTACTGACCTGTTTTAAAGTGCTTTGCAGTGTTACCTTAAGATATTAATAAACCAAGTTATTGATTTTGAATACTAATTATACAATATCTCAAGTTGGAAAGGACTCTTAAGAATCACCAAAACTCGATATAGTTCCTTGTTGTTTAAAAATTTTATCACCCTTAATGGTCATCTATGTACCAAACTTTAAGCCAATTCAAGTGATAGGGAAAATTATATTTCTCTAAAGAGCAAGGTTTTAGAAAACAGTGGTGGTTCATAGTTTTCTATGCACATCTAGGAGACCACTTAGTATTTAAATAAATCTGACAGAATGGAATGAGATTTGGACAGGAAACACTAACACTGAATTTATTTTCTTCACTGGTTCTTTATGCTTGGACAAGTGTAGAATTAATAATAATTTAAACACAACACTGTAAAGATACATCCATAATCTCAGAATTTGTCTCTCCCTGATTTAGCTTTCGCTATTCTAGACTGTAATGAGGCAATTTTTCTTTCTATTTGCTCGGACTTCTGCCCCATATCAGGAGGTTAATATCACATACTTTGCAGTACTTGGAGCTGATTATATACAAAGGCCAAAATAATCATTTGTCATTTCAGAGCATTTCAGATAATTTTCCTAACTGACAATGGCAATATACAGAATCCATTTCTTGTTTAAATTTTGCTTCTACAAATGATTTCAGAAGCCCTCTGGATTGTCACAGGCTGGAAATCATTCTTTTTATCTTTTTCCAAATCTTTATTTGTCTGAATAATCCTTAACATCTAAAAAGCATGCAAATATAAATTAGAGACTTTCAAGTACTGAGTGATAATAGCAATCTCCAAAGAATATAATCAGTAATCTATACACCTTTTGCTTCTATCTGCATCATGGAGCTGATGTATAATTGCTTACTAGTTGTTTATAGTGTTTTCATAAAGAATCTTTGTGCAGACTGAATTATAGTACCCTCTTATCTGGACTTATTTGATTTTTAAAAACTAATAAAGTAATTAATATGCCTGCAAGACTAATATGCGTATTTCAACTAGATCATTTTTATGCAGGCTATGAGTTCCTTGTCACAGGAATCCAACCAAGTTACAAAAGACTGGTTAAAATAAGCTTTTGAGGGGCAATCTGAATAATACAGCTCAAAATGTTCTGCCTGGGAAAATTGCTAAAAAACAATTCACATTAAATTCTCCTCCTATTGTTTGCTGCTTAAATTTGTCAGTTGGGGAAGTTTAAACTACAAGAATCTGTAACTGTGAAAGGAAGTTACTTTACAAAGTGGTTTTATAGTTAATATTTTGCATATATAAACAGGTCTTGGCAAACGGTGGCCATATTATCCAGCTTTCACTTTAACCATGATTTGTGTGTAGACACAACTGTGCTGGCATTGTTTTCAAGTTGACCTAGAAGCAGTAAACAAACTTATTTGTTGTGCTTGTGGTCTTACCACTATAGGCTGGTGAAACTCAGATGTCCCAGAGCCCTACATTATCTGGTATCTCTTTTTGCCTTTGCATCCTCGTTGTATCTTGCTGTGGCTTAATTTGTGTTCCCATGGTTTGGATTATCTTTACTACCTGAGATCCTTTAAAGATTCTTCACTATATGTAAATTGTTGCATGCTCCAGAAACTCAAAGAGCATAGCCAGAGGGGTCTAAGTGATTCACCAGAATTAACTGAACATGGAGATATTGGGATAGAATGGATTCTGGCTCAGGCAACTGGATCTAGGGTGCCATATTTCTGGGTCACATGCCCTCTTCTGTGAACAAGACATGAACAAAATAATTAAAAATACCTGTCCAATTGCATGGAAACGATGATGGATTTCAAACAAGCATAAAAGCAGGAAGGGGCAATCCTGAGAAAATAAATTAACCAACTCAGAAAACTTTATACAAACCGGGTTGCTAAACAGTCAGGAGCAGCCAAAATTAATTGTTTTGACAAAACTAGTGTTATTCTAGTCACATACCCAGAGACAACTGAGGAACACAAACTAACTAGTGTATTTGATGAGATAGGTATTCTGACTGTGTATTCTGACTGTGCTGTGCATGTATGGCAGAGTTGGATACATAGCAGTGAAAGCATGCTTAGCTGTGCAATAATGTATGGCATATCCAACTGGAAAAGGGAAATTCTGGAATAAATACTAATTAGAGAAGAATTAACATTTTTAGTGGACAATAAGCCTTTTGATGCATACAGATATTGCTAAATATTTTATCACTGTTATTACGTGGTGAAATGATATAGTACCCTCTTAATATTCAAAATTAACTTACTCAATATGAGACCTGAAAAGATGAATGTTTCTGTATATTGCTTTTGCAATTCACCTGTATTAATAAGATGCAAATTAATTAATCTGGTCTAATTTGGAAGCATAAAATAAGCATAAGAATAATGTTGGGAAGAAATGTTTATTTAATTTTAAGTTAAGTAACCCCATAGCTTTTTACAGTTTAACTGAAACAGTGAATTTCCCAGATTTTCTTATGAGTAATGATACAATGTTGTAGCCACAAAAGAAAATCAATTTCTAGGATAAACACTGTCTTCATTTCTAAAAATTAATGAGGACTGTATTGATCTGATAAATATTTCTACTTTTCTCCAAGGAGAACAGCCTTTGAAAACTATTCTTGCTGTGTTCTTAAAGACAGTCCTTTTCTGAGGGGGTTGTGGTGGGGGAAGTCAGCAGTACAACAATATGAAGCTTAATTTCCTTAAATCGTAATAATGATTGCATCTCATACTTAGTTCTGTTAAAGGTTTGACTAGCCACTTTCTGAGCCATTTGTAGTAACTTTGCAGGAAGGGCAGTTTCATTGGTCAGGATTCTTCCATTTATAAAAGAGATTACTTTGGAAAAATATCATAGCAATTCAATAAAAGAAACAGAAATCTGGAAGATCATGAGTGTCCTGCTGAGAGTATGGGAATTGGTCGTGCTAACCCTAACCCTATGTACAGTGGATAAAGGGACTAAACAGTGATTCCTGGGATTTACTCTGGGAATTAGGACAAATATTTTCACTAGGAGAGGAGCGCAGCACTGGAAAGCACTGGAAAAGTTGTCTAGGGACTCCCCTCCTTGGAGATGTTCAAATTTCACCTCTGAGTAGAAGCCTGGACATAAATGCTATTCAAAAGTGCTATCCAAGCAAGACTGCTTTGATTCTGTTCTTACTCTTTCCTAAGCCTCCAGTTAGAGGGGCAATTAATTTTGGGCACAAATTGCTGGGCTTCATGTCCATTTAGCCAGGCATAGTACAGCCACTCTACTGTTGTGCTTCATTATTTGTCCTACAGGATTGTATAGAGCCTTTTTTTTCTCCGTAAGTTCACTGTGATTTAGAAAAGTGATGGGAATGGGAAAGGCTTTAAAAAACTGTAAAAACTGGACTAACTTTTTTTTTACCTGAAATAAATTTCCAAGTTCTCAAAAAACTAGAAAATAATTATGTGATTTAAATTTTATTATTTTCATCCATGAAAAGGAATAGCCCCTTGGAAGGCAATAATCTGAGTATATAACTTCTTGATGACATAGACATTGTTGTGGTCTGTGCCTGTTGGAAAGAATTTGAAGTGATAAAATGCCTAAGAGAAGACTATCAGGAAACAAATTTGACCATAACTTTCATTTGTGCTTTCTTCTGCTCCTTTTAGCTGTCATGGTCCTTACAATTCTGTTTCCCAAAATATCCTCCCATGACCTATTACGTTACTATTCACAGCATTAAAGTGTTTATACTTAAACCCCGAAAGAACAGGCAGGTAAAATGACCATGAGTCTTTTAAAAATGCAAATTTTTGCCCTGTCAAGATTAATTGCAAAGAACACTACTGGAAATTAATATTGAAAATTACATTTAAAAGAGTCCTTTGGTCAAAACAGGTTTTATGGGATAAAACATGTCTAAGCATTCGTGGGGTTGCAGAAATAAGTAGCTGAATTCAGTAAAATAAGATCTACATCTTATCAATCATAATCAGTGAAAGAAAAATAATTGCCAATTGTTATCATAACCCTTTCTGGAAAAGAAATTACTTAGAAAATGTATTTAATGACAATTAGATGTGCTCTACAGAAGTGTGGAAAAGCATTCAAAACTGAAAGCTCATTTATAAAGTAATAAGATTTCTGAAACTTTTTTTTTTTCATGGGGAAAATAATTTAAAATACAGGGTTTCTATTACATTTCTTTAGAAAGGTTCTTTTTTCAAGCAGAACAGGAAGCAATCTCTAACTGAACAGGACTTGGAAAAATAAATCTAGAATACAATGAGAAAATGTTTGTCTTGCCCCAGTTTTAGAAACAGTAGGATTTGGTAGAGGGCAGATATATCCCTGAGCATTGTTTGTGTGGCAGTATTCTAGCATGCCTTCTTGGTTGTGATTAATGGGCTGGATTGCAGCTGCCCTGCATGCTGAGAAATGCTAAGCCTCTTTTATTTGCTTGAATGTATGCCATCAACATGCAGCAAAGACCAACGAGTGGGGAATTAGAGACATAAAAATTTTCTTCTCAGCTTCTCTGTCCTGTTGCAGACACAGGTAGAACACAGTTGTTACCAGGATTTACCCACTGGGAACTCTGGAGGCTTCATAACCGAAATGAAATAATTGAACCATGCAGCCCAACTGTTAAAAGAGTTCTGGAAAAAAACAAAAAAGCCACTGAAAAAGCACAAGGTTTCCATACATCTTAGAGTTTTGAACAGGCTTCTAACCCATATGACAGTGAGCAGTTTGAGGAGATAGCTTCATTTTTGCAAGGGATATTGAAGAATTTATCTGTTACTCTAGTGAATGGTTACGACTGAAAACTTCCTTCGTTCCACTAAAATATAAGATGGAAAGATATAAAAGTAGCCTGAGCTCTCTGATTAACAAGAAATATGACAGAATAAATAAGTTGTGTGTATAAAACTTGAAGCTTGATATTTGCAAGTCCTTTTAATAATGAGATTATTGCTTTAGGAAAGTGACAGAAAAAATATTTTGTTTTTAAAAAAAGAAACTGTGATGAAATTACCAGGTTGTCATTTCCCCCCTTCATTTATACCTAGTCTGTTTGCGTTGTGGAATGTCTGATTCCCAGAGTGAGGTGAGTTCCCAGCTGAACAGGAATTCCCATTCAGGCTGAAACCCTGATGTGCACCAGTGTGGGGTGCCTGGAGGTGTCTCTTGGGGACCCTGATGTGCAGGTGTTGCACAGCTCAGGAAGATCAGTCTGGTAAATTAAATGGAGAAAACACTAGCAACCATGAGCAGAATGTGGCACAGTTATACAGCTTTTAGTTTTTACTTCATTGTTTCAGAAAGAAAAGAATTTTTAAAATAACTGCTGATTCTTATATGAAAAGAAACATTCCAATATATGTGTGTCTAAGTAGATACACAATACTTACTTTCTCTCAAGTTTTTTTTTCTGGAAAACAATCCCCAATTATCAACAAGCTGTGCAGAGATTCTGGCATGCTTCCTGTTTACGGATTTTCAATTTATGATAATTTCTTGACTATCAAATGAGGAGAAAAAATATTTATATTCAGAACTACCTACCTTTTTCTTGAAACTTAATAGCATATGTGTGTTAATTTGCTTGAAATGCTTTCTTTTCACAAGTCTTTTACTTTGTTGCAAAGCTAGACTAATTCGTTTTTATGTGTCATATGTTTTTGCTTGCTTAGTGGTATTAGTGGTTAACCTTTTCCCCTGAGGATTCTGCCAGTCACAAAGATGTTCAGCTGTCTCTTGGAAAAACAGAATTATTACTTTTTCACCTGAAAATCTGTGAGGCTTATTTTCTCATATCTCTGTTTACTATTTTATTGTTTCTGTTATATTTTTATTATTTAGTAATCCCCATGCTCTCTCAGGATACCTAAGTTTTCCAACAAAAAATTTAGACTAACATGCTCACCACTTAAATGAATATATTATGTATCAGATATGAAGAAAGAGAATGCAACTAAAAATAATGATCCAATGCCATTGCAAATTTTTTATTACCTCCAGCAATCACTAAATTTGGAATGTTATCACATACTTACAGCTGCAATGAAAACATGTCTTCACTTCACTAGGCTATAGTGTTCCTTTTAATGTCAACTGTGTGTAGTTATTCATACATTTTCCCTTAAAGATTCAAACATAATTTCCTCTATAAGATTCCTTTTATGCCTCAAAAAAAAAGCAACAGTGAAAAATGAGTAAAAAAATCACTTTTTTTTTGCTTAGTATCTTTTCATGCTTCATTTAAAAAATATTGATTGTTATGTTGTATCAAAACAATGAAGACTTGTTAATTTAATGCTCTTGGAAAAGTTCCAGATGCGTTGATGTGGGGTGAGTTTTCTCATATATATATTGAAATGAGATCTCAGTTCTCAATATTAAAAAATCTTTAGAAATCCTAGAAGAAGTTAAAAAAATCTTGGTCATGAAAATAGAAATGTTCAGATTTGGGTCTTTGCATTTCATATGTTGTCCTTATGAAATACTTTTAGATATCATTACACACTCTTACTGTTTTATGCATCCACAGTAGTTGGCTCCTGCAATTTCTTGTTTTGGTTCAAACAGAACCTTCTGTAGCTTTTTCCAACCAAGGAGACCAGTGACAGCTTTAAAGGAGGACAGGCAGTGAGAAATGGTGACCTTTTAATTTTATGAGATTACTCTGACTGAAAATGTTGAACTCACTTCCTTTCACAAATTTTTGAAAGAGCATAAATTTAATATTTTATTCTAGTTTCTATATAGAATAGACTTATGTTTTTATAGAGTTGCATATAAAAAATTGTATTGGAAGAGAATGTATCTCTCAAACATCCTGCTTTTCTTATATTAAGGTAACAGAATATATAGAAACAAGCTTTTACTTATTTATTTCAATGCTTGATTAACCTCAGTTATAGAAATTGAAATCTTCTTTATAAAGTTATTTCATCAAGTACAACAAAAAATAATTTTTCTATGCTCCACCTATCTAGACTTTATTTTTCTAAAGCACTTTTTTTTACTCTATTTTGCACTCCCACAAAGATGTTTGTTTTCTAATGAGTCATCTCTCAATTTTGTTTTGATGAATTAAGCACACTGAATTCTTTGCATCTTTCTCTGTAAGATGATTTCTTTGGACCTCATAAATTTTTTGAAAGCATGCTTTGTCAGGCAAAAGCAGGTGAGTCATACATACTGTAGAAGCATACACAGAGAATCAAGTGAGCACTCATATGACTTTTTTTGCTGCCAGGGTTTGGTTATATCCTTTTGAAAGAAGCATCATACTGAAAATGTGACTGTATTTGCTTGAACAGTACCACAATTGCATATTTTCAAACCACACCACTTTCCTGGTTAAGGTGAGATTGTATTTGTTATTTGTGAACCTGTGACTTCAAATTATTCAAAATGACCAGTCAAAATACAAACCCCTATGTGACTGTCTTGTCCTCATTGCTTACTGTTTTCCTCTAGTAAGAGGTGTTGAACTATTTGGTAACAGTATTTATACTAATTTCAATTAAAATACTACTGCTGGATACCCAACACTAATTCCAACGGAATGCCTAATGGAAGTTTTCACTTCTCTAAAATGTTGCAAGAAAATGTTCTAGGTTCAGTTTATAAAAGGAAAGTATATGTTCTCTCTTTATGCAAGTAATCAGTCTTTTAAAGGTGTCTGAAAAACCTTTGGATATCATTATTCATCACCAATCCAACAGCTCCCTACCTTGCCTGGCCCAACTACCCCTAGGTGCTTTCTCTTCCTTTCCTCCTGCTTGCTTTCTGTAGGGTTCCTTTAGAAGATATCTTGGTAATGACTTGTAGATGCTAGAGCCTTAGGAACTTCATTGGAATGGAAAGGCTGCTTTGCTTAACATTAGCTGAGTTTTCTCAAAGGGGTTGATAATGTATTTTCAATAATTATATTATGAATAGAAACCATACTTCACCTCTTTTGATGACACGTCTCTTCGAAGGATCTGATCTTTCCATTGACATCTGTTATTGTCCTCTCCTGAATTCCTCTTAAAATGCTTAGGGGGCCCAGAGGAAAAGACATTTTAGCTGACATTTGGAAGTCAAATTCTTTACTTACTTAATTTCTTTTTTGGTTTTGGATGCAAAGTGTCATTCTTGTTTCCATTCAAATTAATTCCTGTGTGTGTAGCTGCACTGATATTTTGTGGCACCATATGAATTCCCTGTGGAAGTGTGGCAACCACAGCAGCCTCCTCAGGAAAGGCAGTACTCTCTCTGAGATAAAGCATGTGACCAAATGCCAGATGTGCCTCCTCCAGACTGTTGCTGGTAGCACATGTAAGGAATAAAGTGCATGTGTAAGTTATAACAGAGCCATTTGCTGCCAAGTTCCCACCATGGTGAAGCATAGCTGGAAGACCCAGAGGTCAATGTCTGCAGTAGCTCTGTTCAGGACCACAAAGGTGCCATCAATATCCTTTAGACAGTGTTTTATTTTCTACTTTCTTTGCAAGTACCATATTGCAATGCCAATAGCCCCTAGAATTAGCCTATTCAATGTTTCAGGGCTATTTTACTGAACAACTTATACCTATCTCTTCTGTGAACTTTGGCTACTGAGTTTTTATGCTAATTGTTTGCTGTTATTTTTCTTTGTGTTAGAAATGTTGTATCCATCTCCTGAGCTCTTGATGTGAATACTTCACAGTAATTCTAAAACTGGCATGTTGTGTTCATGTGGTGTTTTCACTACAGATTCAGAAACCATTTTAAAAATGTATTATATTTGGAAACCTGATTCCAGAGCTTGAAGGAGCGTGATTTCACACGTGAAAATAATTCAGTAGCACATTGGTTTTTAAAGACAAAAACACATGTAATAATTTAAGCATTTATGGAGGCCTAACATCTTTTAATGGTTCTGACAGAACTGCTTGATTAAAGATGCCCACAGAAGATTAATGACTGCAGTAAGTATACGACCTTATGGCATCTCACAAAATTGTTCTCTGAAAGTTTAATGTAGGCTTAATAAACAGTAATTATTCCTTCCTACCATATGGCTGATACCAGATACATGAGGGTGGAACTCACTTGAAATGCTATTCATAGTCTCAGGTAATTTGAATAAAAACATTAATTACTTGTATCATGAAACATAAGAGGTGATTGCCCCTAGGGGAAATGTCATGTTAATAAAAATACTTGCTTTTAATGTCAGAAGAGTTGAGAAATGTGAAGAATTTTTACTTTCATACAGATTCCTTTGAGAGAAAATCAAAACATTTGAAAGATGAGTAATTATTATTTCAATATTGTAAACAAATTAATATGAGAAATCACAAAAATAAGAGCTAGAATTTAAAAGGTATTTTGGATATAAAGATAGATATAACCAAGTGAAAGATGCTGATTTTATGAAAGTGTGCCTAAGATTTTGGATGCTTATTCCATTGATTTCAGTTGGAGTTGCCACCAACCTCAGTGGCAAGCTAATAACAAGAGTGTACTAGCAGAACAATAACTCAGATATTTCAGATTTTTCTGGAATCAGATTACATCAAAATCAGGTACATAGCAAAAACAGGAGCCCAAGCTCTGGGAATGAACTGAATTTTTCTGAAGTTCTGTATTATTTGAGGCTGAAAGCAGCATTACAGATTGCTTAACTTTTAGTCCTTAGCTGAGGTGATATGAGCCAAGTGGTCTCCATAGACTGTATCTGTGGAGCTTCCTTCAGATTATCTGGTCCATCCTCTGGAGGAGGCTGTTTGTTTCTGCTTGTGGTTTTACATTCACTCAGACCATGTAACTTTCCATAAATTGCTCATATTTTCACACAGGAAAATACAGTATTATAATTTATTATACATTACTGTATGTGTGAAGTAATGGTATGTTTTGAGTCAATAGCACAGTAACAGAATAGAAGAGCTCAGAAAATGCTCATTCTATTCTGTGATTTTTTTGTTATGCTACTCTTAAAATACTCTTGCATGGTTTGAATTCACTGCAAAAATAATAGTTACTTACTCAGAGTCTCAAATGAGCGAATATTTGTCAGATCATATTAATCAACATCTGTCAGATTTATTTATCCTCATCTTCTCTCTTCAACCTAGAGCTTGTTTCCCCAGTCTTTGTTTTCTTTCTTCTATGAGAGTGTTTCAGATTTGTCTGGAGAAAAAATGGGTCAACAAATAATTTAAAATGAGAGTTTGACATAGTGCCCTTTGGAGAAATGTTCTTGCAGTGAATTTATAAATATAAATACTCCAATAAAGATCTATTTTTGTGGTCAGAGGTAATATATCAAAGGTTAACACTAACTAATGATAAAATGAATCCCACTGTTTAACTCAGTAGAAGCTGAGTTAGTCTGCATGCATTAGAGTAATTGGTCACCCTTAAACAGAGATGGATCTAGCTAAATTTACTGGTTATATTGAGGTATTTCAAAGTACCTTTTTCTACCTGTGAAGTGTGTGTGTATGCTGTATGTTTTCTTGGCATTTCAGATCAGATGTGCTCATTTTAGTGGATCCCAGGGGAAATGTCCTTATTGCTGTTGTGTTAATGTTGGAAATTCATTTATTGCAAAAGTTAATCTTACTGTAGTGCTTTTTCACTGGGAATCAGATGGACAAAGTGAGTCCTGCTTGCTTGTATACCAGCTGAGGTTGGTCTTTCTGCTCTCAGTTCTGTGTGGCTGGGGTAGAGGGGAGGACAGCAGTGCCAGACTTCAAGGCAGGCCAAAGTGGAAAAGATAAGGTGTTGTCCAAACAAGGACTCCTCCCCTGTCAGTGGAACAGCCTTCCAGTTTACTGTTGTAGCTCAGTGAGAAGGCTGTTTCTTGTAACGCTAATTCCAAATCTTTTAGTCACTTTGATTTCACATAATCATCAGTCAGAAAGATAGTGTCTGTCAATTAGTCTGTATTCTGTTCTGCACTGGAGGAAATCACACTGCCTTCCAATAGAGTTACCAGCCCAGAAAAAGACATTTGTGAAAATAGTCACTGAAACTATTGCAACTTCTTGTACAGCAGAAGCTGAAGTGAATGTTTAATAACCACTATTATTAAATCCTTGAGGGATCTGTATTTACTTATTTATACTTACTTATTTATATAGACACATGGATACTTTAGTGGTGGACATATGTTGTAATAAAAATGATCAGCCAGGACGCAGTTTCTTCATGCAGAAAAGCCAATTCTTTATTCACATAATGAATTTTTATACAGTTTTTACAGACCTCCTGTTGAACTCCCATTGGTTAATAGTTTTCTTGCTATTTAATTAATTGGTTAGAAGGTGTTTTTCTGCTTATGTGCTAAGATTCAGGTGTTTACATTATTCCTTTGTGGATTCTCATGGGATATATCTATTGTTTATACAGGTGCACTTGTTTTTCTCAACAAGAATGGGTTGTGCTCATGAACTTTTCATACATAAGATTGTTTTGCATGGGAACTTGCAAGTTGCACTCAGAAGAAGTGTCAGGCTAGCTTGGTAATTCAGAAGAGCAAGGTCTGTCTTTTCTAACATCTTTTACCTGTCTACAACAGATAGACTATTGGAACTTTGAGAAGAAAGAAAAGATCTGTAATAGCAAGTTGAGAAACTTTACAACATTGCCAGTGGAATCCTTTGCAACATGCAAGAAGGAATGTTAAAATGAGAAGAGCAAGGAGTGTGATGCCTGCTTCTAACACGTGCATTCATTTGCTTCAACACATTTTATATCTACTTTTTCCAAGTGGTGCTGTGTTATTCAATTCAGTATGTCAGCAATGCCAGACAGATGTAGTGGACAGTTCATTAGCCTCATTAGACAGGGCAGCTGCAGCCCAGGATAATAGTGAATGGATGACTCACACTGCCAAAACAGAAGACAGGCAGCATTGCTTCACTGGCTTCATTACATTCTTCTGTCACTTTTGGGAGATGTTAAAATTGATATTTGGTTGGAAATTGCACTTGTTAGCAAAAACCAACTATTTGCCTTTTCCTTCTTCACAAGTGTTCTGCTTTGTAATGGTCTAAAATCTGAGGGTGGCTGAGAGTCATGGATCGTGTCCCAGGTGCCTGATAGTGGCAGCCACACAAGCCTCATTTAAACCTCCTGTTAGAATGCCAATCAATTTATAAACTAACAACTCCTCTCTGTAAATTCCCCATCGGCTCTATAATTATCTTTGCTACTTAATTATTGATTATTAGTGTGCCAAATCCTCGCTTAATTTCAGTGAGGATTATAGCCAGTAGCAAGATAAGGATATAATTTGGAGATATGAGTATAAATTGATTTTTAAATAGCAATCTTTGCTTGAATGGAACAAAAAGCTACTTATGTTATTTCTCTCTGTGGTTGTACATGCAGTAGCTGCTGACAGACCTGCATTGGCTTGCAGCAATCAGATGAGAAAGGTGCAGGCTGTGGAAGTTATAGTTCAGTTTGTATGCAGCTTTGTGTTACTTCTGTGAGATCGAGATTAGATTTTACTCAGACTTCCTGCTCATAAAAATCTTATACATGAACCTTCCAAGATTTTTCCTAAATTTAAGAAACTGATTGTCTTCAGCCTGTACCTGAGAAACTGTGACATAGAATGGCAGTGATTTTTTTCTAACTTTTAGCAATAAAGTGACAGAAGAGATGCAAGAATAGTACTTTTGTCTATTACTAGCAAGCCAGTGGCATGTTTGTTTCTAGAAAACACTTGAAGCATCTTTGCTCTGTTGCATGAGTGTCTATTTTGCCAAAATCTGCCTACTCTAAGACCAAGTATGTCAGTCAAACCCATGATCTCTGTCTATGTCCAAATAATACAAGTCTCTATACTGAACATTTGTCTTGGGTTTTTTGTGAAATTGGAGATTGTTTCTTGGGAGTTTGGTCTGTCTGACAAAGGAACATAGTCTAGAATGTGTAGTTATAGGGGACTTCTTTTTTCTTTTTCATCACAGTGAAGCCTAAGCACAAGATGTGATGACCAGGGGCTTGATGCTACTTGCTGTGCTTAATATTAAGCAGAAGATGTGATGCAATTTTTGGAAAAGTTAAGATGAGTTTGAAAGAGCTCTTGAAACATTTGGGTTTTGTCCCTGTCTCAAGGATACATGGCCTCCCATCCATTAAACTGGAATCAGCCTGCCTTGTAGGTTTAGGAAGCCTCATTTCAGGAAGCTAATTTGCTTTTTACAACATGATGTCTGTTTCACTCATAGCTTTCAGTGTTTTTACAACAACATTTAAACATGGGCAAAAAATAAACTCAATGTGTGCTTACACAAAGACAAGGAGAAGAGTAGAATGACAGCTTATGGAGTAAAATGAGCCTAAATTTAACCAAAGTTATGTTCTTCCTCTGGGAAATGCCAACTAAAGTTATTGTTTTTTAGTCTAGTAAAGAATAAATTCTCCGGGAAACTGGTTGTTTTGAGAAAGGGTTGTCTCAGTTTTGTTACTTTGAACTTTTATTTTTAACAACTACAAGAAATTTGAACATTTATTTGAAACTAATGAAGTGCTCTCTGTTTGGAAGTCTATTCTAACATAATGTGTCAGGATAAGAAGGCATTGAAACAGCTGCAAATTATCTTTTCAAAGGCAGAACACTGAGAAGTTACTCTTTGCAAACAAGTATGACACCTTTTGTGCCTTTCTTGCTAGAGGAAGTTTTATAATTACTAGGTGTTTGGCTCTTTTCATTCTGGGTAATTAGCACCAAGGAAATATCCTACCAAAGCAGGAAGTTTTCCATCTTGTTGAAGTATTTTGGATATGAAATATAGGTAATTTTTTTATTATTTTAACATTTTTAATTTAACAATGTGTATTAACACCAATGCATAGTAACTATAAATCCATGTTCCACCTACATGTAACTTAACATTTTCACTTAATTCTTTTTTTGATCCTTAGAGTGCTGTATGTGAATTTCACCCTCAATCTTCTTCCACTAGAGAATTTATTGTATTTTATTTGCAAGATGCCTCAGTTTTCTAGGAAAAATTACTTTTTTATAATTGCTGCTGTGCTTTTTTAAGTGGATCAGGTTGATAAATAAAAGTTACACACTATCTCCTCTTTTCTCACATCATGTCTTTTTACCCTTTCTGTATTTTGTGCATCCATCAATGCAAGGATAATGATTTTCTGAATGTTCAAAGTGTGCCTAGCACATAAATCTCATATTGTGATGATGTCTTTGGAATGAAGATGCTGATTAGGTCACACAGTGCTAAGTATTAGCACCTATTGGATCAGCTTTGATATATATGTAGTTGCAAATGAGGGAAAAGGGCTTATTGATCTCTTTGCTGGACAGGAGCTCCCCTAGGTCAGAAATACCTCAGATTTGTAAAGGTTATCCAAGAGACATAGAGATTTTCCCTTTTTCCATTTTCTTGACATGCAGCTTTTTGTACTGTGTACATTTCATTATGTGAACTGTTTGTGAAACTCCTGGCCACTAATATAGTTTTCTTACTCTCACTAGTGCATCTGATCCTGCTCATTAGCTACTTCTGTGCTGCTGGTTTGTGGTGTCACATCCCCAAAATACCTAAATCTGGGTATTTAACAATCTTTTCAGTTTCTGTCTTGGGACTCTTTAATGTTATTTTAGCATGCTCAGAAGCTTTGTTCCTGTCAGCAGCAGAAGAACTAGAGCTCAAAATTTTCTAATATATATTTGTAACATCTCAGTATATAGACAGATTAAACAAAGTAGCCATATCTTGCACGGATCTGGGTAGAATAGAGTTCAGTACATATGGTAATGTGTAATAACTTTTTATTTCTAAAAAGTGGGATTTGAAAATAATCTAAGATTTTATGGGGTTTGGCTTCTGACATTTCTGCTCATTTTCCCGTGCTGTCCTGTACCTGATAACTGGTACATCTTATAAATGTCAAATACTACCTTCCCACCTAATACCTGCAGGTCAAATTTTATCTAGTTCTTGCAAGGTAACTAGAAGGTATTCCAAAAAATAAAGCAAGCTGAACTTATGGGAGGACTTGTTCTTACAAAAGTAATACCAAATCTTTTTTGTAAGCATGTTTTTTTTTTTTAATATACCCACAGGATTCTGCAAACTTGGTTTTATTTTCAAGTTGATTTTGAATGAGAAATGAACCCTAATTCTCTGTATTATATGAGATTTTCTAGTTCTGATATAACTGAATCCTGAAATTAGCATGAAGATATCCATGATATCCATCTGCTCATTGGACAAACAGAAAATGTTTCTGTCGCTGCTAATTTCTCAAAATAATAGTCATGCCATTTGAAGGAAACACTGGCTAAGGGAGAAATCCTAGGATATTCTATACACTGGCTTCATGTGATGGGCTGTAATGTTTAAGATGCACAAGAAATTATCAAAGACATAGGTGTATATATCATTCTTACAGTGAAAAGCAATTAACAATGGAGTGTATTGAAATCACTGTTTCATTTCTTTTCTCTGCCTACAAAGTAATGTTTCTTTTCTCTCAACAACGATGACCCACTGGTTTTGTGGCCCACTTGTTCTCCTTCATCCAAGTCAGATGTTTCTTACTGAAGATCTTACTGAAGATCTCTCTTAGTGGTCCTTAGCTTTCTGTCCAGTCAATCGTACAACTGTGGAAGCAATTTCACAAAAACCCGTCTGATAGTAGAGACTGAAACTGGGGGAAAAGGTAAACTGACAGTGCAGGAAACACTAGTTGTAAATGAAATAAAATAGCATTATTTGGAGTTGGGAACAACATTTAAATTGCACCTCAAGCTAACAGAGCTGTGAAGACACACCATCTAGTTGACTAATGGTCGGCAAAGGTTTTTGTTTTTCAGTCTGCCTGGGCTATTCTGAAACAATCAATACAATGTTGCTCTTCTCCAGATGTCCCTATTCATCTGCAAAACTTTTAGCACAGATTGTTCTCTTATTTGTAAACAAATTATTCAACAATCCCAGTGTATCACGAGAATGGCAGACAAACAGATGTGATGTGCTATCAGAAGTGGCTAATTTGAGATTCGATAATTCTTCTGTGCATAGTGCCAATTAGCCTTAAAGAGTAGAGGAATGCCTGGTGGAAAAATGCTTCATTTTACAACCATCTGGTTTGTTATAGAGCCTTGAGAATCTTGTACATATTGATGATAAACCAGAAGAAGCAATTTTAATACATTTTCTTTCTTATTCTTCCCAGTCAATGTAATTTTAACGAGCTTAAGTGATTTATGCTTGTGATGTTGGGCCTTCTGAGCTTACTGCAAATTTTCCTCAGTTACCTTGTTAAGAAAAGAATTGGAAAATAAAGGAGTGACAATGCCTGATATCCTTCACCACTCGTTATTGCCTATAAATTATAATTTTCTTTTAGAATAAACAAAGCTAAAACCTGTATTTTGTCTATTCTTAGGCATACCTTACTATCTTAAAAAATATTAAGCCAGACAAGGCTTCTCCCGAGAAGACAGCAGAAGGCTATATTCAATGAAATATGTATTTGTTCTTGTGTCTCTGAAGAAGATTATATTTCTGCATCTTACTTTTAAACATTCCCTTTTCTCTGATTCTGCAGACATTTAAAGTTATGTGCTTAAAATCTTATTTGTTTGTTTTCCTCTTACCTAGATAATAGATGCACACATGATCTAACAGCTTAAAATACACTATTCTCCATTTTAATGATGTTTAGCCCTGCTACAGAGATAGTGCTTTGAGCAGGGAAAAGCTAGGCTACCTAGCTTAATTGTTAAAGTCCATGGATGAGAGCGGAGCAGGAAGAATCTGGGAACTCTAGTTTTCTATGCTTTAAAATGTATTACACCTTGAATTAAAACTCATCTGGAAGCATGTTTCACACTGTTTTGTCTCTCTCTGCCTATTTTCTGTTGTACTCTTGGCTGCATATGTCAGTGGAATACCCTGGGATTTAGGAAAGGTCTTAAAGGTGGTGTGGGGAGAGTGGGATTCCACGTAATAGTGGAAATTTTCAAAGAAAGTTTTAGTTGCCAAGTCCAGCAGCTGCTGGGTCTGTGCTGTCCAGCCCATGACTCTAAGAACCAGATATTTCACCACCTCACTCAGCTGTGTCATTTTCTTGTTTGCACAGGAGGCTCACGTGATATGTAGTGCCAAATCTGTCTAATACCCTCAGGTTTTCTGGCTCCTGAAGCCTGGAATTTGAAGTCTTCCATTCAGAATATGAATTCCAAGCTGTGTTAGCAGCTTGTAAAGTCTCTCTAGATTAGTTTCTGTCTAAAAGCTAAATGCATTAAGGACATTTAGGTTGTGGTTTGTAATGTTTACCTTGAGGTGTTCAGAGTCCAGAGACAGAGACTGAGAAAATGCCTGGTGTGACTTTTGTTGATGAGGAAGAAGTAGGCATTAAGTTTTTTATGGTAGTTTATTGGCAGGCAGATAAGTAACTCCAGGATTCAGCAGCTGTTAATTAAGAGCAGCTGTTTTGGACATATAAACATCAGGCTTAGGCTTCATGCCCCTTGCTTCAAATACTTAAATATCTTTGTTGATAGAGCTCTCAATTGTGTTGTTCCATCAACAGTGAAAAGGAAGCAATCAAAGTCTTCATGTGCACCCAGTTTTGTTTCATTTAACTTACAAAAGTGTAAATGAGCAACTGAAGTTGATGAAGCTGCAAATCTAGTTCCTTATTCAAATAAACTGATATAACTTTGTTGAAGCTTTTTTTTTTCATTGCATTATGTTGGATAAACTTTTATTTTAGTGTTACAAACCAGTGTCTCACAATTATTCCTATAGGGCTTGAGAAAATACTGGTGTGGGCATTTCCACTCTTGTATTTCAACTCTGATATTTTATATGAAGTGGGATTTACTCAGTGCATATCTTTCAGCTTGTTAGTGTGAGAACATCCAGGAAAATTAAGCCTAACTAGTTTTCTCCATGGATTAGTTAAGCAGTGTTGAATGCCTGTATAGATGCTCCAAGTCAGAACAGAAATGGTTCCAAGGCAAGTCACTTTAATTTGCTTTGAAAATAATAATACCAAAATTTAATTAAGGCCCTTTTATCCAGAATTAGTCTTTAGTAGGATATATAAAAAGCATTAAGAAGGAGGACCTTTAGATAACTTGGATTAATTTTGCTCAGTGACTCCATGTTTCTAAGTCCTGATTTGCAAAATTCCATCAAGAAAAGGGATCTTGATAATTAAGTTTGCTTAATCACTCTCAGGTTTTAACAACACTTTTTCTAACATGAAATTTGTTTTCTGGATTCCCTAAACTGAACTATCTGCTACCACTACAGGAGCAATATTTTTCTGTGACATGTTGTCACACAAAAATAAAAGAAAGTGCCTACTGAAGTCCAACACTTGGATGTACCAGATGAGGTTAAAGGTAAGAAATACTTTTTTTCAACAACAATTGAAATTTGAATTAATTTGTCTCATTCTTCATCTAATTCTGCAGAATTTATTGCAGTTAAATTAGGAGTAAATTTGGCCCTGTGTGTTTGGAAATAGCTGTAAGTTCCCGCTCTAAGGTAAAAAAAGAGTGCTGTTTTTTATCTGTGATGAGTTTAGAAGCTGATTATTTTTGCTGGACTTTGGTTAATCAAGATCCTGCTGTAGTCAATGATCAAAGCAAAACATGTGATTTTGCTCCAACTCTGTGTGTAAACTAGACTGGACTGCATTTTTCCTGGGTTATTACAATCCCAACGAGTCAAACTTGGATTAGCAGCTATACATATCTTGCCTTAGATGCAATGACCTTTTGCAGTAGGTCCTGGGAAGGCAGAAGCCAGGTTCAATGTGACCTTTTATGATTTTAAAAATACAAGACAAATCTATGACAAATGTACCTGGGTGGTAACCACCAAAGGGATTTTGTAGCAATTTGTGAAAAAATTTCCCCTGTTGTTCAGGGCTAAAATAGTTAACTAATACAGGAACAGGATGAAACAAAGTGGTTTACAGAGATACTACCTATTTAGCTGCTATTTTAGCATGGGCAGAAGTAGGTAGAATGGCAGGAAAAAATTAAATCCATATAGTTTTGGACTTATTAAAAAAATAAGCTTAAAGATTGAAAACGCAACTTGAACAAAAACAGCACTGAAAAAGGAAATGTAAACACTTATCCTATTAATAAAGTCAGAAAAAAACTGGAAAAATTATGTGCTTCAAAACTTTTGTCAAAGAGGTGCAAGATGTAAAGCAAGATGTAAAGTTTTAAAATTGTGTGAAGGAAAAATGGAAAAGTAATATTTTCAGGTATTCTGAAAATGTAAGAATCAAAGGTCTGAATTTCAGCTTCTCAAGTACAAAGTATCACCACAAATTTACTGCAGTTTATTTTAAGTTGTTCTAGGTATTGGTCTTAGATATATAGAGTGGGAATAGCCAGAGTGTTATATCTTTTGCCACCAAGCGTAGCCCCCATCATGGCTGAATATTTACAACAGAAGACTTTCCAAGAAAAGTATTTTCTGCTTGAAGTGCAGAACTGCTGAACTGCAGAAATTATTTGTGAAATGAAGAGGCTTCACAATTCAGTTACTGTATTGTAGAGGAGAGGAGGCAGAGAGATATGTGCCAAAGGGTCACTAAGCTGGTTTTTCCATCTGTTTCAGTTTTCTCTTGGCACAGCAAGAAATAATGGCCCTATTTCAGTGGCTGGCGGAAAAAAAGAATTCTAAATGCAATATGTTTAAGTAGTGTGATATTTAAGTGATTTATGATTCACCTAGATGAACCATGCTTCAGAGATGTGAAATCTTTGTCTTCATTATGACAACGGATCATTGTATGGCGAACAATATGAATTATGAATGAAAAGATAGCCTGTAAGAAAAGACTTCTGGTAGAAGTGCTTCAGATAGTCCCACAGTAAATATGATAAATAGACCCACTACACTGCAGCAGCAGTCTGCTTCTCTGTCCTTAATGTATCCACTCAATTGTTACTTTCCCTCCAGGATGAGACACCTGTCTATAAAGATGCTACACTTATTTTATGTTAACCTCTGTCAGTTCAAGTATTTCTTTATATGTGTTTACCTACACCAGCAGAGAAATATATGTGCCCACTGCCAATTTAGTCCTGGAGCAGATTTTCATTATTTTTCAACAATTCTTGTCATCATTTAATCTAAACTGTAAAATATAATCTTGGACACCAGTGAAGGACCAGTGGTACAGTATTACTTTCAGGGTGAATGGGTAATTATTTCTGGTTCTCTTGCATGACTGGAAACTTCCAGGGGAAACTTCCTATGAATGGTAACTTTTTCCACCAAAAGAGCAGCCTAACCAAAGGCAGGCATAGAAATCTCTTTTGTGTTCTCTTTGGTATTTATAAAAATATTAGAGGTTTTTTTTCTATTCTTGAAAGTAATAATTCATAGGTTATCAAGAAACGAAGCCAAGGATGCTTGCTGCTGTGTCCAAGAGAATTCTTTTCCCCAAACTTGTAGTTTCTTTCTTAAAAGGACCCAAATTCTTCAGAAAAGAACCAGACATCCAATGACTGTGTTGAAACACTGCTTTTCCAGTTCTATTGCTATGTGTTTGCATTTGCCTCATGAAGAAAAGTTCCCAAGTTCTCAAAGGATGTAAAAACAATTTTTTTCAATAGTCATATTTGCTGTTTTTGTGCCTGAAAAGTGGCTGGTTTAGTTGCCACCAGAAAATTATATGCTTTCCATGGAGTAGATAATGCAGCCCAAAATCAGTGTTTTCTTTGATCTCTATTTTACTTATAGCAGCTTTCAAATGCTGAATAGTTTAAATATGTGCAGCTAATATATATTGTTTCACATTCACCCAAGAAATTAAGAGTTTGCTTTAATCCTGTCTTTTATTAATCAGGTTTATATAAGCTAGGCACAATCACATACAGAGTCCCTGTCATCTAAATATAAGGAATGCCAAATATAAGTTCACTGAAGTCACAACACAAAGCACTACCTGAAATATTCAAGACAGAAAAATTAACCTGCGTAGGTGACTTCTCTGAATGTTCTTGGCTTTCACGTAGTCAGAAAATGCTTGATCATATATGTAAGAAAGAATCACTTATTGAGCAGCTGTAGCAAAAAACAACAACAACCAACCAAACAAAAACCCAAGAGATTCATTATTACTTATACAATGTCCAATATCTTTCCAAAATCCAGTACTTTGCAGAAAAAACAGTACAATGTGCTCCATGTCTGGAACACTTATCTTTCTCTTTTGTTATTGATGTTGTTTATTTGAACTGATTTTTTTTCTTCGTGTAATGGTTTTCAGAGGTTGCTTTTGAAAGAATATCTTTAATACTTGGATAGAATTGGGGGTAAAAGAGGGATAAAGAAAGGAATAAAAGTAGAAATGGATTTTCCAGAAGGAGTCAAAGGTGCTGACCTTTTCTGAAGCCTAAAATCAGAGATTAGACAAGGAAACTAAAAAAATATATTTTTCAAAGTAGCAAAGATTTATTTTTTTTTTCCAAGAGGAAAAAGCATCTGAGAAGCCCAGTCTGGGAATGAAGAGTTTAATATTACTTCAGAGAAAAGATATTTGGATGGACATTAGGAATACCAAAATAAATTTCCTAGACTATAAATGATAAACTAATCAATGCTTCTATATATTTGAATGCATATTACCAAAGAATGAGAATTATGAAGCATTCCTGCCCTTTGGATGTGACTTCATGTACTCATCTCTGAAACCCATTTGTAAGTTTCCTACAAAACAAATATCCAAATAAAGATCTAATTCAAGCAGATTTTGGTAGAAGCTGTTAACATAGGTGAACAACCATCTGTCTTAAAAATCACTGACAAAACAGGGACAATTAAACACCTATGATCTAGTGCAGTCTTATGCTGCTAAACTTTGAGTCTTAGTGACATGATTGCAGTCCCTGAGACTGAAATTTACCTTAGCTCACACATTTAATGCTGAGAAGTGCAGTTTTATTTTAATTCTACACCATAAGATTAACTTCTGTATTAAGATACCAACATTAATGATGCTGTTAATGGTATATTAATGCAGTTTCAAGGGTGAGGTGTTATGTAAAGGGGAATGATTAACTGAAGAAAGAGCAGTCCATAAATCCTTCAAGAAGTGCTTTGTACTCAAAGAGTAGGGAACAAGTTCAGGTTGTAAAATTATAGAATCATAGAATGGTTTGGAAGGGACCTTAAATACCATCTAGTTCCAACCTCTCTGCACTTTTCTGTTAAGAGGGAGAAAGACTTTATAGTTCATACCAGCAGTTAAATCCAATCTTAGAATATGTACTGTAGTCACCCACTTTTACTTTCCCAGCTTGGTTTTTACAAGTGAAACAGTTTTGCCTCTGTTCTCTATGAAGAGTATTGTGCAAATATGCAGGAACAATCTTTTAATATGTGTGCCAGGGGTAACCTTCTGCCTAGGCCTTCCTTACTCCACAGAGCTCCACTTCTGTCTGTATGTACTACATATGCTATAGTTGTAGTTTAGTTAGTAACTAAAATGATGAGTTCAATATTAAAACTAGAGATGCCTTCTTTTTTCTCATCTCATCCAAATATTTTCCCTTTCTTTGCCTTGTCTTCAGAGTCACCATGGCAATAGAGGTTCCTTTTCTTCACTTAAGGCTGCATTTGAGCCTCTGTCCCCAAAGATAATGAAATGACAATACTGTTATTGATTTTCAGGAGAACAGAGTTTTACCTGTGTGGTCTTCTGAGAGAAATGCAAATACTAGTTCAAAGCATCATTATATTGTCACTCTCCTGTGGTTGAAATGTCCATCCTCCTTGTTAAACTTTATGTTGAGGAGGTAGGGTTCAAAAATAGGGTAAAGAGCAAAGTTCTTAGGATTTTAATTCTAGGGATTAATTACAGAAGGTTTCTGTCACAGCACCTAACTTCTAAAAGCAATTTCACATTTAACAGTCCTGAGAGAAGCAGACTGCAATATTTTTGCAGAGATAGCTGTGAACAGAAAATGCTGTGTTATATGAGAGTGGTCTACCAGAGTTGGAAAGCAATGATCAAAAGCAGTGAACGTGTAAGGCTGATGCCCACTAGGGCTTAAGCACCATACTTAAGGTCTACTGCTTGGAATCTGTGCAGCTTCACAGCCCAATTCATGGTATTGAAGAAGTGGTAAGCACTTCTCTTAGACTGCAGCTTGACAGGAGGATCTCAACTCCAGCATTTCCACTGGCAGATCTCACCACTAGGCTGAAATGTCACACATTCCTTCTCTCTTCTTCTAATCCAGTAGGTAGTGAGATAAGATGGAAATCTGCAGTAACAGGGGCAGAACAATCCAAAATCAAGGTAGGTAATGGTTATGACATTTATTCTGCAGGTAGGTTCAAGGTTGTTTCCAGTCTTTGGGCAGAGATACCTGCTGACCTGCATAGGGGACAAAACAAATACTAACTTGTCTTCCTTAAACCATGTATAGGCTAAGCTCCAGGAATAACTTATTTTAGAGAAATACTGCCATACTCAGCAGTACCAAGACTCACAAGATCTTTGAGTATTAAGTCAATCAGTCAATCAATCAATCAAACACAATTTTTAATAAGTCCTATTTAATAAGGGCCTACTGGCTTCAGGAAGCTCTTGGAGTAAATTTTCAGGCTATAAAATCTCAATTTGTATGCCAAAAGGATAACTATGTTGTCTAACTCAAAAAATGCAAGTGGTTTGGAAAATTTCATTTTACTCCACTGTGCTGGATTATGTCCCCATCCTACTGTAAAGGGGAGCTGAGGAGGATTCTTTTTGATAGATTTCTTGGACAAAAAAGCTCAGAAGCATCAAATATTGTATCTGAGAACAGTTTATTCATAAAGGATATGGTCCAGACTGGAGGGAGATTCACTGCTTTTATGTGCTAAGGCTCCTTCCCCAGCCCAATTCCCTGGGAATTTTTTCCCAGGTACCCAGGGATCTGCCTGCCTCCAAGGGGGAAGCTGCTGGCAGCTCAGCCATGGAAGATATTTTCCCCCTAAGGGGCTGTCAGGAAGAACCTCCCCAGGGACAGAGCCTCCCTGATTTTCTCCCAAATGCTTCCTGAGCATGTGGCACCTTCTAAGGCTCCCAGCACGTGTACAGCCCCTACAGTCATTTTTCAACCTGTGTCAGAAACCAGATTTGTAACATATGTTGAGGCATAAATAAAAATGAAATTGGTTCTTCATAGCATGTAAACTGCAAGAGAAAGTCAATACAATGAAGTGGTGTTTACAGAAAAGTGGAAAGAGTCTGAAATTGGTTTAGGGCATTGAAGTGATAGAAATTACTGTTTTGGTCATACTCTCCTGCTTTTAATGAGATTGTTTTGTGAAAATTCCTTCTAGGGGAATTAATTTTATGAATGTGCAGTGACTAATTTTCATGTTTTGGAAAAGAAACCTCTAAGAAGACACACACCAGACTATAAACTGACTTTGTAAGTTTTGAACAACATTGGCACATTACAGGCTAATCAAATTAGTTATACACTTTTTAAAAAAACAAACTCTCACATATTTTTCACAACCCACAGAAATACCTGCTGTTACTGAAGTTTTGTCTCTTGTTTGCTTAAACTCTTCAACTTTCTACATCTTTTCAGCTTCCACCTGCAGGTGTAGGACTTTACACCATTGAAATTTTATATATCTGTTGGACTGGGAGCTCTAAAATGGTTTTATTTATAGTCTTGGAATGTAAAATGAGAATATTTTCTAGAAAAAAGTAATTTTAATGGGAAAACCTGTCCCAGAGGAGTTGAAATAAGGTAGTGTCAGGTATTATTTGAGGGAACAGACTGATGAAGAAACTGTGCAATAGTCCTTTAAGTATCTAGATCCATCTTAGCTTACAAAACCCACTAAATTAGATACAGTAGATAAATTAGGTACATGTAAATAATTTGTTATATTAAATCTATTTTTACATTTAGTTCCATTTCTTAGATTGAATGCTTCACTTTGAGGAAATTGTTCTGAGTGTTTGCAGAGCTACAGGTCATATATCCTGACTGAAAGGTTTTCTGGAGAAACTAAATGTCATTTGTTCTGTTGCTTTATTGTGTCTTATAAGCAGAGCTATAATACAGTCTGAGTCTGAGTTTTAGCCTCTTTTAAACCAGTTCATGCTGTGGGTTCATTAAGTCTAGCAGTAAAGGGGAGGGGGCAGTGCAGAATTTCTTCTGGTAATGAATCATTTTTGTGAGGACAAGCATGGATATCACCTTGCCTTCCCTTTTCTTTTTCTCCTTCAGTCCAGAAATTTGGTTCCTGCAAAGGCTTCATTTAGAGAAACACACGACAGAGGGATGAAACTAAGTTAGTAACAGATTCATTTGTTATATATGGTTCTGATTTAAATATAGAAAATTAAATTATGGATAAATAGCTTGCCTGCCATTCCTTCCTGATGCAGTTGCCTTTGGATATACAAGCACTCATACTGCCATGAGTGTGTATTCATAAATATAAATATAGATATACTTTTACATATTAAATAATCTCAGGTACACATATGTGGCTAAGCAGTTCTGTTGTCAGATTAGACTGATTTGTCTGTTTATTTTAGCTTCAGTAGTAGGGGAAAAATACAAAAGAAGGTTAAAAAAAGCAATGTGATAGATGCTAGTTTGTAAAATTCAGTTTCAAAATCTATTGTAAACTGTTAGTTTAGCAAAGGCTTTAAAAAATATAAGAGTTTTATATGAGTTTTATGACTGATTATCAACTACCAGATCTTTATTATGGAGGTTTTTTGAAACTTGAGATATGAAATTCTTTAACTGAATAATTAACTTTCTTAAGAACAAAGTGAAATGTTTGCTACTTCTTGTAGGAAGCATAAAAAAAGTTAAATTAAATTCACAGTTGCACTCTTTACAGACTGTCATGGCACTATGGTTGCCACTACAGGTTTGTGGAATAAGTATAAACTCTGGGTGTAAAATTACTGCTGGCATGTGAGAAATAAAAGTGAAAATATGTTATTAGTTACTCTGTGATAAATCTTTATGGTAAACATACAGTATTCTCCAGGCATAACAGTTAGACTACTTGGCATATTTTTATGGGAAAAAACAACTGAAAATAGGATTTTTTAAAATGAAGTTTTTTATTCTGTGTCATGATTGTGCATGTCTGAAAATGCAGTATTTCAAGGGTTAAAATTCTTTCTTCTCCATCATTTCATGTGAATTTCATTGCAAATGCAGTTTTAGTCCAATAGGAAACGTTGAAGTATTCCCAGGTGGAGCACTGTTGAATTCTAAGACAGAATTGGCTTGGAAATTTAGGCCTAGCTCTGGAGCAAACTAAAGGACAACTAGAAAAATAAACTAAAATAAAACATACAGTACATTTCTACACTATTAGGAAAGGATTCATGTTTCCACAGAGGAATTAAGCAGACAATATCTCATTGCTTAAGTTGTGTCAGTCCCTGCACCCTCATCTCTGGCACCTACCTCACATCTCAAAGCATGGTGAGCCACATTTGTGTATTAATAGTTCCCTTCCTGTCCAAAGCACCTATCTCTCCTGATATGCTCAGGAGAGTCACCCTCTGTTCTGCCCCTGCTTCTGGGAGCTTCATCATCCAGGTCCTGTGCCCTGCATCTGCCCATGCCAACCATCTCATGGCAGCAGGGTTCAGCAGGTACAGGACAGACCTGGGCATCACAGGTGAGCTCGAGCTGCTTTGAGCATTTGTGTTAGTGGGTAATGGCATGGAGATACAGACAGGTGAGCAACCAGAATTTAGAAGGCATCAGCATATTCATCAGGAGAGATTAAATGGTGATAGGGTTTGGGGGAAGCACTGATGTGAGGGTATAGACAAAGACAAATTACAGTGGCCATATCAAATTTTACTCCTTAGTGCTGCAACCCGCACTGTCTTGCTGTGTCTAAAGGTTGAAGCAGGAACCAAAAACTTGCATACATTCCTTAAAATCCTGACTTAATTAACCTTATTTATAAAGTAAAACTAGTTACTTTTATGCATGATTGCTGAATATACAGTGGCAAAATGTGATGACTGGCAAATCAGAGAAATAGTTCTTATTGAGAGAGCAAGGTTCAGAGCAAGGTTACTAATCCTATCATCCTCCCCTCATAAGCTGTCCATGAGCTCATCTTCTTTTAACTGGTGCTTGCTCTATTCCCAGAGGTCAGTCCATCTCTGCTTCCATTTTCCTGACTGCTGTACCAGATTCTTCTGACCTGTCTGTGATGCTCAGATTGACATGCTGCTAATTTGCCTTTGAAGTGAAAGACTCAAGTAATATGCTAGTGCTGCCAAGTACAGAAAGAGAGGTCTCATGGTCACCTGAAAAATTCCTGTTTAGGGTGTGGGGAAAGAGGGAGCTGGCAGCTGGTTGTTGATGGGGTAGATAAAGAAGAGCCTTCTATTGCTGATTTTAATATTACATTGTCTTTGATGTGGAGTAAATTCTGCCTCTGGTCGTTTATGTTCAGCCTATGGCTATTTCTCCTCTTCCATTGTGCTTGCTAGCTGGGAGAGAAAAAAATGTGTGGCTGCAGTAATATTAACATCAGAGGGATCCTCAAACTTTTATTCTCTGTGCAGTTCTTTGGTGCTCCCCAGCAGGGTGAAAGCTGTGTGACCTTTTCACATGCTTTGTTTCTTGTCTCTAGCTGCCTTTAAATTTTCTGTTCTATACAAATCTCCAGCTTTGTTAGGGATGTTTCTCAACATTATGGCTGTTGAACAAATACTCAGTCATACTTTTTTATTGCTATAATTCTGACTTTTAAAAACATTAATCCAAATCTTTATCTTTTTTTTAATGCTCATAAACAGTATTGCAAGCTTTTGACTGTCTACAAATTGTGAGACATTAGAAGCAGACCAACTCAAAATAGTGTTATTTAAGCTCTAGAGATAAAATTGCACACATTAATTTCAGAAGAAAGCATCTGTTATCAAAATACTGAATTAAATATATTTGAATAGGGATTCTATGGAAATTAAGATATTTAATATGACAGCAGTAGGACAGAGAGTATACTTTGGTTCTTAATATTGCTCTAATATGCATGTTCTGAGGAAGAAAAACAAGGAATCGGTATGAATCAGTCACTGCACATAACCAGGTAAATTATCCTGATAGGATGCTCTCAGTCTGGCTTTTCTGAGGCTCTTGACTAGAGGAATTTTTTTTCTGTGAAGGTCACAATATTAGTTTCATACCCATGCTCTCTGACATGTTCTCTACAACTCACCAGTGGGCTTAGATCCAGCAAACTCATTGTTGCCAAAGAAAACCCCCTGAAAGTTATTTAAATAACAGTTTTCTAAGCATGAGTTCCAAATCATTATCTTATTGGAGTTTAATAATAAAATTCAGTATGAACTTTACTCATATGGGAGTAAATGGCAAATTTTGAGTAATGCTAAGTGATTATTTGTTTTGAAGTTCAGAATAGAAGGACAGTGGTTGTGTATGTCACACCCTACTCATCTGTTAACAATGCAGATGATGTGGTCATTGAGATTTGTTCAAAATCAAATGCTAATTAATCATGGACTGTGAAAATAGAAAACTGTTTTCTCTTCCCTTCCTTAGTTTCCTTAGTAGATGGCACAGGTGTACAGTAATTTTTATCTTTTTTTTCTCCTCAGTATCAGAAATTTCTCTACCATATTTACCAAGGTCAGGAAGTCTGTTCTCTCTGTCTGAGTAATCCTTGTACTTTAAATGTTTCTATTCTACCACTGACTTTTCTCACTCCATCTGTCTCCAACTAAATCTAGCTTCTTTTTTGATTGTTCTTGATAATTTATTTCTTTAAGAAGCAATTAGCTGATATCAAGTCTTAGTTGACACTAAAGGACTAATTTTCACTCTATTATGTAAATATATTGTTTTTATGCATGCAATCAGGCTATTCAGAGGTTTGTGAAACACAAAGATCTTGGGTCCTATTTAATAAGACATTTCAATGATTCTGCTATTATAAATAAGTACCTATTTCCCACACACATACATTCATGGTATTCATGCTTATGTCCAGATGTTAAAATGCTGTCTGAGCTCAGCTAAGTGCAAAGGAAGCAGCAGTTTTTGCACAGACTCAAAGATCTCTGAATTTTTCTAGCTGCCTGGTTGCACGTGGACCACTTTTAAGCAAGAGAGGGTTTTGACATGGATTGCAATATGAAAAGATGTACAGCCTTTGTTGGAAAGCAGTAAATGGCTTGATGGTGATTATGATAAATAAATGTTTAGCTACAGAGACAAAATGATTGTCTCCTACCTTTCAATTGATTTATTTTTTGTTAAGAATGTATGTATTTAAGGAAGAACATTTATCTCTGCTTTGGAAATGTTAAAAGTTAAAATAATAGTCCTATGAAATTAAAACGCCAGATCTCAAATCTAGTTTTAAATATATATATATATATATATATATATATAACTGCTAAAGACTTTCTAGGTGTTTACTGAATGAATTTACTGAAGGCTGAATTCCTTCTTTAGCCATGAAAATTATTCTTTCACCAGTGTGTTTCTGACATAATGAATTTTTTTCTGGGGAAAATAATAATTTATTTTTTACTGTGAACATTGGACTGTGTTGAAAGAGCAGTTTTCTCTTTCTGGTGCCTTCCTCATGGCCACAAAGCACATAAGTGTAAGAAAGGCATCACTCTATTAACTTACTTCCGATGCTACATCAGGCAAGAAAAGTTCATTTAACTTCAAGTGTTAAGACTTTGAAAAGAACAAAAGGCAAGTTTCTGCAAAGAGGAATGATAACAAAAGACATAAATAAATACAGAGATGTGGTGTATGTAAAGATGATCTTTGTGGTGTCATCTTTTGAATGTCACTGATCAAAAATCTTGGGTAGAGTTCACTCAACTCTGCCAGGCCCTAACATTGTCAAGAGAAGACACCAGGACCAGGCCCTGCAGAGGTGCAGACCCCATGAAATGCTCATCAGCTGAAACTCCAGCCCCACTGTGCCACTAGAATACATTCCATGATAATTCCTCTCCTGTTAGTCACAATTCTTTAACTGATTGCTAGATTTTAATGAGCATCACTTCGGCATATTTGGGTTCTTTTCACTGCACCTCGTATCATCCCATTAAATTTAATTGTATTCACTCAATTTCAAAATTTCTTTCCCTTTCCCTTTCCCTTTCCCTTTCCCTTTCCCTTTCCCTTTCCCTTTCCCTTTCCCTTTCCCTTTCCCTTTCCCTTTCCCTTTCCCTTTCCCTTTCCCTTTCCCTTTCCCTTTCCCTTTCCCTGGAATCCTTTCCCTGGAATCCTTTCCCTGGAATCCTTTCCCTTTCCCTTTCCCTTTCCCTTTCCCTTTCCCTTTCCCTTTCCCTTTCCCTTTCCCTTTCCCTTTCCCTTTCCCTTTCCCTTTCCCTTTCCCTTTCCCTTTCCCTTTCCCTTTCCCTTTCCTTTCCCTTTCCCTTTCCTTTCCCTTTCCTTTCCCTTTCCCTTTCCCTTTCCCTTTCCCTTTCCCTTTCCTTTCCCTTTCCCTTTTCCTTTCCCTTTCCCTTTCCCTTTCCCTTTCCCTGGAATCCTTTCCCTTTCCCTTTCCCTTTCCCTTTCCCTTTCCCTTTCCCTTTCCCTTTCCCTTTCCTTTCCCTTTCCCTTTCCCCTTTCCCTTTCCCTTTCCCTTTCCCTTTCCCTTTCCCTTTCCCTTTCCCTTTCCCTTTCCCTTTCCCTTTCCCTTTCCCTTTCCCTTTCCCTTTCCCTGGAATCCTTTCCCTTTCCCTGGAATCCTTTCTTTCTTTCTTTTTTAATAGCATTTCATTTAATCAAGAAAGGCAGAGAAAGAATCTTGCATAGCAGAGAAAGCCATCTTGATGAGAGATGAGTAGATAAAGCCATCAACCTACCACAATAATTAAAACACACAGTCCTTAATACTGCACTTGAATGTGGCTATTGGAGCTATCTATGTTTCATGGGAGAAAAGCCAGAGACAATTTATTTTTGTGTTTTGCCTTCCATGGCTTGAATTGGATAAAATGGAAAGTTATAGCCAGTAGTATTTACTTTAATATTTACCAACATGAAACTGATTGTGGTAAAAACACTGGGGCATATGACTAAAATCAGCAGTGTTCTGAAAAAATATTTCAGCAATTATTAACTACAAGTAGCTTATAAAGTGCTACAGAAGCCATTGGAATTTGAGCCTGTGTGTACAATTAAAGATATTGATATGTACAAGAGGACTTTGCAAAGACCCACTTTTTGTTTGCTACAAATATGTCTTTTTCTCATCCTCATCATATAAATTCTTATGGCATCAAAATATTTTTTCATTTGTTTTTCACGGTTTTTCAAGATTCATAATAGCATTTTACAGGGACAAATTTGGATAGTAGCTGGAGGCAGACTGTTTTGGGAAAAGAGACTGAAATTGGCTGAAGTACTAGATAATAAATGGGTGTAATCTGTGTGATATTAAAGGCTTGCCTTATTAAAATTCCCCACATTGGTGCTGATTTGATAAACACCTTTGTTAGGATATATCAGACAGTATATTAAGAAAGCTGTTAATGAAAAATGAATATTGCAATGTCCTTTTGGCAGGCTGAATGTTCTTTTCAATAATTCAGTTTATTCCTCAAAATATCATTTTACTCCTAGAACAGAAAATAAGAACATGACATAATTACTAAACCTCACCTTTTCCCTTTCTTAGCAATGCACATCTGACTGATGCCCACCTCCTCTCAGTTTTTCTGATGCTGTGCTACTATATAATGACTCAAGAAATGCTCAATTTTTGACATGAAGAAAGGTCTGTTATTTTTTGAAGAATGGCAGATCTGAAGGATTGACCTTCATTTTTTAGACACGGTATGCTTTATTTTCTCTGTAGAACCAGTACATTTATGAAACTTCCTCTGTATCCTGCATTTAGGGGAAGATGAACATCTGATTTGACTTGCAGCCCATTTCCCTCTTTAAGAGGTCAGATAAAGAATGAACAGCAGAGACAGTGTATCACCTCCTGACCCTGACAGGTCATAACAAAGTGCATAATTGTTGTCCTGAACATTTATTTCTTCTGGTTATCTCTGTCCAGGCAGTCATATTTCATTAAGTTTCCTGCATATTTTTTAATTTTGCTCAGCTTGCTATTTTTGATGTGGATGTCTTCCTGGGATAAGAAGCTCTCTAGAAATCAGAGAAAGGAAAAAGAATTAATCTGTCTGGAATTTCACATTTGTTGGTTTAATTATCAATTAGATTTATCTTTAGTTTGGCTTCCGAAGAGTTGGCTTTTCTGGCTCTTGCTATCAAAGCTCTGAGGACCTGAGAAGAAGCTGGAGATGTTTTTGTATGGCTCAAGGGATGGAAGAGATGATGGAATTATTGTATAGGATGGATACCCATGGTGTTCAGGGAGAAGCTGCTTTATTGTGAGAGCAGAGACAGTTTAGGTGGCATAAGGCTAAACTTGTAGGAAAACATGCATACCAGCTAATAAAATAAGGCTCATCTCCTCCCCTCTCCCTACTGCACCAGGTTTACCTCTGACATGATACTGCAACTTTCTATACATTAGGATACAGGACTGGTAGTGTGCCCTGGTTTCAGCTGCAGTAAAGTTAATTTTCTTACCAGTGGCTGGTATGGGGCTGTGTTTTGTGCTGATCATGGGGTTGACAATACAGAGGTGTTTTTGTTATTGCTGAGCAGGGCTTACACAGAGCCTTTTCTGCTTTTTGTAAGGCCATGCTGGTGAGGAAGTTGGGGCTGCTTGGGGGGCTGGGAGGGGACACAGCCAGGACAGGTGACTGAAACTGACCAAAGGGAGCATTCCAGACCATATTGCATTACACTTGGTATATAAAGTGGGAGGAAGTTGGAGGAAAAAGGAGGAAGGAGTGGGCATTTGAGGTGATGGCTGAACACCCGCCTGCCCATGGGCAGCAGGGAATTTAATCCCTTGTTTTGCAGAGCATTTGTGCACAGCTTTTGATTCCAAATTAAACTGTCTTTAGTGCAACCCATGTGTTCTTGATCTTTTACCCTCCTGTTCTCACCCAGATCCCACTGGCGGGGGAGTGAGCAAGTGGATGCCCTGGGCTTGGCTGGGATTAAACTATGACATGGTGTTATGCTTTAAATATTGAAACTGTTTTCTTAGTGGGGGCATGTATTATACTTCAAGACATCTCAGACCATTTCAGAAAACTGCAGGGCATGAGCCTGGGATTCTGTGCTTACTCACCACCTCTGAAGGTGTGTTTAGATTGGTTATCTAATGACAGCCAAAGTTTCTGAACCTGAGCTGGTTGTAAGAGTTGCTGTACTCCTCTGCATTCAATATGAGCCTCTTGCTAATTGTTCACGTCGGGTCATGTATTGCAGATGTCAAGCTGTAGGCATTCAGATCCAAATTCTGCAGCCTTAGTGAATCAGTTTAAAACTACAACATGATGGAAATGTTTTGCCCAGGTGAAACAAAGCCCAAATTATCCTTAATACATGTTCATGTGCAGTCAGAGGAGAGCTGAGGAAGAAATAAAAAGTACTGCTTTTTGTTTGCACTAAAGGCCAGAAATCAGAGTTTTGAAGATTTTTTTCCTTCAATGTAAGAGAACAATAGTGGAAATCAGACACTTTCAGCTGAAAGCAATACATTATTGAAATGTAGCAGAAGCTGTTTTTATTTTTAAATTTTTGCATTAAAACAACTTGCAGGATTCCTAACTGTAAGAAGTGATGTGCCCTTAAAAACAGACAACAAAGAATTGTTCAGGAAGGTTTCTATTTTGGCATACTGTAGGAATGTTAGTTTTGTTTGGTTCTTATTGCTCTTCTCCCCTCTGGAGGCTTGAATTGGACAAAATTGAAGAGATGGTGCTTCTTTCATTTGTTATTTTCGTTTTCAGGTTTGGCAAATCTCTGAGCCAAAGGACATTTCCAGTAGCATGTTATTGGACAAACACCTTCCAGGTGAGACTCCCTTCAGCACCTGTAATATGTGAGTTGCTCTTTCTGAACACATTGAGTTTCCTCAGCCTGTGTGATAAGCTGGACCCATGAGTCTCACTGTGTTTGCCAGAAGCAAGTGCTGGATTTCCAGCTTGTGTTCAGGGTGATGAAAGGGCATTCCAAGTCCAATACATCTGCTGTCCTGCAGGGCAAGCCAGGGAATATAACTGACTTTTTTTTGAATGGGGAAACATGGATTGAAACTCTAGAGAGCACCAACCGTGGAAGAAGAAACAGCTCCCGTCATTAATTTTTTATGGATGTTTGTTGTAGGTACCATTCACTCAGGTGATTGAGATTACTTTCTGTTATGCTGAAGGAGAGCAGTAGTAAGTCTGAGTGCCTCAGACAGTCAGAATTTAAGGGTTTCTTTGCTTTGGGGTAAATGGGAAGAACATTTATACAGTGTTATAACAATTTCGTCAGATGATGAATGCACTTTGAACAGATTGGAATAGAAGTGCTAGAGACTGCCTCAAGATATTGCTGTCTGCTTAAAAATTACATCTAGCATAAAACCATTAATAGCTCGTTTCTCCTGACTTATTCAAGCCCATAATCATCATCCATTTTATTGAACATCCCTCTCTTGCACACAAAGACACTATTTTTGCTGAAGTGGAAATAACATCTTCTTTACATCGTTCGGATGCTAGAAAAGCCAGCCTATATTTCAACAGTTTTATAACTGAAAGATGAATTGTATAAAGATGTGTATAAAAGATGTGAAGATACAACTTGCCTCCCCTGAATGTGCAACAAATATTGATACTCAGTTGGAATTAGTTTCTTAGTTTGTAGAAACAAAATTTTATGGACAGTAGAGGATGCAAGAGAGAACAGGAGCAATGTTTGCCCTGTAATTTAAGAGGAAAAAAGTACCTGTGAGAGACTGGTTTCTCCCTGGTTACTGAGGATGGCTCCAGTCACAGGAACTCAAATGCAAGATGTGGAGACCCAGAAAGGCATTCCCAATTAGAGAACATGAGAGGCCTCTCTCACTGCCCTCTCTTGATAACAATCCTGTTTTATCTGGCCAAAGCAACTCCTCTTCTGTTCCCTAAGTTAACCCTGTTCTCTCTGCCTGTCTATCAGCCTTTTAGTTACTCCCACCTGGTTTCCCTATCCCTTAGTAATTGGTCCCGAGGGCTCTTCCCACCCTGTTCCCCATGTATCAAACCTAAACCCTCCCTCAAGGCTTTTGACTTTGCTCCCTGAACTCTGGACGATGCAGAAGCGTGGCTGAAATAAACATCTCTGTAAAACCCCTGCAAAGGCCTGTCCTGCTCTTTTACTTGCTATCACCTCAAGCAACAACTAGAATTAACAGCAAGAGAATGTCAGCCTTTTTCAGCTAACAACTTGAAGCCTCACATATAACTTGCATAGAATTTACAGAATGCAGTAATTACCACTGCATTTTTTCTTAATGCAGTCCTGCCTGACAAAGGCAAATAGGAAACCTTTAGCAGGTTTTTACAGACTCCAGTGAAGAGTCTCTCAGGGTTATCTGTGACCTTGGGAAGGAAAAGAAGTTACAGTTTTCATGACTGTCACCCTGCATTCCTTATATACTCTTTGCATTTCATAAATGCCCTGTTTTTTCACGTCTCGAGATATGTCAGCTGAAGTGTGTAATCTTTGGATGAAAAAGGATGCAAAATGATATAAAGCCTGAATATAATTTTTGTTAGCAACTGCAAACTGAAGAGCAAAAATATCCTACATTTACTGTTAGCTGTTTTATGATAGTTTAATAACAGCCAGTGTTGTTGAGAGGGTGATGGCAGCAAAATCACCTTTTGATCAGTGAAAAAAGATACTAAGGTAGGAATGAAGCTTTATTTGAATTTCCAAACTTGTGTTTGAACTTGCAGTGGGTGGATGTTGGCTGTGTGCCAGGAACCCACAAAAGCCATTCAATCCCTCCCCTCCACAGTTGGGCAGGGGAGAGAAAATATAAAACAAAGGCAACAGGGATTGAGATAAGGACTGGGAGAGATTACACACCAAAAGGAAACATTCTGTATCTATCTATCTATCTATCTATCTATCTGTCTATCTATCTATCTATCTATCTATCTATCTATCTATCTATCTATCTATTTATTTATTTTATATATAGTATTTTGCATATATAGTGAGTAAGGAGGAAATGTATATCAGAGAGGCATTTTTTAAAAAATGACTCTTCAAAACTGTCCAGAATTTGAAATAAAAATTGTCTTTTGACAATTTTGACTTGATGCACAGGACGTGAGAGGATAAAAGATTTAACAACAACAAAAAAAAAAGTCAAACAAACAAACAAATGAACAAAAAAAAAAAAAAAAAAAGAACCATATCTGTGAAATGTATCCAAGGTATGTATTTCAAAGTTGTGAATATATGTGTAAGCAATGCACCATCTCACAAAGCACAGTGTTTTTGTAGCACTTATACAGTGCATAATATAGATCTGGAAGATGTTTCCACCATCAAAATAATGCTTCTCTTTGATTTGGTAGAATGCCAAATTTCTATTACCATTAATAAAGTAATAATAACAATATTATGCCAAATAAAGTCAGGGAAATCAAAGTTCACACATCAGGGCATAAATTGAGACCTCACACAAAGGCCCAATGGCAATCTATGATGCTGTCTTGGTGAATAGAGTTATCTTTTTCCCCAGTATGCAGAATTTCTGGGCACAGCCAGCATGCCCACCTGATTACAATGCATTTTTGTACACCTTTCAAATACTGCCTCTGACTTTCACCTCTCCGACCTGCTTTTAAATTTTGAATTATTTGCACTTGAAGCTGTACTTAGTTTATTGATCTTCATATTTTGATCTTGTTTCCCTGTAAACAATACTGACCTTTTAAGGTTCCTGGAATCTGTGGAATGATTTTTAACCAAGGGTGTGACTAACTGCTGTGCAATTTGTGTTCCTGTCATGCAGAACTGTCTCCTTTATTGTATAATTGCAAGAGAGAGAAACAAAAAAGAATTAAATTGAGCAGAAGAAAAATGAGGCAGAATAAAAAGGTGAGAAATGTATTAAACAGTTGTGGGTTACTGAAAGCTCACAAAACCAAGAGGACATACAACAATACAGATTTTCTGATAAGACTGCCCCATCTGTCTTCTCCTATTTTCCTTCATTTCCATAATGCTGAATTAGTGACCCATTCCTAAATAAGCAAAGTCAAGCTCAATCAGTGTCTGGGTAAAAGACCTCTTAGGCACTTACTTGTATTACAGTAATGGAGTAGATTTATTCTCATGAGACCTTGAGGTAGTATTGAAGTGAGACCTATTGCTTATGTCAGATATTTTGATTTTAGATGCATTACTGGGGACTCATCACCATCCAATTAATACTTATTTTATTTTATTTTATTTTATTTTATTTTATTTTATTTTATTTTATTTTATTTTATTTTATTTTATATTTTATTTTATTTATATTTTATTTTATTTTTTTTGTTTCACTTCAGAACAGAGGTTGGTTCTGCTGCTCTGACAAAGTTGTGATTTGAAATTTTAAAATTATTGGCTTTATTTTTGAATGGATTTATTTGCATGGTAACCTTTTTCAGTCCCGATAAGTTGTGGAACACAGAAGAGACTATTTTAGTGCAGACACATGTGAACTTATGTTACTCATACCTTTGCTACAAATTCCTGCAGAGGAGCACTGTGAATTTTAATGTAACTTTTACCTTTCATTATGGCTGTATGATTTACAACATTCTTCATTTGCCAGAATCTCCTCAATTGCAATGCAGATTCTTGAAATTAAGTATGTTTGAGAAGTGGGATATGAAAAATTAGAGGGGAAAAGTTGCTTTTAATCAAATCAAAAGCTGATCTTCAAAAATTTATGAGGTTCTCATACCTAGCCTATGCAAGCACAGCTTCCAATCTGAAAGACTGTCTTCAGTGCTGTGATCAGGCCTTGGGTCTAAACTTGAAAAACTTGAAGGGATTGAACTTGTATTCACTTCAATTTAAAGGCTTGATAAGGAAAAAATGGCATAATGGCTTAATTTAAACATTATTCCCTTGCATACCACAGCTGCAGTTGAAATTTTATTCATACATTAGCCTAGTGGTGGTGATAATGAAGAGTGACATAGGTAAAAGGAAGGACCTGTAAAATGAGAGTTAGAGCAGTTGCTTGTAACTACTTAAATTAGAGGTCATTCTAAATGCAAAAAGGGAAGCTTTGTATAAATATAATCCTTTATAACTCAAATCTCTCTGAAGAAATTATTTTATGTGTGGATATAAACACAGTGCTCATAATAAGAATAACTTAACTAAACCAAAACAATTTCAGAGACATATATATTTTACATGGCCTGCCTTTTCCCTGGTGCACTTTTCCCTGTGGCTGAGCTATATTCTCCAAAACCACAGCTCTGTCTTTCTATTTGCATTAGGCTTACTGGTAGTGCTACCAGCATGTGAAGGCACACCACTCACACTTTCAGTATAGACTAGGAGATAGATACCATATTATTTTGTCACCTGCTGAAGAATCTGGTGAGAGTGCATTTCCATAGTGCTGTAGTTTGTCACCTCTTTCAGAAGCCATAGTATGAAAGAGTAAGGATCACATTAGGATTAACCATAATTATGGCTCCTGAAAATTTTTGTTGTTGCAGAGCACCAGTGTACAAAATTAGACATGCTTGTGGATTTTGCTGAGATGAAAAGTAGTGTTCCTTCTTTGTAAATTTAATGACCAAGTTCTTATTTCTGTTCTCTATTTGTAAGGGAAGGCCAAGTGCATTAAATTCTTAAGAACAGCAATACCAGATGGAAACTGATGTGTCACTGTAAAGATTTTAAGAGAAGACTTCCTATGTTTTCACATATTTGTAGTTTTCTTCCATATGACATCACCTTATACATACCCCCAGCATGTGCTTGCTTTCTCTGTGGTTATGCCTATATACATTTGCAAATGCTGCTTTTTCAATGTGAATATAACCTTCTTCTTGTAGGACAGTTATGATGTTGAGACTAGAGCTCTCTGAAGAGGAGGCAAATTTCTGTGCACCACTTCAGAGAATTTTACTGTTTGATTTACTGTTTTGGTGACCTCAGTGTAAAATATGGCTTGCTTTGGATGTGCACGTCTCTTTTCAAGTCATAGAAATTTCAAGAAAAGTAAAAAATCTAACTCCTTAAATATCCATCTGGGTTTTACGATATTTAAAAAAAAAACATGTTCGTAGTAGAGGACAAGACATACCATACAGGAGAGTTGGAACTCAGTGACCTTTAAGCTCCCATCCAATCCAAGCCATTCTGTGATATGTGATGTGATGTATCTTTACACTGAAGATAAAAAATATAATGTCTTACATCTGAAAATTCTATGATATTGTCTCTGAATTTTTTTTTCCTTTTGGGCAGATGTTAATTGACTTTCCCCACACCTTCTCAAAAAACAAACCCAAAAAACCCCATGAAGAGCAAAAAGATCGGTGAAAAAAATTTCCTCCTCTAGTTGAAACGTCTTCAAGTCCTCTCACATCCTCATAGAGAATAAATTCTCAAATCTGGTACGTTTGGCTTTGTTAAAAATGTTTTGGATTTTTTCATTGATGGTGATAGCCCATCTCAACCCTGATGATTGAACAATGTTGACTTGTTTATGTTCTGTTGCTTCAGGTAAAGTGGCAGAGATCACAGTTATAGATATGATATGTGGTGACAAATATAACATCTGATATAGTTATGATCTTGTTGATCAGACTATGCCTCTGGCTTCCTCCTTAGGTGTTCCAGCTGTCTTCTCTCCTGCCTTATTATTCAAAAGTTACAACTGAGGAAAAATGTCATTTGGAGGCTGTATGCTGATACTTAAAATATGATAGCCATGCCTGGCAGACATCTCTGGCAGACGTCCATCCATCTATCTATCTATCTATCTATCTATCTATCTATCTATCTATCTATCTATCTATCTATCCATCTATCTATCCATCCATCCATCTATCTATCTATCTATCTATCTATCTATCTATCTATCTATCTATCTATCTATCTATCCATCTATCTGTCTGTCTGTCTGTCTGTCTGTCTGTCTGTCTATCGATCTAATGATTTGTTTAACTACCACTGACAGACATATAGCCCCTCTCACAGCCAGGTAGAAATCCTTGTATTACTTCCAGTTTCCTGTTCACACCTCATTCACTTAACAACTTAACACAGGCCCCCTCAAGTGTCGCCTGGAAGCATTTCTTTCAAAGGCAAAGGCAAGCACTCATTAATAATATGGTTTTGAAAACTTTTAGATGTGTTCATCTAAGCCCGACCAAACTGAGGAAGAATGTGATCTTCCACTGTTCATCTCCTGCCTCATCTTCTCCATCCCAGCAAACATTTTGAGCCTAGAAAGCCATATCAGAATGGGTTCTGCCATGGTTGCTGAGGTCAGTATGGGAAAGATGAATTATTGTAGGTTCTAGTTCTTCTAATAGTACTTCTACCATAAATAGTCAAAGCAAAAAAAGCCCCAAACTGACTATGCTTAGCTCCTTGAAGAGGACACTTTCATGGTACAATAATCTTACAATGAGAAAATATGATTATGGAAAGTAATTTCCTCAGTGTAATCATGTTTGTGTTATTGCAGAGTCAGACAGTCAAGTTTCTCTTAATAAAATTCTCTTTCACAGCTCAGCTGCTGTTTTTGCCTGCTCCTTCCATCATCATCCTGCATTTGTGAGAACATCTATTCCTCTAGATATGAAAAAATCCATGGTTAGAGCAGTGGGCTATTCAATTTACTGCCTGCTTTTTAGGGGACAAAATGTCTTCTAGACACCTCCTATCCAACTATTTGTATGAGTAACTGTTCCTTCTCACATCAATGATTACTCTCCAAATTTCAAAGGACAATTGTAACACAGATGTATGGAAATATATTACTAATACAAAAGTGGTTCTTCTTTATTGAGTGTATAGTAATTTAGTCACAAAACACTAAAGACAAGGCATTTGTCTGTGAGCTCTGGGCCAAAGCTCTACAGATCAAGAATGAGCAGCATGGAATTCATGGTGTGAGTGAGCTCCCTACCCATGAGAAGGTACTTTACTCTGGCAGTGAGGCTCTGTAACTGCCAGAGAAAATGAAGTAAATCCCAAACAAAGTTTATACTTTTCCAGATACAGTGCTTCCATGGTAACTTAGCAGACCAGCTCTATCTGCTGAAAACATGTGAAGTGATGCCATGATATGCCTGGGCACCACAGTAACAGCTTCTTGAGCTGTGTGAGGTAAAAACATGAGGTACAGTATGCATGCTGATTAATTTTGTCTCACTTTCTAAAATTATTAGAAGTTTTACCATTTTAGTGTACTAACTTACATTGTTATGGTTGTTATTTTGTCAAAGAAGTACTGAAATGAGTAAGAATAGTATAAAAATTCTCATGCTATGTGGTATTTATAAGCACCACATCTTCCCCCCATAGTACCTTGATGGATAAAAAGGTCTATGGCTGTGATTAGCTCTTACATGACAAGCAGAAAGTTGGTTGTTCTTTTGGACTTGTTCTGTGAATACCTATGAATATGAAATACAAACTGACTCTGAGGAAGGAGGCAATCATTTTGTTTATAGATATCTGCTCTTACTAATTTTCTGTGAAAAATCAAACCAGTTTCCAGATATACCTCTGTATAAACAATAAGACATTGTAGATGTTTTTAAAATGTAATTTATTTTTGAGCAGAATATATGACAACATTTCTTTTGTTGTTATACTGGTATAAAAGATTAATAATGATACCAGAGGTAGAGTGCTGACCCTACTGTTTGGTAAAATCCAGCACATGGAAGTGGAAACAAGAAAAAAACAATTTGTTTAGCTGAGAAGTAGATTAACTGTTGTAACAACTGACATACATTTTTGCTGTATTCTGTCCCTGGAAATTAAAAAAAAAGGATCAAATCATAGCAGTTAAATTTGACACCAGGATAAATTCAGGGAAAGTCCAAGTGCTAGGTGGAAGACCAGAGTGCATGATAAGGTTGTTCCTGTCTGGCTTTTGAATCTATTAATCTTAATGAAGGATGCAAGGGTAAGCCATTTGTACTTGTCTGGTGAGCTCTGTTTACAGCTGCCTGAAGAGGAGATGATGTGTTTCTCTTTCTATATCCTGGAACTCAGTGGGAACATGGAAATTATAAGTAACTGAGCCAGATCTTGTGGCTGTCCTAAAAAAAAAAAAGAAAACAAACAAATTAAAAAAGCTGCCAAGTTTGCAATGGTTAGAGTTATTGCTAAGATACCATTCTCTGGTTCAGTGCTCCAGCTCCATCTGTAATTTCCACTGGAGTGGGAATAATTCTGTTGTGTAAAGGGGACATAGTCTCTGTTAAATTATCAGCAACAAGGCAAAAAATAATTTTGATTTGTGAGAGACTATGAACCAGGGCTCCTGTCTAACGCTGCAGAAAATGATTTAGAATTGGCAAAGGCCAGATATATAGAAGAAGGTATGAAATTTTGAAAGGTTACATATGCTTTCACTTTTCAGCTCTTACAAAGCTTTTCTTTGCCAGTGTTTAATTTCATTTGTAGATTTGTTTCACTGCATTATGTTAGTACAAGACTTCTAGCAGATAAGAAATAACAAAGGTATTTCCTCAGTTAGCTGATTGTTATTGGTTGTTACTATTTGTTAATGCTACTTAGCAGAGTAAGACAATATGATCTCTACAGATCAGACCATTTAATAATTCACCTTTATTTCTTTCCTCTTTTCATAATTTTTTCAAATAATTTCATTTCCTATAGCAAATTTTTTTCTTTGAACTGTATTTATAAAGCTCTGATGGGCAATGACATATAAACATTTACAAACTAAACACATTTACAAACTCAAATTTCAGCTTCTAAGCCGAAAATATTTTGCTGGCTGTATGTGCACAGATGTGTGCCTGCATACACGCAGGCATACTGGTGCTGCCTAAAACAAGACGGGGGAAAATATCAATTTTTCTGCTAATAAAAGTAATGAACAGTCAGTACAGCTCAGCTCTAGCTCTGCATAAGCTTAGGGAATCTTTTAAAACTCCTAGATTAGAAAGCCAGGAGCTGTCTTTTGTAAATAAGCCTTTTTTTTTTTTTTTTTTTTTTTTTAAGATTTGCTTTTTAAAAGTCCAGGGTTTAAACTCAAGGTAAATTACAGGTGCTAGGTTCAGCACAAGGTTCAGGACAGACACATGAATCAATATAATGAGCAAATGAGACTTTGCTGATGGAAACAGATACCCTGTCAGGCCATCAGTGCAATCTCCTGAGGAAGCAGGTTTATCCTTTGATGTATATCTTCCAGTTTTTGTCCTAGTACATGGAGCAGATTTTATAGCCCATTTTTAGTGACATGTAACTCTGAATCCTGAGCCTATAGTAATTTTTCTGTAGAAAATATTTGCTGACCACTGAGTTCTCTGAGTGTTAGCAGTTTGGGCTTATGTGACAAAGGCACTACTGTCTGACAGATGTCAGCTATTATTTTTATAATTTCTGTATGTATTGCAGTGAGACTGCTATAGTACCAGAGATATGAACCAGAGCTGACAACAGAACTGAGTGTGGCTAAAGGGTGTTCTGGTTTTGTAGCTCAGTAAAAGTTACCATAAAGATGACTTAATGAATTCAGGTAGATGATTCAAGAAAAAGTAGATGTTGTGTGTGACTCTTCAGGAAGACTTTGTATTTTATTTCTTCATATTTTGTGTTATTTTTAAGTTAGAGGGTTTAGTCAGACTGATGAAAAGCTTCATACTTTCAAATCTGCAGGCAAAAAAGAATCATTGAGCACTATTACCTCTCAAAAATTAATCACATCTTTTCTGTAAGTATCCCCCTTGTAGATTACCCTTAGACTTAAGCTCGGCACTCTTGTGAGTGCTTAATTGGGTAGCAGCCAGACTGCTCTGCAGTGTGTAGGATCCACGAGAGCAAAAAAGGGTAGTAGGCAGATACTCATTGTTATTGGAACCTGGAGTTCTATGGGTGTACACATCTGGGCAAGTTTTAGTTGTTTGCAAACAGGATCATACCCAAACTATAAGCACACATAGTGTTTTTTTTTTCTTGGCTAACATACAGAAATAAAGTGGCTGAAATAAAGACACTGCTGTGCAGACAGCCCCAGTGCAAGCTCCTGCTGGGAAGGCAGTCATCAGCCAGGTGGGGAAGTGTCAGCCTTGGCTGCTCCTTAGCACAGTTTGAAGCTTGATGTGCTGTCTTCTGACTTCCCTCTGTCTTTCTAAGGACATTGTCATGTTGGTTTGCTACTTGAGTTTCTATTATCTATTCAGAAATTTTCCTATTGTGTAAGTAAGAAAATATTTAATTCTCTGAATGTATGAATTGCCATTCTATAGAGACCCTAAATTCCTTCTAGAAGTCCCATAGGCACATGGTAGGGTTTCACATTTTTCATTGTTTCTTTTCATTCTTTGTTGAATATGAGAAGCACCATGTTAAAGCTGACTGAAACACAGTCAATTTCACAGCTTTGAACCAAGTTTTAGAGCTTTTTCTCACTGAAATGCTTATTTAGATTCATTCTGCATGAGTGGTCAACAAAATTCACAGTGAGGTGATTATCCTTTGGGGGCTTCCATGAAATGAGTCTGATTTTTGTGGCTAGTCCTGTGGGTAATTATTCCTGACAAAACTCCTGCTGTGGCTGATTCAGAGCAGGAGCATATCCAATATGGCCATGATAAACTACTCCTTTAATGGTGCAAATCACATCTTTCCATTATGGAATGAGTCATTGATTAATCATTTTGTAGATACTTTCTTTGCAGAAACCTTCAGTCAGTTGGGTATAACCTCTGTTTCTTTCCCTTGCACCTCTTAAAACAGTGTGAAAATTCCAATTAAAGACTTAACAAAACATGTAAAATATAAAAGCTATAAATGAGTCTTATCATCATCAAATCTGTAAGGGTCAGAGCACACAGAGGCAAATGTATGCAAATAAGAGTATTAAAAAATGGCTAATCACAGATAGTCTATGAATAATATAGGTCAATTTAGCACTGTATATAATCCTGTGGGTTAAATAATATTTTGCCCTTTCCAGTCCTTTTGGAATTCCTTTGATGTGTGTACTTTGACATCCTGGACTGCAGTCTCAGGAGGGGAAGTGTTAAGTTCATATTTGACACTCCACTGTGTGCATTCAATTATGTACATCCCATTTATGATTCTGGTTGACCATTTCACACTGTGTTTCTGACAGCTTGGCGCTAGGGCAGGCTATGAGTCACAAACAGCTGAGGCAGCTCTCTGAAAGTGACAACCATCTGGAGCTTTCTGCCTCTTTTTTTGAAGTGGCAGCCTTGTTGTCCTCCTTCTTTGAGTGCTTTATTCAGTTCTCCTTCTCTATTGCCAACTGAGATGAGAAACAAAAGCAACGTTTTGCTCTCCACCCTCCTTGCCATAATTTCTTTGGATAATCATCTGGCATTTCTGTGCTTATGTGAGCTTTTGATGCCAAGTGGGCAGAGAGCATTCAAGAGCAAAGCTGTTGTTCTTTCTGCTGGTAACCAGCAGAGACAGGATAAATGATTAACTCGGCACAGTCATGTCAGAGGAGTGAAGTGGTGGCAGGCTCCTTGGGTCAGAGTTTTAATCATCTTGTATAACTGAAAAGATGCCATGAAAGCTTTGTCATGCTTGCCTTGTGCTGGCAATAGCAGCACTGTGGACCACAAGCAATTGGGAAACAGGCCCTTAAATCTCATTGCTGAGGCAGCTCCACTGGTACCCCATAAATGGCTTCAGCACCACCCCCCTGACATAATTTAGTGGAGCATGACTCTCTTGATGTTGTGTATTATTTTTATTGTCACTCATTGTACCATTGGCTTACTTTGCTAGCATTTCATTACATGTTCACACACACATCTGTTACCTAGCAGAAATATCCACTGGGAGCTGCTCTAGGTGTCATTATTCTGCTATGCCCATATTTTGGTAACAGTAACAATCTCAGGCAAAAACTAGGCATATTTTCTTTGTTTTGTTAAAGCTAGGGCTCAAAACTGTAGTATAAATCCTTTTTTGCTTAAAAAAAGGGAATTAAGATAATTAGCTTTTTTGGTGGGGATTTAAATATTCTTTTGTTGCTCCATTGTGCTTTAGAACTAAATGATAGAGACATTGGCAAGGTTCACCTTTGGTTCATAGCTGTGCTGTAGCACTGAGCAAAAGAAGTTATGTCTGCATGTCAGCTAGCAACAGTGAAGTTTTCTGTGCTGGAATTGTTGGTGTTATCAAGGACCTTATGCAGAACTCAGTCTGAAATCCACTCAGATTTCAATGGATATGAAATAATTTATTTTATCTTTGGCTCTGCTTGTCCTATTTCTGTTTTCAGGATGTATTTCAGAACATATTTCAGGCAGCTGTGCCAGCATAGCTGAGGATCTTTGTCTGTTGGGAGTAGTGGGAGGTGTTAGAGACATTAAAGCACTGACAGCTTTGTGGGCTGACTGCACATGAACCTCACACAGATGTAAGGCTGCCTTCCCTGGTAAGGCCTGAACTGAGACCTTGAGTTCAAAAAGGAGTAAACCTTACTCACAGCATCAAGGAAATCATAGTTACATATTCACTGTTGTGCCTCTAGATAGTCTGGCAGGTTTTTGTGGGGTGATAGACATGAAGTGTTACTTTTAAGACACTTTCCAGAAAAAAAAAAGGTTAAGCATTTATTTTAAAGAAAGATCAGTAGTCAAATTTGAGCAGATAACCTTCTCCTGGCTTCTGGCATCCTAGTGGAGGTGTGATAGCTCAGTACACTACTGAGGGAGGAAAGCGTGCTGAGAACTGAGGCTTCTTTTCACTTCTGCTGTCAAGTCTTTGCAGGGAGAGGAAAGTTCAGTCTGAGAGGAGACTGCTGTTGTATCATTCTCTTTTATGTCACAATGCAAAGCTGCTTCATTTGGTTATGAAGTCTTTTTAAGTCCCAACTTTCCATTCAGATGTTCCTCTCAGCTATTAATAGCTGTTTCTGTTATCAAGCCTCCCTCAGACAGCTGTATTAATCTTTTCTGCAAAAACATGTACTAAAAATATTTTTTGTCTATTTTTTTGTGACATCAGGTATAGATATTTTTTATTTCAAAGTCAGTTTAAAAGCATATATATTTTTTTAATACATATCCAAATCAGGAAGAAGGGCCAGTGCAAGATGGTTTGCAGATCTCTCACAGAAACTTGTATAGGCTCTGATATGCCCATAATTCCTTATAGAGGGTTTGCAATTTAAGCTTTTGGGACAGAGGGATACATTTCAGGGATTTTCTGGAAGGATGATAGTAAGTCTTTGTTTAGATGAAGAAAAGTGCTCTAGCAGGGATATAGAGAGTGTGATTAGAGGCAGAGACAGGCAGGACAGAATGAAGCTTGGCCAAACTGGTATTTGTGCTTTGGATACCACTAATTCAGAAAGAGGTGTCTGTGGTTGCATTTATCTGTGGTAGGAACCTATAAGGTGAATCTTCCTTTATACTTGCTTGTTATTATTTATTTTTGATTGAACAGACTTGGGAAAAAGATTTTTTTTAGTGTCAGACTCAATTGAAAGTCTTAAGGAAACTCAGAGAACAAGGGAAAAGGGTGGTTGAAGAGAAACAAAATAAATTACACTGTGCTACACTTATCAGAGGCCTTTCTAGTTCTTCTGTAGTTTTTGGCTATGTAGTCCCAAAGCATAAAGTCTGTGCAAGTCAACTGTGGAAATAATCACACTTTTTTCCATCTTTACCCTTTCATTAGGAAAAGAGAATGAAGCAAACAAGAAAAAATAAAGGACAAACAAAAAAACCTGAAAAACCCAAACCCACATTATCTTTATTTGTGAAGTCATGGAAAAATTAGTAAAAAAATAAATGCTGTATACAGATCTCTTGGGATGAGCTTGCAGGCAGTTTTTGATGGCCAGGATAAACAGATAAAACCAATTTAAATCTCTGTAGCACCTAAAGAACAAAGAAGTGTGGACTTTGCCATTTAGGAGATTGCTATTTCCTGCTTTATCAGGTATCTTTTGACACTTGTGTGTTGAACACTGGAATGGCGATTTTGTAGGAATCTGAGTAATACCTTTTTTCAAAAGATGTTTTGCATTGTAGAAAGTAAATGGAAACCTTGACTTCTAAGTGCTCAGAAGAAAAAAAAAAAAGTGAGACACCACAACTTGCTGGTTTGGGAATTAGATTTCAAGATATATAGGCTTGATATATTTTGAAGAAAATCAGTCTCAAATTTCTAAACCCAGTAGGCCCCCTTTTCCTCTGTTCTAAAGTGCATCTTCAAATGTTTAAAAGAGCTGTTGGAATGGCAGCTATCCATGAAGAAATAGAGCCTGATACTGAAAATGCCAAGGTTGTGGGTTCAATTCCCAGACAGGCCATTCTCTTAAAAGTTGGACTTGATGATCCCTGTGGGTCCCTTCCGGCTCAGAATATCCTGTGATCTGAAAATGGTTTGCTGGAGAGGAACACAAAGTCTAGATTGAATGACTGCAATGATTTAGAACCACCATCCTGTAGCTCTACTTCTCTGTGACTCTTTCCACTCTGGAAGGTTTGGCTGCTGCAACAGCCTAAGTGATATGTTAGCCAATGTTTCCCTCATTGTGATTCAACTATTTTTTTCTTGAGTTAGTGGATTTTCTTCACTTGATTAATATAAATCATTGTTAGCAAAAGCACTTCTTGGTCAGGATAAATTCCATCTATGTTGTATGGGTTTGCTCTTTTAGCTGTGATAGCAGACCTTCACTAGAAACTCCAATACCATGGTCCTCTGAAACAGGCACAGCTAATAGTGCAGCAGTGATCTCCTGAGTAAACAGAGCTCTAGAATCCTGCTTTTCACTTGCAGGCTGATTTAAATTTGATCTACCATGAGTCCTCCTGCTGTTGTCAGAGAAGGGTCATCATAGTTTCCCAGTTTCTATAGTACCACAGTCGCACTGAGATTAATTGAGAGGGTACTGGTTTAGGTCTGCAATAACTCCTACCGTGTATTTCATCCAGATAAAATATTGTTGGGGAAAAAGGCTGGTTCCGTTTTGTTTTCTTTTTTTTTTTTTTTTTTAACTACTCTCTGAAGCTTCTGAATGTTGTTCATGTCCCTCCTGCAGTATGAGGGGGTAGAGTTTTTGTTTTCAGGAATAAGAGGCTATATACATACACACACATATGTATATGTATATGTATATGTATATGTATATGTATATGTATATGTATATGTATATGTATATGTATAATTAGAGAAACAACATTTTTTTTTTAAAATACTTCAGAGGCAGCCAAATTATTAATAGTGAAAAGTGCAAGGATGCAAATTTTATTTTCAGTTCTTTTGCATTTTTACCACTTCCACATCATCTCCAAAATATCATCTCCTTTCTGGGGAAAGCTTAGGAGGGGTTGGAAAGCCATTATTGCAAGCTGAAATGCTTCTGAGTGAAAGTAAACTTGTTTTTATTGCAAATGAATCTTTACTGGGAGAAAGGATATAGCATGATCTCTTCCACCATTATGCATTCCATTAAATTAAAACAGAAGGATAGGGATACATTAATTACGAATTTTCCCTTTTGAGCATTCCTGTTCATTTCTCCATGATGCTGAGGTGTTAGGGATTTTCTGGATTTTCTTTTTTTTTTTTATTCTTGTATGGTTATGCTGCAATTTAAAATTTTTACATAACCAATTATCTAATTCAGGATAAATTAGTGAATTTGTGCCCAACATGGTGCTTGAGAAGCAACAGTAGAACGACTGTGCTGCTGCCATCAGTTTGAAATCATTTTGCCATTCCTGTTGGAAGTTTCTGCACTACCCATGGATGGCTGGTGTTATAGGCAGTACCTGCTACATTCTCTCACATTGCAGCCTATTAAACGAGAGTTTAGTCCACAGATTTTGTATACAGGATGCTGTTACAGCTCCACTGAGGCCCTTTGGGTGTATCTTGACAATGCCTGCTTAGGGAGACATTAGGCTGTTAAATATTGATGTGATACACTGCAGTAGTTCCTTGGGTGCAGTTAATGTGTGTTATGTTTATGTGATTTTAGTAATTCTTTATTGACTGATGCAGGAGAATTATTACTTAGCATAGTAGATGCAGTTATTGATTATGCACAGTGCCACCATCATTTATAGGGGGTTAAATCACTCCATTCAGCATGTTATTTTTCCAGTATTCTGAAAGAAATGAACTGATGCAAAGGCTTTTTGTACTCTAAATGTGCCTATCCCTACTTCCACATACCACCTCACCCACAGGATCCTGCTACCAATATAGTGCTGACTCTGGCTCCTTTCTGGCAGTGTCCTCGCTGACACCTACAGCTCTGTTTGCCCAATTCTCTTGAGACAGTGCTACTCTGCACCACCCATAGGACTCCTTGGGTCTATCACTTTTCCTGTTCTTTGACCTAAAGTGTTCTGTTTTTTTTCCCCTGCTAGACACATCTCACATGCCTGGTCCTTTTGCTTCTTTTCCTGATTCGGTCTAATTCCTTTCTGTCCTTCTCTGACTTTGGTCTTCCTTCGTTCCTCCCCATTATCTTTCCAGCTGCTTTTCTGGGACCCCAGGGGAAGACATCTTCTCTCCTGTATCACTCTACTTTCTGCTTTCTTGAAGTGTGTTGAAGTTGCTCCCCTGATGATCCAGATCCCTTAGGCATCTGATTATGATTATGCATTTGTCCTTACCTACTCCTTGTTTCATTCATTTCCTGCACTGATGAATGTCTTCCCAGTCCTTGAAAAAAGGCTGCACAGCTGTATGGGGATGGAAAAGATTTTTTCCTTTTCACACCTGTAATAAGAAGGACAAAAGAATGATGTGCCATGTCTTCACAACAAAACATGAAAATGAAACACATTTCACATCCATTTTATTTTTCCTGCTCCTCTATTTCCTTTTAAATCTCACCCTACTTGAAAACCTTGCAATGAAGATGTTTTAAAAGAACATTTGTTTTTGTTTGTAATACCTTGCCCACTTTCCTCCTTTATTCCTCATTTCTTCCTACATTTTATCCTCTTCCTCCTCCAAATCTGGCTGCTCTGCTTGATCCTTGCCACTCATCATGTTAGGTAGTGACTGCTGGAGCTTGGAGGGACTCTGGCAGATTGAGTTCTCAGAGCCTGCCTGCAGAGAGAAAAAGATCTGTCCTTTTTATTCTTAAAAAGCTGCACTTTTAATGTCTTCCTTGGCTTAGTATCTTCTTTTTAGTACCTTACCTAACTCACATTCAGGGAAATTCCTGCAGCTTTCTTCAAGTTTTTACTACTGCTGTTGAGACATTTTATCTAAGCCCCAATGGTAAGTCTTTTCACAATATGTTCTTGATTATTCTTGTGACACTTTCTCACCCATTCTCAAATGCTCATGCTGAAAAATACTCTCTTTTGACCTTTGTCTTCCTGTCTGACTTACAGTTTGTGTTCCACAAAACTGAGTCTGGACTAGGTTAATATATTGTTTTACAGGCCTCTGTTGCAACTAATCCCAGATTAGTTAGGGTTGGAAGTGACCTCTGGAGAACAATCATCCAGTTCAACCTCACTGTCATGGCAGGGCACATCACCATGTCCAAATGCATTTGAATGTCTCCAGAGAAGGAGAAGACTCCACGATGTTCCTGGGCAACCTGTTCCAGTGCTCTGCCACCCTCAACCTAAAGAAGTTCTCCCCCATATTGAGTTGGAATTTCTCAACATGTGTTTTAATTTATAGTCATTGAAACTTCCTGTGTTTTAGCAAATTCTATCATATTTTTACTATCTTTCTCATTCTAAAATACAGAAATATCAAAACTACCTATTTTTTGTTTCCAAAAGTGCCTATAGTTTTTATTGTGAATTCTTTCACAGTATTTTAGAGAAGTAAGTGTTACTATTAGGATTGTTGATCTCTTACTGAGGCGCAGTAAATTTTTATTATGCATCAGTGAAATTTAAGGGCAGTTTGTAGTGGTCTGCATGGTCAAGGAAAATGGTTTAGCAGATGGCATTTCAGTCTAACAAGAACTGGCTGTTAATCTCTCACCAACTAACTTTCCAATGAAAACCTTCCCTTTTTGTCCAGGATAGAAGCAAGAGTTGACATATCAGAGTTTTTCTCAGGACTGAAATTTCATTTTAAACTTTCCTACAATTCAAATTTTGTCTCCTGGTTTAGTGATCCGTCTGTGGGCATACTCCATAAAATGTCCAGTTGGCTTTAAAATAAGCCTGCCATGGGTATTGGCCCGTGAACTAATTCCCTGGAAAAATGAGAGTCAAAAGATATTCATTTCACTTTTACTTATGATCAAATATCTTCTCCCTTCTGCTTTCCTGCTCTTATACCTTCTTACTCTATCTTCTTATTTTCATAAGAGATTCAAACTCACTTCCTAATAAAATCAGGGCAAAGATCACAGGTAAGTGAAACCACTTAGTATTATCAGAGGAAATCTCAGTGAGAAATCCAGCATATCTTTAAAATATTGATTAGTTTTCATCATTGAGACTGTTCACTGTTTCTTGACATTTGTTTTATGCACTTACTAAAGAAAATCTTGCTTCACTAGTTACATCAGTTTCAGAGCAACAAATTTGATTTAATTTCTGCTTTTAGTTTAGGTACCAGTTTGTGAAAATTAGCTAAAAAGATGTAGATGGACTTTTCAAAACAATGATCCTGCTTCCTTCTACAAGCAAAAGCAATAAATTGTCAACTGAAAAAAGATGAGATAAAGGAAAGGGGGGTGGAAAGTGAGGCTCAGGGCAGTGTTTACCTTTTCCTTGAGGCTAGGAAAGGAGAATTAGTTCATGTCTCTAGAAGAGATGGTGTAGGATACAGCTTGTGTAGGAGTTGCAAGTCATGCTGCTTTCCCTCTTGCCTCTAATGTGTGTGCCCTGGGGTTATGGCCACTCGGGGGATGCTTACTGCAGCATAGACTCTTCCAGAACAGCAAGCAGCCAAAAGAACTGCAATTTTCTCTTCTTGAAAACAACCTTTTCTTCCAAAATCAAGTTCCTTTATCTTTTTTGTAAACAAATGAGAGTTAGTACCTTGGTGCTTGGCTGATGCGAGTTAGCAGTCAATTGGTGATAATGGCCCCTGGGACCTGTCTGTATGTAATAGTGCAAATAAAGGATGGGAAGGTGTGCTCCTGTATGGATAGCTTGGCAGATCTTGCCAATCTTGGCAGAGCTTGGCAATCCAGAAGAAATGTAGATGAAAGAGCACTGAGAAGATTTGTACCAGTCAGATAATTCAAATAAATTAAAAAGGCAAGGACTTGTTGTGAGTCTGTGTATTCGAGTGCTGGCTCCTTCATGGTCTGTGGGGACATGCACACAGAAACCCTGAAGGCAAAGAGTTTTAGTATAAAAAACATTTTTAGTACTACTGAAAATACACCCTGAATTGCTCTAAAATGCTTAAATAATTTTTATGGCTATCTTGAAGTACAGTCAAATTTGCCTTCAGTTTAATCTGAGTATAAATTTTGCTACTCACCTTAAAAGCTGTTCAAGTTGTGAGAGAAGCTAAAATATATGCCAATGGGAAAAGTCTGTGCTTTAACCTTTTCCAAGGCTTTCAGGACATTTTAGTTCACTCTGCAGCAACATCTGATGTCAATTGTTGAAGGAACCTTAGCCCAAATTTGTTAGCTTGAATTAAATTTGTAGTGAAGGTACAGAGTGCAAAAGGACTCTAAGACTAAGGCAAATGTTTTTAAATGCTTAGGAATGGCTGATGTACAAGGATACACTATGAATAAATTAAATGGCCAAGGCAGAACACTTCACCTCTCTTTGCCTACCATTTTTTTTTTTCAGTTTTATGCACACGTGCATGTATTCACACTCAAAAACATCTATGAATTTTTTGAGTAATTTCAGTACAATTGAGACCTTTGTGTATTAAAGTAATGGTAATGCACAAGAAACTTCCAAATAAATACTTCCTGGAGATATAAGCAAACACCTGAAACAAGAAAAATTTTCCTCTTCAAAGTCCATTTAAAATTAGTTTGGGGTAACTAATTTTGAATTGTTGCTCTCTTCTTTACAAAAACAATGTGGGGTTTTTTGGCTTAGAGAATTCATACAGGTAGATACAAACACAGCAAATGAAAAACTTTTAGTAAATTTATACTTCCTTAGTGTTGGAATAAACGTAAGTTCTTTTAAGGCAGATCCTTAAAGACAGCCATAAAAGCTTTAAAAGTATGTGGTGCTGTCAGTTGTGACAGGAAAGAAATCTGTACAAAGATAGACCAGAAATGAGTGATATCCCTGACATATCTTAATTCCCAAAGAGAGGATAATTAACTTTAAAAACTTCATAGCTTTAACCAATGAATAGAATCAGAAAGTAGTATTTATACTGTTAAATAGAAAGTAATAAAATTAATGTATCTCTTGGGTCTAGTAGCACTTATGTAGAATTAAAGCTTTTGTATTTCATAATAAAAAGAAAAAAAATAGATTGATTCTAAATTGCCTGTTTTTTGGTGTTTTTTTGTTGTTTTTGTTTTGTTTTCTTGGGGTTTTTTTATAACACCTTTTCTGTGACACTTCAAGTTTAACATTTATAATTGTTCCCTCTCTTTCCCCTCACACACACACAGAGGACACTGGATTTGGAAGAAGTGATTGGAAGTCATCCAGAGAGAAAGAAGAAGCTAATTCATAGGGAAGCTGAAGAAGGGACTAGAGCATTACTAAAGGTAAAGTGCTGAATTTATTTTTTTATCACTCTTCTCAGAAAGAGATAAGTGATCTCAGTTGAAAGTATTCCAAGATTTTTAATCTAAAAGAAGACATCCAACTTGAATACTAAAACGTGGCAAAGATAAACACTTGAAAGACAAGTTTTACAATGGACACTGATAGGTAATTGTAAGAATTGTGACTGACATACACTAGAGTAATTAAACTTTGTAATTTCACTAAGAATAAGCCACCTGGCAAAAGTATTCTGTGTACTATTCTCAATCTCAAATTGAAAAAACTATACCAATAGTTCAATAAATCACAAAGAAAAAAATGAGGTCATAGTAAGCCCATTGTCCTCATAGCACCACAAAGGAATATTCTGCATGCAGACATGTACATGATGTTTGACACATTTTTAATTGCAGTCATAAAGAGATTAATGTTCTACAGATAGGAATGTTTTTGGAGAGTTCTAAAGAAATCCTGTATTTGCCTACAATACTGGTTTTTGCTAGAGGTGACAGCTAGGAAAGAAAAATTAAATTTTATGGTAACATTCTCTTGTAATGGATGAAAGTAGAGAAGAAAAGTAAAGTGATGGTATATTGAAGAGTGACTCACATTAAAAGGCAAAAAACCATTGTTCTACCATTTAAATTCATTACCTGTGCTGCATGAAAAAGCCTAGGTCTGCTTCATGCTGTGAGATGTAGAGTTTTCAAGCTGCCTTATTCTACAGTGAGGGTATCTCATAGAAGAGAAAAACCTGCTGCTGCAGGTCTTCCAGTGTGCTCCTGCATTGGCAGTGTGAGGAGGGAGAATTAGGTAAAAATGGTTTTCTGTGTTCTCTAGCAGGATCTGAGAGGATCTGAGGCATGCTGAGATTATGTGGAGAGACAGGATGGGAACTGACCTGCAGCAATCTCTGTGCTAGTCCCAGGAGATTTACTGGCAGCATCTTCCCTGTACTTGGGCATCTAATCCACTAATTATAACCCAAATCCCACTTCAAAGCACTGTAAATCTTAGCAGCAGAGACAACAGGATGTACAGGGACTGAAAAGTTAAGTGGATACCCAAGCACAGAGTTAAAATGTGGCTGAGAACATAAGGAGGTGTTTCTTCCAGAAGGATGAGACAAATGGGGAATCCTCTCACCAGCCACTCTTGTAGCAGCCCAGAGGAACTCTTCAGCCAGAAGAACAGTGGCTTACAGAGCCTGTAAAGAAATTATATTCTGCTTCAGGAAAAATGTTTCTTCAAAAATTGAAATTTAATACTCCAAAAGCTTTTTTTTTGTGTGTTGACTCAGGGATTCAATCCAGGTGCATAAACGTTTCTGACAATAAAGAAGGAACAATGAATATTTTGCTGTCGGATGTTATCTGGCTTTTTGAAAACAAGAGCTTGATACTGTAAACATTAAGTAGATTACTGTAGAAATGAAACAAAAGCAGAGATTCCCCTCAAATTAAGTAATGAGGCCCAGTGGTAGCTTGAATCTGCTGGGGGTTGTGCACTGTGAGGAAGGACAATGAGCAAGCAGCATACTGAGCAGCTTCTTCACAGAGCTGCTCCAAGGTTTAACGATAGAGAGCATCCATACATCCAGTCCTCAGATTTAAATGGATAACCTGTTGCTTCTGGATTTTTGGATCCTCAGTTCTCCTTCCCTAAAAGAGTGAAAGTTTGATTATTTTAAGGAAAGACAAAGTTGTAGATGTCATAAATTATTTTTCAGCAGACAAACTGGGAGTGTGGGACAGAAGTGCCATAATGCCTGTGAGCAAGAGAAAAATGACTTCTCAGTTATTTTTGAGGGAATTACCTTCTTTCAGCATTTCTGTTTTCCTGCAGTTCTGAATCAGACAAAATTCAATTTGTCTGTAGGAAAAGGATGAAAACAAGCTGTAATTGCAATTGGAGTATAAATATTTATCCTTCGAGCTCTAAGCCAGTAACAGTGTTTTGACTATTTTTCGTTAGAAGTTGCATCTTTCATGTAAAATTTGATTGAAGTCAGCTCCCTTAAAAGATAAGGGTAGGGAAATGAGTTACATAACAGAGAAATAAAAGCAACCTTTTTCTTTCATGTCTAACTGAAATATTTCAAGTTAACCCAAAATACAATTTTCTAGAGCTTTTTTCCCTGTTTCTTCCTCCCTACACAGTGTTGGTTTTACTTGAAAAATTACCTACTCATCAACTATTTAAAATCCTAATTTAACCTGAAAACCAAACCACATAATTTTATAACAGCCTTAAAATCAAAGTTCCGTTTTTCTTTCTTAGTCCACTGCTCAAGTGCATTATTTCTCCCATTGTGATGCACTTCAAAAGCTTCAAACAGAGATGGATCCAGCTGCACAGACATCTTCATATATACATTTGAATAAAGGTGAGCTCTATTTCAAATAACATACAAAATGCTCTTTTCATTTTACTGTTGAGTCAGAGGAGGACAGCTGTTAATCACACTGAAGGATTTAGTTTAACCTCAACTACATTTTCATTCTGACCCTTGCAAATCCATTGAAACTACAAGAGTGTTTTGAAAGGCTGAAATTCAGTGTGTTATTTTCAGCATGCTGAAACAAAATGTTTGATGCTGTTGAAATGTCTGTCCCTCATTATTTTTCTTAAAAATATTTGTGGAATTTGACCTTAGCTGTAACAAATGTTAATGTTCCCACATTCATATGTGAAGCCTCATTATTCTAGTCACTGAACTGTTGCTGTAGTCTGCTTCAAGACGTCAGCAATGATAGAATAAGAATAGAAATAAAGAACATCACATTTAAAGGAAAAAATGAGAGATAATATGTCAGCTGGACAGAGCAAAGGCATGAGGATGTGTGTTCCTGGATACTCCTGAGACTGAAGTTGTCCCCCAGTTTCTTATTGCACGTTGGAGAGATGGCAGGTGTTACCAATAGCCTCTGCAGGGTATTTCAGAGCCTCCTGCCCCTGATACTGCTTTCTGCCAGATCTGGGCAGTTCACGTGCATCACCTTCAGGGGATCTTGGTTGTGCTGGGAAGACCAGGTGCAGTGTCCCTGTTATCTGTAATTTTGCTACACTCCTGTGTGAGGAGTGCCTTGTTCCAATTCAGCTAACCTACCTGGAGGTCAAGTTAAGGAAAACAGATTAAGGTTTGTTCAGAATATCTAGAACAGATAATGTGTTGTAGTACATGTTTTCTTTCATGCTTTCGTTAAAGTTTTTTGGTGGATATCTATGACTGTCCTAGAGTAGATAATATAGATTACCAAAACTGTGTAAGATTAGATTTTTCTCTTTCTCATTAACTGTCATGCCACCTTGTTCTTGAATGGCCATGCTATTCAATGGGGCATACTATTTTCTGCTTTTCCTCTGTTTTGAAGTTAGAATGGTGAGGATCTTGTGAACCATAAGAAGAGTTGAGCCAATGCTACAAGTATTTTCTCTTTCCACCTCATGGCACATGACTAGCCTGCAAATGGCAGAAACTTGGCCACAAGTTTTTGTTTGCAAGGGACAGGACTTTCCAATGCATTTTTAGTGACAGTAGTGGCCCTTAGCCAAAGGCAGGAACTCTCCTCTCTAAAGCTCTCCAGCCTGTTTCTTACTCAATTATTCCTCCATTGTTTTTTCACATCTCTTGCAAAGCACTTCTTTTTTCATGCCAGGAATCTGTGCAATGTTTTCCTGTTTTGAACATGGCTGTCATGAGCTTAATAGGGCAGAAAGATAAGAGTGAATGCCAAAGAAATCTTCAGAGCCTACTGAATAGGGAATTTTCCTGAGTGATGCTACGGGGAAACACAGAAGTCAATAGTGACAGCATATACTGGAGAAGTTGGATGGCAATAAAGAGAAAAGTTAGGGAAAGGTCACCATTTCTCCCTTCCCAGTAATAAATAAAGCAAGAAATCATCAAACACTCTCAATTTAAAAAAAATTTAATTAATTTTCAAATCAAGTAGTCCATTTAGACTGAACATTGGCAAAGCTGTACCCACCTTTGTACCCCCTAACCAACCCTTTTGGGCTTAAATGCATTGTTGTATAACAATTAAATAATCACTGAGCAGAGAGTAAACTGATTTTAACTGCATGGGGTAAATCCTTTTCCCACTTTCTATGTCCTTAGCTTAAAACTAAAAAAAAAACCCGACAACAACAACAAAAAAACCCAAAAAAACCAAAACAAAAAAAACCAAACAAACAAAAAACAAAACAAAACAAAACAAAACAAACAAAAAAAACAAAAAAACCCAAAAACAAACAAACAAACAAAACTCCAACAAAACAAAAAACAAAAAACAAACTGTAAATGCAGAAAAATTATGGATAGGTTCTAGTCATTAAATCTCTAGTAGTAAATTAAATGATATCTTCTCAAACTAGAAACTAGTATCCAAAGATCTATATTAATGTTTTTCTTTTTCTATTTGTTTTTTTAGGTAGCAGCTTAAATGTGTTGAAGTAACATAATAACCCATAAGTAACCCATAATAAGAGCAAAGATACAGTATGGAAGCTGCTAAACAGCGGATTTTGTTCATAAGGAAAGCCTGATAATGCACTAAACTACTTCTTGACTTTTCTTCTTTGCTTTCAAGCAATAACTTCATCTTCTGCTAATGATTTTATAGAAAGAAGTCTCCAGGTGAAAAAAAAAACAACCTCTGGGTCATTTTGAGAAAGATGATTAATGGGGAGGAGGTTATTAGGAAATCTTCCAGAGAGAAATGAAATCCTCTTTTGTTTAGTGCTGCAAGGGTTTGTATCACGATGTCAGTTTTTGATCACTTTTTTTTTCTGTCTCTCCTTTTTAGGGCCATCAAGAATCTTGTAGTGCCCCTGGACTCTGCTATCTAGGGGAGAAAAAGATGCAAATGAGCAGTGCATATTCTTATCGCCCATCTTTTTGCTGGCTAAATAGTCCAGCTTATCAACATTGGATAGATGTTCAATAGAAAGGGTAAATCTTTACTGAAGGTCAGTCTAAGCAGGAGCTGATTTTATATCCTGGTAGTTGGTCTCTGGAGATTTTTTTCCCCCCCTACTAATTAAATAGAGATATAAGCGAAAAATCTAACACAGAAAATCGGTGATCGAAAGATGTGTTAATTGCACAATCCTACTTTGTGTGCGTGTATGTGGATAAATTCCTGTTTCCACTGAAGACTCAGCATGGAATTCTGTTCCTACTGTTTCCCCCAGAAAAGTTCATGCAGCCCTGCTTATTGTCTGTGTCACACGTGCTGACACGAAGTCCTTTGTGATCTGCTGAGTGCTCTTCCACCTAGACAGGAGATAACACCTAATAAACAGCTTGCCAGGGATTTTCAGACTATTCAGAGCCCAGCTGCAGCTGAGGCAGGACTTCACCAGAAAAAAAGGCAGTTAAAGTGCTTATAAAGCTTCCAGTGTGTGTCTGTGATGTTGTACATGGTTAACTTTCACATGAACCTATTAAGCCATAGCTTTCACCCTAATTGAGCATTGTAAGAAACAACTCATCCCCAGGCCATTATGCTGTGAGACAGCAGATTCAGAAGGAACAGTTTTCATAGCAGTGGTTGGTGCACTCTGTGGAGATTTGGAGCTTTTTTGTTAATGGTTTTTTGTGGGGCTTTTTTTTTTTTTTTTTTTTTGTGTGTGTGTGTGTGTGTGTGTGTTTGTTTTTACTTTCTGTAGAAGAATGCAGCAATGCTCAATGCAGCTTTGTGATGACACTTCAAGGTATGCTAACTGAAAACTGAAATTGAGGAGAGGGTGCCCCGAGTTCACAGGAAAGAGACTGAGGCCAAGGCTTAGTAATAGAAAAAGGCTCCTCCTGGGTCAGTAAGGTGACAGATTTTCACTCTGGAGACCTGTGCTTTTTTACAGCAGCTGAAACAGATGTTTGGTAGAACATTAAAGGAAAGAAGTGAAGATCTTTCACCTGGAAAGTTTTTTATGGTTTTGTAATGATTTTGTAAGTGTACCTATTAAGATACTGTGCTCCATATCAACAAGCTTTTATCAATCTGCAGCTTAATAAGGCATAACATTGCACAATTTGTTTACTGCATTGTGGGGTAAGTGGGTTCAACCGTAGACTAACAATGTGTTCTGATTTAGAGGGGTTAATGTTAACAAACAGCCACACTTGGTAATGTGAAACACTCTATTCTCCCTTTATCCATATAGAAATGCTGATGTTTATTGCACTTTAAAAATTTTTGTTGTGCCATTTGTGTAGACATGAAAATTTGGAGACAAGTTAAAACCTTACAGGTGTTATTTTGGCCTTATATAAAATTTGTGTTGGACAGAGAAAAAAACAGCTTGTATAGAATTAATGAAGCAGAGATACTAATGGAAGGGATGTTTTCCTAATACTTTGTAAAACTGAACAAATACCATTTATTGGGAAAATTGTCTGTTGAAAATTTATGTAATATTATTTACTCTTAATAACTTGGTATTGCAGTGCTGTTTCATGACTTTGTGGGACATGGAATTTTGTCCTGAAAATTACTTCAGCCTTTAGAAATATTTTCTAACATATTAATTTGAATATCACCCACTTTGCACTTGAGTTTTAGTTCTCTATCTGGCAATAGACAGAGAGCTCAGTTTTTGGAGCTGATTAAAGCTTCAACTTCCTCTCAGGCCAATCATGACAGCTGTTTATTACATGGCTTATCTTAACCCCACCATGATTAGCACTTAATTCCAAAGTGATATGGCTGTGATATGGCACGCTCCTTTTGAAATACATAAGTACTTTTGAAGTCCATAAGTACATAAGGACAGCAACCTTAGAGTATTTAAATTTTGGCTAGCCTTTTTTTTTTTTTTTTTTTTTTCCCCCTTTAAATATGGTTTCATTCATATGATTAGAATGGCAGCATCAGGTCTTGGTAAATGAAACATTGCATATAAAATGGGAAAGAAATATGCCTTAATTTCATAGGCTTGAGGTTCTTTAATTGTTACTTAGCCTACTTGTTGAAATGTGGACTATTTCTCTTCATGAGGAATCTTTCAGCTTACTGATGGCTTTGTTGAAGAGATTCTACAACATATGCTTCTGAAGGGCAGTGAGTCATTATATTTTTGAAGTGGAAACAAAGCTGTTTTGTTATCTTGTAAAAGGTAGCCAATTCATTAAATGCTTTTCTCATGTGTAAAAATATGAGGGAGAGACCATCTCATTTTTCCTAAGCATTTTTATGTTTGAATGAAAGTAATCCCTGGTGCTACAGGAGCTCTCAAATAAGCATTTCCTCAGCCAGCCTTATATCTATAAAATAAGCCCTCTTAAAGCTGGTCCAAGTCTTCTGCTTCAGCTTTCTACATCTTAAATGCAAAGGAATGAATTCCCTCCAAGCTGGTGCTGATGAGCTATTGTTTACTTTTCTGACAAGCACAGTGTCATTGTTGTCCAGTGACTCAATTGCAGCTGGGTTAGGGGCTGCTCTTCTGGAACCTGTGGTCTGTTCCTGCCTAACTACTGCAGATGTTTGAAGTGCTTCCTTTCACATTAGTTTTTCCTCTTATAGAACACTCTGCAAACCATAAAGATAAGAGTTTATCTGTTCAGTTTCCATGACGAATCCATGGGTCCATCTATTGCCCCCTCAGTCAGGAACTTGTTCCTGAAGTACAGAGAAATTTGCTTAGTTTATACCCCTGAAGCTCTCTGTAGGCATTGCCTATGTCTCCTTTTGCAAGCAGTGTGGAAAAGCAGGAGCAGATTAGAAAGGTGATACCTTTGATACTGAGCTTGAAATGTCCACGATAGTTTCAAGGGTTCTAGCTTTTGAACTAGAATGAAAGAAGATTAAAATTACTTTTTTTTTTTTCTTAAAGAGAAATTGCTCCATATTTCTTCACCATAGCAGCTCCCTCATTTTCTCCTCAAATATCTGTTTTTGCCTCTGATGGGTGGATCACTGGAAATGCTTATGCTCAGCCAATAAATTATCCCTTCAGTCCTAAAGACACAGAAAACAAACAGTAAGCAAGGTGTTATGGTTTTCCTTGTGGCTTTCTCATTTGTTTTCATTAACATTCAGCCACCCAGATGATGTTTCCTTTTCACTATCCTCTATTAAAGGCATTGTACTTAAGCCATCAAACAGCTTACAATTCTTCTTGGATTCTGAGCTGAGATTTTAAGCACCACAAAATGAAAATCATTTGTCAAATCAATGGCTTAAAAATTAGATCAAGAAATGGTTGTACTAATCTATTCCTAACATAATGTGAGATGATTTATGAGATTCCTTGCTTAATCTTTTTCAACTTTTAAGAATAGATAATATTTGCAGACAATTTGTACCAGGGGAAGAAGATCTGTGAAATATTATACGTTTACTTTTTCTTTGCCTTGCTTTTATAATTTTTTTGTGTGAAAAAATGTTTTTTCACTTTTTCTGGTAGTTTTAAGTTTGTCTTTATTTCTGTTCATATGAGTATTATTTAATGAGTTTTCCTGGATTAAAAATTCAAATTAATATAAGGAGATATAGTCAGACAGTTAGAGAAAGACCTATGTCAAATCAACCTGCTGTTTTGCTTTTTTTATTATATATGTGAATGGCAGAAATGGACAAGATGAACTAGCTGCTCTTTCCAGCCTTAATTCTTATAGAGAGAGGTGTGAAAATATCCAAATTTGGCCAATTAGTTTTGTTAGTGAGTCTGAGTAACTGAAAATTTATCATCTAATATGGTAATTTTGTTTCTTTTTGCTCTCTACACTCATGCCTGTAAACACCTTCTCTGAAAAGCTGTTCAGCTGTTACTCATCCAAAAATATGTTGTTCCTCAAGAGAAAGACAACTGGCTATATCCAGCAAAATAATCTAAGAAACAACATCAGAATACTAAAAATATGGCCCAGTTGACTGACTTTCTTTTTATGAGACAGACTCAATGCCTTTTCAGGTCAATATAAACTCTCTGTTTCATCTTCAAAGGACTTTTTTCTATCCTTTATTGTTTACTGGAAAGCACAGAAAAGATGCCTTTAGGCATTTGGAAACCCCTCTTCCCACTGAAATCCACTAAGATAAGAGACATGGTGGGATGCAGTTTCTTAAACACTGTGTTTGATAGCACAGCAATGGCTTTAAAGCATCCTGCTTGTTCTCCAGCCTCCCCTCTGGCAGGCCATGTGCTTCTCCCAAATCCTCAGGCCTGTGCTTTAGCCAAAGGGTTCCAGTTATTTCCAAACAGACCTTATGTTTCAAGGATTGAGTTATGCTCTTACTGTCTGAACTATTACCATTGTTTCTATAGGAGGATGCTTTTTTTACTGATTAAGAAAGAAACAAGCAAGAAAAACAAGCAAGAAAATAAGAACTGTTCTACCTTTGTTTACTTAACTAGCTTAAATTCAATTTATCCCCCCATGGAAATACTTTTTTTAACCTGAAGACATGTTTGAAATTATTTGCAATTATAGCAAAAGATATAGTCCTGCTAATAGATGCTGTATGGCAGTGTACTGGACTTATATAGCTCTTATTCTGATTTTGCCGAGAGTTCATTTAAATCAAAACCCATGAATAACAATTATTTTCAAACAGAATGTGAAATGTGGTATTCTAATAACTTTGCACCCTGCTTGGCTGCAATTAAGATTACCATGAGCAATAAAATTTAAATATTTTTTCTGATATTACTAGGTGGAAGTACCACAGTTTTAATGTAAAAAATGTGTGATGATTTGTGGCTGATTCTTTGACGTGCTAAAGGCTGCCAACCCTTGCAGTCAACGCAAGTGGAAGGCTTTAGACCCTGGCAGAAAATGGTCTGTGCTTTTCAGCACTGAGCCCTGGGCTGCATGTGCATCCTGCATGCCTGTGGCCTTTTTGTAGGGAGGCAGACTCACAGATGGTCCTGTCATGTCAAGACAAACCAAATTTCCAAATCAATTTTGAACTCTCATGTATGACATGAGCAACTTAAAATTGCAAACATATGTTTTGGTACCTTTTTATCCTGGCTCAGCTGTCAGCTGGGTAGACTTCCATTGATTCAGTGCAGCAATGGAGGTTTGAAATTGGTGTCTGTAGTGAAGAAATCCAATTAACAGAAATGAGGAAAGGATTGAAGCTAGACAAGTGTTTATTTTAATTATGAGTTTGGAACTAGTCTGCCTCCATTCTAATCTGTCTGGTCTAGTCCTGAGTTATGAGTTTACTGGAGTGCATTTGAAAATAGAGGTCTGAGAGTACAGTTTATGAAATGTGGTGCATTTCATAATAGGCATAATGTAGGCATAATAGTAGGGACAAGCAGGCTTAACTTGTTGAGCTGTAACTCTTTCTCTTCTTCCCCAGTGGTATCCCTTCCTTTTATCTCTGTACTTCATAAACAGAGGTGCAGTAGAAAAAGAGAAGATTTTTGCTTTGTACTTTTGGTCTTTAATCCCTTTTGCCTTACAGGCAAAGAGAGAGCTGTCTTTATTTTCTGGAAGAAAGTAAAGCTTTCTTATGAACCCAAGAGACAAGATTCAGCTGGGTTACAGAATAAAAACTGCACTGGATAAAATAGCTGTCAGAACAGTGTGGAATAGTCTTGTTTTTATTTTCCAACTGTATTTGAGCAAAGTGTAGGGTTTGATAGTGTTCTTTCCTGGGGATTTTTTAGTGTTTTCTTGAAGCCCAAAGTTAATGAAAAAATCACTTGTCCTCTTTCACAGTTCTTTCTTGGCTGTTACCTGGACAAATTTCAACAGAAATCTGGTAGGAAGTATGTAAGAATTCTTGTAATAAGATACCATGAAATCTGCCTTTAATTATACATAACTCTTGCTATTGGCTGTGACCTGTGAGAGGAACTCACTTGGATTTAGAGTGTTGACTGAATTTAACAACTCAATTAAACAATTCATTTAGGAGAACAGTAAAAATGTATACTTTACTTTTAATTTACTTTACTTCTACTTTTTATATTATTGTTATCATTTTATAGATAAAAAGATTCTGCTTTCATGGTAATGGGACTCTACCTTCTGAGTTGCCAGCTCTACTCTCATTGTCCCTTGTAAGACTCTACTCTGCTAGTGAAGCAGCAAAACCACTGGAGCAATAGGACACAGGGAGCTGGGGAATGGTCTTATTCTGATCCCTTAGCTGTCACCCATATTTTCTTGATGGCACAGAGAATGGCTAACTGATATTCTGCAGGAGTTCCCCTCTCACCTAAGGGGGCTCCCCTCTGAGAGTCAGCACCCTCCTGGAAATGAAGCAGGCAAGTGCAGCTTTGAGCACCACTGGCTGCTGAAAACCCTCAGGGCAGGGGACACAGGCAGAGGGCAGAGGGCTTCTTTATCCACAGGAGTACAGAACTTTGCCTTAAGGCAGATGTTCAGGCCCAGAGAGGCTTTAAAGGCCTTTAAAGTTGTGGTTCACAACTGTTAATTATGGCAGCCAACTGATGGACTTTAACCACTTTCAGGGAAAGGACAAAATGGCAGAACACAAATAATGCAGGAAGTTTCTGCAGTGCACTGTGGAAAACTTATGAACATACATTGAGAATCTGACAAAGGAAGATGCTCTGATGGACCTTGCACTTTCAGAGTAACTGGTTGGGAATGTGGAGCTTTCAGGATCCTGGCTCAAACATGCCTTATTCTTGATGGAAGAGGGCCTGGTTAAGTAACTTTTTTTTAAAATGGACATTCACAAGTGTGTGAAACATTAAAAAGACTCATGAAGCATGGGCTAGGGAGGTGGACAGCAATCTGAATGGATGAATGGTGAAGCTCAAAGTTGTGTGATCCAGCAGCACAAAGATGAGTTGGAGGCCAGTCCCCAGCAGTGCTCCCCAGGAATCAATGTTGGAACAGTACTGTTCAACATCTTCATGAATGATGTGGACAATGGAGCAAAATATACTCTCAGTAAGTTCACAAGTGATGCAGAAGAAGAATGGGTGGCTTATACACCAGGTGATTTTGCTGACATTCAGAGAGATCTCAATAAATTGGAGAACTGGTCTAAGAGCAACTTCGTGCAGCTCAACAGAGTTTTGCATGTGGGAAGGCATAATCCCCACACAACATGCACTGTTGTAATGGCAAAATAACTCTGCAGAAAAAAATTGTAGGGATGTGACATGGTGGTCAGCAAGGTGAGCACAAGCAGCATGTGCCCTTGCAGCAGTGGTGGCCAGCTGCATCAGGGTTGCATTAGTGCATGGTGCTGCTGACAGGCTGAGGGAGATGATCCTTCACCACTACTCAGACTGGGTCCTGTTCTGGGCTTCTCAGTAGAAGAAAAATAAGCACTTTAGGGGATTGAGTCCAGTGAAAGATCACAAAGCATCTGACATAGGAAGGAAGTCTAAGACAGCTGAGTCTGAAACTTGTGTGCCTTTGTTCTTCCAACCCTCCTGAAGCTGCTGCCTGTTGCATGCTGCACCGAAGTGCTTGTTATCCCTCCATTTGTGTCAGAGTCCTGAACAGCACACATAAGTGAAAGCTGAATCTTTGACCTTGTTTGTCCTTTCACTGTCATTTGATCTGTTCTCTTCCTTATTGCTTACCTTAACCTAAGGCTCCCTGCAAACCTTACAGAAGTCTGGCTTTGGCAGTCAGAGAGTAAGAACTTTTTTTGCACCTCTTTGTACCTGTGGCCAAAAAAGGAGCTAGAAGTAAACAACTAAACCATCTGAGAACAGCTGTGGCTCAGGGGAGGTCAGATCATGTCTTGGAGACTGGCAAAACTGGGCTCTGCCAATATTTCTTGCAAAACTGTGCTGAAAATATCACAGTTTAAGAGGCAGAAATTGCCTTGTCATCTTTGTAATTGTTTTCTTTAGACTTTGTGTGTCTCTCTCTGTTTTTCCTAAAGGAAACATGATTTGACATTAGTAACAATATTAAGTGGAGCTTAATATACTGCAGTGGATATCAAACTTTTGCCTCCCCCAGATATCATCTGTAGCACTATTGGAAGATTGGATTCTTCTCTCAGCTCTCAGCTCCTACATTCATGGAGAATCCCACTGTACAGTTAAAATTCAAAGCAGATTTAATACTTTAATGAATTGTTTAGTTTTCCTTTCATTGAAGCTTAATATATGAATAATAGATGCTGTTGTCTGTTTTCCCACTGACAAAGGAGATCAAGAACTTGCATTCACAATCTCAACCAGGATTTAAATGTCTGGACCTGTTGCATGAGAGCATTAGGAATGTAAGAATAGCCACAATTTGCTACTTAACAGAGTTCAAGAGTAAGATAGGTGTATTTCTCTCATGATATCTTGCTGAAAGTTCTTGAGATTGATGATGTTGCTAGGTATTTCTATATAGCACACTCTTCCATTGATTTGTATAGTGCCACTACCAGGCTGCAGAATCCTTTATTATCCTTGACAGATTTGACAAGGAGTTTAACATTTGTGCCTATTTTTTCCATCAGATTTAGTATAGTAGCACCAGGCAAAGGGATGCAGAATTTAATGCAGAGAGAACAACAGAATGGATAGATCACAGTGCCTGTGGCAATGCAGAGATGTAGGGATGCTGAATGAAAAACAGCTTTTTTTCTCTTATCATAGATCACAACAATTTTCACTGAAGTTTATTAACAATTTATTTAGAACTACCTTTTTCTGTTTTGGGAGACTTCACCTTTTTAAAAAATGTACTTTTGTTATTAAATTGCTGTCTTAAGTGAGACTTCTCCAGGCTATGATGGCTGAGGCAGCTGTAGGTTCCCAGGCAGGTGAGTACAAATTGATGTGTCACATGCTTCTCTGCTGTTGTGTCAGAGTTGGACTCATTCCTGACCAGAGAATATCTAATTTGAAATGCACTGACTCAAATCTACCTCAACATTGTGGGTAGAGGGAAAGTGGAGAAATTTGCTGATTAGAATACGTAGAGATTTCTCTCCTTTTAGCATGTTAGCTCAGAACAAGAGTATCCTTTCAGTGTTGATTTTGGATGAGGATGCTGCTTACAAGATCATTCCTTTTTTTTTTTTTTTTTTAGTTTGAAAGTAGTTGAAAAAATTATTCACTGGAGTGTTATAGCTTAAGGACTTGAAGCACTTGAAGATGTCATCCTTAATTTCTGGTAAGTAAGAGTTATCAAACATGTTCATCAAGAACCTTCAAAGTGAGAGTTATACCACTAGAAGGCCAAGGCAGAGGCAAGAAGTTATTTACTGTGTGAGAATTAAAATCTACAGAGGAAGCACTGCAGAGGGTACCCAGGTCATGGTCTAAACATTACATGATAAATTTGACCTCACTGCTAAGCTGTTAGTCAGATTCTTTATTTCTCAATACTTATATAACTTCAAGGGTAATGTGTTTGATTTATTATTAGGCATTAGATTTTCTATTGATTTGAGAGTAAAATTGCACTGCATTTATCTGAATATTATATCTGTATAAAAAGTTGAGAGTAGCTTAACTTTTATCTAAAAGCAAAATAAAGAAGAACAGCTCAGGAACAGCTCTGGGTTTGAAAAATATCAATAGAGCAGTAGCAGCAAAAAATTATTTTTAAGCTGGATCAATTCCCTTATGGCTCTCAGCATAGTACCACAATTAGTGATTGTTGGCACTGCAAAAAAGTGATGAAATAAAGGAAGGGAGATGAAGGAAAGGGAGAAGCATTTAAAATCTGCTTCAAATTGTGGCTGAATAAACAGAGATTGTCTTGCCCTACATAGCAGATTAGAGTGAGGGGTGTGTTTTTGACCAGGAGTGGATATAATTTCTAAAGGATGTTTTGACCCAAGGGGAACATTGCACACTGTACTGCATTTGCATCTGATTCCTGCCCCACAAAAAGTATCTAAGACCAACACCTATCTCAGGAAAATTCCTTGGGATTCTCAGTGAGAAGAATGATGATAGCCTGCATCTATGTTAGCATTACAATGAAGATACCCTCTAAAGACTTTCTAAACTATATAGAAAAGATGTAAGGACTTAATGCATCATTGCCTTGGCTAGAGATATTCTCTGCTAAAGGCATATATTGCACATTGAGCAATTTTTCTTTCAGTACTATCAAAGCACTACTGAAATTGTACCAGGGGCAAGGATCTGGACCCCAAATTGAAATTTCCCTGCTGCTATAATTTGCCATACATTACACTGTCATCTGTCGGCCAGATGTATTAATGACACTTGGGAGATTTATTTAAACCATTTCTCCTAAGCCTGTCCTTTCCTATTCCATTGTATTAAAGCAAGCAGCAGCAGTTTGACAGCTAGTTGGCTGCTAGTCCTTGCTGGAGAGTGAAATCATTCATGGTGACATCAGGGAGATTCCTAGCTATCATCTCTGAGATTTACTGATGTCATTAACAGAGGTTATACATGGTCACTTGGGAGAAGCAGTTTGAAATGGTGTGCACATGTGGGTAGATGGAGGGATTAGAAGAGGACTAGGATTAATTTCAAGGCTGATCTACATTTATTCTATATGATTTTGTGCTTGATGAATTGGTCCTTTGTGGGGAGTTCATCGTAGCTCTGTGCTGCTTGAAATTCTTCTACTTTTGATTTCTGTGTCTTGTATCTTTAAACATCTAAAAATGTACCTGATTGCAGTAATGATAACCATATATTTTCTTCTCAGCAACCTGTCAAAAACTTACTGACTTTGGAGCTTGGGTATAGAGTCCACTTAAGGATAAGGTAATTAATTTAAATACCACTCCATTAGGTGAAAAGTATGGTACAGACAGAGTTCCAACAAACCCATGTATCCACTGTGACTTTTTTTGAAGGCAGTTTGTATCCTGAAAATACAGTGAAAATATGGCTCTCATAGCCATACAACTGAATTCACATGATAATATGGATCACATCTATGAGTTTGCTTGAAAGCAAACCAGAAAAAAATTCTTTCACACAAGTATTTTCCTTAGAATTTCAAATAATTTGGTACCTTTTTAATATGCCATTCATTATAATGGCTATCATGAATATTTATACCAATAGCAACAAGGGTTAGATACTTGCTATAAATATATATATTTTACAGTGTAAGTTAAGGCATTTAAATGGCCTTCCAAAGGCTAGATGTCCCTATTATTTAGTTCCTGATTTGTTACAAATACAAAGTGCATTGAAAAAAGGTCTTTCATCAGCCATGAGTGACTTCCTAAGTCTCAAATCCCAGGGTTTTTTAATAAACAGATTTTTCCTTTTTAGAAATAGGCTTTTCAGCGACTGCATTTTCTCCTATTTTGAACAGGCTCCACACTGGAAAGCCTCATATCTTATTCCCCAAATACTTGCAACAATTCCAGTGTTTATTGATCACAGCAGGATTCCATAATTGGACTCACTTACTTGGGCTGCAGAAAAAGACCAATAACAGCATATGCAAATGGAGAAAAAACCTCCCACAGAAGCAGATTGTGTCAAACTCCTGACCTCCCCAAGTTAGGATCTGCAGATGCTCTGTAGCTCACACAGAGAAAACACAGGATTGCATGGAGAGAAAACAAATAACACTGCTTGGTACTACAAAACAGAAACCGTCGTCATAAAATAATGCTGTTTAACACTTTTTGTCTCCAGAGAAGAGAAATGGTTTTCTCCATAAGGTGATTGTCAGCCACTGGACCAGTAACCTTGTGCTGAGATTAGATTAAATTTTCTCCTGTTTGTCTGTGACCATGTATATTTACATAAAGACTGTTTTCTGTATGCTAGGTAAATTAACAGTGAGATATCCCTGGATAATTATGATCTGATATTAGGTTTCTAGCATATGAAAAATAACTTCCCATCAGTATATTTATCTTCATTAGCATACAAATTCAAGAATCTTTTTGTGTATTAGTGAAGGGGCTGCATATTTTCTGTAATAATCAGTGGCATTTTAATGGATTTTCTTAGATTTGGATATGACTTTACTTGCCATGGCAAATTGGATGCTGATTCTTTTCTTTTTCTTTATAGGTTTCCTAAATTGAACATTCACTAATTTTTCTAAATTAGTGCTCCTAAGAGTAAGCCTGATAAGCACTTGCATTTGCATTAATATACTTACTATAGCAAGTTTGACATGTCCAGTTTGGACTTGACTGTGCTTTACTAAGAGAACTGTATTCTTTTTCTGTCTCCTTCCATGACTTGATGGGAGTGCCCTGCCACACGATGGACTTCAGATGTATCCTGGTGATGTTTTCCTCCTGTCCAGAGGTGACAGACTTCAGGAGTGCAGGTTATTGACAGAGGAAGGAGCAGAAGTCATAACCAGCACAAAGGTAAGTTGTCTTACTTTGCTTTCAGGGTTGCAAAATAAAAGAGGAAATTATTTGATGGACAACTCTGCCTTCCTTTTCCTTCCTCCCCCTCTCTGTCTTCTCCAGGGGATCTGAGAACTGATGTTCCTGCCAATACAAAAATCAGAGTCCAAGTAAGCCCTGTTCAGTTTGCCTCATGCTGAATTGTCATGGTAGCACATGAGTGCCCTGCCCAGTCCTGTCTTTGTCATTTATGTCACAAAATGAATGTGATGAGGAGAAATTTTTTCATTTGGAGACTCACTGTTAAGGCAGAGAAGTTAGAACACACTCTCTGCCAAGCTATTTAAAGCTTTATAAGAAAACCACAGTCCACATTGACTTTTTCCCTGCTCAGCCTGCACATTTTCCTTACTTCAGCAAAGCTCACGGAGAAATATCAATCACACAAAACCCAAAGTGCTTCATGATAATTTATTGATTCTATCCAAACCTTCATATTAAACCATTTGGGAAGATGGGCCAGCTGTCCCTGTCCCCTGCCTCATGTTTTTCCAGTCTTCCCTGGTTTCCTGGAGGCTCTTCCCTCCCTCACCCACCCAGGGAAATGTTGGTGCTCCCTGGCCCCATTGCTCCTGGCCAAGGAGCTGATGTGAAGGAAGAAGACCCCACCCTGGCCCCTGCCTGAGCCCCTGTGCCCTGCACAGGAAACAAGGATGGGTTTCCAGAGATCAGCTGCATAAATGGTCTGCATCAGCTGTCCCCTGGGCTGCTTAGCTTTCTGCTCTTTTTTCCTAATAAGCTGGGTAAAAAAATCCAGAAAATGTTGGCTCACTATGCTGGATGCCTTCTTCCTGGCTCTGAAACAACACAATGCAGTGAAATTCTGTAATCTTTTCTGCTACTTTTGTTTTTTCTTTCCAAATTCTGATGCAAGATGACTTTGCTCTTTAAGATTGTCTGTTCCTTGAATATTTTTTATTCCAAATAATATTTAATTCCAAATCAGCTGGGAATAGACCAAGAAAATTGCATTTAAATTCTTTCTAGATAAAGAAGGATACATATTAAGCTATCTCCCCACTGCTTCAAGAAGGTCAAAAGAAGTCATGAGTTGTCTTAGCAGGAATAATTAGCTGTGGGAAAGTTAGTTGTGAAAATTGAAGATGATCTTTGTCTTTGATGTGCATCATCTCCTTGAAACTGTGAAAGGATTTAGCAAACAACCTTTTTTGGTTTTGTTTCACAAAGTTCAGAAATGACCTTTAGATTGTGTTGAATTGAAAGAATTGCAATTTTTATATATTCCTCTGTTTACTTGCATTAGATGACAGTTTCTCAACTTGGTGAAGTTTCTCAATCCTGGTGAAGGATTTAGAGGGTAAGCCCTGTGAGGAGTGGCTGAGGGAGCTGGGGATGCTTAGCTTGGAGAAGAGACCTCATTGCTCTCTACAATTCCCTGGAAGGAGTGTGTAGCCAGGTGAGGGTTGACCTCCTCTTCCAAGCAACCAGTGACAGGACAAAGGGACATAGCCTCAAGCTCTGGCAGGAGACATTCAGACAGGACATCAGGGTGGACTTCTTGGTGGAAAGGGCTGTCAGGCATTAGAAGTGGCTGCCCAAGAAGGTTGTGGAGTCACTAAATAGGAGAAGGGTTTATGCCAGAATTCTAGGCAGCAATTTTCCATAATTTCAATATTTAACTTCCACCTTGAGGCTCTTCCCTGAATTCAAGGCCCCATCTAAAGAGACTGGCCAAACTCAGCAGGAATCAGGAGGAGTCAGGAGGGGAACTGTAAATTCCCACAGGCTGGGTGGGTGATCCTTGACCTTCTGCACAGCTGCAGGATCTGAGGAGTGCCACCACCTTTGGCTTCCCTGCAGCCAAGGGACTGGTAAAGGCAATCAGGTGTTTCCAAAGGGCAGGCCTGTGGGGTGTACTGTAGTGGGAATTTCAATACGTCTCAGTCTCCGTGGTCATTTCTCTTAGCTCCCACTGAAAGGGCTCAGTAGGTATTTTCCTAACATTCAACTTTTCTGTTCTTCTTTATGTTCACTTCCCACTGTGGTTAGAGAATATAACCAAGAGTGTAACAATCTGCACAATCACTGCTCTTATGCCAAATCCTGAAAAAAGGATAATTCCCAGAAGAAAAAAAGAAATAAATGCTATACTGCCTTCTCCTCTAGGTTCAGTTTGCCTCACTAACATTGCCACAGCTCTTGGGATAATTAATATTTTGTCACTTTTGCACATCATTTATTTGGTATTTCACAGTAGGAGATGTATTCTGTAATGGCTTAAAGTATAATTTATTAATTGGGGTCAATCCCTCCCTATAACCCTAGAGATGGCTCCATCACTATCTTAGCTAGCTGCCTAAATAGTGATATGTCTCTCATTTCTAAGCTTGTCAACTCATAAAATATGAGTTATAGCAGGTAAGAAATGCCTTCTGTTTATCTTACAGTCCATTGCAGTGTTTCCCAACAGAGAAGAGGAAGATTCCTGATCCTTATGAGCTCATATGAAATTCAAAGCCCAGCCTGCACCTTGCTCAGTGTAATGCATCTGGAAAACCAGGCCTTTCAGAGAGGTGACCTAAAGGTATATGCTGAGTAAGGACCTTGTTTAATGTTATGATCTACCAGGGTCATCATGTAAACTGGTGTGATAAATCTGCTCCCTGATCTGAAAGTGTTTTTTATCCCCTTAGGATGTGCATGGCTAGACTAGGAGTCCAGAGATGGTGTGAAAACTATACATGCTAATCAGCAAGATTCTTGCATTATTCAGTTGGAAATAAGCTAGGCACTGTAATGGCTGGACAGCCCTTAGCACAGGGACAGCAGTGGTACAAGGATTCCAGCTCTGAGAGTCTGAAACTCCTTTGTTAGAAGTACCCCAACCTTTGGGCAATAGAGCAAGAGATGAAGCAGCAAGGTACTTTCATGCTGTCTAGTTGAAGCTAGAACATATTCCATACCAAATTGCTAAATAATGAAACAACTTGGAGGATGAACAACATGGAGCCTGATTCTGTGGTCAACTGAAAAGCTTAGTTTATGGAAACCTTGTGTTTGTTTTGGCCCCTGTTCTGAAGGGAAAAAATCTATAAACTGCCTGAAATCCCAGAGTTAAAAAGAAAAATATATGATGAAGGAGGGAAAAACCCCAGCATGACACACTGATTCTTATTGTCCACCATATCCCTTATACTTACCTTCCTACATGCAGGGAAATATTTAAATGAGTTTGCTCTTGTTATAGAGCTCTTTTCTTTCCAAGGGTGAAATTTTTATGTTTCAGCAAAAAAAGCATACAGATGACTCAACCCTTTTCTTGGAAGGATTTCATGCCTATGATATATCTTTTTAGATACCATTGTCAGTAATGTTGTATAATTTGATGGTACTCTTGATGGGGTGCAGTGTTTTGTCTGTAATGAAGTGTATTATTCATTAGTGTTTTATTCCTGATAGCTTGTTTGGTTCTGAGAACCAAGTTCCCACTGTGTATCATTTTCCTTTATTGCTGTTATTATCTCGAGATAATCCAGTGTGATTCATGGATTAAATTTGGCTTTATTGTTGTAGGTATTAGAGTGATAATTAACTGCAAAAGACTTGGAGATCAAACTAATTTAAACTTTAATTAGTTGAACTAGTGTTAGTGAATTAGTGTTACCATTTCTACTTGGTTGTTTTCACAGCTCTAGTGACTAAACCTGTAAAGAAAAACTAGCAATTAAAAATATTAAAGAAGTATTGCAGTGATCAATAAATATTCCTCTTAACTTTTATCTGTAATAGGCTCCGTGCCTTAGTGAAGCATGTGTTAGATTAATGATTAGATTAGAGATTGAGTCTCCTGAGCATGAGAGTCCACATCATTAATCTCTTCAATTATTTACAAGAACTTCTTATGAGGATGGGTATGGGCACAAACTGACTCCTGCAAGAGCACTTGGCAGGGCTTCTCTGCATCCCAGGGCCTTATCTGACTGATCTGCAGCACAAAGGGACAGAGGGGCAGAGAAAAGAGGACTTCAGGGTGATTTACAAAGATGTGGAACTGAGTCATTGCCACCCACTTTACATGTGCCTTGGGAGGCTTGGGAGGTGGGTGGGGAAATCTGTTGATGCAGAACTTCATGACTACAAACTAATTATCCAGATCAAACTGCCTGAATTCAAGCTAAGAACCTTGCTCCTGTAAATTGATCAATATGTTATTAAAAATAACTATTTTTATTTTGGTTTCTTTTTCACAAATTCCATTGAAAAACTATTCCAAAACATAAGTGATTTGGAAATACTTCAATATTTTAAAGCCACTGATTTTAAAGCCACTATTCACCTATTTTATAGCACTAGTTTCCTGCTTGGGGTTCCTCTTTCCTGTACATATTTGAAATGGGTTCTGGAGCTGATCTTTCCAAGCATGTATCACACCAAAAGATTTATGATTTTTTTTTTTTTTTTTTTTTTTTTTTTTTTGCCTGGCAGCTGCTCAGAGAAACTTCCTCTTTCTTTGCTTCCAATTGCTAAGGCTGAAGCTCACAGCCGTTCTCAGTCTGTGTTTCTAATGCTTAGACATTTGGTTCTTAGACAGTTTATGTCAGCCCTCAGGATTTGTTAGTTCTTTCTGTACACAGCAGTGCTCTTCTGAACTTTTAATACTGGTGCACTGCAGTTTTGCTGCACCATTTTAGCATTCTGGTTCTTACAAGAAGAAATGGCCACATTCCCTTCTTTCCACCTGTCTGGGAAAGAACAGAGGAGGTGAAGGGAATTTAGTTCACTCTTGAGTTTACTACATCTCAAAGTTACCTACCTTATTATGTTTAACTCTAATTGCTGATCCCTTTCTGCCTCTCTTGATAATGTTGCATTTTTTATAAAGCAGAATTCTACACTTCGTTGATCCAGAAGGTTTTACTGGTGCCGTGGGATTGCATTCACGGTTACACCTTTGAGCTGAGGATGACAATCATTCACACTAGCAGGAGGATAGTGTGTGACAGCCCTCACATGTTCTCTCCTTGCAAATTGTGCCACTGGAAAGAGCAGCTGACCTTTTCCACAGGCCAGATGCAGCCTGTACAAATAGTTCAGTGGTCTGATGGCTGGTTCCTTTCCATCCTCTTTCCTCCATGGCAACACAACCCGATGATTCACCAGCCTCCCCCTGATCACACTGCAGATGAACCATTTAGAGATGAACTTCCAGCTCATTAGATAACTGCACATCATGAATGTCTGTCAGGAGTGCCTCTTGGCTCTGGGACAAGCACACATCTGGTCACAAGCTGAAAATTTACAGTGCTGTGCTCTTGGATGTTCCTATGAGAGGATGTGAGGCATAACCCAGACAAAAGTTTCAGCACCTCTATGCTGCTACCTAAGAACCTTGAAGAAAGATGATTAAAAGGGGAAAAAAGAGATCTCATCAGTCTTACTCTTGCAAGTTTGGTAAATTAAAAGGGGAAACATCCATCCCGTGTGGGATTATAACAGCCTGGGTTTTCTGTTCTATGGAGTGCTATTAGGACAAGTCAGATTTACAGCAAATCTTTTCTAATAATGTTCCTTTAATGGCTGGATTTGAAATGGAAGAACTGCAATGGCAGCAGGCTACCAAACAAGGCAAATATTGATTGCAAATATCAAAAGGCAGATGAATAGAGTGGGGGTGGGTGTCAAGTTCTGCTGGGGATGGATGCTGTGACAAATACGAAGCCCTTGTGTTCAGATCAGTGCTATCCAAATGAAAATACAACACTGTGGGCAGTACTCCTCATCCTACCACAACAGGCCCTGCTGAAAAGCCTGTCCCCATCTTCCATAGCCCCTTTTAAGCACTGAAAAGGCTTAATAAGGCACATCTGGAGCCTCTTCTTCTCCCCACTGAACAAACCTTTCTCTTTCAGACTTCACAGGAGAGGTGTCCTGTCCAGTTGTTAATTTTTGTGCCTCTCCTTTGGTCCTGTGCCAATAGGTCTGTGCCTTCCCTCTGGTGTGGACCCCCCAGCTGGACAGAGTTCTCTAGTTAGGCAGCATCTGGGCAAACAGCAAAGACTGTCACTTGCAGGCATGACCTGTATATGCAGGTTAGGATTTCAAACACAGTAACAAAGGAGCTCTTTCTAGCAGAGACTGAGACTTTTTAAGTCTGGTCCTCTCTGGGCACTTGGGAAGCCATTACTCATCACATCAGAGGGATGCCAGATTCACAGCAGCTGTTCAACATAGATGGACAATGCAGACAGCTCAGGTTGTATTTGTGGTTTATTTTCCCTGCAATCCTGGAGCTCCAAAATAAGATTCTCTGAGAGTAAAATGTTGCACAACAAAGGAAAACAATATTTTTAACACAAAAAATCATGTGAAATCCTCATTAGAACCTTTATGTGTCCTAATCAATAGAGAGATATTCTCATCTTTGCTGACATGAACTGAACAATTTTTACTGGTGCAAATGAAATCAGAACCAAGTAGAGCATTTATATGGGAGAACTTGAGAGTTCATTACTTTGGGATGTGAATTATTTTTCCCTTTTATGGACCAAATTGCCAAGCCCTCTTCATGCAAGGAATTTACCTGCCTATACTGAGTGCACAGGAATTGCCTGTTCCTCCCTTATGGGCTGGTAATGTTTGTATAGGTGCCTACATGGCCAGCAATTTTCTTCCAAAATGTACTGCCAGGGAGACAGCCCAGTCATTTACTAGCAATATAGATTAACTACCAAATATAACAGGTTAAAAGGTGTTTCGTCCTCTTTGATTACTTAATATCTTTGTTCTTTAACTTGCATTCTATCTTGTTATTTCAGCTTCTGGATAGGGAAGGAGAGGAAGTCATTCACAGAAGCACAGATGGCACCTCTCAAGATTGGTGCAGTCTGAAAAATCTCCAGTTAAAAGCCAGTTCCTGTTATTCTGTAAGGTTTTGCAGCCACTGTTAGAGATGCCTGCTGTACACCACTTAGTTTTCTCTTGGGAAAGGTACATCTGCATTCCCTCCCACAGGATTTAATCACGAAGACCTGAGGCTCTGGGAACTTCACATGCCTTATAGATGGGTACTGCTAGCAAAAGCAGTCAGTCCATGCTGGTATTGTGGTAGTTTATTTACTGTAAAATGGCAAAAATGCTTCCACAAATCAGATCTGCTAGAAGACCCAGCAGTAATCATGTAGTTTCCTCTGTATCTTTCTGTGCCCTGCTCCTGGGGCGCTTGATACATGAACGTTTCATTGTGTGTGGTATGGATTAGCTGCCAACAATTCTCAAACTAAACATCTCTAAACAGAGAGTAGTTTTGTGCTGGCATTTTTCAGAGTGCATCGTATTTTGATAGCAGCTATTAGTGTTCTTCACAAGGGATGCAATGAATTAACTCTTCATAGAGCTGTGAAATAATTCCCCACTGGATTACCCTTCGTTTTTAAAAGGAATTATGTAAATGTTCAATGTTATTCAGTACCACTCTGGGGAATAGGTGGACTCTTTAGACAACATCCTCAGGCGTTGCTGGACAAGCCTCTTATCTGGTCTTGGTGCAGTGAAGCAGTATCAGTTTAGAATTGCTCTATCTCCTACCTGCCTAGGCCTTTAAAAATTAAAGTTTTTGTAGGAAAGTGAATAAATTATTACTAAGAAATAGCCACAATCTTTCTACATGTTGAAAGAGGGCTAATCAGGTACTACTATCCTGCTGACACTAATATAGTTTGAAAGATTCTTTACCAGCTAAGAAGGAAATGGTTGAAGTTTGACAATTATTTTCTGTTACAAGGCAAGATAACAGTGGTGATGTAAGAAGAAACTGAAACTGATTTGATCTTAGAGAATTCACAATCATTTTTACAATCATTTAGAAGCAGAACTCAGAAAATTTTTGGTGGTTTTAATAAGCATTTTAGTGTGAACCAAAAATGCATTTTAGACAAAATTCTATATTTCCCTCAATTTGTGGTATTTTGTCTCACATCAAAGAATGGTTTCACAGTCTGAAAGTTAGATTTCTTTTTATTAAACTAAAATAGAAGTGTCTTGATAATGAGTTTCAGCTAATAGAGACATTAAAATGAATCAGAATTAATTCCCTTGTCCCAGAAATATATGTAGAATGGACAACAGGATCTTAGAAATTTGGCACTGACTTCTTTCTGCCTTTAGATCTTCTCTTAGTCGGCTGTGAGGCTTGTTAGTGTTAACATGCTTTGTCGTCTTAGTGCTTACTAAGCTACATTTGGTTTCTCCTTTCTTTCAAATCTCCCAGTATCTAAAAACTTTCAGACAAGTTACACATGATTTTTTCCAGTCTTCTGCTTTCCAGACAGATGCCAGCTCTATCAATTTTTTCTCATTAGAAGCAAGGACCTATGAAAATATCAGGCATAACAGCACACAGGGAGATGATTTTCTTCCACCTGTCTGTCTCCCTGTTATTGAAAAATGTCTAATTGAGCACAGACACCTTTTTTGAGCAGCAATGGCCTCCAAACCTCTTCAGTGCTGGCTATGCATGGTGAGGCGTGCAAAATCCAGGCACTGCCACCCGTCCCATTAGTGACATTCACCACGGGGGCTGCATGGCAGTGCTCACTCCTCTGTGCATGGCAGTGCTTACTCCTCTGTGGAGCATCTGCTTCAGAATTAGTATTTCTTGGTTTTCACAGCTGGCCACCTCCTTGGAACATTAAAATCTGATGGGAATCTTATGCCCTTTCCATGACCTACAGAAATCCCTTAGAACTGGGAAGGAAATACCAGGGGTGGATTTTGGTGTGTAAATGCTGGGCTTGTATGACATCCAACTGTCATTTGAGTGCTTAATAAAGATGTTAGAAGAATTGATGGAAAAAATGCAGCCAATTAGTTGAACGTGGAATAATAAGCATAAAAACTTTCCTCCAAAAGACTAAATGCTGTTTTGAATAACTACTGACAAAAAGAAACTTTGTAAATTTTGTGGAGTTTTATCTCTCCTCTGCAGTTAAGTTTTCTCCATATTGTGAATGAATGATATAGGGCCACTCAAAGGATTGCCATTAATGGAATTAGCAAAAGTAATTTTAATATGAACTTATAAAACTGAGACTTGACAGAGTTCCATGGCAAAGTTCACTCTGCTGTTTACTACATGGGGGAAACACACAAAGGAAAATTCAGTAATGGCTGATTTAGAATGAATTGCACAGAGACTGAAGATGCAAAAGGGTAAGGGCCACCCTACTGTTGAGTCATGAGGCTTAGAGGCCCCTTACTTTCTGAACCTCTGATAGAGCTTAGGTGAAGCTAGGCCTTATCTTAGCCTCAGAGTTGAAGAATGATTTATATCTAATGGAAGAAACATGTGAATTTCATTGGTGTTGATTTAGCATGTTATCAGCAACCTACCAGGGATTTGTTGTGAGTAAGGGATCTGTGCCTTGGGTAAGGAAGGATCTCTTGGTGTCAGATAAGGAATTTAAAAACTGGAGAAATGTCCAGCAGTGAGGGAGACCACAGCCATGCATCCACACTAATGTGCAGGGAGACCTCAAAGAAGGCTCAGTTATTGACAGTTGTCATATTTTTGGGATAAAGTGTTTGGCTAATAATTACATTACTTGGGAAGGGTATGCATTAGACTCCTTTTACTGACAATTTTCCTAGTGAGTCTTAGAAAAAGAATCTGCTATTCATGTGCTTGTCACACAGTGTTCCAAGCTCATATGCACTGATGTTCACTGGGTCAATTTTTGGGATTTCTGGAGCGGATCTTGTCCTGACTATGCCTCAGGCCTTTGCCTCCTTTGGAGTCTGCACCAAACTATGGCTATTTTGGTTAAGGAGATCAAACACATCCTCCACACTGGCTTAGTTGTTTGAGTAATTTTAATTCTGTTGTTCATATTATTCTCTTAGAATCTCTTCTACTGTTTTAACGATAAATTAAAGCAGAGTCAACTATTTTTTCCCCAACTTTTAAGTTCCTCCAAGCACAATGGATTTGAATATTCAAATCAGCCCAGAAGTTCTCAATAGTGCCTGCTTTTTTCTTGACAGGCTGAATGAGGAAAAAAGCCATGTACAGAAACTTGGCTGGCAGGTAATGCTGAAACTGATCTAAAAGTTCTACTAATAAGGCTCAAGAGAGGGAGAGGCAGGGAGCCAGGAGGTTTGGATTAAAGCAGGCATATGATACACAGACACCTCTGTGTACGTGGGGGAAGATTCTCAGCTGCTCAGCCCACACTGTAGAGCTCAGCATTCAGCAACTCTTTATATAATGTTTAAAACTAGATTTTCAAGGAAATTGGCAGTGGCACTGAGTGAAGGTGTCACTTTCCTACTAAAGAAACATAAACTTGCTTTGGTGAGCTGGGGTTCATTTCATCAAGTATTTAGGGTAGACAAAGGGGCAGAAAACTAGCTGAAATGTTTCAATTTTGAAGCCAATGAAAATTTTACCTTTGGGAATTAGTTTAATAATTTTTAAAACAAACCTCTTGGTTTGGATTTTTTTTACATGTAGCTGAAAAATGTTAAAATTCTCATTGATTAAAAACATAATTATGCTCATAATGCTCTTGGATATGCAGCACTGTGCTCTTTGGAAAGCCTGATAAGAGAAAGAGAACTTTTCCTTGACTGTCTATTTCAGAATATTCTTCTATCTTTCATGGAGTGTAGAGAAACCTTTTTATAAACTACAAAAAAAAAAGTTAAGAAAAATAGAATTGTATTGCAGAGAAAGCCTGGGATGCAGAGTGACCTTATGCAGAGTGCCACTGTCCAGCAGGATTTGTGCAGATTGAGAGATAGATATGGCACTGATGGATCCTGAACATGGGTCTATAGCCCAAAAGAAGAGTGCATTTTCTGGTGAGCCCTGTTATCTTTGGAGTTGAAACCTTTGTTTTCCTTCCCCATACATCGTGGGGCTAGGAAATCTTGGCTGGGTCTCTGCAGGTTCCTGACAGGTCCTTTTAAACTGGTGTGCCTGGGAACAGTCTGGTGCCACATTCCGTGCTCTCTGAAATAGCCACCAGTATATTTCTGTGTTGGTGTCCATTGTGATCACATTTTATAATACCCAAGGTTTACTTGTTTTAAGGAAACCAGAAGTAGTTAATTAATATGCATGTTTTGTTTAAATAACACAAATAGTGAGTGAATGCCAGAATTGCAAGGTACTGATCATAATTGACATTTGTGGATGCAGCAGTTCTATTTCCATATTTTTGAAACTTTGTATGTTCGGGAAACTCTTTTATTTAAACTTGTGTTCTTATTTATGGATAACCTGTCATTAACAAGTCTCTGTTCAGAAAATTAATTCTAGCTAGACCAGAGACAGCAATCTGGAAATCCTTACAGTGTTTGTGTTAATTAATGCATCATTTGATTTGTTCACATGTTAATAAGCTCTTGAGGATCAATAAATTCTCATTCAGTATAAATAAATTGGACTGGGAAAGCAGTTAATGCTGTAAAAATCATGGTGCCCATATGGGCTGGTTTGTGTACATATTTCACTAGTTAATCACCAATCAATTTGAAATGAAATGTGCTGCAGGGTCTGAATTAGTTTATTTTCTTTCCACTGGCTGAGAAACAGGATGATCTGGTGTGAAAGACTTGGGACACTGCCTAGCAAAAAACTCAGTCTGGCTTACACAGAACCTTTTGGTTTGACCTTAAAATACAGACTACCAATCAGGTAATTTTCATCTTTCAATCCTCACATCATTTAAATGTCAGCCATTTAGGCTGAAATTAATTCCAATGGTTTGGGTTGAGAATATTTAGCCCTCATCATGGATACCCTGTGCACATTTTCTTTCTCATCAAGATTTTGAAGGCATGTGCATTCCTAATGAAGGCTAGTGGAACACAGAAGTGATTTTCATAAGGTGTTATAAATCCTTGAGAGAAAGCATCTCCTGTGAATTTTAATTTTCTCTTAAAAATATTCACTTATTATTTGAGAGCACTTGAAAGCTGCTATATTGATAATTTTATAGAGCAAGGGGTTATCAAACAACATCCTGTGTTTGTGACATCATAAACAGAATCCCCACCTATAAGAAATGTCTCAGAAATCTTATAATGGGATAAATATGACATAGGATTGTTTATATTGCAGTGACCCTAGAAGCAGGAAGGAGAATGGACCCTAAAATTATAAAAAGAATGACAAAACCTACATGCAATAAACCCACTTGCCTAGAAATTTCTAAATATTTTAAGATGTGGATTATGAAATTAATGTTATGGAAGTAAGTAAAAGGCACTGAATAATCTGAATATCTGAAGTCACACATCTGAGTCAGCTGTGAGGATGCTTAGCTGCCTTTATAAATCCTAATAGTATCCGGTGAGTACTTATCTTCCTTTTTATAACTTTATTTGCATTCCTTTCTTTCTGTGTATTTCACACATCTCCCTCATTCTGTAGTCCTTGTCCTCTAAGAATGCTGCTGCTTCTATGGCATTTCTCTTCTGTACAATGACATTGACACCAAAATCACAGTGTACCTATAATTAGTATTTTTTTTCATATACTGTTTGACTGCTAACATCTCTGGTGATAGGATTGGCAGATTTTAGATGGATGCATTGCACAGTGATCTTTGATTCATTAAGTCCTAAGAACAGATCTAAGGTCAGGTGCCACAACAAGCACCTTGGCTTCTGCAGTTCTTTGTACTTGCAAATTGCATGAAAATCAATCACTCTTCAAGACATTAAAAGGTGTTAATGATATCGACACCTTATGAAGCTGATGTAAATGCAGCTAAACAAAAGAGATTATAGAGATAAATGTAACTATGCTCTTTTGCTAGTGACCAATCTGATGTTCCCTCTCTTACAGGGGTGTCTTTGCTCTCCACAATGTAACTGTTAGTTTTTTGAGATTTGCACTCTTAAAAATTCAAGCAGATAAACCTCAAGCTCATAACTGGAGGTCCCAGCTAAACAGGCTTTACAGACTGAATATTTTGCCCTTATGCTCAATTAAGAGTGCCTTCAGTGAAGTTTATAACATTACACTTAATTATTAGCTTTGTGCCTGTCTAGTGGTTATCTTAGTGGCATTAAAATAGCTGCAAATCACGACATTAGTATAAAACCCCAGTATGCTGCTAAATAATGATTTTATTCCATTATAGCAATACAAGGGCAGAAGAATTGTCCTCTACTGATTTCATTTCCAGGCACACAGGATCATTTTTTGAAATTTTATTTGCCTTTGCTGCTTGTCATCCCCAGAATTTCCACATCTGTGCTTGATTCCCTGTTTTTGGAACTGGTTCAGGGTTGATCAGGGCTGTCTGTGGGAGCTGTGCAGTCTCCCCTTACAGGGCAGGATGCAGCTGCAGCAAAGGGTGAGAAGATCTTTCATTGAGAGGGAGCAGAGGTGCAGGTGTGGGTGGCAGACACCTGGGGTGCATGGGGCATGTAGCCCTTAGCCAAGCCTGCTGAGCTGCTGGAAGGTAAAATCATCAGGTGTGCTGTGCTGCACAGCTGGCAGGTGTCGTGTTTGTGGTTACATGTCTTGGAAACTGGAGGTGAAACAAAGCAGAATGTCAAGGGTATCCAGGAGGGAATTTCTGAGCTTTGATTTTGAATCAGACTGTTTTATTTTTTTTTTTTTTCAATGCCACATTGTCTGTTTTAAGCTCAAGCCAATAGGACAAATCCTGGCTGTCATTGTTTGAACGATGGGTGAGTGTGACCTTTGCTGGTAGAGGAGACCTTGAGGCTTTCCGTTGCCATAAGTGGATTTGTATTTTAAGACTTCCCTGTTGAAAGATATTTTTTCGTAAAGATTATTGTTAAGGAAGTATGCAACTGCATTCTGCCTGCTATTTTACTAACCAATTTCTGTGGGAATCTTTCCTTGATAATCTCTCTTGCAAATTACAGAGGGAGGAATAAGAAAGCTTGTATTAACCTCAAGTGTTGGTCAATGAGATTGTGTAAGAAGTCATGTCATGTAGGGGATAAACTAACACTAATCTTTGTAATCAATTGCTCCTTGATTGCTCCCAGGAGATATATGTTTTGATAAGAAAAAGCCACTTGTCCTCAATTCAATTATAGTATGCAAACAAAGTTCAGGATTTATCTAAAGGAGATTGAAAAGGTGATGGGGAAAGTTAATGGTCTATGTTCACTTCAGAGAAAGTTGATTTTATTTGAAATTACCTACAGCATATCAACGCAAACGCTTTCCAACACTTGCTGTAATGTTAAGAGCATTGTGCTTTTTCATGCCAGCACACTGCCTATAAAAAAAAATAATTTTAACAAGTATTCAGCCTAGCCATACTTGCTCTGTTTGGGGTGGATAACCAGAAGCTCATAAATGACTTTAAGCATCTGGAGAGAAGGCTTAAGCTGTGAAGTTTGAGGCTGGCTGAGTCACACTATTCAACTGCATTTTTCTGAACTATTTGATTTGTATACTTATTATAGTTTGATATTTCTGTAATATCCTATTCAAATTAGCTGGAAATTATTTTCTGGTTCCATCTGATCACTGTGTTGAAAATGTTGTCTAATGCAATCCTACTTTACAGATCCCAACAAGTTGCTCAAGCCAATAGATGTAAAAAAAGTGAATTTCAGTTAATGTCTATCTAAATTGGAAAACCTCTTGTGCCTGGTTTTACATTCAAAAAAGAAAAAGAGTTCTTACATATGAGGCTAAGGATTTATATAACTGGAACCTAAAGATTCTAATGAAATTTCTATTGTTAATGCAGATCTAAGTGAAAAAAATAAATGAATGTTACTGAACAGAAAAGGTCTGAATAATAAAATGTAAGTTAAAATGCATATTATGTGCTTATGCATATTTTGTGGTATTTAACCCTTTCCTAGATGCTGTGTTCCTCATAGCACTGCCGTTTTTGTTCTAAGGTTGGTTGTGGGGTTTCTTTGGAGGAGTATAGAGGGAAATCAGCATCCTGAGCCCTTTGCCAACAGGAAGGTGGTGTTAAAGCAAATGCTTTCCTTTTCCTCATTCTAGGATCTACTGGGGGTAAGTTTTATATATTTTTCTTACAGGTTTTTACATCCTATTATTTCTTCATTGCTCTGGAAGTCCGGGTTACTCTGTACTCCATATGGTGAGCTTGCTAGGTGCTATTCTCATACAGGAACGAATTTTCCAGCTAAGCCAAGCAGCAGTGAAGCCACAGGCAGAATTTGGCAGACATAGAGTGGGACAACAGCAAACCTCAGGGATGGGCCCCAGCAAATCCTGGGCACAGCCTGAGGCATGAGCTGCATTATATGGTTTGGTGACATAGTGACATTTAGTGACAATTAGGACATGGTTTAGTATTGGCTTGACAGTGCTGGGTTAATGGTTGGCCTTGATGATCTTGGAGGTCTTTTAACCTTAACAGTTCTATGATTCTGTGGTTACTGGGCTGAAGTGCTGCTGTGCCTCCTGTGAGGGATGGATCAGCTGGAAAAAACAGTAGCACCTACATTTATGAGGGTAGTCAATAGCTGATCCAGGATGAATATTCCAGATTAGACTTTATCTTTCCGTTTTCAACTGTGAAATAGAAGTTTTTTTCTTGAATAATTCTGGCTTTGATGCTGTTAATGTTTTGTGTAAATAATAGTGTATTTTGTCTTCAAAGAATGTGACACATTGGTATCAAGAGAATGATATGTCTTCCCTTTGTAAATTGTTGTAAACATAGGGAATTCCATAAGGATATCTTGTATGATATTTCTGCTATAGTACACAAATTTATTATTACACAATATTAGCCATAATATTTTCAAATTGGTAAATCCACTTATTATCAAGAAATAATTTACCAAAGATTAATAATTAAGTCAAAGTACTGTACAGGTAAATGAATTTAAGAGTTTAGGGGTGTGTGAGAATAATACAGGTAATTTAAGCACTTGGAAAGATAGAACATTTTATCTCAAACTTAGCTTATTTTCACAGAATTTGGTGGGATTAGAAAGAAATGCACTTATGCTGGTATAGTCAAGATTATGGTGACAGGGAAGTAAACCCTGGATTATTCCACATGGTGCTGTACCATAATTCCCACAGAAGCATTTAGGAGCAGCCCTTGGACTAGAGCAGCCTACTGACTGGAAGAGGTCATCTGAACTGGAAGCTATGGAAGATTGGTGAAGGGTAGGCAGATATTTTGCTTAGGTTTACTGATAGTTCACAGGCTCTAGCAATATTCTGTTTAGCTCCTTTGGAGTTTTTTTGCACTGTACTTCTGTCCATTCCCCTTGAAGAAGCTGGCATATGTCCTGTTCTCTCTATTGATAAATGTATGCACATATTATGAAATTCCTTACCATTTTTATTTAATGAAGTTTGGTCATTTTATAGATGCTTTACATATTGCATCCCAGATGGTTGGTTTTCAATGGATATCAGAAAGAGGCATTTTTGACACTGACCAGATGTGCAAAGTAACAGTGACATTGCAAATATAAAACATATGCTAGCAGGAAATTTTCTGTTATTTGTGCTGTTAAATTCTACACAATCCTCAGGGCAAATGTCAGGTGCCCCTTATTTCCTAAAAGACCTCGAATAAAAAAGTGCAAACATTTTTTTTTGGCATTGTTACAAAGGTAAGTGTATCTATTTTGGAATCAAAACCTGTTTGGTTTCTGTTGCCTAAATAGCCTTCTTTATTTAAAAAAACAATTAGAATTTCCTTCATGAACATCTGGAAATACAATTTCTATTACTGTATGCTTCTCTAAACAAACAAAGTATTGTTTGGTAAAGGATGCTGGTAATTTGGCTTCTTCTAAAATTTCTGATAGATAGAATATGTCTTTTTTTTTTTTTTTTTTTTTTTTTTTTTTTCCTGCTGGAAGTGCACCTGCGCAATTTCTTCTTTGACCCTTTACTTTTTCCTTAGGTTCTTGATGATATGTTTGTTGTTGGACTTTTTTTGGGTTTTTTTTTTTTGTTTGTTTGGTTTGGTTTGTTTTTTTTCATATTCCACATGTTTCCTGAAGGAAAAGGAAGAGGTTGTTAGGGACATAGAATAATTTGGCATGCTAATAAAAAATAAGAGTAGACACTGATGTCAAATGCCACCAACTTGGAAAAGGCAGTAGAGAGTTTGCCTGAGGAATGAGACTTTATATATATGGTAGGGATTTCTTTGTTTAGGAAAGAACAGCTCATGCAAGACTGCCTCTGTTGCTTACAGCATCTCTTCTAGAGTTATACAATACCAGATACTTATTGCACAGATGTTCTTAACTACATGAGTTTATTGTGGCTATAGTGGTTGGGATTTCCAGTGAAAAAGATCAGGTGAAAATGCTTTTCAAAACTTTCTTCAGAGTGAAAGAGGACTGAATGAGAAGAAAGGATGGGTTGTCTGAGAAACACATGGTTGACCAGATACATTGTACAATTTTTTTTTTTTTTTTTTTGACTGAAAGCCAGAAAGAATTTCTTCTGTATGCAAGCCTGAATTCCTGAATTCCTCCTTTACTGCTTTACTTAGTGTTTGCTGTGTTTGTTGGGAAACATTTGAGAAAATTGTGTGAAAGTTACAAATACTTGTTAGGAGAAAGATTTTTCTTTATGTATTGCGTAGTCCAAATTTGTTAATTTTCTATCTTCACTTATAATAATACTCGTTGTATTGCACTAAACTCTCTCCTATAAAGATATTATCTTGTAATTAGTTTTTTCTACAAAAATCTCAACTATGTTTAACTAGATATGGGCCAGCTGTATCATATTTAAGCTTTTTGGGTATTTCAAGTAAATACAAATCTATCAACCTTAACAAAATATGTGAATATTTCATTTTTCTGCTTTCATTTAAACTAGCTAACTCTGTTTAGCATTGACTGTATTAAGCAAAATAATAGTTATTTGAAGGGCAAGATTAACTTAACCAAAAATTCTACCATTGAATATATTTATGATCTGTGAATTAAATCTTTGTGAAAAAAGCTGGTTCAGTTCAATTTCGAAGTTTACTACATGTGGGAATAAAAATGCTAAATAAAACCAAAAGATCTCTGGACTTCAGAAAATCTTCAGAGAACATGAAGAAAAGAGTGCATGACATATGAGGCAAAAACTATGGGACTGTAAAAAGTAAGATCAAAGTTAAAATTCTTTCTCCCTCTCTTTTTGAGCCTTTTTCCTAAGCCAGGAAAAATCCAACTTAATCTCCAAAATGGCAAAAATTTAACATAATAGAAGAGATTACTTCTAAACAATGTGAGGTTTGAGTGCAGCAGTCAAGAATATAAAGAAAACAAAATATTTATGTTCTTTTCAGGGTTTTCTACCTAGATTTATTATTATTAGTACCTAACACATTTTTATCCTACTGTCAGGTTTTGACAGTACTGAAATAAATAAAGCTACACTGATCTCACTACTGGAAGGAAGATTCTGAGCAGTTTTCTCTTTGACTTGGAAAGTGAAAGGCACAGCCATATATTTCAGAAAATGAATGCTCCCATCTGAGCATTTTTTACAATGTAAGATAAAATAACTTTCTAAGTATGACTTTCTCACATTTCTCAAAATGTGTATGCTGTTGGTTTGAAAATACCGAAGATAATTTAAACCCTTAAACAAAAAGCTAGAAATAGATTTTCCAGATGCCATTCATTTTCAGTTCTGGCACTGACATTGTCTCTTTTCTTTTTGCACATCTTTCCTTTCTCTCTTCTTTCTGTTTTCTTTTTAGAGGCAATATTTCTTCTGTCATTTTTTGTCTGCAGTGTACACCATGCAAAGTAGGAAAAAATCTAATTAACCAAGTATTGAAACACATTGCTCAAGGGAGGAAAAAAAACCATAACCCATTACCGCTAGGAAGAAATCATCAAGTCCCAAAAGTTCTGCAAAGAAGGCATCCAAAACAATGCAACACTGTTCCTCAGTGTTCACCTAATGCCAATCACATGCCTTACCTGTAAATGTCTTTATCAGCAGCACTCATTTTTGCCAGGGTTCTGCCCTTTCTCACCCCCCACTTGCAGTCACTGCAGCCCTGTCTCTGCTGGGACATGTGCTCTGGGCTTGCCATGGTCAGACTCACCAAGATAAGCTGAACCTGCAGTCAGCCTGATATAGCTTGTACAAATACATATATGTATGTTCCTCTACCTGTGATGATCTTCAGCACACAAACCACCTATTTCCCACCACATTTTTCTTTATAGCAGCATTTCTTTTTATTTTTCATTAATAGTAGTTTTTCTGATAAATACTATTGCTAAAGAAATAGTCATTGTATGCATTCTATTAAAGTTACATTTATATATATATACATACACACACATATATATATATGAATTTATAGTCTCATCTATACAGATTTGAAGATCATAGAAAGTAGGTCTGGTGCCTGGCCTAGCAGAGTAGCTCACTTGGGACCTGAACTATGTCTTACTTTCTTAGCTCTTCTGAGACACGTCAGCTTGCTTGGTGAAGGCTTAGTGAAATATTTTGCTGTAGCAATGCAAGAAAAGTAGTTGTTTTTTGACTTTCAGATCTATAGCACCAGCAAATATGGCAGAACTGTCACATTTCTTTCTAATTCCATGTAAACAAAGTTTGATAAGTTAGATCTGTGAAAGATTTTTTTTTTTAAGTTTTTTTTTAAAATTCAGATGTCAAAAAACCTCAGCAGCCAGAATAGGCTTTTTGGAAAAAAAACCCAGCTCTGTAATTTTCCAACTTACCTTCTGTTTTGTTTGTTGTCATACAGGGTTTTTTATAACAAGTTAGAAGCAATATTATCTGTATAAAACCAAATATTTGTAATGAAATTGGCTGGTAAGGGAGAGAGATTTGTACAGTTTTGCAGCCTCTTACCCATCATTGTCACAAGCAGATGTCACAGAGACCAGTGCTGGAGTTTCTCCCAGTCCCAAATGGGCTCAAGAATCTGAAATAAACATTCTAAGACAGGTCCAAAGTGTACCAACATCTTTCTTTCATAATTCTTCACCTGTCAAGAGTTCATTGTATAACATGTTGTTCAAGTTTTTTGGCATTTCAGGTCACAGCAAAGACTGCAGAAAAGTGCAAGGCTATGCTGCTGGCTGGTATTATGGTATGTCTTTGCAACATTTGCAAAGGCTGGGTGATAAAATAAGTCTAAACCTGAGTAAAATAAGTCAAGAAGTAGTGAAAAACCCTCCAATAATTTCTACAGGATTTAGATATGTGTATTTCTACGTGTGTATGCTTAAGAATAAACTGAATTAGTGGCAAAAGTCCTTGGGAAGTGTATCATAAAATCCATGACTGAAAGAATTCTACCAAGTGTTAAAAGCTTTAGATGTATATATTTTGAAAGCTGGGAATGAAAATGGTAATTAGGCTTTACTTAGCCTCATTGCCTTCTATCCTTATCCTGGTTTTAGGTGGATTGCTGCCCAGGAGGAAGAGGGGGAAGTTGGTTATTTGGGAGTGATTCAGCTCCTTTTCCCTGTTTGGTTATCTGCTGGTGGCAGAGGTGCTGTCAGACACCTCCTGGGAGCAGCTGAATGGTCAGTGCAGACAGGCTTGGCTGGGCTGGGGCATGCAGAGCAGGTCCAGTGCTCCCTGGGAATCTGGCACCTACCACCAGTTCTTTTCCATGGTGTGCCTGTTCGTATTTTTGCTCAGAGGATCACACTAAAGTGGGAGCCTGGATACAGTTTATCACTTAGCCCCAAAAAAAGACATATCCCCAGGTTCTGTGTGCTCTCTGCTTTATCTTGATTTGGATCTGTCCTTGAAGCATCCCCAATTTCAGCCCTCAGGAAAGCCTGGTGGAAACAGACCCCCTTGGCTTTGCCTCAAGACAGAAACTGTGTGCTGCAGTCTTAGCTTGTGAAAACAATTTTTTTTTCAACCTTTATTAGTAGAAAGGATCTTTTCTTTGCTGTCTCTTCTCCATCCTCTGAGTCTGTTAAGGGTCTCTTTAATTTTTTTTTTCTCTTTTTTGAACTGGGCAATTTTCTGTTCAAGCAAATCATAACCCAGTTGAGTTGAAAGAAAAAGCAATTTATAGGCTTGAAAGTGTAACTTTCTCTCCAGCCCTCAGGTGCTTGCAGAACTGCCAGGAGGTATACTGGGACATGTGGTGGAATAGAAAATACTCTAATAAATTTAGTTGTGATTGCTAAAAAGAAATCCTGTGCTTATGCCTGCAGAGGCATTTTGTTTTCACAGATAGTTCTCTATTAAAAAAAAAAGAAGGAAATATTTTCTGAAAGAATAGGATTTGCCCAAGTAAGAGGATTGTCTAAAGACTATGTTAGTTTATTTGTTTTCACTCGGTGGTGTCATTGTATTGCCTGCAATATTTGCATATTTTTTGTTACATTCCTTTCAGGGAATTTTGCACAGATTAAAAGGGAGCTATTATTTTGGAAGTTCTGGGAATGAGAATACTGTATAAATTGGAATTCATTAGGATATGAGCAGATATTGTTATTATATTCTGCAGTATGAACTCAGCAAACTGTTGCCATCCACCTGTAATCCTTCTCAGTTAAAGCTGGGACTGCAGAATGAACAAGAACTGGATTTAGCATATAGTTAAAAATGAGCTGGAGTAGGGATTTGCAGCCCTGCTTCATTCCACTCATTCAAAACCAAACTACTTCCCCCCTCAAAATCTTTGTGCAGAAACCCCTGAAACAGAAATAAAAGCAAGTCTTTAACTCTTAATGTTTTGTGTAGCATATATCTATAACTCTGCAGGATTGCTCCTGGAGTGATTTTTGAATTTAGGGAACTATGAGAGTTTTCCAGCAGTAAGGTGAGACACTCCAGCCATATGGGGCTAGGGTATACTCACATCTTCAGGCTAGAGTATTTTACTTCTGTGTTTTTTTTTTTTTTTTTTTTTTTTTTAATTCAGGAGAAAGTGTTCTCTCTCTGGCATGATTGTTCTCTCCAAGTATCCAGGATACTGAGGAGAAATTCACTGTAGGAACTCCAAATACTTTCAGTGTACTCCTGGAGTTACCTGGGGCTCTCCAGCAACTGTGGGAAAACCCAGGAGACACCAGCAAGGCAGTGAGAAATTCATGGCTTTTCTTTGTTCTCCCATCTTGTACTGCATCCCCTGGGACTCACCTTCATGTCTGAATATCACCTTTACATTTCTGTTTACCTCTTAATAATTTACAGGTTCCAAACTGTTCCAAATCAAGAAAGATGCTTGGCTTCTTATCATTACCTCAGATTTCTGCAAAACAAGGTGTCATAGAAACTATAGCAAAAAAGAAAGGAGAAAATGGAGTCCCCCAGCACTGAGAATGATAAATACTTGTGAAATACCTGGAATTTTTCAAGGTTCTTTGTTTTGATATTTTATTTGTTTTGTTTTGGGTTTTTTTTGTCTGTGTGTTTTTGGAGGGTTTTTGTGAATTGATTTGGGGCTTTTAATTTGTCTTTTTGGTGGTGTTTTTTTTTTGTTCTTGGTCCTGGAGCTTTTTTTAAACTTTTCCTCTATATCTTGGCATGATATTGTGGTAATCACTATAGTTCATAGTTCATGTGAAATCCATCCCAACAAGCAGTGCTGAAACACTTGCTCCAATTTAAGACCACTATTGGTTGCTACTTTCTAACAGTGGTAGAAGCAATTTTCTGTGCACAGGAACACATAAAATTTCTTCTATCAGCTTGCTTTATTTTTTGTCCCTCTCTGGAAGCAGCATGATGCTAAGGAGGAGGTGATGCCTCATCTCACTTTGCAGCCTCAAGAGCTGTGCCCTTGTGGATCCACAGCCAGCAGCAGCCCCTATTCCAGCCAATGAATCTCCCCTTCCACAGGCATTGCAGTCACTGAGGGCTTGATTCACATGCTGTGGTTGGGCAATGGCTATCCCCCTGGAATTTTATGGACTTAAAAACTATGACAAAATAACTTTTGATTAGGGAAGACAAAGAATGGTGACTCACTTGGTCCTTTGTGGGCCTGTTTTTCCAGTTAATTTTCATGATTTTCTAATTTCTGGTCATAAATGCAAATAGATAACCTGAAAACAAGATAGCCATGAGTCAGAGAGGAGATGAAGTAGTTTCTGAATTTAAAGGGATTTATTTTCTCCCTGTTATTAGTCACTATGGTTTTTGTTGTCTTATTATGGAGTCATTAACCTGTTCTGATACTGCTATTTTGATTTCATTCCCGTTTCAAGCAGAAAATTATTTTAATCTATAGAAAGTTCTGCCTTTCAGCTTTGAATGGCCATATAACTGGTAAACAGAAGTATCCTTAATTGAGGTTATATTTTGAATGCAAATAGTAAGAAAAAAATCTTCCATCTGGTGAGCAGATATTTACCCTACCTCTCCTATCTCAATTGACTTTTAGGGAATGGATCTGGACTAGAATATTTTAGTTCTGTACATTCCAATCAGTCTTCAGGCTGGTCATATGAGATGGAGCACAGGAGAGAAAGCTGGACCATCTTCCCACTCCAGACAAAGAAATACCATTGAAGCAGAAAATTATGTCTGTAGAAAAACAGGTAAGAATTTAACTACTTGTTAAATCATAACATTGATTTATTCTTTTAAATACAAAGAGGTTTAACTAGCTTCCCTATACAAATCAGGGACAATTTTTGGTATGTAACTTCCTGGGATGGAGGAGGTTGAAACCCACCCAAACTTGAAATCAGACTAAAGTACATCCTCAGAACTGCTGTTTCATTTCATTCATGGGTGCTTGTTGTATCCAGGTCAAAACACTCCAGTCCATTTTCTGACTTGCTTCCCTCCTCTCCCTAATACACTCCTGCATTTCTGTGTCACCAAAGCACTCTGCAGTGATGAAATTCTTCCACAGACTGGAAGGTCCTGTGCATATGCAATGAGGCACCTAGGGATGGGAAGGAATGGGGTCAGGGAGTGTAAGCAGGCTGAGACAGTATCTGCATCCTCAGAGGAACTTCATCCCAAATGTACATTAAAGGGCAGAAAATATTTATGGTTTTGTTGATCCTTGGGAAAAATCAGGGATGGTAATGGTGTCAAGCTTTTTAAAATGGCAATAAATAATAGTTATTATAAATAAGCCTTGGAGTTATAAAACTCCCTCCTTGGCCACCTGAAAGCTTCTTTATTACCATTATTTCAGTATAAATAATAGTGCTTTTCATAGACTAAAATATATCATACAAATCAGTGCTTTGATCCAAGTCCCCTTATTTTCCTAAAGGGTAATGAGTGATACATTATTTCTGTAGGATTTAGATTAATCTTAGTTTTTCCCAGTTTCTGAAGAGAAGTTTAGGTCAATCTCCAATTGTTTAGCTGCAGATGTTTATAAGCACAAAGAAATACTAGCACAATAAGTGGCATTAGAATATCTATCAGGTTTTTAAAATCAGACTTTTTTTTTTTTTTTCCAGAAGGTAAGTAGAGACTGTGAAACTCTTCAAAGCACAACAGGGTTGTCCATGAAAGGACAGGGTGTCTGTTCCTCTCTAGCAGAATGATTGGTAGTGAATAGGGGGAAAGGAGCTACCAGACAGCAAAACCTTTCAAGGCTTAAAGCTTTGGTGAGCAAGAGCAGAGTTGTTACTCTTATATGTACATATACACTGCAGCACACTCCAGTCTCAGAAACATTATCATCATCAAGATTTTTATCAATATTTATCATAATACCTCTAAATATATTCATTTAGATGTGGCAGCATCAGGCCACAGCTACTCCTATTATCACTGGTGGCTGTAGTTGGTCTACAACTGTATAAAAGGGTGCATGTATTAGAAGCAAGTATTACAGTGACCTGGTAGGCATTTCTAGTTTAGTAGAGCATGAGAGCTTGCTGTGATCTAACTGGTGGGAGGTGCCCCTGCATCCTTTTTTCCCATCTTTGTTAACCTCCTCCTAGGCCTGAGATAGCATCTGGACAATAGTACCACCTTTGCTTTTATCTCAAGTTCCCATGGGGGGGGAGCTTCAGTGGTGGTCACAGATGCCCTCTGTCCCATAACTTGGGGTCATCTTTCTTTGACTGGTGATATGCACACGAGCAGTTGCTTCTTTACAGAATTTGCCACAGGGGAATTCTTGTAAGGATTCATTAGACAGGATGTACCAACCAGATCTCACCTCAGCCAGGCCCAGAGTCAGCACCATCCTGGTGCTCCATTCTGTGTTTGGCTTATTGCAAAGTTCTTCTGGCCTTAAGAGTGTTTGAGATGGGCAGCTGTGCTCTTTAAGTCCTTACAGGACTGATTCTCCATGTTGAGACAAAAGATAACAGCAAACTTTGAGTCATATGCTGGCTGCCAGCACAAACACTTTCAGGATTCAGTTTTCAAATCTCCTGTTTTCTTTTGGTACCTCAGTGCATGAAAAGCTTCCAGGATTTTCTCAGTCCTTAAGATCATTTTTCCTAGGAACATTCTTGACAAATTAAATCCCCAGCATGCTGCCTGTCCATGTGACTGTCAGTCAGTATGGAGAAACAGAGTAAAACACACACTAAATTGCACCATAATTTTCCAGGCAAAGCTAAATGTTATAATGTATTTTCCCCCCAAAATATTTATGTATGCATTACAGTATTCACAGAACTGCAACACATCAGCTGTTGGCCAACTGAATGTATCATATCACTACCCACATCACACTTCAAAATCACAACTTTAGCCACCAGTATGAAGTTTGCCTACTTTAGACTTGTTAAGGAACAACAAAATTGCTAGTAGTAAAACTGTTATTCATCCCAGAATGGATACATCTGGAATAGAATGCTGAACAGCACCAGAACCCATTCTTCTCCCTTGAAACCAACCAGAATGTTTTGACTGTGCCTATATCTTTGAAACATTCAAAACAGAGGGGCTGGAAATGGTCCCTGACTCATCAGAAACCCCATATTGTCTTCCAGTGGTTATGAAGTGATTATGTACCAAGATGCTGACATTAATGAACTTGCTAATTTAGGTGTAAGAGCTGTATGCCTCTGTAAATTCAGTATTCTAGATGAATAAATCATGCAAATCATATCTGAGTGTAGATGCACTTGTCCTGTGGCACTTGTGCTGCCATGTGTGAAAGAGTGACCATTTGCTGTGGTCTATACATTTTTCTGGTTTGACTGCTTCCATAAAGGACAGAATATCTTCCCAGGCTCTTTTCTAGTTGCCAGATCCTGCTGGCTAGACTATTATAGCAAACATTGTGGCTTTCATCTACAGTCCTTCAGATGATGATTGGGTGGAGGGACTCTCAACCCATTTCTCATTGACTTTTTGGGATTCCTGTCTTCTTTGTTCATCCTTTGTCCATTTTTTTTTTTTTCCTTTGCTAGGAGGTCATTATTGGCTTTGTTTTATCTGCTAAATAGTGCCTGAGTAAAAGTAGAGGCACAGAATTAGGCTGCCTGCACATTTAAACAATTCAAAAGTTCCATGCACAGCTATGGTGCATAAGCAGTCTTCCAGGTAATTCCTGGAATATTTTGAGAATTAATATAGGACAAACTATTAATTCTTGGCAGTTTGGATATGGCCATCCTATTTCCAGGGCAAGTTTACTGTTCCAGGATGGATATGATTATCCTGTGCCACCTGGTCTCAGGACCAGACAAGGGGCTCAGGACATCTATGGAGTGCTTCAGACTTCTGAAGGTCTGAAACAGTGGTAGATTTCTGCTGCAGAAAGCTAAAGTGCAGAGTAAGAAGTAATTGAGATATGTAATAAAAATTGTCATTGTAATAGGTTTTCTCTTGGGACTCCCACTGTGTTGCTTAATTACTGCTACTTAATATCCCTGCTCTAAACAAGCTCTTGGTTCCCCCTGAGATTATTTCAGTCACCTTTGCCAAAGTTTAATTAATTGTCCAGGCCAGTGACTATATGGTCCAGTATTGTGACTATACTTTTGTAATCTAGTAATTACTCTGTAAAAAAATTGAGTCTCCAGACTTCAAAAGTGAGTAGACATCTGCCTGCAAGTTATCTTTTAATGAAGAAAGGAAAGTACTTTCCAAAAGTTTCATCAGTGCTATATTCAAAAATCATGCTGCTGTTATAATCTCTTCTCAGATTTACCTTCTCCATGTGCAATTTAATTTATATATTTCACACAGATGTCTCATTTGTCAAATCTGGTTTTGCATGTAAAGTATTATTGAATTAAAATGTTGCCTAAGAAAGAATGGCTAGATAACTAAGCCTCATGAGAACAAGCCTCCAGAGTGAAAACTTGGAAACCATATTAATATGCAGGAAAGAATCTGAGTGGCAAATTTTGTTACAACTAATTATGGTGACCAGCCATTCCTCTCTTGGTCATCTCTAATTAGCATTAAAATGTCTTTACAAACACTTGAAGTGTCAGACACTGCAGAGACCACAGAACTGTAAATACTTAGTGTTTTTCAGAGGGCCTTGGGTTTCAGAGACGTGTGAATGATTGGGTAAAGGTGTCCTTTGGCAGCTAAAATATCCAGTCATTTACTGCTAAGGACAGAACATTGGGCTGGGATTCAGGAAAATTGGATTTATTTCCAAATCTGTGTCTACCTGATGGATGACTCTGGGCAGTCACTCTACTTTTTGTGCCTTTTTTTCTCTTTTGGAAAAGCAAGGCTGACCCTGAAACCTCTTGATGAAAAGTGAAATATAATAAATAGCCATTTTTATTACTACTCAGAATATGTTACATAATCCTTTTCCTTTTAACATTTTTTTTTTATAAATAAGGAATTTTGTGTCTATTTCACAAAGTAAATGTGATGCCATAGTGAGAACAGCTGATTTTCTTCTGTTCCTTATTCTGCTTTAAACAAAGCCTGTGCCTTTGAAGACCAGCATATGGAATCAATCCTTCATTAGTATGGGTTAGTTTATGTGTGAAAATTTGTAACAATTACTATTTTATTACAGATTTCAGTTACTTGTTAGTACTTTTCAACTTTCTTTAGTCATCTACCTAAGAAATAGTACTTGTATCTAAAGACTGCTCACTGTATTCAAAACGAAATTACTTATACTATATATAGCATTAATTAAGCTACAAAAGTAAAGTTAGAAGATTATTGATCACCAAAAATTTGCACTTCTATGGAGAGGAAGGCTGAGATGAATCTGGGAAGTCTGTTGCAGTCTGGGCTCTCTGTATGGTCCATCTTCCTTGTTCTTCTAAGGCTGCAGAAGTGGAAGGCAAACTGAGCTCTGGATTGTGGCTGCTGAAGTGATTTGTGCAAACAATGTGTCAGACATTGTCCCCTTTCATCTCCTCAGAGTACATAGGGCTGTTTCACTTGGAAAAGATCATCATATACAACCACTGACCCAGCAAAGACAAGTCCAGCACTGAACCATGTCCCCAAGTGCCACACCTACACATCTTTTAAGTACCTCTAGAGATGATGAGTCAATCACTTCCCTGGGCAGCCTGTTTCAATGCTTGATAACTCTTTTGGTGAAGAAAATATTCCTAATATCCAATCTAAACCTCTTCGGTGCAACCTGGGGGCAAGAGACTCTGTCAACCAGTTTCTTACACAGGCCAAAGTCTGCCCTACAGAAATCCAAGTGAGCAGTTCTTCTGACTCTTCTTACTTCTCCAAGAATCTCTTACCATTTCATGGTAGCTGTGCCCAAGACAGCCTCCAGCTCTCCCGTCACCTGCCAGTCCTTCTCTCTTCATAAGCAGCAGATCCAGTGGGACACCTCCCTTGTTGCCCAACTCACTGGCTCTGACAGGATGTTATCTTTCACTCACATCAGGAATGCCCTAGACTGTTTACTCTCTGCTGTGTGCTATTTCCAGCATACATCTGGTAGGTCCCCCATGAGAAGACGGGCTGGCAATTGTGAGAGTTATTGCAGCTTCTTAGAGGGCATTTCATCTGCCTGTTCACCTGGTTGGGTGGTCTACAGCAGACTCTCACCATGACATCTGCCTTGTTGGTCTTCCTCCTCTTTTATCTGTAAATACTGAATTTCATCATCCTCACTATAAAGCTCCAGCTTTCCAACACACAGGGCTAACCTGACACTTCTCCTCTCTTGCATATCCCTTTTGAAGTGTTTATCGTCATTTGTTGCAGAACCCTTAGGATCTGCATCCTTCAGAGGATCTGTCCCAAAACCTGAGGGACATATTTTAAGTGGAAATGATCTGCAGATTTCTTGTGATTAGTCACAGATGAGAACTGGAAGGGAGGAGAGAATATATTTTTCATGTCCTGGCTCTAACCCATAAAAACTTTGAGGCTCAGGACACGAATGTCTCTAATATAAAAGGCACAAGTTGAAAGTTTTTTGTAGTTTCTAAATGCATTTTTTTTCTCTCCCACTTAGGATCTTTTCCCTTTATCGTCATCACCTTACCCTAGAATGTTTTCTTAGCTAGCAGCAAATCCTTAAGGCTTAGGCAGTGGAATGATTGATGGAATTTTTCAGAGAAATGTGAGAAGTGCAGGCACTTTTGTGTTTCTTACATTTTGCTGTTTTCCAGATTAGTGTAGGTTCTGCTCTGCTCTGAAAGATGCAGCTGAGTTTGCCATGGGAAAATCCACAGCCACATTTTGGCATTGTGCTGAGATTCAAGTTGCTGGAGTGCAGATTTTGGTGTGTGTTACAGTGGTGTCCAGGAGCCCTTGTTGCTGACCCAGGTGCTGTTGTAGGTGTTGCAGAGACTCAGCTCTTGTCACCTGGCTCTTCTCTGGTGGCTGTGCAACATCCTTTACATGTTACACAAAACCTCGTGTAACAAAACCCTTCCTTCCCCAGGTGCCTCGGCGGGTGAAGCTCGTTTGGCACCATGCAGAGTTACAGAGCAGAGCCTTGGACTTCATGGCTCTTTCCCAGGTGTGTAATATCTGGTTTTGAGTCAGGACCCCTTCTGAGAGAGAAGGATAGGAGTTCAAATATGTATCCTTGTACCTCCTGTTTCCTCCTGGCTGTGTCTAAGCAGCCATGGATTCATCCTTGCCAGCTGAGAAGGTGATGTCTATGTACTTCCAAGCATGAAGTCACAACTCCTGAGTCCTCAGGGCACTCATATAGGTATTTATATTTTCCAGTAGCTCCTTAAGACCCAGGCAATGGCTTGTGCTCAAATTTTTGCTTGTGCTTAAATGATCTGCTATCTATTTAATGTTCCATAAGTGTAGTAAGTTGCAATTAAGCAGAAAACAAACAAAAAAAGGGACTGCTGAACTCAATAACTTGTGAAAATTAGGTCATTTTGGTGTTTGAAAGAACAAATAACATGGTAGATAAGGAGTTAAGTCTCTTCCCATGGAGGAGATCTGAGAAAAGAAATCTGGAAAGTACTGATCCAAGACTGGCTGCCTGGGTCTTGCCTCATTGTGAAGGCACAGATACAAGTTGTGCCAGTGACAGAACAGAGAGCATTCACCTCAGGTGCTGGCTTCAGTACATTGGCTATTTCCCATAACAGATTGATCCGGGTTTTTCTCAGGATATGCACATAAGGTATTCATGTCAGAGATCTCAATTTCAGTTAGAATAAACACCACAGGAAATCTCATAACACTCCAGCAAAATACTGCAAGTGGCTATTTAAGAAAAGTGAAACCAAAACAAAACCAAATGAAAAACCAACCTTGCATGAAATGATGTATTTGAAACTTCTGTATTTGGCTATATTTTTGTGATAGCTAGCTACCTGCTCTCTTTGTGTCTTTAGTCTTGCTAATGTATCTGTGAAAAGACACTGAAGACCTTATTGATTGATCCTTCTAACACAGCTGTCCATGAAAACAAGACAATCAAGTAGCCTTTAATTCACACCACTCAAGTTCAAATGAGATGTCTATTACAGCATATAAGAAAAAAAATACAGGGAGACTGAAGTCTCCTTTGACTAATATTTTTACTCTAATAGCTCTGGAAAATTCTACAGGGAGCTATATGTTTCCATAGCATAGCAAAATCATCAGGCATTACATATTAGAGCAGATGAAGCATGTTTCAGTGAGTCAGAAGCCAGTTGACATGAAATAAATTCAGTCTGAGGCTAAAGAGAAGGTTTGGTTCTCTTGTTGGAAAGTGAAGGTTATTATTATTATCATTTTATCTAAGACCTTTTAAGAACTCAATATATTGTGAGTCACTTTCCTTATTTTGTGTTATTTTCCATTTTCATAGTACCTCCCTTCCTGATTTTTGCAAAGCAAGTTCCTAAGTACTGTGAGAAAGGCTGTGCTCCTAATGATAACACTGATGATGTTTTCAGAGCTGGAAGCTTAATGAGGAAACTTGTTGTGCAGATTCAGAAGGATCAGATAAGCTTCTACTTCAACAGGATCAAAAGTGGAGTTACATTTTAAGAAAGCATTCAATGTGTGGTTTTGGATTTTTGAGTCTATTTTAAGCACACATGAAGAGAGGTTCAGCTGAGATGAATCATGGTGGGGAGCTCTGCCAGTCTATATCTGCTTAATACCTGCTGCTGCAAAGTTCTCCCGGTGCTTTTTAGATAATAAGTCAGCACATGAAAAAACTTTGGACTAATTCAGTGGGATGACTTAGATGATAATATATATATAAAGATGACTTATAACGTCTGCAGACAAAGATATCTGTTTTCTACTTGGTGTGAAGTAGTTGGAAGGTATAAAGGCAAACAAGTGAGGTAAAAAGGACGCACTGCCTAGAAGCGTATTTGAGAAATAACATTAATGGAATTTTGTAGAATTCACAATCAGAAATTATTTAATCAAGAATGACATATTTAATCAAGTTGAGATGGGTACATTTAACTAAGAGGGAATTCAAAATTATCTAGCAATTTTGGTATAGCTTTTACTTTATGATAGACAACATGACATGCACAATGCACCACATTCTCCTTCCTTGTTTCTTGCATATTTTTTTTTCATTACATGTAAGTGACTCTTTCAGCAGTTTTAAAATCAGAATGGATAGCATTTGTCTGCAACAAAGATTATAGATTTTCCCCTTTAGTGCTTTAGACTTTTAATTCTTCTAGCCATTAATTTCCTCTGTTAATGGACTTTGCAGCAGATGGACAAGTCTATTATTTAGCAAACATGTTTGATTAGCAGCTAAGTAATTTCTGTCATTTTCCTAACACTCATGGTGTCTGCTTTCAGTACTATATATACACCTTTAAGTCATCTTTTAGTATATATGCCAAACTTCCTGCTTTTTGTGGTACCCTATTTATTGCATAGTAATCTAGTTTATGGTGGAAATGCAGGAATCCCAGCCAGGATTGATTACAAGATGGGTGCCCTGATTTACTGCAGTGTTCTGACTATTTGCATCCCTCTAGGCCTTTCATGGGCAGCAAATCCAAAACTCCATGTGGTCCATGAAGTTTGGCTGCATACCCCTGAGCCAAAGAAGGTACTTTTTAATTCTGGCAGTGTGTGATACTGTGTAATCCTATGTATTAATAATAATGTTAGTTTATATAATAAGCTCTGCTTCATGAGCTATTATTTATGACTACCTAGAGAGTGGTGATAATTGTATGGGGCTTTCACTGTAATTTTTATTAATTGCAATTTCCTGAGCCTAACAGATGTTTTGGTGTCATATCTTACCTGTGAACACACCTTATATTAATTCCTGTTTTCATTCTGGGCTTCACATTCTAGTGCTTTTACTGAGGCAAAGTTCATGTATGCTATTGTGTTGAAGTAAGTTTTTACCTTGCTGACACACCAAAACAAAACACACAGGAAGGAACTTGAAGCTGTTCTCCTTTTAACCATGACTATAGAATTTTTCCTCCTTTCAGGAAGTACTTTGTGGCCATTTCATGAAAGGTACTATCTCTGTCACAGCAATAGGCAGCTGAGGTATATAAGGAGTGTTTGATACATCTTTTGAAATTCTTGAGCTATTCTTAAAAGCAGATGTGCACCCAGTTTTTCAAAAGTGCTAAAGACAGAGGGAAGTATAATAAACCTTTATAATTCTTTTGTAACAAATTCAGTATTCTGTATATTATCAAATTTATGCTGAAGCCTAAGTAGAGAAGAAGCCTAAATGAAGGGATCAGAGACGGGGTAGGGGCAAGTGTCTCAAGTGGCTTTTGAAGCTCTTTGTTTGGAGCTCTTGGGCAGGAAGGGGTGTCTGAGGCAGGGCTGGAGATAGGACTGTAGGTGTGTGGAGATAGTGGGAGCCCTTGGCTCTGTCTGTCCCTTCATTGCCAGAAGGCAGAAATTGTGATTATTCAATAAGGAGGAACTAGCAGCTTGCATGGCCTCCCTCACATGCTGCTTTGTGTAACACCCATGCCCTTTCCAGCCAGAACAAATCCACCCTATGACCATCCCAGCTCCTCCCACTGTGTTTTGCCCCAATATATTTTATAGTATTGTAATTTTTCCTATCTACTAATGGATCTGCTGGTTACATTTTGGACAGAACCTGAAGAGAGATGTGGGGTGATCTATAGCAAAGCAAGCTTCCCTGATGCTCAGGAAGGTATATTTGGAGCCCAGAGCCAATGGAGCTGGTTTTATTTATCTTTTTGAAATAATTGAGAGGCTAATCACACAGAAAAGCACATCTGCTGTTCCTTTACTGCCAAAGACATTCAGGAGGTCGAGAAGACATTCGACATAGGAATGTATGTTCTATTGTGAACTTACAGAGTTATTTTCATAAATATATTAATTTACTATAATGGTAACATAACACCTTGGGGAACTGACAGTACACATACCTTAGTCCTGCTAACTTGACTGGGCATATCTAAGGGGAGTAGTTGAGGAATACAACCCAGCCACTAGAAGATCAGAGGTATTGGTATGAATCAATATTTTTTTATAATGTAAAGCCATCAGATTGCATTTTGCTGTTAATGAAACATGTCCAGATATGTTTGATACAGTAATAGAAACCCAAATTTTAATTCAGGGCCATTTAAAAAATTGCCATGTTCTTGTGTTGTCCTTATTTTACTGCTGTGCCCTACTTTTGTCTTTTTATCACTTTGATTTATTATTATTCTACACCCACTGTAATCTAAATAGAGACAAAAATACTGAATCTGTGCAAAAATTCTCTCTTTTTTATTTTTCTACCAGAAAAGCTGGCAATAACTGCAAGAACCTTCATCAATTCTGTAACTTCTTTTGTAATTTGAAATGTCATCCAAAATAGTTTATTTTCAGAAGTGCGAGGGATTTGGAGAAAACTTCTGTTATTTTCTTCTCTCAAATGTAAGAAATCGAAAAGTGAAACAGCAAAAAGTTATTTTTGTTCAGTATAAAAATTAACTGTTGCAACCATCTTAACTACCCGGCAATGAATGTAGATATAAGCTAGAAATATTTAAATTTAGAAGTACTGTTAGCAATATCATAAAAATAACATTTGTTAAATAAACAAGTTCTTTAAAATGACACATCTGTATGACTGTAGGTAGGAAGTGACAGGGAGTAAGAATTTGTACCAGGGGAAGTTAAAAGACCTGGGCCATAAATGTAGTTCTGTTGTTAACAGGTGAAGATTAAGTTTTATTGCAATGTCTCCAGCTGAAAAAACAGAATATCAAATCCACACATAATTTAAAGAGTTTCAAGATCACAAATAGCACTGCCTAAATGATTAAAGGATGTTGGTATTGCTATACATCTTATAATGTGTGTTCTACGGTGAAAACACACAGTGAAATTCTCTTTCCAAATTTCATCTGTTGAAGCTAGATCTAGCAGAGGACCAGTATTGTGAAAAGACAGGTCTGATCTAGAAACTGAAGTTTTAGTTAACTCGTTGTTAAGTTACATAAGGTGTTTTGAGATATCTACTTTCCTTCTGACTCAGTCTGAAAACTGGCACATAGCCCTAATTTTTCATTCTCACAGAAAGTTAAATTTGTAAGGTGAATCACATGATTCAGGAGCAAGAAATTGTTTATTAAAGACTGTGAATGTTTCTTGAGATAAAGTTGGATGCTTCATATTAATTTAAATGCATTTACCCATGAAAGTATCTACAGTGCTTCTGCCTGTCAGAATGGAGTGGAAAATACCTTTCCCTCTTCAAGCTCAATTATGTTCCATGGGAAGGGTTAGAAATTTCCTGTAATTTCAGTTTTCCCCAGTGGGAAGGATTTGCTGAACCTGGTGAAAAGGGAGACTCAGAAACCACAACAGCAACATGTGATGATGATGAGCCAACATGACACCAAGTAGTTTGTATCTAAACAGAGGTGAGGTAGTACAGACACACGCACCAAAGATGGTAATGGATGATACAGGAGGAATTAAAATGGAACAACAAAAAAAATCGAGTTACTTTTTATCTAGTAAAAAAAACCCTACCTAGAGCAGTCAGAGCTTTCAAGTGCAGCTTGTAGTTTGGGGACTGGCAGGTTGTCTGTAGACCTCTCACTGACTGGAGTAGCTGCCCTCAGATTTAAGCCTTCCCTTTGTTTTTGCTCACAACACAGGAAATGACTGGTATGTTCAGAGGCAAAATAACAATAGTCATTAAAATGGTGAAAAAAAATAGAATTGTGCTCTAAAAATATGGTTAATGGAAGTGAATGAGCTCTTTATTAGAGAGGCCAAATTTTTCTAGCACGTTGTTTGTACAAACTCTTCTATATGAAGTTGAATTCCTAACTTGCATTGCTTTTTCACTGCACTTTTAAATGAGAAAACAAAGGACAAATTTGAAATATGTTATTTTTTAAATGTATAGCAGGGTTCTACTCTCCATAATGAAACTAAATGTCCAGATATAGGTAGGAAGAAAGTAAATATTGTTTATCTCTTAAAAATAAAGACAGAAAATGAAGCAGTTGTTTTGCTAAAGTCTAGGCCTTTACACTGAGAAAATAAAAAGGCCTGTTTTGTTTCAACCCAGTTCCAAAAGCTTTGAATTGGTTAGCTGATTGGAAATGCTTAAATTAAATGGTATTTCCTAGCAATTCCCAGGGTGTTGCTTGAGAGTGCGTTCTTCCCTGTGAGCCAAACTGCTCAGGGGACTATACAACCCAGAACATAATGAAGAATTCCCCCCTGAACAATGTTGTGCTATATGCTCTGAGATGAGCATAAAAATGGAGAGTTTGATGAGCTGGCTTGAGCTTCATATCCTGAAAACCATTGCAATTTAACAGACTTGAAATGAAATCCTGTGCATCTGCCCTAGACTGAATTGGAAGCTTTCTTTTGCTCAGCACTTTTCAAATGAAATTTTTCAGCATATTTGAAACAAAAATATTGGAACTTTTTATTGTGTGCAAACATTTGGGACTCTAGATCCTGTCCTATGCAAAGAGCAACTGCTTAAATACAGGTCTCCTGGACTGGAAGTTTGAAATTTCCTTGATGTAAGGTTGGCATGTAGTCTGAGCTATAGTGATCCTAAAAGGGGAGTAAAATGTCTGCTGAAATATGTGTTTAATTCTACTTTTCACTGTTGTACAGGACAAGGGAGACTGCATTCCTCTGGAAAAGGCATTGCTAGCTCAATGATGAGGCTAAATGAGCATTTCTTTAGGCCCATCCACAGAAGGGCAAAAAGTCAAGTTTTCAGAATCAACAATTAGTCTGGTAATGAAAATTCCCTGCAAAATGCACGACTTCCCTCAGATCTCTCCTTTGGGGCAACCCTGAGATGACAAAGTAGCTTCAGAAATGAAAAATCTGAGCCAGCCTCTGAATTAAGGACTCACCCCCTGGGTATCCTGTTGCCTACAGTCACTCCTAAACTGTTCAATAACCTTGTTAGAAGACTACAGGAAGTGCATTTCAGTATGCTCTGTGTAACCAGGTATTGTAATAGAAATGAACTCAACTAAACACTCCCTAAATGTTGAAACAAACAGAGCCATCCCAATGAATGCTGAGTATTGATAGTCATAGCCACTACAGGAACTGAGATTATGGCAAATATTTTCTTGTCTCTATGAACTTAAACAATTCTATTTAAACTGTCAAGAAAATTAACTTTATTTGAATTGTTCTCAGTAGCACCACTGTATGTTTCAGTAACTTGATTTGTGTTCCACATAACCAAGAAGGAGTGTTATGATTTACGTGTTGAAAACACATGAATAAAATGATGCTTTTTCTGCAAACTTAGCTGCTTTGCCAAATTCTTCAGTCTCAAATTATGCAGTGAGGATAAGACCATTAATTTCAATAAAGTTATGATAATTTATATCAGTTTAGTACTTTAAACCCCTATATTCCGTAATCAGAGAAAAAACCTCACAGATTTGTGGAATTATTTTCTTTCACATCTCCTCAATTTCTCATTGCTGGATTTATGAGTAATTGACTCATAAACCAGTTGGAATTAAATTAAATGTAATTACTGAGTCCTACCTTTACATCTGCAGCTCAGAGATTGCTTTAAGGGAACATTCTGCAGGGTTTTCTTTTTCAGTAAATCTACCAGATGCATCATCTGTAAATCTCCGTGTTTCTTCACACACATGAGCAAAAGGAATTGGGAACACTTTGTTGTAATATGTGGCCCTTAAACCCCCAAATTCTGGGCTGTAAAACATGTACAACCAGCTACACTGCTCACCAGGAAAATTATTGGAACTTTCTATAACTGACTTAGAAAGTACTGCCCAAAATGAGCAGAAGGAATAATCCTGTTCTGGTAAACACAAACTTCAAATGCAATAACTATTATTTATTGGGGATAATTACTTTCTTTTTTCCTTCTGTGAATATAAAAACCACTGTACTCAGAAGCTGAATCTTGAATACAGGCTGAAGTAATTTTTTTTTTTTTTTAATATGTTCACTGCAGAAAAAGGCTATAAAAAAGATTAGACACCATAAATCTCTGCCAAGCACTTTTTTCCTGAGCTATATATTCAATCATTCACTATTTGGAAAGCTTCAGAGTAGACTTCATGCTATCTTATTTAGTTAAAATATGCCATAAGACAGACCTGGATTCATTTCACATTGGAAAAATACGCCATAGATTCAGAAAATTTCCACAGATTCAGAGAGCTTACCATAAGGTAGACTTAGCCAAATATTCAACCTATATGGACCTTCTCCAAGCTTCATCCTAATTATTTGGTTTATAATTATCAATATTGAAAGATTAAATATTTGATTCCAACTCAGATGTTTAACTAAATTGAAAATAAGATAAATAACTGAATTTAAAAATATAAGGTTCTGAAAATGCACTTACATTTTTTCATTATTTGATTTTAGGTATCCAAGGACTCAAATCAGTTTTTTACAGGTTTTCTCCATGTATTACCATGGTAGCTTGTCATACTCTATGCTGTGGTGTTTTACCTTCCCCTTTTTGTAAGCTGGGCTGCACTTTCAAGCCCTTACAGAGTTTGTATCCTAGTATAAAAACTAGGCTACATTTAATTTCATTATAGTGTCATGTGCACTGGCCAAGAGTAGCCTATCAAATAATTGCCTTTAAGCCAACAAGATTTGTACAATGATATTGTCAAAATCTACAGCAAACAAAAGGTTTATGGCATTTTTTTTTATGGATGAGCTGTTCAGCAGAACCATTTATTTAGGTGAAGAGTCTGGCCTCTATGAGTTTCTGAGCTTCAGAACATAATTGCATTATTTACTATGATGCAGCTGAGAGCAAAGCAAGTGAAAAACAAAATTACATCAAAGAACAACATTTAAACTAGAAGGCAGCCTTTGTATTAGAAGTTGCTTTCATTTCTTTTTGCTTAATAATTCTTTTGTAATAGTTATGTACAGAGACACTCCAATGCACTAAATTCTATGAACTGTGGAAGCTGCACTAATGTTATCATTTGACAAAAACTAATTCCCAGAGAATATACCATGACAAGATAACTCACATCTCTACAGTTTTGAACCTTTTTACTAAGAAGGTGTTTCATAGTTACATTTGCATACTGAATTTACATAGTGAATTTCAATCCACTTTAGTCTTACTCATATTTTAAAAAGTGTTTTTAGAAAGCAAGACAGATAAAGATTTTATAAACACTAGAAGAGAAAATAGTGACAGAATAAGAAAAAATTGGCTACTTTATAACAATGAAGACAAATTGTGTTCAGATTTTTGTTGATTCTTCTACTATTTTTCTGCTAATCTGAGAACTGTTTTATATCTGTTTAAAGGCTATCACAAAGTGTTAAAAGAAGCATGCCAGAAACAAGCAGCAAAAATTGAAGTGACCCTAATTCTACTATCCCTAACCTGCCAACACCATTGAAGGATGCTGCAAAAAAAAAGAAGAAAGCATGTTTATTTTGTTGTCTTTTTTATAAGTTTCACAGTTGTGATTTTGTCAGAAACTCAAGCTAGATTTTGAGAAGCTTAGAAGGTATGTGATAGAATATAGTTTGGAATAAATATGCTCATTCAGAGACTGTGTTCACCCAGACAGGTATTATAAGGAAATGCTTCTTCATTTTTCAGACAGGTTAAACAACTAAATTTTACTGAATGCCAATGCCTAGTTACATAAATGAGGAAGAACAGCCCAGATTTATTTTACTCTGAGGGCCATATGGCAAAATTTCTTTCGTACACATGTCTATGGAAACTCACCATGGGCAAATAACTTCAGATTAAATAGATGCCAGTGCATTTCTTGAAAATTGTACTGTGTCTGGATTTTAAATTTTTTTCTGACAGATGCATGTTGAAAATTTGCACTGGTGTCAGGAGCTCAGGGAAGCAGCTATCTCTGGAGGCAGTCAGCTCATACTTGGGCTGTCTCTATTAAAGGCTTTTTTTTCCCCACTGTTTAATGACAAAAAAAAAGGTCCCATAAAACATAAACATGAATAAAAATAATATGAATAGGTTTTGTAGGCATAGATTTTTTGTATTGAATAAAATTTACACAAAGGCTGCGCCACCTCATTTAGTACCTCTGGTGAAAGGTTTTTCTGAAGAACTGTTTCCCCTTTTCTTCATTGACATTTGAAATTTTGGATTTCTCTGTAACATTTTAGGAGAAGTAAACTTGTCTGAACAGCTTGTTTCTCGGGAATACAACAGATCATGATACCACTGTAACAGTCTCCACTTTCTAATGCAAGACCACACAGGAACTGTGTTGAATGGCTCAATCAGAGGTTTATTAATTTGTCTTTATCAAAATAATGACTGAGAAATAATCCATCAGTAAATCTCACTATTGAATGCTGGATGTAAAAGGGTTTTAACTGGAGAACAGTCTAAAGCATCCACTAGTAAGGGCTGTCTGGTCTTAATTGGGTGAAATGTGCCCATTAATTTATCTGGCTTGGGATTCAATCTCTCAGCAGAAACAGTATTGCAACACTCCATGATTAATTGCAAGCAATTGGGGTAATCATAGTCTTTACATAAGATTTTTGTTTGCTCTCTGAACATTAAAATTCTTGCATAGGCCTTATTTTATCCTGTTCATGAGAATCCCACCCCACCTGGCTCTTCTAGCCTGTCTGTCTCAGGAAAGCAAATACTTAAAGATTTTTGAAGATGACCTGTGCTCTGGATTACCTTTCTTTGTGCATCCACAAACATGATGACCAAGGGGAAAAGGTGATCAAAGACATCTTTACAAATACCAGATCTGGGCACATTTGAGCAAACTGAGATCCCAGCTATGCTCTTTCTGACAGCAGAGACACCATGAAAGACCAAGCATAATGTGTATCCTCCTAAGATACATAAAGACTGGGACGTGAAACTTGTTAAGTTATTGAAACTTGATTAAGTGATTGGGATAGGTGTTGGGTACATATAATTAAAGGGAAGAAACTTACAAGAATTTTGTGTTATTGAGTGATACAGAATGTTTTTAATACAACAAAATATATTTTATCAAATGTTTGTGATTCTGAGTCCAGATCATTGGATTAAGGATTGGCATCAGTAATAAATATTCATTGTTTTGTCAAAAAATGTGTCTGATATTGAGGAAAATATTCATCAGGCAGCTTTAAAGAAATGGGATTCTTCAGAGAAAGCAGACATATTTTCTTAGTTTTTTTTATTGGAAATTGCATTAATTCATATTTTAATTTTCTTATTTTATTTCTGCTTTATTATCACAGTAATTAATTGTGAAAAGGATTCCTTCCTCTATAGATTTGCAGTAGGTGTAAGAGAGGTAGGATCTAGAAAGACTCTTGGAATGCAGGAAGTGTCACTTGCCATCTCTATGAATATGTTGATGGTCTCCAGGGAGGATAAATGAGAAAAAAAGGAGCTAATTGCACTTGCTGGTCATGCCTGCCAGATGGCCAGATGTCTCAGGCACTATTTGCTGTGGACAGTTAATTTGAGTCAGTGATGTGCTGTGCTAGATCTGGGTAGGATTCAAGAGTCTTATTTCCATAGGGAAAAAGGATCTATGACCCCATCTCTTTGTGTGCCAGGTCTAGTAGAGGAGGAGCTGTGGCTGAGCATTGATGTGGTCTGGTATCCTAAGCAAAAAATGGTAAAGAAATAATTATTTTGAGCAGTAATTTATCAGAAACTCTGTGGAGGCATGCCCACAATATCAAGAGACCCCTGAGCTAAGAAAGACTTCTTTCCTGCTAGAAAGTGTGTCTGTGCTGCTTCCCATCTGGTAATGTTCAAATGGTAAGTGTCCCCAAACTTAGCTCCTGTGTTTAAAAGCACGGTTTATTTAGTGTGGAAACAGTGCAAGCAAATCTTGCTGTTTTCAGTTATGCTTGGGCTCCTTCACAATTTTTGTCTTTTCTGTGCAGAGCCAGGGCTGGATCCAGCTGCTCCATGGACAACCCATTGTATGGCTGGCAGCAAAACCACACTGGAGCAGGCTGGTTCTCCCAGCAGGCTGTGTTTTTCTCTGTTTCAGTAAGTTTAAGACCTTTAAATATTTACTTGGCTTTTGCTTTGCTAATAGAAAATGGTGAAGCTGTTTGTTTCAAATATTTTACAGGACCTCTTCAGCTTTTGAGTTTACCATTCCTTAAATGACTAAGCATGATCTGTACAGTGAGGGCTGTGCAAGAGGTCATGCCACCGTAAGGCTGAGCCAGAACTCAGATCAAACAACCCTGTGCTGCTGTTGAAGGATTTTCTAAGTGGTTCTGAGGAGTTATATTCTTAAATCCATTACATATTATCAGCCCTTTTAAACAGCTATATTTCCACAGCATTTTGGAAACTGTAGTGTCACCCAACATGAAAGGGAGTTGTTTCCTCCCTGGGGAAATGTAGGGACAGGCAGGACCTAATGGAAACAAACAGGGAGAGGATGTCCAGCACCACCACAGCTGAAATCTTGCCTTATAGAAAGGTTGCTGCTTTGGGAAAAGGGATATGATGTCCTGGGCTCCCAGAAAGAGGAGAAACCCAGATACAGCTGGAAAGAAAGGGCAAAAAAGATGGCAAGGTGAGATGGTAACTGAAACCAGGAAAGAGGGAGAAGTGCAGAGGTGCCCAAAATTGACAGTGACCAAAGGAAGCATGTGTAATTAAGTTGGATGTTTTCAGGGCAGAGGAAAACATTTGTTGATTGCTCTGTCAGAGCTATGTTAGAGTAGCTGTCAGTCATTATTGAAAAAGGTCTGAAGACTACAGGTAAACAAAATATTAATGCTAATTTTATTTTGTGTATTAGAATATTTAAATATATATATATATATATTTAAAGGCAAGAGGCAAAGAATGCATATAGCTCTTTGTGAGATCTTTATGCTTCAGAAATACAGTCAGGCTATAGAAACCTTGATGTCCTTGACCCCACTAACTGAAAAATGCTTCAGCTATGATTTTTGAGTCCTTGTTCATTATATTAAGGTCAAGTGTGTCTTCTGTAATCACATTACTATGTGGCAGATGGGGGAGTTCAGACATATGGAATTCAATGATTACTGTGAAGAAAAGAGAATAGTTTTCCTGGTGCAGATGTGATCAAAGATTAAAATGCAGCACATGCAGAAAGATTATGTTCTGTACCTATGGCTGAGTCAGTCTTGGCAAATAGAAAATAATACCTTCCATGGAGCAGACCAAGTCCTGGGATCAGATTTATTTGATATGGTCTGGCTGATCAGTGCTCCATCAGAGGGCACAGCTGGTTTATGTTGTCAGAGCAACAGGACAGTCAGGAGTTACAAGAGAAACTGGGCCAGTGTGGGGGCTTTTATGATCATTATTTTTTAAAGTGGAATAAAGAAAAGCAAACATTGTCAAGCATCACAAAGCCGATACTAGCTCTGTAGATAATTTGAACTGACAGACTGACTTGTCAGAGGCTGCTACAGTTACTTAAAACCAAACTACCCTTGAATATAATTGCTGTAACAAGTGTCCAGCAACTAGCCATGTGCAGGGATGTCCTTCACCATTTCTCTGTAAGCAATCAGGAGCCTGATGTACAGCCAGTAGTTTCATCTTGGATTTGGCAAGGTGTTTTCAGGACACAATTCCTGTCCTTTCTGTGCTGTGTGAGCGAATTCCCCTAGCATGGGGCAATTCAGATATCAAAGTGCTGTGCCAGTCCCTGAAATTCTGATTTAATGGGTACTAAAAGTGTGGCTGGGAAGGGGTTAATTGCTTTGAAAGCACTGATCTCTGTGACGTGTTGAGGCAAAGGTGTCACCTCAGTCACAGGTTCAGTCTCCTGCACCCTTAAAACTTTAAAGGTAATTTGTGATTTTTTGTCGTTATTTGCAACTGATTATATAAATTAAAAATTGTGGCAATATTATTGTTTTTGTTATTGCCTTAGGTTTTCTCTTCAGAAATCTCTATTACCTCACCTGCCAGTAGCAATTCCTGTATGCTTGCTTCAGTTTGCTCCAGTTCAAATGATTTCATTTCCAGGCATGCAGTGTTTTGACTGCTTAAAGCAACCTAAGTCATTTTGACAAAAACAAATTATGGACTGATTGCCTCAGAGAGGCTGGTCAGCAGATGTGACTGAGAAGTGTCCTCCAGCTGAGGTCAGTCAAGAGCTTTAGCCTCTTTAGCTGGCACAGGGGCCTGAGGACTGTGTGTATGCACTGGCTCACCAAGCCTGCTGGGCATCTGCCCTGTGCCAGCTGCTGGCCTCTGCTTGGGATTCAAAGCCCTGCTGAAACAGAAACAAAGGCAAACAATGTGGTTTCAATAATCATGCAGAAGTCTGCCTGCAATTATTTCTTAAATTGTTATCCCTTTGATATTAACTCTCTACATAGGGAAGACCCAACATTGCCAATTTTGCAGAAAAAATGCAATAGATCATAACTGTACTAGGTCCAGGTGAGCAGAAAAGCCTAGCAAAGCACATCCCCACAACAGGAATTTTAAATAACACTATTACTCAGAGCAGTATTGTCATCTTCTGTGTCAGATTCCTGAATAATAGAAGAGATTTTATGATCATTTTTTCAGTTAGTTGGATCCTTTTGTTTAGTTCTTAGATTCACAGGAAATACATGGTTAAGTGTCCCCCTTTCTCTATACGTGAAAATTTCATAGCCCCAATTTTATAATGTACTCAGTACCATCCTGGTTAGATGAGTCCTACCATGGACATTTAGGAAGTAGTCACAGTCTTAAACAGGCTCTGTAAAGCTGGCAAATAGAGAAAATCTAGTTGTCTCATAGTTGACACTAGGATAACAAAGATACTGATATGGGTTGCTATTTTTGTAGGCATGCAGACAAGAATATTAAATCCCTTGTTTTATTTTTTTGTTTTGTTCTCGCTGATTAGTGAAAACAGAGGGTGCAATGACCTAGTGAGGCTTGAGATCAGATCAGAAATTGAGACAAATTCCAGACATGAAGGGACTGCCTGATGCTTAGAAATCATTAAAGACTGAAAATTACTCTCTGTGAAGGAGGACTGCAATGAAACAGATATTTGGAAAATAAAAAAAAAAAATTCAGAAATTTCTTTCAGAAGTTCTGCTGTAAGGTTGCTTGTGCAACTGCTGGGTTTGTAAACATTTAACTTATTGCAATTAATGTCTTGACAGCAGCCAACAGGGCAACAAAGGGCAACTGATCTTGCTTCTAGCTCTGTGATGATCAGTGACTCATTAATTGGCTTTGTAAAATTAAAATCTGGTGCTTGTTTTTACTAAGCAGAGTGGAGTTACTGCTGGTATTACTATGTAATGTATGCAAATAAACAAACATTACCTTTTACTGTATACAATTTTGTTGACATTTTATGATTCATTATCCTAATACCAGTGTATGCAAAAAGTCATACTTAAAAGGGGTCCATTTCTTTTGGGTTTTGCTTTCTGTTTTCTTTTGGTTTTCCATAGTTAAGCTGAGTGAGGGCTTTACACTAAACCCTGATAAAAATGAGTTGTAGTGTGTTTGTTCTTTTACACGTTTCAGAAAAATATCAACAGGAACATTTTACTTGGGGAGAGCAGCTTATGAGATCTCCTGCAGAACAAAAGTGTTGCAGTTCTCAAGAGAGCTGATTAAATGGTGGGCATCAATCTCTTTCAGAAATAGAGAGCACTTGATGTACTGCAGGACCAAATGTTATGGGAATGTTGCTTCCTCTTTCCTGCTGCAGCCTTTTTCCTTAGTTCTCCTAATGGTTCATGTAGCAAAAACACTTGCCAGCTTATGGTAGGTTCTACTGGGCTGGGAGACCTAGTAATTAATTTGTGTTGGCTGAACAGAGGGCTGGTAATCTGTGATGGCCAAGCTGACCATCTGGTTGGTGGCCACCTGGCTTCCACACTGTCAGGAGCAGTCTGTGGAGCATGGGGTGCTGCAGGAAGCTAAACTCTTGTGCTTTGTCTCCTGAGGGATGTTACCTGGGAAGGGCTGGGACTGCATCTGTCAGTGCATGCACTGGCTGCCTCTCTGTTGCCACATAACAGGTGAACCTCACTGTTCACCTTGTAGTGTGTTCATTTTTATTTCTCTGGAAGTAACTTTCTTCTGGAATCAGGAGAGAAAGCACTGATAAAACAAACATTTTTTCTTTATCCTTCCCCTTCTCATTCACTTGTCCTAGATTCAATTTCTCTTTATAACTTAGGAGACTAAGCAAATCTCTACATAATGCTGCCCCTATTTCCCTAAATCAGAAATCTTCAAGACTTCCTGACACTATCCAAATCTCCATCATAATTACAGTGACTTCCAAAACTATTAGTTCTCCTGCTGTATTATGTCAGGTTATAATGATATGAGGAGTATAGAAGTCTTTTTGCACAGGAGTTTTACGTCCTGTAGAAGGTAAAGGAGCTAAATTGAACCTTCATTATCTGCCTCCTTTCTAGCAGAGCTCTGAGAGATATTGTCAAGGGGGGCATATCTTTAGGAGATATGCCATCATAAATTTTGTCACCGTGCAAATTCAGTTCATTTCTCAGCATGGTAGTGCTTTGGACTGGGGCAAAGACCCACAGCTTGTGTTCCAGAACAGAGGGAAAGGCAGATAAAAACCCTGAGCCATTTGGCTGAGGGGACAGCCAAATCAGTTTTCTTGGTGCACAGTTGTCATAAGCTTATCATTCTATTTCAATGAATAGTACTAATACCTCTCTAAAATAATTAATGATTAACCTGAAAACTTCATCCAAGAGAAGAAAGTTATGCAAAAGGGTATTTGAGATTCTTTCTTTCTGTGAAACTGCAATGTTATAGAAACAAGCAAACAGTGCAGCACAGCCAGCTACTGGTAACCATGCTCAGCTTGTGCTATTGGCACCTGGAAGTTGTCTCAAGCAAAAACTGCCTGGCAGGGCAAAATGGTCATATGTGTGGATTCAAATACCCCAAAATGATCCTACTAAATTATATACTTCAGAGGCTAAGGATGTTTATGGATATGAATTGAATATCACACCATAAATGGAAATATCATGTAATACTGGCCTCTGAAGCTAGTGTGGACTGTCTAACATGTTTTACTTCTCTGGAGGTTATATAATTGGCTTGTTTTTATTCAGATGGCATGATGATTGACAGATAGAGTGAATGTAGCCAAAATACTTGCACAGTTACTAGATTACAATGAATTCTGTTCATCCCCTTCACTTTAATTTTGAGTTTGTTTCTCACAAGCATTCAGCTTCTGCAGTTTCTAGAGAAAACATTTCCAGACAATGGATTTCAAAACAATTTTCCTGAAATTGCCCAGCACTTTCCTCCCTAGATATCCAGACAGCACCTGCACACCTTGCTCAGGGCCAGCCTGTCAGGGAGGAAGAGGAGGCCCCATGTGTGAAAAAGAGACCCAGGAACCAGACTGGACAATCAGCCTTGCATTGTAGTATAATGCAAGAATAATAATCCATTAAGAAATATAATAGGTCTCTCTAGTCTACAAATCAAAGAGAAGAGGGTGTAATTGTACAACAGTGACTTTCCTCTCTCTAAACCTGTGCAACTGGGTGAAGTTCAGGATGTTGTGATCAATCCGTATTGAAAAGATCTAAAAGATAACCAAATGAAAATACTTCTGATGCTGTCACATTGTGAGTGGAGGAAAGAGCTAAACCAAGGAGTACCTTCATGTGTTTGTGGTGCATTATTGCTCACCTCTTGTTTTGCTTGCAGGAATTCAGTCTGTTATCTCTGCTTGTAAGCATATTTCCACAGTTTTGAAGCCAAAAAAAAAAAAAAATCCAAAATGGCTAAATAAAGGAAAAAAAAAAAAAAAAAAGTGTGATTGATATACTTACTTCATATTTTTATTTATTTTCTGGTTTTCATCTCTGCTTTGACAAGCGGAGCTTACATTTAAAAGCAGCAATGGCCAATCCCATTTACTTGAAAATCAATCCCCCAAGTCCTGTTGCAGAAATATGAATTCAGGTGACATTTTTAATTTCTATAAGCCCCAGAAGGGCTATGTTTAAATGGATGAATGGCAGGATTTAAAGTTTTTATTTCTTTTAGTACACCAAGTTCTGATTAGACATTATAAATTGTCTGTAAAACCCTGGTTAGATGTTTGCATATAAATTTAAGTATGCTTGTATTTTCTCTTCAGAGGTGTTTGTCACTTTCCTCTCAAACTTCCCATTGGAAAAGATTTTTATTTAGTACAGAGAGAATGATTGAAAGCATACATACACTATTTATATATTTATTAAATACATAAAATATTTTAAGAGAAAGAAAGCCTATGCATTATTTCTCTAGCTCAAATGGTGCCACTTTTTCTTTTAAAAGTTCCTGGCAGCCATCCAGGCACTAAATGACTGAGTCCTTTGATGACAGTCTAGAGATGTCTTGGTCCATGAGTGCTTTAGGGAGAATCTGACTGAAGAAATTCTTTTGCCAAAAGTGAAACAGGTGGTTCCCATTGCAAAAGTTTGTCAGACCTATAGCAGATTTTGTATACAGCCCAAGTGGTAGTGGATTGAAAAAAGAAGAGGTTTAGACTGAACCAGAGAAGCACACCAGGCTAATGGTTGCAGTGAGAGTAGAAAAAGAAAGTTCTTTTACATCAAATAATCCTTGAACCTAACATGAACTTCCTAGGCCTTCTCTGTGAATCATGCAAGCATACCTTCTGAGATATTCTAGATGTTCACCTGTAAGCAATTAGTAATTTTAGAATCTGATGGAAATAATGAATTTAGAAAACCTGACAACAAAGACTTGCATAATTGTAAAAGCACTGTAAATTCATATTTGTTCTCTTCCTCTACTACATCTATTTCACCTGATTTCACAAATTCTGCTGCTTGTCCAGGGGCCAAAAACATTAAATTTCCAGCCCACTGCACATAGGACAATGTATATTCACATAATCACAGTTGTATATGAAGATGTAATCCCATTCTGATACTGCCTGATATTTATGAAAGTTAGATTAATTAACTTTTTCTTATATGTTTTCATTTTGAGAGTCTTTTAAATCAATTTACGTAAGTCACCTGGAAATCAAGTATGCTGAATTATTTAGTTCCATGCTTTAAATCTGTTTTGGTCTGGATGCATTTATTAATCACTCTTAAACCCTATGAAATAATTGACAGTCTCAGCAAATAATCATATATTGTAGAAATAATTGAAACTGAAGTAAAAATACTGTTTCTTTTGTGACAATTATATCAAGGGAATTGTTAACCTCATAACTAAAGGAATATAGTTATTGCTTTATGTCAAAATGATGCTGAAGTTGTTTTGATATAGCTGTGCTCTTCATTGCCATAGTTAAATCTATCTTCTTTTTTGTCTTACCATCCAGTTACTAGGTAGTAGTTTTAATAACCAGAGAAATAGAACATCTTCTTGCCACACTACTCTTTAGCTCTTACTGAGGAAACAATGAAATGAGGAAATATTAGAACATGGTAAAATTTTTTTCTCTCCAATTAGTTCAGTGGAACTGTTCTTCCTTTTTGGCTCCTGTTCCACCACAAGGCCAAGAAAACTCTGTTGTATTTTCATTTCTAATTGCAAGTCTTTCCTCTACCTACCTTCTCACTGTGGTGTCCATGGAATTTTACAAGCCTCCCAAAGAAAAGCAATATTTAGAGATTTTATTTATTTATTTAATAAATTCTTCCTCTCTTTTTCAACCCTGCCACTGCTCTTGGTACAGCTGATCTGTGCTGGGGCTGTTACCACGGTACCAGGTTCAGCTACAGAACTGAAACACGAGTCAAAGGAGAAGCACTGGGCATGTGAAGTCATTTTTACTGTCTTGGTACATTTGCTCCTGTGACTTTGTATAATTGTCCTCAGGCAGAGCATGATAGATATGTGGAAGCTGTTGTTTTTGTGAAGCAATTTACAGTTTTTTCATTTGAGGAAAATTCTTTAAGTATATATATTCTATCCTTGGATTGCAGTAACATATGGTGAGGAAAAGAAATATTGCAGTTCTTAGTATGCTGAGCTAAGGTTGATCTTGGCTCTGCTCAGTTTGCTTTATTTCAAAATCAACTGAAAAGTAGCAGTAAGGAAAAGAAATAATGAATATGTACATATTGAAGTCTTTTTTTATCACAACCTGGGATGTGCAGTGAGAAAAATTGCTGGTATACAAAATACTGACTCATGTACAGACACTGATACCAAAACACAGAAGAAAGCATGGGCTGCAACATGAAACTTTTCATTTGAGCCTTTCTTCCAAAGAGCACCTTTGCTTTTTTACAATAGGAAAGCAATCCTGTTAATGCAAACTTTCTTTCATCCTCGAAATCTTTAAAACCTCTTGGTTTTCTGTCTCACTGACACTCACTTCACTTCTTCAAGCTGCATGGTGTTGCCTGCAGGAGAAGGGTGAGAAGGAAGGGCTGCACTTTGCAAGAGGAGGGTGGAGAGATGGTCTCTGGGTAGATCTTAAGAGTGGTCACTCCTCTCTTGCCACAAAGGAAGACCATGAAAGGGAATTGGCATATATCACAAAAGCAGGGAAGAAAACAGAAGAGGCCTTCTGTTTCTCTTGTAAATTCTCTTACAGAATGAGAAACCACAAAAAAAGCCAAGCTCTTGTGGCATGCATTACAGAAACCTTTTGGAATTTTGGAGGTCTGATATATATTCAGGGAGCACAAGAAAGGTCTTTATCTATTGCTATTCAACACATTTTTTACCAGCTCCCCTACTGTGTCTCACAAGTAGATTCTTGAAATTAGTTCACTCAGCTATCCCTAAAATCAAGGGAACAGCACGGTATTTATTTCATGCTAATAATTTCTCTGATTTGCACAAGGAGATAATTTATTTGCACAGAGAGATGTGTCCTTAAAGGTGTTTTGATTACAGACAATGTGGATAAAAGATTACATTTGTGGCAAGAAAGATTTCTGTAAATATTTTGATGAAAATATGTGGCAAAAAAGGCATTTCTTATGCTGTTTAAAATAATTGTGAACTGTTAGTTTTCCTTATAAATCTCTTGAATGAGACCATTTATATGTATGAACTTGTTAAAATACAGTGTACAGTATCAGCAAATTTGAAGACACAGGACAAAATTTGCTCTAGGGTGTATTGTCATCTACTATAAATTGCTGTCAGGATGGAGTGGTCTTTTATTATTGATATAAGTATGCTGTAGTCAAAGCTACCTTTTGTCCCTCTTAATATGAGGTTGATATCTATTGAAATCAAAGTGTGGTGTGCTGTCTTTTGCTTGGGGCTTTGTGTCATGTTTAGCAGTAGTTTCCTGGAGTAAAATCAGCTTTTCTCAGCTGGGCAAAGGCATTACTACTGGAATTGATTGTAACACTGAATTTTGCACACAGAGGTAACTCACCAAGATCAGACAAACTAATTTAGTGTCTGTGCCTTTAGCCCCAGGTTAAGACAGACCCTTAGGGTCTCAGTCTCAGCTGTATCTTGCTTTCCCATGCAGTCCACACTTTCCTGTGTCTCCTGGAGAGTGGGAAAAGGGTACAGCTGTGGGTGAGTATGGGGTTTTTTTTGTTCTTGATGGAGCAGTTTTTCCACTTGTGGAGTATTTTGAGCTGTTTTTCTGTCAAGAGAACGTGGCCATGGATGCTGTTGACTATCTCTGTGCACCGTGGCATTGGCCAGACTCTGAGCCTGTGCCTCAGGCTGTACCCTCTGCCTTGATCTCTCCAAAAGGCTGCTCATGCAGCAGTCCAAAATGTGCAAGCATAACTAACAGTTTTAGATGAAAATGTTTGCATCTGCATTAAAAATAGCATCTCTTTGGCCCAAATCAGAAAGGTTTATCCTAACTGAGAGGGGATTGTGGTAAGGCTAATACCATGTGGCAGTCAGCAATACAGCAGAGGTCCAACCAGAATTGCTGGATCTGCACTTGGAAACTGGTGAGTCCTAAATTTTTTCTTATTCTCCTAGAAAAAGGAAAAAATATCATGACTTTTCTGTTGCCTGTTGAGATACTAATTTTCACAACCTGCTGACTGTTTTCCTTCTGGATTTTTTGGTCTCCCTATTACGTCTACCACCATCTTGTAGGTGCTATATTTGGGAGTGCGGGTTGTACCTTGAATAAAGCCATTTCTACTGGAGTGTTATTAACTCCTAGTGCAATGCAGAATAAATAATTGACAGAACTAAGTACACCAAGAAACACAGATGCTCTGTGTTGATTTCTGAGGAAGCATTAAAAGATACTACCAGGCTTTTCAAATTCTACCTTAAGCCTCAGATTGAAAGCCAGACTCAGCTTTTGAAGAAGTATGTTTGTTTGTTCTCTTTCCAAGACAAACAACCTCCCCCCCCAGGTTTCATGGCTGATTGCAGATGTTCTACCTTTCTAACATGTGCTCTGATATTTCAGAAGAAATAGAATTTGTGAAATTCTGCCACGTAAGGTCTGGCATTAGGAAATCCAATGGGGATGGAAGTGAAAGGAATTATACAACTTTAATTATGGAATTAGGTGAAGATGGATGCTGCTTTCATCTGCTTCAAACTTTTCAGATTGGACAGGCATAATTTCAAATTACAGCACATGTTCTAGCTGTCAAAAAAATATTTAAAATTACATTACAGCATTACATAAACAACATGAAATGATAAAGATCTTTAAATTGGCCATCACTAACCACATAGACGTGTGCTTCTTCATTAAATGGCTTGTTCCATGAAATAAAGAGAAATTCTCCATTTCATGTATTACAGCATCACTGGTATATAAGATCTCTTTCTGATGCCTTTTGTGAAAACTCCTATTCCACTTTTTCCTCATTATATTCTGATTTTTCTAACCCAGCTAAGTCAGATTTGGCTTTCTGGGGTATGAAGTAAGCTATTGTTCACATGCTGGCTTTATGCCTTAAACTTTAATTTTCTGAGCTTTTACAGATTTGTTTTGTGGTGTTACTATATTGGTGTCAGAAATAGACAGGTATTAAATTGAGGCTTCACAAAATCCCCAGGAATGCATGCTAGATGGATTTCAAATCATTCTGTTTCCTCCTTTAGAGTCTTTATTAGTTTTTTTAAATATCCTTCAGTTTGGCTTCAATTCAGAGAAGCACTCAAGCAATTACTTAACTTTGAGAATGCGTTTAAATTCAGCTTTTTTTTTTTTTTTTTTTTTTTTTTAAGTGGAAATGCAGGCTTACACTAAGTACTTTGCAAAGCAAGAAATGTTGCCATTTTCCTACAGGGTGTCCCCCAGATTTAAGTCATATGCTTGCCATTTTAAGTTAAGATTTCTGCACTTCTATGTGAGATACAGAAAATAAGCCTATAAGGCTTATAAGGGCTATGAATTCAGACCTGTTTTCCTGTCTTTACTCATAACTTTTAATTGGCTCTTATTCCTGTAAAGGGAATAAATTTATTTAAAATAGAGCCGAACTGAGCAGGAATACTTTTCATCTACATTTAAAAGTGGTATAACTATGCATTCTAATAATGACACTTTCTCAAAGGATACTATCTTCCTGGGAATAATTGATCATCACTGAATTCACAAGATTGGACAATTTCTGTATTATTCAAATTTGTTCACATAAAATTTGCATGAGAAAGTTGAAAGTAGGTTGCATGTTTTCTTCATCACAGCTTACAGGTAAGCTGGGCAAAAAAAAAAAGCTTTAAAACTGGATGTGGAATATTTTATATCCATGCTTTATATATTCATGATTTCTCTGGAACCCTATCTTGAACATGGTTTTAAGCCTTCAGTTAGGGAAATTATCTATCCAAGGTTTGTTCAAGAGATTCATAATTGAAAAATTTTGCTGTAGTAAATAAGATTTTTTTCCCATTGTTAACAGCCTAACTACCAAAAAGAGGGAAAGGCAGCAGTTGTTTAATTCTTTGCACTCAATAAGTTATGATGGTAAGCAGAACATTTATATTTTCTGTATAGTGGTAACCAGAACATTTATATTTTTGTATTTAAAAGGATCTGAAATTCTGAATATAATTTTTTTTTCTTTAATCAGTTGTGATAGGACTTATTTGGAAGCCCTGAAAACTAGACTTTTTAGAAGTTATGTTGCTGCTATATTTGATATCTTCAGTCTTGGCCTGTCTGTTCTTAAAATGCTAAAGTTATGTAGATGATTAATAGAATTGTTGTTTCATAAAATAGTATCTGGAGGCAGTTCTAGAGATAAGATGCAAACATTGAAAAGGAACTATACTGACAAAATAAAATTACCACATTTAAATATGTCACTTATTTTAGTATTATCAATATTGTTAGCATCAACATTAACACCTCAAAAATGAGTTGTTAGAACAAAGCAAGCAGACTGATTTTATAAATATTTAGTGGATGAAGGACTGCACATTGCATGGATGGTTTTCATGTAATGACTGGTTAGTTCATTACATGACCTTTAGAGATTTTCTTTAGTGGGGCATCAGAAATGGGAGTTTGGGGTGTGGAAGCACTTGTATTTCTTGAAGATGATGGAAAAGCATATGCAAAGACTGATAAATGGACTGGACAGGACATAGGTGATAAACAAGCAGAAAAAATAAAATCTTCTCCCAGATCTTTTAGAATAAATCATGATTGAAAAAAAATTTAAAAATACAGAAGATTACAGAGTTAAAAAAAAAAAAAAAAAAAAGTAGAAATGCAGAAATGTAGAGGGTAATTCCTAACTAAAATTTCCAATCAGAGACAGGGGTTTTTCTGTTTTGTTTTTTTTCTTTCATTCATGAGCCACAGCTTTTTATATATATGTAGCCCCTTGTTTGATTGAGTGATTATGGAAGATTTTTAATAGAAATTAAGAACATTCTGTGAATCTGCATGCTTGCTTTTTTTCTGTGCAGTTTTGAGTGGGTGACAGAGCTAAGTTGGTTGTATTCTTAGAGACAATTATTGAAACCAATTCTTCAGTTTGATTGCATGTCCCTGTGGGCAGGAATATGCTCACTGCTGTCCTTCTGTACAGTCAAAGCATTTCTGGATACACAGAAATGAACAAAGACATCATTATCCAGCCTCATTCTGCCCTGATTTGGACTCCAATTAACCTGCACGTAGCCTCAGGAGAGGGATAATTACTTCTATTTGGCAATTCCTGCTGCCTGCTCTGGGACCTGCCTTGAGACAGGTTGCTGTGTCTCTCTTCTAGCTGAAGATGCTCCTGATGATTTCAGCAGATGTTGAACTAGATGACATTTAAAGGTCCCTTCCAACTCAAACTATTCTCTGCTTCTATAATTAGTAAACATGAGCATCCAATTTTCAAGCATCTATATTTATGGGAGAAAAATTCTACTGTTTAGGTACACCTACTCACAGAAGAGAGTGAGAAAATGTGAATAAGTAATTACTTCTCTGTTTTGGGGAATAACTTGCATTCTGAGTATTTTCTGTAATTAATGAGAAACACAATCCACAGTGAATGATTTACCTCATCACAGCACTGAGGGTTGTCTTTAAAAGTTCTGCCTTCTCTTCTTCTAGCCCCAAATTAGAGGATGCAGTGGTACAGTAAATGGGATTTTTTTGTTTTATTTTTAAGCCCTGAATAGTTTGTTTGAAGATCATTCTAATGTAAACTTTTCCAAGTAATCTATTGTGTGTAGATCTCTTATCTTCCAGGCAGAACTTGTGAAGGTAATAGTATGCATATATGCATATTGCCCCATTGCAAACATGGATGATAACTGTAAAAGGACCATCCTTGTTCCAATACTCATGGGTATAAAACTGAAGTGTTGTGCAGGGAAAAGCAATTTCAGACTCAAAAAGAGATGGTGAGGTAAAAAAGTTATAGCTGAATAGGAGAACTGGCAGAATATAGATTAATAGAACAATGTCTGAAGCTTTATCCACCTTTTCAGTTGATAAATGAGAGTAATGAATGATTACCCCCTATAAGTGTTGTCTCAGACACACTCCAACCATCATGGAGGCAAAGGAATGGGTGCTAATGAACCTCGGAAACTGCTGTGAGAAATATTCCTTCAAGACTTAAAGGAGGCATGGTGCTTAGCTGAAATTTCTCGGTTACTCCAGCCGTGTTGTGTCATGGACAAATGCAACTAGAAGGGCATCTGACAGCAAGTACAGCGTTTGACTACTACCACAGAAGGTTATTTGGAGTCATATTGGCATTCATACATCCCTAAAGGCAGCTCCTGAAAGATGTTTGTTTCTATTTTCCAGAATGCAGAATGATCGATGGTGTGGTCCACGGAGCCAGAAGGAGGAAGTTACATCTTAAAGACAGAAAGCAATGTGAAAGCAAATTGCATTACACATCTTTCTTCCAAATAAACTTTATGTCCCACTGGCATCAAAAGGTATGGTTGCTCAGTGCTGCAGAAAATAATAATAATTAGCTTTCTGAAATGTGTTCTCTGTTATATCATATTCCAGAGAACCCAATGGTGACTTTAACTGTCAGAAACTGGAGAAAGAAATTGGGTGTCCTGACAGTTACAGCTACTATTCTTTTCTCCTTCTGAAAGTTTCCTCTTATCTCTAGTTTTTTTAAAAAAATATTACTGTAATATGAAAAAACTTTATAGATTTCAGGATTAATACTTTAGGTTCTGCAAAATTCTGCAAACTAAGACAAGTGTGGTTGAATAGGTCCTGTGGGGATGGGTTAGATACACGAGGGACTTGTGCAAAAGCATTTATCATTAGGGCCACAGCCAGCAGTGACAGCACTGCCACAGAGAGTGACTCCTGCTTCACTTGAGGTGGCAGAGAAAAATGAGAGGAACGAGAGAAGCATCTCTGTCTGCCTAATCAGTTCATCTACAAATCTGCTGTCCCTTGCAGGACACAAGGAGAAAGCAAATTGCAGCCAGCCAAAACTCTCTCAAAGAAGAAGAGATAAAAAAGCAAGTGAAGTGTGGTGTATGTTCTCAGGTGGATTTTTTTCTTTTGTTTTATGAGGCTCTTCATCATTCTGTTGCCAATGTGCAAAGTGTTTCTGCTTTGAAAGTCATCTTTATCGAAGGTCTCAGAAAAGCAAAGGAGATTCACTTATTTAGATATAGTGATACCTAGAAATTCTTTAGTTTTATGTCAGAGGCTATGTCTTGCATACTTGTCTCTTAGATTTACATACAATGATAAGGAATGTCCAGATCACAATCCTTTCCCTTTCCCTTTCCCTTTCCCTTTCCCTTTCCCTTTCCCTTTCCCTTTCCCTTTCCCTTTCCCTTTCCCTTTCCCTTTCCCTTTCCCTTTCCCTTTCCCTTTCCCTTTCCCTTTCCCTTTCCCTTTCCCTTTCCCTTTCCCTTTCCTTTCCCTTCCCCTTCCCCTTCCCCTTCCCCTTCCCCTTCCCCTTCCCCTTCATCTCTTCTCCTAACTTTATTTTCTTAAAATCTATGTGACTTAAAGCTGGATGAGTTTGAGTTTGTTAACTCAGTGCTTTGTGAAGTGCCTTGCTCAATTGGACATTGATTTTTTGAAAATTTGCCAGGAACTTTACTCTGTAAAGTTTGCAATTCAACCTCCTGAGAAATTTTTTCTCTTCTGTGCTCCACCCAGTAGTGTCAAAGTACTTAAGCCCCTTTAAAAACATTCTCTGGGTAAGCTTGGGGTGTAACAAGGCAGGACAAGAGTGTTTTGAGAACAATTAGTCTTGTACATCCTAGATTCTTTCTGTTGGCAAATTAAACTCCTTTAGGTCCTGCCAGAGTGGAAACTGTGTCTGGGACAGGCTCCATCATGACCAAGGAAGTGATACAACAGTTTAATCACGTGTAACTCTTTTCCATTAATTCAAGGACAGTATCTGATTGTCTAACTGAGTTTTTACTCATCTGTTCTGCATTTCTGTGGCATACATCCATTTGCAGAAGATGGTTAGGAGCATGTTTAATTTACTAGACATGGCTAGCAAGATCACAGAGAAACTATGTCAGGTGGGAACATGAGGCCCATCTCCTGGCTGTACAGAAACTCACATCCTCATGGATCTGCACTTTACTTAATTTGAAAAGCCTACTGGAACGGGAGGAAAAACAGCAAACATACCTGGCAGTGTCAAACACTCTTCTGACAAGTTTGAATAGGCTGCATTTTAAATTGTAATTGAAATGAATATCAGAAACGTTAAGTTTCAGTTTTTAAGATAACATAAACCACAACATTTGCCATGGTGTTTTTCTGTGTGGGTTTTTTCGTACTGAAAGTTTTCAGACTAATTCAGACTCCATCACATGAAAGTAAAGCCTGTAAGTAAATTATGGAGACATTATAAGCAAATTAAAACCAGACTTCCTAATATAAACTATTGAACGTATTTAACAAGACACAGTTTTCCAAGGCAAGTCTATCTTAATCATTGATGTCTTTCAGATCCACTTTTAGAAATAAACTATTCAGCCCTTTGTATTTTCTATTTTAATGCTCAACTATTCATATAGCTAATTAATGGTAATTTGGGCTTCAGCAGGATGGCATAGGGCTTTCTGAGGAGTTAAAATATTTATAAAAAACATGAATATTACGATTTTTCTTTAAAATCTAAGGAGTTATCTTTCTACTAACATCAAGACTCTTTGGTGTATTGTAATTTTGTTCATAATAACCTAATTTATTATTATTATTTTATGGTCTGAAATAGATGTATCTGAGACTTCTTGAGTGAATTAGTGTAGAAGCCAAAATATGGCAAATATATTCTGTGCAAGGTTACCAGACTGGGTAATTAATTCATTATATGTTTTAGGGAAAAGTGAAAATTTGCAGTGTTTAAAATGAATAATGAAAACTTACCAATGGCATGATTTATTGCCATTTCCTGTAGTCCCCCTTTAGAAAGAAGTCAGTTGGTGCTGCCAGCAAATCTGAATGGAGTAGCTGACCTACTGAAAATTCAAAAAGCTTAAGGAGTTTAAGGATTACTGCAAAGTTCCTATGAATATTTAACCAACCAACCTGTCTGACTGATAGATGCCACTGACACTTTTAGAAATTCATTTATTCAAAGAAATGCCATTTCATTATGTGAGAAGCATATTTAATAGACATGTCATTTTAAGCTGGAATTGATCCATAATTTTAAAGTAGATGGAGACACTGCTGGTTGGGAGACACCATGCTGATTACTGAATTTCTCAGCATGAAACTGCAACCAAAATACATATCGTATTCTTGCAAATAGTTACAACAAATTTGAATATGATTTTCTTTGACTAGACAATGACTTCACTGAATTTGTGGATGGTTATGGTTGCTTTAGAACATGGTATATGAAATATTTGGAATTTGTTATCCAGCAGTAAGCTGTCTTTGAAAACATTCCTCTGAACAAGTTCACTCTTCAGCTGTTATGTGGTAAGCTGAACAAGCCTGAATAATTTCTTTTCCTGTCAGAGACATTTGATGCATATCCTATATAGGAGAAGTTCCTGGAGGGAAAAAAAAATAGGAGCTGTCTAAAAGCCAAAATTGGAAAAACAAGAGAAATTCTCAGGGCTAATGTAGTTTCCATCTAAAACTCTGCTGAACCTGTAGTTTTTGAATCATAGAAGCAGCTGTACCTCTTAACCTTTGTGTAAGTTTTGATGTTTTTTCTTCCTCAACACTCTAAAGAGTGAAATGGGGAGAGGTAGGGCCAAAGTGGAAAGATGATTGGGTAGGTGCAGATCTTATGAAATAACTGTACTGGGGACATAGGAAAGTAGGACAAAACAGTTCTATTATTTATTTAATCATACACTCCTTTTTCTTTTGTTCCCCTACATTTTTTATCATATTTGCTAAAGAAAAGTTAGACTTTCCACTTGGAATTTGAAAAGCCTTTAAAAAGAAGAAAATAAATACTTTCCCACTTCCTTGTATTTAAAGTATGGTTTATTTAAAACACATTCAGTTAAAAGCCTACTATTTTAAAAGATAAGTGTTCTCGTTGTGACTCACCATAGAAAATTTAAATCTAGATCAGACCTGACCTGGAACATAGCCTTGTCTGCTGAAGACCTAAATTTGATTCTGTGTTTCAAACTCAGCTGTAGCAGCTCTATGTCCACATTATCCCTGACTAGGGTAGATATTGAGACATTTTTTAATAACTAACCCAAGAAGAAAAAGAAGATATTATAGGCAAAAATCAAACCTTTATGAAATTATGACACTTCAGTTTGCAGTATGGCATAGTATTCAACTGGACAAAAACCAAACATTTTAAATATAATAAACCTGTATTAGTATCACCCATGTGTGCTATTCCTAATAATTTTATAATATATTCCTGGTTGTGACAAGCATCTGTGACAAGCTAGATTCCTTACTGATAAAATTAATCCAAACAATAAAAGAATGCTAAATCAAATTTAGAACTTATTGAAAAAATTTTGATTTTAAAGCTTTTAAGGGTATTTAACTGCTTTATACTGCTTAAAAAAGTTAAAATGCATAAACAATTCTACCAGTACAGAGTTATTTAAAGAATGTACTTGTCTGATGGAGAGGTTTATGCAGAGCAGGCAAGGGGAAAAAAAACTTTCAGACATTTAATTAACTGCTACTCTTATAAATGTGCACTTGTGAATTAAAACACTCTTTTATGTAGCTAGAAGGTACTTTAAATTCATGTTCTAGTCAGCTGGAAGGAAACAAAAATTAGTCCCACAATATTACAGTGCTTTGTCAAGAACCTGGAGGACAATATGAAACTTAAAGTAATTAATGTTTTGCACAAAAAAAAGTACTTTTCAGTCAACACAATATTTGGTATAAATTTAAGGGACTAATAGAAATATCTCTCACAGAACAAATGACATTTCTGATGCAGCATATCTGATGCTTAAAAGTATTGCTAGACTTATCATGACAGGCAGCCTGAAGGTCAGAAATACTTAATTCTCACTCTGTCAGCAAGATTTTCAAGTCTGTTTTTGGCTGTAGCCTTGTTAGAGGCTCATTTTTTGCAGATGATGATTTTTTTTTTCTGTAAGAAGAACATATGAGTACTCAAAGCTTGGGAATACATCAGCTGGGGAGGGAAAATCTCACCTGTTTTCCTCAACTCAACAATACAAAAAAAATAAGGTGATTATTTTGTTGCTTAAATTAAACAGACTTAAGCCAGAGGAAACATGGAAAGAAATGAAGCTAGAATATTCAAAGAACTATTGATATTTCTTAATGTCTCCTAGATTTTTACTGTGGATTTTCTCTTTGTTAGAAATTTGTGTATCTTATGCCAAGTAAGGCAATTTTTCTTCATTTGACAGCAAGTTTCTGTAAAGTTTTATGGCTTCAATCCATGTCAATGCTTTTTTATGTCCTTGCCCTCTTAAAATGAGTATGAAAGCAATCGATCTTTTTTTTTTTTTTTTGTTTGAAATTCAAAGATAATTTCTCTATTTCACAAGGATTATGGGAAAAGAGGAAAATGCTTGCTTTATTTTCCTGTTCCACATGCAAAACTGTTTTGTCAGCAGTCAGAGCTACCTTAAAGTTCTGCTGAAATATAGATGCTATTTAATTTTCCCATCTTGGACCCCTTTCAGTTTGCTATCTGTAAAGCAGTGAGACAGGACGGCTGAGAGAAATCAGTGGGAGCAATATGGGAAGCTGAAAAAGTAGTAAGGGAGAGGTGAGTCAATGTTTTACTGGCTGCACTGCTTTTTGTGCTTCCTATCAAGTATTGGAAAGAGACTGGCAAGGCTTAGAAGCTGCAGGGTGAAAATATTCTTAGCCCTTTTTAAAGTTGCTCTTCCTCTGACACATTTCTCAAGTATGAGACCTCTTTCACTCCTGTAGCCACCTTTCAGTATTTCTCATTTTCATTAAGTAGAGGACTCCTCCAACTCCTCATAAATCACTTACTCAGACTTGTGTGCCTCAGTAACTGTCAGAGGTGTGAACAATTCTGGGAACTTGTTAGGCTGGATCAGATCCTAGGATGCAGTAACCTCTGCTGGTTTAGAGAACCATCTAGCATATCCTTTTGAATGCCTACTACAGTCAGAACTCTGACATTTTAGGGATGAAGTAAACTCTTGTTCCAGATCTGTGTACAAAGATGGAAGTTTAAATTCTGCAGCTTAAATCTTGTGGCACTACTGTACTGAGATCTGAAGCTGCAGACAAGAACACTACTGAGAGTTTCTGCCAAATATGGAAATAAGTTATTGCACATAAAGACAGCATTCAGATATATTGCTGGGACTGCATCAGGGCATGGCATCTTAATCTGAGTTATGGATGCAAATTTAAAGGAAAGAAGAAAGTTTCATAATTCTTTCATATAGCCTTCAACATTGGTGATAATGCATTTCCTTAGGGAGTTTGTTTCATTCTTGTCCAGTCTAATGCAGGACTGTATAATACTTATCAAAATTTTAATGGCAGTCTTTCACCTTGTGTCTGATTGTCTGTATGAGGGAGCATAAAGCTATTTTTGCATTAATTTATGGACTTTTGCTTTAATTTATTTGAGTTTTTAAATGTTAAGTCATCCAGAAGGTTTGACTGTTAATGTCAATGGAAAGAAGAATGACATGATGAACATAATTCCTTGGAATTTAGCTACAGAAGTATTTTAGTATATTTGGACTTAGATTCCTCTCCTTATCTTCATTATTCTTCATTTCATCTAAAAAGAGCTCAGAAAGGCTTTTCCCAAAGGAAGAATTAAAAGCTAATTTGGAAACTAACCCTCTAGAAAATTAATCTTGATATAAAATATGTAAGTTTTTGCACAGACTGACAATAAGCTGCAGTATTCTCCTCTGAACAAAATCAGCCAACAATATTAATGTTATTTCTTTTAGTAACACATTAATGCTCGTTATGTGGAAAAACTAATGATTCATATGTTGCTTCCTAAATTTAAAAAAGGCATAAAAATGCCATTCATATGTGGGAGTAAATTACTCTACTTGCCTTTTTTATATTTCTCTTTAGGATTGACAATTTTCTCCAATAATTCTCATTTAGGTTAAATTCTGCAGACTTACATCCACAATTCAAAATCTTTATCATGTACTAAGAAAATCCCTTAGTCCTGTCCCACAGAAATAGCGTGATATTATTCAAAAGTTTCTTGGCAAAGAGGAAAGGAGCATCCAGGATGCTTTGTGGGGAAAAAAAAAAAAAAAAGAGTTGTAATATATCAAAAGTTTTATACTTTGGAAATAGAGAAGCTTAACAAATAATTGTTACAAAGAGAATATTTGATACCTGAAAGAAGTCAAAGCTCACATGCCATGTCTTGAGTCTCCCAACAAGAAATGCAATCATAGCATGGCAACTTGACTGTTGGATTATTTGATTCCTCAGTGATTTTTAACAATAATCATGTACTTTATGTTTCTGTCTTTTATTAGATAGTTGTATAAGAAATTCCTTTCAACATTTTAAAGGCATCACACATTAGATTATTTTCAAGTAAAATGGATGCCAAGCATTTGTTATGCAAGCACAGTTGGTCAGGTTTTTCATAATGTTGTCTTTTAAGAGTGTTCAATTTCTCTACTGAGAGTCAAACACAGTGGGTTTTATGCATTCCTAGTGACAATTATGTCTTTAGTACAAACAGCACTGGACTGCAAGTGAAATGCAATAATAGCTTTAAGTCATTTATATCTTCTATCATTTCTCAAAAAGCCCTTGAACTTCAAAATGCTTTCCTTTGCATTGGCACTTAAATGCTTCATTTTCCTAGCTAGAAAAAAAATTTGAAAAGCTAAGAAAATTCAGTAAAGTTCTTTCAAGTTCCAGCAAATGCAGCAAACAGATTTCAGTGTCAGCTTTCTGCTTTCAAATTCATAATTTGAACTGTGTGATCTCTTTGAGGAGCTTTGCAATATGAAATTATTACCATGTGATGCAATGGAAATGAACCAAAGGGGAATGCTGAGAATAAACAGCACACTTTCATTTCTCAAAATGACACTTGTTTGGAGAAAGCAAATGCAAATATTGTTCAAAACCAGCACCAGATTTAAGCTCCCCTTTTCAGCCATGTTGCTGGCCTTGCTCTCCACAGGAGTGGCTTCCTTCTCCCAACACACCATTTATCAGTTGCCTTCATTTACTGCTTGACGCTTCACTTTGTCCACACTTAGTGATCAATTTATTCCACTGGTTTAAATGAAGGACTAGCCAGGTTAGCAAATACCTAAACATGGCCATGCTTCACTCAGAGATTTTTTTTCTCTGCTTTTATGATCAGTCTTCATAGTCTCTTGGAAGTCTCAACCCAAAGGCTTCCAAGGGATCAACCCATGTCTCTTGTATGGGATGCAGGATCTGAAGTAAGACCCTCCTAATTTCCTTCTGCTGTCTCACTGGTCTGTCTCAGGCTCTTGCATCCTTCTCTGGGGAATCTGTGTCTCTCATCAGCACTCAAGAAGCACAGGCTATTTCTACCAAGATGAACTACTGTGTCAGAAGGGCAGGGAAGACCTTGCTGCATCACAAAATGCTTAACAAAAGAGTCCAGGGACTTTTTGACAGTTGTGCCTCTGTGCTTCTTCATGGGCATGCACATGAGCTTTTGTCACATAGCCTATCAGGAACCATGAATTTAATTCCATAAAATGTTGAATTCTTATTAGTCAAAATAGTAAAGGACATTGGTATGCAGGTGCATTTCCTATTGTTTTGCTGCCTCGCTGAAATTAATTACCATGTTTACACTGCCCTCAAAACTTTAAACATGCAAAAATTAACCTTTCATCTGGTGCTACTCAGTGCCAAGAACAGGAGGACTGTTTTAGTAGATAAATGGATTCCTCAGCAATGAGCACTAATGCTTGCAAACACATGAAAAAATTAGGTTTAATTAGCACTGTGTACAACTTATTGTCATTTTTAAGCTGTGTAAAAGATACATCCTTAATAATTAGCTTATGTACTAATAGTCTAGTGGTGTCTGTGGGTGTTGGGAGGGCTGGCAGCAGAGCATCTTGCTCCTGGTACATTGGCCAGGGTGCAGATTTGCCTGGGTTGTCTTGGGTCAGAGAACCCAGAATAGACTCAAAATGCTGTGCATCACTAAGTGAGGTATTTGAGTACAGGTCCTTTCCTCACCTTGATGGACACCAGCAGTGAAAAATTCTGTAAAACCATTTGTGTGGGCTCCCCTTTTGATATGCTTGTCCTGGCACTGACCCAGGTAGCCAGGTTGATGCCTTGAGGGCAGCAGAGAAGAGTGTGAAAGGAAGAAATGGTGATGTTCTGATGCAAGTTCAGGAAGGCAAAAAGCTACTGTGGCTTAAAACAATCCTTTTCCCCAAGTAGTTCACTTTCCTCCTCACCACCTGTCAGGGATATTTTGGATAGTAAGGCAGAAGCAGATGTGTTGGTGTGCCTTGCTCACTGCAGTTCAACCCGTTGTACTGTTGTGATTCCAGCCTTGCTTGTGGTTAAAAATCACATGGAAACTGCTTACATATTTTCATTTTTCCTGCCACTGTTATGGCAGGGGTGCTTGGCAGGAACACAGTGTGGACAGATGGGCCAGCAACCTCCTGAATTGCCCTGTCTAAATTCACAGCACCATGACCATGATTACTAACAGAATAAATGGTTTGAGATCACTCAGAAGTTCAAAATATTCTGTGCAGGATGCAGCTGATTATTTTCCCACCTCCTCCTTCTACTGGCAGTCATCAATATGTGTTGCAACCAGATATAAATTACTTGCTTTTCTAAACTGTTTGATTTAAACTACTCTGCAAAAAAGAAGCCTAGCTGGCCTATTTCTCATAGACACATGTCCTAATTTTTCTGTAGTTTTTATCCTGATGATTGTCAAATTCAAGAACTTCCAAGTACACAATTTGACAAGGCCAACAGAGAGGTCTCTGTGCAATGATAAGAGATAAAAATCCCATATCATATATCAGAGATAGAATTTGAGTGGGATTCTGGTGTCTTTTATTTTGTTTGTGGTTTGTTTTTTGATCTTAGTTTTTGGGGTTCTTTTTGTACTTGGTCATTATAAGACTAAATTATAGAAGTAGAAGAGATGGAAAAACAGAAACTGTCAATGAAAATGATGGCAAGACAGAGGAGGATTTCTAAATGTTGTGCCAAAGAAACAGTTGGAGAGAGAGAAGAAGGGGATGAAAATCAGTAGATGGTGTCATGGGCACCAACAGAGAATATTATTTTAAGAAAGAGTGTTTCTGGTAGTACTAAGACAGCTGACAGGTCCAGATGGATTAAGCTGATCAGGTTCTGTGGTTTGGTGAAGAGGAATCCATGCAGATTTGAAAAAAAAAAAATAGGCTTTTGATAATTATGAACTGAATTGGAAAGCATATAAATGAAACTGGAAAATAATGACTCCAGGGGAAGCAACTAGAGCAAATTTACAGGTATGAGAAAAAAGGTGGAACAACAGCTATAGATAAATTGGATCTATGCTAATATGGGTTCTTAAAAACAGTGAAAAATAGATGAGATAAAGACTGGAAGGTATTCAGGGATGCAGAATGGGTTAACCTGTGGTAAGGCAAGCTGTTCTCGTTATAAAATCTATATACCACTGTGGAACAGTCCTTGGTGCAAGACCTTCAACGTAAAAATGACATCAATGAACAAGGGAACTATGTATCAGATTTCTAAGTATGTGTCAATTGGCTTCCTTGTTTCTTACATATCCTGTTGTTTGTGAGAGACTATCACAGGGTAATGACAGTGATTAGAGATTACCACAGCATAGTCCTGTTTTACATTTGGAGCCTGATATGTCTCTTAATGCATCCATACATATAGAAATTAGAGAAAAAGTGCAAAGGGGACTGGGGGAGCAGCACAGGTCTGATGAGAAGTGACCGAGGAATCTGGGGTTGTTCAGCCTGAAGAAAAAGAGGTGGTGGCTCAGGGTGACCTTATGGCTCCCTACAACTCCCAGAAAGGAGACTGTAGCCAGGTGGGTGTCAGTCTCTTTTCCCAGGTAAAATGTGACAAGATGAGAGAAAGTGCCTTTGATTGTACCAGGAGAGGTTTAGAATGAATAGTAGGATTTTCTTTTTTTTTCCGTTTTTTTTTTTTTAATTTTTTTTACAGAAAAGGTTGTACAGCATTGGAACAGACTGCCAGGGAAGTGATGGAGTCACCATCCCTGGAGAGGTATAGGGAACCCATGTGGCTGTGGCACCTGAGGACATGATTTGATGGGGAACATGGTAGTGAGGTTGTTGGTTGGACTTGATGGATCATTTCAAACCTTAAAGATTCTATGACTTCAGAGTACAAGAATCCATAGGTCACAAACATCAGCGGAAACTCACGATACCCTAGAATCACAGAGTAATAAAATTATAAAGTATTTAGGGTTAGAAGGATCATCTAGTTTCAACCCCTCTGCCATGGGAAGGGGTGCCAGTGACTAGTTGAGGTTGCTCAGGGCCCCTTCCAGGTCTTGAACACTTTCATGGGTGGAGCATCTACAACTTCTCTGGGCAACCTGTCCCAGTGACTCACCACTCCCCAAGTAAAGAGTTTCTTCCTCACATCTAAAGAAAACCTGTCCTCTTTCAGTTTAAAACCATTGGCCCTTTTTCTGTCACTGTTTGCCTGTATAAAAGTGCTTTGTCCTCCTTTTCATAAGACCCCTTAAGGTACTGAAAGACCACAGTGAGGTGTCCCCAAAGCCTTCTTTCCCCAGGCTGAACAGAAGTTGACAAACAGTGCCATCTGAAAATATCTGTAATAAATCAGGGTCCAGGGAAGACAGGACATATAGGTTTAGAGAGTTTTAAGTACTGGATGATACAAGTATGGTTACTGTGATGTAATTAATGACTCTTTTGCAGGCACATTCTTCCTGTGGTCCTGGATGTTTCCAAATGCATGGGTAATGTAGTATTTGTTTGCTTAATACATTACATCAAAAAAGCTTCTGAAGCAAAGCATTCCCTATTCTTCAATGTTTTCCTGCTGTTCTGTTATTTTCAGTAACATCTCTCATTTTTTCTTTTATTTATTGTGATCTCTAAAATTAATTCAGTCCACGTTCTGAAATTATTCCAGAGTGCTCAATCACTTGGTTTTACAAGAGATTATATGGCTCAGAAAACATGGCTGTGTGAGAAAACAGGATTTTTCAGACCTCTTCAATTTGTCTAAAATATTTGCTCAAAATTTGCTAGAAATTAAAATCCTGTGTCCAGAATCTTTTGCATTTAGAAGTCTTCTGTAAAATTTTTCAAACATTTTAACTTGGTGAAAGTGGGAGCAGTTTAATTAGGCCAGACCAACAAACACAGAAACATGCAAAACCAGGCCTAATAACTTCAAATTGCCATTCTGCATGTGCTTATTTATGTGCTTGACTTTCTTCTTAGAACAAGCTCAATGTCAATGCAAAAAAAATCCAAAGCACTGATTTTCATTCAAGGAAAAGCTAACACATCCCATGCCTAACAGGTATCAAAGAGAGTCCAGGAATTTTGGCTCATATTTCTGTGCTTGATTCCATTTAAATAACATTTTGGTTTAAATTATTTACTTGATTTATACCTTGCCAAATACTTGCTTTAGAGACCCAGCTGGACATGGCTTCAACATAGCAGAAATATTCTTTAACAATGTTTTCATATCTATAAATAACAAACACAACCCCAGCCTTCAGAATTCTGAAGAACTCAGACAACAGGTGGGAAAATGGTGAATTTGTATTTTGTGATTTTTGGGCCGACTTGCATCTTATACCATCCTGTTTGCTTCACATTTCAGAAAAGCAGAAGGCCTGGACCCATTTGTGGTAGCTTTCACTGCATGTCCAGATGGTAAATCTTGCATTTATAGAGATAAGAGCATGACAAGCCATTTTGACAGCTAATGCCAATGAAATAAAAAAGTATTCAGCTCTCCCTCCTTTCTCCCTTCAGTCTTCTAATTCCACCTCCTACACATATGAAGAAAGAAAAGTGATACAGGAGCTGGTGTTTTCCAGACCAAATGCTCTATTTGACTGTCTTTATATCTCTGCCTTCAATGACTTGGTAATCTTGACAAATGTTAAATTTTGGGAGTAAAATTAATGTTTTGTCATGACTTACAAATAACATATGTCCTTTGTATATTAAAATCAGAATATTTCAGTGAGGATTTGGATTACTAAATTTAGTTTCTGGTTAAATTAACTCACAAATTTATCCTGAACTTTCATTAACTCTATAAATTAATGATTTTGCACTTGTCCTCTTATGCATGGCAGTGCAAAGCAAGACTTGGTCATTGTGTGTTACTGTAATTAATCATTATAATTATCCTTTGCTACAGAAAAAGAACTCATTTGATATTAAATATATTTTGATATATAATTTGGTATTAAATATATATCTTTAATCCTGATTTTCTCAGCTTTTGACTGCTTATTTTTTACATGTTAGTAATATTCCTCTGTTAGATAATGCAATGCTCATACATAGAAGAGATATTTGTTTTCCATTGATTTCCTTGGAGAATAAAAACTTTTAATGCAGTCTATAGGAGGAAACACTGGAGATAGTCACTGGACAGTAAAACAAGAAAGTAGTTTTGTTATTTTGAATGGCATCCACAATGAGCTTGCTGCTGAAAACACAATGAGTAGTCCCATATTTTTGACACAGAAACATTCAGAAAGAAATAATTTTCCCAGCACTTATATATGCAAAGTATAGTAACTCCAGCCCAGGTTCCTGACAGTGAATCAAGACAATGAAAAATACATTAAAGAAATGCCATATGTAAATAAAGCAGATTGTCAATGCTTCTTAACAATGTGTTGAGAATATCTCATTGTATCCAATGTCATTTAAATGTGACTAAAATTTCTTTCCAGGTGATATGCATCTCTTCATGTTGCATAATTTGAAGTGAGCATTTATAAATATTGTAAATATTAGGGTAGATTTTCCTTAGTCAAAATCTGTAAATTCTGAAAAGCTGATAATTGGTTAAACTGAGAAACCTTATAATTACAGATGGTGTTGTTAAGAACAGGCTCAAACTATTGAAAGAAAAATTGAGTGGCTGATTGGAGAGTCAAGGTGAGGGGCCATTTGGTTTTCTAAAATTCTAGCTATAGTTGCTGTGCCCCTCCCGTGGGCTACTGTCTCTGGTAAGAATGCACATATATTAACTTGTCAACTATAGCACCTGCACAATATATTAATTTGAGCAATTTAAAATTTGCCCTTACTCATACTGGATTTTCATTCAAATGTTTATGCAAAGAAAATTCCTTTTTGAACCCAATCTTATACCAAGTAAAGAGCTGTATCTTCAAGAAAATTATATGCATATTTACTTATCAAATATTAGAGTCAGTTTTAAGGCTTATGAATCTGTATGAAATATACATCAATAACAGTATCTTTGAACTTAGGTGATTATAGATTGTATATAGGCTACAGCTATATATATAATATGAGGAATTTGAATATTACTTTATATTACTAACTTTACTAATTGTAGTCAGCCATGTATTTGGTATTAGAGACTTCAGGGAACTGGCTGCTTCACCTATGTCAATTCTAGTCTAGTGACTGTGCTGATCTGTCTATTTATTCATACTTCTAACTGGAAAATAGGCTCATTTCTTTCCTGTCCTCCTTCCTGGAAGGAAGGAAAATTTTTTACATTTTTCTAAATAGTATCAACCACAGCAGAAGCTGAGTAGCAGGAAAAATGTCTAGATAATTTTGATTTGACTTTTTTATCCTTCTCTTGATTTGTAGCCTGATTATATAGATTTTAATACGTATACAACATGAGATACTGATTGTAAGATAATATTACTACTAAGACAACTTCACATGGTATCCATTGAGTACTCTATACTACAATCTTCCTTTTATTTTTCAAATAAATTAAATTTAGAAGTATCACTCATTTGACAGCAATTCTTTGCTGAAGTTTCTTTTCCTTTTTCCACCATCAAGATGTGTTTTGCTAAGGCTGCTACCTTTTTATCTGTCTCATACTGAGTAATATTGCTGATAGTTATTGCATACCTTGTGCCAACAACCAGTTTGGAAAATGAAATATTCACTTGAAATGCACATAACTTAGCAGTGGTAGCTGAAAAGCATCAGCAGTAAGTACAGACAGAATGAATTAATTAGAATTGTAGCCTTTGGGTTTTGTGTGTGCTATTGAAATTGTAGGAACATCTTTACTGTTTCATCCTAAATATCAAGGGTAAGTGTGAAATCTTATTCCTTTTCTATTAAAAGTGTGTATTTTTATGACCTTTGTTATATATTTTGCTGTTCTTTTTCAAGTATTCCAGTTTACCATGGACTGATTTCAGGGTAACTGTCAGTTGATAACCTACACACTTCTTTTACCTGTATGACAAACTGTCTTGGTTTAGGAGTTATAAAAAGAAATACAGAGATTTTATCAAAACAGAATTTCACATTTAGGTATTGTGTTAGAAATAATGACAATGATAACAAATGACTAATGGTTCCAAATTAGGCATAGAATGTTGACAGGACTTAAAAGCTGTTAGCAAGAGTGAAATTCCAAATGTTTTTCTCTGCTATACCCTTTTCATTTATATAGACACCAGGAAGCATTATGGAACTAGGGGGAGACTGTTCTAATGCAGGCAGGATCCAGTTAAAAAAGGAAAGAAAAAATATTCTACAGAAATCTTCTCTTGCAAATCCAAAACCTGCCAGCATATCAGACTGGAACTGTATGCTCTGAGAATGGTGCTCTGAAATTTGAAAGGTCTGGTTTCAATTTCTGGCTTGGCTACAGATTTCCTCTAGGCAAATCACTCGCACCTTGCTGTGTCTCAGTTCTCCATCTGTAAAAGGGAGATTATGATTCCCTGCCTTGCAAAGGGTTTGTGAAGATGAGTTCATTAATGTTTGATAGATGTAGTGCTGGAGACCATATCACTGTCAGGCAAGTGTGGAATACAGCCTCAGCAGCACCTCCTGAAGCTTGTGAAGTGCACTCTTTCAGGGAAATATACTTTTTTCCCCCAGGCTAGTGAATTGCTGCTGCTTTCCCACTTCACATGCTGAAGCACAAGCTGGGCAGAACTGAAGGGAACTGGCCAAACATCCATGTGAAGACTCAAGATGTATGAGGAGTAATCTTTCTGCTTTTCTTAGTCTTGTCTTTATCCACTTTGCTGTTGAGGCTTGCTGATATATGCAGCTGTCTGACACAGTGAAAGGTTTGTCTTCTTTTCACTGACCTCTCTATCCATTGCAGAATGCAGCTGCAGAATGCAGCTTGCTCAATTAGCAAAAAATAGATGGAATTTATTCCCTTCCCCCTTGCATTGTTGCTATTCAAACAATGTTTAAATGACAACATTTTTAAAATCTGTAAAACTGGAGAACTGCAAGACTTAACATAATTGCTCTATTATCTAGGTCTGACAGCTCTCTCATTGTATATTCTAAAGGAGATGGTCCAGGAAGATGTTACATGTGTTATCGATCAGAGCTGAATTTTCAGACTCTCCCTCTGTAAGTTTTAGTCTTCTGACCTCAAAAGCAGCTAAGTGGAGTTGGTGAATTCTCTTAAGAAAACCCAGACAGAGTCAGGGGGAGGGCCTTGGAACCTTGCAATGCTTTACCCCAGAGATATTATACTAAATAATAGTCATAAATCCTCTATGAATAATATTTACCAATGGTAGAATGAACAGCCTTCAATAACTATGCTATTTTAGACAAAAATACACTTGACACTCTCTCTGATGAGACAATAGTAGCTGCAACATTTTAGGCATGAACAGTTTAATCTGAAAATGTTGTGAGAAGGAGCACTGAAATAGAGAAACTAAGTAAGATTCAGATTAATGTTCATTTTTTCCCCAGCAAATTCAGCTGTGGGAAAAATTAATGGTTTCTTGGAGAGAATGGTCCTGTTTCACATGGTGATCATCCTGCACACATAGTTTTTCATTGCAGAATTTCTTCAAACTTCTTACTTAAATAACAAAAAAAAAAAAAAATCAGGTAAGTCAAGAGACAAAGGCGAATACATCTTGACTAAGGTGTTAATTAATTTGAAGAAAAAATTGCTAGCAGCATGTTGACAGCTTGTGGGTGGCTTCAAAGATAGCTGGCAGCTTCTCTGGGAATATTACCCATTTTTCCCTTCTAAAGAATGCCCCCAATATCCATTTTTGGAAGGGTATGAGTTTGTGAATATTGCATCTGTGATTCATAGAAAAAAAATAATTTAAGGAAATATAAGAATAAAATTCATAGTTTTTGTACCTGAATTCCTTGCTTTCTTTAAAGAACCCTCCATAATTGGTGCAATTACATAACCAGGCCTGTAAGATTATTTGAGGACATCTTCTGTTTATTTCTTTAATCACCTGCCAGAGGAACAAAATCTTGCAAATCATCATTCTCCCAATCTTGAAAAACTATTCTCTTGCATATGATTCTTGCATGTAACTTATTATTGATAAAGTATTAGAGTGCTTTCTACTCAAATAACAAGATTAACATCTACCAGCTACAGTTCTTTTTCTTCTCTCATCCCCCACCCCTCCTTACTTTAATTTTTCTCTAAGATGGTTTAATTGATATCAAAGGGAATAGTTGCAGAATGAATCATGGTAACTCTCAGAACGGGTCAGGCTGGAAGGGACCACAGGGGCTCGTCTGGTCCAAGCTCCCTGCTCAAACAGGGTCATCCTAGAGCACCTGGCACAGGATTGTGTCCAGGTGGTTCTTGGACATCTCCAGTGAAGGAGACTCCACAACCTCCTCTGAAAATTTGCTCAGTGTGCAGTTGCTCCTACAGTAAAGAAGTTTTTCCTCATATTGAGATAGAACTTCCTGTGCATCAGTTTCTGCCTGTTGTCCTATTGCTCAGCCCCACAGAGAAGAGCCTGGCTCCATCCTCTTGGCACCCTCCCTTTAGATACTGATAGACATTGATGAGCTCCCTTCTCAGTTGTCTCTTCTCGAGGCTGAACAGGCCCAGCTCCCTCAGCCCTTCCTCATAAGAGAGATGTTCTAGACCCTTGATGAACTCTGCAGCCCTCAATTGAATCTGCTCCAGAAGCTCCATGTCTCTTCTGTACTGAGGAATCTAAAACTGGACAAAACACTCCAGATGTGTTTCACCAGGGTTGAGGAGAGGGGCAGGTTCACCTTCTTTGACCTGCTGGTAATGTTTTCCAAATGTACCATTGGCCTTCTTGGCCACAAGGGCACTGCTGGCTCATGGATGAGGTGCAATTCACTGGGAGGTGAGAATTGGGGTTGATATAATAAAGAATGAGAGAGACAAAATGAGAAGAACAAGTTACTTTGCCCATCTCTGCACTAGAGTGCAAAAAGAGCTGTATTTCTCCCACTTCTCTCTCTTCTGTAACCACTAATCAAACGATATGAATGCAAACACAATGGAGGCAAGTTGGATCTGATGGCAATAATGCAGTCTTACTTACCCTGAAGCTGGCTTCTGTTCAGTGCACTATTTAGCCATATCCTGTGGAATGGGAGACAGGCAAGACATCGATGTTTTTCATGTGCTTAGGAAGAAAGAACAAAGACCCTGCTGTTATACTGTTTAGGCTTCCTGGAATCCCTGGAATGGTGGTCTGTGTTCCATAAAAGCACTGGCTGGGAGAGTATTCAACCAAATGCTTAGTCTTTTTTGCTGGGAATATACTTTTCTGTGTTTGGAATTGTTGCTGGTTAGTCTTTTTAAGAAAAGTAAAAAGGATCAGCTGTTACAAAGATTTTATATAAAATGTGTTAGAGAATATGATGAAAAACTGTTTTTAGATATTAAAAAAAAAAAAAAAAAAGAGTGTATTTGGCATATATATATGCATATTTGCCAAGTGTATAACTCCCAGAAAATATCAGTTACTTATTCACAGATGAAAATGGTGGATCAAAGAGGCACAGATTGTCCTGCAGCAATGCAAGCAAGGAGTGTGAAGTAAAGCATCACTAAAGGCAAGCAGGGTGGAATTTCCTCCTTAGTACTTGCCCATTGAATTATATCTTTAAAACTGCACCTGTCAAGGTGTTTAATGTTAGGTTGTCAAGGCAAAATACTTATTTTTTTCTCCCAGTAGTCACTGAAGTTCACTATAAAGTCCTATTCTGCTGTAAGAAAAGTTAGTGGAAGGTGCCTGTATTTAGGTCTCAGGCAGAGGAATCAGCAGAGGGCAGGACCATCAGCTGGAGAGGGGCAGGAGGAGCAACTCAAGTTTTCTAGAATATAATGCAATAGAAACTGTCAATCCTTTTCACTGGGATATTCCCCAGATGCTAAAATACATCTCACCCATCTTAAGAAGCTGAACAGGACTTTTTTGAGTAAGTTTTGACAGTTTGGGAATTTATCCTCATGACATTTTCTCGGTAAATAATATCCCAGCACATTCACCTTTCGTTCCACCTGGCAGGAAGGAACAGCATCAATCACAGATGAGAGGTAATATCCCAGAAAGGTGATACTGGGGGCAGGGGAGGGAGATCTTCCTCAACTCTGGTCACAGAGTGCCCAGTGGGATTCTCTGGCAGTGTGACAATAAGCCCAATGAACTGTTTTCACAGAAATCCACTCTAGCTGATGGGAAGGGGAAACCCCTGCTGCAAGCAAGTAGGTGGAAAACTGATGACAATCTGCACTCCAGTCAGGAGACAAGTTTTGCATGAGCAAGAGGGCACTGAGATGTTTGTTCCCAGCTGGGATCCAGTATTGCTGTGTCTGTGGAGGCTGGGAGTCCAGTGATGCAGAGGCTCTTGTCCCGTGGGATGGGTGCTGCTGGGGGGAGGCTGTGAGGAGCAGTGCCTTGGCAGGGGGCTGTTCAGGCTGAGGGGAATGGTGCCATCAAGGTTAAATGCCCTCATCTCAGTTTCTGTCATGCTTGCTGGTCTCAGGGCCAAGGTTTGCTGGAGCTGGACAGTGGAGGTCCAACCACTGTTTTCTGAGTTTTCTCTAAGTCCCTGAGAAGACACGAGCAGACTTACTGCCAATTTAGAGGTTCAGACAACATTGTCATGGAGTTCCATATGTTACCAGCCTCTTAAATGCATCAGTAACCTCACATTGAAGAGGAAGAAATAGAAATCCCTGACTGTAAGAGAAGCAATATGCATTGAATAAATGGGCACAAATCAAATAACTGCAATCAGACATAAGGAGACTATTCTGATGAACTCTATTACTCAGACTAAATGACCCCATTTTGCCAGAAAAAAATATGTTTTCTTCATGTGTTTCCTTCATGAAGTGGTTTCTTTGCAAAAAAATTATTCTGCAAGGTTAAGATATAAATTGCAACTAATGCTTAATTATATTTGCAGTGGAAGATATTAATTAATAGAAATTTAATACTTATGTAGATTAACTACCCAATATTCCAGAAAGGACTTGTATAACCTTAAACTGTGAGATCCATGTGAATATTCTTTGGAATTTTTGTCAGGTGAATATAAAAATGTAGAATCAGTTGGTGCTTTTCAGACAACAGAAATTTCTATACATTTAATACTTTACCTTGCTATTCTAAAAAATAAGAGAATTTGTTTATGTGCTACAAAATGATGTGTTCTTTCAGTATCAATCATCTGTAAAGCCTGTAGCTGGACCTAGACTCCAAATTCCCAGGACTCATGCAACTTCTCGAATAGGAAGAGTTGTGTAGTTAGACATCTTTTGAGCAAATGTAAAAAGCAGTCCAAATTTAAGGGGAAGTGCAGAGCATTGGTGAAAAGTTAGCAGCATAGGAAAACTGAAATTCCCACCTGTATGAGGTAGCAGTAGAAGAGGTTGTTATTTAACATAATTCAGGGAACAGAAGGTCAGCCCTTGCCCTCACTGTGAGCTGCCATGCAAATAAATAGGCCTTTGCTTCCAACACTGGAAACAGGCTTAACTTTTCACATATTTTCAGATATTCATCTCTCTCTGTCTATGATTCATTCTTTATAGTTACCCAAAATGCTTTAATCATCTAGCATGAAGACTAGCTAATGCTCCATAATTTAAGTGACCTGTCACACTACATGGAAAAAGCTGAAGCAGTTTGCTGAGTTTGCTGATGCTTGTTTTTCAGGGCCATTTATAGACTCTAGGTTTTCAAGCCATGAGCCAAACACTTCTGGGAGGAAAAAAAAAAAAAAAGAAAAGGAACAACCTCACCAACAACGAAAAAGACAGAGACCAGAATTCAGATCAATCTATGCATGAAAAATTTTGGAATGGCAAAATATACTGAAAATTTTGGGGATTTATCTGGAATGAAAAGAGAAGTAATGGTTGCCTGACAAGTTAGGATGAAAATTTGTAAATATGAGAGTACTCTCCCAACCCTGAGCTTGACAGAAGCAAAAAGAGGTAGTTTGACTGCAGCAGTCATGGGGGGTATTAGCTACGTAGTTATGAATTAATTAAATCTTTCACTGTTACTTTTGCTGACTAAAGCAGCATATAAGAAAACATAGTGGTACTTCTCAATGTCCTTGGATTGGAATTTAGGAAATCTGAATCCTTACATTAGAGCAATTTTGTTTCAAATGTGCTCTTATCCCTGCAGAAGGTGAATTACAGGCACAATGAATGTACTGAGTTCAGCTCAGGATCAACTATATAATTGGATGCTCTGCATTACAGAGTGCTTTGTATTGTTACCTAATGGGCCACTGAGTAGGCTTTTCATCCTTTTGTCCATAATTGCTATTTCAAGAAATGAGAATTTAGTCAAAGTATTCTATGTCTGTTTCACCCTGTCAACAGTTTCACTTGGTGTAAAATAACATATCATCAATTATGTTATTTTATACTACTATCATACTAACTAGTTACTAGCCCTAGTTACTGATTAGGAGTTTCTGACACTAGCTCAGTTGCTGTGTGATGCCCACAATAAATATTTTTACAGAACTATAACTGAGCAGATTCCCTAGATCACAGTCAATCATGTATATTGCTGCTACAAGCTGAGCCCTATTTAACCATCACACATGGATGTTTGAAAGTGAGGTGCTCCAGCTTCTTATTGTGATTGTGATTGTTCTGACTGAAGACAGTTTAACTGCAAAAATATATGCCAGTCTTTCAGCCTGAACAAAGTGCATATGTTTACAAATAAACTGCAAAGGAATAATTCAACCTAAAGCAGTTTGTGATTTAGTTTGTGTTTTATGCACTTTTAGTAAACTCCTTCCTTTTCTCCTGGTGCTCTGTTGTATTCCAAGTGGGATTAGATACCTCATAGTGGAAAGATTCCTGTCAGGTAGTGTGAGATATGCTGTGATGCAGAATAAGTTTTTGGCTGGGGGGGAAAAAAAGTACCTATAGGCTTTTGATGAGTTTTGATTTTTTTTTTTTTTTTTTTTTTTGACAGTTTGTTTGATTTCAAAACTGCAATTTTTTCTCATGGGAAAGTTTCTTAGATTTGTACCTTTAAACCTATGTGGCAAATGAAAGCCTTGAAAACAGAGCAGATAAATGCTAACAAGGAAAGGAAGTAGGAATCAATTATTAGCTGCATAGTAATAGTGACTTTTTTTACCTCTGTACCAAAAATTATAATAAAAAAATCAGTGAAATGAGTTTTTTCTGTAACTGTCATGAAACAGATTATAAGAGATTAAATTGAATTTTTCAGGGAAATACTGTACCTTCCTTGCAGTAAATGCATCTGAAAAGAAATTTTGTGTTTGAAACAGTGTTCAGATCTTCCCCTGTCAGATATACAGAATAGAAAAGCTATAGAGTTAAAAAGGTGAAGTTTACTAGTTGTTCTGAATTGCCTCCATTTCTGTTTGATCAGTAAGAATATTAAAACCATGTGCTTTATGCTCTGTAGCAAAGTGAGCCAGAGTTATCAGGCATAAAGGGCCAAGGTCCACAAGTTCATAAGGGCTGACTGTAATTTACCTTAGCCAAGGATCTAAAAAGCCTAAATAAGATCAATATTATTTTGGGGATGCTATTTAGAACTTCTACAAAAATATTTAAGAGGATCTATTTTCTCCTATTAAGAATTATGCATATCCATCTCTCACATAAAAACCATCCTCTAATAGGTTGTTCTGAAGTACTTATTCCTGTACAGCTTTTCAGACCATCTTCTGTCTGACATGACCATGATCTTCAAAGGTATGAGGTATCTGGGGTTACAGAGACAGATGTTTGTGGTAAGGTGAACAAGCACAGAGTCATGTTTTCCTGACAGTAGTAAAAATGTAGGAGGAAGACAGCTTGAGAGAAAAATCTTTAAAAACACGTGAACAATGGAAAGCCAGCAGCAAATGAGACGAGATGCTAACCAAGGAAAAGACTGATCATGAAAAACAGGAGGGGAAAATACTTAGGCAAGCTTGTGAAGTTTATTCAGAATTTTTTTAACCTTTGAACAAAAGGTTGTTAACCTTTGAATAAAATATTTTAGTGATGATAATCAAATATATACTGTATGCATAGAGTATATCTAGTGATCCTGGAATTGTAAAGGAAGATACCACTTTCTCATTCAATTAGTCAAAGCATCCTTCAACAGCACAATTTTGTCTGGTTCAGTAAACTCAAAGTTACGTTAGGGAATTCTTTTGTTTTGGTTTGGGTTTTTTTAACTTTCAATTTGCTTTTATATGGAAATGCTATAAAGTCTTTGTGTAGATGATTATCCTCTAAAAAGTCACATTCTGAAAACATCCATAGTCTCAGTCCTTAGACATAAACCCTCAAAAGTAAATTGATTTTCTGCCTTCCTAAGAGTCTTATGTTTTCTAATCTGATTAATGAAGAAAAATTCTGAAAGAAAAGTCAAGTTTTCTCAATGAATTACATACATAATGAAACTGGAAACTCTTGATCCTATAGATGCACATGAGAAGATAGATATACTAGAAGTAGGGGCGGAGGGGGAGGTGGAATCCAGAAGGAAAATGTCAAGTTATAGAGTCAGTTATTTTACATTCTCATAATGGGTTAGCAGATGGAGAAAGTATATGATTCAGATACCAAAAATTGCCACTTTTGTCTACATTGAAGATCTTACTCTGAGTTTTTGTGACACTTTAAAAGTTGGCATGCTCAAATACAGGGGTGAAGGCATGTTTCTTTTTTATTTCCTTTTAAAATGCTGCTTTTCAGCATTCAGCGTATTTTAATGGACAAAAAACGTTTTAAGACTGTTGAGTGTACTTTAAGTGACTGACTGTATTTCTGATGGAAGACTGAAATCTGTATGCCTTTTGTGAGCTGATCTTCAGCATGTCAAATTTTGGGTAAAACTGTCATCCTTGTCCTTACTGACAGGAGTTGTCAGATCAAGAACAAGGATGAACTCCTAAGGAACCACAATGAAATTGCAAGGTAGGGCTCATCTGTATGTTTTACACTCTGAGACCAGTCCCAGTTTAGGTAAACAGAGAGTCTGTTCCTGTTAAACCCAGGAAGGATTGAGAGGAAGCATAAGAGCTGCTGTGATCTGGTATGAACCAGCACTCTGAATTCAAAGGAGTGCTCAGCCAAAAGAGGGTCTTAAGCAGAGCAGTTTAGCATTACGAATATTGGATGAGCAGTTATCCAGAACTGCTATGTCTGTACATTAAACATATTTAGCAAACCTATTAAAGTTTCCTTTTACCATTTTTCTCCCCTCCCATTATTCTCAAAGCTGCTCTCAGTCCATCTTGCAAAGACATTTTGAAGCAGATTTCATGTGCTAAACAGAGGGGTTTCCTCTGAGCAGTGAAAAACCCAGACCAGGCTGATGGTGCCGCTGGTCGAAGGTGAATTCCAAGGCAGGATTCCAAGAATGGATCTCATGGTGGCAATGAAACCATCTTGCAGTTACTGCTATGGTCTCACAGAAGCCCTTCTCTCTGTAGGCACTGAAATTTCTCTTTCACCTGAGTTTACAAAGAGGATGTCAAGGAGGTGATCTTTTTGGCTGTAAATTCATATTCATATTACTGCTAAAACAGTCCTCTGAGTTTTAAGGGTTGCTGGACTATTAATGTAAGTGAGAAATGCTGCTGACCCCTGTGCTGCCCCTGGCCCTGCAGTGCTCTACTGCTTTTCTCTTTTGGTCTTCAAAAAGCCTGTGGAAGACCTGAATTTAGAGATATAAGGAGATCAATCATAGAAGCACTGGGCAGGTCATGGCTGAACAATGGACAAAGGTTCAAAATATTACAGTGCAAATCATTCAAGACACAGTGAAAAAAACAGAGATCAAAATGTTAGAATGCCTGTTCCTTTTCTAGGACACGGACAAAAGATTTTTTTTGCTTTTAGTGCAAAATCCTCTTGCAGAAATTGAAGGCCAATTTTATTTAATACAAAAAGTGAAACCTGTACCCATCTCCATCATTATGAGGTACATCCAGATTAGATCAATAGAAGTCATCCAGTCACGGTGGAATGATTTGCTTTTTGAAGGTTTTGAACTGCCTGAATACTCTCCAGAGATTTTAGTCTTTCAGCTATGTTAATAACAACTATTTTCTTTTCCTGTTAAAAAACAGCTATTTTTTAAAGCATTTTTTGTCTTTTCCTTTAAACCATAACCTTTCATTTTTTTTCACAATGTGTTTTCTTGCTACAAAGGGAGATTTCATGGTTACAGATGATGATTAAGCAGCAGGAATGCAGAAACTGAGAAACAAAGATAGTACTGCTATACAGCTGACTTTAGGGAAATAGCAGAAGAATAAAAATAAGCAGAGATACCTGAATTGACATTTGTTTCAGATATTCTATTTATTTTCAACAGATTTTCCAAAAGATGGCAAAATTATTATGTGTCCACTTATTACTGAAAAGTGTATTAAATATTTTTGATTTTTTTAGTTGGGAGCTTCCAAAGCTACATCAAATATTTCAATCTACTTATGGTTATTATTAAAATTGGCAAGGAAATTTGCATTGGAAGATTTTTAATCACAATTATTTTATAGGATAGCAAAAACAAAATTTCTATTGTGGTTTTCTAAAGTTTTAATAGACTGAAACAGCAGCAAAAGTCTTATATAAAAGCAGTTTATGGATTATCATATGAATCTCTCCTAAATATTCTGCTCTAGATATGAACCATACTGTGTTCCAATCTAATGGCTGTGTAAGTAATCCACAGAATGTGGATTTGTGGATTTGTGCCTATGCTGGTGAGAATTTATAGTATGCTGTGCTGAGGATAAGAAGAATGCTAACAAAGTCCTCCATGGAAGGCTCTTCATTTTGCTGTAAACACAGGTTTTAAGTGACCAGACATAAAAGCTAACCAAAACCCAGTCCCACCTAATGCATCCAAGCCTCTCTGTCAGAGAAAACCTGGATAAAACAGCCCAAACCCACCAACTCATTTTTGCCATTTTTAAATCAGAGTTTCACAGCCTGCAGCTTTCCTTGCCTCAAGGTGAGCAGTCCAAATCTCTCCTTTGCAGAGACCCTATCTCTGTGTTTCTCCCTTCTGTTTTTGAAGCCTCTTTACATGTCCATCATCACTCAGAAGTGAATGTGATGTTGCCCATAGCTAATTATCCAGAAATTTCCACACCATCAGCTTAATGTAACACTGACAACTGGCAAAGGAGCAGAAAAGAAAAAAAGAAATGACAGATACATAAATATATAATGGACAAGATTTTGAGCAAATCATGTCAAGTAGGTAGAAAAATGGTGAGCAGAACATTTTTTATTTGTATCAAGGAATACCTGCCAATAGAACAAAAAGCAGGAGTAACATGACTTTAAAAAAAAAAATTCAGTGAGTTTTTCATCTTAGAGATCTCAGGAATGTTTTTGAGAGGAAGACACAAAGTATTTCCAAGAATATTTGGGATTTGGTAGCCCCTCTGTGATATTCTGCTCTCATTTGATGACTTTTGTTACCTTTTCTGGGCATGATTTTGTGTAAAACTGTAACCAGTATGTAGAATGGGGCAAGAGCTGTTTTTTAATTAATTCAGAGAGGTAATATTTGGTTTGATTGAAAGGGTTTTTTGGGATGTGGTGAGGCAATTATGGGGGCAGGTCCTATAATACACCAGGAGCTGCCCCTGTAGTGGCCAATGGCAGTGACTTCTACTGCTGGCAGTGCCTCTGTGATAACATGTTTAGGAGAGAAGAACACCCTGCACAGCATCTGTAAGAAAGGAATGAGAATATATGACCAAAAAACCCTGCAGATACCAAGGCTAAAGTAGGAGGAGGCAGTGGATGGGCCCCTGCCACTGGAGTAGAGACTCCCTTGCAGTCTAGTGGAGAACATGGTGATCCAGGTTTTCTCCCTGCAACCCATGGAGATTCCAAACTGATTAGGGATGGGAAATATAGGATTGGAGGAAAAAGATCTATTTATTTATTTAATGTTATTTTTATTTGGTGGGGGTTTTTTGGTTGTTGTTGGGTCTTTTTGGTGTTATTTTTTTAAAAAAAACAGTTCTGTAAAAAACTTCATTTTTCTTTCTTAAAGGGAAAAAATATTCCAGAACTAGACCCTCATGCAATTCTGTGGACATCTGTGTAATAGAGGTCAGCTGTGCCTCAGTGTACCCTTGTATAAGACCAAAACTGCACTGTTTCTGGTGTGTCACTTTCCAACCAAAAAGGCTGAAACATTGAGCAGCAGCACAATCACAGGTGTCTGTCCAGAGAAAGGAGCAAGACATATCAACAGTAATATCTTGAAGCTTAACTACTATGATTTTTGGAGAAGAGTATATGAGCTTTCAGTGGTTTTCCACCAGTAACTCAATTTTTTCTATGGAAAGGAAAAAGTATTTCCTGTGTCCTTCTAAAGTGAATGTTTACTGTTATGGAGTTATTACAGCATTTTCAGATGAATACCCAGGAACTTTTCCTTGTGATTAGCTGAGAATAAGGATAGAAAGAAATTGTCTTGGGACTACTTCAAATATAAGCTGTCATCACCACAATGATGAGAGCTGAGTTCCCATTTCTGAAGGTTGTGTAAGTGATGTCACTGTATTTTCATTTTGCCTTCTTATAGGAAGAGGGTGTCTAACTTATCCTTTTGGGACTGAGGCATTCAATCCCCTTTCTTTGGTTAGGTTATTACAGACAGCTGAAAGAAAGGGTAAAGAAATGGCTTTGGATAGCAGAGAATATCTTCAGGGATTCTTTTCAAAGGCTGCTAATGCAATGTTAATTGCTTAAATTCATACCTGAAGGCTTTATAAATTTCACCATTTTCCTTGCCTGTTATCAGGCAGTAATGATCTGATCCACAGCACTATGAAGTGAGAAAAAAAAACAAAAAACCATCTTATTACCTCTGGGAGATTAAGATGTGGATTGTAAACCAAATGAGAGAGGAAAGAGTTGCAAGCACCCGAGCTGGGTGACATCGTCCTCAATGGGCACATAACTCGCTTTTTTTTGTTTCCATTCTGTTCTCAGACTGTTGTGTAAATAACCATGATAACAAATACAAATTTGAGTTTATGGATAGTCTCGTATGTGAATAAAACACTATTTCTGCTAGTATTCCTGCCACTTCTCATTTCCTAAAATACCAGGAGGAAACAGAACAAAAGGCAGGAATACTCGTCTTGTGGATGTGTTTACAAGTTGTAATTTTAATGTCTGTGGCATCCTTCTGCAGTGCTCTATTGTTTGCTAACAGTGTTTTCTTATCAAGCCATACTGGTTGAAGTATTACCAGTGGGCATGGCAAGGCCCTAAGGATAAGGAGATGGATGGTAGTGAGTGCCAGCAATGCTACTGGTGAGGAAAATGTACTGAAAAATTTGACTAGGGAGAAAAAGAGAGCAAACTCAGGAACATAATCTATAACTAAGGATTGTTTTAAAAGTCTATGGTGAAACTAAGAGTAATCAGCAAATATCTGTGGAAAGGTGAGCTTAAAATCAAAACTGTTACAGAAAATTTTCAAATGCATGCAAAGTCATCTTGGGAATATCTTATTTTAAAATTTTAAATAGGCATAAAACACAAGCCTATGTATCAAAATGCCTTATTTTTCATGGTGTGTGTGTTTTAATCATATGGGTGAATTATCACAGGCCCTGAGATGTCTGGAAAGTCTCACTTCAGCAAGGATTCCACACAAGGTAAGGAGGTAAAAGAAATCACATCTTTTTTTTTTTAAATTTTTTTTTTTAACTTAAAACATGGAGAAGTCCAACACATGTGAATGTAATGCACAGCTCATTTTAGCTCATTTTAGTGTTAGCAGGTGTCTTTACTATGGGAGAGGCAAATGGAATTATTGGACAGTTCTGTTTAATGGGACTTCATGCTTCTGAAGCAGCTGATATTAAATCTAAGCTTAAATATGTTTTATAGTACATCTGAAAAAGGTATTGGCTCTGCTCTTCTTCTCAGAGAATTTAACAATGTTCTCCAGAGAGTTAATGTTCAGCGACAAAACGCTGTCCTTAATTTTCATTGTGACACTTGGTATCACTCAAAATTTAAGATCATGCTTGTTTTCTACCATGAATACACACGGTCTAAGAATGTTTAAATGCTGGCCTAAAAAATCAGGCAATAATACAGAGTATCATTGATTCTCAGAAGTCCTGTGACATTTTTATGTGAATACACTTGACATTTAATAAATATTTCTTCAAATGTTGTGCAGAAGTCCAAGAATATTTATGATTTTTGCAGTAGCATATAAAAAATGTACTTTGTACTCTCACTTCCAATCCAAAGCCCTAAAGTTCCTTTATGTTACAACAGAATGAAGTATCTCCATACAGCTGCATTTTCTTTCTTTTTTTTGTTCTATTGGCTTTTGTTAGTATACTGATTTAACTGCATTAATTCTCACACTGGAGGCATTGTCAAAATGTTAACTAATTATTATATTTTACACAATTATTACATACTTGACATACACTTTTAAACTTAGAAATGTCATTATTTGAATGCAAATCTGAATCTGAGCAGAGGCAGTTTATGTGTTTTGCTGTGTCAGGTTTCCAGCCAAGTGGTACTGAGGTCAGCTGGATTCATCCTAAGACTAAAGAGATGGTGCATGGTAATACCTGAACTTCCAAGGAAAATCACAAAATATTTTTTCAAATCAATGTAGATGGGCACCAAAAAATTCTTTCTCACTAAAACAAGGTCCAGTGTGCTCAGACTTTGAAGTGGAGTCATTCAGCTGTAATTTATGCAGTAATTTATGCAATAATTTATGCAGTAATCCTGAGCCCCAGCATGAGCTTATGTGCCAGTTCAGTGAGCTTTTTCTCTATCAACAGAAAGGCAACTTACCTGCTCCCTTTGTAAAGGAGAAATTGGATGGACATGACCAAATGTTTCTCATACACAAAAAATATGTTTCAACAGTAGCATCTTCCAATGTGATGTCCAAAGGAATGAGTCTGCCACAGAGAGAAGAAGTGCCAGTACTCTCCTCCATTGGAATGTTTTCCATTTCTGGGTTTCCAGAGGATGCAAAGGAGTAAAGTATTACCATTTGCTGATTTCTGTATGGCAGCATCTTTGCACAAACCACTGCACAGGGCCAACTTTTCTGGGACAAAATAATCTTTAGAAGTTCCTAAAAAGAAAGGTTACTTGAGAAAAAATAAATAGAAAAAATAAGTGAGTAAATAACTGCTTGTGCAGTGGACTGTGAGCACTCACCAGAGTTCAATTTAGGAAACACCTACTGCTTCTGAACTTCTTCTGTTTCTGAACTTAGTATTCAGGTCAGCTTTGAAGAGAAAAGGATCTCAGGTGAGCAAGAGAAATGAATATGCACTGACTTTATCCTAAAAATACCAGATGCTATTCTTATATATAATATTTCTTTGCACTGCTTCTCCTGAACTAGTACAAGAACATATTTCTCTTTAATAGAAATAGATGCAGACATAAGTGTTAGAAAGAATCCTCCACATAAGTCATGGTGTATAATAATAGTCTTAATGATTGTAATGATGTTGCAATCATTCTCTTCATGATAGAATTTCTCCCCCAGTGTAAAAGAAATTGTATAAGACTTCACATGTCTTTCAGCAAATTAGCTGAAATATAAACATGTGGCAATATTGTCCTGAAGTGGAGCTTTGAACTACTTTACCTTTTTCCCACTGCAAACATGTATTAGTTTTGATCCTATAAAAGGCTTTCCTTTCTGTGCTCCTTTGCCAGGTAAGGCCTTTTGTGGTCCCCTTTAGATTGTTAACTCAGGCTTACATGTTTCTTCTCTCACACAACCATGTGCATACTCTGAAGTGGGTGCCAATTTACATGGGGTAAAATTCTGTGAGCCCAGAAGAGATTATATTCCAGCTATCTCAGCTGGCACATTTTTGAGAACTACACAACAGTGCATAACAAGAAAGATTTCTTTTTGTGTTTAGAGGAGTTTCAAGGTTCAGGACAGAGAATATTAAAAATCCTGGGTCAGGCCCAATGTTTTTCTTGATGTTGTATTAAGGGAAATTCTGATGTCTTTTTCTTCTGAGCTAGGAGCAAGGGGCAATTACCTAATTGTCTAGTTATGGAAACTATGTACAGGGACCATAGTATTCAATGTCTTAAAACATATTTCATCTCAGTGTCAAAAAAAGGTGAACAACTATATATTTACTTCTTCCCATCCTGAGTGCCATTTATAGCTATGGCATTGACCTCCTCCTAGTTTTCCTCCTTCTGTAGAGTTGGTGTCAGGCCCAACACAGCTGTTTCACTTTGACATAAGTTCAGAAGTTCAAGGAGGTCAAAACAAAGAATTTCAAACAAAAGAAAGAGAAAACACTTGAAAATCCCAATTCTGTGCAGGAAGTCAGGGTATTAAGAGAGACTGGACAACTCATCTCTGAAGAAACTTAGTGGAGCTTTATTTTTGGCAGGTAAGACTCACTAACTGTGCTTACAGAATATGCCTTTTAAATCCCAGAACCTATGAGTCACTCCTGTCTGGCTCATGACAAAAGGCTAGGGAGGAATGGCTTCTGAAACATGAAAAACAAAGTGAGAGAAAATAGCATTTGGTTAGTGCATCGACTAGAGCAGAAACGTGGAGATTATTGCTCTAGAATTGCACACAGAATTCTTAAACTGGCCTAAAGTACTTCTGCTCTGTTATTCTTTCTTCTTCAGCAGAAGACAGGGAGAGGGGAGAAAAACTTCTCAGAAACTTCTTGTATTCACTGACAATTTACTTCATTTGCTGAAGTACATTTCACCTTGACAATGTGTGGCAGTAGCATTGCAGTCTCTTGAAAGCAAAGCAGTGTTATAACCTATTTCTTTCCCCCTAACTTTAAAGCAGGTTAGTTCAGCTTTTTAGAATTCTCTTTTGATAATTTTGTTGCTTTTTTCTTTTTCTATCCACCATTTCAAGCATAGATGCAAACTCTAAAATTATGTTTTTGATCATTTGTTTCTTACACCTGCAGTTTTTCTGATGATTTGTATCCTATATGGAAAATCAGCAGGTGAGATCCTATTGAGCATCCTGAGGTAGGTAATGCTAAAGTGTATGTTTTGTGTTAGATGTTATGCAGTAGAAACTGCGAAAGACGTTTGACTTTTAAGCAGGAGAATCATGTTTTATTGCTCCCTTCTGCATTATAATATAACCTCTAATTTGTTTTAAGATTTGACACAGTCATATATGGATTTTGATTTTTTAATTGCCTGCTGTAGTACAGTTAGTGTTTGTGTGATTCTTGAGACTACCAGAGCTCTTCTAATACCAAGCCTTCTCCTTCTCAGACACAAAATGCATGTTAAACACTCAGATAGAAATGCACCTATGATATGGTACTTTCAGTTTTATGTTGAAAGTTTTCTTTCTCTTTTTTTTTTTCCCATATACTTGTTTTCTATCTTTGATTCGGTGTTTCTATATTATCTCCTTTTTGAGAGTTTTGCTTTCATTGAGCCTGTGATTTATTTCATGGATTTTTTTTTTTGTCATGAATTATTGGTTAATTTGCTAGCTTTCCTCATTAAAAACAGAGAAGAAAATTGTTCAGACTTCTAAAGGAGACCTTTGTAGGGTTCAGCACAAAGAAGTAATCTTACACCCCTGCTACAAACTCTTTTCTGAAGAGGAAAGTTCTTTCAAGATATAGTCTTGATGCTGGCTTATATTGAATGGATATCAAGAAAATTATTTTGTTAAATCCCATTACTCTGTTTTTCTGGTTTGAAGAGCAAACATTCACAACATCTGCAGTGTGGAATAAAAAGAAATTTGTGTATAGGGAGTATCCCTCTCACCACTGCACTCCAGGACTCCTACCATCTGACAGCAGGGAGTGCTGCAGAGGACATCCAAAGAGAATCCAGGCTAAATTGTTGGGCAGTTCATTATTTCTTTCAGAGCAACCCAAATTTCTTTATCCATATGGGCCAGGGTAGTATACAGTTCATCCTCCTATAGTGCCTGTTTCCTTCCTTGGAGATATTTGTTGCACCTGCTCCTTTACCCCACTTTTTCTCTTGAAAGTCAGTACATTTTCTGAAGAAATATCCAAAGCCTGTATTTCCTGTAAATCAATTCAGTGCAGAAGAGATGACAGCTATTATATAGAAAATTGAACAGATTTTTCTGTTTGTTTTCCTTGGACTTTCTAAGTCTAAGTGTGTCCAAATTACTAGAACCATTATGGACAATTTTTTTTTAAACAAAACAAAGCAAGCAACCAAAAAACCCCAGAACAAACAAAACAAAAAAACTCACCCAGAACAAAGCCAAAACAAAACCAACAAAACCCCAAGTACACCCCAAACAAAATCAAACAAAACAAGACAAAAAAAAATCCCCAAAACCAAAAAACAAACCACCAAATCAACAAAAAACACTCTAAAAAACCTAAAGAATAAAACTTATCATCTAATCTAATATCTATTTAAAGAAAGTTTTCACAGAGCTGCAAAGGCATTTAGAACTCTACATGCTCTGTCTCCTGTCTCCTGACAGTGTGCTGCTTTCTGATTCTGTTGCACATCATTAGGGTAAGGCACAGAGAAATGTTACAGTTTGCTGTTTTTAGAAGGACTAACCAAAAGGGTCAGGCCAGTTTACAGCTTACATTAAATAAAATAAAGCCTTGGATTATCTGGGGATTGTTGAATGTGAGAAGTGATTGTTGCAAGTGAAAATCATTCTTCTGGCATTCAAAATCTGCCCTCGCTTGAAACTAACACAGTTAAGTTGGGTTTGTTAATTCACCTTGTGAACTGTAAGGAATCACCTGTGGCTGCCACTAGAAAGCTGATAGACTCTAGAAATGCCTGTGCTCTGATGAAACAACGTTCTGTCTTTCATAAAGATTAATGACTAGTGATGTTGCACTGATTTTTTTCCTCAGGCATGATGGTCCTATCAATCATAACAAAACTGTCTGGGGTGACTGAGTAAAGACTTTCAAGATATCTTGCCTGAGATCTAATTCTGCTGTGTTAGCGTTTGGGTTTTTTTTCTACTTCTGTGATTTTTTTTCTGTGGCATATTGATTTTTTTTTTAGAATTACACAAACAGGTAAAATAGATCTGTTATGTAAAACTTGTTCTCTGGTAACATATCAAAAAAATCCAATGAAAAACCCTACAAGCTTGTTGATAACCTGGTTCTGGGGGAAATCTTGTGGCATTTGAAGATTAAATTTCACACAGGAAGAAATCAACAAATATACATTGTTATTTTTATATTTATATATATACCTAATTTAAATGATATGTTTAGTTGCAAGGCTTAGGCAAGGAACAAAGACTTATGATGTCCCAAGAGGAAAGTATTTGGTAACAACTGCTGTCATATGAAAAAAGGAAATTTCCTTGACCCTTCACTACAAAATGTGTCCTGAATTTTAAATTAGTTGTATGTCAGGAATTCTAATTGACTTGAATAACAATATACATTCAGAAAATATTGAAATGGGTCAATAACTCCTCAAACCCAGTGTTAGTTACCTGATTTTAGGACAAAAATTTTGGAAAAGTTGATTTAAAAGTCTCTGAACATGAAGTAGTTTATCTGTAACTTTGGGACAATGCTGAATTAGCAAAGTATTATGGAGATTTTTCAACTAACATTAAATTAATTTAAGATATATGATGGACTAAAAAGTATAGAAATTAAAATAATCTAGTTACCCAATAATTTAAATATTTCTTCTAAATAAAATTCCATTCCTGAGTATAGTTATTTTGCAAAGAGGAGGTAACTGGCCTAAGAAAGGTTGGAAAATTTCTCATATTTTGTGCTGTTTGGTATATTTTATGTAGTGTGATGCTCTAGTTATTTTATTGCAGATGAGCATCTGTTACTATTTATTGGGCAAAGAACATACATTGCAGGCATTTCTGGCCCAGTGATTCTGGTACTTGCCAATTCAAATCCCAAGACAAATAGCCTTAGTGTCAGTTATGCAGGACATATTCTGACACTACAGCTGGTAAACAGAACATAAAATGAACAGAAAAAACCCCAAATAACAGTCAAAACAAAACATAACCATAGCTGACTGCAGAGTGTGAATATAAGATGGCAAAGAAATTAATTGCTATCATTATCCCCTGAGCTCTTCCTCATGGCTCTGGATGAAAGGTATGTGTGATTTCCAGGTGCCAATCACTGCTTTGACAACCCCCCAGCTTCTGGGATGGTATTAGTCTTAGGGGATATTTTCTTGTTCCTTTCCAACCTTAGCTGGAATTGGCAATCAGATGTTGAAATAAGTTGATTCAAGTCAATTACTTTTCCCAGTTCTTTAGGACAGATGATGCCACATGGGAATGTTTTAGTCTAGGTAAACTGCTAATGTTTTTCTCTTTTAAAGAGGGATTTCAGTACACCATGACTCTTTCCTTGTATTTTATTACAGCTAAGTATTTTGACATCTTCGTTTTATATCTAAGTGTTTATTTGGCAAAGTACTTGAATCAGGAGGTAAAGTCTTACTCTTGTTCCACTGCCACTTCCTCACAATATGTTGTCAGAATTATGATGGCAGGCACAGGACCTCCCTGTTTTTGTCTCCTCAGGTGTCTGTGTGCTTGAACTGAACTCCAAAGGAAGAAAAGGGAATCAAGCACTCACTGTCCCTCGGGGAGTGCTCCAGCCACGAGGCAATCACAGAAAAAGAAATGTTACACCCCTACCCCCCCACTCCCTCCTTCAGGTAACATTTCAAAAGTAAAAACTGGAACAGCAATCTGTGATACACTGAATGTAGGTGGACATTTTCTTGATGGATTGAGCTCCCAAAAATGATTTTGGCAGTGGTATCTCTTGTTTCTGGATCCTACTGTAGTATTGGGATTTCGGATTCTCTAGGTAAGACAATTTAAGTGCAATTTAAGATGATAAGATCTAAAGAGCAACAAAGCACTGATGGATTTTGCTTGCTAGCAGTTGAAAGCAGAATGTTTTACAAAGTAACTAATTTGTATTTGAATGTCTATCCCACTCCATCCCACTCCAAATGATTCATTAGTGAATGAGCAGCAGGTAATTTTGCAGGTATTTCACCCAGCTGCAGCACTGAAGAAGCCTGTAGCATCTTTTGGTACCATTGTGTTTCCATCTATATAAGTGTCACAGCTTCCTTAAGAGAGCTACACCCGACTGTCTGACTCCCATTATATTTCTACAGCAACCAGCATCAGAACTTTGTCTATAAAAAAAAATCTACAAGCACCATCTTCACAATGATTTTAATTATTATCTTGGCGCACAGAGGAAATCCCTACAAAACAGTCTCAGATTATTTACCTTCTCTGCCATGTGTTGTCTTTGGGCTCTGGTGGAATTATGGTATTGTCTGATACTCTAGAAAAACATATTTTTCTTTACCTTTTTCATGGCTTCCATTAGGAAATAAACAAAAATTTACTTCTTAAGCTGTAAATAAGAAGAAGAAAAAGAAGAAGAAGAAAGAAGAAAGAAGAAAGAAGAAAGAAGAAAGAAGAAAGAAGAAAGAAGAAAGAAGAAAGAAGAAAGAAGAAAGAAGGAACACCGTTCCTAGAAGTCTGAGAAACACTAGAATAAGAATGCACTTGTAAGGTACTAGGCTAAAAATACAAATTTTTGGTTTGATAAGTCTGAGAAAACTATGAATATTTTCTCAAAAGTTAACAAAAGTCCATTTTAACCCAGTTGGTGCTTAAACATATTACTCTGGCCCATGTAGGTGACAGAAAGCCATGAAGAAGAAATCCCACTCAGCTCAGTTTGCCTCATCACTCTAGAGTAAACTATTTCCATGGAAAATTCTAGAGTAAAATTCAGGCAGAATAATGACTTTAAATTAATCTTTAAAAAAACCTGTGTAATGTAACTTTTAAGGGGTTCCTGGTTGCGAACAAGATAAATAAATAAACAGTATTTGTGCAAAAGGTCAAGGGATTTCTGCCTGTACAGAAGCCCAAGAGAGATTGCAGAATGATGTTAAAACACTAAGAAGAGTTGACAAATTTCAGAAAAATAAAATGTTTTTACAGGGTCATGTCCAGAATGCAATGAATCAAGAATAAACTGAATACGCTAACTGGGCAGGACATGGAGAGAATCATACAGGAGCAGTGAAGTCTTAATGTATCTAATTTATTTCTCCTGAAATGACAATTGACAAGAGTTATGCTCAGGACCATACCAGAGTGAGAAAAACTCTTCCTTAGATATTAATTAAATCACTCTTTTTTTAGTAAAAAATTTAACCTTCTCTTTTTCCAAGCCATTTTTCCCTCTTGTTCTGCATAATCACTGAAGTAATCAAAAGCACAAAAAATTTGCTAAAGTCAACTCATGGTTTTGTGCTCATTTCAGAAGGTTTGCCCTCAATACTGGTGCGTCTGTGGAAGAAGCAAGATGAGCGTCATGGTAATGGTCATGAATAGGGTGGTGTAACACTGACTGGTGTTTGTAAAAACACCAAATCACTATTATCTCTTCATGGATCTTTGTATTTTGCTTCTTAGTACATTTTACACATTGTTTTGGTCACCAGACTGACATGCAGGACAGCACTATGGTTCCTAAATGTTCTTAATGATGTCCCACTGATATCCTAAATTGTCCTAAATGATGTCCCAATTCCAGTACAGTAGCTTGATAACCAAAGATCTAGTACTTCAACCATTTCAGTTTATTCAGATTTGCAAAAACACAACTGGTATGTGAACAGAATTAATGTGTGCAATATCTAATCCTCACATGCAGTGATTGGTAAAGGAAAATTATATGAATCAGCCTGGAATGATTTGGGCATCCAAAACCATTATAATATGATGAGGTTGTATGCAGTTTGAATACGGACTGCCCAGCATTTTAAAGTGCAAAGTCAGATGACTTTTTGTTGCACAGTTCAATTGATTTGCCAGGGAGCAACATTCTCTAGCAGTATCGTTTATCTCTGTTTTACAAAATCAATGTCGGCAGCAATAAATAACTCCTGATTCCAATTACCATAATGGAGCTACTGGAAAACTCAGTGGAAGCTCTCAAACAGCTTTCAGCAGTACTTGCATGGAAAACTTGCAGAGCAGCAGCAAGTGGGAATATTGTTGAATATTCTGAATTAAAAAGCTTTGACTCCAGACAGCCATTGCCAGTCTGTTTTCAAAGGAAAAAAAATGCAGTCAGTGTCAAGATCAGGTTATTACAACTATTAGAGAGATGCCTCTACCCAAGTTAAGGGCAAATGAGGCCATATACTGAAGCCAATAATACAGATTTTACTTAACAGTAAATACGAGGGGGGAAGAGAGAGATAGAAAGAAGGAAATAGCAAACAGGAAGCGAGGAGAGAGAGTGACAGAGAGGTAGAGTAAGTAGAAAAATATCACCATTCCATGGATTCTGATGGAGTCCATTTAGTCCTCTTCTGCTTTTCTCAGTGGTGAGGGTCCTATGAGACATAGAGTTCAATGGATTAGTATATGTTCAGGATAGTTGGGAGCACCCAGATTCTTCCCTTGTGGTGTGTGTGAGAAATATTAGTGTCTTATACGAGACTTTGGATCTGTTGCAGCACTTGGATCACGTGCAGTCTGATGCAAGGCCTCAGGAATCAGTCAGAGTGGTGCTTTGGGGGTCTTTGATGGTTTATGACCCCTCCTCAACTGTGTCTCATGTAAATGTCCCATATGTATGTGGCCTTCATAGGGCAGGGGGAAGCTTTGCAACCACGATAGTTTGTGTAGGTGAAGATGGGCGTTTATGCCCTCTGTCTTAAACTGATCAGGGGCTATACCATCACACCCTCAAAAGCTCACTTTCTTCCCCCTCAGGAGAACTGTGTGCAATGCTAACCTCAGCAAATGAGTCTGTGGGCTTTGGAGGTCACAGCTTCTTTATATGGTTTTGCCATAATGGGCAAAGTCCTTCAGTGCTCTTAACAATGCTTAAGCCATTACCCATTTCAGTCTCTTATATGCAGCAAGAATATAGGTTTAGATTAGGTATTAGGAAAAAATTCTTTACTGTGAGAGTGGTGAAGTAGCTGTTGCTCACAGATGTTGTGGATGCTGCATCCCTAGAAGTGTTTAAGGCCAGGCTGGGTGGAGATCTGAACAGCCTGATCTAGTGCAAGGTGTCCTCATCCACAGGAGGGACCTAAATAACCCTTCTAAAAATACTTTTTAAATTAAATTCTTCCTTTCAAATGGGCATCTGGATGATATTGCAATCAAAATAGGAAAAGAAATGTACTTTAAAAATTCAACTAAATTTTTGTCTATGTATCTAGAAAAGAAAACAGTAAAGTGAACACTCCTTGATTATTCTGTTCACAACCTTTCTGGTTTGGCAAGAACAATTAAAAGGACACAAATCAGATATCTCAGCATGTGGAAGCAGCTTCTCCTTTAATGGATGTGTAAATGTATGTAAATACGTCCTTTTATCCCCAAGAATATTTGATGTACATGTGGATTTCTGTTCACAAGTTAGACAATACAGTAATTCAGTATGAGCTCATATTGCTTTGATGAAAATAATGTGTGTCCTCCCTTGCATTCTCCCCAGATAAACTCTTACATTTTTATATCTGAGATGCTGTGCCCATGCTTCTAATAATAAATGTTCTTCCGTGCCTGCCAATGACATGTACAAAGGCACTCTTAAAGATGCCTCCATCTGAGGATGTCCACAACCATTTTTTCCAAGATACAAGACAAATAGGCACATTTTAAAATTAAAATAATTTTAAAAGGATGATTGGTTTTTAAGGAATCAGAGTTTTTTCAATAAAAACTGGGAAAGACAAACCTCCTTCCTTCAGTGAAACTGATGTTTAACATTATCAGCCAACACAATTCTTTTTTTTTTAAAGTTTAGTGCTTTTTCCTTTCGTTTCTAATTTCTGTTACTCTGTTCATCTTGCAAATATGACATAACAAAAGAAAAAAATGAGAGAAGACTGAGGGAAGAAAAAGGAAACAAAAGAGAAAAATACAAACTATTCTGAAAGCTGAAATTCTTAAAAACGTGTGTATTAACTAATTTTAATGGAAATACCATTTTGAGGCTTATCTGATTTGCCATCACGGACAGTAATTATGAAATAATATTACTTCTAGATTGTACTGTAGAAAGCCTGATTCCACTTTGCAAGCAGATTGAAGCCTCTCAAACAGATTGCAATTTGAAGCCGTTTGAACCATGTGATATTTGAGTTACAGAGTAGAAGGAAAAAAACTTGATGGTTCAATTTCCACTTCAGGTAGTGAATAATTCATGGTGAGGTTTGAGTGCCTTGAATAAATAAACAAAATATATTAATTTCAAGAGGTTGAGATTGAATAATAAAGTAAATACTATTTGAGATAATTTCATCAGATATATTTTAATGAACACTGCTGACAGAAATATCTTCCTTTTTTGGAAGGAAGGAGGAAAACCTGTGTGTTAATTAGATGTGATCAGACCGTTGGAATAATAATGAATTTCACCATGTAAAATTAAGACATAGAGAAAATTTTGAGACTCATAAATATAGTTATTTTATATATATATATTTACAAAACCATTTCAAGATATACATGAATTTAGTATTAAAAATTTGAGAATTGTATATGTATATATTATGTACACTATAAATATACCAGCTGATCAGTGGTACTGCTTGTTGTGCTTTGAAATGCAGAAGAGACAGGGGTAAAGAAAGTTTAGTAGGGAGGACCAAGCGGGTACACAAGTAAATCAAAAATACTCTTGCTGTAAGAGGAGGAGCCTACTAAATGTCTATATAAAACAACCAAAATACTTTGTGAAAAGTAGGTTCCACATTTTTTTTTTTTAATGGAATTATACAATTACTGATATTAAAACCAGCAACGATAAACCAAAGTGAAAGGGGGAAGACTTAGAAGTAAGAGCTGATTTTAACATAGCATGAGATCTTTTCAGTGCTGCTTGTCAAAACAGAGAGCAAAACACAGTTAAGTGGTTCCCCTTATTGAATGGCGCCATATTCAAGGAAGAAGACAACAGCTGGAATGTTTTAGGGGCTTTTCTGGTGTTCTTTAAGGAATTGTGAAGCTACAGTAAAAAAACTAATCAGCCTCATCTTTACTTCCTGTGTTTGAGCAACAGTCACAAAATGCTGATGCAAGATCCACTGTCCTCAGATTTTTAGTTCAGCTGATCAGAGTAAACGACAGTAGTTTATAGGAGTTGTGGTTCTCATCCTCCTTGTCCACTTGATCTAGTGCTTGTGTCTAGTTCGTCTATGTCCTTCTCTTTTAAAATAACAAAGTTTAATTTTTTACAATAGCTTCATTTCTTTGATTATAATGTGATGTCTCACTAATTTATTTTCATATCCCCTTCCGTAGAGGGAATGTTATGTGCTCTGGACATTACCAGTTATGAAGTTGTTGAAAAATTAAATTGCCATCTTGCCAGTATTAAGCACTTTGAACATTTACAGTTGGAAAATGCATATAGGATCACTCATTTTGCCTTCATTTGCTAAATAGCATCGAGTATTTGCTGTATAACACTGCAACATCCCTGGAATAGCAAAGTATGGACATGGACATTAATAGCAATATAGATATCTCAATACTAGTCTTAAAAAGAATGTAGTGACATTAATAATTACATAGTTATATTTTAGCACCTAGAGCATCAACTTTAATGGAAAATTAGTATTATGAATATATATTTGATATTTCTCTTCAGAGCTGTACAATATTTGGGGCAAGGTTCATACTTTCTGTGTATTGCCAAATTTGCTACGCTCTCGTGCAAAAAAAATAAAGAGCAAAGGCATGTCGTTTAGAGCCAGATGGAAACATAAAGGTGCTCTGTGTCATGTTGCTCTTAGCTCTCTTCAGACAAAGTGCTCCTCACTCCCAGTATTTTCAGAGCTTTTGTATTAACCAGTATTTTTAGTGCAAATCTCACACTGGAAAACCCTGCTGGTTTATGTAGCCCATTTCTTCAGAGGAAATATTGCTTCATAATAAATTTGAACAATACTTTGGTAGAAAACAAGAAAATCAATATTGTAACTGCATGCTCAGGGAAATGGAGATAATCATCTCACCACCTTTATATGCTGTGAAAGAAAAAGTATCAGTGCTTATTTTTTGACAGGAAATATTTATTCACACAAAATTGCACAGAGCCAATGACTTTAGCTGACTACGTTTTTCTTCACAGTTAATCCACTCCAGCAAAGTGAAAGGCCTGTAAAATGTGTGCTCTTGGAAGGACTCCATCCCTTACCTTGACAAAGTACCTTAATGCTCCTCAGTTTAAGGGAGGATCAGTTGCTTAGACCTATGAAAGGGCCATTTCTGTTTGTCAGGGTTTAACCTCAAGTTTTCAAGGACATAGATGTTCATATTTGCAGCATAAGGAAGCATGGACAGATCTGTAGTAATTACACTAATGCTGTAATAAGAAAAATTGGATGGAGGGCACACACTAAATGTATTCTTATTAATTTATAATGTTTTGATTACCAATTAGGCTGTTCATTTGGAAAAATAAACTTAAGCTGTGGTGACGAGACCTAAAAGTATATTTCATTAAAGTACTGGTTCAGTTGTGAGGCATATTGATAGCAAACAATTACAATTCTCATTAATACATAGTAATTAAAATCTAAATTTTATACATAATAGTTGGATCACAAAGGTTAAAAATAGGTAAGGCATCTTTCTTCTGGTGTAATTGTGCTAACCAAAACATGCATATGATTACTCTTGGTAAGTTTGTAAAATATGAACTTCAGTAAAAGTAATCAGATAAAATTGTGAAATTGTTACACCCTGCTCCAAAACTGGGATTTTCCCATGCATGTTAGTGTGTGATGCATCCTATACTCTTGCTCACTGTAGTTAAACAAGCTGAAAATTCTGTACCATAGAATTGTAGTCTAGTTTTGGTTTGCTGAACATTTAGAGGTTCCATTGGAACCCTCTGACTATCTATACTTATCCTGTAAGATAAAATATGAGCTTCAAAAGTCTAGTGAATATATCTTCAAAACTGAAACAACCAGTCCAATTTAGGTAGATCAGATTCAATGTTTTCTTTCATTTTAAAGGATTAACCTTAATTTTTCATTCACCCAAAGGACTAATGCACTTAAAATAACTTAATACCTAAAATAATTCATTTCTAGAAGAAACTCACTGAAATATCAATGAGCTGGAGAAGACAATGAATCTGCTCTGGATCTTCCTGTGGCTGTGAGGTCTGTCCTACAAAATTGCTTTAGTAGAAGAACTTAAAATAGCAAAATAGTAAATCTTCAAAGCTCTCCTGTATCAATAGATGTGACAAAAAGGTGTCTTTCCCTATTTAATGGAGTAAGGAACTTGAATTAAGAATAGAGTAGGGAATTTTTGAGGATTTTTTCCATTAAAAAATTGAGTAGTAAGTATTCTCTGATGATTTCATATTATTAAAGTCCTTTTTTGGGGGGAAGATTTCTGAAGCACTCTTTGGATTACTGTAGAAGAAAAAAAAGGACAAAGTAAGCCAAGAGAATTTCATTTGATATTGCTTTCTCAGGGATATCCTTCAGTTTTGAGACACCTGGCAACAAAGACCTAAGCCACAGCCCAGGAAAGATGCTATGGCACCTACCTGCTGGGAGAAACTTTTCTGTGAATAAGAATAGAAAGGACATTTGAATTCTTTACTAAGAGAATAAAGTGGAAATTATATTCTGTCTCCATTTCTCTAAGCAGAGTTGCCTCATTGGCCTCCTGCCTTGTATGTCCTTAGAAGGAAATTGTTTAGTTCTCACATTCACTGACAATGTTCCTAGCAAGACACATCTGTGAATGTTCCTGCTGTTTCTGCATCCTACAACTACATCCTGGATACCTTTTAGTCCTGTTTAAATATTCTTGCTACAGTTTAACAGGATCTTTCTTGATTTCTTTTTATCATTTAGATTTTAATTTTAATTCTGGGATTAAGAGGGCATTGTAATCAAAATTAGGGTGTCCTAATCCCACCCACAGACAAAGTCACAACTCACTAACATTGAATTTGGTTTGGCTGTAAGACAATTTATATGAATATGTAGTGAAGTGGGGGTTCTTAAGAGCAGTTTAGAGAAATGCCTGTCAGGAATCATCCAACAGCACTTTCTCCAGAGGTGTGATGGAGAGCAGTGCAAAGGGTGGTCTCTGTGATCTCAGCTTTCCTCTCACCCTACACTTCTGTGGGTTATGTGGGTCTCCTGAAGCCAATTATTTTAGAGACTCAATAATTATTTCTCCAGTACAACAAATCTCATGTCTTCTTGGGCAATGGTTATACATTCGGGCAAATTCTGTTACGGATTTAAATCACACATCTGGACTACTTCCTCTATGTTCTAAGGATTCACTCAGCATTCCATATCTGCAATGCTAGTTGTCAGCATACATGTGTGCACAGAACTGTGTTCTAAAATAAACACACTATCCTTACAAGAAAACTGCTAAGGAAACCTTAGCCACTTATTATTTCTGATCTATTTTAAATTACCTGCCCATTTCCAGCACTCTCACTCTTAGAGGCAGCTAAACCCAACAGAATGGGAAAAATCTCTCCTTCTACCTTTCCATTCAAATGAAGCCAAGCAGAAGATAAGTATTTTTGCACTATATATGCAGCTATCCCAGACTTCACAAAAGTGGAAAGCAGTTTTCTGGACAATGTGATTTTTTTTACCAGGGTGCTTGGTTTATAGGTGTGCTTTTCTTTCTTGTTCAGAGATATGCTAATTTATTCCAGAAAAAGGCAGAGAAATGATAAGAGGAGAAAGAACATGTTTCAAATCTGGAACCTGTCATAAGTGCAGTACTTTTTATAAGCAGAACACTGTGAAGTAGGAGTTGTATGTTTGTACAAGTTCATACACCACCTAGCAAAATAGGCTTTTCCCTTTCACTGAGGACTCTGAACTACTATGTTATAATTATTAAAAAATATTTTAGCTGTGTCTCCATTTCTGTGTACTTCTTCTTTATATCTCTTGGGAATGCTGCTGTTTGTCACACCCAGCATCCACTTAGTATTGATGTCAGAGTGGGCTTCAGGGCAAGAGACTTGTTCTGCCTCTTCTCTAATTTACTGCTGTGTTTTCTCATTCATCCCTTCTCTTACCAGAAAAGGGGGCACAAGGGGAATTTCTTCATCTGAAAAGAATTAGTTTGTTTTGTCTACATGATAGCACAGTCTCCAGAAGGCTAAGAAGCCCTGTTTAAAGTAACAGAGGAGTGACACTCTCAAATAAAGAGTCTGGATGTTGAGCACAGGCTCCTGTTATAATGAGCATAGTTCAGTAGAATTTTTTAAAAATATGAGCAATTTGGATTCATTTTGTGCTGAGAATTTCAGTAAAATCAACATATATGCATGTTGTCTCTCTCTCTCTCTTATTGCTTTTTTTCTTCCTACCACTTTCATCTTGCTGATGGTTTTGGATGGTTCTCAGTTTTATTTTTTAGAGCCACATGAAAAGTTCTCAGTAAGGCTACAGCTCCAGGGAGTCTTGGGGTTTTTGGCGCAAAAGGAAAGCTGTGGTAGAGTTCACAGTATCACAGAAGGGCTGAGGTGGGAAGGGTGTCTCTGGAGATTGTTTGATCCAGTCTCTTTGCTCACCCAGAGAAGGACATCCCATCTAGTTTTGAGTATCTCCAAGGACAGAGACTCTACAGCCTCTCTGGGCAGCCTGTGCCAGTGCTCATTTAACAGTGAAATTATTGAATCTATACTCATGCAACTATTAAATATATTCAAATGAGATAAAACAGGACATGTAGCATGTCCATCTTACACTTTCTACAAGGTGTATTTAATTAAAAATAAAGGAAGGGAAAGAAGAAAAACACGTTCATTCTTTAGTTCTTGCAGAAAAGCAGCAACATTACAGTACTGTTGCATACGATGCAACAAAGAAGCACCCAAAAACAGTCAAGTGAGATGCCTGGTCTGAAGAAAACAAAAGAGGAAATCCATGTTCTTTGCTGGGGATTAATTTGAAAGTGTACTTTAAAGTACTCTTCAGCAGATAAGCAGATGTAGCAGTAATGGCATAAAAATAATTTTATGCAAAACTCATACAAGCTACTTTTGTCACAAAATTAACTGCTTTCAAATAATATTTGCTACATTTCCCACAGATGAAGAAATGCTTGAAGCTATTAATTGGACATAATTTCAGTGATCAAACAAGGCTTTTGTTATTAAAAAATATTTGAATTCTCATTTCCATTCTTTATTACTCTTTGGTAGATTTTGAAATAAAACATATTTAAACATATTTAAAATAAATTTTTAATCAGTACATCTTACTTAAGGATCATATGAAGACTCAGGATGAGAATGAAAGTTTGCATGGCAAACTTTTTTTTCTGGCAAAAACTTTTAGTGGTGCACAGGAAATATAGGAATAGAATTGACACAGTACCTCCATGCTCATTGGACACTTGGACTTCGTGAGTGATCTGGGGTTTTGTTTTATTATTCTGTTATCATATGAGTAACACTCAGCACAATCTTTACAGCTGGATGAAAGATGGAGAAAAATATAAAATGGAGAGAGTGAAACCATGATTTACTCATAAGGCTTGGACTCTGAGGGAGAATAAAATAGAGACTATGTATTATCTTTGAATGGTTTTTACTTTTATATATCTTTTATTGCATGTGTGTCTGAAAACAAAGATTTTATATGCAATGCACAGTGCAAATTCCCTATATGCTTCTTTAAATGGTTTAGTTGTTTTGAGCTATGAGCCTGTTAAACTGAAATGTTTAAATCAAGGCTAATTGTAACACTCTGAATTTTGATCTTTTCTTCCAATCCATATGATATAGGATCTGCTTTATAACTATAAATTATGAGCACAGCACTGACTGGATAAGTTCTATTAGAGCAAGGAGGATGAGATAGCTGGAAATGATAATCATATCCAGTAGCCTACTCATTTTTATCATGCATTGTATGTGTTTACGAGTTCCAAGTATATATTCATGCATTGTGTGCTTGTGCATATATCTATACACTTGTGTATTTATACTGTTATCATAAAATGGCAGAAGATTTCTATCTGTTCTTCACTGTCCAGAGGCAGATTATTATGACAGCCACAGCAATTTCCCATGAGCCATTTAAAAACAGAAGGATGTGTCTGCAAATCTCTCCAATTGCAAATCATATATACATAATTATATAGTATTATTAATACTATATATGCATATATATGACAAATATATCTCAATATACATATATTCTATAGGTATGTATTCCCATAAATATGTATATTAGTACAGTGTGATGAGAACATCATTGCCACAGACTGCTATATTCTCCAACTTTTGCAAACCTTTTAATTGCAGAATTTTCAGATTTCAGAAATGATAAAATTAATAGACTATATCTAAGTTAGAGAATTTCTAAACATTTTGTAGTTTAATTTACACATCCTTCTTGTTACCTATGTTGAATTGGCATTGAATACTAGAATGGAGCTAGTGCAAATGAAATAAAACCCCATTGGATGGAATAAAAATAACAATATGTATAGTCAGTTCATATTAATAATAATTAGTCAGTGAAACTGCTTGTCAGAGAATACTGTGGATAATTGCCTAATGGTATGAAAACAATAGGATATTTGACTAATATTGTACCTAATTGCATTAGCTAAGCTGGAAATGTAGAATGGATACCAATAGTTATGATGCACAATAAAATATAAAATTACCCAATTAACAGAGTAGAAAGAAATACTCCCCACAGACATATGATTGCATGTTTATCAATTATGTATTTGGACAGGCATAGATTTTAAGGCCCGGAGGATTCATTCTAATTATGTCATCTGATTAGATGATGATTAGATGTTACAAATGAAATACTGATCAGTGGTCTAATCTTGGGATCTATTTGTTTACATTTGTACATCCTTTAATTGTTTCCTGAAGCATTTCACAGGTATAAATTTCAATTCCTTTCTGATATGAGGCATCAATATTTAAAAATAAAGTACTTGCATTTTATAGGCAGATCATCTGCGGTCAAAATGGCTTTTATTTTTAAAGATAAATGTTTATATTTTGATTTACATAAAAAAAATCAGTGGTTATAAGATGTCATGATTAGGAAAGACATAATTCATATAATAGGTCTGTATTTGTACTCCACTGGTCTAGATTTTTCTGCTGTTCTAAAGAAAAAGTACAAAGATACTTCAAGCTGATGTAAAATTAAAATAACATGTATGCAAAATTATTCATAATGGATAGTAGATGCTACAAAGAAATAGTTACCATAAAGGCATAAAAGCTGAATTTATGCAAGTCATACATATATTTTTGTGATTTATCATCTTCAAAGGAGCAAATAATTTGATAGCCTCATGATTTATAAAAATTAGAGATGTTCTTTAGCATTTGAGCTTTATCTGTGTCTGTTGGTTGATTTGAACCCCATTTTTCATATCTTCCTTTTACCAGCTTGACTTCTTTTAATTTTCATTTTCCTGTTTATCCATTTGTGTCTGCTCTATACATTCTATTCTATATTCTATATAGAATATAAACAATGTATATATTCTATATGCATTCACATTCTATTATTTCCTTTCCATATAATTAATTTTACTTATTCATCTATTCCTTATTCTATGACTCAAGAATGCCAAAGTCTTTCTTTCCTGTAGTTTTTTAAGGACACTCTTTGATCCTCTTGTCCTTGAACTTCACCCTGTATCTCCTTGCTGAACATTTTCCCCCTGTTTACCATTCTATGGGATCATTCTCTTTTTCTTTGTTTCCATTTCATAAGCTCAAGACTCTGTATTTTTATATAGTCAATGCATATATTGACTATATTTTGTATACTCAATGAATAAATAACTGATGGATTCTCACATGCAGAAAATTTAATAATTTTCTAAAATTCAGAAAAAGCAAAACTTTCCCTTCCCTCTGCCTCTCCTCTCCAAAGACTGCAGATCTTCTAGTGCTGCTCTCTACATAATTTTTGAGACTCTCTTCTTCCCAGTCACTCTCCTCCTTCTAATCATGCCAGTAGAGTGCTCTGATTTTTCCTAGTACACATTACCCCAGGCAATACTGTCACAGGAAAGATTTTAGTATTATTTTTATCTAGGACAGGGACTTTCCTGGTATTTGAAAGATGTGAGTAGCTGGAGGTTTGGGCATGACACCCCTTGGTGTAAAGACAAGAAGCAGCATGACATGAGATGGAGATGAAAGGCTCTGCCATGCTCTTGGAGCTAGCAAGTCATGGAATCACAAACAACACAGACCAGTTGTAGCAGGGAGAGTCTGCATCAGATGCCCTTGGTGATAGATTTTCAGACTCTGGGTGGATAACGAACATCTGCTTTGATGCTTAGATCTGACCTCAGGCCAATTTGATATTCATTTTATATCACAACCACCTAAGAGAGGATATTCATTCCTCTCTTTCAATATTTTCTTTCATCCCTCTCTTTCAATACTTTTTTTCTCTACTGAGACTTCTTTTTCCTTATAATCCATGTTTTATGTTGCTTTATCAATTTCTTATTTTCTTTCCTTCTACCTGCTTCAGGATATATTTTCGTGCCTTCTGTGATATTTTATTTTAACCAGTGTCTAATTTACCCCTCTCTTTCTTACAGCACTGAGATGTGGTAATTGTTGAATTTGTTCCAGTATCATGTAGTGCAAAAAAGGTTTCTCTTCTAGTAAATGAGCCATAATTCTGATCTCATGTTGCTTAAAACCGATTCAAGTGATAATCTGAAAGGCATTCCTCTTGATTTATTGTAAGTGCAATGAGATCAAGCCCTTTGAACACGGTATATCTGCAGCTTTTCATTTTCTGTTTCATATGCCCTTAAAACATATTAAATGATGTGTTACAGACTCTGCTAATACTTATGACATTTTCCAAGTGAAGACAAAGCTTGATAACTTATTCTTTTGGGGACAATTTATTGGGAGGATCAAGATTAATTTTAATTCCTAGACATCAGTGATCAAGAAGCAATATTTATTTATCCATCACTTCAGACTTTGTCCAAAATATAGCTTTTGCTTTCATGGAATATCAGTAGTTAATGTTCTGTTCTACTTTTTTTACCTAAAGAGCAGCAATTATAACACTGTTTGAACTGGTTTTTTTGAACTGTATTTCAGTTTCCTGATCTACTTGAAACTCAACAATTTGGTCATCTTTACACTTGACCTGACATACATATTTCACTCACAAACTTTAATCTTCTCCTGTGGCAAAGATTCTTCACTCACAAGGTGTTAGCCATGGGGTTCAGGCTTTGAACGTACCCTCTTTTATTTCTTAGGACAGCTTATCGGGCTTTTGCCAGATTTGTCTTGAGAGTCTTTAAATCTCCAGCTCTACTCAATATTTTATCCTCAAAACAGTCCATTCTCTTCTTATGCAGAATCATGTTCTCCTGCTGCCAGTGATAAAGAGATGTGTCTTTGTTGTAATAGCAGTCTGCTCAACTTAACTGCCTAATCAAAAGTTCTTTAATACATCAAGATCTCTTATTTGGAGCTACCTGGATTCCTTCAGCAAGCCTTAGATTTTTTTATCAAAGTGTAGATTAAAACCAAAATATATTGCTATCTTTGCAATTAATGTCTTTTAACAGAGATATTTCTCAAAATATTATCTGTTATTTGGGGCTGACTACAGGTTTGAGGTGGCTGATATCCATATTCTTAGGTATATTAAAAATATTTTGCAAAAAGTTCCACAAGAAACGTCAGTGAGTTTCAGGTAGCCTTTAATTCAAACAAGAGTACTCTATATGCATGATATTTGAATGGCTATGGAACTTCATTCAGAGATCTCTAGTGACTGTGAAAAAACAACTGAATTTATATGCTGTAGCTGTAGATTTCATAGATTATATTATTGAGTCCTTAGCAAAATGAGTTTCAATGTAATAGTTATGAAGATATGATATTGTTACATATTCAATACAGTGTTAGTGACAGTGTACTTCAAAGACACCTTTGGAATTAGAATTAATGCTTGTTTTCAAAAAAATATTGTTTTATCCCATAGGTGAATAGGGGGACAAAAAAAAAAGAAGAAAAGGCATTGAGCAGTTTTAGGAAAAGAAAGTTCAGTATAGTAGTTTCTTACAGATCTACCTTTTCTAAGATTATTGAGCTAAACAGAAGTATGAGAATAAAAGGAAAGCAATGCAAAACACACAGGAGTTAGTTTTATTTGTTTTATTTTTCACAATACAGATTTGCCAGGGAGTCTGTGACTGATAAGATCCTTATCTAGTCTCCCAAAGGGCACACTCAATGGATGACTAGATTGCACTGAGATGCAAAAGTTAAGAGTAGAACATTAAAAAAATATCAACTCTTATGCCTAAAGGTTTATATCCAAGTTTATTAGATTTATACGGAAATGTAATATGGGGGCAATATGTTCATGCATCATTGGTTATGTCTTGCTATACAGCTTTTAGTACCACCCCCCAGAAATGGGATATTAGACTGGATAAGCTGTGAGCTGGAAACTCTATGACAGTTTTCTCAATATATGGCCATGCTGGCTGACTTTGAGTTTGCTGTACTACTTGATACAGCAACAAGATTATCAGTGAATGTGTATATGTCAGACAAATTACCTGCCTCCACTAGTCAGAAATAATTATTTGTTTAATTTACAAGTGACTTCTTTTATGGGATGTGTTTTAGCTGAACAGTACATCCTCCAAAATAGCCCATGTATATTCAATGTGTATAATTAAACTAAGATTACAGTATATTTATTACATTGTAATGGAAGTCCCATGTTGTTTCAACTTCTAAAACAAAAGAAAAGGAAGAAAAAGTAAGCCTCAATAGTCCAAACTTTCTAGTTCGTTGGCTGAACCAAAATGACACATTACTTACTAAGTATTACACCAATCAAAAATATTACCTGTCTGTCCATCTAAATACCCAGGTTTTTAAAGTTTTCTTTGTTTGGGTATTTTTTTCTTTAAAAAAATAATACTTGCCCATGTATTAGTATATGCCCATGTATTAAGCCATTTTTAAAATTATTCTTCCTCTAAATTATTTACCTCAAGGACAATTTTAGACAGAAGGGTTTGTCATATAAGACTATTAAAGAGATTGGCAAAATTTCAACATATTCTTTGCCTTTCATTTTTAGAAATGAGAGATTTTGGAAAAAGGAGGTTTGCTTATGTGTGAATATACAGTTGATGAGATTGAAGATGAACATAGTAATAATCCAATATGACCCAATCTGCAGGTAGGCTCAATAGCTTGGCTTTCCACTCTTTATGCTGAAAAAAACTGAGGTCTTGAAAAGCTTTTTAACTTTGAAATTACTAAAGATAGAACATGATAAATCTAAGAAGCATAGGCTGGCTATGAATAAATTGCAACTAACATATAAGATCATCACTGATCAAAGGAGAGAGCTTTAAGGTAGAAAAAATGTAGCTATTTCTACATGAAGTTTGATATGTTTTTGTCAGTGCTATATAAAATGGATCTTGTTAAAGGATCAAGGGACATACCGACCAGTTAAGGGCTTTGGCCTGAAGTCTAGCACAAGACAGATCATGTTCAGCAAGAGGGACTGGCACGGATATTTCCATGTTTCTTGGCAAATTCTTTTAGAAAGGCAACATAGAAATGCCCAAGAAAAACAACACTAGTAAAAGAATATCAGTAACAAATACACATCAGGTATCTTGGGTTTTCTTAAATGCTTGCTGGAGGATAAGGCACATTTTAAAATGCTAAATATTAAGGCAGCAGAGCAGTCAGGGTGTGGGAGAAGACACTGAAGCTCCACAGTGACTTGAGTCTCCATGGGACCTTAGACAACTTATCCATCACTCATACAGCACAGCCCAGCAAACAGCCTCAGCCTATTATCTGCTCTGCCTTGAGGGGGCAGCAAATCTGAGTGTGAGCTGGTGGAGTGATTTGGGGTGACTTGTATGGCAAGTGCCATGTAATAGGTAATAGAAAGGTGAACAGATTTTTTTTTAATGTGAAACTGAGGCAGTGAGAATTACACCTAGATGAAATTGAAGTACTGTCTTGACCTTTTACTATTTCACAACAACTGGCTTAATCAACAACCTCTGACATCACACTGAAAAATCAGACCTTTCTTTTTACCTTACAGTAGGAAATGACTGAATGCAATTAAAGCCATACTTTGTGTATAACTGAATTTCCTTGTGACTGTCAAACGATTTTTGCAGTTCTGAAAAGAAATGGCCTGTACTTACCTTTCCTTTAGCTGAATACAGCCTATGAATGTCTCCAACACTGAGCTTTTTTTCTATAAAAGATTATTTTAAGTTTTAACAGTTCTCTGAAGCCAAGAGAGATGAAATCTCCTACATATATTTTTTTCCTGTGCTCTAAGTTGCTGACTTTGCAGTGACTATTGTAGATTGAATATGGTGGCAACAGCATGAGACTAGTTATTCCTCAGCTCAACTTTTGATGTACAAAGACTTACAGAGCAACTCCTGTAAGGACAGCAATTTTGGAGGGGCTAGACTCAAACTGGATTTAACCCAGACTTTCTCTGGCAACTGCAATTATTATTTCCCTGGATTTGCTTCCAGTTCTTTTCTAGGTAAGTAGCACCTCCCTTACAGGATGCTCCCTGTAAGGATCCCTGTGGATGCCCCTGTTCTTTCAAAGTTTATTTTTGGCTTTATGTCATGTACTGGTCAATGTATCTTAGGTTTCTCTGGTATAAGTTTGCACAAACCCTAGGACTTTCAGTCTAACTCACTGGTGGCTGCCTGCTTATCTCTCCCCTTTGGTGAACAGGATCCAGCTGCCCCTGACTTCCTAAAACCAGCTCTGCTTAACAGAAATGAGAAATGTCTCAAAACTGTTCCAATCCTTTGTGAGTTACACTCTAAGTTCAAAAGCAAGCAAATACCTTATGAAGCAGAATTTTTAAGTCTTTCCTCCTATTTGTTTAAACTATATAGCTGAAAGTAAATCACTTCTGCACACCTTCTTCAGCAAAACTGTTGTTCAGCCAAGACCTAGGTTTTGTGACTAGTTGCTTCATTAACTTATTCTTTGACTTCTTAACAGATGGAAGGAATTGCAGGTAAGAGTTCTGCCTTATCAAGGCTCACTACATATTAAAGCACATGGTATTACTTTTTAATTTACCAGAATTAATGGCAAGTATATTGAGATGACAATATCTAGTACAGATTATTATCTCCTTTTAAGGACAGCACTAAAAAGCAATTTTTAAGACCTCTCTAAACTTAGTTTTATCAGGCATCTTGTTTTAGTTGAAGCTATTAAAATTCTGGTCATGTAGCCTTTAAATGTCAATATGCAATATTTATCTAACAGTATTTGTGACTTATTTCTGGTAATGCATTTAGTATGCCATGAAAATGTTCCATTAAGAGCTCCTAGAGTCAGAACTTCAAAATAAAAAGCTAATGTTTCATTAGCTATAGGGATATCCAGAATATTTCCTGAAAGTTGGTTGCCAGTTCTTAATTCTTGTCCTCAATAATATCGAATAATTATGTAAAATTTAATTAATTTATCCTCAGAATCCAACAGACAGAGATTTGTCACTGAGCTATCTGAATATATTCAAGAAAACCTCCTCATTCTGTATGTATTAAAACTGTGGTATAGTTCTTATAACAGGCTCAGAGTACCTTCCTAAGTGGCACCTGATTTAGACTAGAGGTTAAAATGTAATTATATTTATAGCTGTACAATATGATTCTCTGAACAAGAATAGTTTTTAATATTTACAGAAGAGTAGTAATGTATATTCCGTTCCAAGAAGATGCTATAAATTCATTCCAGGAGAACAGAATTTTTTAAAAGGTGTTTTAAAGTTGCATTTATGGTGCTTAAATTTCTTTCAGTATATAAATATTTATACATACTGCTTATATCAATGATTTGGGCTATAATATTAAAATTTTATCATCCAGATAAAGAATATTATGACTGATCCAGTAAGAACAAGAACTGAAAATCGTGTTTTTATGACAAGATTTTCCTTGACTGTCACTAATATTCATTCAAGAGGTACAAGAGTATATTGTGGATGTCCTTATAAAGCATTTTTTACATCTATAAGTTGTGACATTTCCAAGACGGCAGAATTATTTTGTCTCACATATTCAGCATTTAGGATACTATAGGAAGCAAGTTTAAGACAAGACTTAGGCAAACAAAGAAGCAGAAGCAGACACACCAATCATTATAGAGGAAGAAGTGTAATGGGATATCAGCCTGGCTAAACAATGGGTTCTGCTTGGACCTCGAGACTTAAGTGGGAAGTTTACAGACGGCAGAAACTAGGTCAGATTCGAGGAGAAGATGGCAGAGTAATAACACAAAGGAACAAAATCAGGAGGTGGAAGGCACAAACAAGACCAAGCTAATAAGGGACATAAAAAGTAATGAGAGGCAATGTAAGTGATAAGGGAAAATGAGATGGAAAATGTATGTAATAATATATACTGCAGGAAAATGTCATGCTACAGTTAAACAAAGACAGAAATTTATTTGTAAATGGCATGAAAAATGTGAACAGATGGACGACATCCCTTGCCTCAATGTTTTCAAAGAACGAATGTGATCTGCAATCAGGTGACTCATGCAAGTTCTGTTTATGATAAAAATATACAACTTTAACCTAGAGTAAGGAAAGGGTTTAGTGAACACCTATGAAAGTCAGATATTTTTAGATTATTTGATAAACCTTATCCTTTAGAATTTAAAGCAGTGGCCGAAGCAATATATTGTAGTGATTACTCTAAAGAGTTACTGGAATATGGTGAGATACTGGATGACTAATGAGAAACAAAATAAGACTTTCCTGGAGCAAAGTATGGTTTGTGAAAATTCAATTATAAATTCACCACTTAAATTTTTTAGGAAAATTGTAGGAACAAAGAAGTGCCAAGAAGAAAAAAAGATGATCAATAGTCAATAAAGATTTATTGAGAACAAATCATATCAAGGAAATCTGATTTCTTCTCGTAATGGAGGAATAAGACTCATGAGAAGGGAAGAAGTAACAGGTATCTATTACTTATTTGTTAATACGATGATATTTCTTGTAAACAACCTGAGGACAAGTGTTCTAGATAAAACTCTCAGAAGCTGGCTAGAAAACTTGTGACTGAGATCACTATCAAATGGAAAAACATGTATATTGACCTTCTACAAGTGCCTACTGACCTAGTACTAGCTGCTGCAGTTTAGCAAAATGAAACTTCAAGAGAGCAGGTTAGTGGACTAGAATTGAACTGGATCTTGATAAATAAGAAAAAAGAACTGAAAAAATAAGATTAAATTCAGTAAAGAAAAATATAAATTTTCTGGTTTTGTATGAGCACTCCATAGCATAACTACAAGCTATGAAATGTCTCATTTGGACAAAGTGCTACAGAAAAAAGTCCTTCTGGTAAAATGGATTACAACATGACTATGACTCAAAAAATGACATTTTTGGAAAGGGCATATAAACAGATAAAAAGTGTATATAAACAGCAGTGTAGCTGTATCTTAAGATCATTGCTCAATTTTAGGCACCTTAATTCATGACACATATCAGTTGGGCACAATCCAGTGAATGATCAAAGGTTTAGAAAACATCAAAACCAAGAAAAAAATGGAAATAGTTATTAAAATCTAGGGGAGATAGGGTTGTAGAGTAGACTGAAAGTAGCCTTCAGACACATAAAAGACTGCTGCAGAGAAGAAAGGAACAATTTGCACTTTATCATGCACAGAGTAAGAAATAGTGGTCCAAAATGACAGCAAAAAAGATTCAGTTTAGATGTCAGGAAAACCTTTTTAACAATAAAGGTAGTAATGCACTAGAACAAATTGCTTTGGATGCTGTAGAAATCAAGTTTTGAGAATAGGTTAAAAAAGCACTAGTAAAGATCATTTAAAGATGGTCTGTCCAAAAGGGATGGGAAAGGATGATGCACTGTTTTTTCCAGGTCTGTTTTTTAACATTTCTGTGGACCTGCTAGAAAATTTTGGCCATGGATGAAAGTTATACAAGGCTGTGGCAAGTACAACTGAATCCTGCAATGAACGTATAATGCAAACAGCAGGAACAAAAAATGTAAATGCTTGTCAAGCTCAGCAGAGTTCAGGTTCAAGGCTGGGCTGCTGATGAGATTACAAGAAATGTGTTACAGGGAATGTTCCTTATTCTGAGATGGAAATTTTCGCTTCCCACTTGGGAAACTGGGAAAGCTGCCTATAATCTTATTATTCTCCTTTTTGCCTTCTATAGTATTTGAAGACTTGAATGCATAGTATTTGTATTAAAATTCCTCCCTGTCATTGAGGTCAGTGTGTATAGTGACCCTCTGGTGATCTAAGCTGCTTTATAAGGCATTTTCTAGAAGTTAATCTGATAATCTGATATAATTTGATAAACTATAGCTAAAGAACATGATTAATGAGTCCCTGCTGATGTCCTGCTATTAAGGATATATTCCTGCTGTTCACGATGTGCAGCTGATTCTATATTACTTGCTTCTACTATGAAGTACGAGATCTCCTGAATGACCATCTCCATAGTCATTCCATTTAACTATTTTACAATATTTTCAAGGTTATAATTTTAGATTTTATAGGAAACATAATGGGGATGGGTAAGATCAAAAAGGTAGTTTGAATCACCCTTTTCTCCTTCTCACAGGACACAACAGGGTAGTGCTTTTTTTCCTTTCTTCCTCATGCCATGAGTTGAATAAAATCCACTGCTGACAGAACCTTAAGGTATATACAGCTTTGGCACTCCATCCCTGCTGCCTAATATACTATCAGCACTTTAATAATACAGCAAATCCTTTCACCAGCCTCACCAGGATACCGGCAATATCTCCATTTGCCTTCCTCATGATCCAAACTCTTCATACCTCAGCACAGCAATCTCCCCCATATCTCTTCAGCTTCCTAAAAACTTATTATTGACTCCAATCTTTCTACTTTCAATATAGTTTGAACAGTGATGTGATATACATAATTTCAGTCTTCTGCAAAAAAAAATTATATTCATACTCCTGGCCTTTGTTTTTTTGATACCTCCTACTGATAGAATTATGTCAACTGCTGCTCATGTTTTTTCAAGGCAGATCACAGGGAAGTTTTATGTTCTAGTTTATATAACTTTCATGTACTTTCTCACAGCACAGCATACCATCACAGAAATTCCTGATTTATGAGAAAAAATTATGTGCTTTTGCATGAACAAAGAAATAAGTTCTGGAAAGTCTCTTCTTAGGATGACACATTATTCATTTATCAAAAATATATTCAAGAAAATTATGTGTGAACTCTGAAAATATGATCAGCTTTGGCATGAATAATTGTTATTTCTTTTTGCTTTTGTGAACTCTTCAGCAAAAAATTACAGATGTTACACAAGGCCAGTATATGAGTAATACTTGAAAATCTGATGATGTAATAGAGCTACACTCTTGAATAGAAAACAAATACATGTCATTTAAAATACAGCTTAGAGGTAACCTGTAAACATGTCATAATTGAAAGGGAGATCTAGAGACCAATTAAACTAGAAATAGTGTAAACATAAAAGGCAAAAAAAATTCCAAGTTTACCAACAATTACCTATAGCCTGAGGCTAAATGATGGCGCAGAAAACTCACACGACCCGGTGCCCGGGTGTCCATTAATTTACTACAGGCTGCCTGGAAGCTCTTGACATAAATGCTGTCAGAAATAGCATTTCAGCAGATCAGCATTCTACTGATCTGTAGAATCCAGTCTCTCATCTCTCACAGAGTTTAGAGGTGATTGCATTCAGTGTCCTCACTGGCTCTAATTAGTAAGGGAAAGCAAATAAATAAATCCTTTCTATCTTTTTTTTTCCCTGATTGTGTCAAATCCAAACATACTTTTGAACAGTGGGGGATGATAAACATTAGAAGTAGCTGTTTATATTTTTGTTTTGGTGTGCTCACAGAACTCTAAGAAAACCAGTTAGTACTGAGAATATAACCCTGTGCTTAAAAGTAAATGCTCTCTTAAATAAAATACCGATCATAAAATTAATTCAAAGGCATAGTCAAATGGTAATACCCCTGAACTATCTACGTATTTTTTATGGTTTATGTTGGAAAAGACCCCTAAAATAATTGAGTTCAACCATGAACCTATCATGCCATGATCACCACTAAACCATGTCCCTAACAAGTTAGCAGATGGATGGTTAATTGCTAAAACCACTCCTGGATTAAGCGGCCCCACATAAAAATTCATTTTATCTGTAAGAAGAAAATGTACATAGTAGTATATTTTTATTTGCAAAAACATATGTCCTAATTTCAAGCTGTGCTTCCTTCATTTGGAAACCTCATTAATTAAGCAAAATTGGTAGGTTAGTTTGATTTTCCTTTGTTTCCATGCATTTTCATTTTAATTAGCTAAACTACATTAATTTTCCTCAGTAACTACCCTATTTTTACTTTTGTTATCATTTAGTTGTAACTACAATTAAATTGAGATTGGGGGTGATGAAGAGCAAACTCAAAACCACTGAAGACTTCAAGAAGACTTCAAGAAGACTTCAAGACTGTAAATGTAATGAACAGCATCAAATGACCTGACATGAGAACAAATGTTCTTATATATCAGTTTGGGTCCTAACTCTCTACACCAACGTAAAATGTTGTAGGATGATCATTAATATCAGAAATGGCTAACTTCTAGAGATTAATGCCTTCCTCAAAAGGCAGTAGTTACCCATTCAACATTATAGGTAAAAAGTGCTTTAAGGAGATTCAAGACTGTTTTCTACACAGTCACAGTGACCACCCTTTTGAATATTTTTGCAATAACTTTTACTGAACTATTAAATAAGCAAACTAAGCTTGTCTGATGCCACCAAGAAAGAAAGAAAGAAAGACAGAAAGGACCCTCCCATCCTGTATTTTTACACTTCTATTCTAAGTTTATACTCTTGGCAGGCTATTGGTATTGAAACCAGCTCTTAAATATCATGCTTGAAATTCAGGCTTACAGTGCTTCATGCAGGTGTATGGGACAGGAGAACTAACTCATGAATTGTGACTGACAAAAGGATAACAAGTCTTAAGAGTGATAGAGTTTAGGCTAAACACACTCTAGGCGTTTACTCAAGGGAAAGATTTTAAGCTTTTCAAAGAGTTCTTGGATTCTGAATGTGATATAATTTCAGAATTTCACATCTACATTATTCATATCCAGGGTATTTTGATTCCTTGTATTTAAAGTTGCTAACTATATTTTGTTACTTGTGGTTTATGAGCTACTAGCTGCAAAAAGGAAAAATTCTATGTGTAAAACTCAAGGGATGCAACCTTAATTCCACTGAAATGATTTTAACCTGCGGCATTAACACAGGTGTATGTCATTGAATATTTTTACAAATCAGGCAAAAACATTCCAGCTTATTTACTGGGATGAAATTTTTGACTATCAGAGCTGATGTGAAAAGTCCAAATCTGGAAACAAAAGAGATTCAAGCAACTGGGAAGAAATATCAACTTTTCAGATCAGGGGCTGCAGAGGGATTGTCTTCAGCTTCTGCTGAAACAGGCATCTCTAGCACAATTCTGGATACAACATAAACCAAAACCAATTCCCCTAGCTAGTCACAGTGGTTTGCAGACCCATTAGTAGATATGGTTAGGGTATAAGAGCTTTTTCCTTTATCTGTTGTTGACAATATTGGGGAGCTTTATATTGTAAGGATTCTGTGTTTGGAAACAACCTCGCCATTAACCTTTAACAAAGAAAGGATGCAGACTGGCTTTGAATTATACTTAATGAAGAGCAAAATCAGAGATAGAAGCAAAGTCAAGCCCATTAATCTAGAAAGCATTGCCACTTACAGTAGCCTGTTGGGATACTTAAGAAACAAAGACATAAATTAGGTGAGATACCATATAAATTCTTGTAACAGAAGTGTCCAGCATCCTGCACAGATATTTCTGTTTTAGTATGCTAACAACCTTAAGGTATAGAAAACCTGTGTTTCCTGATGTTATTGCTTATATTCCTAAAATCAATCGTATTTTTAGGTGTTTATAGGATTTAGTGTATTTTCCAAGGTATATTTCAATTTAGAAACTTTTAATTTTTTTAAAATGGAGAATGAATCTATTATTTTCTGTATAATTTTGAGATTTAGCTTCAGCATCATGAGGGACATATTCTTTCAATAACATCTTACTGAAAAAAGCCACTTTGAAAACTGTGGAATAATCAACTGCACATTCTGAGTAGGAATACTTGGATAGTTCATGTCTCTTGTCAAATGTTAAGGCATAGCAATACTCATTGACCCTTGACTTTTATTTCAAAACAATTCAAACTAAAAAGTAAAAATTCACTGTCTTGCTCGTTATAAAAGCTTCTAAAAGGAGACAAAACAAACCCAGGCTGTTGGTCCTTTCTATAATTTATCTCTGATTTGTGAACAGAAGGGAAAATAGCTATGCTAAGTAATTACCTGGCACACACTCTTCCACTGAGATGGGGTTTTACAGCTGGCAAACAAACTATTCCCTTGCAACAGAGCTTTAGCAAAAAGCTCCTGTTCTGTCTATTTTGGATGAGAGATGGCATATTGAGTGTGTCAGGCTTGGACTCTGCACTTTGCTGAAATCTCATCAGAGCCCAGTGCCTGCACATCTGAGTCAGATGCCAGCAGTGACAAAGGGGCCAGCTAAGTGCTTGCGGCTGCCCAACCGGAAAGCTGCTGCTCTGCTGTCAGGGAGTAATCAGTCTGATAGGTCTTGTCACACATGGAAAGCAGTGACTTTGGAAAGAAAGCCAGCAAGTAGAGAGCTAGGCTTAGAGCAAAATAGTTGGTGCCTCTATGATTTTAAATTAGTGTCGCATTTAGGCATCTTGCCTTATTCTTTGGATGGGATTAGGAACACAGTGTACCTCCTCATTCAGACCTATGCTCTCTACATTTGTAATGTGGTTTTGGGGTGAGAAATTACAATATCAGCTCAGTTACACCACTTGGTTCATTCCTTTGAAAGGTGCAGTGTCACCATAGGCATCTGATCCCCACTGACTTAAAGATTCATTCTCACTCACCCAAATGAAGGAAACAATGAAAGCATAGCTGGCAGCCCAACCAAAATACTTTCTCTTTGCCTCCACAGTGCACAGACATAGAGAGGCAGAGGTTTGGTCCTGCTTGTGGGAAACTGAGGACAGCAAAAGAGAGAAATTAGAGAGCACAGCGTGTTTATTCCCTCCTTTCTGCCAGGCATATCAGTTTTAAAACAAGCCACTTTTTATAAAACTCCCTAATTGCAGGGAAATCACTGTTATTTGAAGCAATCTTAGTAGATAGTGGAAAAAAATCCCGTTTTACTGTCTGAAATTTAAATAAAATGTTACAGGACATGTAGTAAAGGACCAATAAGAACATTTCAGGGAAAAAAATGCCTTCTACTTCATTATCAAATAGCACACAGGAAAGGGACCTTTAAGTAGTGTAAGCAGCATAAATGTATGTCTATAAAGTAAGGCATAAATAGCCAAAATAAGCCAAAGGCTTTTTTAGCAATAAAACCAAGTAACAACAAAATGCTGATTGCTGGTTCCCAATCCAGCACCATCTCATCAAGGGATATAAAGTAGAGGCAACTCTTTCCTTGCCCTTTGGCTGAGTTATCCATCCTGGTTGTTCTGGGTTTTTTGGACAGGAATCTCTTGGTACCATTTAACATCAAAGACTATTTTGAATGCATGGCCTAGAAGAGTGGTGATTTTTAGTTCATTTTTATACAGTTATGGCATGGCAGCAAGAATAAAACACACCTAAAAATTCAATATTGTGACAAAGTTTGAGAATTGATTAATTTTTACTTCTACATAACATTTTAAAATATTTGCACACCAATTCACCCACTCTGGTTTTGAATACCTTATGATGGTCATAGATGCTTTACTAAAATGTATTCAGTGAATTTTACTTCCTCCTGAGTTTTTGAGGTTTGATGTTATTTTTGTTGCCATCATCTTGGGTACCCCTTTGCTCTGCCTCAAAACATGGTATATGAGGTTGGAACTAAACTTTTTTCTTTTGTTAGAATGCAATGGCATTCAGATATATAAGTATTCTCTTTTTCTTTGCTAAGTTTTGACTGAAAAAATAGTAGCTGAAATATACTGAATGTTACTCTTTAGGTCCTTTTTTTCCCCCTCTAAGTCTTATTAAATTGGAGTTACACTTCTACTAGCCTCTTTGTTTATTTCAAATAATCTTTATTAATATTTTCTATTTGATTTTAATAAAAATGTTTCCTCCATGTTTATGTATCTGTAGAGGAAACATCTGTTCCTAGTAATATGAATTTCTAGTAATATGGAGGATTTGTGTCCCTACATACTGGATTTTACTGTACTTGTCTCTAGTTATTTAATTTCATAATTCACTTCAATATACAACTTTATGTACTTTTGAAGAGATTTATATTCCAGTGTAAATCTACATCCCTATGCATCCTAATTTTATTATTCTAATTATTGTCTTTTCTGTCTTACTTTCTTGTCTCCAGCTCTCTAATTAAAATTGTCTATAGTTTGTTTTAGGAAAGATTATAATGGCAATCCAGGGCAAACCTCTTCATTTAGCCATTAGATTTATTAGGCAATCCTAGCAGTCTTTAAGGAAGAAGAGTTAACTATACATTTTTTTTGCATATTGGTCAAAACCAAAGTAATCAAAAATTTATCACCACACTAGTTCCTGATTTAGAAGACAGTTTCTGTTGAAACAAATGGAAACATATTGCAGCCTGAGAACCTTCAAACCCCACCCTTACCCCAAGCAGAGTCTTTAATCCTTAGATACCTTCTGTGCTCAGCACTTCCTGAAGATGCCTTTTGAAGCCAGGGTTTCAGAGAGGCCCACCCTTCAGCCCATGCATGCTAATTAGTGCTAATTTGGATGTGCTGGTGTGTTTTGAAGAAAGGTGAAACAAGAGACAGCTGCTAGTCTTCAGCGAAGCCAAATGAAATTAAATAGTGTAACCACATGAGTGCTTAAACACTGGAATGAATATGAGAGATGCTGGCAGGCTCTTTTCATCAGTCACCTTTTAAACATGTGTAATTGGGATCACCACAGGAGTATCATATTAATATGTAAAGGAGGTAATATTAAAGAAACTAGGTGAGATGGGATCACAATGGAATTTGTGAAGCCTCTTTGATCTGTGAGGACCAATATACTGCAGTTGAAGTACAAATTGCCCCAGGGGTTATGTAGTATCATTAATCCATTTAAGTGGCATGTGGGCTAATATTTAAAAAAAAAAAAAAAAAAAAATTCTAATCTAAATCACCCAAAAATTCTCATAACTTTAGAATACACAGATCAGCAGACAATGCAAACAATGTGCTCTGATCTTTGTCCCTCACAATGCTGGGTACTTCTCCCAAAACAGAAAAGGGACTAAAGGCCTTCTGTGTTATCTCCATGCTCCTCTGGATACAGAGCCCTGCAGGGGTGCAGCATGGCATGGATGAAGTTGTTCTCAGCAGCTCTTCCATTGCCCTCCAGGGAAAGGTAACACCACCCATGACCAACCAAGAAGACAGAGCTGGTCATAGACTCTTACACTTGCAGCAGGCAGGTAATATTTTGGGCTGTTATTAGAGGAACAGGTGAGACAGTCAAATTAGGTACCACAGCAATGTCTCCAGACATTTTATAATAACTATTGTGACTCTTTATTAGGAGATCTCTGGTTTGTTTTGTTTTGTTGGGTTTTTTTCAAATTATCATGGGAGAATTCGGTGATAATAATTTTCTTTAATGAACAAAGTTAATTGTCAACATAAAGTTGCTATCTTTAGATACTTTTTAGAAGAAATGTCAGAAATTATAATTTCCTGATGAGCTAAGTTTAAATTGTATTGTGATATATATTGAGTTTTTAGAGGATATATATAAGGAGCCAGCTCTCATATTTTACAATGAAAACCAACTTTCAAATAAAGCTGGAACATTTTTTTTCTTTCCTGGTGATTAGTAAGTTCAAAATACACTGCCTTATTGTTGTCTTTCATGTAGGCAAGAAGAAGAGGAGTCATGAAGAAACAGGAAAAATTAATAAGGCAAAACCCCACTATTTATTCAAAGAGATTGAATTAGAATCTAATTCAAACCTTATTAATCTCATTTGGGAACTCCCACTGGCTTTAGTCATGTTTAGCTCCAGCTCTTTAGTTAAGTAATTAATATTCTGAATCACATCATAATAAGGACCACGTAATTTAGATGCTGGTATTCTTCTGACTTCCAGAGCATTGGGGAAAACTGCCATGAGCAAAAGTGCACAGTTCATCTGAGACATGTGCTGTTTCCCTGCACAAATCTTGTTTTATTTGTCTGTCTGTAAACAAGTTGCCTCCAGATAATTAAATGGAACTGTACTTGAAGGCAAAGTGGTCCAGCCTTTCCTTCTCTTAAGAGAGCATTTTAACCAAGTGGATATTTTCTCTCTTCCAGTATTATACACAGCCAATTTATCCTGATACGGAGAATAATTTGCTCAGATTTTCAGTAATAAATGCAATAGAGAAAATATGTTAAGAGTCTTTAAGGCTGTGGGTGCCTCCAACAAAGTGCAGAGGTTTCATTTCATGAAGTTTCATAGCCCCATCAGTGACAGGGACGATCTTGTATTCCCTTCTACCTGTCACTTTTCTCTCTCTGTGGCAATTTGTGTGTAGGTTTCTAGTATTATTTCCCAATGTTCCATATATCTGGGAAGGAAGTTCTTCCATTCTACAAATATTAGGAATTTAATTTTTTTTATTGTACCAGAAGAAAACTAATGGAAAATCTATGAGATGGTCTTCTACAGTTATTTGAATTATAATAGCATGAACACTACAGATAGAAAAACAAGAGAGACTGTATACTATGCTTTGTGATCAGAGAGTTAGCAGAATTCATTTCAAGAGCATGTGTCAAAATATATTTAGGCTAGTACTACAGAAGATAATTAGTGCACAAAGAGAAGCTGAAAGAGGACATTTTCAGAGAAGCTGATATACTAGGCAGTGACATGACATGAGCTGCAGAACTCTGGTGTTTGAGATAACTGGTTGTACCAGAGATTTGTCTTTACTGCTTTTTACTGACTGAAAATATTTACATTTAACATTGTTTTAGGTTCCAGTGGTATTTGTCTTCCTATCATTTATCCCTCCCAAAGGATAAATGAAAAAAATAATCCTAGTCTGTTCATGCTTGACACACAAATATGTTCCTGCAGATTCAAGTCTTGAGCACAGCTTTTCTTGTGCCTGTTTTCCTTGAATTTGCTTGGCATTCATAAGTAATAATTTATGACTACTCAATCCACTGATAAAATACATCCTCAGAGATTTCAATAATTCTTAATGGTCTTCATGATCTTTTGAGGAAAGACTCACAAAGGAGGTGCTCAGCACCTCCCTGAAGCTGTATTTCTCAAGCTACTCACTGGCCTTTGTGAAATGAGTTGAGTGGTGAAGCATCCTTTGACTGAACTCCTACACAGCTAAGGTGGAATGGCACTGGCCACACTGGCCTCATGAGAGTTCTTCCTACAGTGGCCTTCCTACAGTGAGAAACAAGAGTAGGAATAATCAGGCATCCCATGACAAACTAGCAATTTTCTCTACCTGAGCTGTAGCTAAGGAGAGCAGTATTGTTATTGCTGGAGTTTTGGAAAACAATTTTCCATGGTATTGGAAAATTCTATTCCTTTGGAAACTCCAGTTGTTGCTGACCTGAGAATGGAAAAAAATGCTGTTTAAAGCAAATCATCTTGACATAATCCATTTGACATAAACTTCTTACCACTAAGGAGAATAAGATTGAAAACAGACACAAATAGAATTCTTTCTGATAAGGAGTTCAGAAGGCAAGGTGGTCCTCTCTGAACCTCATGACCCAAAAGGAAAGTCTCCCCTGCCCCTTGCTTTTCCCTATTAAATTCTTAGTCATAAACCATTGACCAAATCTAGGACAAGGATTGGACTCAGTCACACCTGGACTTCATGAGAAATTAGAAAGCACTGGGGCCCTCTCTGAACCTTGTTATTCAATGGAGGGTCTCCCTCTTGGAACTTCACCCTTTTTTTAACCCCAGTCTACACATAAATCATTCTAAATAGATCCTAATTTTATATTCTTGTGTACATTATATCCATGTAGTAATTAGTAGAGTAAACCTTGGAACCAAACTTTGTCATATTTTTGCAGATCTGTATAAACCAATTTTCACTGATACTTTTTCAATTATGCTTTAAGAAACCTAAACCACTCATTTTGCTATCATATTGTCTGTTAATATTTATTTCAAAAGTTTTCTAATATTTTATAATGTTTTGTTAATGGCATCTACTTTTCATGTTCTTTTGAACCAGGAGTCTGAATTTTTGGTACTGGTGGATACATTACGGGAAAGTGTTTTCCCTTATCCATCTCTGATCAGAAAACTTGTTCCACAAAATCTGGAGAAAAAAAAAATCTTATGTAGTTGCAGAGCTCTCAATGCCCATCCTGCACTGATGTTCTCCCCCACTGCCATGGTTTGGACCACAGACATGAGAGTCCAGTTTCAAGGGGTTTTTGTCTTTTTTCCCAAGTCCTCCATGGGGTTGGACAGTTCTTTCTGACTGCTGAGAGACCCCATGCTACAATAACTGTTTTTTGGAAACACTGGAAATACCAGAGAATATACTGAGGCTCATCAGCATAAAAGGCATCTCATGTCACCCAGAAAACCTCCAGCATTCTGACAGCTGAATAAATGGAGCCTTTCCTTGAACTTAAATATAAGACAGATAGAAAAGGACCAAATTGCAGTTCTAGGAGCTTACAGATGGGAAAAGAGAGAAACAAATATGTCTTTTAAACTCCAAACACAGGAAGGTGGCCATCTCTCATCCTGCTGCATCAATGACTTCTGACCTCTGGAGACACCAGAAGACCAGGATACCATTGCATTAGAAATCATAGCTCTGTTATTGGCTATTTTGGACTACAAAATAAATCTGATATTATCAGAATCTGGTCACCTGTGTCCTGTCATCTTTTAACGACTTTTTATTCTGCTCTGGTCATCCTTGTTGGTACTCACAGCCACATCCAGTTTATTACCAATTCATGGCTGAGGCTAATTTTTTGTCTTCAGAGAAACAAAACTCTAAAGGGTAATTAGCATTCACATAGGTCAATTATTTTATACTTGTGTATGGAATAAGATTTTTCCAACATTCAAAATTAACAAAGAGCTTCAGGTTTCAGCTTTAAGGAAAAAGATTAGTAGCAGTGGTATTGTGAATGTAAAAATTAAATTGTCATTACCACAGTTGAATCAATTATGTGTGCCATCGTGAAAACTTTAGTGTGCATATGTTATGCAAATGTATAAATCATAACCTTCCCTCACTACTTTGAATTTACTAAAAAAATTATTCTGCTCTGTTGAGATTAAAATAAATGTGAACAAATTAAGAGCACTGTGAATTGCTCCTTGGCCAATACCTTCTTCTGTAATCTTTTGTTCTTTATTTTTTATATTAATAGATTGCATATTTAAGAAGAGGGAATTGACTGAGAGGATCTACTCATAGAAATTACGAAGCGACCCTTTTTTGTCAGAGAATTTTTGATTAGTTTTCCTGAAAGATTTTTGATTTTCTGTGTCTTTACCACTCATGCTTTTATATATTCCCTCTTTCCAGAATAATGTCTTTTGTTGAGAACTTATTTTTAACTGATCATAATTTTTTGCAAACAAAAAATCAGCTTATCTAAAACTCTCATGCGTAATATTTATAAACTTTAGGGCAACTACAGATTTAACTGTGCTGTGGAAAAGTGTGGAAAACTAATGTGAATGACTCCTTTCATGGTTATCATAGACAAGACAGCTTATGATAAATGTTAATACAATTTGCAAACTTCAGAGTTCTTCAGAATTATCTTAAAAACAAAAAAACCTTTGTAAAGAATAACCTGAAGGTTTGTTTCCTGTTGGGCTGTTGATTGGGTTTTGTTGTTTCTTATTTTAATTGGGGAGTGTGTTTGTATGTGTGTGTCTATTGGTTGTTTTGCTTCCCAGGGAAATGCAATCAAGGAAAGTCAAAGCAAGATATAGGACTGAAATTCTAATGCAAATTTTAGTTAAGAAACTAGTGACATATGTCTATACTTAACTGTTAAAATAATTGCATAAAAGAAAATCTGTGAAGTTAGATTTAATGAAGGCTACTCTCTGCCTATTTACCCTATTAAACATACATATGTATACACATATTATATTAGAGTTACTAAAAACACTGTACACACATTTGGGAAAATATTACTTAGAGAAATGCTTCTTTATCAGAGACATCATCCATTTAAAACTTCAGTGATTTCCCATACTATTAGTTATTCTATTTGCTTGGTAAAATACTATGTAATGTTCATGGTTCATAAATCCTTTCTCAAATGTTAACAAAGGAATTTATCAAGACCTTGTTTTCTTTTCCCATGTAACCCTGACTCAGTCAAGTTGTTTTGATGCACTATAACATTAATCTTTACCATCTTGACATTTATTTGGGCTTCTGCTTTGCATGAATGTCTCACTTTACTGTCTTGCATAAGCTTGACTATTGATTTACAATTAAGAGTGCATTCTTTGTAGAGAGCATATTTACAAGAAAGCTCTTAGCTGAGTGTATCCACATCTGTAGTACATTTTCCCCAGTGTATGTCAAGAATCAAATATTTTACATTTTGTTGATAGATAAAAGCATTGAAATTGAACCAGTGTAAATAACAGCAGAATTTAACATGTTATATTTTCCAGATTAGAAATATAATACTCAATTCTGAGCTTCCTTTTTATTTTCCCCTATGTTTGGACTAATGGGCTACTGTTGCCACTGTTCCCCAAGGAATCAAAAGGACAGCAGTTAACACCTACCACCGGATGTACAAGCTGTGATGAATCAAATTAATTGCTACACCAGCATTATGTTGTTAAATATGTACAATGTGTTACAACAGTGTAATTCAGCTATGAAAATAATTAAATAAATTAATTTCTGTAACACCTATGATAGTTGGTTTTTTTATCTAAATTATTCTAATCCCTGAAAACCAGATAGGAAATCCCTAAACACAATACTTTGCAGCTCTAATAATATATTTGCATGAACTCTCTAATTAAAGTAAGAAATAATCATTTGGCATAGAAGGGGGATCTAGATTTTTTTGCAATAGAAATAGTATGGTAAATGTAGAATGAATGGACCTCTCTTAGAAGTGATCTTAACTTTTTACAAATAACTTAATGAAATCTAACAGATATTTAGGAATCACAGACAAAACTTAAAGTATTTCCCCATTGAACCCAGGTTAATTTTTCATCTTGAAAATTTTATACCAAGAAATATGAAATCTCTAAGAAATTCTCTTGACTCTTACAAACTACCAGTCCCATGTTACTCCATGACAGTATAATAAACCCTTTATCACAAAAGTCAGGTAAAATTAGAGTTCCCTTCTCACAAAATGACACTTTGTAAGCTCTACTGCAGAGAGCTGAAGAGCTTAATGCTTACATCTTCAGCTGGTTTGCTGGAACAGTTATATAAATATTAACATTTGTGCAGCTCTCAATTTCACACTAGTTTAGAAGATTTGATCTGCTTTGCTGTACAGTTCTGTGCATATTTAAAAGTTAACTATGTAGGTTTTGGTTGCCATGAACCGCTAGAACTGCATCAGAAGTGACAAAGGTTGACATCATAGATGAGTTGTGATGATTGCAATCTAGTGAAGAATGTATTAAAGAGTGGTGTCCTAAGAAGAATAGAACTCAGTCTAGTTTTAAGGCAGCCCAGTGCAGCTGATAGTCTCAACAAAAAGCCTGAGAATTAATTCATTTTTATTTGGAGATAAAATACCTACAAATGATTTAATTGTCGATGTTCTAATGCTGACAAAAAAGATTTTTATAATCTTTTTATAATAAACAAATAATTATTTTTATTATTAAATTCAATTTTGTTGGTTTTATTAAATTAATAAAATTGAATTTTATTAAATTGATTAATTATTTTAATTTTTGATTAACAATTAAACAATAGGCCTGTAAATTACACAAAAATGACTAAGGTTTCACTGATGAAGTTAGATTTCTGGATTATTCCTGGGCTGAGATATTGTTCTGCAAAGTTAAATACAGCCCAACGATACACTTTCAAGAAAAAAAAAAATCTTTCAGCTTTAGAATAAGAAACTAAAAAAAAAAAAAAGAAAGAAAAAGAAAAAAGAACAGACTCTATGTATTACTGTCTTAACTCTGGATCTAAGAGTCAAACTGTGCTTTTGCCTGTTCAATTGTCATGTCCTAAAATGAGAGACTCTGAGCAGGGACAGTCTGAATTCATATACAATGCTGTTTTCACCCAGGCGTGTCTTCATTAGCTAAAGCTCTCTTTAAATCCACACAGCCTGAGCAAAATTCAAACCTCTGCAACTCATTGTATTCTAAACTTCTTCCTTGGAAAGAAACAAACAGAGAATGCAAAGGAAATGGACCATTTCCATCAACATAATTAAATTACACAGCTTAACTATCCCTTGCTTTAAACTTATCCAAGCAAGATTTTTCTTTCAAACTCGATGAGGCTCATAATCCTTTTATTAATCAAATCAAGACTGAAGAACCCAAATGCTACATTGCCATTTAACAGATGGTTATACAGACCATGAAATAAATACTAGTTTTCTCAATAAATTACGTTTTTGATCTCAGCACGGACAAAATTATAGCACCTGAAATAACCTGACTTTGAATCAGGTTGGGGTTTTCTTGTATGTAGGAAAATCAAAAGTGTTGATCTTTTCAGATAGATTTTTTTTTAAATCTGAAATATGGAATGAAAAATTTCATCCAAAAAGGAATTACTTTTAGAAATCTACAAGCAATTTTAGAAGTAGAAATAGGAAAGAGTTCCTTCTCAATTATAACACTATCAGTTCCTACAGTAATGCCATGTACTCACTTTTTGCTGCTACAGAAATTCTTATTACTTAAAATTCTGGAAAGTAATGCCTCTATTGATGGATGATGTGCCATCAAGATATCTGCTGTCCTTCTTGATTGCTATGTATATTATTCCTATATGTTATGCTAATATGAGGGAAAATAAACACTTTTAGGAACCACTTGCATGCATTTCAGTGTCCTGCTTGCTTCGAGGAGTTATTCTAGATTATGTATCATCTATTAAAAATTAGCTTTGCCTTGCCTGAACTTGATATAATAGCCTTCTTGAAATTATAATTGACATAACCAATAAAAATGTTAATCTTTCTTAAAAGCTTTGAATGTACAGTATGAATATTCACAAGTTGGAACTTGGTAGTCTGTAAGAAAATGCATTCTACTAATAGTTTTCTATGGAAAGCTTTTTATTTAAAAAACTTTTATGAGCAGGCTTGATCATTTATGTAGATTTTAATTTACAGAAAGAACATATCTGTGTTTCCCAAGCATAGCAATTAACTCATAATTTGTGTAGGTAATTCAGGTTCATGGCTCAAGGAAACTGGGCAAGGTTTAGTGGAAGGATGTAAGGTCCTAAAGGCAGGAGTCCCCACACACGAGAGCCCAGAGCTGGGCAGAAGCAGAGCACTGGGCTGAGCCCCAGCCAGAGAGGTATTGCAGAAGCACAGCTGCCCAGAAGCTGCTGAGTGGAATAACCAGCAGGCAGCCCAGACAGCTTCAGTTCAACACCCAGCTCCACTTCATTGTGGTGTCAACATGCAGCTCCTAAGTCCAGCTGGCCCTGTGTTGTCCACATGTTTCAGACATCTCAGGTTCAGTCAAGGTGCAGAGCCACATGCAGTTGTGCATATTCCAGACAGCAAACTACTAATTTATCACTTCTGCATTGAGATTCAGTGTTACAGTGCTAGAAGATTTTGTTAGTCTGACTGACATACTCTGTATGTCTGACTGATGTACTCTTGAGGGTGGACCAGCAGAAAAGCCTGAAAGCAGCTGAGCCTTACTCTTGCAGTATGAAGTGGTGGAGCACTGCAAGGCTGCTCTGCTTTTTGGGCTATGACACAAACCAGATATGCCAGTCTTTCCACCAGTCTTTCTTTTAAAGAGCATTGATCTGACAGAGTTATGCTGTTCTGTGACCTCAGTACTGTCAGTGTCAGTTCCACAATGTTAGTAGAACGAGCTTTTCCAGGATTTTAAGATATAGGCACCTGAATTTTCAAGTCCAAGTGCACTTCAGTGTAAGGCAAATATCCAGTCAATGCCTAATAGTGCAATGAAAACAACAGTACCTGTGATCATTCACAAAAGCAACAACACAGGCATCTAACCCACATGTGGGAAACCTAACTGTTCATAAGTCTACAGAAATCCAACTAGCTAAGGACAGACTTCTTTTAAACTTTTCTCCTAGACTTGCTACCACATATTTTTTTCTGTGCTACACTTAAAGCTTGTATTATGTCCATATTTATGTTGTATTCTGTTTAATTATTTTCTTTTCCATGTTACAAGAATTTAACTTTTTCTCTTGCCTCTTCTCTTATATTCTTCTAGAACTGATTCACCATAATTTAGAAATTTTTGTATTAATTCTTAAAGCTATTATTTTCATGTAGAATTACACATCCTTACTTTTGGGCTGATGCCAGTTATTCTTCAATTTACTGCTGTGCTGCTTAGAGCTGTTGATCCCTTAAGCCCCTGGCCAGTACTTACAGGTCTGATGAAATTAGCACTGTTACTTTCCCAGTAATAAGGTCTCAAATACCTGCCTGTGATTTCAGTTCTCTCTAGTCACACATTGAGCTGCCATCAATCTATTCCCTGTATCACACTGCTATCCCAGCTCCTTGACCCCTCCTAAAGCCCTGAGGAAGCTAACAACCAGGCAGGAGAGGAAAGGGAGAAGATTTTCTAGAATTCATACTAATTAAAGATGGGTTTTCAGGCTTTCTCAGCTGGGTGCTGGTGTTTTGTCCAAATGCATGGCTTCCTGTGAGAATACAGAGTGCTGAAGTGACCCTTTGTGTACCTATGTGAGCTGTGGTTGTTGCTGGACTTGCACAGTGTGGGAAGAAGACAACTACAGCTGTGGCTTTCCCTTCCTGTCTGCCCTGCTAGAGTTGGACCAGAAAAAGACTTCTGCAAACCAAAGTCGTCAGTGAATTAAGGCATAAATCAAAAATATATATATTTTCTTAGCAGAGAAGGAAGTGTTTTTTCTTGCATTTGTGCTTAGCAGTACCCTCTGAAGACAGGCATATCCACAATGCAAATCCTCTGTATTGATATTAGCTTTTGTTCTACACACCTCTTTTTTCTTAAAGACCTTCTGAATGCAGAATTAAGTATAAAATCTGGACCTCTCGCACTTTATGTTAGCTCTCAGTTAAAAGGTAAACTGGAAAAAATTGTTTTAATTGTAAGCAAGACCATGAGAAAACAAAGATAGTTTATATTCTAGAAAGGCATGGGATTTCTTCACTGGTGATAAGTTCATTTATCTGTTGAGTCTACAAAGACAGCTAGGTATCCTCTATGTTAAATTACTACTGTGAGATAAAGAAATATGTTCTGGCTGCAATGTCTTTTCTGTTTTCTTTGTTGGTGGATGACAAGGTTGATATGAAATATGCATCAGTCAGTAAAAATGTAAGCATCTGAGTCAAAAAGAGAACAGATTACACTATCAAACAGTGCTATTAAAAATGATCTTCCATAAACATTCATCTAAATACCATAAATCATTGGGTTGTCAAATGGGAATTGGACAAAAAGACATATAGATGACAAAGAATGACTTTAAATATCTCTAATTTGTTTATTAGTGTGATAAAATATTGCATTCAGCAAAAGTACTGGAGAGGCATAGCCTCTGCCACAATAACAAATAAATGTTCATTTGGGAGGATAGATGATTCTTTCTGGGTGATTCTTACTTGTTATAGATTAAGATTACTGTGCTGTTCACTGAAGCAGTATTTATCTAAATGAAAAAGATAGGCACAAGAAGACAAAAAGAAGACACAAAACTTAGCTTTCTCTGCCTATACACATGTACATATATGAACAGAGGCATACACATGTATATGTGTATTTATGAATATGATCTATAATTTCAGAAGGCAGAAGCTAATAGTCCTGACACCTTGACTTGGGGACCTTTGCTTTAATCACACCAAAATGCAGTCTTTACTTTGGGCTCTCCCACCCTGTCTTGTACATTTTCATCTGAATCAAGTTGAGCTGGTCTCTCCATCAACTGACAAACTTTTTAAAATTTTTCCTCATGCATCTTGTCCAGCTACAGACTTTTTCAGAACTACTTTCAATTTCAAAATTCAATTTTCCTGGGGGAAGGGGGGGGCGGCAGGAAAAAAAGGTGTGGTGAAGGAGAGAAAGACTGTACACAACGTTCAACCACACCTGAACTTACGAGGGTGGTACAACGAGAAAAACATGCTTTTTCTTTTCTTTGCTTTCAGATCCTTTTTTCTCTCTGACAGGATTAAACTCGTTTGCAATGTGGAAAGGCAGCACAGGTCTCCTGTGCCACCTTTGAGGATGCCAGGGATGGCAGGGGCCAGGAATGGCTGAGCATGTCCTCCATCAGCTTGGGGCTCAGGGAGCCCAGCCATGGGGACTGACAGAGGTTTGGCAGCATCCAGGGATGTTGGGCCTCTGGGGCTCTCCTCACCAGGAGCCCATCCTGCCTGTCCCTCCCAAAACATCAAATCCCCAGCTGTGGCCAAATCCCCAGGGTGTGAGGGTGGTGGGAGCAGCCCCAGTGGAGAGGCACCAGGGATGCAAGTGCCTGCAAACTCTGCAAAGAGAACATTGGGAGCAGCAGCACTGTTTAATTAACTTAAACAACTTGAATTGGCTTTTTAAAACTGGTGGTGTTTGGCAACATTTGCATTAATTAAGGGTGTGTTACAAGGAAACTGGTCTCCCAGCAGAAGTTTTATCAGATCCTTATACTCCATTACATCCTGCGGGATTAATTCTATTTTCCAAATCCTGTGAGCCAGAAATTATGTTAATTAAACCAACACTTACCTCTCTTGTTTACAAGAAGTAGTAAAATAGAGTAAATTAGGAATTAAATGAAGGCTTTGCTTTTTTCTCAAATGATTTTTATCTCTTCTTTCTATAACTCTGTGTGATCAGTTATAACTGAAATCAACAAGAAAGGTTGAACTACTAAGTTTCTGTAGAAGGAATAGTGGACTAGGCTTTGGTTTCCTCATGGAAATGCATGAACTGTCAGACATGAAAAAACACACTCATTCTTTTTCTGCTTTAAGAAATTTTTATGGTTAATTGCAGGATAGGTCCTCTCTGTCCCTAAAGGAATTATTTGATTGTTGTTATTTGTTGGGCTTTTTTTTAACAAATAAGTTGGCAAGAAATAGGAAGGATTATAGTCATAGTTAATCAAGAAATGTGAGGTTCACCATGTTTCACCTCTTTGTGTGAGATGTGTTGGGGAATGTTTGAAAACTAACTGAAAACCATTTATGCAGGGGAAGGAAAAAAAACAAACCCAAAAAAACATAAAAGACTTTACCTATAGCCCTGAAGCAGTTCAGGGAAATGACAGTGCAAAAAAGAGCTGAGATTTTCCAAGCAGTTATTCCATAATCAAATGCATTGTCAAGTTTTTTTATTACTTCCTCCAAGTTTTGAAAGTTTCTTGAGCATGTGTGTGTGTGTGTATAAAATGTTCACAAACACACACTGAAGCTCATTACTTTTGATGCATCTCATTTATATATGCAGACAATTATACACACACACACACACAGACACATATATACACACATTAATAAAATTCACCCTGGCCAACAAAAAAGAAGGCATAAAATCACACATAGCTGGCATGTGGCAAGATATATAAAACAGGACATAACTGTAATTGCTCTGCTCTGCTATTCACCATCCTAGCTTATTCTCATGGAGGTTATGAATTATTCATTTTTAAGCACAATAGGAAAACATTAGTACTGTTTAATGGCCAAGTGGGATTTTGTAATGAAAGACTTGTGAGTGATATGTTGTAATGAGGAGTGTTTTTACAAGAACAGGTATCAAGTATGAGTAGTCATAACTTCTTTTTCAGATTATGATATTCTGGGTCATGAAAACACTTGCATTATTTCTAAAATAAAAATCATTGTATGAACTAGCTCCCAACTAGTAAACCACACTTGCTATAATATTAATAACAGAAAAAAAAAAAAAAAAAAAAAAGAAGTAGATTAATGAGCAATTCCACCAGCACCCTGAAGGATACTGAGGGAGCTGGTAGGAGAGCTCACCAGGTCACTTTCAATCCTCTACCAGCAGTCCTAGCCAACCAGGAACGTCAGAGTTGACTGAAATTAGCCAGTGTGGCACCTGTCTACATGAGGAGCCAGAATGACAATTCTATGATCTCTAGTCTGACCTCAGTGCCAGAGAAGGTGTGGAGCAGATAGGCTTGAGTGACATGATGTGGCACATGAAGAACAACCAGGGATCAGGCCCAGCCAGCAAGGGCTCATGAAAGGCAGGTCCTGCTTGACCAGCCTGATCAACTCCTATGGCAAGTGACCTGCTTAGTGGATGAGGGAGAGTCTGTGCATGTTGACTATTCAGACATTGGTAAAATGCTTGACACCATTTCTCACAGCACTCTCCTGGAAAAACTGTCTGTGCAGTGTTAAATATCTTTATCAGTGATCTGGAGGAGGGGATCCATTGCACTCTCCATCACTTTGCAGAAAACACTGAGTTGGGTGGGACTGCTGATCTGCTGAAGGGTAGGAAGGTTCTGCAGAGAGATCTGGACAGGCTGGACCAATGGGCTAAGGCCAGTGGTATGAAATTCAACAAGGCCAGGTGCCAGGACCTGCCCTTGGGTCACAACAGCCCCTGACAGTACTATAGGCTGGGGGCAGAGTGGCTGGGAAGCTGCCTTGTGGAAAAGGGCCTGGAGGTGCTGGTTGACAGTGGCTGAACATGAGCCAGGGTGTGCCCAGGTGGCCAAGAAGGACAATAGCATTCTGACCTGGATCAGCAATAGGGTGGCCAGCAGGACCTGGGCAGTGACTGTCCCCCTCTACTCAGAACTGGTGAGGCAGTACCCAGAATCTTCTGCTCAGTTCTGGGTTGCTCATTACAAGAACTACCTGAAGATGCTGGAGTGTGTCCAGAGAGGGACAATGGAGCTGGTGAAGGATCTAGAGTACAAATCTTACTCTAATTATATCTTCATAATACTAAAAGTTAAGAAATTTAAAATTTTATTATAAATAGTTATTAATGATTGAAATTTTAAATAAAAACTAATCCTGTTCTTTTTATCTGTCAGGAAAAAAAAAATGGCCTTAGTTTAATTTTCATTGCTCTAATTTATAATCTGAAAAAATAAATGTCTCTTCCATTCAGGCCAGTATTATTTCAGGTCAGAGCCAATCTTGTGTCATTTGCTTGATTTATTGCTTTACATGATCTCTAATTCTAATGATCAGCTATCACAATAATTAAGTACAATAATAATCTATGTATTAAGCTGAAGTGATTAATGAAAGCAAATCATCTGCTATATTTTAAATTCCTAGCCTACCCTTATTTAGAATTATGTAAGCCTAAGAGGTGATAGACTTAGAGATATGTTCCATTCAAAGGCAAAAAGAAGAAATGAAGCTCCATTTTCACAACCTATTGAGAAAACAGATTTTCTTGTCCTATTACTTCTTTTGCCATCATTTTATCACAATCTTTCATATAAACTGTGTTTTCTCTATGACTGTAACCTGCAAAAGGATGAGACAAGGTAAGTCTTACTGAAATGGTTTGTGTACAAGGTAGAGATGGTTATTCCAAAGAGACCAGGGGGCTTGCTGTTTGTTTCCTACACAAAATGTCAAGGTTTGTTGCTTTCTGATTAAAATCTCTGACACTATTGCTGCAAAGTCAAGGATTTAAGTGGCTCAGGTGATTATTAGGGTTTCACCAAATGAAAACATAGAAGATAAAAAAAAAATGTAAGAGAACAAAAAAAGTTAACTAATTATTTCTGAGCGAGAAATTGCTTGTCTTCTCTGGAAAATACTAAGGCCAATCAGTGAGCTGGGAAAGCTTTGTGATACACATAACTACGTAAATTAAGCCTGGTCTTTAAAAAAAAAAAAATCTGAAATAATTAAAAAATTATTTTACCTCCCCTATACCATCTCATATTTTCCCCCAAATGGGACATGTTCTAAATTAGATGAAAGTCCCTAAAAACTTGTACATGCTGAAATTTGATAAAACATACGTATCACCACATACCCTCAGGCATCCAATAAATGAAAATCATTGAACCATTTGTTTTATCCAAGTCACAAAATGAAATCTGCCACAAAATGCCCTGTAGTAATTATACATCTGATTATGAGATTTGATTCTTTCTAATTTTGCTTGCTGCAATTGCTATTTCCTTGTCACAGTTCAAAGCATTTCTCAATGGATTTTAAAGATATAAATTTACATATCCCTGTATGCTTACTGGAAAGTATCAGTACAAATGTATCCAGAATTCTTTTATTGTCATTGTTCTGTCAGTATTTCCTTAAGTACATTCAGAGGTATGCTTGTGAGAATGAGATGGATCCAGAGGGAACTCTGCTTATCAATTTCCTTTGATTGCTCTGAGAAAGAAGAGACATGTTACTTCTGTATTCATGCAGACATACAAACATGTCCTGTGTGCTTTAGAGCTTTGAATTCAAAGTTCAAGACAGAAAAATGTATGAAGTGTAACACAAAATAGCTGCTGAATTATAACATGAAGTACTGCAACCTGCAATTCAAGCTTTACTGAAAGACACATGCCATCTTCCTTCCTCCACAGTTTCCTTGTCCATGATCAAAAAGTGAAAATATTCATGTCCATCCAGAACTTCCCCCTATTAATGTGAACAGTCCTAATGCATTGGGTCTTACATAATTAGTACTACTGTCTGCACAGGCCACCTTTGCCACCTGCATGGGTAAGAAAACATTACTTACAATATCAACATTGTTTATATGTCATTGTGTTGAACTGCCTTTACATAGGTGTTTTCTATTTTGAAAAGCAATGTAAAATAGATATAATAAAAATGAAAAGTTTACACATTACTTAAAAATACTTGTGTTAACCATGGCCGCAGATGGATTTTTTCGTTTCGGTCAGTTTTAGTGTGTGTTCTGTCTTTTGGGCAACAGTTGTATATTCTATATAAGAAAGTATTACTTTGACCAAGTATTATTTGGATGCACAAATACAGACTGTAAAGTAGATACAGAAATGAATCAGAGTTGGAGAAACTCCTTTCAACAGCTCATGAAACCTGAGCTTCTGCAGTGACTGATTTGCTAAATTAAGATTATTTTTTTTTAATTATATTTTCTCATTAGAATGTTAGATGTTTACTTTTCCTTTTAACAGGCAATTTTATTTGACTAAACTTGTAGTTCTTATAATTATTATACTAATACACCAATAATCATATGCCTTTCTCAGAAATCTCTTGGTTACAAAAAAATTAGTATCGACTCTAAGTGGTTTGAAGTCACCCAGAGAGGCATGGAATGACCCCACAGTTTGGTGGAAATCTGTGCTCAAGAGAGAAGTTCTAACACAAAAATTAATCACATCATTTTTTCCAATACAAGAGCTGAACACGTTTTCTGTTCCTTCCTTACTGAAAGCCTTTTTTCTTTGTGGTTTACTCACAATGATTAGTTCACCCAGGCTTCCAAATACAACAGCAACAACAACAACAACAACAACAACAACAACAACCTAAATGAAAACCAATTTTAAAAATAACCAGTACTGAGAAAAGATTGTCTTCATGTAACAGTTGCAAAATACCGTCCATTAATTGCTGTAGCTGTGTGAACACAATCTTTTTGCTGCTCATCTGTCTTATAAAACAAGATAATCCTATCTAGCCAGCTTAAGTTTAGAAAAATGCATGAACAGAAATGTCATGGCTTTTTCCCTCTTCTTTCTACTTTTCTGATTAGAAAAACACCGTGCACTAAATAAACAAGCAAGCTATAATAGAAGAGAAAGAAAACAACAACAAAGAGCTGACAGATAGAAAGCCAATTCTGAAAGCCTTTGACTTTAACTTCCCCTGACAACCTATCTTGAAGTTCATTGTACAAAGGTAGAAGACATATAAAGAGAGGAAATCAGCTGTCAAAACTAATGCCACAGAAATATGAGTGTGAAACCAGGCATGGAAGGCTTCATCATTCTTTGAAAAGTGGAGTTTTCCTCAACTATAGGCATTCTTGACTTAAAATGGCCAGCTGTTTTATGCATGTGAGCAGTGTGTGTATAAGCAACTCACCATAGGAAGCTACATAGATTTTGACAATTACCCAGATTACTCATATAACAGAAATTACCTTAGCAAATGAGGAAGACAAAACTGGAAATTCCTCTTTTTACCATTTTAAAGAAGTGTACTAATCATTATTAAAAATGTTTGAAAATATTGCCTTGAGTGTTCTTTTTCCATATTAAGGAGAGGTAAAAAAATGTGTTTTCTGTCTAAACAATTTTATCTCTGTCATATGTCTGTCATACAGAAAAGGATTATACAATAACTTTTTTTGAGCTATTCCCAATGTAAAAGATTTATAAACTTTGCATTTCTGACCTTTTTAAAGAACTCCTTAAAAAAAATAAAAGGTCATACACATTCCCAGGGTCTAGTCAGAATTTACCTAAGAGTTTGGTTGCACCTGAAACTATAGATTTTAATGTTGTTTCATTCCTAAGGTTTGTCTCCTCATCTCATTTTATGTTAATCCCATTACCCAAAAGAAACTAAATAAAAGATTAAGCCATGATGCATGATTACATAAGCTTCCAATAAAAATTCAATAATTTTTTTAGTTCTCAGAACATTACAACCATAATGTGTCACCTATTATAGAAGGAGGTTGAACTTTAAAAGAGGTTAATTGTTGAATGTATTAACTGATCCCAGTAAATGCAAAAAGGGAGTTTGAAGAAGGTTTCAAATAATGAAAGTGATGAATTTTGTAAAAACATTTCAGAGGGAATAAGAAGAGAGGAAAATATGTCTTGTTTTAAGACAAAGTTTGATCATTACTGATGAGAAAAACAATTTTAAGTAATCTCTTAAAATAACAGGGAAAGTACCTTTGAGACCCAAAAGTACACCTGTACTTGAGAGTATTGGCAAGAAGAATTGTGTCATATAGAAACACTTAATTTGTATCCTAAACATATAGATGTACATTTGCTTCTCATGGTGTCTTACCACATGATTAGAGAAGTGTGAATGCTTGACCACAAACTCTGTGTGGTGGGAAAAAGAAGAAAGAGAAAAGATGAGACCTCAGAAATAATTGTCTACAGTTGTCTTAAAGAGCTGAGATCTGAGACTAAAAAAGTAAAGATTGAAAGGATCCAAATTATACCAAATAATGTGTATATTTTGATTTCATTAAGAATTTATGTATCTGCAGAGGACAGATGGTGGATAATACACAAAGAGAGAGTATCTAACTCCTCTGCTTCAGGACATTGCAGTATTTCTCAGTAGAAGTTAATGTGCTTTCCCTGTTGATTTGCTCTGCTGGACAGGCCCAAGGGGAGGTGAGGATCTGGTCATTGTTCTGTGTTTTCCAAAGCAGAACTTCAGGATGTTAAACAGTGACAATTAGAATTAATGAGAAGAGTAATGATACAGTGTATGATATTAAATTCTTCCCTGAGAGGATCTGATGCCCATTTCAGAAAAGATTAGGGACATCTAGTCTTTTTAGTCTTGATTTATTACAGTCCAATAGGTTTTAAAACTATGTGGTAAGTACCACTTCCCTATGCATTCCTGTCTGGTCTGGCCATAGGACACAAGCTTTCCAACTGTGTGGATGCTGGGATCAGGAACACCAGGTTGTCTTACCTGCTCTACCAAATGTGCTGCCAAAGACTTGGGGAACCACATCAGCCTGTCACCCAGCCTAACCCAGACTCCTCTTTGAGATATGGATGTTGGGTTTGCTTTGGAAAGGAGGGGGGTTACTGGAATTGGTGTAGACCTATTGTTTTGCAAAAACATGGAGCAAACAGCCCACCCTCACACCCCTCAGGTGGAATGCTGTGTCTTGCATCTACTGCTTCCCCTGCTCCCCTCTCTTGACAGGATTTTCTGACTAAATGTCAGGGGAAGTTGCTCAAACCCCAAGTATTTTACAATAAATCATGAAGTATAGGCAGATGAATCAAAAAGTTATTTAATTCTTACAATCTTCAGGCTATTTGACTCAAAGTCACTGCACTGAATAATTTTGGCAATAAATAATTCATTTTTGATACCCTAAAATTTGCGTATAAAACTGTAGGCACATAATGTACCATGAGGCATACAAATTTAGTAGTGAAAGAATAGTTTGATGATGGTTTTCCTATCCCTTACATCAAATATAGCATCTCTTGAAGCCTTTTCTCCCCCACAAGCTGTATATTTTACACCCAGTGGTACACTACCAACATTAGCCATGTTCCTTGAAACTAATAAAGGAAAGAGTGCCTCTGAAGCATAACTCTGAGCTTCAGCTACTTAATTTAACAAATGGAAATCAATTATTTTAGAAATATCAGATGTCGCATTACATTTGTTTCAATGTATTAATTTCCATTAAACTTCATTGACTTCAGATAATTTTAATGATTCTTCCCCTCTGGGCAGACTGTCACTTCAATCTCTTGGAGATAGAGGGTTTTTTTCAATTAATTTTAAAACAGTTTAAAAAATTTGCTCTCAAAAGAAATGGTATGAAAGAGGCTGAGAGATGAAAAAGTATTTGGGTTAAAGGCTTGATTTTGAGTAACAGGTATTGTATCTACTACACAATTCCAATCAATTTGCCTTTTGGCCTATATACATTTGCTTATATGTCCTTTCTGGAGAAAAAAAAAACCCCACTAAAATTATGGCAGAACCCTCACTTTTTGCATTTATTTATTTCACTGTATTATATAGTCACTTCACACAGGAATGACAGCCAGACATGCTTTACATGTTATCGTTCTTTGAGAATTCACATGCATCAGGAAGAATATTTTTAAGGATTGGAAATTACCAAGAGGTTGAGATGTTAAAGAGTTTGCTTTTTTTTCCTCCTGCTGAAGCCCTAGGACTTCCTTTCATACTTCCAGACTCCATTTTTCATCAATCCCTTGCTTTTCTGGGGGCTTCATAAAGATTTCATTGCAATCATTAAGTGCTGGCCTTCTGGGCCATGTAGGCAGTCCTTCATCTCTGTGAATCACTGAATAAGGTAAACACAGGATTACACTGCTTTGAAAGAATGGAAAGAATACCATTCACTGCTGTTCTTATTTCCCACACAACAAAATATAATCAAATGTTTTCCCTCCATTTAGAGATGAACAGAATTTCAGGCTTCACTTTTCCTATATAAAAGCTTGCTTCTGTTTCACTCAAACTTGGGCAGAGCCCAGATGGAGTTTTAGGTCGTGAGTACCATGTGGCACTGCCCACTCTGCTCTGCAAAATCTGTCTCAGATACTTGGGCTACACCTGCTCTCCTTCCAGCTTTCTGGCTGAACCACTACACTTCTCTTGAAGTTGAAAGAAATATTTTCACTGACTGAATAACTAGCTTGCCACCTGTCATTTTCAGCTGCTGCACATTTTCACCCTTAATTTATCATAAACTGCACAACCTTAGTCTGATGTTAGAACACACCTAATATTTGTTCCCACAGACCCATTGAATGAGACGTTCCTTTTGTCTCTAAGGGAGGTCCCATGGGATGATCTACTGTTTGATCTCCAGTCTTCTTTAGGGAGGAAAAAAAAAAAAAAAAGGCCTGGAGAAATTTCATATGACCTTGAATTGTACTGTCTTTTTTTATCCCAGCTATACCAGTTTGGCAGGGCTTTCAAAGAAAGGAATAAAAACCTTCCCCTGAGTGGACCACAAGGCATTTATAAGTCACTCACCACTCTTTTCTGTGAGCTGAGTATTCCCAGAAGAGCACTGCTTTTAACTTCACTTTTCCTGTTCACTCTCCTATCAAAGGAGGAGCTATTCCAAACCTCCACAATACTCTGGGAAAAGGAAGCAGCTGGCTGTCTGCAGGAAAGGGCCAACTTATGGAACTTTCCAAAGGACAGAAATCATACTCATCCTGTAGTTTAATGTTTAATGTAGCATATTTAATGCCAGGGTGAGCAAGTTTTGAAGATCTGTATCTCAGGTATCAAAGTTCACATGATCCACAGGCTTTAATTCCCCCATACTATAAATACCTCTTGACTGTATACTTTCAAAGGGAAAACCACTGAAGTTGTGTACTGCCATGGTTTATCACTTTGCAATGCTGCTGTTCCATATTAGACCTGTTGCCACCTAAGAAAAGAAGAATTATCTATTTCATTTCTATACTGAAGGACAAGGAACTTGTCTGTTTTCATGAACAGAGTGTGGTATGCTGTCTTCCCAGCAGCAGCTGTTTAGGCCTGTCCAGACAAGCAGGTCTCCCTGACTTTCACCAGCAAATTATTAATGCGAACAAAATGGACACAGAAATGAAAACATGCATATACTACTTCAATACTCCTTCCTTCCCTTCTCCACTGAAGCCACAAAAGTAATTGAGACAGAAATTGTTACTTTATGCCATTCCACATATTCTTGCTAAAACGAATGGCAAATAAATGAAGTGTAAAGGCAAGAAGTATAACTAATGCTAAGATAGGGAAAAAATGTTGCTTAATGCTTATGAGGTATTTAACACTGGTCTCAGTAATACAATACTATTATTTCTTTGTAAAACTGACACTAAGTAATTTAATACCCATTATAATGCTTGAAAATTATCTCAATCTAATAATGGCAATTGAAAATTCCACCATGCACTTAGTAGTCCAGAATATTCACACATAGTTTATGCTTGATAGATTTTAATTATGACTCAGAAATGGACCTTAGAGTAATAAAATATTATTCTTCTGAATGGAAAATTGTTCTTTTCTCTCTGCCTTTTAAATTCCTTTCTCTTCTTTTTTTTTTTTTTTTTAAATTGATTTTTTATTCTCATCATTCAAATGGTAAGTGACAGAAACTTTTCCTATCTCTGAAAAAAAAAAAAAAAAATTCTAATAAGATTTAAATGGTTTAAGAAGTTCTGGGCTACACCTTTCTCCCATTCAGGCTTATCCCTGTGTAAGCTTATTAAGGGCTGAATAAAAGACTTACCAGCTTGATTTAATACCCCTTTATTAGTTATTTGAGTCTCTTTTCTCTCCCCTTTCAGCAATATACTCTGCTTTTTCTACTCAGACAATGATTTTAGTGAATCCATTGAATAACACAACAGCAGGACATTTTCTGCCTTTAATGTATGCAATTGCCTTCTTAATGAAGTAGTGTGTACTGCAATATGTTCATTTACAGCAGTATCTGGGAAAGAAGAAGGGAGGAGAGGGAAAGAATATGTTTTTTTCTACAGGCTTTTTGTATTAAAAGCCTACATTAAGAGAAACCTAGTTCATTAATGGCCAAATCCTGTAAAGGTCATCAGTGCTAAAGTAGCTTCCAGAGTGAAATTCAGACCATGGTGTTTGGCACCTGAGCTTCTAATGCTGCCTTGGGCAGAATCCACAGCAGTGTGAGGAAAGCATCCCAGCTGCCTGGCAATAGAGTCTCTCTGGGACTGCTCCTGGCCCAGCAGTTTTGTACAACTTCCACAAACAACCAGCTGGTTTTTTTCCTCTGAGCCTAGTCTGTAGCCTGGCTCAGACATCTGTTCATGAAGAGAAAGTTGTAGATCCCAGTGTTGATCCTGTTCCTTTTTGTGAATTTTATATCAAGTCATAAGAGTTCAGCAATTCTAAGCAAAAATATACAGAACTGTCATGGAAGTGAGAACATGAAACATGGAGCTCCTGCATTTCTGCAGATGACACTTTTGACATTGCCCTCTAAACTGATACCTAAACTGCTAAAGATATTCTTATGAGGATAAAATCTGATCTATCCCTACTTTAAAACACTCAGTAAGTCTCAAAATAAGGAGTCACTGCAACACATTCTTCATTGTAAATTAAAGACACTAGAGGTAAGTGCACTCTCTATAAAATGAAAAGTTACATCTTTCAGCAAAAATCTCATTTGAAATATGATAAAATAATTCTCTGATGAGATAAAAGTTATATATATATATTCTATAAAATTATTTTTCTTCCCATAAAAATTAATATGATTTTCATGAATCACAATTTCCTACATATCAATGTCTACAGCTTAGTAGGAAATTTTTGGAGTACAAGTGCTCATTCAAACAATCTTTTCAGGTTAAATAAACTCACGCATTCATTACTTCTTTGCTCTGTAACATTTACTTATCACCTGCTCATCTGAATTTCTCAAATATTACTGTCTAGGTTAAGTCATAGGTTATTAATTTAAGACCTGTCAAAGGACCATTTTCTTTGGTTTTGCTTATCATCTGCCAGCTGTATTTACACCTAGGGACACTTCCTCAGCATGTGAGGAATAATCAACCTCTTTAAAAAGTTGTTATGATTTTTTTTCTTTTCCCATGTGACTACTTCTAATATTTTATTAATATCTTCATTTATTACTGAGCTAGACTTTCAGAAGGTGAACCAAATCTTCTATGCTCTCACCCTCCTTTTGTCTCTGACTGGGGACTTAAATCAAATTCCACCTGGAAGGGTTGGCTGCAAGCTGTGCTCCCACTACAGCTGTACTCCACCTCAATAGCTATAGCTGAAATCATCTGTAATTGAAAAGTTGTTGGTGAACTTCCCAAATAACACAAGTGGGTATTATTCACTTACCTTTATCTGTTATCCAGAAATTCTAATTAATTCTAATTCTAAATTCTAGCTGGATGCTAGTCTGATGCTGAGTTTATCTTATGACAAGGGATATTATTTATTGATTATAAAAAGTCTTCTTCTGTTGATTCCACTTATACATGAATTTAGCTGCCTTCAGTCCTAAATTTCCATTCATTTCTCACATCTTAGTTTTCATTGCCTCTCTATGCTGGATGAGGCATGTTTAGATGTTAGATCTGTTTAGATGACAGATCAAGTACTCCTGACATTTTTACTTTCAAATTCAGGCTATATCATCAATGTGTGTACAACCAAGTGACTTCAAAATTGTCTTTAAATAACCATTCATGCTTATAAATTTCAGCTATGGGACCAGGGGAAAACAAATGAAATAGATTCATAAGAATGATTGGAATAAAATTATTTTTAAATGAATACTCATAATTATTTTTTCACTGTTTAACTGGTAACTCTAGACAAAAAAAAAAAAAAAAAAAAGGATGACCAGGAATCAAATTAAAATATTGCAGTCCCAAAGTGAAAATTTAACAGCATTAGATGCCATATAGCATAAAATTAACCTTTTACTGGAAAAACAATATTTTGAGGCACTCACTTGAACAGAAAACAAAAACAAGTTTGACAATATTATTGTGCACCTCCAGCATATCCTGGTTTTCACTGAGTTTGATTCCGCAGTTACATGGCTGCATTTCATATGACTATACTGAAGTAAATATAATTTTAGCAACAACATCAACAAATCTGTAATGCAGATTCAAAAATATTTTAAAGGGAGGGCTGGTTTTTGCATTGAAATAACACCATCTGCTCAGTTGTAAAAAACAAATGTAAGCTGCAGAAAGGATATTCCTCACAAGGCATCCTGGTTTAAGCAAGAGCAGAGGCACCCAAACCTGTTAACTTTTAATAAAATATTTATTTTTATTAGACCTTGTACAGCAAGGGGCTGGAAAATACTTCTTAAAAAATATTTGCTTACTAAAAATCTCATCTCTGAAGAAATTCAAATGTTTAAACCCACAAATAAGTGTATCCCATGAACCAATGTTCATAGGGAGAAATATTTTATTAGAGCAACTAATATAGCTAAAGAATGACAAGCTTTTAAGCATAAAACACTTTGTCAAATTCTGCATCCTTCTCTCTCTGAGAAGCTGTAAAAACTTCTTTTTATCAGAGGAAAACTATGTTTAAGAATCTCATACATTTAAAAAACTTGGTGAAAATAAAATGAAAATTATGAGTCCACTGCAGTAAAATGCTAAAAAATTAAATGAAGGGAAAACTTTGAAAAGTGTGAGTATGTTTATATTCATTGATTCAACCTAAAAATTTGTCAACAAATCAGCAATCTATGCCTTAAAGATGGATGTTCTCCAAAGAAAAAGAGATTAGGAATATCAGCTTTGTTCTGAGGAGAGCAGCGGAAAAAGTTGATTCATTTTTCTCTGCCACACGCATTTAGCAAGTTGATGTCTGCTCCTTTATGTAAAAAAGACTAAATACCCTGTAGAAATTCTGTTTCTTAAAAGATAGCCATGTTAGATTTGAAAAGTGGACTTGTAACTTTTAATATCTGTCCACTGTTGAATAAGCTTTTCTTAGGAGGAGCAAGGCTGCTAAAATCACAAGAGTGAATATGTTCACAGAACTCAGAAAGGATTGTGGAAATCCCAGTTGTTTCTCTATCTGAATATGTCATATTGTTCCAAAAGCTGGAAAATACAATAATAAGGGAACAGCCAAGAAATCTCCAAAACTGAAGTGTTAGCATAGTAAGCAGTTGGATTTTTAGCCTCCTTTTTTTGGTCAGATTAAAGTGGTCCAGTTTGCAGTCTGCCACAAAAATGCAAAACAGGATGTACTGCCTGGATGGCAAGATGGTTTCTCCTGTTGAATGCAATGATCTTGGCACCTCTCTGGGTTATTCTGCCTTTGTATCCCTGCAGGGGAAGCCAATGACTTTCCCAACAGTTTAAATAAGGGTGTTATTCTTCATGGTTACACAGAAATGTTTGATTCTACTCCCTGGTTAGCATGCATGGAAATTCATTCATTATGTTATTCATAACTCTCCCATGTCCTATGACATTAAAACTAATCTTAACATTAGCCCTTGTAGCATTTTTCTGCCCCATTCACACAAGTTCTGTGGTCAAGAACCCTTACCCTTTTGTTTCCATATCATGAAAACCATAGCATGCCTGTTTGAAGCCACCTCAGACTCACACAGGTAAAGCTTTTGTGAAGCTGCTGACCTTAAGTTTCCACTGGGCAGAGTGAATGCTCTCTTACCCAGCCAGCTGGTATTTAAATGCCTTCCTCATGCTGTTACAGAAGCCAAGTCATCCTATTTATTCTATGCAAAACTCCAAACAAGAGTGGAGAGCCAAGCCAAGCAGCAGCTCAGTGGAAAGGGGTCTGTGCTGTGGGAGCAGAGCATGTCCCTCAGGCAGCAGTGGTTCCCTGACTGAAAGACACCAGGGGAGGCTCCTGGTCCTCACCCACAGTTGCACCACTTTGCATTGGGAAAGGAAATTTGGCTCTGCTAGAGGACTATTCCCTAAATGTTAGTGCTAGCAGAACTCATGCTCAGCAGCAAGTCCTCTGATTTCCTCATTTCCCTCTCTGCAAACTTTGCAGGCTGGGTTACTTTGGCTCTTACCTCTGAAACTTTTAACACTGAGTGCTCTCACTGAATCTTGAAAAAAAGGGGATGCCATATTTTTTTACAGGCAGGGAAAGTTTCTTGAGGCCTTCCAGAGGTCCCCACATTTCTGCCAAAAGACTGACACTTCAAGCAGACCCCTCTATGCTGCTTCCCACAAAAGCTGTGATTCCAAGTTGTTAGCATCACTATCCAAAGTAGCATTTAACACTTGCTTTTGGCATTTTCATAGGAAATCTTAACATGGGTGTAGCACTGTGCAAATGAGATGACAGCTAGGGTCTCTAAGAGTTTTTGATGACAAATTTGTAGAAATTACAATCTTAAAGATTAGTTAAATTTAAAAATTTGGATAGTTCTTAGTTTTGCAATGAAAAAAAAAAGACTATACATTCAATGAATTAACACATAATACTTTTATATATCTATATCTGTTAAGACTTGCTGGTATATTGACAACCAACAGAACAATTCTGAGTCCCTTTCGTGCTTCAATTCAGGTCATGAAATCATTTCATGCTGTGTTGCTAAGCATCTGATGGTTTTACACTGATGATCCCAATTTCAAACAAAATAGTTTCACAGTCATTGAAAGTAGGAAATAATTTTAGGTGAGAAAGAGTAGCAGATGCACTACTGAATTAACTGCTACATGCAAATGACATATAAGCCTGCTTAGTTTAAGGAAGAGTTTTGGACATATTTCAGGGATCAAAGTTTCTGTGATATTGAATAGAATTTGTGACCATTTTTATTCTGCAGTCTGTTAAAACACATTAGCAGATTATTTTCTATTCCAATAGGCAAATTATAAAATATTTGGGTGGCCAACAAGGGCAGATCCTGTACCATTATTCCAAAATATTTTAAAATAGTCAGATGTAAATATCCTAATTCTTGGTTCACTAGCTTAAGCTTTGTGAAAACAAATGTTAGCCAGGCTCAACTATGTCTGTTAGACATTACTCCTGTTTCACTGGTGAAGTGCAAAAGTGCTTTCAAGGAGAAATAAATAAACTGTAAGCACAGTTTTGGCCAAATATACAGAGTAAAAACCATTAAGATGGATAACATACAGAACAACATGGGAAATTTCACTTTTGACTCTTAAAAAATATTACTGCTTTGTTCTAATACAGTTGTTATTATAGTCACCATATTAAACCAGCATATGAGTCCAGGCTGAAAGAGATGTGTTTTTCAAATTTGGACATGTCCCTTTTTATTTTTAATGGAAGAAACTATTTATGCAAACCAAGCATTGCATTAAGTCTTGTTTTTGGAAACACAGGAGTACATTTGTGAAAGCATAATTAATTTGATAGTTTGAGAATTTTTGACTGTTGTTTCAAAATACTGGGTCCAATTCCGAGAAGAAAGAAATGAGAATTTTATCATTCATGACAAAAAGAAAATTCTGTGCTTATGGAAATCCATAGTTAAAACAGTCACATTTACACTGCTGCATGTGGAAAATAAACATATCTTACTTTTGATATAAATGTTTGAGAAATCAGTTCTAATATTTTGAAACACTTCTCCTTTTGGGACACAATGTTCTGTTATTGATTTTGGTTATCGGCACTGACAATTCATAGCTGAAACAAATTTTCAGGAATTTTCTGGCTTTAATCAGTCTCAGGTTGGATTAAAAGGACACTTTTGTACATCTGGTCTCTTTTCCATTCAGCTATGCATCACTACACATGGCATTTGGAGATTAGCACTGATAAATATAAACCTGATAACTTTGGACTTTTATGCCTTCCTCTAAGCAAATAAGTGTATTTTAAGTCTTGTAAGTAGTGATGTTCCTTCTGACTTACTAGGGGTCTCATGGGTGCTTACCACTTTGATGTACAATTCAAATGTTCATCACACTTCATTGTTTTACATAAAATTTTGTGGGAAAAATGGAAATAGCATTGCTCAGATTATTCCCAAAGCAGTCAATTTAAATAAAAAAACTTCAATTTACCTAGCTCAAGGTCAGCCCCCTTACATAAAGAGGGATTCAGGACTCTTAATCTGTGATAGCTCTGAACAACTATGGATGTTTCTGGAGCCAGGAGATGTTCCATGGAAACCCATTCCATGTCAACCATTGTCAGGCCAGGAATCAAGTTTTCTTTTGGTAGAACAATGATCAAAATAACCCTTGGAAGGCCACTAGAGCATGCAAAAGATGATCAGGTAGACTCATAGTGTCCTTTGGGATATAATTTTCATTTCTTTTCTCAGCACTGCAATAATTATGGAATATTGCAAGCCAGATAATACCCTTTGATGCACATTATTTAGTCATTACCCTGACAGCTATAAAAAATTTGTTTAGCAGTTAAACTGGACAAATGCAAAAAGTCTCCATTTAGGAAATCGACTGAAACATTACATGGACAAAGAAAACAAAAAACCTGGACCCTAGAATAATACTTGAAATAAGTAATTGAAGATATTTGTTCTAAGCTCATCAATATTTGGAAATTAGAAGTAGCAAACTGGCAAGAACAGGCTGCTCAAGCAGAGAGGAATAAATTAATCACTGGGCCTGTTCTCATGTTTTCTCTTAAAATAGGACCACTTTGGGGGTGCTTGCAAAGCCCAGCCTTGGCAAAGGGGCCTGGATAACAATTGCCTGAGGTAACATGGATGTTCACAGATAAAAACATGAATTAAATTCAAATATCTTTGGAAGCACATTCTTCTCTTGAGTGCTGCTTTATTTCTTGTTAGCAATCAAATTATTGGCAGATGCTCAGCAAACCGTCCATCCTGATTATTTATCTATTCTTTTTGGAGCCCTTCTGATCACATTAAAATGAAGAGCAAACATTAATTAAAATGATATCAGCAGCCTCTCAAAAATGTAATAGGCAAGAAATAAACTTAATTTTTTCAGGATGCATTTTTCATGTATTTAGAATTTAAAAATATAACAAAGCACTAGGAATGCAGAAACAAGATCACAGTAACACCTAAATGGTTGTCAACTCCAAATATTCAAAGAGCCTGAGAGTTCTTGGAACTGGGGAATTTAAAGAAAAAAATTTAAGTAGGTGCATTTATTGTAACTATGCACAGAGATGCATTTGAACCTACTCATGTATCTAGACTTTTTTTCTCTTCAACCTTGAAGCTGAAAACACATTTAACAAAGAATAAAACTGATTCCCACAAGATCAGGAGAATCTATTTGTGAAAATCAGAAGCTATTGAGAAGCATGTCATACTACCAGGAGACCTCTCAACTCTTTTCCACACCACTCACAAACCCAGACATTTTCTTCTAATCTTTTTCTGTCTCCATTAGAATAAAATGCATTCAAAAGTGAGATGCAAAAGGTGTCATTAATTTTAAATACTAGCTCCTCTATTTCTTCATTCTAATATGATACATTTCTAGAGAGATCTACTCTAGTCTTCCTTATTTTGTTGGCTCTCTTGAGGGGCTCAGAGTCTGTTAATTGAAACATTTCATCAAGCTTGCATAGTGAAGCAATATTAATTTAACATTTTGACATAAACTGTCTAGTTAATGCAAAGTGAAGTTGATAAAATTAATCCAGTGACTCACGAAACATATCTTTTGAAAACTGCCTTTAATTTGACAGTAAGAATTAATCATGATAGAACTGAAATCAAAACAAAACAGGAAGGATTTTTTTCCTCTTCCACGTCCATTTCCTTTTCCCCTTCCCCTTCCCCTTCCCCTTCCCCTTCTCCTTCCCCCTCCTCTCCTTGAAATCCTCAGGCATTAAGAAAAATCACCTACAAATATTTCTATGCTATGTAGTTTGTAAAGTGTACCAGCTGAAGATATTGAAACCCATGACAAGGGAAATTGGAAAATGAGCAGAAGAGGGCAGGAAGCTTCCAAATTGAATTAGCCACTGGGAGCAGAAACTTTCCTTTGGTAGCAGTTCTGTCACCAGGAACATCTGGCTCTGTCTCCCACTGTCAAGTTAGCATCCAACTTGAGGGTGTAGAAACCACTGTGAAGGCAGAAAATGGGATACTTTCCACCCTTTTCTGAAAAATAATCCGTTACTCTTTTGATTATAGGCAAATCTAAAACAGTCTTTATTCTTGTTTTTGTATACCCAGGCAACCTATGGGGGGAGGTTTGGGGGTTAAGAAAGGGCAGTTGCTTAATTTTTCCACTGAGTTATCTCAAATCACCTGTATCTGAAGATTTTATGTGTGCATGAAAGCATCTTTGCTGAACAGCTGAAGATTTATTAGGCTGATCGGTATTTTACAGTGTTGTGGTAATAAAGTTTGAATCCTCAACATAGATGGTTTTTCCAATATATTGCAACTACTAGGACATCAGATGAGCTTGAAATATCAATTTTATGATGGTATGTTCAAGTAGATTTACTTGATGTAATTTCTTCCAGAGCTTCTGCCAAAATATCTGAGTATATCTGAAAGCGTTCTGACATTTCTTGAGAAACCAGTGTCAATATAAGTTACTGTGCAATACATGATAGAATGAAGATTTAATATTTCCCTTCCTACTATTTTATACCATTCACCAGTTTTGTCAATTAGTGTATTTTAATTTTTGATCCATATGGACTTGTGAAATGCACCCACTTAATTCCTTTAGAGAATTAATTGTCAGATTATTTCTGTCAATTATTTCTACCTCTGGCACATGACTCTGAAGCCTGAGATAGACTTTCTATTATTAGGCAGGTGGACAGGAGATAAACTCTATGGGTATATTGCCATTGAATGCCATGAAAAGTTCAGAGATGTTATGTTGTTATCCCCTTCAACCTGTGCAAAGATTAAGGATACCAAAGCTTTCAATGATCAACAGAAAATTTAAGTGAAAATTGTTCCTGAAATAGCCATAAAAAAATCCTAAATGGATAGTACTGAATATACTTTTTTTGCTTTTGCAAAACTCTGTCTATTTTTAAATGTTTTAAGTACAGTTAAGGGATATATAGAGCTATAGTTCTAAATGTCCTATATTTAAAACTAAATATTTTGCTGAGGTAAATAACAGTTAGAGGGGTTTACAGACAGAAATTTCAGCATAATATCAAGAGAGAATGCAGAAATGGCTACAGGTTGTTGCCGTAGGCAGATACATAGTGCTTTGTTTTCCTAAATAAATTCTGATATAGGATAACTTTGAGGCAAAATTCTCTAGTTCTGTTTAAAAATGTTTACTATTATTCATTTTCAGAAAATTTATCTTGAAGATATTTTACCTGTTTGATGCATCCAGAAAATTTCAAGTTTTGAATGATTCCTTTGATTTTCCTCACAGTTTTATCTTCTTGTTTAACTCCTTCTTCTTGTGTCTTATGATGCATGAGTCACCTTTATGCACCATTTTCTGCTAGCTATCTTTGCACTATTTGGCTTTGCATCAGACTCTCACAGCATCAGCTATCTGACTATGAACTTTAAGAGAATGAAAAATTCTATCAAACTGTTTTAATTAAATAAAATACTGTGTATTTTTATGGTATGGAACTGTATCATTTTCTACTGCCTAAACCTTATCCTATAGTGCCTGTTCCTATATGTTTGTGGTTTTTTTCTAAAACTGACATTCTTTTAACTGCCAAAGGATATGTTAGATTTCTTACTAATCAGTGGACAGAAGATTCTTACAAGTTTCAGAATTTGTAAGGTTTATTCCAAACAGACTTCAGAACTGGGCAGTATATGACATTTCATTGCAGCATTATACCTAAGCATGGTATGTACCAGTATGATTGCAGATTAGAGGAAACATCAATTGGTTAAATTTCTGCCATCAGTGTTATGAAAACAATTTTAGCAAAGACTTAACTGTCTCATATCGCTTGACTGCCCTACTTGGCTCCCAGTAAGCAGAGAGCTTTGCAAGAGGCCAAGCAGTAACTGAAAAACCTTCTTCCATACTTCATTTTTTCTGCCTCTGTACTATCTACATGAGTAAAGAATTGATAGCTCAAATCCAGGAGAAGACAGAACTAATCCATTCAATGAAATTTCATTATATTTTCATCATAGACAAGTTTTCCTACTTGGTATCCAGGGTGTAGATGAAATCCTGACTCCAAACTGTGGTATTCAAATGAGCTTTCCCATTGTTGTCAGGTATAGTGATAAATTCTAAGATATGCTTTTCTGTGAGTGAAATAATTGAAAGAATTATTGAGAATTAATTATTCAAATAGGTATAAATACCAATCTTTATTCTGTGTAATAAGAATCAACACGTGGAGGACAGCAGAAGTATGCATGCCAGTTTATGATCAAACTGGAATCAGAGGCCTGAGAAAGCCTGAAAGATGGTGTTAAAAATCTACTGATAAAGAAGTGCTAGACTTCCCCCAGGAAATCCTTTCAGTATTTCTTCATGTTTGCTGGTGCATCCTAGAAGTTTAAAAGTCTGTTCTTGCTTTCCTCTAGATATTATTCAATCCCCAGATCCTTTGTCCTTTCTTCATACCATCAGACTTCTAGAGCATGATGATTGCTTTCCATCTTCTGTAGGTCATTATTCATCCAGATTATGCCTTCCCATCTGGCTTGTGTCTGTCTTAAAGTGATGAATATAGACAAGGTGCTCCAGCTGAGACCTTCCCAAAGCTGTATAAGGAAAGGATTTTTTACTTTCCTATAGATGTACTCCTGTGTATAAATCCCTCTAGGGATCTGCTTATTGCTGCAACACAATATTGCAGCATATAATATTGTCAATTCATGTTTAAATATAATTCCACTGAGGATGTTTTCTGCTGTTTAGCTTGGTATTCCAAATTCTGCATGAGCAACTATTTCTGCAGAAGCACAGGATCTTCTAGTGGTTGAATTTTGTTTTCTTTTATTTTTCAGTTTGACAAACTCATTTTGAATTTGAGACATTCTTTAAGCAACTACTTCCAGCTTGGATGCATCTACAAACAGAATTAGTATAATCTCTATTCTTTCATCCTGCTTATTAATGAAATATTACCCTCTGGAGAATCTCACTTGCCCATCATTCTATTCTGGTACACCGATACTTTGTCAGGAAGGTTTGTCCAGTCACTGGATCCATGCTGCATTGCTTCAATCTGAACATCATTTCCACAGATTGCTTCTGAGATTTACCAGATGTGATTTGCTTGTTTTCTGTTCCAGACTGAGCATTACTCATTTATTTGTGTTCCTTCTACATTTTCAAAGTTTACCTGTTTGTTTCAATATTTTTATAGAGGTCAAAATTAATCTGGTATCTTCAAGTCACAAACTCCTACTTTTCTATCACATCTAGAGACAGCTCTACTCTTCAGTTTTCTTTATTTTCTTTTTTCTACTGAATATTCAAAGACACTGCTATAATCATTGAAATTTCATTATCCAATTCTTTTAGTAATCTCGAACATGTTTTAGCACACCCATCATGACAGATAGAACACAAATACCTCAGTCTCTTAATTTTAGTTTGCTGTTTGAAGAACAACACTATTTGTTTAAATCACATGCTTTTACATTAATATTTCACAATTAATTTATTCTATTATGCCTCTGGTATAATAGTTAAATCATTTAAATCTTATATCTAGATTGCCTAGTCCTACAATTTTCCTCATACTTCCTTTCATATCTTTGCCCATCAGGTAATCATTACTTGTTTCTACATGATATGTCTCTGAAACACCACACTTACAATATTCTTATGCAAGGGCAGTGTTTTTCTATCAGTGTTTTCCTTTTGTACTATGCTTTCTTATGAATATTACAACAGCTTAAAATGCTTTAAAAATATCTAATTTCCATGCAAATTGCCTACAATATTGTTTGCTCAAAGGATGCAATTCTCATTGTCTGATTGATAGAAGGCCAGTAGCAAATCTCATTTCAATTTGTCAACTATTTTGGTATTTGGCATAATCAGACTGCTGGCTAAGAACATCTTCTGCATCCATGCTTTGGAGACAGGTAATGATGACAGACTTACTCACACAACAGCCTTTCACCCAGGAGGATTCAGAAAATATTGCAGAGAAAATGGCTTGAATAGCATTTGCATTTTTGGATTGTTTTATCCATCACAATGAAAGGAACTATGGCAACTGTTTAAGAATCTCACTCCAGGAATAAATAACATAATATATAAAGAAACACAAGAATTCTGTGTTTTAGTGAGCAAAAACATGGAAAATTTTAAAAATCTGAAATCATGAAAACAAGGATATTCTAAAAAATATTAATTTAATTTTATAACCTTCTATTTACTTGCATTTGTTGAAAGCAGTATGGCAGGTGCTGAGAGGCCAAGAAAATCAAGTACTGAAGCAATAGTCACAAATTATTCTGAAATATCCCATATAAATTATTTAGAAATAATCATGTTGACTTTTGTGTGAGTACTGCCATAATCTTAAAGAGAGATACCATCAAAGAACCCACAGGTATAAAATAGTAATGAAAATAAATCTGTGCCTAGGACTTAGCACTTTTTTTGGGCAACCTTGCAAAGGATGAGTGAGTGCTACGTGAAAGAGTATGTATACAAAAGCAGCAGTTTTCGTTTCCATATAAGTTTTGTTTTCAATAAATAAAGCTTGTTTTCCAAACATCAAGAACACCACTTCCTCGTACTCCAACTGGAAAAAAAAAACAAAAACAAACAAAAAAACCCAAAACAACCAACCCCAAAAGCCCACAAAAACCCAAACTCCAACCAATGAGTTAATCAGAGTGATTTTAGAAACCTATGGGAGCCAGTGGTCTACATGAGATAGAAAAAAATACAGTGGTGATGACCTGAGAGAAATAATAGCAAGAACACAAAGTCCTGAGTTCTCAGAGAGAAGGGCAAAGGGCAGTCAGCTTTGAACTGAGAGATGGAGTTGGTTGGTCCAAATAGTGTAGGTAATCCACAGAGTGTCACATGAACATTGACACTAGAAGTTAGCTGATACCATCAGAAATGTCACAGAAGGGGAAGGCTGTTCAATAACACAGTTTCCTACACAATAAAAAAAAACCCTGGTTAGCCAGGTTCAGAAATTTTGATATCAGATATTTCTTTATAGATGAGAACTGTGAGAATGTTATTTTTCAGTGCTTTTGCACAGAACCATAAAAGATAGATTCTCTTAAAAACTAATTTTCTCACAAAGTTTGAAATATTTAGAGGGCTTCCAGAAGCTTACATTACCATAAAAAACAGACCATTAAAAACAAAAAAACATGCATTAAGGATGAAGAGATCTTTAATTTTCTTTTGATGTTGATATGTTCTCCATGTGGGATGGAAGGCACTGTGGGTCATTGATCACACCCTTGGTGCTGCAGTGATGACTAGTCCTAATTATTTCAGAAAAATTACCACATCTTTTATCTAGAAGAAGAAAAGGAAAGTAATCACACACTAGATCCAAATCTAAAACATGGAATAGGAAAAAAAAAAAAAAGTATTTTTATTCATGGTTAACCCATGCTGTTTATATGTCCTTTCTTTCTATTACAAAACTGTAGTACCTCCTATTGTGAGTACTATTACCTCAGTGACTTTTCTCAATGTGTCTCCAGGCACACACTCAGTATGATAAACTTTTTAGGCTGTGCTATTTCATTGGTTCTGCTGATGGAGAAATTCCAGCAGCCCCCTTCAGAGGGTTTTTTTTAAGAGTAATGGTTGCCTTGTTGAGGGGAAAAAAAAAAGACCTATTTAGAAAAGTATGTTCTTGTAAGCCAGTCCAGCAGAGCGTAAGGCAGGGGGGAAGCAAATAACCAAACTACTTTTCAGAAGCCTTTATGGATGATACACCATGTTACAATGGACCTTAATGCAAATTATAACTTCTAATTATTCTACATTGTCCTGAATAGATGAGATAAAGCAAGGTGTGGTTTTATTCAGGTTAGTATTCTACCATTCATGACTATTATGTAACTAAATATTTCTGCAGTATTTCTATTAGGAAAAAAATACAAAAACAACCCCTTTGCCAAACAAAGCAGCCCACCAGAAAAAAAAGCCTTAAAATAAAAAAAGGCAAAAAAGCAAAGAGAAGGGAAAGAACAAACTTCTTTTAAGACTGAGAAATGTGGGAATATAAATTTGTGGGTATAATTAGCCATCCTGAGTAATTGCGGTTCTTTTGTAATGTAAGAATTAAAACGTAAGTGCCATGTCTTTTCAGGATGGTGGATGTTGTGTGAATGGTTACCACTTCCCTGGCAAGGAGATGGAGTAGCTCTGCCCATCACCTTCTGATTTACTCTGGACAAGCTAGGTGGAGTTAGAGCTGCCCTGACCAAGGTGACCTCTAACTAGCCTGGGAAACACAGCCAGTGAGAATTAGAGCAGAACATGAAACTGGTAATGGGGCTGCTGACAAAACTGTATGTATTCTCATGCTTGAATAAAAACCTAGCATTTGTCTTCACATTTTTGCAAGGCAAATGCACCTGAGAGAAAAGATGTTTCTCCCCCCAGGGTGTTACCAGGACTCCCTTTCCAATACCAGTGGTTGGAAGGTTGCCTCCTGCTTTTATGTCATACACAGATTATAAATTTTCAGAATTCAGCTTCAAAATATTAAAAGGGGACCTGTAATAGAGTTTCATAACACATACTTAAATGTAGAGGTATGACTTATCATGTAGTAGCCTGAAGGAAAAGTTCTTTCCTTGGTCCATGGTTAGACTAAGAATTATCTGGCATTTCTTACGCATGCGAAAATTAGTTTAGTAAGAAACTTTGAAGTATCTGAGCAATGTATAAAAATGCACATTATTATTAAAGTATTTGCACTAGGAACTATTATACTGTAACTCAAGGAACTTAATATCTTTCCTGAAGTTATATAAAAATCCTAATAGATCTGTGCACTTCAGTTCTACTACTCATCTGACTTTAGGTAAGGCTTTAGAATATTTGGAAAATAAAAGTGCTGTATATACATTTTGGAATAGATACAAAATCAGTTCATGTTGGATATAGGATAAATCTTATTGCTTTTTTTTTTTCTGCAGAAAGGTGAACTGACTATTTTTGATTCTCCTGGCATTCTTAGGTAGGAATACATGGGATTCAGAAAGAAAGACTATGAAGCTGGGTTTGGTTTTTGGTTTGTTTGGTTGATTCTTTGTCTGAGATAATATTGAAGTGCCCTGAGGGTTTTATAATGTGTGTGCCAGAAAGATTCACTGAATTGCTAATGACCTGATGGGTTAGTGTTTCTGAAGGCAGGTTTGCTTTAAAGCAGAGGCTGTGACTGATTTACTGAACACTGAGTGGAAAAATGTATAGAATGAGCAGAGAGCATTTCTGAGCAAAAGTAAACATCTACCGCTTTACACAAAATTAAGTTAAAAGTCTGTTAAAATTGTATAGGCTTCATCATCTTGAAGGGACTCAGGGCTATAGAGGAGACTTTTACAGTTTCTCTCTTCTCAGAAAGACCATGTAAAAAGCAATGCTTACACACAAGATTTGTAAGGAAGATGCTGAACAAAGGACACAAAATTCACCTTGTTTGCATAAGTGTCAAATGGTAATAGCTGACAAAGTAAATGAAATGTAACATGGACACCCAGACTCATAGGTAAGCGAAGTGACCTGGGCTGTGACATGAATAAATAGCTGAAACAATGCACATTTCCTGTCCCCTGAAATGTCACCTTGTCTGCTGGCCCCAGTCCTGGTTCTGCTGAAGTGCCCTGTCACTGCTACACCACATACTTGGATCACAAGGTTTGGTAGAAAGTCTTTCACCACCTAACACTCATTAGTCTGTACAGAAGTCCCTGTAAAATCTCAGTCATGTGACAGCCATCTGGGAAACACAAGTAGGAATAAACGTCCTGGGAATTCACAATAGGAAAAATAATTAAAGAGAAAGAATAGGACAGATCAATAGATTTTAGCATCATCAGGCTTTCTCATCCTCTTTCCAGTAGATTTTTTATCTTGTGTCTTTTTTTTCTTTTAAGTTCATGGATTTCAGTTAATCATAAATTACATCATGAACAATGCAAGTTGTGTATACTAATATTTTACTGTACTTCTAAAATGCTATATTAGATTTATTTAGCATAATTATGGAAATTTTATTTTCCCAACTGTAAAATAGAGTTTTTTACCAGGGACATATTAAACATATAATTCCAAATAATAAGGGAAAAAAACATTTGGAAAAGCTAGAAAAACATTATATTAAAAAAAAAAAAAAAAAAAAAAAAAAAGTAGAAGTTCCTATCTATCCCTATCCTTGCAAATACTTATTTATCTTTCTTCTACTTCAGTTCAAGAATTTCACCTTTGATTGCAGCACTGAACTGGATTGTTCATGCCAGCCATGCAGGGCAGTTTTATAACTCTGCATGTCCTTACATTACCAATGTCATGTGTGTGTGTCTGTGTGTGAATAAAACTTATATAAATATATATACATAAACCCTAATCTCTTTAAAGCCTAATCAGGATAATCTGAAATTCTGACACTTTTATGTAAGAATCTCCTAGATGACCATGGAGCTGAAGCATGAAAATAAAATAGAAACTGGAGTTGCAGGATCAATACACAAGACAAACATATATTGGGAATGGATATCAATTCCATTAAGGAAACATTGTTCAAGTGAAAGTCAAAGGTTTTTCTACCTGTTACATGCGGATTATAATGAATAAGCTTTCATTAAAAAAAAACCAACCAACCAACCGATGGACCAAAAGAAAAAAAAAAAATCCACCAAAAAAGAAACAAAAAGGAAAAACTCCTCAGATTATTCTCAAGGCTGCTGTTCTTGCCATGATTGTGATGGATGTGATCTGGTAGTAATTGAGCAGAGGTGCAACTGAATGAGCTGTGTATTTTGCTATGACCCTAAATTTTCTGAAATTGAAGTTACCTATTATGAGCAGAGAGTGGACAAACTTCTTACCAGGCAGCTTTGCAGTCAAGGAGGCTCCAGAACCCAGTGACAGGGTGAGTGAAGATGTCCAGCTCAAAGTGGGCACAGCTGAGGACAGGGAACCCCTCACACCTCCTTGCACCACTGTGCCTGCCCCTCTGGCCCCAGTGCAGGCTGCAGCAGGTGTTTGGCTGAATCCATCAGGACCCATCTGCTGCAAATCAATGACAAGGATTTCATCTGCCCACTGACTTTTCCATCCACATCCTGCTGGCAGCCTTGGAAAGCCTATGAGTTCAACAGTGATGGTTTCACAACGCACAAACACTTGATATTATTTCAAAATGTTAAACAAAGGTGAAAAATAAAGGAGATTAGATATTAGAAAACACTTTTATAACTAACTGTGTGTTTATATGTGTATGCAAGTGTACATACATACACACACACATACACACACATATATATATGTATGTGTGTGTATATATATGTATGCATGTGCAGAGATATAAATATTGGTCATAGTTCACATCTCTGCCTTAACTGGAGATGGCAAAGAAATTTTCCAGAATATCAGCCAGATGAGTGAGACTGCATAATAATCCAAATTACTTTCCAAGCTTTCATGTCAATGACTCAGAACAGGCCACTGGGTTGAACTCTACAAAGGTGCATGATCACTTTTTCCTGTGGAAAAATTCAGTACCATGTTTCTCTGATATTATCTGGAAGTATTTGCTGAGGCAGTTTAAAGGAATTAATAAAACAATGAAGCAATATTTCCTACTAAAAAAAATAAAGAAGAAGAAGAATAAGAAGAAACAATTTCTCCCTTTTCCATTCAATTGAATATAGAAAAATAGGAAGTAGAGCTTGCTATTATTTGAAAGGTACCTCAAAATCCACAGGATTCTAAGTAATTCTGGCAACATTATTAGCAGCAAAGCTAATGAATCAGCAACAGACCCTATAAATATTAAAACTAGAACAAAATTATAAATTTCCACCAAATATATTAATTATATATTATAAATGTAAGTATTTAATCTATATTTAAAAGCAAGCAGGCATATGCATCTGAAAACGGGAGATCTATGTTTATGCCACATTTAAAGGCACAGAAATTGCTCACTCAAAAGACACCTGGGAAAAGACTTGAGATTCCTTAAAAGATAAAAAACATATGCTGGAACCTTCAGGTGAAGTTCCAGAGGTTGTCATCCAGCTCTGGAGATGGGGGAGCTCCTGCTCCCACCTGCCAAGGGACAGGTTTTGGCCTGTAGGAAAGGTCTATGAAAATCCTCCTACATCCAATACCAAGTAATTTCAGTGTCATAACTCAGCAGTTATAATAAAATGAATAAGAAAATTAAGATGAAGTAAAATTTTTCCTACTTTCTCCACTTTTTTCCTGATAATCAGAGATATTATCACTTAATTTTTACTATTAGCACATATTCTTTTACCAGACTATGCCTTCCAGGAGTATGTTCTCTTTTTATCCCTTTCTTTCTCTTACCTTTCTTCCACAGTGACTCTTGCCTCCATTTCTGAAATGCTAAGTTATTTTACTGCAATTTTCAGGAAGATGTTTAAAATATGTCATCATTAAGAGTTACCTTCCAAGAATACCAAATATTTCAATTCCATTTGTAAATAGAGCTCGAGTTGCATAAATATAGAAAGATACTTCCCCTTCCTCCTATAAAACAAATATTTGATATATATTTTACTTTGTTTGTTTTTTTGCTGTCTTTCTTATTCTAGAATAAATATCAGTCAGATTTGCTTACCACTAACAACTAACAGTGTTATTAATATAAAAATGGTCCCCCGATTCATTTACAGTATGCCAGAGGAAAAACAAACAAAAAAACCTCAAAATAGTCCCCACCAAGACCCACAAAGGAGTAAACAAATAGGTCTTGTGCTGATTAAATGATCCATAACATAACAGGCTAAAACCTGCTTCAAGCTAAAACCAATCCACACTTCATTAACAGTCTCTGGTAATCAATGGATGATATCAGTAAATAACAATTTATCCCAGTCATAGCAAAAGAATGAACAGAAAACCCAAACACAGCTTGCTGAAGTGGGACCTATAGCAAGAAAATGGACTCAAATATGCACTTGATCTCTTTCTCTCTAAATTACTCCAGACATGTCAAAGTGTTCAGAAGGCAAGACATAATTTTCTGTAGGAAACTCACTTTGTCTGTGGGGAAATAATGGAGAAAGTATATACTTTTCAGTGAAAGCATGGCAGTCTGATCTGGAGTCCATTTCAAGCCAACTTGACTTCACACTGAAAAAGAAAATCCCTGCCTTTCACATGCTTCTGATGGCAATTTTTTGTCTCTTGGTAGTTTTTACCAAAGCGTAACACGGCAGTGAAAGAATTCCATGCATCTACAAAGAGGCAAGATATGGAAGAAAAGGAAAAACCTCTGAAAACTTTAGAGCTTATTTACACCTCAAAATGATAAGACCTTTCCCCTAGAGGTCCTCAGAGAGTCCATCAGTGATACTTCTTAATGTAAAAGTCCAGTAGAACAAAATAACATCATTTCAGGCAAAGTGAAATAATAACTGAATTTTGTCTTGGATTCCCCACTGTATGACTTACATTACAAGAAATTTCAAGTATTAAATAAGTGAATAAAATAAAGACATCTAGAGAAAAAAGTATTCTTTGATCTTTCAAGAAATCATGTTCCAGGGTAGTAATAGAACTTCAAATACAATGGTTATTTTTTTCTTTTCACACCTCTATTTTTTCTAGAAAACTTGTTTACTCCATTCTGTAATTTTTTTCCTCTTATCTTCCTCATAAAACCCCCAAACAAACAAGCACCCCCCACCAAAAAATAAAAGCTTTCAGCAATGTAACTTTCAGTGAGTTAACAGAAGTTGCAGTTGACTTGAGTAGAGTGAAGAGCAATATTATTAAAAAAAAAATACAGGAATTCTACCATTTTTCATTTTCTTTCTCATTAAAGAAGAACATTTTTAAACAGCACATCAAGAATTGCAGTTCTGTAAGGGTAAATATAAACATCTAGCCTTGGCAACAAGTTTCAAGGTCCTCATTCTTGGCAGAATAATTTTTTTCTCAGTTTTGTGGTGTTGCTTGACATCTTCCAGATGCTGAAGCACCTGGTTTGCTAGAGGGAGCTGAAGAAAACAATTAAAAGTGTAACGGAACACTCAGAAAATGGCGGAATTTAATAATGAACTTTTTAAATCCCAGATGACTCGGACAGCAACTGCTTTGCAGTATTCGAGGTGAAAGAAAATACAGTAGAAGTGTCACAAAGGGTTGAAAATGCTGTTCAGCTTCACATACAGCATTATCCATTAAATGACAGCACATACACATATATACACATATATACATACACATATGTATGTTAAATGCAGAACTTTACATAGTGTCCTCAATGACTAAAGAATGCCTTCCTGTGTCTGCAAATGCTAGATCAAGAGAGATCATAGAAATATATTTAATTTCTGACTGATATTACTGGGGTTTTAACCTTTAACAAAAAAAAAAAAAAAAAAAAAAAAAAGATAGGGGGCTATTCTAAGGAAACAAAGAATGCAAGCAAAGATTAAGTTTGTAAATACTATAGTAACTATACACAATGCTATAGTAATTATATACTACTATTCTTTTAAAGAATATGTCAACTTTACTAAACACAGCTTGAGTTCCTGCAAACTGTAGGGATGAGAAGATAGTTCAATAACCAGTGATTCAGAACTTAAAATGTCACTGTCTGGAATCTCTCTGGCTACTTGATTTGCCAGTTGTGGGCATGCATGAGAGAGCAGTTCCTGAAGCCCCTGTGCTTTTACAGCTGCAAACAAGCAGTTTGTCTTATCCCACTCCTCCAGTGGAAGGCTGTAGGGCACCACATGAAGTCCATGCAGTGGCACAGATTGCAGTGGAGTTCAGAAGTGTCTGTGGCTATGTGTTTAAAGCAGAGATTTCTTTCCTGCACTGCCATGACCCAGCAGGGCGGTGGGCTGCCAGGTCCAGGGTTAGACCACTACGAGGAGCTGAGGGGGCTTTTCACACATGGAAATCCTCACCAGCACCAAACCAAACTAGGCAGTGTTGGGTCAGAAGCAGTACATACAAACCCTTCCCACTCTTCAGAAGAGAGAGCCAGTGCTCTCACACACATTCTCCTTCATAACTCATCTTAAAGCCCTTTCTCTTGCTCCAAGGCTGTGGTTAACCATTTGTGTGATAGGAATGAAATCACTTTTGTTCACATACCAGTTTTTCTGAAACTTAAAAGAAAGTGCCTTGGACTTTAAGGAAAAATATGTTTTGAAGAAAGCTTCCACACAGTAATTACCCACAATAACTATGAGCACTGAATGTATACAATGAAAGAACATGTGTGTTAATGTTGTGGTTGATTATATAATGTTGATTTTTCTAAAAATGTAATCAACTTTTCTTTGGCTGTAAAATATAGAAGTAATTACACATTAACATAAAAATAAAGCAAACTAATTACAAACTATTAAAGTTAGCACATCTCTTTAAACACAAGAAATGAACCCACTGATAAACACTAAAACTTTTATTAGTGTGTTATTGTATTTCATCATTGTGCATTCACAGTTTGCATCAATGACATGAAGAGTACTGTCCCTCTGCACAAACTTCAATCTGCACTTCTTGAGGGTCTTTTGCAGACCTCATGAATTCTTTTAGATGTATTTCAGTTTTATGTATATAGCTGTCTGAAAAAACACACCTTAGCTGGAGCAAATAATAATGGTGACTGCACATACTCTCCTGTCAGAATTGAAGCTTTCTTTCTCTCCTGGGTTCATCCGGCTTGAGAGGCATCTTCCAGGGTGGGTGGTGCCTTTCTCCTCTTGCAAGACAGCAGGGAGATTTGAAAACACTGAGCAGTCATAGCAAAACTGGGGTAACAGGCATAACAGCCTCCTGCAGGCTGCTTTCCCAGGGAGGAAGAAGAACTCCCTGAGGCCAGGTTATAGTGCAGGATTGCTACCTATGAGCAGGAGATTGCAGCTGGCCTGGACAAATGGCAGCTGCATGTGCTGTATTTCACTATCAATGTGCACTGTGGGAAATCCACACTTACTGCAATCCATAGCAAAATCGACCTGACAGCTAGAAAAGTGGCCTGGTGGTAACAAAACTGAAAGCTTCACATGGAAATAGAGATTTATCTCCACAAGGGAGGGGAGGAAGTGAAGTTTTTTTCACAAGTGGAAAGATTGAGACTGAGAATAACAAGACTTTGAAGGAAAACATATACTCCCTACCTACCTAGGAGCAATAAATCTTAAAGCAGGTGTCATCTCTTTGTAATTCCCTCCACCTCACATGGCTTTTGTGGGAGGTTCTGGTTGATTGTTACCAAAAATTTCCATAATCCTTTATTCAGACAATGTGAACCATCACAGACCCATCTGTATTTCTTCAATTAGTGATAATCTTCCACAACAGATAGAAGATGTTCCACATTTGATGTTGCAGGGATGTTTCTTTGTTTGTTAGTACTGAGAAACATTGTTTAATTCACTTTCCCCCCTCTCTGATGTAGGCTGAGTAGCTTGTGGAAAAAATAATAAGGTAAAAAATAGATAGGTATACTCAGGGAAGCTGGAAAAGATGTAAATGAACTTAACTGAGTTCAGTGGCATAAAGACAGGTGCTAGATAATCTTTTCTCCATCTGTCTGCTCTCAGAAAATCGTATACAGCCCCACTGCCTTTATCCTCCCAAGCAATGGAATATGTTACTTGGAGACAATCAGTCATTCACACAAAAATAACCTTTCCATGCCTGTCACCAATAACCATAATTCTATGTAGTAAAAAAAGGAAAAGCCCTGAGGTGCTATCCTTCATCTTATTTTATGCAGCATTCTGTGAACCAAAATGTATATTTTCTGTGTGAATTCCTTGAGGGGAAATATTTCCAGTCTTATTTACAGTTAAAAAAATACAGTAGTTTAAATTTTCGGTCTATTTTACTTTCTGTTATAAAATGGAAGCATTAGTGTTTGTCTGCAAGAGCATATGAACATTAATAGTAAATGAAAGATCCATAAATTGCCATGATTAGAACTAAAACCAATAAGCAAGTGCAGGTGGGCTGCTTTTTTTATGGGTAATCAAAATTTCAGTTGTGTTTTGAGTTTGAAGCAAGTATATTGACTGAAATCTGTGCCATCCATCTGTTTGATGCCAAACTGAGTTTGAAATTGTTCTTTCTACCAATGTTTGCCATACTCTTGAATGCTAAATTCCAGTACAGAAAATTGAAACCAGCTGTGCCTTCTTTCATCTCACCCATATGCTCTAAAATCTTTGCCAAATAAACTCCATAGCTTTTCCTGGTAGGACATCTTCTTTCCTGTTGTTCTTTGGAGAAATGAAAGAGCTATCAGAGCTGGAATTTGGATGCCATCAGTGACTGGATTAACATATAGAGGAATTATCTCCATAGCTGGGGAGGAAGCTGTTGGGCACTGCAGGAGCAGCATGGCCCTGATCAGTGAAAGTACATGGGGTGAATGGGGCAGCAGCACATGAAACACATGGCAGCATCAGCACAGATGTCTTTTGTCTACACTGCTGGATAAGTTTCAGAGTAGATTTGGATCCTGAGGAAGCCCTCTGGTCGCTCACAGAGGTTATGCTGACTCCATTTTTTCTGGGTATTCAAGACCCAGCTGGATAAAGTCCTGATTAACCTGATCTGATCTCTAAGATGATTCTGCTTTGAGCAGGAGATTGGGCTACAGGCCTCTTGATGTCCCTCCTAACTTGAATTATCTGGTGATTCTGGGATGGATCTGTAGCCATGCTTGGGATATTATCTTCGCAACAATAATAGACAGGATTTTTAGGTGGCCAAAATAACCCACTGATAACCATTTTCCCGTCTTTTCTGGCACAAAACCATCCATAACTTCAAAACAAACTATGATCTATTTTAGTATTAAGCTGTACTTAGAAAAGCTAAGACCATATTCACGATGGAACAGACTGTGCAAGAAGCATGGTCAAGGAACAGAAAAATATTTGGCTGCCTTAGGTTTGACTGCTATTTTCATATAGGTATTGCAGCCTACTGTGGGGTCTGTGAAGAAACAGTTTCTAGTGAGGTGAAGTTGTGCTCTGAATCAGGAAGAGAATAAAGGCTGAAGATCTGAACAGCCCTAGGTTACAGGATACAAATAGAACAATCCTAAATGTTTCAGTTCCAGAAGATTTTGAATTGTTTTTAATTTGTTGCTACCAAGGGTTAAAAGAAAGTTCCCATCATGATAAGGACTATAACCAAATACACTTGTACAAGTTGACAGGAGTTTCAGGTTGGGAACACTGAAGGTCAGCAGGGCACATTCCTGCCAATATTTAACAGATTCCGTGTCATCCCCAGCCCTTCCCAAGCAGCTTGGTGCCACAGTTGCTTGATTCTGGAAGGGCATTTTCATCTGCTACCTGCACTGAATGTTTTCCTACAGGTAAGAGCAGCAGCTCTGATAGTTCAACCTAAAAATGTTTGTTCTGTCACTAATAATGTTCTGTGTCTCACAAATTGAAATAAAAGAGAATTTACAATTAATATCCACCATCAAAAATATTCAGCAGCAAGTTAACTTCTGTCATTTGTTCTCTGAAGGCAATGAATAAAATTAACCTGTCAGAATCTTTTTTTTTTTAAGAAGAGCATCTTATAAGCTGTAGAAGTGAGTTAAAGCACAGCTGGCTAACATGGGTCTGAGTAATGGCTCTCTTACTACAACTTACTTTAGTCTTCATAGGAAAAATAGTGCTATATGGGTTTCAAAGAGAGTATCAAGTACAATAAATTTTTATGAAATTAGGTAACAGAATTGTGTCAACTACCTTTATGAACTCATTTTCTTTTCAAAGGATAAATATTTTTCTGCTGTTGCCCTGCTGCAATATGATATCCTTTGATGATAATAGGATTTATTATGTAGTCAGACTGTGATAATTGAGTGTATACATTGAGCATTCTGCACCCACTAGAGTAGAAGGGAAATGGGATGATTCGTATCTAGTGGCAAAGCCTCTTTGAGGAGACAAAAAGTTTTTGTAACTAAAACTTCAAGAAGCTCTTGAAGTCAATTTGTTTAAGTGCAAATTATTGGAAAAATAATATTTAAAAAAAAAAGGTGTCATAATGACCAGGTAAAATGCAATGCTTTGCAATTTGTTTTGACAGTGCCCCAAAGGACCAAATAAATGAAGCTCAGAAGAAATTAATTTAGAAGAAAATGTTAAATTAAATGCAGAGCACATTGGCTACTTTTCATGCTAAGGAAAAGGGAATTAAAACTCTGGTCTCCTTTTCCTAATAATATACCTTCCCCAAGCCATTTCAATAAAGATTTTACTAGGGTTATTCTTACAGCACTGTATTTCACACGTCTCAGTTGTTTAGTAGGTCCAGTTAAATCATCTGTGGATTTTAAAATTTTCAACACCAGTGCAAATGGCAAAATCAAGCCTTGAAACTATTTGGACAACGATTCACAACAATTTTAAAAATTGTTGGCTGAAATGAGATGTTATCAATGAAAATAATTTTGAGCCAAATAATATTATTTAAAGAAAGAATAGAAATAAGTTGTATTACTATGTTTTTAGCATAGGCATTTTCTCAGTGCCAATCTTCTCCTCTTAACACACACAAGAATTAAACAAAATGTTCTCTATATTTCATTTTGAGTAATGGAAAATCCAAGGCTTTTCTGAGAATCCTCTTACAAATAACACCATAACCTGTAAATAAATTATCCTCTCACAGAACTGCGATGTGCTTTCATAAGAGAATGTTGAGTACTTTCCTGGAAAGCTTTTTAGGCACCAGATCAGAACAGAAGACACAATTGGCTCTTTGTAGCCGACTTTATTACTCATTTACTACTTCCTCATTATGTTTACAGGATTATATCTGCTTCTTTTCATTCATATTATTTTATTATTTTTATTTGAAAAGTAGAGTAATTTCTCTCTTTCTTTTCAATGTCAATCTTATTTGTGTTGTTTCTGCTTCTCTCCCTTCTCCCTGTGACCTGCTAACAGTGGCCAACATTCCTTGCCTTCATCAAGATGTGTTTTCTTGCTTCATCTGTTTCTATATTTCAGAACTTAAGTTGTTTTTCTTCTTCCTGGTTTTCTTCACTTCCAGAGTGGAGCAGTGATCACTGCTCACTGGAGGAAAGTACTGTGGGTCTCTGTTCTGCTGGTTGCCTGAAGGACTCATTTGGTACCAGTGACTGGCACTCACCAACCTTAAGCTGTAGATGTTCAAGGAAAGCACACATTAAATGCTTTTTGTCAGTGGGATTTTCTTCATTCCTTTTGAAAAATCTAAGATCATATCCAAGGAAACAATCGGCTATGTAGGCCAAAATAATGCACAGACACAGAACTACTCAAAGATTTGTGCTGTTGCTATACACAAATATTCTCCCATGACACTAGCAGCTGTCTTTGGATTTTCTTCCAAAAGAAATCTTAATTGAGAAGTGAAGCCAGAAGACCTGCTACCAGGTTTTTTGTTCATTGTCTCCAGTACCAGTAATGTTGAGGCCACAAACTCCTGTAGAAAGACAAAATAAAAAAAAAAAAAAAAAAGAGCCCAGATATGTGTCAGAGTTTCCCCATATGTCAGAAAAGATAATGTTCATTCTTGTAATGCAAATCTTTAAGTAAACCTGCTTCTCAGACAAGCTTCTTTTGTGTCCTCTTTCAAACCTCTATCCATATGGATAGAAGTACAGTATCAGATGAACAAGTGAAAATACTGTTGAAAGTTTGACCACCCACATGTAAAAATTTTACCCAAAAAAGACTGTGTGTTCTCATGATAGTGCTTATCTCTCACTTATTCAAATGCTCATAAGCTGACCCTATATTCCAAAACCAGACTGCTCATCAGGAGAAATTTTATTACCAGTGTAAATTTTTAACCTGAAATTTTAATAATCTAAAATTTTAAGAAATTTTATAACCTCACAACACAGCTGTTATATTTCCTTTGCAATGTGAGGGAATGAAAGCCTTTGTTTGACATTCTTCAGCTGTGTCACTAGTAGTTTAGATATAAGGATTAAATGATGAAAGAAAGTAAAACTGTTGATTAGTTTATTTTGTGCCATGCTGGCAAGACTTGGGATTACATTTTTCATTTCAAGCTCAGTATTATGGTGTAATATGCCCCAAGTAACCCCACAAGTTCTGAAACAACAGAAGCCCAGCTTGCTAGGCTTTTGTGCCCTGTGGCCCACAGCAGTGCTTGATTGCCTAAGTGTGAGGTAAAAATGAAGCTGACAGTAGTAGCATCTCTTCACCTATTTTCAGAACAGTCTGTGGAATTTGATGTGAATTGGTGCCTTGCTTTACAAGTGGCAAACTGAAAACAGACCACTAAGTGGAAATATAAGGACTAACAGTAAGAGTAGACTCACATAAAGACATTTTCTCTCAGAATTGAGTCTAAAAAGCTGCAAGAGTTGCTAGTGCCATCAGCAAAATAAACAAATGAAAACAGAGTGAGAAGTGGTATTAAGGGTTTATGAATTACAGCAGATTTTCAAAACCAAGTTATCATCTCTAAGCACACTTAATAATTGATTTTCAATAGTCACGTCAAAATATCTTCTTTTTATCTGTCTGTCCCTCTATACCTCTATGTGTTTATCCATATACCTAGATAATTCCAAGAAGAGTGTCTAAAGGATTGAGCAAATTTCTGCTTTTATATTAACTTTAGCAATGAAACAGATGAGGATTTTTGCAGTTTACCTGACTGCCAGAAAAACTCCTGGCTTCCACCCATCAATCAGAATAGATTCATTTGTCTAGTTTGCTTTGTATACAAAACTAGGCTAGTTACTTCTTGATATTTTTCCCAAAATTTCACCAGTACATGGTGATATTTATCACTTTGAATTCAGCCCGAGCAGGAACCCAAAAACATTTATATCTGAACTGTTTCTGAAGCCAACTAAGTATAAAGAAGAAATTCCTAGATCACCCTTTTAAATCCTTTTCTTCTTAATTAAGCCATTTAAAAATAGAAAGAAGGAATATGCCACAGAAATTCATTACAGCTTGATTCTTGAGAGATTTACTTTCTGACTACATGCAATCAGTTTGAGTCAGCCTGAATCTTACGAGAATATAGGATTGAAAGGATTTCTCTGTATTAAATTAAAAGTATCAAAGCTATTATCAGGAGTAGAAACCAAACTCAAACTTTCTGGCCAGCCACAAGATGAAGTTAGAAAATAAGAAACAATAAAACTCAAGCAAATCAGCCATGTTCTCATTAAAGTCAATGGACAATTTGTCATTGGCCTTGGTAGGAATGGGATCTGTCCCAAATTCTTCACTTCTTGCACTAGAAAAAGGAAGCTGAAATTCATGTTGACATTTTCCCACTCCTAATCTCATTTCCTCATTTTCCTCTCTCTCGCTCAAACCTAATTGTCCAGGGACCTGAACAAAGTAGCAAGTTATGAGTGGAGGGCTACAGAAAGGATGTGATAAGGCACATGCAAGGCCACTTAAGTTTTGCTGCATCAATGTGCTGTGCTTACAGCTTACAAAACTTTGCTTTACTTTAGTCTAGACTGTGTCTGATATAGAACTAGGTATTTTATAAGCAAACAATATCATCCTCTGACTGGCTGCTCGAGTGGGTAATTTTCACCTCAGTGGTAAAAACGAGAAGATATTTCAGTACCACTGGGCGCTGGGGGGCAGTGTGATATAAAGAAGCATACATTGGCACAGCTGCTCTGCCATCTGCCCGGGGTGTCACTTCCAGGAGGGACTCATGACTTTATGTGGCAGCTCTGCTGTTCCTCCTTGGAGAACTGAGAGTATGAGCCTGTGCTCTGCCTCTTCTGGGAGGGTGAGGCGCTGTGAAATAAACTCTGATGCAATGTTAAGAGAGTCTGACAGCCTAAAAGGTTTGACTTACCACGAGGGTGCCCTGAATGGGTGGATGCTTGTTTCTCTGCAGGCACATATGAACTCTGGGAACAAAAACATTAGACTCTGTGCTCGGGTCTGTGACTGCATCTGGAAAGAAAAACAAATCTTCTCTATTACTTCTGAAGTGTACTTTTTCCTGACAGCAGACTAAGAAGAGTAGTATAAATTGTTGCATGTTTTCTACTTGGGTTTGCTTGTTTGTTTATTTCAGTTTATTATTTCTTATCTTTTACAAAAACAAGCAAGCAAACTAATCAACCTTATAACATCAGCTAACCTGGAAAGCAAACAAAAGGGCTGCACACACAGGGGAAACAATATAAAAACAAAACATTTCCCAGAATGTGCTTATGTAAGTTATTGATTTTTCTTTTTAACATCAGAGGGTACTGCTATTCTTGTTGGCCTTTTAATTCAGAAAACTCTCTCCTGTAGGACTACACTGGAATTTCTAAATTATTCAGAGAAATAATGGAAATCTGGTGGTTTATTGAGCAACCAGAATGTCTAATGCTGAGGTTTTAATTCTGTAATTGAAAGCAGTCATTCATAAGCATGATCTTTACAAACTTTTATCTGTAAAGAGTACTCTAAAGGAATTACAGTATTATAGGCCTAGCAAAAAATTTCCACATTGATTTTCTGGTTCAAGAGCAGGGGAGCTGTTACTGCTTTAATAAGGGAATGAAGGCTATCTAAAAATGCTGCTGAAGGGTAATTTCCACTCAAGTATATTAGAAGAAATTCTCACCTTGGGGTTATCTACATGACATAGTGTATTATGCAATGTCTCAGTTAACTTGAATACAGTTATAGTTTCAAAGAATGCTTTCATGTGGTACATTGTTTCTAATCTTCAGACAAAGGCCATATCATCAGACAGTCCCTACAGTTTTCCCCTACAGTATCCAGAATAATTCTGAAATCAAGAGTTGTGATCTCCTCTGTCTCATGACCAATAGCCCTCCTGCATCCATAGCTGCACCTATATTTTCCAGGAAACAGATAAACCTGGGAAAGCAAAAAAAACGTGCTGAGAGGAAGCACAAAAAAAAAAAAAAAAAAAAAAGAACAATCATGGCTCCATAAGGCTTTCCTGATGTTTGTAAGGCTTCAATGTAATGAAAGTGAACATGCCTCTCTTGTCCATTTTTTGTTTTTGAGAGCTTCTATGCAAAATGAAAAAAAACACAAAGCCAAGAAGTCTAAGAAAATTACTCATTTCAGCATGACATTATCACTATTTTGTGGTAAACCTGTAAGGAACATGTTCAGATTTGACTCATGCAAAATAGACATTTTGGAGGGTCTTGATTTCACAGTCAGGCCATACTCCTAATTTGGATCTGAGTTCCACACATAGTTTTAATTGCCTTTTGCTATTTAAGCATCTTTTATATAACTGCATATAAGTATATAAAGATAGAATGTGTTGTCATATACGTGCTGTATGTGCCAGAAAACAAGCTTCATATGGAAATGTACATAGGGTTAAACAAGGATACTTTCATTCTCTGTCTTTTATGGAGGAAACACCTGAAAGCATAAACTGTGATGAAGACTAGCCCATAGTCTGTAAGGTGCTGAGCAAGGATAGAGGGAGGTTGTAGCCAGCAGAGACAGAATGATATTCAGCAGCACTAAATTAAGGGGTTTTGGCATTGCCAATATTAGTGGTTGACCTCATATTTCCGAATAATGCGCAGGAAGACACCAAATGAGAAAAGAGCTACAGCAAACACTAATTAAATTTGTGTTCTTTTTCTTTCAGACTAATTAGCACACATAGAAGTTAAGCCCTAAAGAATAAAATATTCAGCTTCGATAGTGCAAGAGAAAAATGCAATGAAAAAAATCAAAATCACTCTCATTGCAAAGTGTATTTGCTTCCTCTCACTGTGAGCTGATGATTCAGCCTTCTTTCCTTTTCAGCACACATGAAACCTGCAAGCAAAACTCATAGTCTCAGGTTTTCTTTATTTTCCCTGAGAAACACAAGGGAACATGCAAGACATGCATGCCACTTCACCAAGTTCACTTGAAAGAAGGTCATTCAGATAGTCTCAGAAACTAGCATTTACTGCCTCTAAATAGCCTAGAAAATAAGTTTTTTAAGAGAATAGACCAAGACCTGGGATTCAGACAATGTGACTAGTATTGAGAGGGCAACATTAAAGTGGAATCTTGAGGCACTTCAGTTCTTTAGCCCTCAATTTCATTTTCTAAAGCCACTTCAGATCAGAGCAATGAGACAATTAAAAGTGGTTATTGTTTTTCTATGTTATTTTCCAAGATACAAGCTGGGGAGAAAAATCTAATCCTCTCTTTAGGATTTTGAGATGGGACTTCCATAACCTATGCATGCATGTTTTTAAATCTGTACTGATAGACTTTAAACCATCTCATTATCTTTCATATAATATACACACAAGTAATTTGTAACTTCCCACCATCAATTTTTGTCATCTTTATGTCTTCACATCTATCAGCTTCATTCTCTAAATGGAGCCCAAAATCTATATCCTTGCCTATTTTTATTTGCATTCAACTATGATAAAGTATACAGAGTAAAAAGTGGAATGTTTTCCAAGTGGATTCCTTCAGGGTATTATAAACCAGACATTTTAAAAAGCTTTTTAGTAATACTAGATACCGGTAATGTCCATTATTTGCTCTGAGGACACACATATAATTATTGAACTTAATCAAGACCCTCTCCTCTTGAGGAACCATTTGTTAAAGTAGCCAACAGTAGGCAAAATGTTGGACTCCATGAAGAGAAAATTAGGAGTTAGGACCACCCTTGGCTTCTTCCCTTGTGGGTTTTACACATTTTCAGTCTGGTTCTGCCTGGGCTCTTGGCCTCTCCGTTGTCTGATTTTCAGGTCCCTGACTGTTGCAACTGTTGATCTGAGCCACTTGTCTTTGCTTTACCCGACAGCACCAAGTAAGTTGGATGTCTCAAAGCTCTTCTTGCAAAATGTATGATTCCAGAGCTGGTAAGGTGTCTAAGAGTAAATCAAATACATCTAGCTGTCCAAATCCATTTTCACTTTTCCTTTCAACAAAGGACATAGGACCTGGCTGTTGGTTTAACAGGCAACTTTCAGTATCTTCTGCAGACTTTGCTGTGTGTGGACAGCCTAGAGACCACAGGCAACAATAATCTACCTAGCAGTCATGGTTGACAGGATGATCAGTTGTGGCTATATCTAAAACTTATGCCTCCATCTAGAAACTTCAAATAAAAGTTTTAGGCACAAGAATGACAGGGATATTAGACATGGCTGTCCTAGGCCTATCAGTGGCTCTATTCATAGGGTGTCTTTGAAGAGATATGATAAGGATTTCTATGTAGCCAGTGAAGGCAGATAACGTTCTCCACTTTTGTATATATACAAAAGTGATATATAGAGAGATTTAACTGGAGATAGACCTGGATATCCTCCAAACCCATCCTTATTTCCCATCACAGCAACTGAGTGGATATGAAAGAGACAAATAGCATTCATTGAAGATGCATATTACAAATTACATTAGTGTTGTATATTGTTTTCTAAGACATAAAATTGATCACAAATTTCATTTGAAGGTACCCATTGACATGGAGATGTTTGCTGCAGATTATATTAATAAATAGGCATGACATCATGACTTAGAGAACACATGCTACACAGTCAGATTATATAAACCTCACTGGAAGTCCAAAGAGATATATTAGGAAGTTGCATTATGTATGCTATGCCCAGTGGAGCTGATAGAGGAATCTGCAACTTTTGCTTTGGATCTCCAGAGTTTCATCTATTGGCAGAAACATCTTTCCTTGTAATCAGACTTCAATCACAGCTACTGGCAAGGGCAACTTTATTTCAGCAGATGTTTGTAAATACACATAAGACTGGGCACAATGTCATAGACACAAATTGGCTTTTTAGTGACATCAAAATGCCACCTGCATGCTTTGAAAAAAAATGGTGTATATATTCACATTAGTAAGAAAAAAGGCAGCATTCCATGGATAACCATGATGTCGTTGTTTGCAAAACACTTCTATTTCTTCATAGCAAAAACAATTCCTTGTGTATTTCAATAGCAAAGGAAGGCTCACCTGCATATGTAGTGCTCTTGATGCCTTCTGAGCTTCAGTAATTTACTAAACTTTAAGAAGAGCAATCAGTGGTAAAGCTGCAATTCACAAGCAATTGCCTTTTAAGCAAGAGGCATAAAAATTTTAATTAGGCAATTCAGGCATTGTTTAAACTGCAGTTGCAATTAGGTAACCTTCACTTAATTAATAAATCATCATTAATTTTAATCAGCAATATTTGTTATTTTTGTCACTAGAAAAAATTAATGGAATTCTGGTTCAAAATTCACATCTATCTTGATTCAGTGTGCTGCAACACTGTTTCAGTGAAAATATCTCTTTCTCCTGACAGCCCATTAATTAAATGACCCTCTCTGCAAAACCATGATTCATGTACGTAGATTAATAATGCCATTTTTTAAAATTCACTCCTAAACTATCAAGGATGCTGCTATAGCACCTGGTTTTAATAGAATAATAAAAAGGTTTACATGGAATTTGATTGCATAATTGACAAGAATTTTAATAGCATTTTTATTGAGTTTTTAATAAGTTTTCCCTACATTTTCTTTACTGATTCTGAAAGAACTTCATAAATATTTCATAAATAAGTCTTTATGAATGTTACTTCTGCAAGTTTTTCTTTTAATAAGCCATCACCTTCAGAATATATTCAGTATCCAGACTGAATAACCAATCACTCCCAAAAATCTGCCAGATTCTGATTCTGTTGCATCAAGTAAATAATTTAATTACATAAATAATGTTAATTTAAAAAGGTAAAGGTAGAAACAGCTGAGTCGGACAAAGCTTGAAAATTATAAAAATCACAACCTTGTATTACCAACAAACTTCATTTCAGAAATACTGCTGTGTTATACAATTTCTGAAGTAACCACAACAAAGTTATGGACATAATAAATGTATTTATGTTCCAGCTATAGGGAGGGGATTGCCTCTTAAAAATTATTTCAAGAGTATTTGTGATGACTGAAAGTCAAAAGTTACAACTGTTAGCTTCTGATATCTGCAAAATTTTAGCTGTTATTAAATCTATATCTAACATTTTTGATGCTTGACTAATCAGTATTTTAATACACACCATGGGGAAAAAAACCCTTCCCTAAGAAAGGTTTTGGCATTGATAAATCATTGATTTAACATGATGGGGTTGGGAGGGGAAGTGGTAATGATTTTAAAGGGTTTAGATCAGAATAGTTCAGTATCTACACAGTCTAAGTAAACCTTAGACTTCTACTTGAAATTTTTATTGGAGTGGTTTGTAACTAGCTGTCCTGCTCTGGGATGTTGTTAACTGCATCTCAGAAGGTTTTAAGCTTAATGGTTTGAAACTGCCCTTCTTAAGCACAGTAGGAAAGATGTAAATCTTTATTAGAGATCATAGTTCAGATAATTACAGAAGTTTTCAGACTTGCTCTTTAGTTTGACAGGCAATTTAGAGGATGAAGAAAATGTGTCACTTTTGAACCCTATCAATGAAATGCTTTTTTTCTCTCTGCTTTATCATTCTCTGCTCTGCTAATTCAACTGCAGAATGAGAATAAAAACATCTTTGCAATATCAAATTTACTGGCAAGATGTAGCAGTTCTTTTCCTCAGTGGCCTTTTCAGCTTTGTGTAAAAATACAAGAACCCCTAGACAAAGCAATATTATCCTGCAATACACATTTCACTGATAGGGATTTTTAGCTCCAACATTGGTAGAATTGATCATTCAAAGTTTAATACATGAAGAGTTAGAAGATTCAAGAAATAATTCAATGTCTGATGAATGGAAAGGTATTAAGTTTTACTTAAGATCTATATTTTCACAGATTGTTTGGAAGAGAACAGCAGATTTTTACAATTGCTAAAAAGAGGAAGACTCATTTAATGTAGACCATTAGCTATATACTTAATTAAAATTTAAGAATAATTGTAGCCTTGTTACAATTCATAAAGCTTCATCTCAGCCATTGATTCCTAACTGGATCCTGATAGATGGTAAATTCATGATTTCCTGTTTATTAGGAGCTATACTCAATACATCTGACTAAAGGACAAAAAAATGATTGACACACCAATATTTAATGTAAGGTTGATTGACATTTTATTGTCTGTAAACACTGGGACTGACATTAATGACTGAGCCACAGAAAGTTATCTGGTTCTCGCTGGTTACAAAGTGAGCAAATGTGCTGATAAGCCTTCATGGGTCATAGAAAAGGACACCTGCTTAATTGATTTTTATACATAGGTTTAATTTATAAAGTTTAAGACAACAGACATAGCCTTTAGATAAGATGCAGGAATAGTGGCAGGACTCTAACAACAGTGCTCTAATTGCCATGAGCCCAGGCCAGCACCATTGGACACAGAATTTTTTCCACAGAGTAATATAAAAGGACTTTTTCTAAGCATCCAACTAGTAAGAAGCATCACACATGTAAGATGGGCATTACAGCATGTGCTGTGAATGTCTGTAAACAAGTGAAATGGAACTGCTTTCTCTCACAGCCAAAGCAATCTAGAAGAGTGTTAGTGGTTGAAAGCCTTGAGAAATGCAGATTGTGAAACACATCAGGATGTTTCTATGTGCTATAAGTGTACTTCACCTGGCAAAGAGGAAAACCATGTTGGAAAGTTCATTTGGGAGAGAAGAAAAAGCTGTTCTACAGGAAAGAGGAGTCATAGAACCCTACCCTCTAGAGGGAAAGCTTCTACAGCCTCAGTGTTGTGTGCCTGCCTGGCCACTCTGCAGAGCCAGCAAATAACCTTTTTCAGTTGTAAAGGAAAATTTTAAATTCTCTCTCTAAATTTCTGATAGATTCACACATTACAGAAATAAAGTACTTGCACCAGATAGTAGACTAGGAATTTCACACTCTCACACTGACTTTTAGTAAGAGACATTTCTGTTCCCTTCTACTTGAGAATATGCCCTGCAGACATGAGGTCCATCTGCCTACCTGTGGAAAACCTTCCTTCACAGGTCTGCCAGAACTCTCTCAACGACAGAAACTAATTTCTCTGATTAATTTGGCCCTAATATACAGAGTTAAAGTTCCTGTCCTTTCTCCATGCCAAAGCAGATCACATCCCAGATGAATCCCAGGGATGATATTGTTCCACATACAGTAACCCTCCCAAACTTCTAGACCACAATTCATGCACAACTCCTAGATTTCTTATTGTGTCTCACAAACTGTCACAGCTCAAGTTCCCTAATTCCCACATAAGCAGTTTGTAGGCAATGCCCACCCTTCTGCCATCAAGATATAAAGAACAGCTCCTTTTCTTCACTTACAATAGGAAATTTCTGTGTACTGGTTGCAACTCTGTGATACCATTAGGTGTACTTCTGTAAATTGCATTTGCATTTACACAAACAGGACATGTGAGGAGGGATTCAGATCCCATTAAATCTCAGTTGAAAGCTCTCAACAGTAAACAAAATAAACAAGCATTTATTTTAATTGATCATTTCAGAAAAACATGAGACTGAGATGCCACCATCAACACTGTGTGGATCATAATGATACTAATACTTTAACAAAATGCAACAGCTGGGTGCATACTTATCTATCCTTTATATGCACCCAGCCACAAATGTTGATACACATTGATAGTCATCTTTTGGCACAAAAAGAAAACAAAAAAACATGTCTATGCAATGAGAGGACAGTTCCAATAGGAAATTTCATCATTACTAAGATGAAAAATAACAAAAAGACATTTATTTTCCAGGATAAACATAATCGGTTATGGCTGGGCTGCAGCAGAATAGTCTCTAAGGCACTTTATGCTTTCACCTAATCTACATAGCCAGAGGCTAATTTCATTCACTGTGACTTGCAGGAAAAAACAACAGTCAGTGTCACTTAACAGTAATGGATATTTAAAGCTACTTAAGCCTTTAATTTTTATTTTTTTCTCATATATACAAACTTAATCTTCCTTTTTTTCCATGGGAAGTCTGTGCAATGGCAGTCAGATTTTGAGAAATGTTACCAGGATGTAACAAGCTGAACTTGAAAAGAGAATGCTGTATATAGTGTAGAAGTAACAATACTACTACTGTTATTATTAATGTTGTTGTTGCTGTTATTATTATTATTGCCTGGATCTTTGGAATTGAAGTAAATTCATTAAAATAATGTTTTATTGCCAATGTGAGTGTCTGAGTTATGTTTGCCATAGGATATTGTCAAAGAGTCAGGAGGACTTTTTTGTTTCTGCAGTGCATTTTAAATGTTTTTTTTCACAAGGTTCAAAAAACTACTTATTTTGCAGTGAAAAACAAGTACTACAATGTATCATTAAAAGGGAGAAGCAGAAAGAAAAACTGAATTCAGCAAATTTTAAACCTGTAATCCTGCACATTAAACAACACCCTGTTTGCTGGATGGCCTGTGAAGATGAAAATAAATACAACTGCAGAAAAAGATCTTACTAACCACAGCCTAAGCAACTGCAAATATAAAGCCTATAGTAACTGCTCACTGTGCACAGCTGTCAGGAGATACAAACATGATGTAAACTGAGCTTGAGAGGAGTGGCAGGACCTTGATAGCAAAAGCTCCTGTCAGTCAACTATGATTCCTTCATAACCATATCTCCTGGGTGCTGGATTGTCCATTTGGTCCTGCTGTACCTCTGGGGTCCTCCTGTGGGAGATGGTGGTCCCTGCAGAAATACATCCCTTAATATATTGGGAAAGTCAGTGTTTGGATGGCATATTCTTTCCATGATCCTGCTGGTGTAACATGCATATAATGCATAGAATATAAAAATGGTTTAAAGGGTTAGGTCATGATCCCAGTGGATCCAGTCTGTCTCCACCAGTTCTTATTCACTAATTAATTGGAAGCAGTAACCTTCTTTATTTTCTCAAATTAGTCTGTTTGTCACCCTTTTATTAGAAGATATGACAGTTTTGTTTTCATATGAAAACTTTAAAACCAAAATTTCCTTAAAACTGTTCTCTGGTTTTTGAAATTTGTATGTAATGCAGAATGAAATCTCCTGTTGGTCAGATAAAGCTGGATGACATTAGTGCTCCCTTTGACCTTTATGGTAGCATGCTGAGCAGAAATGCTTCTGCCCTGAAGGGAAAAACAAGACTACCAGCAGGATTTTTTTGGTGTTGGTTTTTTTTTTTTTCCATCTGAAGTGATGTGAGTCAGTAGAGCATGTGTAGTATTCCCAGAAAGTACTGGCAGCAGAAGATCAGGCTTCCAGGAATTGTACTGCTTAGAGCACAGGTCTCCAGGTTTTCTGTTGTAAAGCCATTCCATAAAGTTAACAGAGGAATTTCTTTAAATCATATACAGATCAATAGGGTCAAAAAGATATTTAAAAAACTATATACAGTTGAAGTCAACTCTGGTGCAGAGCCTCTGGGCAATGCTACCTTCTAAGGGAGAATGACCTAGAAAACCAAAATTCCCCTAATCATCACCCAGAGTCACTGTTTCAAGAAAAACAATACTTTAGCTCAGCACATCTCAACTGCAAGCACTTAGTACATCACTTTCTTTTAAAAATACTTTTTGCTGGCTAATGAGAGCTTAGGTTATACCCAACAGAACTTAATATAACCATATCTTCTCTTTTTGGATCTAACACAAGGTCCAGACTTTGCATTTTCTGCCTTGGACAGGTTTAAACAAGCCACAGAAGAGTTATGAGGACTGTGACACTGAAATCTCAGAATGAGTGAAAATCAAGCTTAAACAAATTTGTCCACAGGGTCATTGTTTCAGTGCATGCCCTAAGACCCAGGGTAGGCATAAGCTATACCAAATGTATTCAGTTTTGCTTTACTTTTCTTACTTTTAGTCAGCTCCAATATAAATTATTTGTTGTAGGGAAAGGTATTTGATTACTGTGTCTCATGCCCATTAGCTAGCACTCCTTCCAAAATTTCTGGTTTCACCCCTGGTTTTATATTTTTTAATTTAATCCTGATTCTCTTAAGTTTTCAGTATGCTACTCTCTCACTGCATGGCATCCTCACCCTCCTCTGCAAATTCTTAATTCAGATCATAAGAAAATATTGTTTAACCTTTTAAATTAATCAACAGCTAATCATTACCAAAACTTCCATTAACTTCAGTGAGAGCAGGATATCTTAGGTAGTAGCCACACACTCCATACACATGCAACTTTCTTGACTACCCACAAGGAATGCTTAGTGATTTGCAAATTCATCTTCCCCTTCTCTCTCCAGAATAAACAGAATGGGTGTTGGGAAATACTTGACATCTTTTCCTCATTTATTTGTCTGCATTACAATGCAACAGTGACCTTGAATGATAGTTGAAAACTATACCTCATTTTTCCTCTCAAAAGAAGCATGACTTTCCTCTCTGTTTTGTTAAATTAACAAAGGTTGGAAATACTGTGTTAAAAAAGTAGAAATGTTTAGTTTTGGGAAGCAGTACTCAAATATTCATAGTTGTTCTTTATCATTCAACACACTTTCTTTCTGTCACATATCTTAGTCCTATAGGATACATCTTAGGACACCAAGCCTTTGGAATCAGTTCATTTGTGCAAAGATCTTTGTTTTACAAATAAATATTATGCCTAAATATGTACTTCCTAATACATTTAACTCTCAAATAATCTTCATTTATGGCATCGTGACTTCTCTGGAATATAACTAGTCTTGGCTCCCAGAGAGTATAAATGTCAGTTTCAAAGAAATGTTTAACAATTATTCATTCTTCCTTTTTCCTTCATCTTTTTCAACCTTTCCTGGATTTCATGTGATAATGGCCATGTGAAATCGACTGATTGCAATCAGAAGAAAAGAAAATTAATCACCGGGATTGTAAAATGAGAAATTTAAAAGAACTGCATTTTCCATTTCCAAAAACATATTCACACTAAAATTAAATTATAACACCCTAAAATAATTTTCATCACAGAAGAGAAAAATATTCAAAAATGCTACCTAAAATAAGTTCCATATGTTTTCTTTCCATTCTTTATGTAATTACTTTGCCAAGAAAAATATATAAATGCTGTAATTATGTCCTCCATTTAAAATGCAACACATTGTGGAAAATAAATTGATTGCTATCTACAAATTTCCAGCATGACTGACTAAATCTCATAGCACAGTCTGGACACCACAGCTGGCATTATAGTTTTATTCAGGTTTGGATACCTACCTGCTTATCATAAAACCAGAAATTAGTACAGGAAATATCTGGGATCAGTAAAATTTCTATTTTCACTTTAATGTGACGACATCCAACTTACCCTTTCTTTGTGCTGCAAAGTGGTATGAACCAAGATTACTGACACTGCAAATTGTGCCTTTGTTTTCTTTGCTTTTTAGGTTCTTGTCTGGTAGAAATGACAACATCAGGAAGAGGTTCCTCCTCTTCCTCAGGCAGTGAAAAGGTTCTCCAGGGAAGTGGTCACAGCATCAAGACTATCAGAGTTCAAGCAGTGTTTGGACAATGCTCTCAGGCACATGGTGCGATGCCTACGGTGTCCTGTGCAGGGCCACAAGCTGGAATTTGAGGATGCTTCTGGGTCCCTCCCAACATACTGTACATCCTATGATTCCAGTCTGCCCTTCCCAGACCTGGATGGGAACAGGCTGAACTAAAAATGACAGCCATACTCTTGAGCAAGGTTGTGACTCAAACCTGTCCCTTTGTCATCTTGTCTGACAAACCTGGCAGAAATACATCATTGCACAGACAGACTGGAAGCATCACCATTTGAGCAGGTGCTCTCTATGTAAACTGAAAATATAAAATGCACATTTGATATAACTCTCTTCTGTTCTACTGAGGAGCATTGCAGGCACAATTCTGTTGTTTTTACATCTGTTTCCATTGGGGTCTACACAGGCAGGAACAATAGCCCTGGCCTAGGGGTCATACCCAACACTGCAGTTCACAGCCTCCTGCAGGGAATTAAGCCAAGACCTAACCCCAAGCCTTAAAACTCAATGGTCTCTAGATTCCTTGTTATTTTCAGTAATTTCCTTGAAGATTCTCTGGATCAGACAGAAAACCTAGATATCTAGACATCTAGATATTTTGTCAGCTGCTCCTTCCAGGGGACACTAATTGAGTTGGTAGTGGACACTCAACTGACGCAAGTGCCAGTCCCTTATCTAAAAGCTTCCATACCTTTCCCCTGATTGACCATGGGCTCAAAAGGCTGATATTTAAGGTGGTAGCAAGCACCAGCAGTTTACTAAAGCCTTCTGCTTTTTCTCTGTTGCAATCCCACAGAGAGCACCGCACAACAGTGACCCCTTCCTCCCACAGTACAACCTGCTAACTCCAACAACAACACCTCTCTCCTCCTAACCCTTTTTACCTTTTCTCTCACATGCATAACCCCTGTGTGCCCTCTTAGTCTTTTGTGGTTGTTCAATGCACGTCAGTGTTTCATGCTTCTTGTCCTTCAATGCTGTTCACCTGTCTTATACAGCTGCACCCCATTAGGGATGAGGCTGGCTCAGCCTTAATCCTAATATTACACAATATTTTCTCCCACATAGATAAACATATTATTAAATGAATAAAATTTAATTAAATGCTGTCAATAGTTTGAGTGCAAATGCTTTTTTTTTTTTCTATTCCAACCAAATTCTTGGCTATTATAGAAAGAATAAAATGGCTATCTAAAATTCAACTAATAAGACAAGTATTTCAGTGGGCAAGACAACTTTGAGTGCATTTTGTGGGAGTATTTAATGCAGTTTTATGCTGTTCTTCTCAAGTGTATGCTGAATAAAATTCAAAAAGTTCTATCTTCAAGGTGTTAAAACGAAATCAATTCTTAGTGTTATTGCTTGTAATAGGAATCAAATTTTAGTTTCCTGAAATGAATGCCTCTCAAAAACCTAGTCAACCATAACTAGAAAACAAGGTCATTATTTCTGCTCTTCTAATTCTGCTTTTGAATAGTACTATTACTTTCCAGCTACAGGAAACAAGCCTTCACACTTTGCTTCTGCTGTGAAATGGTTTGAAGGTACAAATTACCTCCCCTGCAAATTTAATGAAAAAATTTTTCTTTGGTTGAAAAAAGGACAAAGGTGATTTTGAGAGACATCTAGTTTACTAATTGACACAAACAATTTATTGTTCAACATATTAAAAAATGTTCATATACAAAAATGTTTTAATTCTTAAAAATGAAAATGGGAAGATTCAAATGTAATTTCAAAATGTAGCTGGGGAGAATTTTCCTAGAAAATTTTCTATTCCAACATGAAAAATGTATATTTTCTTTAAAACAATTAATTTATAATATTAACACCCCCCATCAAAATTAAAACAGAAATGTTAAGCTAGCAATCAGTCTTGATTCATAAATCCAAACATAACAATTCATTAAATTACTTGTAATTCATATTTAATTTGTCACAAATAAAATACTTCAGGCATTTATCTGACTTGAGCTTTGTAAAAGTGTGACACTTAGCACAGGTTGTCCACCTCAGCTCCTTTGCTATTCAATAGAGTGGTATTGAAAACATGTACATTTTTTTTTTCAAGAAAACAGGGAACCTACTTTTTATTTCCAAACACTGGAGTTTCTTATGGATGTCAGAGGGTCTAAATTGGGGCCTAAATTAATATGATGGATTATTTTTTCCCCTTTTTTCCTTTTTTTTGGATAAGTTATGTAAATAACCAATCTTGAATTCCAAGGAGGCAGGTTAAATTAAGTTTATTTTCATGAGTATTTATACTGGTGATGCTTCAAACATTTCCAGGTGTAATCAGGGAATAATTAACTCATGTTCTAGCACAAGAAATCTACAGCTCCATAATCAGAAGCTGTAATGTTTCCAAAATACCTTTATGATTTTTTCAGAATTGCTGCTTTGACTGTGTCCAATCACTGTGTAAAGTCATGGGGAAACCATGTTGCAGTAATGTCAGACAGATGAAATCCTCCCAGGTGGCCTGGATACACACAGTCAAATCCTGCAGCAGCCAAAGGGAGGATCCTGTACCCCAAAGCCTGAGATTGAAACTCCTGTGATTTTCTTTTTCTTGTCAATTTTTTCATTGACAAGAAAAAGAAAAATATTGAATATACACATCAGAAAAAATCAGAAATAACTAAGAAATAAAAATGAAGTTCACACGTACCTGTTGCCATCACAAAAAGGGAAAAAGAGACCATACTATGCCTATTGCTTGCTATTACAACCATTATTATTAGATTCTGAAATGCTACTAGATTCTGAAGTCTTGGACAACATTTTTCCCCTCTCTCACCACTATTTTACATTTAGTTTTCACTTTTTATGCTCTCAGACTTGCACTGACATTCCCTAGAATAAGAAGAATGAAATAGGAGAAAGCCCTTGCTTCCTAAGCTTGAAGAGAAACCTTAAGGCCATGTGTTTGTTTAACAATTGTTAAACATAGAACAATTTTCCTCTGAAAAGTGAACTAAACCTTCAAATCCAGATATTTGTCAGAATCTGTTTCTCTTTAATATTAGTTTAATATCCAAAGACTCAGCAGACCTTTTAACAAGATTTCAGTGCCCCCAGCAATTGAAACCTTCTTTGCAAATTACTCCACTGAGGCAGAACTGCATTTGCCCTGTAGCACCAGGCTCCTGACAGAATCACACGATCAATTAGGTTACAAAAGACCTTGGAGATCATGAAGCCCAACCTAACAACCCCATGTTAACTGGACCATGGCACTGAGTGCCACAGCCAGTCTTAAACACCTCCAGGGGCAGTTTCCTGTCTCGCCTCCCTGGGCAGCCCATTCCAGTGTCTAATCACCCTTTCTGTGAATAGCTTCTTTCTAATGCCCAACCTAAAACTTCCCTGGCACAGCTTAAGGCTGCCTCTTGTACTGTTGCTGGTTTCCTGGGAGAAGAGGCTGTCCCTCACCTGGCTACAGCATCCTTAAGTGCAGTTGTAGGGAAAAATGATGTTTTCCCTGAGCCTCCCTTTCTTCAGTCTAAACAATCCCAGCTCCCTCATCTGCTCCTCACTGGGCTTGTGTTCTAGACCCTTCACCAATCTTGTAACCTTTCTCTAGACATTCTCCAGCATCTCAACATCTTTCCTAAACTGGGAGCGCAACATTGGACACAGCACTCAGGGCACAGCCTCACCAGTGCTTAGCACAGAGGATGAATGACCTCCCTGCTCCTGCTGGCCACACTGTTCCTGATACAGGCCAGGAGCCATTGGCCCTCTTGGCCACCAGGGCACACTGCTGGCTCCTGTTCAGTCTGCTTCCCAGTGTCCCCAGGTCCCTTTCTGCCCACTGCTGTCCAGCCTCTGCCTCTAGCCTATAGCACTGTAGGGGTTGTTGTGGCCCAGGTGCAGGACCCGGCACTTAGGTTTTGTTAAAGCTCATATTGCTGGATTTGGCCCATCTGTCCAGCCTGCCCAGGTCCTTCTGCAGAGCCTTCCTATCTTCCAGCAGATCAACACTCCCCTCAACTTGGTTTCATCTGCAAATCTGCTCATGGTAGGCTCAATCCCCTCATCCACATCACCCATGAATAGTTAAGCGGGACTGACACCAACACTGATCCCTGGGGACAGCAGTGGTGACAGGCACCATGTCCAAATGGACATGGCACCATTCAGCCCTACTCTCTGGGCTCAACTGCCCAGCCAGTTCTAAACCCAGCAAAGCTGTGGGCTGGCAGATTTTTCAAGTGTGTGCTATGGGGGATGGTGTCAAAACCTTTCCTGAAGTCCAGGTGGACAACATCCACAGGCTTCCCCTCACCTACCAGGTGAAAAGGAAAGGAGATCAGGTTGGTCAGGCAGGAGCAGGCTGAAACATGTCCACAGTGACTTGGATCTGAAAGCTGAGTAGCACAGGGAAGGTAGCTGCTGGGGAAACCCTTCCCTTGCTGGATCTCAGCCACTAGTCACCATGCCTCAACACAAATCCATGGAGCTCCTTTCTGAACAGCATGCAGCACAGCTCAAAGCAAGCCATATATATTTTGCTAGAGTAAAAGTCTTCTGGATGGTCTTCAACATATATTTGTTCAACAGTGAACACTGACCTTTCTACTGTAATGAATCATCAATATTTTCAAGGACAGTGGTCATTTTTCATGCTATCCTCTCCAATTCATGGATTTCTATGCACTGGTGCTTCTGCACTATGTGCTTTTGCAGTGTATCACCATGGTTCTGACCAGGCACTGTTTTCCCAGAGCATGCTGTCTTGTCCTCCCTTGCAGAGAGAGCCCTGCTCTGGGGGTACTCACACAGCTTGCACATCTCTGCACTGCACAGACTTGATTTCACCCACATCACCACTGTCATACACCAAAATCCAAGAACAGGGACCCCATCACAACTGCAGCGTAATTACACCTCTGCTTCATTCTCTGAAACAATTCTCAGGTCTGTTCAGATTACAATCTGCCAAGCTGAATCAGCTAATCAATCCTCAGCACAGCAATAGCTAAGGTACCAACTGCACTCCTGTATCCAGGAAGCTCTCTGTGCCTAGTGCCAGATCTAGAGAAGCACAGTCTGAACTTTCATTAATTTCCTGAGTTTCCATTGCCAGCTTCCATCTCTTGGAAAAGCACAAGGCAACCTTAACATTGAATTGAAAAAGTGGGCTTTTTTAGCAATATGTAACTGAGATATTCCTCAGTATGGAGGATGGCAGGACTGAAACTTATTTCAAACAAAAGTGTCAAGTTTTTGTCAGCTGGAGAGGTCAAATGTGCAGTTCATGCAGCTGCAGCGGCAGAGAAAGGGCTGATTTTTTGGGGGTGCATGCTCTGCAATTTCAGTGGGAATTGTGAGAAATCATTCAACATACTAGAAAAACACTGAGCCTTGTAAAACAGTGCAAACTGCCTTCTGATCCTACAGCTGATATATCTTATCTTCCTTTTCTTTCCCTCAGCCAAAGTCAAAAGGGACCTCTCACCCGTTCCTGCTTGAGCAGAAAAAGTATCAAACCTTCAAAACCTGCTTGTGGCTGATGTGGAATATGACACAAGGTCTGTCCCCCAACAGTTTCTGCCCAGCTGAAGTGTCTTTGCAGAAGGCACTGGAAGAGAGGAGAAAGCTGCACGCAGGAGTCTGCTCTGCTGAGTTTTGGCACTTTATCTCAGGCCACAGCCTCTGTGTCACAGGAGCTGCTTCCCAAGCTTTTGGCCTCTTGACAAGTCCTATTCTGTAATGTACACTAAATGAGTGCAGGTTTCCTGATAGTAATAGCCTTTTCTAGGAATTAGGGCTAAGGCTATCAAAATTATAATTCTTCACTTATAGAAATTTGATAAGAATAATATTTTGGTCAGGTCTGGTCAGAGATGATTTGCAGTCATGAGTGCTGCAGGCAAAAATCAATTTAGATAATATAACTTACCAGCAATGAAACTTGAGACTACATGAAAGCTAAATCTAGTCTTGTAGACCAAAATACAAAATTATATGTCTATGTGAGCATCTCTATATATGACGTGTAAGCTGCTTTTGTTTAGTTGACTTAAATTTAACCCTTATTTAGATGTATTTTTATGTATTTGAAATAATTTAATCAAACTAAACCAAGACCACAGCAATCTGTTTTGTGCTAAGATTTTTTCCCTAACACTGTTCTCCTTTTAAATGTGGAAAAAAATATTTGTGAGGAAAATTTTAAAAAATTATAGTCTTTTCAGAATAGATTAGTTAAAATATAAGTTCTAAAATTAGCCAAGTCACTTCCTTCTCTCTACATCATTTTCCCATCTGGAAAAGAGGACTGTCTTCCTCAGTGAAACCTTTTGGAATCCAAGAGAAAAAAAAAAAACCACTAGCAGTATTGGTACTGCCATCAGTTCTGTTAATAATTTTGCCAAACAACAATTAATTCATCATATGGGATTTTTCATAAGCATAATATTTTATCTTGCTGGAGAAGCATAGGATCATAGAATGCTTTGATTTGGAAGGGACCTTATTATCTTTGAGTTCATCATCCCTGTCACAGGCAGGGACATTTTTCCAATACACTGGTTTGGTCAAAGCCCATCCACCTTGAACACTTTGGATTGGGCATCCACAGCTTCTCTGGGCAGCCTGTTCCAGTGCCTCATCACCCTCACAGTAAATAATTTCATCCTAATATCTAATTTAAATCTGCCTTCTTTCAGTTTAAAGAGAGAAGCCTCTTATCACTGCATTGCCCTGTAAAATATCTCTCTTCAACTCTCTTGCAGGCTCCATTTTAGCTCCCTGGAAGGCTGCTCTAAGGTCTCCCTGGAGCCTTCTCTTCTCCAGGCTAACAACCCCAACTCTCTCAGCCTGCCTCCATAGGAGAGGTGCTCCAGCCCTCTGATCATGTTCCTAGCCCTCCTCTGGGCTTGCTCCAGCAGGTCTTCAACCAGAAGGGGTGCTCAGAGCCCTGTCCAGCTGACCTGGAATGGTCAGGGATGGGGAGGAGGTCATACTGTGAACTGCCATCAGAACAGAGCTAGACAAAACACTGAAGTACAGAAAAATACCTACTGAGTTTCCATATCCTCCTCCAGAAGCTGAAATTCAGGCTTTGAATACTTGGCTTTAAAAAAGTTAGAGAAAATGTTCTATTAACTGCAGATGCTCTATTCTCTTGTATGTTGATGACTTAGAGAACTTCCTGCATTTGCACTCTTGTGATTTGGAGAAAAACTCTTCCTTCTCAATTAAAAAGTGGGAAATAAGGAAATTAAAAGAAACTGAAACTTTATTTGAGGTTTATGGTGCTGCCTGCCCTTATCAAGGGTCTTGCTATTCCAGTATGATGCACTAAGTAATATGATTTCTTTTCATGCACTTGCCCTTTGTCTCAAGGGCAAGGGATTTTCCTGAGTAATAATGCTGTTGTTACAGATCAATTGGTTATTCTGCCAGATTCTTTTTTTTTTTTTTTTTTTTTCCTTAGGACATTAGGGAGGAGAGGATGGCAGACAGAAACATTTCTGTCAATTTCATCTTTCCTCTGAAGCCTTGATAACTCTATTGAAAGTTGAAAGAAAACAAGATGAGAAATACAGACCTTTGTTTTTGTAGCAGAAGGTGAGAGTATGGCAAAATTCAGTGGGTTTTTGCCCAGTGAAATCACCCGTGTCTAGGTCTGGTGTTTAGTTTTTGCTAGTGTAACTTATTTATAAACTATATTAAATATTTGTAAAGCTTGCTTCTGGTCTTGTGCTTCAAGGCAATAAAGAGAAAAAATATTTACTCCTCTCATGATTTACCATGAGTGTTGTTTATTTAATTTCAGAAGAGCTTCATTCCACATGTTCCAGTTGTTTGACTTATAGCAGTAGCTTCACAGCTGAAACAATTCTACTGGAGTGGTACATTTTGCTGGAATAAGTGATTGTGAATATATAATCTTAGAAGTTAGTCTCAAACAGTCTGAGAAGCAGTAATTCAGATGCTTCTGAGACTGAAGCTTTTCCAATCTCCTAGTTAGTTAGGTGAATATCTTTGATATACAAAAACACCCCTCCCACGTGCATTCATGGATCCTCACTCTACCTAAACACCACCTGAGCCCTCCCCATGCTCTTCTACCTCCCTCACTCCCTGCCTAAGCACCACTCTCTGTTCTGCTATTTCTGTGCTTTACACATGATCACTGAACAGTTTTAGTGCTCAGAAGAACAGTAAAAGTGGCTCAATCCCTGAGCAGCCAGCTTGCTTTGTCTCTGATTTGCAGGACGCTCTCCAGGGCACAGGTTATTTAGAAGAGTCCATGTCTTACCAGTTCAGCATTTCTCCCAATACAAACTAAACCTACAAGACACAAAACCTCTGGGTGATTTGGTTTAAGCCAGAGCACTCAGGCTGATGCAGGTAGCTTGGGGGATTTGCTTGGTCAGCTGCCACTCCTGAGGGTCCAGTCCTGCTGCTTCTGGGGCAGGTGCTGATGGTGCCAGGAGCTGACATGAGGTGCTGGGCTGTGGGCAGCTGAGATGCTATGTAGGGACAGGATCATCTGCAAATACCTCTCAAAGCAGGTCTTTGCTTTGAGATTGTCTCAGAGTTAAGCACTTTCTGAAAGAAGCCCTGCCTCCAGAAGCTCACATCAGAAATATGGGTTCAATAGAATGCATTTTTGAGACTAGAACACTACCAGCTCTGAAGTAAACACAGAACCAGTCCTAGTCACTCCTTTTCATCCCCAAAAGCAGCACCATGTAGGAAATCTCAAGAACAAAAGCTCTCTGAAGTATGACAACCCCTGCCCAGCATGGTCCTGCTTTGGCACTCTCTGGCCAAGGTGAGTTTTGCCACGCACACACAGGAGAGCTCAGCATTTGGGTCACTACAACTTGTGTGTCTGCCCTTGGGGATGGAGCCTCAGGCAGGAGTTTGGGCTTAGACCCCTGGCTTGGGTTTGAGCCCATCTGTCCTGCAAACACATAACAGTTTCAAGGAATGAAAATGCAGGGGTGGATTCTGGTATTTTTCCATCTTGACATATCAGGAAAAAAAATGTGCAATTAGAAATGCTGCTGAAGTTTTTTCACAGACCATGGCATCCTGTGAGACTAATTAGCAAAAGACAGAAATCTCCCTAAAGATTAGGTCAACCAGAAAGATTAAAAGTTCTCATTTTCTCTGTTTATTTGCAGCGGTTCAACTAGAAATTTATCAAATGGCAGGAAAATATAATAAGGTGAGGATGATCCATGTATTGCATGAAACCTCGTTAGTGGTAAGCTTGTAGGTAATACTCTAGGTAGTCTTAGCTTTATTGCCTTGAGGCTTTTTTGTTCATTCTCCCCATGCATACGTGTTTGCAAACGTGCCTTTCGAGCCATACTCAGTGCATCTGCCAGATGAGACCAATATCTACTCTAGGCTTACATGGCATTATGTATTTATCTTGAGGGGACTGAAAATACCACCACCACCACCACCCCCGCCCCAACCATGACTCTGAAATGAAACAAGAACTTTGCTAAAAGATAATAGCCCACAAATGTGTATGAAATTGTATGATGTTATTCTCCATAACATCTGCAGTTTTTTACTCAGGAAAAACTTAAATTTGAATTAGCTCAGAAAACAAGTTAGAACTTACCTTTCCAAAAAGCAAGTAGGAACATCTGCAAAACAGTGGAATGCTGTATGGAAGCCACAGGGATAAAGCAACTGCACCATACTTCACAGCAGCAATAAGTGATGAAGTACATCATTCACTCTGAAAAAACATCTTTGGGTGTCTGCCTTACTCTCATTATTCCCTTCTTTCAGAATAAAGAGAAGTACACAACAAAGGCAATTTTCATCCCCCATAAAAACAGGAGTAGAAGATTAAGATAATTTACTTTTGTTCACATTCCATTAGATAACTATCAATGTATATGGCTGCTAAAACAAACCATCATAAGAATTTCTCTAGGAGAAAGACAGCAGATAAAGCTACTCACAGATTTCCTTAACATTTCTTATCACTTACAGGAAGCACATTATTTGATTTGATTTACAATTAAGACAGAAAAAAAAGAAAAAAAATAGCACAGAGTTTCTTAGGAGAAAGAAACAGAGACAGACTGTGATCTAATTGGACTTCAATACAGAAGTACCAGAAGGCAATGAACTTTGAGGTATTATTCTCTCATTCTCTATTCTCTGCTGATAAAAGAGTACTAAGAGAATGAAGCGATTGAATCCACTTCATACTGAAATATCTTGCCCTCAAAAATAGGTCACAAAAAAAAAACCCTCAAAAAAATCCAAACAAAACAAAACCAAAAAACTCCACCCTGCTCCTGCAAAGCTCCTGCTTTGAAAACTGACTATTGTAACTTGGACATTATTTTCCTTTTCTGGAATCAGAATTACTTCCCAGTTCTGCAGTAACTAGGTAGTTCACTCCCAGTTTCTCTTGGTCATATTCCATTTTAGGCGTCTCCACTAGTCATGAAAGTAGTGCTTTTAACAAATATCTAAACCCATCCCTTCCCGCAAGGCACATTCTTTTCTGTCTCACCTTCTTCTTGTAGCCCATGTGCCAGTGGCAAATTACTACAAGCTTCCTATACCACAAGACTGGTGAATGAGATGATTCTAAATTATCATATTATCTCAATCATACATTTTTCCTTAACTTTTTGAAGGGTGAAGCAATATCAGAGATAACACTTTTTACCTCTTTGTAGTATCTATGCATTATTGTACTACCTATGCATGTGTTCTTATCTTCTGTTTTGTTTCTTACTCATATTTTCCTCCTGGTTTGAAAATGTACTTGTAAAAATTTGGAAGAACTATGGAACAACTAGTTTACAGTTAAATCAGAGTTTTACCTGTGTGGTTGCTTTCCTTTCTCTGTAAAATCAGGTCATTTCTTCAACTACTCATTAACTAGATGCAGGAGTAGAGTGGGATTGCCTTCAACCCTTGAACATGGCCCAGAGATGAGGATTACTGAACAATGCTACAAATTTAGGAAACACTAAAATATCCTAACAAATAAAAGATAATGGGGTATTGAGAAAGAAATAGTCGGATAAATAACTCTTAATACCAGTTACACTTTAATTTTGATATTGTGTGCAAAACAAGAAAATATGTTCTTATAGCAGTAGCTTACATCAAGACCATAGTGTTTGATCAGCTTGCTCTGACCAGTTTCACACTCACTTCAGCATATATAGATTAGCTATGAGTGACTGTAACATGCCTTGCTGGTTAAAGCCCTCAGGGTGGAGATTTTGTGGCTAACTATTGTGGTGGCACGGTTTCTCAAAAAGAGTATAAGGTAGAGGAAATTCTCTCTCATGTTAATAATCATATTTAGCCCAGAACTACAGCACTGTGTAGGTTGCTTAAGCAATTGCCAGTGAATTCACTGAGGGAAATGAACAGCATAAAGTGAAATTCAACATAAAGTGAAGCATATTTAATTTATGCTTTAAAGATTATTAGGCATCTTCTTAATTTTTTGTTTAATATTGGTAACATTTTCTCCCAATGTGGTTTAATACATGAAGCTCACAATACAGCAAAGAGGTACAAAAAGGGAGAGGTAAAGATTTAAGGCTGTGTCAGAGGATGATAGAAACATATTTTGCCTAAAGGGGTCATTCCCCCCATCCTCTGTGCTGAAGAAGTACACATAAATAAATCTAGGGTTTTTAAAAAAATCTATACTGTCTTTAAAAGCTTTAGTGAAAGGGACTATATAACCCATTTACCTGACAGATTTCTATACTAACGGGAGTTTATGCCTTTAGAAAATTTTTCCTTATCTCTGACCTTCAATTCTGCCTTTGGAGAAAAGAAGGAGAATGTAGTCTTCCTTGTAACAGATTTTTATATTTTGAAAAATTGTCACCAATCTTCCTTTTTTTTAGATTAAATAAAGCTAAATTAAAACATTTCAGTATTCTGTTACTTTCCTCTTGTCCTAGGGTAAAGAAATCTATCTGAAACCCAGCACAAAGTGCCTGTTTAGACATAATCAGAATTTAGCAAAGAGATATTGACCAGAATTTTGTAGGAATATTTTTATGTGTATATATATATATATACATATACATATATATATCATATCACAAGCCTTTTTTTACATACTATCATACTGTTGCTCATTGTTGCTTTGTTGTCCTACATAACTCCCACACTTTTCTTATTAAACTGCTGCCTGGGCAGGCTTTTGAATTTTGCATTTAGGATGATTGATTATTCACATTCAACTTTTCTGAATTTCATTCCCTTGATTTTGAGCCACTTTCTAGCTTAAAAAGAATTTAAAAACCCTAAACATTTGATCCTTGCCTCTAGATCGCCACCCTTCCTAGGCTGGTATCATTTGCAAATTTGATAAGCATGCTCGTTTACCATCTCTCAAGTTTTCTGTGAAAATATTGAAGAGAACCTGAACCTGGGCAGGCCAAATTTGCTTCCCACCTGAAGGTCCTGCAAGCATGAAAGCGTGTCACTGACAGCTGTTCACTAAATATATGTTTTAACTGCTTTTTGTTTCAGATCACATTGGTCTTATTCTTCCTTAGCCTGTTTATGAAAACTGCAGGTGGACATTAGGGTCAACTGTTTCTCCTTATATACCCAGCAGAAAACAAAATTAATTTGCTTTGGCTTGATTTGGACTCAACAGCTTCATGGTAGGCAATTATTTTATTTTATTACTTCATTATCTCAACAGTTACAAATTGATTATTTAAAAATTTATTTCATCAATTTTCTAACTACTTAATCTAAAATGAATGACTGAGAATTCTTCTGGTTTTTTCCATATCCCTTGATTACAAAGGGGAGTATTTTTTTATCTTTCCTTTTGTCTTTTATGGTTTTCCAGAATATTTAGCTATTTACTCAGTTTTGAGTAGTCCTTTATGCAGCTTAGGGTGAATTTTTGAGGTGGTGTTGACATTCATTGATCTCCTTCACATAAATACTGTTTGTTCTTGGCCTACTTGCATGTCTGTCTTTGGGAGAACATATGGTTATTGTCTTTAATGTCCTCAATTTCTTTCCCAAAATTGATTAACACCCTGAGTTGCCATTAGGAACATTCAAATTTTGGATTATTAAAGATACCTCACAAGATCTACTCCTATTGTCTTTTAATCATATAATGTGGGCCACTTCTACAAGTCTTTAAGTACCCTGAGGCTGTACTGAGACTGTTTTGAGGGGAATGCTTCCTATGCCTTAGGTCTTCTCCACAGCCATTCAGTCACATCCAATGGCATTCTTCACCTCCAAAAAAAAGAAAAAAAAACCAAAACCAAAAGCTCATTATCTCCTGGTTAGAAGAATGTTTATTGGTTGGTCTTATTTATCATTTGGCTGATTGTTCTATTTATCATAGCTTTTATGACTTTCAAAAGTTATTAGGTTGTCACTCTACGATGTTCAATCCCACTTAGTCACACTTGGCTTAGCTCTATTATCTTATTTGATGCCTTTGACTCCAAATCTTCACTGGCATGATCACAGTGTATCCATTTTCAAATTATCACATTAATATCTCCCATTCTGCAGATTTCCTTAAAGCCAATAATTGACTGTAATCAAGAGTCTTAATGTTTTTGTGCAGCTGCAGAGTCATCTGTCTGCCACAAGCTTTTTATTACAAACCTAGGAAAAACAAACAAAAACATTTGCTTTACAAAGGGGTATTTTCATGAGGAGTTGTTTCAATCTGAAAAATCACCAGGTGTAGATAAGCTACACCCTCACACCAATCATAGATTACTGCCTCAAAAATGGTACTGTTAATATAAATTAAAGCACTGCATATACCTTGGTAAAAAGGTAAAACATGGCGAGAATTGATTTTATACATTTTATTCAAAAAGTATTTATCTGTCAAATTTCACCCCTTGAATCTACCTCTACCATCCAATCTGATATTAGAAAAGGGCATTTTTATATTCTTGATCTCCTGAACATTTATCACATGGTCACAGCTCAGAGGAGATTTGATTCCTGTTTAAATTTTTAACATCATTCTAAAAAGCCATTTATTTTCACCACACATGATCATTCTTGCATAACTTGTTTGTATTTAGATTCCAAAACATGGTTGATGATATCTTTCTAAGTGAATAATTGGACAGATATCACATGTACAAGTTTAAAAATCAGTATCTTTATATATTCTTTTGTTTATGAAAATAAATTTTGCTATGAGTCACATTTCCATAACAACTTGTAATTTTTTTAAGAAGGGTTTTTATTGTTTAAATAACCACAGAAGAAACACTGTGCAAAAATAAAGTACTTTTTCAAACTTCAATCTAATATGTGACTAATTTTTCAGAAGAATAGAAGGCAAAAGAAGAGAAATAAATTTTCAAGAGACCATGATACAGATGCAGGACCCAAGGAGCCAATTGCCATTAAGATTCATATAAATATATATATATATACACACACACACACATATATATATATATATATGTACATGCACACATACATATATATATATATATACAGCAGGAACATGCTTATGTCTTATCCAGCCCATTTCCCCAGTGTCAGATTGTTAATACTCTCCATGGGAGTCTGTTAACTGATCCATTAAATTCTTGGCTTGGTGACACGTTCCTGTGTTTTTCCCATTCTTCATTTTCTACCATTTCATGTGATGGAATATTTTAAACAATATTTTTCTGTGCATGATATGCAAAAGAGTGGTTTGGTGGATGGTATGACCTCCCATGGATCAGAGCTACATGGAGTTTCTGCAATTTGTTAATCAGCTGTGAATTTTGTAGGAAATGTAGGAACACCAACCCTTGGTTCTGAAAAGTTCCACACACACTCAAAATGTCTGCATCCAATACTATGAACTAACCTCACATGAGCCTGCTTTTAAAATGTCTTATAAATGACACCTTCCTTTTAACACTCCAGAGAACTTCTAGTTTGATAATTCAGCTCAGATTCTGAATTCCAGCCAGGTTTAATCTTACTTATTTTACCTGGCTTGATTCCTAGGACTAAGTTCACTGTGTCCTTTTGTTTTTCAAATAAGCATATACCCTCCCCCAATGATATTCCTGTTTCTTCAAGGACATTACTTTCATGATACCTGTGAGTGTTAATAGCTCTTGCTATTGACTCAAACATTATTTAATTATGATTGTTTAAAATTTTATGAACAGCTGGTGTTTAAAAATTAAATCATGGACCCAATTGATTATTATGGCAAGAAAACAGATCATCCCATATTTCTGGATTTCTCCGACTAGACCTGTTTCATTGATGATTATTGTCTGCCAAAAATTACAATTTTCCCTACCTCTCACCTTTATATTGCTTCTTGATTCTCAGTTTATAACAATGCACATTTATTGCTTCTAAGCTAGATTACAACTAAGAAAAGATGTGGGAGATGAACAGAACTGACAAATAGACTGTTATCAAAAAGCTTCACCATGAAAAAAAGTGCTCTTTTCTTCTGCATGGCTTATATTAGCAGTATCTTTAGAGTATTTAGAGTATTTATTTGGTCTGTATTTGGTCTGTATTTGTAGTGCCTCAGTTGCTAAACCTTTTTATCATTTATTAAATAGCAGATTCTTCTTTTTTTCTAAGAGCTTCTGTTCTGATTAGAGGTCTTTCCCCCTAAAGCACCCATGGTACAAATATTTCTTCCAAAGAGTCTTGATATACTTCCTGCTGATTTTCATACCAGTCAATTAGAGGTATAAGGTTTTCTGTAATCATCTCAGATTTTAAAAATGCTCATCTTCTCATAATGGTTACTTTCCGTACATATGATTTAATAATTTTTGCAGATTTTCTCTCCCTCTCTGTTTCTTCTGAGAGAGTCCTTACATTCTTTAATCCTGAAAACCTAGGCAAACTGGAACCTGTCTTCCCTATATTGTGAATATACACATGCAAAGAAGCTTGAAACAAGACTTCAAAGGGCTCTAATACTTTGCAGGAACTTAATAAGAGACTGGGTGACTTCATGTTCTCAGGGAAAGGGTTTGGAGAAAGACACTGAAGAAAACCAGGCATAGGTGTCTACCTCCCTTGCTGCTGTATATGAGAGTTCATCTAAACAGAGCCAGAAGTGGTTTTCCCAAGTATCTTTGACACTTAAATCCTCCTTGGCTCAGTTCAGACCTCTTTTCTAAGTGACTGTGATACTTATGGCCCCTCTCACATGTTTTGTATCTCAGACTTTGAACAGTGCTGCCAGCCTTTGGACAGTTGATTTTGTTTTGAGCTGCAGGAGAACCAGTAAATTTTAGGTCATCTCCACTATGCTTACATGAGATGAGTCACAAGAGTGAAACTGAATCTTGATCTGTCTTAACCCTGGTTGCCATCAGTCTTCATTACATAAACAAATTATGACATTTTTTTCTTCTGTTCTTCCACCTCTTATTTTAAAATACTCCATGAAAATATTCAGTTTTAAAATACTCCATAAAACCTGTCCGTTCTCATTTTACTACTCCAACAATCAGATAATGGGAGTGAAGGGTACAGAAATACAAGTAAGTTTTTGTGGTAAAGTTGAAGAAATGGGATGCTTTGAATGCTGTTTCAGTAATTCATGTATGTACTTTATTGTCAAATGTTGTCAGGTAATAACAATTCAGACCTTTTCATTACAGGAAATGTTGAAGTGAGCATTGAGAGATAAAGGACTTACCCTAAAAACAGATGGCTTCTATTACCATACAGTGGAAAAACCTCTTTCATGGTAAATGGGCATATTTATCTGTTACAAAACAAAAATAAGACTAAAGAAATCCAATATAGGGCCTGAAACCAGTTGCTCTGATCTGTCCAATATAACTGGTTACAGAGATGCACAATTTTACAGGGTGAAATCAAAAGAAATCTGAAAAATAACAATATGTGTAATAACATATTAGCTAATAGACAGAGACATAAAATGTTTTGTCTGTAATGTATAGTCTTTGTAATCTTTTCTCTGGGTTTATTGTGCTCTTGCCTGTTTGAAAAACCACTAAAATTTGAAGGTATGCCCTGTTCACATTTTGTCTTCTGTGCAGAGTGCATTATGTGCTGTAATTTACAAAAAAGAGTTACCAAGTGGTGTTATTATAAAAACTAGTTTACATAAACAGAATTCAAAATAAAGTTCTGGGAAATGACTGAAAGGAGAAATGGTAACCTATGCCTTTATTGTCTTCTTTGATCTCTCACTTTCTACAGCACATCAATAAATCATGTAACATGATTTCTTTCCTATTTCCCCTTTATTTCTATTTCTTTCATTTCAATTTATGCCTGCTTCTGTTAGGTACTGAGATTTTATTGTGGAAGAATTTATTTTTCTATCCACAGGATAGATAATTAATCCATCTGCTGACTCTCTGTACTGTACCTGAGCTGTGTGATGGCCTGAATGCCTGAGGACACTGCTTGTTTAGCCACTGTCCTATGCTGTGTGACAGGTCAGCCTCTCTGATGCACTCATTACCCAAGACTTCCTTATACTGCCCTGTATTTGCCCACCTAAGAGTTTTAGAAAGTATTTTATTTTATTTATTTATTTATTTTACTTAACTAGACATGTATATGTGAGCTGCTATTCACTGTGGGGGGAAGAGCAGGAACAGATCTATCAGCATTTGTTTGTTTTGACTGCTCTTACACCTCTGGGACTTTTCTCCTTCCTCAAACTACTTTCCTCTATGTGCTTGCAGCAGTAGGATGCAAATTGCACTTGAAGGCTGGTCTGTGCTGGACTTCCATAAACTCTTGCCAATATTCCCTTTTTACTCTGCACTTGTCAACACCCTCAATGGGGGAGCACTTAGTGCAGGATCACAGTCTGAGATTGTGTTGAGAGCCCTTTTCTCCACAGTTGCTCCACTGGGCTGTCATATGAGGCAGAAGCTTTCTGATGGGCTGGAGGAATTGTGGCACCCACTGGCTCATGCATGCCAAGAGAACAGCCAGAGGTGTTCCCTTGAAGGTCAAGGGTCCAGCTCTCACTGCCAGGAAAACATTAGCACACCAAAGAGGAGGTCCATGAAAGGCTGTGGGAAAGAAAGCACCCACAGTTAAATCATCTTCTCAGCCACACTACTTCTCTGTAAATCCACAGTCTTTAATTAGAAACCTAGGCTCTAGAGGAATTCCCAGACAGTTAATGAGAAAGAAGTTATGAAGAAATCAAATGTCAGGGTCTTGTAATTCAGCTGCTTCAGAGAGGCAGAAGTAATACTTCCCAACTGGGATTTTCAACCTGAAACAGTCCAGAAGTGGTCCTCAGATGCTATTTATGCAGCACAGCCTGAGGAACTGGCTCATAAGCAATCTTTTCTGTGGTTAACATACTCAGCCAGGATGCAGAAAAAGATTTAATTTCTTCCTCTGACTAAAGGCAGTAAAAACTTTTCCACTCTAACTGAAATAATTGAATATTAATTGGGCCATGAAGAAAGAACAAAAGGCCTGCACAAGGGTAGGAACACTTATGTAGGTGTCAGAACATGTTTAAATATTTTATAATAATTATCCATTGAAGCTGAGCATGAACTGATCCATCAGTTTTCCCAGGTGAATGCCCTTATCTTGGTCTCTATGAGCAGCCTTCCACACCTTCTGAATCTAGTTGGCTATAGATATGCTAGAGACAAAGAAATTAATGTGGAAAGCATCTGCAGAAGTGGGTTTACTTAAGGACTGTAGTTACTACAGCTACTACACAGACTTGCAGACTCACTTCCATGACTTCTTCCTCATTGATCACCTTAAATATGTGGAAGAAACTGTCTTTAAGTATTTCTTTTTTTGCTTTTCTACATCTCTTCTGAGAGAGAAAAGAAGCTACAGCATATCCTTGTATTCACACATTCAAGAACATATAGGTGAAAACAGATAAAAGAAAGAATTCATGATGCTGACTTTGGGTAAGATACATCATACATTTACTTTTGGAAAAATCCATAACTTATCTGAGTCTGAGGTACTTCCTTAAACAATGTTGAGACCCTAAGACTGCACCTAATAGATTGATAGATGTAGATGTTAGCAATTTTTGTCAATTGATGAATAATTTGCAAATCTTGTCCTTCCATGATTTAAGGGGTCTTTCTCTTTCACTGGCTGCTTGCAAAGGGCTAGAGCTGTAAGAAAGAGGTTGAAGATGGAGAGGGACAGCTGTTTTTTCACAGAAACCCATGTTCAGCCTGATGCAAAAATTAGTCCTTCAGCAGAGAAAAGCTGGGATGGGAGAATAAGAATAAAGTTTCTATGTTGACCATGAAAGCACATCTCTGCTTCTATTTGTTCTATGCTAAAAATTATTCTTTCCTGTGACAGTAAGATACTGAGAGGTTGTATCAATCATTATTAAGGAAGGGGTGAGACATAATTTATGAAGCATCCCAAAAGAGAGATTAAAGTTCCTGGTAAAAAGGTAATGGTTGCCAAGTGAAGGCAATAAAAGAGAACAAGGTGGAAAGCTATGAGCAGCTTGAATAAGGGGAACCAGAATATAATTAACAATGGAAAATGTGCATTTTGCTTTGAAGGAAATCTCAAAAAATTGCCCTGAGATTAGAACTGGGGAACTGCTTGGCTCAGTTGGCAAGGCTGAACTATTTCAGCACTGGCAACTTTCCTTTCAGTTACTTTGACAGTCATGATTTTTGTCTAAAGCTGGAAGCTTTTGTTCTTCAATTGATTGACACCTAGAAGTAGCACTCTATTATTGACCAAGAATGAATGATCATGTCCTTAGCAAAGTCTTATTGGCATAACTGTGTCATTACTTCTTATGTCCTTGTCTGTGTTCATCTTGAACTTGTGCTTTTTCTACATGTGATTATTTTCTTATCAATTATATTGGCCATGGAGATTGTTTCCTTTTTTCAACTTACTGAAAGCAAAAAATAGTGGAATAAAAAATCACAGTAACAGCAGCAATGTAGTAACAAAAGTATAGAAAAGGAGAAGGTGCTTTACACACAGAAGTATTTACCACTTGATATATTTCTGTATGACTGTTGGGATGAAGACAAGCTGGCAGGCTCTCCCTGTAGGTTGTGTCCATGTGCTCCCCTGGGTCAAAGATAGGTGGAGGCTGTTCCCTGCTACCCCCTCCTCTCATCCCTGAGCCCAATACAGAGGGAAACAATGACAGACAAGCTCTGCTGTGCTGGGGCTTGGGTCCCCTTTGGGTTTGACTCCATGATGTGATTGCCTTTTCTTCCCCCCAAAAGTGCCTGATGATGTGTATGGTGCAAAGAGGAAATTAGCCATTTCCAGACAGAACTAACCTCCACCCCCTCTGCAGACCGGACACACTGCCTTGATGTACAGACTCCTAGCTACTGCCATCAGCTGAATTCCTCTGAACTGCTCTCAGTTTCCTTACACTCCACTAAATAACACCATTAACCCAAAGTATTTTCATTCCAGACAGGAAAATGTAGAGGTGGGTGCTTTTAGTCCAGCATTTCCTCTTAAATGGCACCTTTCAAGGGAATGGTATTTAAGGAAAATAACATAATGCACAACGCAGTACTTGCATACCACCAGATTTTAATAAATTTGGAACACAGAGTACAAGGGCAGAGGAAAAGGTTTTAGTTGCTGTCATTACTATTAACAGTGTGCTATTAATTACCAAGGAAAAGTGGCCAAGCTCAGTCCTGTGCTTGACAGGTGCAGTTCTGTAATTGTGATACTTTACCTCACATAACCGGTGTTAAGCAATTCAAAGTGCTCAGTTGCAAGCATTACCTTCTTTCTCTTCAGACTATTAAAAAAGATTGGAGAAAACTGGAGATAAAAATCACATGCAGCAAAATGTGATCATTATCACACAGTCCAAGGACTGTGACTTCCAGTCTTGATCCTGACATTGGCTTGTTTGACCTCCTTTTGTTCACTTCCTGACCTGTAAAACTGAGATAACATTCCACTTACATATTAAGATCCTTAGATATAAAACACTGAATAGTATAAAAAAGAACACTGTTGCATGCAACATGTATCACTTTCATAATGTTATTTTAAAATTTTTTCCCATATGCAAAAATATAGAAAAAATACGGACTTTTTTTAACCAGACTATAAATTATCATATACATTCACAGTCATGTACATTCAAAGTACAGTAACTTGGGAAGCTGGAAAAGAAGCTCACTCATTTTTGCTTGAACTGAAAAATAGATTTTGCATCAGCAATGATAACTGAGTCACAGATTTGAAAACTGCAAGGATTTTAATTCAATTTTTTTTATTATGGTTATGAGCCATTTCTCGTGCTTTTATGTATAAATTCTATAGCAAATCCATTCCTACAGGAATCATTCCTATTAGCTGTCTCTGAGTGTTAAATGAACTCTGTAGCTTAGCAGGAAACTTTTATATTAGTCAGATGTGCTAAATGTTCCTATTTTCCAGTGAAGTGTGTGTCTATTTTTTTAGTAGCATAGTAAATCATTAAGAAAGACTTACATACTTAAAATAGTGTGTAAAATAACAAAAAAGCACAAATGGTGGCTGTATGTACATATGTTCCACTGCTAGTACCAGCTTTGAACAACTAAATAGGATGCCAAATCCGCTGATAAATGAGGTCTCAGATTTGACTTTGTCCCACTCTCCCTGCTCTCCCGGTGGGAAGAGACTTCAGCCTGTATGGGGCAGAGATGCTGCTGCTCCCTGAGTTGCAGCCATCAGGAACCAGGTAGGGACATATACTGGCTCTGTACCATGCCATAATTACAAAGCCACTCTTTGCCAGAAGTAGTGCAGAAAATAGCCGTTAGACTAAACATTGCAGACACAGCAGAGGGGGATGCCAAAAAAAAAAAAAAAAAAGGCCACATGTCAGCCATGAGAAAATCACCTTGTGGTCGGCTTGATCTGTGGTTGATCTGACAGAATTAAGATAACCAAGCGTGGTGAGAAAAGAACCTGGGGTGAGGTTCTCCTTGATCAGCTCTGAGTTCAAGGTCCTGCTTAGTCTTCCTCAATGCAGTTGTCAGATTTATGAAATGGGAGTGAAATCCTTGCAACTGCTGCGACGCATTACTCTGAATGTAAACAACTTCCTGCATTCATTTCATGCTTTATTTTGGATAATTTATGTGGTGACATTGAAGGAAGCATTGGGCACTCTAATGTAAGGAATTGACTTGTTAATTCTGGTCTTGCTGAGATCTATAAACAGACCACACACTGAACTGCAAAACATGAACTGTTGGATGATCTGATAAGTCATAAGGATTTGTAATACAAAATTACAGTCATCTCTTCCAGTGTGGTTCTGAATTTTTTTTGACATTTTACAAAGCTTCAAAAAATGAGAATTGCAATTTAAAAAAGGCTATTCAAATTGGCAGAGAACTTTTTATACAGATAGCATTGCTCATCCTGCAAAACTGTCATAGTTTCTCTTGTCTGAAATATAATTCAATTTTTTAAGTTGGTTTACTGTTGACACCTTTGAATTTTGCTTCTACTTTCAAACTCAGTTCATACATGCAACTAGAAAACTTGGAACTTAAAGATTCTTGTCATTGCATGTCACTCTGAGGATTCTCTTGGCAGGAAAAGAATATAGGCTGCAAAAATCTAACAAGTCTTAGGAATGGGGCAGTGGCTTTTCAGGTATGACTGGGACACAGGAAGGAGGTTTAGGACTCAGATCTTTAGTTGAGGGATTCCCAGAGAAAACCCAGAAATCACGAGAAATAGGCTTATGATTGCCTATATTCAGGTGACAGCTGTCAATAGCCTCCCACAGGTAGAAATCTTACCTTGAGAGGGTATAGTAATGCTGACAAATTCTGCAGTAGCGGAACTCCCTCAATAAAGCATCTTGAGAGCCTTTAGCTAATCTGAGGTTAACAAAAGAAGCACAAATCTGTTCCTTTGCCTGCAGGAAAATCAATATTGGATTGTTCAAAAGATTATAATCTCCCATGACTTCTGTATTTTTGCTGATTAGGAAAATATCATCAGAGGTATAGTGAGAATATATATCTGCAACTAAGAACATTGTAAGAACTGTAATTGATATGTATGAACATAGAGAAATTTTACACAAATGTAAGAGAGAAACTTTTACCCTCCTTTCTACTCATCTGCTTTTAGCTTTCTCTCTACTGCACAATGGTCCTGGTATTTTGGAAGCCCTTTCAGTTATTGACTGAAATAAAACAGTCTGCTGCTATTAATGTTAGATTCCTGAAACAAAACATAAAAAATAAGAGAATTATTATACCTTTGCATTTTTATTTCCTTGCTTACAAGATTTGAATTGCAACTTATTCCAGGCATTTCATTTCAGCTTTAAAATTATAAAATATGAGCAATAAGTTTAATGGAGCATAAAAGGCCTTTGCATATGAAGCATCCTCAGAATTGTTTTTGAGATCTAGATTGTTCAAATGATGTTTTCTCTAATATGGACAAGTCCTGAAAGTGGAAGCTGTTTATGCTGTTGGAATATTCTACAGTTTGCTTTCTTCATTTTTGAATACTCTGATGAGAGGGAGGGCAAGGGAAGTCCAAATCATGTCAGAAGACTGACTCCATGGCTCTGACACATTTTTTATGTGTATAGTAGCTACTGATTTTTTTCTTTTGATAATCTTTGCCCTCTCAGCATTTCTTTGACTGCAGTACCTTCTAGCTGTTTTAATTTTATCTTAATACTCTGTGCAGAGAATGAGGTCTAATTCTTGAATGTCCAGATAGCAACACCATTTAGTAAAAGGCTGCAAGTGCACAGCAGACTTCAGCACAATGCTGTTGGCTTTTGGAGAGCTGGCAGCAATCACAAGGAGATGGTAAAGAGGTCAGGATTCTCTTATTATGTGGCCAATATGTCATGAGTGATAACTACAAGGCTTGAGTGGGCATGCACAGCATATGTGCTCGTCTCATGGGCCTCATACATTGGCTGACACTGCTCAGTTCCTCAGACACAGTAAATCAGAGCAAAGCTCATTTTACATGTGGAGGTCATGAACAGAATAACTCTGAATAGTTTTCATTAAAATAGTGCCAGGAGCAGAAAAATTGAAGACCTTATGCAACACTAAGAGAATATTTCACTTGTCAGATATGTGAGTAATATGGAAGTGTGATGGGGAGTTAAAATGAGCTTTTCTTTACTGAGAAATGAGAATTGGTCTTTGGAGAGTTAGAAGCAGCAGCTGCTTTGACACAGAGGAATTATGTATAGTCAGATGGTCGGTCCATTATAAAGAAGGTGCATCAGGAAAAAAGCAGAGGCAAGTAGCATGAAATAAGGTGGCAGTAGGAGCAATCTTGGATAACAAAGGAAGAGAAGGGAAAAATGCAATGGGATAGAAGAAAATGGAGATTAGAGTTTAATTAGTTCAAATCAAGATAGACAACCTAATTAGTGAACTATTTTCTTTGGATCCAACTACATACAGGACCTTAAGTCTTTCATCAATATGTGGTACTTTCAAATACCTAATCATGTTTGCCCTGCTACAATATGTGAATTGAGATAGATTGACTTGCTATATCCTATACTGTCTTTCCTTGGTCCTGTCAGCCTAAAAGTAGCTTTGTCAAAGCACAAGTATTACTTAGGGAACATTTTAGCTCTGCCAGCCTGGCCTTCCTCCTGAAGAATTTCTACTATTAGTAATACCAGAGGAAAAAACATTATTTTTATGTAAAATAAATAAAACCAAATGCAGTTTTCAACTGTTGCTAGATGTGTTTGAGGAACTTGCTCTGCAGAAAAAGAATTAATGAGATGAACATGAAGACAAACAAGTCCATGAGATCACAGATGCTTTCCTAGAAGAATGAAGCAAAATTAAGAAAAGCTAAAAACACTGTGCTGTGGAGGTTTAAGATGTAAGTAGAGATGTTTATCACTAATAAAGTTATTCCTCAAAAGAAAGTAAAACTAATCTGATGCAGTTATCTGCTAGTACCAAATAGTCTTGAGTCATTCCTTCCCAAATAAAAAACAATGAATGACCTTACCTCTGCTTTGGACTAATGTTCAGCTGTGGCATAGAAATATCTAACACAAGTATAGGTGTTTAAATCTTTATGAAATAAAAATTCCATCAACAAAAAAAAAAAAAAAAAAAAAAAAAAAAAGGAAAACCCAGTTTAGAAACTGCATCAACACACTTATGAAAAGAATGTTATCATTATTTTTGCTTCACTTTGACTTCATGCTCATTCGTGTTAGAATGTATGGAACTCACAGCTGGCAGTGGCTCAGTTCACAGCCTCTGGGTAAAAATCAAGGGGCAAACAAATAGTGCAGATGTCGTCCTGGGAATCTACCACAGACCTCCTAGCCAGGAAATGATGCTGATGATTTATTTTTTGTGGAGCTAGGGGATGTTTCCAAATCAACTGCCCTTGTCCTTATGAGGGATTTCAACCTGCCAGAAATTAACTGGGAGCGTCACACAGCTGGTACAACCCAGGCCAGAAGATTCCTTAAAAACCTGGATGGCATCTTTATGGAACAGGTCCTAAGGGAGCTGGGAATCACCAGCCATCACTATAGAATAAAGCAAAGTCCTCCACTTGATCTGCATACACAAGAACAGATGTTTCCTAATTAGAACATAATAGAAACTCATCAGCAATATGTATCTATTAGATTTACACCAGAAGACATATCCCTCTTTGATAGCTCCAAAGTATCCAAGCAATTAGAGTAAAGACAATTTTCGTGAGACTTGGTGGTAAAAGTAAAATAAATCTGTTTAATAATGCTAGTAGAAAGGGAAAACTTTATGATTCCTGACTCATCCACATAGACCACATAAGCATACAAGGAACTTTAGAAATAGATGCAGTATTTTCTTAGAAAACCAATGAAATGTAACAACGTATTAAACATAGCATCCAAATCTTCAATATACATGAGCAAGGGGAAATACTCATTGTTTTATTTTGCTGTTGGCAGTTTTTTATTTTTTAACCTAACCTAGAAAAATGGGTTGTTTTAGGAGCCGAAAGTTTATGCATCATTAATTGAGTGCCAGTGATTTTGTGGAAAACATAGATAAAGAAGTGCACACTGATGAATTGGAGGAACATCCTCTGTGTACTCAGGTGCCTGAGAGGCAGGTAGAATACCTGCATGTGCTAATAGAGATAAGCATCGTGCAAGGAAATATCTGTTTGTCTTGTTGTTGCTGTGTTACATTTATAAGACTCATATTTCTTAAAACCATTTTATTTAACATATTTTTTGATGCTTGTACCTAATAGAATACAATCTGAGGGACACAGAGTTATTTTAGTGTGATTTGGTTGGGCTGCATAGTAAACCAACACATACTCATTTTACTGCTTCTTTCCTGTAAGCCCATGTGTTGGAAATCACCATTATTATGTGCCTCTGGACAAATCCTTAATTGTCTGCCCAAAGTGTGGTTTATGGACTTGAAGGAAAAGGTTATGCTGAATAATGGTGGATATCATCCAAGATAACAAGTATTCCCAAATTAAATCTAGTATTGGATATCCCTGACAGACTAGGAATACATAATGAATTTAAGACCCGAAAGACAGTTTAAGATTAATCACCAATGATCAAATGCAATAACCTGTTGTTCAGTTTGTGACATATATTAATACTTTAGGCATACCTACAGGCTAAAATATTAAGTTAAACATTTCCTAAACAAAATTACAATGTTCACACTTCAGAAAGTAACATTTTAAAACTAGCACATCCATGTCTGTATTTTTATCTATTTTTAGGAGGCAATATTAGAAGAATAATGCCACTTCAATGAAAAATTATTGCAATAAAAAAAATCAATTTCTTAAGGATATTTAAGAACAAAATTTCAGACAGTCATAGAATTTTCAAGGTCAGAGAAGACCTGTAAAACCATCAATTCCAGCTGTTGACCTAGCACCACCACCATGTTCACCACTAAACCATGTCCTTAAGTGCCACATCTACATGGTTTCTGAACACTTTCTGAAGACTGAGTGTTACTCCATCACTTCCCTGAGCAGCCTGATCTACTTCCTTGCATGAATAAATTTTTCCTAATATCCAGTCCAAACCCCCTCTGGTAACCTGAGGCCATTGTCTCTGTTAATTTTTTTTTTAGTGTTTTACATGCACTATGTAAATGAAATTCATATTTTTATAATTATAATATCTCCTAAGTCAATATTAAATAGATGTAATCGAGGTAGCAGACACTCTCAAGCAAATCTCTCAGCCTTTCCCGTAGGATGTCTTACAGTTCCTCTCTTTCAGGTCAGAATTTAAGATGTTTTAGCTGCTGTCCTGATTCTCAACAGCTAGTAATTTCCTCATTAATTTGGTTCTGCAGCTTGCTTGAGATGACAATAGAAGAAGACTGTCTAAAGGAAGATAGGACTTTCAAAGCAGTATGTAATTTCACAGTGAATACTGTATTCCTGTACGCCACCCAAAAATCTGGGGATCAGAAATCAGTAGCAATTGAAGACCATGGACCTATCCAGTTTTTCCACTAAACTTAAGGTATGAAGCAGTTTCCATCAATTGTCCAGTTTTCCATTTCACACTTTATAATGCTGCCCTGCAGGGACCCACTCTTTAGATGAAAAAAACCCTTGATCACAAAAAAAGTTGCCTATGGACGAAGCACTTCCCTCCCAATTGAAGCAGAGAAATGAAAAACAATGCTCTTTGCCAGTGCTGACCTGCAAGTCTATCCTCCACAGAAAATATAGCAGCCATTGTGAACTCTAGATGGAAAGGCATATACTTGCACCCTCTGAGTGGTGTGAGTTTGCTGTGCAAAATGACCTCAGTCTTATCTGTATCAACTCCCCTTCAATGCCCTTTATCCATGCCCAAGCACCAGGACAGGTTTTCAGTATCACAGACCATGGAGCTCATGTAAAAGCTGCTGGCTTCCTTTCCATGCACTTTAGCAGAGTTCATGGAGGATTTCTGGTTGCAGTAGTGCTGCAGGAGAATAAGATGCTGCTGCACATACCTGCACCTTGATCACATCCTTCTTGTTACTAGGAGTCCCTGTATCCTCACATCCATGGAAAACTGCATGTGACAGTTTCTTTACCTTTGTTTCATCTAAGATGTCTGGGTGAGTCTGAGTTCTTTAAATAAGGAGATTTCTGCTTTTGGTTAATTTTTTTTTTTTTTTTTGGTCCTTCCCTACTAAGTTCATTTCACAGCAGCACATTGCTGCTCTCAGGGAATATGTATGATGATGCCATCTTACCTGAGCAGGCAATATTATCACTGGGGAAATAGAGATAATTTGCTTAGGGAGGTAGTGTTTTATATTCCCAAACAAAACCTTACACGCCTTACATGGTGCATCAGCTCTTGCTGCAACTGGCTATGGCACTTGCAGGTTTGAATGTGTATTTCCATCACCTCCCTCAAAACTCCCCAGTAGTATTAGCAACATGTATTTGTCCTGCATTATAAGTTTATGCTTCATGACAGCTTTAGGAACAATTACACTTCTGAGTCCCTCTATTTTTTTTCTTCTGTGTATTACAAGCTGTCCCCAAACAGCTCATCCACTTCTTTCCTTACTTAAAAAACCAAATCCAAAAATAAAACTGGATAAATGTTCAAATGTAACTAACTTGTTTTGATATCTAACTTTCCTACTATTTCATATCTAAAAGCTTTTCTGTAGAACATAATGTATAGAAAGGAATGATTTTTAATCTGAGAAGTCTGATACCTGTGATCTTTGCATGTAGAAGAGAATGCAAGGTTAGGAGAGGATGGCTGGCTGAGTGTTGAAAGTAAAGTATATTCTGTCTGTCTGAGATTGTTGGAAGCTTTATGGCTTGAGGAAACTCAGTCTTTAAATTGTGCTTAAGCATTACAGAGGTTTACTCTTCTCTTATCCCTACTTCTTTTCGAGAGCTCCTTCACTGTCTTCCATACCTATAATTTGGCCCCAGGCAGCTAAAGATGGATGAACTTAGGAACAAGCAAGAAGTGAGAGAGATAAAAATTAACTTGAAGAGGTTTTACAGTCCCTGAAGCACTGCTACTCTGCCCTCAAATTTCTTACTTATTTGAGGACATGAGATTAAAACCCAAGATGAAGTAAAAGCTAAACCTAGGTTTTTAGTGCTGTTGCTTTTGCACTGCATTCCCTACTGTGTCTGTTGGAAATACTCCATGACTTCTAGAATCTGATACTAAAATTATATGAGAGGCATAGGAGATCAAGACAGGGTACAGGTACTGTGGGAGCTTTGCTTTCCCTTTGGATTTGGGTGTCAAGTAATTTTGTTAGGATTTTTTTTTTTTTTTTGGTTTTCACAAGCAGTTTTGTTATCTAGCTCTACTGCTGACAGCTTGAACTGCCTGAATCAATGTGATGGCCAAACCACAGAAGCCATCACCCACCCACTCATGGTCCTTAAAGCTGAAAGCAGGGCACTTCAGCAAGAATGGAGAAGCTTTCTTAATGTGCCAAGTATGCCAGTTTCCTGTGCAAAGTGAGAGCTGAAGCTTCAGAGGGTAAATAGTTCAGAAAATAACAAAGAGCTCTTATCTACTTTAGAGTGAAAAGAAAAGGCAGACAATCTTTTAAAAGCATAGCTTTGATTCAAGTGAATCAATTAGTAGCTAATCAAATTACTTAGTATTAAAAGATTAGAATGCAAATAATTGCATAGTGTTTCTTGAATTTAAAAAAAAATATATATATTAATCAAAATTCCTGTCTTGGATTAGAGTGTTAGCTGATAATTCATACCCACATGCATTTCCATTCTAACTGTCATTTATGCTCCCTCTGATCAACTTTGAGCAGGCTCTGACTGGAAAGATTGATTATGATAGTTAAAAAAAAAAATAACTAAAATTTAAAAGATCACACAAAGGACAAGTTCTTCTAGCTGACTCTAGCTGACTCCTATAAAAAAGGGAGAATTTCCTCTTCCTAAATCTAATGAGTATGAATGAGACCTAAAAAAGGGCGATGTGATTGATACAACCATTTCTCCCTCTTTATTCACTATGAAGAGGTAAAATTGGATGGTAAGTTTGCACAGGTCCTTAATGTTCAGTGTCAGGAAAGCATCTGAAAAGCAACATGTATAATGTCATCTGTGCTTCGTCACGAACTGATGTGACATGATTCCTTCAAAACTCACCCTTCTCAAGGAGCATTTTTTAGCAGTGGCTCAACAAATCACCCTCTGGAAGAGGACCCACACTGACTGTAATATCCTGATAGAGACTGTGTTTTTTTGGGAAGATTACACAGAGTTGTTTGAAACTCCCTTCTAAGCTGTCACAAATACCTCACTTTAGATTTGGAGTGACTCGACACAACACCAGTCTTACAATGAAATTAAAATTTGTGCTCTGTGTATGACTATGGTATTTCTACAGAGTATTGGGAAAATGAGACAGATCCAGAAGAACTACAGTTCATTCTCACTCCTGTGATAACTTACAGTTCCTACTTAAGAGGAGTCCTTGAGGCAAACCAGTGTAAGAATCTGCATTGATGCCACTAAACTACTCAGCTCTGGTTTTTCCAAGTAGTCAATGATTTGGAAGTCTAAGATAGATGTAAATTTATAATAAAGAGTTGTTCTGATCTGATGTTATTTTTCCTGACAACCTGCAGACATGCTTACAAAAATGGTATTTGAGATGTGTTATTTTACTGTCATGAGAAAGCAAAAGTGTTATAAATACAGCTTCAAGCACACTGTAGGATTTTGAGGATATATTCACTGAATTTGTTAAATATTCACTCAAAATATAAACAAATTGATACATGAAAACCTCTGCATAATTTGAACTTGTATTTGTACATAGTGACAATGACTTTCTCTTGTCAGTGGCATTTATTTTAATTTATTTTATTGTTTAGTTCTGTTTGTACTTTTGTTTCCCCTTATCTGACATGTTTTCAAAAGTCACTTTTTCTTCCTCCCCCTCAGAATGTTTCTAAAAAGGAGCTTTAATTGAATAACATAAGTAGCATTTCCCTTTCAGGCACAGACAGTCAGCAAAGGGCAATCAAAAACTATTGTGTCATTTTTAAGAGGTGATTTTATATAGAAATAAAATTTCTAACTAAAAGACATTCTAAGCAAGCTGCAAAGTAAGTGTCACTTGTGTCTACTCATTTGAAGAAAAAGTTATGTCAGGAGACAGGCATCACTTTGGGCTTGTGTTGTGTTGACCTTTAAATTTCAAATTGATAAGTGTATTCATAAATATATGCACATTCAAGAAAATTATGCAACAGGATTTACATGCTTGCAATTTACTGGAGTATTTTTAAAGTTATTTTAGTCACTTTACCTCAATCCTGTTCAAAGAACTTGTGACAGCTGTGTGAAAATTGACACATTCAATAAAAAGTTCAGGAGTTCAATGACCAGAAAGAGGACTGGAGTTCATAGAATGGTTCAGCAGCTACTTAACAATTTATCCTTAAGGTGCAAGATAAAAGTGAAGGAGTTTAAGATAACATTTCCCTTTTTACTGCTTACAAATGTCTTGAAGCAATTTCATATGTCCCAATGAGCTAGAAAATGGAAACTGAAGAACATGAAGCATCATGCACTAATGTGTTGCCTAAATATGTTTCTAGATTAGTTTTTCTATCATTTTTAGGTGAGCAAATATATTTAAATTATTAAGTGTATTATGTGACTACTTCATAACTATTTAATAGTTTGAAGAGACCAGGGGTCAGATTCCCTAGAAAATTATTGTTTTGTCTGTGAGTTTAATTTTGGGGTCTTTTTATTCACTTGTTTTAAAGTGCTTCTCCCTCTAATTTAGAGATGTGTGACACATCTTGGGGGGAAAATCATTATCATATCATTGTACCTTTCTTCTTCATGAATTTTACTATCTTGACCAAAAGATATGTATGTTGCAAGAAAATCATTCCTTGTGTAAGTTGATGGGAGCTGCTGACTTTCTCTGGATAGCTCAGTAACTGTTTCAGAAAAAAAACATGAGTTAAGGATGCATTCTTCAAAAACCTATTCCAAAAAAAATGTTTCTTTAACTGAAAGTAAAACCCCACATATTAAAAAATGTTAATTGTATAATAATATGCTTTTCCTCTCTGATTTTTAGCAGCTTTTCTAATTTTAGTATTTATTTGATTTTAATGGGTCATGTCTTCTATAGCTTCCACTGAACTCTACAAACTCACATGGGTTTGTATATGATGAAAGTCATGGCTTTTTCTTTGGTATTTTATCAGACTTTAATCACCTTAAAATCCTAGCATCAGTTAAAGATAAAAGGGAAGCTATGTTAGAAAATGTGTGTCTTGCTCCACAGTCTGTTATTTCACCCCTGTAGATTTGGTGTGATGGTGTGGTATTCACAGGAAAATCAAAGGGTGAAAACATGTGAAACTGTGTGTAAAATAACAGTTTAATATTTTATTTTGTTGGTTTGTTTCCTGTTTCATGTCCTGGGGTGCACCAGGCACAGCATTGCCAGCCAGCCAGGGGAGGGGATTTTGCACAGGGGCAGCCTCAGTTTGAGTGCTGTGTGCAGGTTTGGGTACCATGACACCATGACATAAAAAAGACATAAAGATTTTTTTTTTTTTAAATGAAGGTTTCCTTTATCAGGTTTTATTCTTTGATTCTTTCCTTCACCCTCTTAAAAGGGAAAATTACATTTTTAACCTCATTTTTTAGAACAGGTTTAGCTCTCACATTCTTTCTGTGTTAACTCTAGTTCTTTTTTTTTCCAAGCACTTGAATTAACCTGTGACAGCTCTCCATTTTGTCTTCACCTTCTGCTAAGACTGACAAAAACTCTATGGAGTAGAAATCTCACATACCACGTGTATCTTATGATAGCTTTCTGCAGAATGTCATGTTGGACTTTTTTGCTTACTTATCACAAGCTCATGTAGTTTTATGCTGAGCCTATATTTGGTCATGGATCACGTCATGGCAGAAAGGAAGATATGCACAAGGCTCTACATTCTTTTAAACAGGACAGGGATAGAAACACTATTTGACAATGTTAAATTTTATGCCAGTCTATTTTGGATTTCTTGATATGGGAAAAGCTTTTTTATCCCATTGTTATTCCTTTAGTACTGTGGTTTTGACTTTTAGATTAAGTATTTTTCAGTTCTTACACATTTCGCCTGAGGAATATTCCAATTCTCTATTTCTTCCATGGGAATGGCTTGTACCATATTTATTTCTAGAATAAAAGAAAATACCATAGAAATGCCAAATGCCCTTTTGCCCTTGGCCTTTTAGTTACAGCTTTGAAAAATAAGTTTATTATTTATTAGGAGGGATAAATAATCAACAGTCACTAAAACAAAGAAATATGTCTTGGTGAATGAATTATGCTCACAGCACAAAACAATAGCTTGTTTTTCACAAGAAGTTCAGAAATACAATTACTGTTGTGTTTCTGACTCACTTCATGACAAATGCATCTATGACCTACTACATAGTCACATAGGACCAAGTTCAAATGTGAGTTTTTCTGTCATTTAGGAGCAGCAGGGCTGAAAGTTTCCCTCTCAGATGCTCTGTCAATGCCTAGATTTGAAGCTTGTGAGAACTGTTTTGGTTTGGATTTTTTTGGTTTTTTTGCATTTTTAATGTGCCCTTCCCACTTGCTATAGTTATCTCAACTGGAAAGCATTTCACATTCAGAATATCTGGGGTTTCAAGAGTAGGCATTCTCTGAACAGGACAATCCTGGACTTATTTTAAAGCATGCCTAAAACACAGGTTTAGGATCTGTAAAACAAAAATTAATTGCATTGCTCACTACCACTGACATCTATAAGGGAGTGGTCAGAGAAGTCTTTGAAACTTTGGCATCTGTCACCACCTAGGAGGAGGACAGCAGGCTATTAAGGTTATTATTCCTTTTGTTGAAGAACTGTTTTTTTGCAGCAAGGATTACTTGCACCGCCTAGAAACAGAAACTCTATCAAAGTAAACTCTTTCCCCCGAGTTATGATTCTGAATTTAAAGAGTACATGCACTTCAGCTTTGTAAGCTGAAAAAAAAAAAAAAAAAAAAAAAAAAAAAAAAAAATCTGATTCAGAAAAATATTTTGTTCTTCCTGTTTCATGGAATGTTACTGTTAACAAGACAGATAGCTAGCACCACATGGACTTGAAACTATTACTGTTTGTGCAAGAGGTAAATTATGGTGCAGCTGCTTCTTTACTGTAATTAACAACCATATTTCTTGTATACATCTTTCCTAGTCAAAGGTGAGTTACTACTGTTTTTCAATACAATAGTTCTTTACACATTTATTATCTAAAGATTGACAAAACAAGGTCATGGCCTTCTATCCACAGAAAGTTGAGCTCCCTCAAAGTGATGAGTATGAACACTGCACTGGGCACCACCTGGGCCAATAGCTACTTTGCTAATGAGTCACATTTTCTGCATTGAATGTATCACCTCTGAAATTAAAGCAAAAAAAAAAGTTACAGTAGTTTTGTTCATCAGAGCAGTCATCATATCTTATTTTATGGTAAAAGATTCACTGCCAGTATGACAAAACATGGATTTGTCAGTCCCTGCATGGTAGCTTAAAACTAATATTCTTTCACCAGATCATGTGTCCTTCTTACATTTAATACATTTTCTTTGCAGGAATAGGTATTTTACAGGGATAAAATGGGAGTAAGAGGAAGGATTCTGGGGGTTTTTTTTTGCCTTAGAAGTATTTGTTGGGTTCACTACTGAAGATTTATCTAAAGGCTACATCCTCTCAGAAGTCATCAGGGAAGGATCGGGTGAGATTAGAGTCATAAAATGTCACTGACTGCTAAAGAATAATGTGAAACCATCACTACAGAGCAAGACAAAGATGAAAAGTCATGTTGCTCTGTTTTGTCAGCTATTACAGCTACACTTGATTCTCAATTTTGGTGGAAAAACTCAAGTTCAGAAAGATACTGTGAACTGAAATCACATGCCCAAGCACCTCCCCACACTTAATTTATGTCTAGGTTAAAAAAACCCCAAAGAAACAAAAAAAGGGGGTCTTCATTTTTAACATTTGAACTCTCAAAAATTAATTCAGTGAGTGTAAAAAAATAGTAAACAACATTCTGGACATTTAAGTTACTGATGTTTGCAGAAGAGCAGCATAATTTTTTACTTTATAAGCAAATATGAGTCTGAATCCTGGCTGTATTATCCAATTGTCAATCCAGTACTCTCTGAGCTGAAGAGTGAATTTGCCAGTCCTTAGTTTTCAAATACTCTTCCAACAAGTGTGCTTCAATACCAGTGTGGGAAAAGAGTAAACAAACCAGCTCTCTGTTTAGGAGGGAAGATAGCTCAGTTCTTCTGACTTGTTTACTTCTTGCTAGCTGTGAAGCTGACAATATCAGGAGTAATTAAGGTTCTAATATACAGCCTCAGGCACCAGAGATTTGATGTAGACTAGGGTCACTTCTCATACAAATCAGCAAACAGCAGTTGACCTAAAGTTGTAAATATTACTGAGAGAGTGACTCCAGTTGGAGACCCTGTGTGGACCCATCCTTATTCCTGAGATCTGACAGACAGGAATGGCAAGGAATCTGATGCTAGGGAATATTTCTGACCCCTTCATTACATAGATCTGGGGCTATCATGAAGTACAAAGGAATGGCAAGGTTATGAGTTATATAAATAATGACACCAATAGTTACTGGAATAATTGCATTGAGGTTTATTACTACCAGGGAGAGAATGAAGAGGAAAAAAGGGAAATAGAACAGCAAATGAAATAGGAAAGAAGAGAAAAGAAAATTACAAATCTAAACATTTTATATGGTTGTGAGGTAGAACAGAAAAAGATTAAATACCTTTCAGATGGAACAACAAATGCTATTTCTCATTTTCTCTTACAATTCCAGCTTCTACCACTCTGAGTTCTGTGTGTTCTCTGGTTATTTGTAGGTAAGGAAATGTGAGTTAGGTGAAGGAACAGTGAGGAGGGTCAAGAACAGTTTGAATTTCAGAGCTCAGAGGATCATGATCAGCAGAGTAGAATCCAGTTGGAGACCTGTAATCAGAGGCATTCCCCAGAGATCAGTACTGGATACTTATTCAACTTCTTTATCAATGGGCAAAGGAATAGAATGTACCCTCAGCAAATTTGCTGATATACAAAACTGGGTAGAGGGGCTGATACACCTACAGTCTGTGCTGTCATTCAGTGGGAACTTGACAGGCTGGAGAACTGGGCAGAGAGAAACCTGGTGAGGTTTAACAAGAGCCAGGGCAGGGTCCTGCAGCTGGGGAGGAATGAGCCCAAGTACCAGCACAGGCTGGGGCTGATCTGCTGGAGAGCAGCTTGGCAGAGAAGGAGCTGGGAGTGCTGGTGGATAAAGCTGACCACGAGCTGGCAGTGCCCTTGCAGCCAAGAGGGTCAAGGGTATCCTGGGGGACATTGGGAAGAGTGTGGCCAGCAGGATGAGGGAGGTGATCCTGCCCCTACTCTGCCCTACAGAGCCCATATCTGGGGTGCTGTGTCCAGTTCTGGGCTCCTCAGGACTGGAGAAAAGGAGCTCCTGGAGAGGGTCCAGTGGAGGCCACAAAGATGACTTGGGGTCTGGAATATCTCTTATGAGGAGAGACTCTGGGAGCTGGGCCTGCTTGGTATGGACAAGGCTGAGAGGGGATCTCATTAATACACAGAACTATCTCAAAGGTGAGTCCAAGAGGGTGATTCCGTATTCTTTTCAGTGATACCAGTGGCAGGGGGAGGAGTAATGGCCATAAACTACAACCCAAAAACATAAGGGAGAACTTCTTTACATTGAGGATGGCAGAGCACTGGAACAGGCTGCCCAGGGAGGTCGTGGAGCCTCCCTGTGTGGAGACCTCCAAAACCCACCTGGTCGCTTTCCTGTGTCACCTGCTCAAGGTGACCCTGCCTTTGCAGGAGGTTTGGACTGGCTGATCTCCAGAGGTCCCTTCCAACCCAAACAATTCTCTGATTCCATTTCATGCCAGTTCTTCTGCTACCTTTGCCTTTTTGGTACTCCATTATTTTTAAATCAATGGAATACACCTGAGTGAATGAACCAGTTTTGCCTCTACAACACTGAAAATAAATGTTCAATGCAGCAAAATAAAATCTAACTAACTGGAGCACTGACTCTGCTCTGCTCATTTTTTCTTGGCCTTGTGATTTCAAAATAACATTCATTCTCAATATGAGAAACAGGCTTAGGATAATATGGGCAATATGCAGAATAGCAAGCTCTGTTGAAACCTGTGACACCAGCTGAAATAATAAATACAATTGTGCAGATAATATTTTGATGGAAGTAGGTGCAGTTGAATTACCCACTGCAGGTGAATAACAATGAATCATCAGAATGTTCTAATTCTGGCACAAGAATAAAAGGGTAAGATAAATATTTTAAAGATACTAACTATTTTCAATAATTAGTAGGCAATAAAGGAGTTATTAAATAGTCAAGTTTGTCTAAAAGGACTTAGATCTGCAGTTCTGTCATAGTAAAATCTTTTGGAACAAAAACGTTTAAACCCCTAAATACCTCACAGTTTTGTCACGTACAGTTTGATTAATTCACAGTAGAATATAGGTGAGATTTCAAAAGTAAACATAGGAAAAAAATAAAAACAAACATATAAAAACAACCAGCCCTACACCCCCCACCTCCCCCCCCAAATCATAACAAACACATAGTCTGGTTTGGGTTAAAAAGCAAAGTAGATTTGCATCCTTTTGTGTGAATCTTTTATTTTTTATACTCAGCTATGTATCTGAAAGCTAGAAAATGACTGAATACATTTTGGCTGCTCTAGATAGCAGACTTCAAGGTACATGAAATCTCCCAGACACTGAAGGATCCCACATGGAGATGAATGCACTGTTACTTTGAAAATAAGTACAGTATTTTGTGACGTTTCCTCAGAACATTATCTTCACAGAAGAGCTTGTGGACCTACATGTATGAAATGCCCATTAACCACTGCAAGGCAACGTGAGGTGCCTTAATACTGGGGGAGATAAAGAGACCTCGTGTAACTGTCTCACTGCTCCTTCTGTGAAGATAAAAATCCCTGTACATAACATTTTCATCATTAAAGTTGTCACAGGATAAATTCTGCAATCGTTACTCCTGCTGAGTAACAGATTACGGTGTGAACAGCAATAGTTTGAATCAAAGTGAGGTTTGTGGTGGGAATTTCTTTCAGTAGATCATCCAAAATTAAGTCAAGTCCCTGTAGGATGGTGTCCAGAGATGCCTTAAGAGAATAAGATGATTATCTGCAAATGTATTGGTGAAAAGAAGCAAATCTCCTACTTGTTTAATATGAGAGCTACTGTAAACTGGATCAGTGAAGTATCAAATGTTTGAGATGAAGGTCTTGCAGGTCAGAGATGTAGGTGATGTAGCTTGACCCTGCCCACACCTGAAAATGCAGAGGTAACTACTTCATTCAGTATATCACTTTTGTACAGGACAAAAGAACCAAAAATCATAGAATTAGAAAATTCACCAACAAAACATCTTAAAAATTTACATTTCTGTGATTATGGCTGCCAGAATTATTAGACAAAAATTATGTGCCCTGATAAGGTAGGTTATTATTCTTAAAATTACTTTTTGGAATATTTTTATTTGAAATCAGTCTATCAGTCAGAGAACAATACATTTTGTCAAGAAGAATCTGCCTTCCATTGTCATACAATCATCAGAGTGCATTGTGTTGATGGACCCTCAAATCTATATAAAATGTGTGGATGAGATTTGAGAGTTAATGAGAACAATAAATGCCTTTATTTATTCTGTGTCTGATGAAATTCTATCATTTGCAAGAGAGCTTTTCTCTGCACTTGAAGTAAACCCTTACCAGCCATATGAGGAGAGGATGGCATGTCCAGGTTTGTTTTAAGGGCTTTGCACACAGCAAAATTTTTGGACTGGAATCAAATTATCTCAGGTCAGTGTAGCACTGGTTTGGAGCTTAGCAAACGGCAGCTCCTAAGGTAGGTTCAGATAAGGATAATTGATTTTTAGTTTTAAACCAAGACCTGGAGTTTAAAATCTATGTGCACAAATCCAAATGACAATGCCAATGTAAAATTCTGCTATGAATAAAACGCCAAGTGTGTAACATCTATGTCTTGGCTCACGAAGAAAGCTGTGGGAAGAGGTCATGTAAAATGTTCCCCATCCTTCTAGGAAATTAGCAAGAAGCATTGTCTGCCACTAATTTTCAAATAAGCTGCAAAATGAAAGCTAATCATTGTCTGCCAATGATGAGTGTAATTTTGCAGGGCAATTACAATCAGTAACTATTTTCTTCAAGATCTTAGTTTGCCAAACAGTTGTGGTCTGGTGCCCATTCAGGGTGGTGGTTTCTGTGTGCTGGCTGGACGCGGTGAGCTCACGCTGTCGCCTGTGAGCTGCAGCAGAGCTCTCCCAGCTCTGCAGGGTTTAGCAGAGTGACAGGACGTTTCCATAGAGCCCAAGATGCACTTCTACCATCTGAAATGCCTGTGGGGGTGTTTGTCTCTTGGTTCATTGCCTCACCAGACACTGTGTCTAATTCGGAATTACTTTTGCTTCTATGTGTTCTTCACTTCTTGCCTTTCTATAAACTCAGTGCTGGCAGCAGGAGCTCCTGAAACCTCCTAAGTAAAACCCATGTCCTGTGCTAGTGCTGCATGAGCATTTCCTCTTGGCTGCTTCTGTCAGAGGAAAGTTTTTCAAACATTTGTCATCATTGGATTTCTTTGATTAAATGATAATATTATGCATTTGCAACATAAAACACACAAATAAAATGTTCAAATTTTATTGGGCAGCCGTTGGAGTTTGCTGGTATTTGTCTAGATTTTTTCTTCTTGTTTCTTGATGTGATTGCATAAATTTCCAGGATAACCTAACTTGTGGAAAGTGAATTGTTACAGAATACTGGGGTGCTGCAGAGAAAAGAGTGGAGGTAAACCACTAGTAAAATTACATTTAAGAATATTCATTAATTTCTTTTATGAATCAAGAATATAGGGGGAAAGTGCCACATAAATGGATATCATCTGTAGATCACAATCAAATTATTACCTGTTGTGAATCTGCAAAATTCCTGTGAAAAAAGTCCATGATTTCATAGCAGCCCATGAAGCTGGGAAGTCATGCAGCAGACGCCAGCTGGGATTTCACAGTCAGCAGCATACAAACCTGGACTATTTGACAACAGCAGCCTCTACAAAGTGCCTGTTCCAGGTCCAGCCTTCAAGGATCCATGTCTGAAGGCTGTTGCAGCAGTGTGTTCACACAGAAATGAATGTGAAATGTGTTGCCATGTCACTGTGACCAGCTGTCTCCCTGCAGAAAGCTGACAAGCATTTAGGTTGAGTTCCAGAGGGTTTTCATTACAAAGCTTTTCACTCTTTCCCCAGGACTGAGCTGTGATACTTCAGCAGTGCTACTCCCTGTGTGTGTTTACTAGTCTGAGCTCCAGCAAGGCTGGCTGGAGATTTTTGGTACTTTAATGTGTATTTTTTTCAGTGAGTGAGTGCCTAAAGCTAACTGAAACATAAGCCTTCAAATAAAGATACGAACCACCCAAATCTGCAGCCAATTTTGTAAAATCTTTGATGTGCCAGCCCCCTGTATGCAGAGACAGTAAGTTAAGGCCCCCTTGCCCACAGCTAAGGTCAGGATCTAGCTGTTTCTACATTTGCATACTTGTATGCAAGACAGAATTTTAGCCAACTTGAGGCTTCTGATTACCTGAAAAATCTTAGTTGAAATAGTCAGACAGTCTTTCTTAAGCTTTCCAGCTGCATTTTTCTAGAGCCCAACTGCTGACTGTGCTGTGTCATGGAGCTGCAAAGGATTTAGAGTTCAGGTGTCATGTGGTTACACTGCCTTTGGATCAAGAGTTTGCTCACTGTGAAACAAGTGCCAGCTGTGTCTTGCTCAATGCAGAAAATTAAGGATGCACACCAACAATAAACTTTTCAAGGTGATTGGCTCCGGACTCTCTTCTTGGAAAGCATGCTTTATTTCTCTATGATTCAGCTGCAAATCCTCAGTAAGGACAAAAGCATCTTCCCACCATATGGATGTTGGGAAATATAGAGCTGTGTATGAATCCCATCCTCAGTTGCTCTAATGAGTGCCATAAAATCTCATTGTATAATTGACAGAATTTAGATGATGGTTCAGATATAAAAGATGTGTTGAATGGGGTAGCCAAAATAAAACAGTGAATTTCTGATCATTGAATAAATGCTAGAGATTTTAGGCAGTGCTTATAACAGGAATTTTTGATTTAGTGGAATATGCATGTAAAATACTGAATTTAGTTATAGAAATGTTTAGATTGTGCCACATCCAGTTCTTAAAAGGAAAATTAATTAAATGTGTGGTTTTGGCTTTAATGCTGATATTTTAAAAATCATCAACTTTTTGTTTAATATTTATAAAACACCAAAGCAAACAAAATTTTAAAACATATTATTATTTCTTTTGCCTGCTATGTTTTCTGTTCCAACAGAAAAATAAACATGCCCTTTTATTAATACATGCAGATATGCTTATGAGTGGGAGGAATGTTCAAAATTCTCCTCTAGTCTGCCTGATCTCAGAAGTCCCTGTTCCACACCAATTTCTTCATTATTATCCTGGGTCCCAGAAACATTGAATACTCCCAATTTCTCATGGTTCCTACTTGTTTAATATGAGAGCTACTGTAAACTGGATCAGTGAAGTATCAAATGTTTGAGATGAAGGTCTTGCAGGTCAGAGATGTAGGTGATGTAGCTTGACCCTGCCCACACCTGAAAATGCAGAGGTAACTACTTCATTCAGTATATCACTTTTGTACAGGACAAAAGAACCAAAAATCATAGAATTAGAAAATTCACCAACAAAACATCTTGAAAATTTACATTTCTGTGATTATGGCTGCCAGAATTATTAGACAAAAATTATGTGCCCTGATAAGGTAGGTTATTATTCTTAAAATTACTTTTGGAATATTTTTATTTGAAATCAGTCTATCAGTCAGAGAACAATACATTTTGTCAAGAAGAATCTGCCTTCCATTGTCATACAATCATCAGAGTGCATTGTGTTGATGGACCCTCAAATCTGTATAAAATGTGTGGATGAGATTTGAGAGTTAATGAGAACAATAAATGCCTTTATTTATTCTCTGTCTGATGAAATTCTATCATTTGCAAGAGAGCTTTTCTCTGCACTTGAAGTAAACCCTTACCAGCCATATGAGGAGAGGATGGCATGTCCAGGTTTGTTTTAAGGGTTTTGCACACAGCAAAATTTTTGGACTGGAATCAAATTATCTCAGGTCAGTGTAGCACTGGTTTGGAGCTTAGCAAACGGCAGCTCCTAAGGTAGGTTCAGATAAGGATAATTGATTTTAGTTTTAAACCAAGACCTGGAGTTTAAAATCTATGTGCACAAATCCAAATGACAATGCCAATGTAAAATTCTGCTATGAATAAAACGCCAAGTGTGTAACATCTATGTCTTGGCTCACGAAGAAAGCTGTGGGACGAGGTCATGTAAAATGTTCCCCATCCTTCTAGGAAATTAGCAAGAAGCATTGTCTGCCACTAATTTTCAAATAAGTTGCAAAATGAAAGCTAATCATTGTCTGCCAATGATGAGTGTAATTTTGCAGGGCAATTACAATCAGTAACTATTTTCTTCAAGATATTAGTTTGCCAAACAGTTGTGGTCTGGTGCCCATTCAGGTGGTGGTTTCTGTGTGCTGGCTGGACGCGGTGAGCTCACGCTGTCGCCTGTGAGCTGCAGCAGAGCTCTCCCAGCTCTGCAGGGTTTAGCAGAGTGACAGGACGTTTCCATAGAGCCCAAGATGCACTTCTACCATCTGAAATGCCTGTGGGGGTGTTTGTCTCTTGGTTCATTGCCTCACCAGACACTGTGTCTAATTCGGAATTACTTTTGCTTCTATGTGTTCTTCACTTCTTGCCTTTCTATAAACTCAGTGCTGGCAGCAGGAGCTCCTGAAACCTCCTAAGTAAAACCCATGTCCTGCTAGTGCTGCATGAGCATTTCCTCTTGGCTGCTTCTGTCAGAGGAAAGTTTTCAAACATTTGTCATCTTTAGTTTCTTTGATTAAATGATAATATTATGCATTTGCAACATAAAAACACACAAAGAAAGTGTTCAAATTTTATTGGGCAGCCGTTGGAGTTTGCTGGTATTTGTCTAGATTTTTTTCTTCTTGTTTCTTGATGTGATTGCATAAATTTCCAGGATAACCTAACTTGTGGAAAGTGAATTGTTACAGAATACTGGGGTGCTGCAGAGAAAAGAGTGGAGGTAAACCACTAGTAAAATTACATTTAAGAATATTCATTAATTTCTTTTATGAATCAAGAATATAGGGGAAAGTGCCACATAAATGGATATCATCTGTAGATCACAATCAAATTATTACCTGTTGTGAATCTGCAAAATTCCTGTGAAAAAGTCCATGATTTCATAGCAGCACATGAAGCTGGGAAGTCATGCAGCAGACGCCAGCTGGGATTTCACAGTCAGCAGCATACAAACCTGGACTATTTGACAACAGCAGCCTCTACAAAGTGCCTGTTCCAGGTCCAGCCTTCAAGGATCCGTGTCTGAAGGCTGTTGCAGCAGTGTTCACACAGAAATGAATGTGAAATATGTTGCCATGTCACTGTGACCAGCTGTCTCCCTGCAGAAAGCTGACAAGCATTTAGGTTGAGTTCAGAGGGTTTTCATTACAAAGCTTTTCACTCTTTCCCCAGGACTGAGCAGTGATACTTCAGCAGTGCTACTCCTGTGTGTGTTTACTAGTCTGAGCTCCAGCAAGGCTGGCTGGAGATTTTGGTACTTTAATGTATTTTTTCAGTGGTGAGTGCCTAAAGCTAACTGAAACATAAGCCTTCAAATAAAGATACGAACCACCCAAATCTGCAGCCAATTTTGTAAAATCTTTGATGTGCCAGCCCCCTGTATCCAGAGACAGTAAGTTAAGGCCCCCTTGCCCACAGCTAAGGTCAGGATCTAGCTGTTTCTACATTTGCATACTTGTATGCAAGACAGAATTTTAGCCAACTTGAGGCTTCTGATTACCTGAAAAATCTTAGTTCAAATAGTCAGACAGTCTTTCTTAAGCTTTCCAGCTGCATTTTTCTAGAGCCCAACTGCTGACTGTGCTGTGTCATGCAGCTGCAAAGGATTTAGAGTTCAGGTGTCATGTGGTTACACTGCCTTTGGATCAAGAGTTTGCTCACTGTGAAACAAGTGCCAGCTGTGTCTTGCTCAATTCAGAAAATTAAGGATGCACACCAACAATAAACTTTTCAAGGTGATTGGCTGCGGACTCTCTTCTTGGAAAGCATGCTTTATTTCTCTATGATTCAGCTGCAAATCCTCAGTAAGGACAAAAAGCATCTTCCCACCATATGGATGTTGGGAAATATAGAGCTGTGTATGAATCCCATCCTCAGTTGCTCTGATGAGTGCCATAAAATCTCATTGTATAATTGACAGAATTTAGATGATGGTTCAGATATAAAAGATGTGTTAAATGGGGTAGCCAAAATAAAACAGTGAATTTCTGATCATTGAATAAATGCTAGAGATTTTAGGCAGTGCTTATAACAGGAATTTTTGATTTAGTGGAATATGCATGTAAAATAATGAATTTAGTTATAGAAATGCTTAGATTGTGCCACATCCAGTTCTTAAAAGGAAAATTAATTAAATGTGTGGTTTTGGCTTTAATGCTGATATTTTAAAAGTCATCAACTTTTTTTTAATATTTATAAAACACCAAAGCAAACAAAATTTTAAAACATATTATTATTTCCTTTGCCTGCTATGTTTTCTGTTCCAACAGAAAAATAAACATGCCCTTTTATTAATACATGCAGATATGCTTATGAGTGGGAGGAATGTTCAAAATTCTCCTCTAGTCTGCCTGGTCTCAGAAGTCCCTGTTCCACACCAATTTCTTCATTATTATCCTGGGTCCCAGAAACATTGAATACTCCCAATTTCTCATGGTTCCTTACCTTTATCTGCTACTTCCATGCCTCTGAAGGCAAAAGGAAATCCCATACCAATTGCAGGTCATGGTGCAGAGGATGTTTCCTGTTTCCAGGCTAATCCTGGAAGCACAGAGTATTCTGACATTTACAAAAATGATTGAGGGTTACAGCACGTGTAATTTAATGTAGGTTGATGTGATTTCTTGGGGAGATTTCAGGATACCCTCATGCATCCTGTATCCAACAGGAAAGGAAAAAGTCATGGATCATTTTGAAAAACAAATGTGTAACTGATACTTCTATATACAGTGCTTGGTTTTATTATTTTTGCTTTCTGCTATTTCAGGCATGGAATAACAAATGGTTATGCACAACACTGGAATATTCATTGCCAGAGCACAAATACTGTGGCAAATATAAGAAGATATTGTTATTACACATTACAAACAAAAATACTGGAGCCAAAGAGATGAGATGTCCTGACAAGACACACAATAAAAAAAAGAAAGCATTGTAGGTGTATTGTGCAGTATCACGACCCCTCCAATGCATCTGTCCAGAAACCACTGAATAAAAAAAAACAGGACAAGATGGAGACCAGTGTCATGCAATGATCACTGGTAGGAATAAATTTGAAAGAATGAATAAAAGATGAGAAGCCATGACAAACCTTTATTATTTTTGAAGAGAAACAACTGGATATTTTAAATTTATTTGAATATCCTCTGTTTTCAGAAAAAAATGGAATTAGCTCTCAGAATAACATTTCCAAAACCATTTACAGTGTCTGTTTTTGAGAGGTCAAGCTGACAATGAAGAGAACCTGCCAGAGACTGGTGACTTTGCCTTCCTTCAGTTGGCACTCCAGAAGAGTTGGATCATTCCCACCATTGCAACATTATTCTGTCCTTTGTGGCAAAATAAATTACTTTTTAAAAATTAAGTTCGTAAATTAAATCAAAGTTTAAAATTTAAAAATTTTAAATAGATAAAATTAATTTTTAAAAAGAGATTAGTAAAAACTGAATTATTAAGGGATTTATCTGGTAATACTTTATTTTTAAAATAGGAAATTAGGACCACACTCACATTCCTGTATTACATATGAACTCTTCTCAGAACAGATTTGATCTGTCTATCATTACAGAAAATAAAAAACTTATTTGTATAATCCTAATGACTTCAAAATTAATGAAATAATAAGAAAAAATACTTTTATTATGAAATGGAAGAATTTGGTTTTCACATTTTAGCACTCATAGGTCTATACCTATTAAAAGCAAAGACAAGTTTTCCTTTTGTTTCTTTTTCCTTATTGGGTGTATCTTATTAAATAGAGCCTAACATCTCCAAGAGTTTAGTCTACACTTTTCAGAATAATTTTCTCAATAGATACAGATGTATGGGCAATGAAACTAAAAAATCATTACAAAATTTTAAACTAATGTAAATTAAATTTATTGAGGACATGCGACAAATGCTTCCCTGTGTTTAATGTTTAACCAGCTTACCATAGTGTTGGTGTTCTTATGAATGTTCACATGCCAGTTTCAGGATATCAAAACAGTAGCATTTCATACACACCTAGCTTCACAGATTTGCAGGTGAGAAAGCACTGAATTCAAATCATCTGTGTATAATTTTTTTAAAATTTCCTTTAGATTTCTGTCGCTAGTGCTGCCAACAGTTATCTGGATTAATTTCTCCACCAGGTTATACAGAGCAATTCCCTAATACTAAAGATTCACATTTTTGCTGTGTTTTGTAACCTGAAACTGTAATCTTCAATAATATATGATTTTTCTCATTTGTTTTCAAAAACAGTCATATTATTTATATTCCATAACTTCAATATGGATTATTTTTTTATTATTATTTTTTAATTAATGATGAAATTTTGCTCTTGACTGTGATGAAACAATATCAATGAACCAAAATAAATAAATAAAACCAATTCTCCATAACCCTATGTCTGGAAAATTAGTTGGATTTTATGGAATTTTGTTTCCCATATCTTTATACATACACAAAAAATTCTATAATAAAATCAATATTATGCTAACAACTTTCAAAAGAGGACAATCAATCCTAGTCTGATTCTGTAGCTGTGAGCATATTAAATGACTGTACTGCAATTGAATAGTCCAGACAATTATTTCTTTTATGATATGAGAAAAGTCTGATGTGTCTCAAAGGATATGGCATTACTTACTTACCTTCAAAGACTTACTGGATACAGATTAGCTTTCAGTTTATTATTAAAAGGAATATTTATGAGTGTAAAACACATCTTTCAAGCATTTATAAAGTGTGGCATGGTAATTAGTTCCAGAAATATTGTTCCAGATATTTTAGGTCAGGTGACAACCATGATGATAGTAGTAGGAGTCTTTCTTCTTCAAGCACATATCAGAAGTGAATTAATGCCCTAATGACAGAGAAATTAAAAAATGATACTACAGACAACAGAATACAGTGGCTTTGTGTAATTTGTTGCTTGTACTTCTGGAGTTTGATACAGTGCACTTCTGCAGAAGATTTATTTTGACAATAACCTATCAAGCCAAAGAAAATATTTTTGAGAAAATATTACAAGGTATCATTGAGAATTCACAAAGCCTAGATTGCTTCTGAAGTACCTAAGGAAGGAAAAGGAAATGTTATATATCCCCTGTCTCCCTTTTCCAAGGCTTTCCTGGGACTCACGTGGTTGGCTACTAGCCCACTGTATATCTCTCTTCCAAATATCTGTTTAGATTCTTCTCAAGCTCCACTAAACATATTGCAGACTCAGAAGTGAAATTCAAAATTAGAGCATAAAAATCACAGAATCACAGACTGGGTAAGATTGGAAGGGACCAGAGTGGGTCATCTGGTCCAACCTCCCAGCTCAAGCAGGGTCATCTTAGAGCACCTGGAACAGGGTCACATTCAGGTGGCTCTTGAACATCTTCAGTGAGGGAGACCCCACAACCTGTCTAGACAGCCTTTTTTAGTGCTTGGTCACCAACAAAATAAGAAGTTTTTTCTCATATTCAGATAGAATTTTCTGTGCATCAGTTTCTGCCTGTTGCCTCTTGTCCTATTGCTCAGCCCCATGGAGAAGAGCCTGGCTCCATCCTCTTGGCACCCTCCCTTTGGATACTGATAGGCACTGATGAGGTCCCTTCTCAGTCATCTCTTCTCAAGGCTGAACAGGCCAGAGCTTTTCCTTGTAATAGAGATGCTCCAGTCTCTGAATTAACTTTGTTTGTAAATAAGTCCCTTAATTACCTCTGGACCTGGAATTCCATGTCTACTGAGGATCCCAGAACTGGTTACAGCACTCCAGATGTGCCTCACCAGGGCTCATTAGAGGGGCAGGATCACCTCCCTCGACCTGCTGGCAATGCTTTTCCTAATCCATCCCAGGACACCATTGGCCTTCTTGGCCACAAGGGCACTGGCTCTTGGACAGCTTGTTGTCCACCAGGACCCCCAGGTCCTTCTCCATAGAGCTGCTCTGCAGCAGCTCAGCCCCAGCCTGTGTTGGTGCAGAGGTTATTCCCCTCCAGGTGCAGGACCCTGCATGTGCCTTTGTTGAACTTCAGATGGTTTGGCTCTGCCTATCCCCCCAACCTGTTGAGGTCCTTCTGGAGGTATTCAAAGACCTCTGGGGTACTGACCACTCCTCCTAACTCTGTGTCATCAGCAAACCTGCTGAGGAGGCACATTCATCTTGTGTAATACTGCAAATTGGCTCATGGGAAACTTCTCCATATAATTCATTCTTTGTAGTTCTGTGCGAGTCTCACTCCACAGAAAAACCTCCTTCACCAGCAAGGGCTTATGGTAACAATTGCCTTGGTCTATATCATATCTCAGGATATCAGCTTTCTCACAGTTTCTTTCAAAATGATGACAACTTGAAGGGGAGAGAGACACATCTGAGTATATCTGTCCTTGCAGCAGCCTTCTCCCTTTTTGCAAGCACTAATCAAAGTTTCAATCCTATTCTTGTCTTTAGAATAGCTGTCTTCTCCCTTTACACCTGGCTGTTAAAATAGATCCATAATTCACTAAAGTCCTATCGTCAGGTTACTCTTGCATAAAACTTGCCATTGAATCCATATCTTTACTCTTATGCAACTAGACACTGTTATTCAATTTCATCTCCTGCCCCATGCTATTCATGGCATATCTTTAATTATTTCATAAACTAATTATATGCCTTTCTGCAAAAGGATTGAACTAAGCCCTGTTGCTTATTTTTTTAAGAAATTACAGACATGAACTGAGGGAAGTGAATATCCTTGAGGTCAGGCATGATGGTTCATTGATCTTGGGTGTGGAAGAATAAGATAAACTTCCATGTGGATTTTCTATAATCTAACTATGAAGGTCTAATCTTCTCTTAAAAAGTTATAGGAATGGGAAACAGCCAGACTAATTCAGAAATTATAAAAAAACATAGAAACAGTATTGAAAACTGCAATCAGGATATAGCTTAATCATAAAGAAGAAAAATATTGTTTTGTTCTCTAAATTTTGTTAAATTTTTGATTGTATCTTTAAGATTATAAAAGTTGGTACAATTGGCAAATATATGTCAATCTCCTAGAAAATTGTTGAAAAACAGTAAGATTCAAGATATATAAAAAAACCCAATAAAGCAGAGTTATATGCAGATTGTCAAAAAGAAGAAATATAAGGATTTGTATAGATCCCTTTAATTGTTATTCTTGAAAAAAACAAAATTTTATAATGAGCTGTGATATTGGTTTTTTTAATGTATGTTTGCCTTGGATTGATAGATTAAGATATCTACAAAATATCATGGACAACAGAGGCTCTTAGTTTTTTCTTCAGAATGCAGCTCAAAACCATGTGACAAAATTTAATAATATAAAACTTGGTTTTGATGTAAAATTAGTCAGTACCTGATCTACACAATTTGTACTATATTATTAGAAAAGTCAATTTACTGCTGCTGAGGGAAAAAATATTTTAGGTTTGTCTTTTTATTCTTTGATTACATATATGATGCAAAACAATAATAGCATGAGCCCCCAAAAATACAATAAAATTTAAATTTGTAAGAAAACTATTCCTGACATACAATATTTCAAAGATAAAAGATAACAGTTTTCCATAATGAAAGAAGACAAGCATATGCTTCTGGAAAGATACTTGTTTGATTTCCTGAACAACAGCAAACACATAACAGAAAAATAAACAGATTCCATCTTATAACAGTTACATTATGAAAGGGTATGTGTGAAAGAAATATATGTAAAATCAAATTTGTTGTGGAGAAATTCATTATGATGACAACTGTGCTAAAAGTGAATCCTGATTTTCAAAATCTCTTTTTTTGTGTAAGTTGATACATTCGCCTTGCTTTCTACAGATACATGGATGTGACATAATGAGTCATAAACACTAGTTATGCATTTGATATTTTCATTTCCCTTCTATATTTTATAGTAACATTTTCTAAGTCAGAGCATAGACAAAGCCTTTAACTAGAACTCTTTTAGGCTTTTGGCATAAGTAATGACAACTCTCAGGTGTATATTTACATATACTTCACCCTCAAATTCATTGCAATTTTATTCAGGACATATGTTCTGCAGAAATACAAAAAATATAAAACCATAAAAATATACTATTACTTCATGAGAGGGGTGTACATAAACGACATAAACCCAAAAAATATTGAAATTTAAGATCTGAGAGTAAGATGCTAGCAGAATTTTATGGGAAAAGAATGTTTAATTTCCTAGTAGAAAGCAGGAAAAGTATACCTAAGCTTCAAGTGTGAATGAATGATTGAATAATGCAAATATTAATCTATATCTTAGGGTTCAGAACTCTGCAAAAAATGATTTCTGACTGTGCTTTCTGCTCTGCTACCTTCTTTTGCTTTTTTCTTTGTCAGAAATGAACCTGAGTTATCACTGGAAGGAAAAAGTCAAAATTAGAGATGTGAAATACAGAATTATATACTTGTTAGGGCCATGGGTGAGTAGTTAAGCCATTGCTCCTCTGCTTCCTATTAAAGTCAAAATTCACACAAAGAAATATTTCAAAGTGGTTCACAGTCTCACCCTGACAGGGCTATGGATAAACTTTAAGGTCTTAGGTGGACTCAATATGTCCTGAGGGGAAGATCTTCCTAAAGCTTGAGCTAAAAGATTTACAAAGGTGCTGCTCTACACATGATCTGGAGAGATATGATATTTCAAAATCATGTCTGAAAAAAGTTCAAAGCAGACAAAGAACAGTTAAAAGATGAATTATGTATCATCCTCTGATGTATTTCAGCTACTTCTAAGCTTGTCTTTTCTTCTCTTGCTTCTTCTGTCTCCCAGCCCAGCCCAAACTCAGATTCAAGTTCTCAGATTTCTGAAACATATTGGGACAGGTTGTACTTCTATCATCTCACATTTCTGACACAGTCTTTGTGAAGATTGACTTAATTGACCCTGCAAACATGTAATAACAGGAATGAGGATAAGTTTCCTTGTGGACACAATTTAGGACCAGAAGGCTTGCTAAGGATAAAACCTTAACCTTGGAAGTATTTTGAATAAAAGAAGGGTGTATGAATTTTGCTGTGAGTGTGCATCCAGGCTAGAATTAAGCAAATTTACTCATGAGTAAGAATATCTGTTACCATGATTGCTTCAGAATAGCTGTTCTCTACTGTTCTTATTCTGTATCTGAAAAATAGTGCCGTGAACATATGACTTTCTAAAGGCTGGTGGTCATTCAGGACTAAAAAGCTAACTTAAAATGAACTTTTTAATGCTTTATGTTAGTGCACTCTTTTAAAATCATTGTGGCTTACTGCAGTTATTCCTAATTAAAACTAGTGTACCAAAATTGCAATTACACCTTACAATTCTAAATCCTAAAGGCTAAATGTACAACAGTAGAAATGCATGTAATTTGGGAGGCTGCTCATAAAAGCAGGTAAAATTTGCCCACTTCAGAGGAAATTGATTTTTTTTGAATTTGAGCAAAACTCTGAAAATTGTCAAGAGCAAGTGTTTTGTTAGCCTTCTTAAATATGTGCTATGTATAAAAACACATACCACAAGTGTGGACACTGCTGCAGGCCTAGGCCTTTTCTCACAGGGTCTGAGTTCCTTTCTCAGGCTGTGAAACTTTCTCAGGCCAAGCTGAAACCTTTCCCATGCTAGGGCCTCTGTCTGTACTGTAAACATAAGAGAAAGAATCATAACAAAGATAACACACCTGCTGGATCTATGGGAGGACGAGAGACAAGAGCTGTCTCTCTGTCTCTCCAATGAACTATCTGTATTTTGTTTTGCACGAACTGTATTATAAAAAGCCACAGCTTTCTTCAATAAACTGCACTCTTTCTTGCATCAAGTAAGAGAGTTGCCATGTTGCTGTATCCCTTCGCCGCTCCATAACCCTCTCAGGCAGCAACACACAAGTATATAGTAAAATATATACACAATAAATACAAGTAAAATATATTATGAGAAAAACAATTTTGTCTAAATTGTTATGGACAGTAATCTTTTGTTTATACACAGTCCTACAACTTGGTTAGGATTATTGAGGTGACTTTGTTCCTGGATTGTGCCTTCTTGTAGAATATCCAAAGTTTTGTTAGATTTCTTCAGCTATGGTGTAGATATTTTAAAAATTAGTAACTATTTACCCACACCCTCAGCTTTTTGTCTGTTTTTGTCTAGTAATTGATCAAGTTTTGATGTTGCTTTTGGCATTGGTCTCAAACTTAGAAGACAAAGGAGGAAATGTCATGCAAGAGAAAAAACCTGTGCAGATGATGAATGACTAAGTGGCAAGTGCTTATTTCATCTAGCTGTTTGCATGTTGTATTTCAATTATTCTATGAGTGGAACCATAGGACCAGTCTGAAAGTATGGTAGAAAGGCAGATTTCCCCAGCCCATCCTGAGGGAAGTTTCTCTGCAGAGGCCTTATCAAACACTCAATGACAGCTTACTGCATTGCAGCACTGGTGGGGTTTATATTGTTTAGTAGAACAGTCTGAATTGTGTGACAAACACAGCCTGTTTGCATGAAAACCTGTAACACAGCCAAATGAGAAGTTTTGCATAATTGAAGAAAATAAGGAAAGAAAGGAATGCATACAAATAAGGCATGGAAATAGGTGTCTTGGAAAAGAATGTCTCAGAGAAAGTGATGTAGGTATTCTCATTGGATAGACAACTCAATTGGAACTGCCATTATAATCTAAGTCAAAATGACCTAATTCAATCCCTAGATGAATGCAGAGAAAAGAGTAAATAGAAGGAAAGACGTGATTTTGCTTCTATACTGGGAAGTCATGTAGGATTTTTGTCCAACAATTTAAAAAGCTAGTTAAAAATCTGAAGAGATGCCAAAGGAGATGTAGGAATGAGTTCACTGGTATAGGAAGTCTCTTTTAGGAAGGTACTTAGAGCTTATTTTGTTTAAACTTTCAAAAACAAGTCTGAGCAGTTTGTTGAATGATGGATATAAGCCTATTTAATGGGAGATAGCACTGGAAAGTGAAGGGCTCACTAATACGGGAGAGAGAGGAGATCCAAGGATTAATAGCTGCAGAGCAAGCCCAGGGCAACTGAAACACGTAGTTGTAAACTGGGAGTATGGTTAATCACTGGAGAAATTGTGGAGAGGAGTGATTTCCCATGCCTTAAGGTCTTCATATCCAGAAAGGGAATCTTGTGGGTAAAAAGAAAAAAAAACAGCAGATGAACTGACCAAATTCAAGTCAACCTTAAGTTTTAGCTTTTGTATTTTTCAGATTCTCTGCTGCCTGGTATTGAAACTTCATATTGGGTGTTGGTAAATTCTCTTCACAGAGTAGCTGGACAAAGCAGTCCCTTCCCAGCTAGGGAGTCAAGGACAATTGGTACCCAAAAAGCATAAACAACAACAAAGTGAAGGGCACAAGCTGGGAGGTTGAGACTTCATGACCTGGAACTGTGGTTGGACAATTGACCCCAATATATGAATGAACCAAAATTTCTAAAAGTGTAAAAAACTCATTATGGGATCCATCTTGGATCCATCCTGGGTGTAGCCCTGGCCAGGTTCTTGTACTGCCCAAGGTGCATCCTTTTAAGGCCTTTCAATAAACACCTATTTTATTCTTTTAACTGTCTAATCTCTGCTCCACATCAGCCTCTCTGGGCATGCCTGAAACCAGCTGGGAGCAGACCTTGCATAAGTCAGAAGTCCATAAAGTTTGTTGCAGAAAGAAAGAGCAGGAAAGGAAAGCAGAGTGTGCAGCTCTGCTCTGGCCATTCTCACCTTACCCAAGCCCTACATGCTATTCTGGGGTTAGGAAACATGGCAACAGCCTGGGGTAGGAAATGTGAAAGACAAGCTGGGAGGAGCGTGGGTTTAGATACCTGCTTCTGCCATAAAGTTGTGGTGCCATGGGCAGAAAGAAGGAACAAAACACCTCTAGAAATGCAGAGACAAGAGCCTGGAAGGGAGTGTGGGCAGTGCCAGCCCTCGGTAGTGCCTGCAGTCACAGCCCAGCAAGACTCCAGGACCCTGCTAGGTGTCAGGTTGTTTCTATGAGTCACTGTCACATGTGTGCTCATATATATGTATATATTCCCCCATCCACTAAAATAGTCACAAAGATATTTATTATTCATGAAAAGTCCAGTTTCCTTGCCTCTACCTTACCTTTTTCTTTACTAATAAGTCAGCTGCAATTTTCATAAAAAGTAGTTTCTAAGGGGTCATTCCAAATATTTTTGCATGTGTATCCTAAACTAATTTTCCCTAAATATACATTCAGATTCACACAGTACAATTTAATTTGAATATGCAATCATTTTTATTCATTTTTAGCTTGCTGAATGGGAGAATTTCTGTTAAATCAAACATTTTGTTGTGAGATGGTTATAGTTAAAAAAGAGAAAATAAACATTGAAAAACTCTGATATAACAGTGGTATTCCCTGCCATCATTTTGGAAAGCAGAATATTGAAATAATTAATCTGAGACTTCTTGTATTTCAAGCAGATTTCTCATTCTAAATGGTAATCTACATTTGAATCACATTTTTCCTTTTCTCTGAACTTCTCCTAACTGATTTCAAAATGTATAAGAACATGCTTCTGGCAAACATAACTATTTATGCAAAGGAAGGGGGAAAACATCCTGGTTCTAGCTGGAAGATTCTTTCCACTGAAAAAGTCATTAGAAATACAAAGAGATGTGACTCAAGATTCAGAACTTAAATTTTAGCTGTAGACAGTGCTTTTCAAGCATTTTTCTTGTTGTTATTATTTTTTCTTTTCCTGTGGGATTCTTATGAAATATATAGAGGAGGTTCCACAAAAATCACAGATTTTACTCCTTAGAGAAACCTTCTATAAGTTATGGAAAGTTGCTGTTAATGAGACAGGTACGTATCCTACAACTTAAGAACATGAATAATCCACTCTTCAAATTCAACAACCTTGTTTTGGTATTGTTAAATCCTGAAAGTATGGTCCCTAAATACATCTTCTCTGAAATATATTTTACCACAAGCACTCATATATGTCATCATACAGAAGGTGCTCTCATGGCTTCATAATCTTGGTGCAATTTGGAAAATCCTGATAAGCACTCTGGGTTAACACTTCAGCTGTCTGTGTTGCTGAATCGTTGCTGCTATTTTCAGTCATAATACCAACATGCAAATATAACTACTTCTGCTTTTAGGCTGAAAGCTCATTTCACATCTGCCAATATACAGCTTTCAGAAGATAACAACACATTTTAATTTTTTCTCACTCCATTTAGACTTGAACTGAGAAACTGGAAGCAGATATCATGTATCCATTTACAGTACAAATAATAATTATTCATGTAAAAGGTTAGGGATTTCTTCATTCTTTTAAAATTAGCTTCTTTAGGTAAGAAAATTATTTTGCTTCAAAATAAAATTATTAAACGTATAGTGAGAGTTATAAAAATATTTTTTTAACATTTACTTCTCCCATTCCGAGAAAGGAAAACAAATTCAAAGGTCTTAAAATCTTAATCCCTACAATATTATTCACCACTTTTCACTTTGTAAAAGTGTACTTGTGTCAAAATAAGATAAGCTGTAATTTGATGGAGTCAATCCAACATTCTGAGAGAGCATGCTCTTGTTGACCACAATGGCTTCTGAACATAATGATGGATGGATTTATTAATCAGGGAGAATGTAAAAATTTCTAGTGGGGGAAGGCCATAAATCTTGTAGCTAACCAAAGGCCCTCCCAGAAATCTCTGGAGGGGTGAGAATTCTGAAGAGACTATGGATGATCTGGGTTCTTTCTGCAAGAGACTTGAATAAGCACAGCCAGAAATCAGGCTTCATAATACTTCAATCATCTGAATGTATTAGAACATCTGAGGGCTAAAACAAACTTTCAGTTCCTGTTAGGGATGTTGAATAGAGATTGATTTCAACTTTGAGTTCTATCTTATTGCAATTGAATAATCATTGCAAAGTTTTCATTAGTGGTACCTCAGCAAAACCAGACAGATCATGAGGAAAGCTGTAGGTGATTTTTCTTTTCTTTTTTTCCCCCCTGAAAAGTTAATCAGTTTCAGATTGTTAAAAAAGGTTGATTAGAAACCAGCTGGTCATCTTGAAGGCAGGCAAGTACCTAATAATGAATCTCTATTATCTAGACTTGATTAGTGGTAAAGACTCTGAAAACACAACAGAAATCTTCTGGTAAAATGTTTAAACATATGTTTGTTTGTCTATCTGAGCAAATCTCTGACATTTGTCAAAAGTGGCAGATTCCTGGCTTCTCATAAAGCTACAGTATCCCATCAAAACAGGAAGGTAGCAATATTAAAAGCATGTAAGTTGTTTCACTGAGTACTTATTTCCTCCCTACCAGTGTATGTAAGTGCATTAGGTTCAGAAATTGCCATTACTTCTTTAAACTGGTGTTACCACTGAAGAAAAGTATAGATAAATTTCACATACCATAATATTTTGTCTTTTTCTTCCCAAAAGATGAAACATTAGAATTATGGTCTTTTTTTTTTTTTGAGTAATACTCATTGTTTTGCCTACCTGCAGTCCTTACTGTAGCTGTCTTTATAGAGCAAATGCTCCTTGCAGTGACAAAGATGCCATTTCAGAAAATTGTGGGGTAAGTTGATGAAAGAATTGCAACAGGTAGTGCTTTACACTCTATGAAAATTGGTATGATGCTGTATTTCCACTTATCTTGCTGAGCAAATAATGAAAGTAAATCACTTTTCTCTGTAATATCTTTCAACAAGTCCTCCTACCTGTCTAGTTTTATGCAATAAAGTCCAGGTTAGTAAAGGTCTTTAAATGGAAAACGGGAGCTTGTGTTATAAAATAAGTGTTCCTTCTTTTGAGAACTGAAAGAAGTCACCTTCAGATAGGAGTATTTTCTGTACTGATCTGGTCCTTGTACTGTGATAAACATCAGTGGGTGAGTAATTCTAAATCTGAGAGAAATAAATTAGAAATTAAAGATTCTCAGATACATTTTCTTTTAAAAAGAAATGCTAAGAAGAGGCTATTACATCTTCCAGAAAAGTAATTACCATTCAGGTAAATGTGCATTTATATAAGGTTGATAAGTGTTAAAAGTAATAAAAAAGAAGAAACAGTGCTAAGTAAACAGGAACCCTGATGCCATGACAGACATGAGGACAGACTAACCAAGACTTAGGTTTTAGTAAGCTGTTTTTGAGCTAGAGGTCCTCATCTTTCTCTTGTGTTTTTGTGCTCTGTCAAAACCATCAGTCTTCATGAAATTCAAAGAGAGAGGGGGAAGAGTAAAAAACTCAGGCTCTTGTGTAAAATAGTCATTAACATGTCATTAACATTTCCCTAACTTCTTAATTCAAACAATCAGTCTGTGACAAACCCTTTTTATTCCCACAAATAGAAGCATTGTTTTCACCAGTCAGCAACCTGGCATGCTTTCTGTCCTTCAACTAACCTCCAGGAGTCAGAGGTGCCATGGTTTTGTTGTCTGGTATTTATATACAAGGAAACAGAATGCAAGTACTTTATTGTGGGTCATTCATACAAATAATGTATTTCTGGGCTGAGGAAGATGAAGATGAAACAAGAGTCCTATGTATGTATCTCACCCACCAAGAAATCAAAGGCATACAATTCAAGGGAAGAGGTTTGTCTATATGCAGCATTTGTAGGCAAAAAGCCCAAGACTGTTACTTGCAGAGGGAAGGATGCATTGAAGGACTTCAGGATGATTTTAGGCACATTTGTGGGTAAGGAAGAGTTACTTGCAGTGTTGGGGGGAGGGAGGTTGCATATTAAGATTTCTGAATTAAAATCTCTACATTTGACTTCTTGGAAGAGGGTGCCACTGCATAGCAATCCCTGCAGATAAAAACACTTTTCTATCACATCTGTTCAGAACAATAAATGGCCATTGTAATAACAAAATCTTTGTCGTGCTCCAAATGCAGGTTAGGCAACATGGTACAAAGAGTACAGCATAATATCTCCTAGACCACCATTAGTGCTCCAGCTAGATTATCTATAAAATAAAGTCTAAATACCAGAAAAGAGTCTGGAAACTGAAGTGTGGCACTTAAGAAAAGAAATAGAAACTTTTTGAATTGAGCAAGTTCTTATCTGTCTCACATTCCCATACCTGCCAAAATACAATATTATTCTGTTGAATTTCAAGGTTATGTTCCACTCTGGCTGTTATTTTATATGAGATTCTTCACTTCTTTCCATAACTTGCTTTATCTTCTATGTTTTTAAAACCAAGAATAAAACAAATTACCTGACTCTACAGATAAAGAGATAAAACTATGTGAACCAATGAAGATTACTGACAATGAACATAATAAATCAGTTTCAGAGGAAAATAAAGAGAGAAAATGATGACAAAATAAGAAAATCAAGTAGCAACAAACAACAGGAAATTCAGTAGCTTTTTTCAGCAGCTTCTTGTTTTGAAAACTTCTGATGTTAACCTAATTAATAAATTCTTGTAATAATTTCTTTTTTTTCTGCTGTTTTGTTTTCCAGTTTCAATAGTATTTTGATTCCTGATAATGAAACAGTAATTGATAAATACTATGAAAGGAATTTCACATGGATAGAAAGACAGAAAAAGCAAAGGAATATTACTTAAGTCTGCTCAAAATTAAAATCATCCCTAAATGATTGATATTCACTGTAAAAGGATTTTAAAACAAGGTGTTCTCTGACCTTGAATTTTTGCTAAACAATAACACCAAAATCAAAAACGTCTATAAATCAAATGTTTTGTGCTTCACAAAAAAAAAAAAAAAAAAAAAAAAAAGTAAATAAGCACTCTGATTTTCTGCTATTTTTAACAGAATGAGCTGCTTTCTCTTCATGATGAACTATGGAACAAAATGTCAATATTACAGCCTCCCAACAAGGCTTATAAGGCTGTAGAAAAAGAAAATGTTATAGCACAATGATTGATTGTTAATAGTGACTTTCCTAATAGAGGAGTAAGAGAAAATCTTTAGTGTAAGAAAAAAATTATAATTATAATCCCTTCTTGCTGCTATCTTTTACTGACTAAACAATAAGGGGAAAGAATGGAGTGGTTCTGTGAGAATGTCAGAGTGAGAAAAGAGATCTGGGCAAAGAAAGCAATGAGATTTTTATTTCCTGACAGACATTTAAAAATTATTAAAGGAATTTGGTCTAAGAATAAAACATATTTGAGAATGTTGAAATATCTAAACCAGGAAAATGAGAATGAATATCCGTAATTTGTAGTTGCATATGTTCTTTGTCTCTTAAATATGCAATTGATTATGGGAGTCCTGAACAAGAGGTATTTCTATTTCTACTAATGGGTACTTCTGAAATGTAGGAAAAGTATATTGCCAGAGTGCTTTTAAGGCTGAAACATGGGAGAAAACTTTCAAATTGTTTGAAATTCTGAGTTTGATTCTCTAGGAAAGAAAGCCAGGATGTAAAATTCTCTCTGCTGATGGAGTTATAAACTTTGTGACTATACCAGACATCCATTCAGATCAAGGAAAATGTAAGAACTTGTGACCTTAGTATCATGGGATTCAAAAGATCAGCTTTTGGAGGTTATCCACCTGGGGTATACACTTGTTATATAAGCTAATTACATGAAAAGAGATTATTAAAAGAGCATATTTAAAGTTGAGAACTAAAAATCAGGACTATTACTTTCTCTACTATTTTGCAATTGGATTATGATAGTTCTATAGAGGTGAATGCTCCTATTTCTGGCATTATCTTTGTCAACACAGAAGAGATCTAAAGGGCACAGTCTAAAGGACACAGACTAAATCTCCTTTTTAGGGAGAAAATAACAATTAACTAGGATGCCTTATATTACCTCTCAAAGATAGGTATCTCAAAGATACCACTCTGTGGGAGAAGTAGCAAGAGGGAAGACACTTACCAATGATTAAACAGAAGTGCACAGCTCTGCATCATTCTGCTAGGGTTCTTCAGCAGTGTGCATAATCCCCTGCAGAAACTCTTGGGTCAGTACTGCCTTTGCAGGTATGTACATGAGGTACACACAGCCAGAAAACAGCCAAGAGTCCTTCAAGTGAAGAGCTCTCAAAGGCAAAAAGCTGAAGACTTGGTGGGTTTAAAACCAAACAAAGGTAAAGGTGTTAGGCTTGAGGACTAGCTTTTCAAGTGAAAAAAGTTCATTTGTTATTCTTTGAAAACCAAATTTGAAACCAAGACACTAAATGTCCTGTCAGGAATTCTGACTTGAGGGGGATTTAAATCTCTGTGTTGCCTCTGTGGTTTAAAGACATCTTGCTCCCCCTCCCACTGGATATATCATCTGAGTCTTCCCTGAAAGTCAGGCCATTCAACATTGAAATATATAAAATTTGGTTATAATTTTATTTTTTTCCCCCATGTGTTTTCTCATTGCACTACTTTCTATCACTTATCCTATGGAACTAATCTGTCCAAAATCTACAGCTAAATTCAGGTTTTTTAATTGTTAACAAGTCCCTTAAGCAAGATTAGGTTTGAGTGGAGAAACAATGTTTTCACATAGCTGACTTTATACAAACATGTAGATTTTTCTTACTACGAAATTGAACCTGCACCATAAATTCAAAGTATAGATGATTATTTCTAGCTTTCAGATTAATTTTAAAATCATGCTACTTTTATTAAAATTGCAAATAATGAAATGTCACTGGACCAAATTTCCTGGAAAGATTGGCTAAATTTTGAGTTTTGAGCACAAGTGAGGCCAATTATATGGTCAGCTTAAAGTAATTTGAAACTGTGTGGTTTGTTTTTTTGTGAAAGTTTTTGACAGACATTTTACTGGTTATTTTGTTGGTTTTCATTAGTGAGCTACTGATTTACTCCACTGAGAAATTAAAAGCAAAATATGAGGAGTTAAATGCGGGCTTGGTTGAAGACAGTGGGACTTTTATTCCAAAATGAATATCACAGTGACCCAACACTTCCCCCCTAATTAATCTCATTAGCATTTGGGGAAAGGGAAAACAAAAGAAAAAAAGGAAAGGAAGTTTTGCCTCTGTCCACCCAAGAAAACCAGAAAGTTTCATGCTTAAATATGGTCACTCCTATGAAGTACTGAAAAACTATTTTGGAAACTTTCCCATCAAAGCAGCTGGGCCCTTTTAACTTGAGTCTGACTAAGTACCCTGTTTTTCATTCACATTGCAAGAACTACTGAATGTAAAGACATTAAAAGGAGCTTTCAAGATTGCCTGGGTAAATTTAATATTTTTAAATGTTAAGGTATTAGTGTTTTGGTAAAAAATATCGATTTAAATTAAATTTAATCTGTAAAGCATTTCCATATTCAATGATAAAATTCTTTTCAGTCCTTTAGTCTTCACAATTGTGTCTTAATAAATCCTGTGCCTTTTTCTATCTCTGCTTTTTTTTCTGTTTTGCTTTGTTCTTTTTTTCATGAGTCACACAAAATATTAAAGATATACATAAAAATGCATATAAAAGATTGATATAGATATAAATACATATCTATAAATATATATTTATTTATATATATAAATATATATATATATATATCCTTGTTCTGATAAAGGCAAAAACATTGTATGCTATTGAAAAGGAAACTTTTACAAGGAAATGTTATTTCATAGAAACAAGAAAAATCTAACAAAACATATGGGATGTAAGTAGAATTTTCAAAGTATATTAGGATTTTGTCATCATGTAATGGAAAATAGATCTCTTTAGTCACCACAGAAACAGGTGCATTCTGTACACTAGTCATAGCAGTTCATGTGAACTTCAGCTAAACTCTGCCAGACAATTCACTCAAAAGCAATGATTGTATCAATCAAATCACAAGCTACTGGACTCAGCTGAGCTGCAGGGTTGAATACCAGGACCAAGGTTAAGATAAGAAGTCAGGTTGAGTGACTATATAAGGTCTTTCTGTGGTTGATTTTCAATAAACTGATTTCTTTCTTAAAAACACTCTTATTCCAAAAAAGCCAGGTAAGAGGTGCTGATAATATGAAGCTGATCTGTTAATAAAGTCACTCAAAATTTAGAGATGTTTTAGAATTTGGTGTTCAATCAGGAATAGCTAGACACAAAAATTTCCATATCCTTGACTCATTTTCCTATGCAAATGAAATGAAATAGCCTAAGTGGTTAAAGTGAGACAGAACAGAACAGAAAAAGGCTTTTCTCTTCAGTGATAGCAATAAAAAATACCATATTGATAAAATAGAAATGAGAAAAAGAATATCAACTATGAAGCTATTGTTCCAGAGGGCTGACTCCAGGAAATTAGAAAAACAGTCTAAATGCTATTGGATTCTAATTTATTAATTTGCTTCATATATTTCAATTATAAATTTTAGCCCTTTGTCAGGGCTGACTCACTTGAAAAACAGTAACTTTCTCACATCTGATTTCTTTACACCTGAAAAACTGCCATTCATGAGGTTATAAATACTGATACAAATGGATGTGAATTAATTACTTTTTAATCACAAAGAGAGAACATTAAATTTAAAAAAATAAAAAGGAATATGATAGAAATTCTATTCTTTGGAAGTAATCTACTCCTATATACATATTTATTGATGTAGTGGTAAGAAGTGAACTTTAAAGCCACAGAAGAATATGTGTTTGCCAGAGGGAAATACTTCTCAAATTTCATTGTGTTGTCATAAGCATACAAGAAGAAATAAGTGGTTTTCCTTTATTTTTTACAAAACCTTCTTTTTCCATTTCTATTTGACTGTTATGTTTTGGGTTTGTTTCTCAGATATCAAGAAGAAATATGCAAAATTAATCCCAAAGAATAGTTCTTTTGATTTTTTATGAGTCTGTATTTTGTGATAGTAAATACCTAGATGGGTAATGTCACATTTCAAGTGTTCTGTAATAGTTTTCCTTTGTTACTTTCTAATGTACATGTAGGCAGTTTTCACATGTGATTGCCTTATATTTCCTGAAGCAAAGACTAACTTCTAGTTTGTTTCTCATCTAGATAACTGCAGACTGAGAAAATGGAGAAAAAGTAACTGCTACTTTCAGAGAAGTTCTGTGCAAGATTAATCAGTGCTAATATTATTTTTTTTCTTTTTCGGAGAACTGGTCTCTGGAGTTGTCAGAAAATTTTAATTTCAAATATTCTGTCTTTAAACAGATTTTTTTCAAGGTTAGAGATCACTCAGACAATCTCAAGTAGATTAGTAATTGAAGATGTTGAATTAACTTAAATGTTGCATTGAAATATTTAACCACCACTCCAGGGAATCATGTGTCTCTTACAGATCTTAGTTGTATTAGTTATGCCTGTTATTTGAACAAATGTTCTAGTTACCTCAAATATGATCAATATCTGGCACCAGAAAATTGCTTCAATGGATGCTGCTTCTTGGAGGCTGCTTTTCTATCAACAGGAATTTATAGATTTCATTTTTACACAGAAATTTCTCAAATCAATATATATACTAAACCAGAAAAAAGTATAGCTATGAGTAATAAGATTAACACATTGTTATGGTGTGGGAATGCTTTTATGTTAAGGATGATTCATTTGAAGCTGCTGCTGGGAAAAAAACGTTAAGCTGGAGGGAGATGTAAGAACTTACAAAGTCATGAATGTTATGGTAAATGTAGGTAAAATTGATTATTTACTGTTTTTTTGTAAATTGAGTGTTATTATTGAAATCAAAAGGAAGCCTTTCTTCTTCCACAGGAGAGACTATTTTCAAATGAAGTTTCTAAACACATCACTTGTAAGGTTGTTTCAGCTGTGGCTATTGTATATGATGACTTGAATTCAAATTCTAGGTCAGGATATTTCTAGAAATCTTCCTACTGGAAAATTTGCTGGGAAAATAAAATTATATTAAAAAACAAACAAACAAACAAAAGATAAAAAGATAATATTTTCATTAACTGTTCTTATACTCAAATCTTAAGTTAGCAGACACTCCCAGACAAGTGGCTTGTTACACCTATGATCTGACCTGGTTTACTTGGAGCAACCTGTCTACCAGAAATCACATTAAGAGGCAAATTACAAAATCCTTATAGGAAATGAGGTGATGGTAGTGGTGGAGAAGTCACTACTAGGCTGAGTTGGGTATATCAATGAGTGGCCTTCATTTGCCACCTGACAGTGTATGGCAGCTGTGAACACACAAGACACGATTTCCCACAAGATTTCTTTCAAATGTCTCTGACAAATTTACCTGAGTGTAAAGCTCTGAGAGGTTCTGCCTTTCTGCAAAGCATCATGCCATGTGCTGCTGTTTCTCTTGAGAGTTAATCTACTTTATACCTTCTTGTGCATGTATTCTACTTGTTTCAGATCATTTCTAGAAGTGATAAATAGGTCTCACTTCAAAACTGAGCATGGACTTGTCTCCTTGAACACTGCTTTGCCTCGTACTTTCTGTACCACAGATGAAGCTATAAATGATCTGGCTCATTTCCATTGCCTGACAGACTGAAGCTCGAGTGGCAATGCCACTAGCCACTAGCAATATACAAGACTGAAAGCAATAATAATCCACAGCAAAACAGATGAAAATCAGCAGCAAGTATTTTCTGCACCAATTTCTAACTCTTCCCATTGAAAATTAAATTTTAAAGAAGTTCTAATAGTAAAATGTAAGAAAAAAAAGTGGGTTGAGGGGGAAATAGCAGATGCACAAATTCTTTTCACTGTTATTTCTATATTCTAGGGTTTTACTTTCACAGCTATTTCTGTGCACCTCGTTAGACAGAGCTGCCAGGAGCTGATCTTTCATGAAACACAGCTACGAGGAACCTTTGCCAAAGACTTCAAGTAATTAATGCACATGGGACTATTTCATAAGCAAATGCAAATTATGATCTATTTTGATGGTATGTCAGATGATTTCTTCAAAGCTGTCTTTCATATCTTAATTTTCTGCCTTAGTAGAAGAAAACTATTGTTTAAAGGAAACAAACTACAAATGCTCTAAATTCAAGTGTTCTTAGCTGTGCTATACTGATGAATTATGATTAAAATTTTTCATGTAGTTATTTGATAAACATCCTTACTGCTCTTATGCGCTGATATATAAAATTTTCCATTCATTTTTGCTATATTTATAAAAGAACCTTGACTTTAAACATTTGGACACAGATTGAGTAAGAGGTTAAATGTTAAATATTATACACATTACAGTAAATAAAAAACCCCGCCCCCAATAATTTCAGTTTTCATACTAAATTGTATGTACTTTGGGCAACATTCATAAAGGGTCTATGAGTCAGGCAAGATAGGCCAAATGAATCATCCCATCCATGCTTCCTACATGAACAACCCAGGGAAACAACTCTTGGTGGGATTGATCTGGCACTGAGAGTTTCCCAGATGAGTATGCCAGTTTAGAAATGCCTCCTTCTTTCCTTTAATGAGGCAGGATTTGTAGGTAACAGCTTTAAACTAAGTGCCCATTTTTAGCTGTCTATATTCAGGAGAAAAAAACACAAAAAAATAAGTACCATTTAAAGTTATAAATTGCATATCTTTATGCAAAATTTGTCCTCCTTAACATCAGGGTAATCATGGAACAAAATCGTTTCTAAACTCTGTGTATATTTACCTCTGAAATTATTGGCTGAAAGGGGAAGATGGTTGTGGTTTGGTTTGGTTTGGTTTGGTTTTTCTTACCTTCCAAATAATCAATCAACAGATTCATTAGTTACTATCAGGCTTGAAGGAAAACTGGTATGAAAATACATAGAATGGAAAAATAGAAGTACAAGGCACCTTCAGACAAAAAAGCTCTCCATCTGTGTCACTTAAAACTTTCAGGTAAGTGAACCAAAAAGGCAAGAAGCCAAGACTGAAGAAGTCAGAAAAAGGTAGAACAGAGGGCATGGATAAGAAAAGCTACAGCAAAGACAGCCTGAAGATTAATTTACAGCACACCTCTTACTTCAAAAGAATCAGCCAGAGGACTTCATTGGCCAGCCCATAAAAATGCAGGTAGGCTCTCACAGCAAGGGGCAAACTGCTCTAAATTTACCAGACCTAGAAAACACCTGCAGAAACATAAATTTCTGCTCTGAGGTTGTTTATGTACTAAAATGTGCCTGTTTGCTTTTCCTTATAATACAGGGAAAAAAAGAGAGAAACCAAACAGCTGTTTCTTTGGAGCTGTAAAAAGGACAAGAGGCCAGATGACAGTGTATCATTGAAAAAGTAATTTAAATTGTTTCCTTTTGGGTAACATCGCCGGGATGTTATCTAGGATGTTTTCCTTCCAGGAAAGTGATGGGCAGCAGATCAATCGATCAGAAGCTGAGTCTAAGCAAAAAGCAAAAAAGAGGTGAGAATTGATTGAGTGGGAAAAAAGCAACCAGCAGAGATCCTGCCCTGAAATCAGCGTGGCTCAAATGAGCATCCTCATGCTGCAGTAATTACTGACCTTGCTTCTCAGCATGCAGCTGCCTCCACTAAAGATGAATAAAACAGAGGTGTCTGAGCTAGGGAGGTGCTTTCACTTAAGGGAAATGAGAAGGGGCAGATGCAGGTCCCACAGCAAAGACGCCCTGCAGCTCCTCTCAGAGCCTCTCTGTGTCACCTGCATGTGGCCAAATGCTTGGGTGGGAGCTGTTTTAAGGTGAGCAGCCAGGGAAGTTTCCCTAATGCTGCTCCAGAAAAACCTCAGTGGACAAGAGAAGATTGTTGCTTTGTTGTTTATAGTAATATGAAATGTGAGATATATAAAAACTTGTATTTGCTTTAAGGTTGTTGCTGTTGATTTAAATCACTTGTTCCCACACATGGATGGACTGCAAGCACCTTAACAGGAGAAACAGATTATTTTCCCTGTATATAAATCTTAGGAAACAATTTTATTGAATACTTATGTCCCTTTTCTTGTACACTACACAGATGCTATAGAAAGTGCTAAGGTAGATGGGTTGCTTTGCAGTACCTATTTTTTTTTCCCTGCAAAATGAATAGTGATTATAGCGTTTTTATGCCAATTTCAATTAGTTTTTTGAAGAGCCATTGTTCTGTTGATATTAAAAAGGAAAAATAAGCTGTCTAATCTCATCCTGTGCAAGGAAATGACTTTTATTTTACTAAATTACGTGCATGCACAATGTGTTTAATGCAGAAAAAGAGATGTCTTAATAGCATAATACATATTCTATTTGTATTAGATGCAACCAGCTGCTTGAGAAACTAATAGAATAGAGAGTATAATGCTCTTTAATGCCTTTCTGATGGATTCCACAAATCCCCTTGATATCTTCATGTGAGATGCTGCAGGTTGTCTTTGGCAGAAATTGCTGTACAAACTAAGCGTTGGCCTTTACCTGCCTCACACTGTGTTTGAGGTTGGATGTGAGCCCTGAAGCTCACACTTCCCAACCCCCTGCTCAAGCAGGGTCACCAGGTCTGGTTGACCATGTCCAGACAACTTTTGAATATCTCCAAGCATGGAGACCTTTGCAATCTCCTGGGCAACCTGTGCTCATGTCCAGGCACCCTCCTAGCAGCTGGGTTTCCTGAAGGTCAGATGGAAACTTCTGTATTTCAGTTTTTGCCCACTGCCTCTTTATCTGTGACTGGGCTCCACTGCAAAGTACCTGGCTCTATCCTCTTTACTGCCTTCCCTTCATGTGTTTGCATACTCTGACAAGATTTGCTTCTGGCCTTCTCCTCTCCAGGCTGAAAAACCCCATCTCTCTCAATCTTTCCTTGTAGGAGAGATTCTCCAGTCTCTTCATCCTATTCACAGCCCTTCACTGGATCTTTCCTGTAGCTTCATATCTCTCGTGTGCTGAGGAGCCCAAAATGAGCACACAATCCAGCCATGGCTCCTCCAGGGCTGAGTAGAAGGGAAGAAGCATCTCCCTCAATCAGGGGACATCCCAGGCCTTCTTTGCCATTTAACTTCTTTGCCATAAAGCTAATCAGAGCCTCAGAGCTGTCTGATCAGTTCTTCATAAATGCTTGGATTATGCTGCCTTTTATTGATTTCTGTTTTAGGGACAGGGAGGTTATGTCAATGCAAACTACTTAAAGAATGAACTTAAATTTCTTTAAGATTCCTTGGTCGAGAATGGACATCCCTCAACCTGTCTCCTTTGTGCTTCTTTCCCATATGTCACCCCAGGAGAGAAGCAATAAAGAGGCAAAGAAGGACTATTATAAAGTCCTTCTTTAAAAAAAAAAAGTTACTATTTTCTTTGGATGCATGTAGATAAATTAAACACAAAGCAGGTGAAGCATGCCTAGAAACCCTGGCACTCTCCTGGAGATCTAGGAATTGCAATGAAATCTCAACAGTTCAGTCACTGTCATGATATTTGTAGTAGTTAAAAGACATAGTAAGCCCATGTGGTGAGAGACTGCAGCCTGTACATGAATGAAATGTCAGTTGGTAGTCTAGATTCATTAGAATAGTTAGTAACTACATGTTTTTACATATCTCCAGTTCATTTTCAATGACAAAAGTACCATCTCTCTGCTTATTGCATTAATGCAATAAAATTCTAACTTGTACAGGCAACTTGTATGCAGATTTTAATAAGGTAATTTGTTAAGGAATATTTTTTAAATTTTAGAACTCTACAGGTGCAACAGAACAATGAGAATCAAGGCTTTTTGCTTTTACTGAACTCATGCTGTTAAACATTGTTACAAAAGAATTGTCATCAAATGATGTATTGTGTGCTCATTATTCAGTTCACTATAATTACGATCTCAATTAAACTTCAAAAACTGTTACTGTCAGTTTAGGATGTCTGAAGCTGAAAAGACAGTTTGCAGTGCAATGTATTTTGTTACTTTTAAATACTGGTTAATCATAGCCAGCTGCATTTGATTAGTCTGGAAATCTCACACATTTGGGAACATGTCACCAAGTAGACTCACTTAATTTTGGGGTTGTTTTTGCAGCTACATTTTAACTGTCACTGTGGAAAGAGCTATCTTAAATGTCTTTCATCTTTCACTGTCCTTGTCCAAACCATTATGACCAAGTTAGGTCTTCTCTTAAACATTTTTAATGCAATTGGATATAATAAGATTGGACTGCTGTTTTCACTAAAAAGACACTTCTATAGATTTGGAAGTAAGGAAAAAGTGTCAACTTCACATTCTCAAACTAGACCTCGGACTCAGAAAACTTCCATTTGAAATTCTGTCTTGTAGTATTAGCGGATAAAGTTCTTAATTCATAGAATTAAAACATCTTCCTCTAGATTTTCAAATTCATAGCCTTTGAATTTGATATACAAAACTTAAGATGATACAACAGCATAATGATAGGTTATATGTGGAAATATATAGATTATAATCTAACCACAAATCTCTCTGAAATAATAAATTAACCTTCACTCTTTAGTTGGTTGGTCCATTTGGAATTCTGAATTGAGTACTTGAATTACTGGAGGGTTGTACTTATAAGAACTAGAGCAGAACAGATTTAAGCATTCAATATAATCATCTAATGTTTCAGTATTATTTGGCTTAATAAATAATAATAATAAAATAAAAGTAGATAAAATAAATTTTCATAGCACTAATATTTCTGATCTCAGAGAGCAGAAGTATTTCAGTGTTTGACCTCCCCAGTACATTCATGACTGGTTTGTCATGAAGGTCTGATGCGCTTGACACATACCAAGAACTGCTTTCTCTATTAACTTAACTCTGAAAGTTTTGAGTTTGTGTCATTTGACATTTATTACAACAAAAAAGTTCTTTTGTGTTTTCCAACTAATTGTTTAACTTGTAACTCAACTAGTGGTCTTTGTGTCTGGGAGACTGAGAAAAGCATGGGCTGGAACTGAGAGAAATTATGATAAATATTCTCTCAAAAAGTAATTATTTTAAAAAAATGTGTCATAAAAATTTAGTTGAACAGTATGAAAAGGCAGTACATATTTCAAATTTATTTCCATTGTTACTTGAAAGCTTAATTAAACAGACTATTCTCATAAATGCTATGCCACTGCTATTGTCATAAGCAATTCTAAATGTAACATAAATTAATTTTCAGTTTTTCACATTTACTTTATAAACAAAATCAGACACTTGAGAAAATAACATCCTTTCTCCAGCTACAGAACTTCATTTGAATTTCCTGTGTTACACTCAATGCAGCTATATACTATGCATATGTGAATATATGTAAGAAAGTGAGAGCCTAAAGTGAGTGAGAATAGGAGGTAGAGAATGGAATTGGAGATAAGGTAATGTCAGGAAAGAGGTGATTGGACAGAGCCTGCATATATTCAAGAGTATTTAAGGTAAAAATGAATATTTAAGGGAAAAAAAAAACTGAATCTGACAAACTGCATGGAAATATGAATAATTCCTCAAAGCAGTCTGTTGTCATAACATTTAGACTTAAGGTAAGACTTAGGTGTTTACTTCTGTCCCACAATATCTTCCATAAACTCTTAAAAAAAATTGATCTGTAAAATTCTAACTGGATTATAAAAATGGAATTTCTTAGATGATTTTACTTGGTAAACCACAGAATGAAATACTCCAGCATTCATAAGTATTCAGAATTTTGAATTTTGATGTAACTCTGAATCTGTGTTTAACAGCTGGACTCAACAGCTGACTCAACTCTCCCTGAAGTGAGAATTAGATCAGGATTTTTTCCTTTTGCCAAAGCTTCCAGTGGTAGACTTGTTCATCAAGACACATAAGAGATCTTGCATTAATTCAATTTTAAGTGGCCTGGATTTTGCATCTGACTCTTTGTTCTGTTCACTTTCAATTCTCTTCAAATTTATAATTGCAGCTGCTTATAACTGTAGCAAAAGCCACAAGGTTTCTCTCCTGTTTTTCTTTTTTTTGCTAGATACATCAGTTATTATGCAGTTTTTGTAAAGTGATAGACACTAATAAGGACTGTTTTCATAATCTGAAGATTTTTGTTAGGAGCATTCCATACGCTGCATAATGACTATAGCATGGTCACTACACTTTGTCCCACCACGTGCAACAAGCCTGGGAAGGTGTCAGACTGAAATAAAGTCACACTGCTGGTGGCTCCGTACATGCTCCTAATACAAGTGCAATTTTGTAGTCAAATATCATACTTCAAACCTTGCAATAAATGTCTTTGTGTGTAATTCCTGGATTTCATGGTAGTTCAAGCACTATTTTCCTGAAGGACATTTAAAGCTAAGAGGTTAAAAAGCATGCATGAGCATAATGAGCAATAGGAATGAAAAGATAGTGCCATATTTTTCATTCTTTGGAGGACTTTAAATATAATAATTATTTTCATACTCAAATATAAGAGAACAAAGCTTTTTAAATACCATTAGGTACACTTGACACCTTTTAAACTTTGTGTAATGATTATGGTTCTCAGACTTACTTCTGGAGTTTCAATTTCATTGCAATATGTTTGCTCTGTTCACTCATAAATGAAGTAGAAATTAATGCAACTTCATCACTGCAGATGATTCTTCAGGCACCTATCAACAGTGTCCTTAACAGCAGCTATCAGAATCCAACTACAAGAATCCTGATTAACTCACTTTTATTTGTACCTCTTTTAATTTCTTGTGTAACGAAGGTAACTATGTTTCAGTAAAAATATGACCCTGGGAGTTATCAGAGTTTTATTGCAATTCAAGAATCCACAGTTTTAATGGAAATGACAGGAAAAAATATTGAAAACCTTTGCAAATATGTTTAGAGTATTTTCTAATCCATTCTAACTAATTTCTAATCCAAAATATCTCATTTACCGCTTTACAGAAAATAAAGGGTAGCTGAGGGTAGATCTTTTTTGTTATTCATAAGATATCTGCAAGAAAAATAGGAAATAATTTCCCTTATGTCTTTCTCTGAACATAACCAAACCTAAATGATTATTGAAAAGTCTTTTTCACAATTATTACTGTAGAATTTGAAGAAATATTCATTTTTATTCTGCCGTTCTGGTTTATAGCATCTACAGAAAATATTATAAAAGCTCTAGACAAATATTTTTAAAGCTATAGATTTACTTTATTTATCCTAGGTGTTTCAAAAGAAGGATACAATTTATGAATCCCTTTCCCTAATCCATCTAGAACTAGAGACAGAGGAATAAAGGCTGTTGTGAGTGATTTATGGCTTGTGTCTTCTACACTGTATAACAAAAAAGTGAAAGTGTTTGAGTTCTTTGAACTAGCCCTGACAAAGTTTTCAGGGGCACAGCATTTTAGGAGCTTCTCTAATCCTAAAAATGAGCAGGACTGGTGCATCCCTCAGAGTCCATCAGTCCTGGTTAGAATGCAATGAGGACAACAGGAGGTAGCTAAGGAGAACTCCAGTTTCAGCCTTCTTTAAAATTAAAACCTGACAGCTATAATGCTAACCCACTTTGCAAAAAAAATAAAATAAAAAAAATAAAAAAAAAGAGTGACAAAATTAATTAACATATTGGTACTTTCTTCCTTTGTTCTGCATGTTGGTAGCCCTGAAGAATCTACAGAAGGTAATAGTAGTGCTGAGTGGCCATTGCTTTGCAGATGGAAGCCCTTGGGGAAGTCCTTTGTCCATGCTGGCAACTCAGGCTGCAGATGCAGGGGCAGGAGGGAGTTGTTTGATGGCAGATGTCCCCAGCATGACCCCACACCAGCTCCTTCTGCAGAAGAACATTCCCTGACAGATAAAAGCAAGCGACACTCTTGCTGGGGTGAGGTTTTCAGTTCACTCCTGCTGATCACATTATTGCACGCTTTTATCTTGTTTCTGCTGTTTGAGCAGGGATAAATTGCACCTGTAGGTTTCTATCACCCTTGTTGATGCTGCAAACTGGTATCCACAGATGTCCATGAAAGAGGATTGCAGTTGGGTAGGATTAGGAGGTGGCAAGATAGTGCCAAAGGCTGATAAAGCAAATTACTTGATATTAGCTTTCTGACACTTGCAAACCTATTCTGATATAACTTCTTTATGTACAATTTCAAACATAATGTATTGTAGCTTTTTATAGCTCTCTAGTCTCCTGTTTGCAAATCCAAACTATTTTTTAACTCCCAAACTCTTCCCCATTCAATTAATTTTTCTCATGGATGAGCAGTGTAAGAATAACCGATTTGGAAAAACAAAACATTAAAAACTTCCTTCATTACTGCAGTGTATGGTTTTACTATTAGAGAATTACTTACAGTAACAAGGACACTGATGACATCTCACAGAATTATTCACACTTGCATGATTTAGAGAGGAAATAGAAAGTTTGTACCCAAAACTCACTCTTTACTAATGGATCTCTAGTTCACACTTTCTCTCACACAGATGATCATACTTGTAATTGTGGGATCTACAGATGTTGATAGAGGTTGTTCTTCCTCAGAGGAAAAGCACTGCTGCCTTTAGAAGCAGTTAGATTTAGCACAGAGTTGACTGATCCATCAAGCCAAGGCAGAGTCTTGCTGGTAATTTCTGGTGGGCATCAGCAGAGAGTTCCACAAGCAGGTTGCTGCTTCATCTGGTTTCAGAATTCACCCTCCACTCTGCTTCTGAGCATAACCTGAAGGTGGACACTACTCCTTCCTTCCTCCTCATGGGTGTCCCAGCACACCTTCCTACTGTGTCCACTTCCTAGGACACAGTTCTGTCTGCTCCCTTTACAGGAGTGCTGTAAGTGAAATGAGGGCAATTATCCACTATTTTTTTTTTTTTAAATGCGAGTGTTCTAGCCAAGGACAGAACACTCATCTGTCTTAAAATGGTGCATTTTTACTGGGTGAAGTGGGAGGCTCAGCATGGGAGGCAGCCAAGAAGCCCAACCAGTATAGTCTGTTTATCTGCTGATTGGGAGGAAATTTTTATGTTCTTTTTGTAAGACAAATTATTTTCCATCTCCATCATATTCAGTATTTTTACTTTTCTTTGATTGTGGAGAATATAGTAAGCTTTAAGCATTTTTTTCCTCTGAAGAATAATTGGAGTTTTACTGTGAGAACTGGACTGTTACTATTATTATATGCATTTCTCTGTTCAACAGGTAAATTTTTAAAATAACCCATAATATTAATGGAAACCACTAATTAACACCTCAATATGTGAATAATCCCCATTCATTTCAAATAAGAGAAAATTTTTACTTTACAATAAGAAGCATTACTATGACTTCAAGGTCAAAAATACATTATGAATGGATACATTTGAAAATTCACTTTCTTGAGGTTGGCAGCTGGATGAGTTTTAACTTCTCTGGTAGATGTCATGACAATAGAAAATCAGAAAATAAAAATACACATGATAAAAAAGATTTTATCTCCTACTTTAGGCCTATTTTAAAATAATCCAATATTATTTAAAAAGCAAATAAAGGAACAGACAAAAAGCCAGACACAACTTTCACTCTGAGGCTTTATTTGTACAATTCCTAAATAAAATGTCATTGTGAAGAACTTCAGTTTGCTTGATGTGCACCTGCACCAACACTCAACCTTTGGGATATTCAGAAACCTGTTATGTAATACCTGGAAAACAAGACTTTAATCACAAGTGGTGTCTGGAGTATGAAGAGTCCTTCAGTAGACCTTATATTGAGCTGGTGCTGAGGTGCACAAGGTCACAATACATTTTGTTTTATTATATGGAAAGTAATATGAAAGGAAAAATTTTACTCTTTCTATGAAAGGCGATTTTCAATAAAGGATAAATCCTGAGCCAAATCATTTGAGGGATGCAACTAAAGATTAATATTTTAATTGTGTTTAGAACACTTTAACAGACATCCAATAATGTCACAGTATACCAAGACTAGACTGGCAGCAAGACCACCTACAATATAATTTAAACAAGAAATACAAACAAAAGAATGAGGGTGTTTATAGCAATAAACTAAAGCTAGGAACTCAGGAAACTGTTAAACTTTCCAGAAAAGCATAAGGACCTCTATAGACAGATTTAAGAATAAAATATATTTCAAAGAGCACGAAAAAAAAGAAACTGAAGTGAGTTGTATTGATCACACATTTTTCTTGATTAAGGGGATTGTCTTTTGGCAGATAAATCAAATCTAGCTGATCAATGAGATTTGGCAAAGTCTACCCTTTCATTTCAATTACATGACAGGCTAAAGCATTCAGAAATAGATATTATGATAGAATATGTCAGTAGAGTACTTCATTCATACCATATGATGAAGTATTTTCTATGGCATTAGTAACTTTGAGAGGTTTTAACAACAGCTACAAGAGCTAGACATATTTATATGAGAATTTCTAGTATAATTGAAAGACTTTCACTTACACAGTTCAGGAAGAATCCCTTATTAACATCACATTACCTTCCTTTAAATAGCCAATATTGAAAAAAGACAATTGAGATGATCAAACTAATTATGTCTGTCAGCTTATCATAAACCCTGAAGTAAAGTGTGGACAAATGGATAATAAAAATTTATTAATAAAGATTTAAAGGAAAGTAATGTAGTTACTGCCAGTAGGCATAAGTTTATGGAAAATAGATCTTGTCAAACCAGCTTTATACCTTTCTATTGCTGAAAATGAACCAAATTATCTATGGTAAGCAAAAGCCAAAAAACAGAAAACAAAACAAAAAAAACACCAACAAAAAACACAACAAAAAAAAAAAAAAAAAAAAGGCAGCAAGCTGTGGATACAGACTAAGGCTGAGGCTTCCTAGTATTGGTTGAAGGAAGTTGCTAGCCTGATGAATGCAGGATGCCCACCTGAACAAGAGATCCTTCTGGAGTAGTCAACCAAAGGAGCAACTCTTCAAATATTCTATCTCCTTTGCCTCTATTTTCCTCAACCTTCCCAGGTAAGCAAGGAGCCTGGGACTATTCTCAGTCGGTTTCTCGTAATGGTAACATATTCAGGGGGGTAAAGGATCATTGGAAAGAGGCTTTAATAGTAGGAATGCATGCACAATTTGTGGAGGTTGAGGCAGTCAGAGTACCTGGGAAACTGAGATTTCAAGGACAAGCCACAAAAACAGCTGACAGACTGGAATTGGGAATTTGAGAATTTGAGAAGTCATTCATTGAATGTGAAATCTTAGCAAATATTTATGGGTTATTTGATAATCTTTCATACATGCTTAGTGAGGAAACAAATAGTGGAAAGTGATGTCCCATGACTGCGAATTACAGTAAAAGAGCTGAGACTAAAGACTTAAAAAGACATAATTTTTCGATGACAAGAGTTTTAATAAGAACCACTTAACAAGGACTATAGCCTTTTTTCCATTGCTTGTTTTAATTTCATTTAAAATATATTTTATACAAGAGGAAATTAAGTCAATATAATTCTAAAGTCACAAAAGTTGTGTTAGAGCAGCTGGTTGTAATTCAGGTCACAGGTTTGATACAGAGGCTCTTACTATCACCACAGGTTATATGTCATGAACAGCTGCACAAGTATTGCCGAGAACACTCTCATATTTTGAGAGTCCATTAGCTGCCCAGACTTTCAGAGTTATTCTCCAGCTGGAAGGCATAAGAACTGGCTTGGGGATGAAATTCAGAGCGTGCTATGGCTAATTTCTAAGGTGGAATTTCATTAAGAGACACAACCTGGGAGCAAGGATACAATTACCCCATACCTTCAGGTGTCTAACTGAGGTATTGTACCTTTGTAGGCACTGACTGCACTCTGCTCCTGTCATCTGCCTCGGGGGAAAATTTATCACAGCTACCTTAATTATTCCACTGATAGCTTAGAAATCAAGATCTCTAACTTTCTGTGCTCTGAACTACACCAAATGTTAAGTGGCTACAGTAGGGGCATGAATATCTTCCATTGTAGGAGGCTGTAAGCACCGAGTGAAAAGAAAAAGGAATAAAGAGTTGTGTCACCAGAACATGTCAAAGCAACGTGCAGAAGCATTGTGCCTTACTCTCACTGGAAGTCAACCATGAGGAGACATGAAACAGCACAAATGAAACTGAAATCCTAAACATTTTTGTTATATGGGGATTCAAGCAAGAATCCACAGCTCGACACTATGGATTTCTGCAGTCCAACTGCTTCATTTCTCTGCAAATCTCAAATTTAGGACTAGGACGACAGTGTAGGTCCCAGACATAGCTGCACTTCTGGCAACAGCTCATCTGTGCTTGCATACCCTTGGGCAGTTTAGAGCTGCTCGTATCTCTCAGAAGAGCTGAGGAATGCTAGTGTATACATATAAATATGAATAGCATTTTATGCTATTCCTCTGAATGAGACCCTTTTAAGCTGCCCTTAAATATGAAAATGACAAAAAAGTAAGGGGAGTCTTATAGTCCCATTGAGGAGAGAAAAACACAATTAAGACACACTCCAAAGTTTACATTTCTAAACAGCTTCCCTAATTTTGTTAGGCAAATAAAAATTTTATCCCTTTGATGTGCATATGTAATTCCCACTGGTGCTAATGAGAATTATTTGCACAATTCAACAGAATAAGCCCTATAATTTAAGGGATATTTGGAGGGGTACTTCAAAGAAAACATTAAATACTTGATATGAAGTGATAAGAAGTCTATGAAAAGTCTGAATGTTTGAATAACAATTAATTTTTAAAATTATCTTGAATTTTATAATATATGCCAGAATTTCTAGTCTACAGAAGTCCAATACATAGAAGTTCAATCAAACTTTAGTGATGTAAAATGACAAAAAGTAAGAACATGAATGTATTTAAGACCTACTGAAGTACGGCCATAAAAAAGGAAGTTATTAGAAAACTGTAAAAGACAAAAAATGTGAGGTTTTGATCTCAATCTTCTTTGATATAAAAGGAATTGTTAAGCCCTAGGTAAACCAAAAAGGAAGAATGAAAGTCAGACAGAGAGATTAACAGAATAGATTTTATTTTTCCATTGCATTTCTTCTTTCTCCTTTTAGGTACAGAATTTTGATTTATTGTGGACTCAGTCATATATGTGCAATGTCTACAGCAATAGTGATTTCAAATCTTGGACTGCAAATGAGAGAAAAACCTGAGCAAAGGCATATGTTCTCCCCTTTCTGGCTGCAGTAATGGTCTGTGATGGGATGATACAGAACACCATGAAACAGAGCAACAGCATGCCTGGCATCCAAGCTGTAGGTTTAATTCTTCATTAATACTCCTAGTACCTAGGACCTGCATGGTGGGTGTACCAGATCCATACAAACTGACAAGCCTTGTAAAAACCTGAAGAGAGGAATCCACCATTTCTTGGTATTTGGAGCACAGATGTTTGCATCTGTCTCACCATCTACAGTCTCCCAAGTGTCAGTAGAACAATCCTGGGGAGAAATCAATCCCATGCTAAAGTAAAGGACTAAAACAGACCAGATTAATTGGTAATTAAATTTGTCCATTATATTTTGTTGAGTGCAGAAAGCAGAATCTAAATAGCAGGTAGTTGTGGACACTCCCACCCCCAGCTTATCCATTGATGTAGGAGCTGTGATAGAGACTGTAACAACCACTTTAGTCAATGTATTACTGTGTTCATAATAGTTTTAAAAGCATTTTTTAATTACAAGCTGTAAATTAAACCAAATATTTTAATGCCATCTGTCACAGGGAAATAGAACAGAAACATTTTTCTATTTTAAATCCTTTTTCATTTACATGAAGAAAGGCACATCTCATTTTGCTTTTGCCTTCTCCAAGTTAAATGAAACCAGTATCTTGATACTTACCTGTCATGCTTTCTACATTTATGTTCATCCCAAACAATATTCATTTGAGCAAAGATTTTTTGCTGTAGCATAAGGATGGCTGTAATATTCCAGCTGAGACCTTATCACAGTAACATAGACACCAGGGAAAATCTACTTCAAATGTCATAGGCACAAATTTTCTGCATGGAAATTCCTTTTTTCTCTCTGTACACTCTCCTGTTTCAACAGCAAAAAGGTTACTCACTCCTGTTCTCTTCATAAATCAGGTCATTTTGTTGGTATTTTTTCAGTCAATATCCTATCCTGCTTATTCCTGCCTGTATGTAACAACTTCCACAAGAAAAATCGCATGATTCTTTCTGATCCCATCTAAAATCTGACAAGATTTCTTTGAATTTCATGACAATAATTACAATCTTCTTGCCTTTGTGGCCCTTCATATTTAATGAGCATACTTTCTGTTCACTTCTCTAGGTCATTCATACAAATATTTTATATTTCTGTATCCTACAGAAACCTTTTGGAGAGTGGAAACTGCTGAGCATTCCATTTACATGTGGTATTTTTATCTAAACAATGCTTTTCCATATTTCTTCCTGGAAAGGCACCTGTGTTGAAAACCTTACTGGAACTACAATTAGACATGTGATGTTCCTTCTATATGCATAATACCTTTACGGTTTCTGGGAGGAAATGAAGCTACTTTGGCATTATTCATTCCAGAGACACAAAGGTTGGTGGTTATTCACTCCTCTGTTTACTCAGTGTGTTCACAGATTGCTTATTATTGGCTCCCTGTTTTTTTAAGCAGCAGGAGTTAGGATATCTGCAATTTTCAAGAACCTCTTTTATAAAGCAATGCACCACTTTTGCCTTTTGCTATTTTTTTCACAACCATCTGTCATAACTTCTCAGATGCAGCCAAACACTGAGCTTTTATTTATGAATTCTTTCAGTGCTCTGAGGAAAAAAATAAAAAGTCAGATGAAGGCAGTTTGAAAACATCTGATTAAGTCAAGTATCAATTTGTTCCTTGCTACACCAGGCTGAAATCTTGATCCTTCACGCCTGATATTAACTATGATAGCAAATGAGCTTTTTAGCGAGAGTGGAAAAAGTCATTAAGTGTTTAGAAATTTTCAGCATACCATGCCAATCACTTTCAATCTCTGCAGGAGCAGACTAATGATCTCTATTTTTTTTTCATCCTGCTTCTGGAATACTTACTTGTAACTGGTTTCTGTTGGAATTAATTTTCTCCACGATTTTCCTTTTCTGACTTTGTTTTTCTAGCCCAAAGTTTATTTGTAATGCTGCGTTTTTGCACCCACCCTCAGTAGTTTGACCCGAGGTCTGTTTCCTAAGCTGTTCACTTTGTGATTAAAATGACAACGAGATTACCGTTTCTCAACTCAGTGCCCTTGATATTCTCATAAATTACTAATCTCTTTCACAAATTCTACTAATACAAGCTGTTTAAAAGTTATTTTCTTCTAATTCTCTGATTTCATTGAAGTCTGCCTTTCTGGAAGCTTTTGTTTTCATTCTGGCCTTTTTTGTGCACTCTGTTTGGATCATGAAGTTGCAATGTTATGTTCACCCATACCCAAGACATCTTTTAATCAGATGGCCTCAAAATTCTTTCCTTTTGGTTGAAATAATTTGCAGATTTTCTCAATTATGAATGTCCTACAGCTTTGCTACTAATTGGAAGAACTTGCCAAGCCATCAGGGTCAAGATATGTCCTTGTTTCTGTTTGTTATTAAAATTTCCAGTGATAGTTACTCTTTTAAGTGTTTTAAAGGATCAAAATGACATTACCTACTCTGCTTTACACTTGCTGGAAATATTTCTGTTTGACTTTTTTCAGTGGCTAGTTCACTTTGCCACTTGAACATCTTTTATTTTATTTATCTTTGTTTCTCCATTTTAGAGCCAGATATGAGCCTCAGATACAGCTGAGAATAGAACCTTTCGAAACAACCATCCCTGTAACTCTCATATCCTTTCACAATACATTTATTTCTACCCAATCCCTCTGTTTTTCCTGTGTTACCATCTTGCCTCTAACTACTTGTTCAGCACAGTGAGCCTGTGTCTGTCTGTGTGTGTATACATGTCCAGGCCTGCACTTACTCCATTATCAAACTTGTAGTGTGATTTTACTTTAGGAAGTGAATAAATAATGGACAAAGGAGTGTTTGATCTCCAGAATTAAAAGTGTGAACTAAGTTGCTTATAATATAAGGATTTAAAAACCTTTGGGAACAACTGGCAGATCCATGGGAGCAATGTAGTGACTGCAGCAACCTCAAAAATACTTCAGATATTCCCTGTTTTGGAAATAATGAAAAAGTTATCTTAGCAATATGTAAACAGACAATTTCAGAAACCACTGCAGATTAATAATCTGTTCAACATTCAATTTTTAAAAGCATTTAATTTTGCTTTTTCCTTACCATATAGGTCGTAGTTTATGTCTCTCCATTTCTTAGAGCTTTCAGAAATGGAATGGTTTGATTCTCTTTGGCTCACGTTTCCTGTAACTCTGCATTTAAGCACCTTATCCATTAAACACAAATAAAAATTAAGCATATCAAAAATGCAAAGGACTGAGAAAAATAAAATGTTTTTCTATCCTGGAATTAGAGTACCTGGGAATTATAATTTCAATCTTCATTAAAAGCAAACTATAATTTTTAATCCTCTGTGCTCTTTAAAAGCATGATTCAATGAGGCTTTTAAACACCTGCTCTACTTCAAAGTATGCTCAAAATTGCTTTATTGGAATGGGTCCTAATTCACTCAAAAACATAAATGGACCTTATCAAAAGTCAACTAGCTCGTGCTTTGTGACTGACTTTCAAATTATATCATTTGAAGCACAGTATCCAATTATTTTCAATAGACCTGTTTTACAGATATTAAATTTACATATTAAGTACTAAACTGAGGCCAAATTGAAGAATACTGATGGTCTGAAGGCTTTTGGTTCTATAGATATCTGCAGTGCAAATCTATATTTGTGGAAGAGTTTCTTGTTATTAGACAATTTTATAAATTATACAGATTCAATTATTTTCATCTAACTTTTAATTCATAAAGCCATGCATCTTTCTTAAATTGCTAACACATAGTCATGGAATGATTTTCAAATACAAATAATAAAATTAGTTAATGGAAATAAATGGTTATGGTTATACACTAGACACACCACATACTGAATTCCTCAGAATTAATTTTTGGAACACTTTAGCTGTATCTTGTTAAGATGAAATTTGGTTCTGATTTACAGGATCACTGTGGAGTTCCTTATTAAACTGTCACTCAGAGGGTATAAGAGTGGAAAACCCATTACTGTGTTAATTAGATCTGTGGTAGTTTTCAGGCTGATGGTGACAGCTGCCTGCATGTGGCTCAGCATATACATTATCCTAGTGGCAACATTACCTCTGCTGTGGTAGGAGACTTTTCACAGCCATGACAAAAGGAAAAGGATGCTTTTAACCTTAGGGGGCAGTATCACAATCCAGGAAAAAGCTTCAAAGGTTAGGTTTATTTTCTTGCAAAACATTTGCAATGACAAAACATGCTGCAAATTCACTGCATTTTGTTATTTTATAATTTATTTCTTACTTAAATATAGCTGTTATGCACAAACACAGTTACTTTCAATGAGGTACAAACATTACCAAGAAAAATTATATTCCTGTATACTAGGGGACTATACTGTTCAAATATGTTGTGCTTCTTGCATGACTACTGGATTTCAGGAAATTATTCAATGATAAATTAGGTGTTTTTACTTCTGGGCTATACCATGAGGGGCCAGGTGATAGGTAGTCCCTACATCTTTTAGTATGTTTCAGTGGTTAATTATTTTCAGTTTCAGAAAATGGAGTGAAACAGAACATCCTAATGTGCCCTTGTGACATGGAGGCTAGTCAAATTCTCAGCAGCGCTCATGCAAGTAATGTCCCTGCCCTGTTAATCAGCCTTAGGCTGCAGTACACCCAGCTGTTACAGGGATGAAAACTAAGGTACAGTATTTGGAAGTTTGCATGCTCTGGAGCAAACTCACATTGGCACAAAATCACCTCTGGTAAAAGCGTAATAGCAAACCCCACCTCCATTGATAGGAACGTGTTTGGAAAGGTTGCTGCACTCCTTTGAATTGCCTTGGATTTGCTCAAAACTGGTATCAATTAGTGGCTAATATTTCTCATAAACCCTAAAGCACCACATCACCAGTAAGCACCCATTTGTTAGTGTGGTCAGGATTCTAAGTCACACAAGAAAACCAGGCCAAATACAGCATTTCTTCAAGAGTAGCTCAAAACTAGACAGAGTGAGTCAGGTCAGATCTGCCAAAAGCAATAGTATCACCAGCTGAACCCCTGAGATTTTTCCTTTCTTCTACTTTCAGAAGGAAAGCACTCTCTCTTTTTCCTTTAGTAGTGTGCTAGGAGATGCTGCTCAGCAGTGTGGTGAGCAGATATGGTACACAAAGTGAATAATTCATTTAGTGAGTAGTCCTGGGCTGACACTTACACCTATACTTGGGGAACATGCTTAGTAACTATTCCCACACATGCTGCTGTTCCTGTGCATTAAAAAATAAACCAGTCCAAACAAGAATATGCTGTGAATCAATTGAAGTCAGTGAACAGTCTCTCCCTGCCCTTTGTGCCAAGGTCTCATGTTGTGCCTTGCTGAGAAAAATGACCTAATGAATTTTTCCCCATCTCTGACTTTGATGACTCCCTGGTGTTATCTTCACTAGGTTTCCACTTCAATCTCATTTTCCTCTACATAACTGATCTCTTCTGTAATATTTTTTCAAATTCCCAATTTAATACTGAAACTTCTGTAGAAGTTTTGATATTTAAGGGATCATGGACTGCTCAAAGGAAATCACAAGTCTGCCAGTCAGAATACAGGCCACAGTTAGTGTGGAATCAAAACTTTTCCCAATGCATAAAAATTATTCCTCTTCCCAAAATCTTAAAGAACAGGTGAATGAGACTTTAATATCACCAAGTTCTGTCAGTTAAAACAAGAAGCAGTAATTGGGACAAGAATAATCCTTTGGCTCTTCAATTTTTGATCTGAGCTCATGAACTTGCTTTCAGTCAAAGGATGGAATCCAAAGCCACTTCTCTGGAAAAATAAAGTTGTGGTCTGCTGAAGTATTTCAGCCAGAATATTTGCTAGACTGAGATAAAACTTTAGCTACGTTAGTCTGGAGGCTTTGTGGTCACTGAAGAGGACATATGACTGAGCAACTAAATTCAATGCAAGGACAGAGAGAAAATAAAAAGGTACTTCAGATTAACTGCTCAGTGTCCATGGTCCATCCCTCACATGGCAGAAGAATATAATTGAAAGTTTTCTTCTCTCTGAATTAAGGAGTCTTTGCTCATGGAAAACACATGCCATTTTCCTTCTATCAAAATCTCCTTTGGAGATCTCTAATGGTCAAAGGTTTAAAAAAATTGTAATAATCCACATTAGAACAATGAAATCAGAAACTTCCTGTCCTTTTGCCAGACAGGAAAGTTAACATTAGTGCTTTCTTTGATTTATCTTTTAGATTATATGTACAAGACCTTCCAGACAGACAGGAGATGAGGAATAACACTTTATCCTTGTCCCCAGTAAAGCAAGGATGCCAAGAAACTGGATTTTCATAGGAAGACAGAAAAAAATCAAGAGCCACTATGAACATTTCAGGTTTTCTGCTGATTTTATCAAATTTATTTTAATGTCTGATATAAAAGAGACATAAAACATGAAATAATGGTAATTTTCTTTGACTGTGTTCTCAGAAGTAGTGTCTGTCCCCCTAAAAGAGTTTGGATTTTTTTATTGCCTTCATATCCCAGAAACTTGTCTGGAAAACAGGTTCTCAGAAGTAGCAAAATCTGATTTCATGTAGGGTGAAAAGCAGTAAGAGTATCAAGTACACGAGCTTAATTGGAAAAATATGGTTCTATACCAGGGTTGCTTGGCTAATCTTCTTATATCCAGTGGAAAAAATAAAGTGTCATAACATTTCTGATTTTGAAATGGAGAAGACTTTATGCTTCAGAAGTTAGTCAAATTCTCTTCTTCTTTACACCTGAAAAAACCTGAAAATTTAATTCTCAAATGAAGATTGTTACACCCACAGTTATACACTTCAGTATGAAGATTGTTGAATGAGTGTACAAAGGCAATGTGATTTAAATTCTGAAAGGTTTCTAAAAATATAAACCAGGAATCCATCCACTACAGAATTCAATCCAGCAGCTCTGATGAAACTGGCAAGATGCATTGGCTGAAGTTGTCATGAATCACAACGTATGCAATAGCACCAAATTTACTAGTTTCTCTCGTGCTTATAACTACACACATTCTAGTAATGACTCTGACTATTTTATTTTTCTTTTACACTGACTATTTTGTATCTGATAAGAACCTGGCAAAGGAAATGGAGAAGGAAATATTTGTATTGCATATGCTGAGAAGAAAACATCAAAACTTTTTTAACAACTTGGATTTGCCTTCCTAAGTTAACTGGTCTCTTGCCACCAGAAATTTAGATATTGCAGTATAATGCAGCAACACAAAACACCAATTTCTCATCCCAATGCATTTGTTTCCATGTGAGAGGCAAGAGGAGTATTAGATGTGTAACAGCTCTGCTATAAGGAAACACTTGGTCTCCTAGCTGCCATAATTATTATCAGCTGCAACTTACTGGGTTTCCTCTTATTAATGCTGTCACTTGGCACAGAATTATAATGCAGGTTTAGCCAGTTATTTAGCCATCTGTGAAGTGTCTTAACTCTGTAAGGCTTGGTATTAAATAAAAAATCTTTTTACTTTTGAGGAATATGAGTTCATGGTATTGTCTGCAATTCAGTTAAATAAAAATGAAGTCAGCTGGGAAATTGTTATAGTTGGACTAATTGCATATAATAGCCTAGAAAAATATGGGCATTGTAGATTAAACTAAATCCTTCAATAAAGCCTCCTTATGCTAGACATTTTTTGGATCCCCTTTTCTTGCAACAAACTATGTAAAAAATTGAGCATCTCACTAAATTATCTTCCTTTAATTATTCAGATTTCAAATAGAGTATTTTTCATCCCTTGTCTTTGTTTCCTGGCAGAGACCAGAAAAAACAAATTAATTTCATTAAGAGACATTAGAGGTACAATACAGAATGTTAAATCTGCTCAATAATACACTGACTTATTGAATCATCTTGTAGTAAATTAATAATTATTTCAACAGCCCACAGGCTAAAGTATTAAAACCAACATCAAACCCCTTTGTCTTTCACATGTAAGAATTAAAGGAACCAAAGGGCTGGAGTCTAAACCCACAGTCCTCTGCTCATTTATTCCCAGGGATGCCACCAGCAACTCCATGCTTTCTGCACACACATTGTGTGATACACACACAATTCTCCAAGGCTTATATTCCTATAGCAGCAGAACATCTGAAATTCATCTCTGTACTCCAACCTACATTCCTGGAAGAGGAATTTTCTAAGTAATGTACTAGACAGGTCAGAATGTTCAGAAACCAGTGCCTACACTAGTAGGAAGAAAGTTGAAAATGAGGTTAGTTAAGTTCCTGAGAAGCCAGTATATTGTTTCATTTTGTCTGATAAGTTCTAGATCAGATTAAAGTAAAAAGAAAAACAAACAAAAAAAACCAAAACCAAAACATCTTTTCATAAAAAAACCTGTATATGCTCTTCCTTAAAGAAGTCTCACAATAGAAAACTTATGACCACAGAAAGAAATCATAGAGCCTTGTTAATGGTTTGATTCATAACTAAAATTATGAGACATAGTTATTTTATCAAGGGATAAAGTAATTCCCATTTTCCACATCTTTGCTTAGATGAAGGGAGTGCTCATAAATTTTATGTTTTTGTTTGAGCTAAAAATATATGAATATGTACACATCTGTACATACATACATATACAAATACACAAATTAAATTCCCTCTAGGCAATGTATGGTCTTCAAGGATACTGAAGTTTATTTCAAAAAGGAACAGGACAATCTGTGTCTGTGGTGGATTTGATGAGCAGAAGGAGATTTAACAGTGTTAAAGGAAGCCTCAGCTTAATCTTTATTAGGAGTGTTTGTAAAGCAAGTAATATCCAAGAGGGAACAAACTAGAATAAATTATGTGGGAAGTGATAAGTCTAAATTTTTAGACATCTTTACAAGCAAGCTGGAAAATACCAGGAAAAATAGAGTTAATCTTACATTAGGAGAAGAAAGCAGATTAAATAGTCTCTCTTCAGACCCCTGGAGTTGTGTCCATCCTTCTGGAGGGCGAAGTTTGGAAATTCAGCATAGGAATTGAAGCATGCATCCACACAATTGTTTTAATTTGGCTCAGGAAGATGCTTTCCAAGTGAATTTTGCAATGGTTCTCTCACTGTACCTTGGTTTACATAGCAGAAGGGTGCCAGGGGGCACAAACTCTTCCCGTTAGGTAACACTAAAGTGAAAGCTGCAATCTGGGATCACATTAAATACATTTTAGCTGCTAATTAGCAATCATCTCATGGGGTCCTACTAAATTGGTCTGGAGAAAAGTGACTGCAGAGCAGACAAAGTTCCTTACACAATCTGCATTGCTCTACAGATCCTCTCCTGTTAGAACATTCTTCTTGTTAGTGCAGACATGATTTAAGGCTTTTACTGGTTGCAATAAGTTGCTGATGGAGCCAGGATCTGTTGATCTTCTGAATCCTGTACCACAGATGCAAGGAAAATCAAGCAGAGGAAAATAAAAGGAGAGGCAGAAATTAAGATAAGCAACTTTTAGTTTAGTCCCCTTTAACAGCAAAAATAATTGTATTAGAAAATATTTATACTGTATTAGATCACCCCTATGCATGTCCATTTCTAGAAAAAACTTTCTTAGCACTGAGATTCAGTTATTTGAAGGCAAATCAATAGAAACCAGGAATCTGCTTAGGCATCACAGTTCTTCATCTTTCCTGAGAGTACTTTCTGAAATAGGCATTTCTAACACAGATTGCAAATGAAATAAAAATATTTATGCTAAAAGGTCATGCCTTTTATGCTTTTTCCAAATCCATATCTGACCTATTTTTTTAATCTTAGAAAGACACCATCTTTTGAAAATATGAAGTCAACAGCAGAATATAAATTAGTAGATCACCTCACAATACAGTGAGGTCTCTCCTCTTGTGGTCCCCCATGCTTCTGGCTGTCATCCAGCAACCAACATACAGCTGCAAAAGATCAGAAAAAAATTGTGAATATCTGGAGAATAGGTTTCTGATTTCTCTGATATTAGAAACTCTTTATATTAGACCTAAAACTCATTTCCAAATGCTTAAATGGGTTTCATCTCTCTTGATGGTTTCTCAGGATGTTTCCTATTGCACTGAAACACACAGAGAGTAATGATTATAGATAGTTTATAGCCAGAAGAACTTGCTTGTAATTCAGAAAAGAATCAGGAACAGACAACAGCATTAATAACAGGGATGCAAAAAGGGCAGAGAATGGCTTGACTGTCAGAACATTTTCTTGATGGTTGCAAACTACAGGGAGCTGCTGGAGGCACTGAATGAGAGACAGCAATATGTTAAATGTCAGTAAACAAAGATTAGCCAAGGAGTGTTGTGGTCAGGTGTTCAGGTTGGATGCTTTACTCAAAATTAAACTTTCCTTTTAGGCTTTTTCAGTTAAGCACATGGTAAAGTTTAAAGAGGTCTTGTGAAGCCTATGTCTAATTACTCTTAAAATGGAATGTCCCTGGAAAGAGCTAAATGGTGAACCGGAGTGCCTGCACCTTGGATGAAATGATGGAGCATGAAAGAGTGATGGTGGAGGTTTGGGGGCAGCTTTATACATTCTGACACAAAAATCTTTGGTCTACAGGTGACCTGACCTCTAGGAGTTTTCACAAAGGCTTGAAATTCTACTCTGGAATGGGCACATTAAAGCTGGAGGATAAAATCAGGGCCAAAACACTGTAATGTCCTGAGATAATGAAAAAATGGGAATTTCTCTCCATATGTACAACATATATGCATCTTTGAAACACAAACGTACACACACGTACACACCTACATAGTAACTATCAGAAAGCTCACAGGAAGTTCTGATAACAACTTTTAAGGAAAATGACAAAAAAAAAAAAAGATTATGAATTGTCTAAAATGCAAGAAGTGACTCATCTGACCAATTGCATAATGGTATGATTTACAACTCACAGTCTGCAGACTTTTTATGACCCAGCTAAAAAATGTTACAGATCTGTCCTCCCCCAGATCCTCTCATGGGTGGGACCTCAAAGTAGTCAAGGCAGCCAAAAGATGAGGATGGTGAAATACTATTGAATTGCATGTCTTTTGGAAAACATAAACTATTAAAAAATTTGCTAATAATTGTCCTTCTGTCTTACAAAGCCATTTTTACTTCTCCTACAAGAGTGCTACTTGTATTAGGTTTGATTACAGAAAGGCACAATCAGCTATTCAAATAATGAAGGACTGTCTCTCTTTTAGACACAGACTGAGTGCTGGTAGGCTGGTGTAATTCACTGAAGGCTGAGGCTAGGCTGAACATAGGAGACCAAGTAAGGAAGAAGATAACAAGGGCAACACATTCCTGTGTGAAACATTATATTCATTTTGTCTCAGAATCAGACACCGACTTCCACCTCTGTGTGCGTGCAAGTGGGCGCCACCGGCACCAAAGGGTATCGTTGTTTCCTCCTGCCCAACATCACCAGGGTGAGATTTTGAAATTGCACCTGAGTTTAACACTCTCACAGACACATGGTCCCATCTCACAATTACCAACACCTGTACGGCTGAATTGCAATAAACATCAAGGAAATGATAACTCTCTGTGGCACTGACCCTGCCTGCCCAGCGCTAACTTTTTGTATCCCTACAGGCTCTTGAGGTTCATATATCCAAATATTAAGAAGGTTTGGCATCCAGTCAGATTTCTTCCACAGAAAATGTTATGCTTTCAGAATTTTTTTTTTTTTTTTTGGTGAGGAAAAGATTTCTAGCTCTGATCATTGGATAATAGAACTCAATACTTACAAAAAACAAAGAAACCTCTATTAAGGCCAAAGTCAGAGATCTTGACTAGGTTGTATAAAATGGCATGAATTTCATAATCTATCCTTTTTCCACTGAAAAAATTAATGATTCTTCAATCAGAAACTTATATTAAAAATACTGAACCTTGTTCTTTTTACGGTTCCTATCTGAAATAATCTTTGGAACTAAATAATAAATTGTTTTCCTCTCATATTTCACACTAGTATTGATTGAAATGAAAACTAACTTTGACAAGTGCTGTTTTACTTATTTGCTTAGGGAAATGTGAGCACCATATTTAAAGGAGGCAGGGCAAAGGAATGATTCCTTAATGCCTGCTTGGACCTTTACAGGCATTGCCTCTCCTGAACTTTTTAAGGAGAGAACAGAAGAAAAGTCAATGTTGTGCAGATGGTGTATAAATAACCCTTTGGATATTGTCCATGACAGCTGGCTCTCACGCAAGAGCAGGTGAATTCCTCACAACCATTTCAGCGTTAGAGGAAGTTGACAATTGCTGCAATAACTAGTGAATACACAGTTTAGGTTAGGAATGTGTACCAGGAGACAAGGTTACGGATGTTCTCCGGAAGGCAGAAAACAAAAGGCCAGTTATTAACTGCTCCAGTTGGTGGAGGAGAGGAGAGTCAGCCTGTCTAGAGACTGTGTGTATGCAACGTATCCCACGTCATTCCTCAAGGGAGCACTTTTTGAACATAAAATAGCTGAAGTCAGGTCACTAACAAGAATCCAGAATTCTAGTAATATTTTCTTATTCCCAGAGTATACAGAATATTTTCTCCTGGTGAAGTGAATTGTCTTTAGTGCTACTGATACAGTCTTTAAAACCAGCAATTTCTACCACTTCACATAAAGCATGAGGTTCTTCATGCAAACGTGCTTCACAGTATCTTGTGAGCAGAGTCTGCATAAGAGTATTTTTTTTTACAAGGTAATTACAGAGTGTTACTTATGAGGTCACTGAAGGTTACTGCACAACAGGACTTTTTTCTCTGTAATTCTGTGTAATTCTAACAATAGATCTCTTCATCAATAAAGTTACAATCCTGCCTTTAAAAAAATCATAATGAGAGATATTAAATGGATTGAATAATCATTTATGCAAAAATACACTTATGTGTATTATCATGTACTGTTTCTCCAAAGCAAATTCTTCTTGATATCCAAACAAAAAGGAAATGGACTTACAAGTAAAAGCAATCTAAATAAACAAACACTCAACAATTATTGGCTTAAAAGCCGGGGTTTTTTTGTCTTTTTATTTTCTTCATGTGAAACCTGGGAAGTTTACTAAGGTTACATTTTTAAGCTCTTCTCTGCAACTATGGGCAAATTTTCCTCTTATCTGAAAGTAAAGACTGGCATAGACTCAGGACTTGTGGCTAAAAGGAAAGCACCAGCTACCACAAGGTCACGATAATATCATACTGAGCTCCCCTCAAACCTCCTTCCTGGTTGAGTCCTCTGAGTTCATTGCAGGAACAGCTGGCACTGAGGACATGACTCAGGTGCTAGTTTCAGGCCTGCTATCATGAAACAGAAACCAGGGACAATATATTTCTACCCTCACAGAGACAGTAGAGTACGTGCTCAAGCCCAAAAGTTCTTCACCCTAGTAAGGTAAAAAAGCCTTGGTGAGAATACAACTAGAAAACACCGTTCTATTCTTTCTTCCCCTTCCTTTGGCATAGTTCTGTGCTCTTCCCACCCTGTCCTGAGCACAATAGACAGCTCAAGCCTTTTGGCAGCCATTTTTTTTACCAAAAATCACTCCAAAGGATTTTTTTTTAAATATTATTTACTGAGGAAAAGTGTATATATTTTTTATTTTACAGTGGCTTGTGTTTTTATCTCTTCCCTTCCTCCCTTCCCCCTTCCAGTCCACAAAACCAGGTGCTGTGTAACTCCATGAACAGGTAGCCAGTGCTAGAACTGGAATGTCAACTTCTCTGAGACAGCAGTGAAAAATAACATGGAAAGGTCATGACTGTGATAAAGTATCCCTGCATCTTTCTGTTGAGAAATACAAGGCTTCTGTTGACTTTGCAGAGCTAATCAGAAGCAGAATGATTTGAAATCAGACTTCCTTTCCTTATGTAAGCCACTTATATAAACAAAAAGGTAAGCAATGACTTAACCTGGATTAAGGACTATCTTCAGGTTACAGTATCCTCAGTCATGGAGTGACCATGACTGGAAAGGAAGTTTTTAAGCATTATCAGCCTATTCATGCATTTGAATTTGGGTTTGCTACGTAAGCAGCTCTATCGACTTATTTGTGCTCTTACCAGGCTACTAAATGGAGATGTATGCCCTTCAGGGTGTAAGAGGACTATTTATTTTCATTTTAATGGAGTCTCTTAGAGGTTGCTAATATGTTATGTGGGAATTGCTTCAAAATGCAAAGTGAGAGGCATTTTCCACTGCTGGCAATCAAAAAAGAAAAGTTATGTTTTGAAATTTATTGTCTCAAAGTTAAAAGTGGCTTTTATTAAATAATGTATTAAAGTAATTGTCAATAGCATTAATTAAGAAAGTGAGACTATTAAGAGGATGCATTTCAGTGGACCAGTTAATATTTACTCCAAAAAGCACTCAATGGATTAAGTGAGTCAGCAGGATGAGAGGGAGAGGACTTGTGGAATGCTTGTCAGAGGTGGAAGCAAATTTGAATTATTTTGTCTTAATGAAAAAGGCACAGTCAAGTAGATCTTGCTTGCAAGGTGTCCTCTTCTTTTCTTATTTTCCTTTTATCTCCATCTCCTCATCCATTTCAGGAGCTGCTTCCCAGATTATGGCCCACTGCTTGGAGAGGAGGGTTCTGTACCCTGCAGCTTTGTGTTGCAGGGGAAAGTGAGTGAGACAGACTACTTGAAGTCTGTCTTTTTGGGGATATCTGCTCCCAAGAACTCAGCAGGGCTATGAAAATGCCACTTTGCCCACACCTACACACAAACATCAGGCCTTCCAACCAGATGCAACTCATTGACTTAAACAGCTTTCCTTCCATACCCTCCAGAACAAGAGTCAAAGCCCCTGTGTTATTGTGCTCTACAGTAAACTGTCTCTGTCCAGATAAACTGGTGTTCCCAGCTAGACATTTAGTGTGGGTGGCTAGAATTAAACTGCCAATATCACTACATTATTATGCAAACACAGTTAATCAAATTTCACTTTGCTAGGAATAATCCTGCTCACAAGAGTTAGCTCTGCAGGAAACTGGTCATTTGTGTAGTTCTTCCTGCACATTTTTTTTTTTTTAAGGTAGAAATTAAAATTAGAAATTTTAGTGATTAACAGAAGAATCTAGTGAACTGATGGAAAATTCAATGTGATCTAAAGATATGGTGGAAGTGGTGAGTTTTGGAAGTACCTCCATAAGAGCTAGGAAAATAAAAGATAATTATTTTTCCCTATTGAAGATGAGAGCTCATGTCCAGTCTTGCTTCTTTGCAAGAATGTGTTAGTGGTAGAATTTCAGGGATGTTGAGAATTGCATGTTCAGAGACAAAAATCCTGGATTAACTTCAGAGGAAGTTTGAATATTCCATTTGTTCTCAATAAAAATATCCTGTATGCAATTGGATTTATTTTCAGTCAGATTCAAGTAAGCAAAGGGTAAAAAATACAATATATTTAATCTTTCTTTTACTGAAGTCACCTCTCTCAATCCCTTCTATACTCACTGTCTGCATCTCAGTATCCATATTAGAAAAGACCTTGTATCTGTAGCCTGGAATTCAAACCTCCACCCGTATTTTATTTTGTTATATTCTTTTTTTCTCAAGACCTGAATTCCTGAAACTGCCAAACTCCACTCAGCTGCAAAAAGAAGTTTCCACTTCTTTTTTTTTAACCTTGTAAAATCAAATGTGGGATGTTTGAATGAATATAGAACTCAAAGTTAAAAAGAAGCTTGTGTAGGTAAGGATCAGGATCACTATTTGTACTGATTATCAGGCACAATGTAAAGAGAAGCTTGGGGGAAAAAAAAATCTTTTACTTGTGAAGTCTGTAGCACCAGGAATGAAAACTGTTAACAGGGTAGAAGATTTCATATCTCATTTCAAGTGCTTTTATATCTAAACTTTCCACTGTTCATGCAATGACCTTGCAATATAATTAAGATATACCTAAAACTAAAGTTAAATCACAGTGATGTTGATTTGAAATTTTCATATGAGTAAGCTTCAACAAATACACACAAAAAACCTCATTTCCCCTACAGAAAAATCAAAGTATCTGACTCTGATTTCAGTAAAAGCAGTCTTTGTTAAAGAAAAAGATGGATTTTACCAAAATAATGGAGATTGATATGATCTTTCAATAGAATAAGTTCCTGACTTGTAATTGAATATATTTTGATTTGAAAATAACATTGTTTACCAAGGTAATAATTTTTGTTTTGATGGGAATTGTCATACTATATGAAATATTATAGCATTTTAAATTTTTTTAAAAATAAAACAGTATATGTCAAGGTTTTCCCATACCTACAAAACCTTCTGACAGTACATTTTTCTGTCATTTAAATGGCTGCCTTTCAAAGAGTCTTTGCTATCACATAAAACTTCATGAACTCCTCAAACCAATTTTCCATAGGGAACAAAGTGACGCATGAGGATTAGGTAGGTTTTCCTTTTGTTTTGAAGGAGTTATCTCTGTCATCCTGGGAATTGACAGTCACTTGAAAACCTGACTATTAATTACTGCAAAATGCCATCATAGCCATAAAAAAAAAAAAAAAAAAAATTTATTTCTGAAGCTTTAAGAGGCACTTCAAATTTCTATAGCAAATCCCTGTCTATAGAGTCTAAACATCACCTTATCTTCACAACCTGTAATAATAATTATAAAAAAAATTAGGCAGAGCTTTTTACTTTCCTGGTAATCACAGACAGAACACTTCTGCCATAAGCATATTATGGATAATGAGGGCTGCAAGGACCAGTAAGCAGCATCACTCTCCCTTCCAAAGTACTGCATTTATTGCTCAAGCTGTCAGAGCTGAATGGCTTTAGCATGTGTGCTTATAACAATGTGTTAGCTGTTATGTGCTTGACATGTGACAGCAGCTTAAAGCCATTTGAAAGCAGAGGTTAAAGAAGGTTTTTGCACAGTGAAGGATAATATTGCTAGAGCAACCATTACTGCACCTGTGAGGATAGCCTACAGACACTGCTTTTCAGATGCTGGTTTGCATCCTGCTGTGAGAAACCTGCCTAGGTGGTGTGAGCCTGAATTTTGTACAAGCTGGCTGCTCACCCACGGTGCAGCTGGGGGAAGACTAGCCCCTGCTTCCCCAGAGCCCCTCAGTCTGAGAACAGGTGCCTTTAAAAGGGTAAATGATTAACATCCACTCTCACCTGAAATATCTCCAATGGCTGCATCAGAACATTGTTTTGAGACAAAATGCAGTTGCATAGAGCAAAATCAGCAAGAGGTTTGGAGTTCCATTTTTCTGGACTAAGAAAACAAGCACCAGAACTTTGCTTTGAAAAGAGCAAAGCAGTGTACAGCACACTTATAATGGTGCACAGTGTACTCAGCAGTCAGGCTGCATTCTTCTAAGTTGTTGCAGTGTAAAGTAAGAATTTCTGGCAAAAATATGACAGTACACGTAGGACAAAAGCTCTTCCCTATTTGTTGTTCCAAGGGCCTGAGGAAAACTTGAGCACTTTTATCAGTATATTTTGTCTGGTCCAGACAAAGGAGAGAAATTATTCTAGGATCTCAATTCAAAAAATATGCCAGTGGTTTCCCTCAAGAATGTTTTGCCAACTCTGCACCTGCTCACTCACGTCCTGCTTTCTCAGCTGGAAGAAATAACACAAAGGGGTAGCAATGCTCTTGAGATTTCCTCACAAAGGCAAAAAAGCACAACATCAACTCATATATCCACACTTTTTACAGTTCTAAAGGAAGTTTTATCCTGTAATTGTTGCACAATACTTATGTAGTAAATGCAATCTAATCAAAGATTAACTAAGTCATAGTTTCGTCTTAACTCTCATGTTAAGAGATGTACTTCCAAGAGATACTATTCTTCATCATAACTCAGTAATATTGCTAGTTTTCTGCTTCTGAATCAATGACTCCTGCATGTAATACTGTGTGTAACAAAACTTTTGAAAATACTGAATGGAAAGTTTCCTGTTCTCCATCACAGCATGTGTCAGATTAGGGGCATCTGAACAGTTTGTCGGAATTTCCTTGAAAGACCTTTCAGTTCCTTAGACTATTTCTTGCATAATCTAAAAATATAAATTTGCTTTAATAAAACTAAGTCATAGGCTTCACTTTCCAATGGATACTATTTGAAAAATATTTTTGTAGAATGCACTTTGTACAAAAGAATTGATTTTGGATTGTACAGAGATTCAGACCAATACGAGTACTCAACACAGCTGAACTTCTGGTGTCCACTGGGAACAAGTGCATCTACAAGAGCTTAGGGAAATAAATGTTTTCAGGGTTTCACATGGGATGAGGTTTTAACATTCTCTACATGAGAGTCAAGAGTTAAAATTAAAATATCTAGTCTAAAAAGAGATTTAGACAGAAATCTTCCAAGGAAATATTGAGCAAAGTAATTAATCCAAGTCTCAATGTTTACACCTGCCACAGTGATTAATACAGCAAGAAATAATAATTTCTTACAGTGCAGGAGCAGAGAGAAATGACATTTGTAAAGAAGGAAGACCAAACAGGTGTCCATCCCGGTTCTTTCTGATTTTACAGACCTATGAAAGAGGTAAAATCTCTCTCATCGTAGATGTTATACCTTGCTAGCACATGAGCTCTCCAGTGCTGCCATCATCCTTCAGTATTTCCTCTTCCTTTTATTGTTTACTAACCCAAATCTCCACACTTCACCTTCAAAGAGCAGGCAAATCCCTGAAGGCAGAGTCTGTCTCTCACTCTGTTTGCACAGAGCACTGCATGATCCTGACAGAAACTACAGGAGCACACCAGCTTAACTTCATTCATCAAATACTCCCAAAAAGAACGAGTATTTTTGAGGTCTGTTTGAGGTTGGATGGTTGGTGGCTTTTGTTTCCCCCCAGAAGAATTGCCAGGTCGGGGATGAGCTGTATCAATGTTGTTTTATTCTTCCACACCAGCACCGCAATCAGGACATTCTTGGTTTTCTTCCAGGATCTTCAGATATTGAATTCTGAGATTTGCTTTCAATTGTATTTTCAGATTTAAATTGAGTTATCTAAACAGATTTTATCTGTTTCTTCTGTTTTGATGTTCTCTGAGTGTGCTTTCAATACATAAAACCTTTTTCCACAAGGTCTAGGGAGCCAGCATCCACTAGCCCCAAACTCCACCTCCTCCTCTTTAGTCTGCTATCACAGTTTAGTGTGTTCTTTTGCAGAATGCTAGAAAGGGTGCATGTCCTCAGGAAGACATTGTTCACAGATCACCCCATCTTTTACTTGTATGGTGAATCTCAGTGAGCTGGAACTGCTCTTTCCCTTAAAAGACAAAGCCCTTGCAAATCACAGGAGGAGGAAGATATTTTGGCTTTTGAAAGTAAAGCTTCTATCTACCTTATTAAGTAACTGCCTAAACAGCCTTTCTTCAGCTTCAATTGCTAAAAGTTATTGGAGGAGTTACTGTTCTCTCCTTTCCACAATTTGCAAAATCTGCATGAAAGCTATTTGGCAAAATCACCATTTGGCTGCCTTAGGGGATTGCAGATCTGTTACCAAACCAGGTAGCTTCGCTGCTGAAGTGATGGTCTCTCTTGGTAAAACTCTGACTACTGAGTAGTGTACTACCTATATGACTAGGTTCAGGGAAAGGACAGCTCAGATATAGCAGTCTCTTCTTTATGGGTAACTAGAACTTGAAATTTCCTGTGAGCTCTCAAAATCCCATGTTTGCCATTGCCCCCTTACTCTAACTGCTGCAGTCTATTAGAGAAACTCAGTCAATTTGCTTTCCAACCACTGGCTTTCTGGAAACTCATGAATAAATACAGCAACATAGACTACCTTTATTTTCTGGAAAAAAAAAAAAAATCCGTCAGCTTGGAAGTAATGTGTTGTCGTTACAAGTCCTTTTCTTAGCTTATTATTTAGTCATTTTTTAAAGCCCATGTATTAGTGGAAGCCAGGGGACAGAAGACAAGTTATTTGTACACATACCTATAAATCATCTTTCCCCAAGTGAATGAAAGGTGAACTAGATGGCTCATGGCTTTCACATCCTTTAGGACCCCTCAAAACCAGAAAGACAGATTTTAACAATTTACCTGCACAGCTTCTGAATCTTGTATGGATTTGTTCAGAAACCAGCAGACTAAAGCAACCACAGCATTCAACAGGCATCTTGTGTGCTAAGGCTGTTTGCCAGCTCTGTGAGACAAAAGACATTATCATGTATCACTTAAAAATGGTACAGAGCTTCTGGAATGGGTTTGTGGGGTTTTTCTTCATTCTAAAAGGAGCTTTACTGAGCACTGGTTTTCCTGTAACTATGGAAGATATTAAATAAGGTCAAATCTGAAGAAAATTATATTATAAATGGAATGAAGTTGTATTGTTTTGTGACTTACATTTCTTTTACATGAGAAAAAAAGAAAGTGTAGAAAGCTATAGTATATATCACAGTTCTGCAAACAGCTATTTCCTCTTTAGAAAAATTTAATGAGTACGGAATACTTTTCTATCTATACAAAATCCAAGTATTGTGAATAAAGAAACCCAAAAACACACAACAGAGTTTTTGCCAAAACCACTGGGCTTTACATAAAATACACAAAGAATCAGCTTTGCTTCATGAAATAGGATACAAACTGTGCTCAATTCAGTATTTGGGATGTGCTCCCCTGAGGACATACTGTCAATTTTATGCTGAGGTTGTCCCCCAAGCAAATCAGCCTTATGGACTCAAAGGTGAAGCTGCATGCTAATCAGCAAATGTGAGTTTCAGATTATTCTAATGGTTTGCCCTGTGATAAACCCTCCTTCAAAACCTCCTGATGAAAAAAACATTTTCACAAGAGCTGTTGATTATGCTCATATACTACTAACTCAAGTATTGCTTTTCAATTATTTCATGGTGTGCTCAGCCCTGAAAGTCATAGGGAAAGTTAGAGAAGTCATCTTGTTCTGAATTAATCTATTAGCATAAGCATTTGTGATGCTTTATGTCAAGCTGATCTAAACAAATGGATACAACATGCTTATTTTAAAAAATAAAACTGAAGGTAATCTTTTGACTCAGTTAAATTGCAGCCTCAAGTTTTCCCTCATGCTTTTGTCTTCTTAATATTTGCTCCAAGTCATTACAAAAGCCTTGGCTTCACTTTGTTCCTGTCCAGAAGACTGTCCAAAATTGTGTTTGTCTTGTACAAACAGCAACAAAAGAGTACTGAAAACCAAGCTGAAGTTGCTAAACAGGTTTCTCTTTTTGCAGACATTATTACTCATTTATCCACTGTGTCATGCTAATGGAAATTATTAAAGCTTTATTTTACTAAGAATTTCGTGTGGTTTTATCATTTACATGGTAAATATAGCAATAACTTCTACTGAACTGAAAAATCTTCTTCATGACATCCATCACAGATGAGAATTCCCATATCCCATCAATGATTTGATTTTTTCAAAAAACACACAGGAAAATCAAAAACAGTTAAGCAGTAGATGGGAAACAATCTGAGACCTAAATGGATAAATAACATGCTTTTTATTTCTTGCCTCTTGAGACAGGAGGAAAGGAGGGATATACCAGGACTATATCCACATAAAGAGTTAGTTCTTGACTGCATTTGGCCCTAAAGTTTTCACATATTGAAATGCTTAAAGATATCCTTGAAAAAAGGATAGGAATAAAACTTTAAGTTAGGCCCATTTTTTTATATCTGATATATGAAGGTATATGTGCTGTTTCCATCCTGTTTTCTCTAGTTTTGCCTGCAGTGGCTTTTTTCTCCTAGTCTCTTGAGGGACCACTAGAAATGGGAAAATTAAAACAAATGAAAAAAAGTAGCTGATGCAAAGGGGTATGGTAAATAAAATGCAAAAAAAATCTCAAATTTGTGAGGAAGCAGCAAGAACTGACTTTGACAAATCTCAGTTTACAAAATTTGATACACGTTAAAGTGGAACATTTAATGAACTATCCCTGTTTTCTCTATCAGTTTTAAGTGCTTTGAAAATTAATGCTTTAGAAATAATTTGTCCAGTAATTCTTTATATTAAATTACTACATTGATACTCCATTAGCATTGCCAGTAAACATTTCTTGGGCAGTAAAAATCAATAATCTCTATTGTCGAACTGTCCCCCTGTCTGTCCCTGGAGCAATCTGGATGTCAGCCTAGTCCAAGGACAGAGGTTGAAGGGGCTGCCCTAATCTGGAGGAAAAGGGCATTTCATGGGAAAGACATGGACTGTCCCATACCTTTGGGTCTCAGTGCCAACCCAAATGTTCTGGACATATTAAATTTTAATACAGTTACAGTGTTATTCTCCTAAACCCCAGAAAATGAAGCGGTGATATATTACTTTCACTTTGAGTTTCACTCCTCTCACAGGTAATTCTGGCAGACTTTTGGGGGTACTTTGGCTCTGTAGCATTAAAAATTCACGCATAACATAAATGGATAAATAAAGGGCTGAACCAGCCTGGTATAGGCCTCAGTTTGTATACTATGATCATCCACATATTTCATCAGCTAACCTAGTGTTTTTCCATCCCTGATCTGCCTCTGATAAAAAGTATCCCTTCCTAGAGCAATACTTTTCTGCTCTGTTACAGTTGACTGCATAGTTCTCCCTGGCAAATTGCAGTGTCAATTTTATTGGCATAATTTAATTTTATTTACCCAGGAAACAAAATTCTTCAACCAGAAAAACTGGTTGTGGCTCTTATTTTTCAAAGTTACAATGAAGTGGGCTTTCAGAAAGCAAAGTAAATATTTAATTAGTAGCAAGTTATATAAAGCAATTACATCTATAGGAAGTGCACTTTTCCCTTCTTTATGTAAGAGGAATTTTGTCAGAATAATGACTGTATGATACACTGACATAAAAGAAGAGAGTATCATACACTAGTAGTAATATTTATCCACTATTTGTTTATCTTTTGTCAAAAGTTCAGAGTATTCAAAGGAAATTAAAGAGGCCTTATTTGCATGCTGCATAAGGCTTTCTGTGCTGTGTTTATTACACTGAAATCTCAGAAATGTGTATTTGTGTAAACTGACATTGCTAATGCTTGACATTGTCAGAAAGTGACAGTACCTTATTTCCCTAAATTACTGTCCTTAGTGGTGATATTACAGAATAAACAAATACCTTTATAAGCTTGTAGAATGGATATGTCACAACTTCTTGTTTTGCCTGGATAATTTTTCTGCTGCTCACTGTACCTCTCGTGTCGTCCAACAGGTTTCTGTCCTACGCCACTACTGATCACAGCATGCTGCCTGCCACAGCCACAGAAGTTGCCATTTGGCCCTCTGTGACTTCTTCCATGAGCAGTGCTGAGCAATTAAGGATAATTAAGAGTTACTAACTACTGAGATAGCCTCACTGAGCACAAGTTACTCTTTTAAAGCTTTTCTTAGTCAATGACCCCTCACTGATAACTTCATTGTCCAAGGATTGCAACAGTGAGGAAAAGCCTTTTGATGTGGATAACATGAGAAATGGGAAAAAGAAGACAGAGTAACATAAAGGACCCTAAAATCTCAATATTTACAAAACAGAAGTGCTCCCATTCCACTGAGAGAACTGAAGAAAACAGAGATTTGACCTCCTGGAGTTACTTGCTAGCCTTGCTAGGGAGCTCTGACATGGGCTGTTTCTCTCAGGTGACAACTGGCACCGTGTCTCAGGGTTGTCAGAGGTTCACAGGGTGAATAAGGGACGAGCTGATAGAATGCAGGCAGCTGTTGAGGATGTCTGTGCCACAGGCTTGCTGACCCAGGCAGCTGCCCATGAGGGGACTTTACCTTGTCTCTGGTCAGTCTTGGGGTGAGTTCTACCTGTTGACTTTCAAGGTTTCTGGCTGCAGGTCCATAACATCTTCAGTGCCTAGGCAAACCTGAGCTCTCACTGTGTCCAGAGTCACAGCCACACACTCAAGGAAGCAAGTGCAGGATCTTTGTTTGTTTTCTTTCGTTTGTCTTCAGGGAACACTGAAAGCACAAAGTGCAAATCTGTCCTGGGATGCTCTTACCCATATAATCTCTTCCACTGAGTGGCTTTTTTTTTTTTTTTTTTTTTTTTTTAGCAAAGAACCAGATATGAAATGTGGGTAACATTTCAGTAACCCTTTTCAGTAACCCTTTCTTTAACAGTCTTGAGGAGGCTAGGTAAAATACAGGAACTTTCTTCATAGTGACACAGATGAAATAATCTAAAGAGCAATTCTGTAAGCAGCTGATTTACAGAGAGCTACCCATGCTTAAAATTAAATGTCAATTGAAGAGTTTGGGTGTCTTGGAGTATGAGGCTCTTTATCAGTGTGTGTGGCACTGGTAAGCATGATAGAATTGAGGAAATATTACACTACAGTTGAATTTCATTTTGTTTTTAATTATGAAAATAATGCACTGTTTTATCATAATAGCCACCCTGACTCTACAGATAACTTTACATTGTTATATTAAAAAATAACTTTAGTCCTGCCAGTCTCAAAGATGTGTAAAATTATAAACATAGTCAGACTTTGAGATGGAGAAAAAGTACTTGAGATATCTGAAAAAGAGAAAGCTCAGTAGTTGGTTTTCCCTTTGGCTACTGAAACATTCTGGTTTTGAATTAAATTGCCTCAGGTATGTGAATGTCAGAAGGGATTGACTGGAAACACAATGGCTGTGAGGAGGGCACAAGAAGTAATATTAAATTCCTACAAAAGGTCTATTCTATGATACTACAGAAATAATGTTTGTTTGTTTAATTGCCCATAGGGCTCAATTGCAGTGTTATCAGGTGTTACTCTTTACCTTAACAGTATACTTTGATGGTTAATGTATCTCTTATAATACAGAACACCGGAACTGTGAAAGCATTGTAACTTCTCCTGGTCTTGTAGTAGCACCATAATCTGTATTTTGTAGTATTTTGTTTACAAGGTATATGAAAAATTATGCCTTTATATGATTGAATTCCCACCTAAGGAAGCCTCTTCATCATAGGAGAGGCTGGAGCACCTCTTCAGAAAGAATAAGAGAATTCATTAAAAGGATTGTTCAGCCTGGAGAAGGCTTTGGGATGACCTAATTGTGGACTTCCTTTCCCTGAGGGAAACTTACAAGACAGATGGAGAGGGACCCTTGACAAGGGTATGTAGTGACAGGACAAAGGGGAATTCCTTCAAGCTGAAACAGAGTGGATTTATAACAGGTGTTATGAAGAAAATCCTTATTGTAATCCTTACTAGTGAAAGGTACCTCTGTCCAAGGCAGGTTGTTGGAACTGGATGATCTTTAAGGTCCCTTCCAACTCGCACAATTCTGCAGTACTTTGATTCTAAAATAAAAAATCTTCTATCTATTTTCTGCCTCAGAAGGGCTGTCTCACTGTGTGAGATGGCTAAATTGATTGGCTGTGAAGATTGATACAGAATAGACAAAAGCTCAGAACCTACTGTAGGAAGCAAATAAAATAACAATTTTAGATACCATAACTTAAAACAATCTTGATCACAAAACTTGTTATAACAAGTTTTCTGTCTGTCAGAACTCATTTATCATTTTGAAATGAGCACACAGAGAGGACTAATTTTTAAACTCTCTTCTGTTTTCAAACTGTAAAAATCAAGAGACAAAAACATTTATGACAAATTGAAGTTACATGTTATTGTTATTGTGAAAGTGTTTTCTATAGAAAGGGGGTAAGAACAAGGAGTTGTATTTTTATCAGTCATCTTTGAAGCAAAAAAATCCAGCTTAAATATGATTGAAATTACAGGTTGAGCCTTATAAATAGTTTGTGTGAAGTTTTTTGGACACTGCATATAAATCTTATTTTTAGAGATTATTATCTTTAAAACACATTACATTCTATTATTCATAAGTCTTTAGGACAAAATATAACCTATTTCATTCCTATTGTCTGAGTTCTGTATATTACTCGTGAGTTTACATTTTTAAAAAATATTCATATAATAGTAGGTTCTTTTTAATAAAGATAACAGTACTAGAAATGCCTTAATTTTAATATTTTTTTTTTTTTACTGTATCAGATCTAATTAGATTCTATTAAACATTTGTCTCTTGGCATTTATAAAGCAAAAGCAAATATACAAAGATTAGAAATAGTTATTTTATTTGTTTATGATTGTGACTTGGAACTTGGAGATGTCATTACTTAAATTTTGAACAAGATGTTCTCGCCATAGCCACGAATGAGCAAGAGGTGAATTTTTTTTTCTTGAAATTGGAGAGAGTTTATTATTGACATTTTAATAAAGTCAACATTTGTTTCACTCTTCTTGGCTACATATCAGCACCTCCTGTCTAGTACTTCAAGCACAGTAGTTTGGGGCATGTTCATTCTAGTATGCAGCTGATATCCAAAATAATCTCACAGGTGTTTTGCTGCTTGTAGTAAGGCATCAGAAGGTTTGATGAGTACTGACTGTGTCTAGCTTTTGGCTTGGCTTGTACAGTGTGCCTTACTGCAGAGATCCATGTCTCTGATTGCATCTCTTTGTTATGTGAGCCACAGGATAAGTTATTCTAAGAAATATGATGTTGCCAGTTATGAGACCAAATGTTTTTTAAGAAGTTGTTCCAAGAGGTTGATCAAGCATTATCACACACCTGCTGTCCATAGGATTTGACAATTCAGTAGCATATTTCTTTTCTGATTTTGCATTTACTAATACTTGTTAAATTTAGCATTCACTTTGTCAAATACCTACTACTGTCTATAATAGAAGCATCAGTGACCCAAATCAGCAAGGTGTTCAGTCTGTTAATACTGGCAATTGTAAAATTTTGCTCAGAAAGTGGAGACAGAAAAAACACTTGAAATCATTTCATTGACATTCCCAGCAAAGGACAGGAAAAGGTTTAGACAATTATGTTTAGGAAGCAGCCCTAAGAAGTGCAGTCTCATCCCAAAAGGCAAACAGAGAAAAAGAATACAGTGTTGTTGGGGGTTGGGTTTTGTTCTCTTACTGTCCCAGTTTAAAGAATTTTTCCCATTATCATGCTAAGGGAGGCTGCCAGTTACACCCAGCATCTTTTGAGGACTCTGGACAAAAGGGTAGGTGGGGGCTGGCTGCTGGGGAAGGGGCGCTGCTCACCCATCCAGCAAGCTGGGAGGAGGAGGACACCCTGTCTCCAGCCAGTGTTTTCAGTGGAATTCTCAGTGGAAGAACAGCAGCACGAGTTGAATACAACAAAAAGCTAAAGAGCTATCAAAAGACAAATAAATATTGCTTAGGAAAAACTTGTATAAAAAATGAGCTCACAAAATACTAGGTCTAGCTTAATGCTCTAAGTTTCACACTCTTAAAAATGAGACAAAAATTGTCCTTGTTTTAACCTTTACCCGTCTAGATTCAGCTGAGATTAGTCACAAATATATATGTTTTAGTGTAAAGTGTTTAATATCTTAATCTGCTTTGCTTCCAAGCCTGTTTAAGGAGGTTGTGTATCAACTAAATTCCTACTGTCAGGAGGATTTCCTCAGTTCTAAAGGTGCAGTTTGTCGAGATGTCCACTGCTGATTCCTTCTCATGCATTTAATTCTGTGTAACTGTTTCAAATTGCACAAAATGCAGTTCTCAGTTTCTAACCTCAAAACACCCACCTACAGCTATTTTATTCTGAGCTCTGTCTGGAACACCAGAAGTCATGACTTTGGGGATTTTTATGTTAGGTCCAGAACAGAAAACAGTATCTACCTGTTTACCAAGCTGATCTCATAACATAATTTTCCACAAGAAACTGAAATTATACATGTCTTCCAATCAGTTTGCAGCAAAAATGTGCCCTCAATGGCAATTTGCACTTCATTCTCTCGTGTATTATCACAGAATAATATTTATATTTTTGCTTAACTTTTCAATTCATCTTTCACTAAAATCTCTTTTGATATTTTGTTCCGTAATAAAATATTATTCTTCAAAACTTATCAAAACGTATTTGACTGTATTTCAAATCTCCCCAAAATTTTTTGTTCTGTCTTTGACTTCTTACATTTTTAAGTCTTTTGTGGGGTGACCCTACTGGATGCCCAACAAAGACACTCTGCCACTCCCCTCCTCAACTGGGCTGGGGAAAGAAAATAAAAGACTCATGAGTCGAGATATAGACAGGAAAGATCACTTACCAATTACTGCCATGGACAAAACTTGGGGAGATTAGATTATTTATTCATTACTGATCAAATCAGAGTAGAATAATGAGAAATAAACCTAAATCTTAAAAACACCCTCCCTACACCACAGCCTCCTTCCTGGCCTTGACTTCTGAATTTTCTACCTCCTTACCACGGCAGCACAGGCAGATGAGAAATGGAGGCTGTAGTCAGTTCATCTCACATTTTCTCTGCCACTGGTTCTTCTACAGGGGGAGGACTCCTCACACTCTTCTCCTGCTCAAGCATGGGGTTCCTTCCATAGGAGATAGTTCTCTACCAGCTTCTCCAAGGTGGCTCCTTCCCATGGGCTGCAGTTCTTCACTAATTGCTCCATTGTGGGTCCCCCCCATGGGATGTAGTCCTTCAGGAGCAGGCTGCTCTAGCATGGGTCCCCCATGGGGTGACAATCCCTGTCAGCAAATCTGCTCCAGAGCGATGTCCTCTCTTCACAGCTCTGCCAGGAGCCTGATCCAGCAAAGTCTCCCTGCAGGGTCACAGTCTCTGAGCATTCACTCGTTCTGGCATGGGGTCCTCCATGGGCTGCAGGTGGTTCTCTGCTCCACTGTGGACCTCCATGGCTTCCAAGGACACACTTGATTCACCACAGTCATCACCACTGTGGTCTTCATCACAGATTGCCTGGGATCCTTGCTCTGGCACCTGGAGCACACTGCTGGCTGCAGAGATATTTCTCTCATATATTCTAACTCTTCTCTTCAACAGCTGCAGTTGTGCAGCAAATTTTGTCCCCTTAAGTCTGTTACCAGCATTGCTGATTGGGGTTGGAGCTTGCTGACATTGTCTCCATGGGACACAGTGGAAGCTCTTCACAGCTTCTCAGAGAAGCCACACCTGTAGAATCTCCACCACCAAAACCTTGCCAAGCAAACACAATAAAAACTCAAAATTTAAATTAATTTATAAATATTACTGAGGAGTTATTATTAATTTTTTTGCAATAATAATGGATTTGCTAAAATTGCAAGAAGTATTTGTCATTGTAATCTCTCTCCACAGATTGATAGGTCATCTTTTATTATATTTTTCATTATGTACTCTTTTGGAAGATGTATATTTTCCTGTTTAAAGCAATATGTATTGATAGTGAGAACAAACAAGCTATATTGTCATAAAGCTTGTCTATTTCAAATACTTTATAGCTGCAATGTTTCTGTTTAATTAGTTAGTATTTCATATAACAATAAAACATGCTTCTCTGCAAAATACTTTAAAAAATGTGAATAACTTGCTGTTTATGGCTTTTTAAATACCAAGCTAGCTGTTCATATGCAACATGATTCATATTGAGTTGCTCCTAATGAACAGAAACTAGGTATAAAGAATGTTGCTTTTTTAAAAAAGAAAAAAAACTCACATTTTCTTTTTCTCCAATCAATTGAAAATTCTGTTTCTCTAAATACCAGCTTCTGAAATAATATTCTTGCATACCTACATTGATGTACACTGTTTTATATCTTTCTTCCCTCTGCTTTTGTAGGCAGGTTAAAGCACAGGGAGTCACTAGAAATAGAGAGCCTGCACCAGCTGAATCTGAGCTCCAAGGCAAGGCTCTACACAGTAGAGGAAATGAGGAGACACCACTTGCAGTATACAGATGAGGGAAGAGAAGAAGGATGAAATATTCTCTACCATTTCTGGGTTTTCACAACAGGTGGAACTGAAGAAGAGGCATCTACAGCTTGATCATGTCACTTACATCTGGATGTTTATTGCTGTGCCATGAATTGATCCATGGTGTGCCCTTAACATTTTTCTGGCCATGAAACAGTGTAGAAACTGCAGCTGTACTCAGGCCTGGCATGGAAACTCTCTTGCATGAGGCAGTCAAGATGATAACCACCTTGTGGGCCCCACCAGAATAATGAAAATAAACCCAGCTAATGAATAGTAGTAAAGCCTAAAGGCTTCAAGTCTGGGAATAATTTACAGCATAAACCAATTAATGTTGCCATACTCCATATGACTACCCCAGGCTATGTACTTAGGGAATTGAAGTTAATCTGCCTGACTAATTTCAGTCTATTTCATACAGTTTATTTATAGGTGACCGTTTCTACTCTAAATCCACAGTTGTTCATAACAGGAAGATTTCATGACACGTCTTGGATTTTGGATGTCAGTGATGTTTGCAGCTTCAGTTAATTGATATACATGTGCATGCAGTTGTGCAATCAAGCTTCAATGTAAATACCCCTTAAAGATCAAGGCCATTAAATGTCTCCAAAACTCTAGGCCTAAGACTTTACTTAGACCCATTAAGATGTGAAGTTTTCAACCGGTTCTATCATTAAGTGGTGAGTAAGGTGGCAGAAACAAAGACTTCTCATTGCTGGCCAGGAAATGAAAGTTCAAACCCGGGACCTGCTGGAGGATGTCCTCACTGTGATCCCAAGGGGTACTTACCCTTTACTTTGTGAACTCAAGGAAACTGAGTGAAATCTTAGCCAAACTACTGTCTTGTTACTTCATTGCAGTTATGCACTGTGCACTTTGCAGGCTTCAAAACTGTCTCTGAATCATGTATGCAGCATCTGAGATTGTTTTAGTCTAAAGGACTTATTTACATTCCAAACAAAATTTAGTCAAACCCATTTGGTCAGCCGCAGAACAGTGAATCTTGTGACAACCCTGCACCCTCCACCCCATAACCTAATTCCCACTCCCTAACTTGATATTTGATCATGCTCCTGTGTGTACTTATGTGCCCTTAAAAAGAGTTTGTATAATAGTGCTATCTTGGGACAGATTTCACTTTACAAGCTTCGCATTTCCAGGCCAAATCATTTCATGGTTTTCTTGTTTGTTTCTGTCATAGGCAGCTATCCTTTCAAGTGGATTTTTTAAGGGCAATTTAATTCAAATGGTGAAAACTGCTGATCTGTGGCAACATGATTTCTACCTGGGAGGAGGTTCTGGATCCATCTCCTTTCCACAGGACAGTTCATGCATTTCACACTAAGCAGCAATAGAGGCCTTGAAGTGAATCTCTCATCCAGCAAGCAATGTACATAATTTCAGATGCCAGACTAGTGCTGTATTCAGCTTGCTAATCAGGCTATTCCTTTTGTCCCCTCATCTTGCTTCTGGTCCTTCAGAAAAACAGTTTTTAAAAAGAATCTGTTCAGAACTAAATTGCTGCTTTGAAAACTTTCCTGGAAAATAATTTTTGCTTCTTTCTGCCTGGAGAGACTTGGTTAAAAATAAGAAATGTGTTAAGTAAAGATTCAAACAAAAATAATAATACATGAACTCTACCCTGTGCCAGATGCAGTATTTGGATTATAATGGGTGCTAGCCTCCAGCAAATCTCTATAGAAACTCTGCTGTAGTCTCTTGCCTCCCCCTTTTCTTTGTTGAAGTGTACTTTCTTCATTCACATTATTTCCTGATTTTTTTTTTTTTGAAAGTATGCTGAAGAAGTTATGTGTATAACAAAGAAGCCCAAAAGTTGTTGAAAGGTAGGGGAAAAAAAGTGTTCAAAATCACTCTGGCTTTCCTCACCCAGTTAAGAGTCTGATATACAGTCTGCATACACTGCCTGTGGCATTTCCCAATCTCCTTTTATAGATTTTGAAGCAAATGATTTTTCAAGAAGAGTCTGAGAGTGTGGTTTGGCAAATGTGGAAAAGGGATGGAAGAGGAAGGGGTCTTTTTGCTTTCTTATACTACTTAATGTGTAGTTATAGAGAGTGCAAAGAGACATTGAAAGAAGATCCACCCTGAAAGTATTGGAGATAACAGGCACCTATTTCATCAATGAAAACTTTAATTAGTTTTAACAAAAAAATATTCTCAGTGTTGGTCAAATCATTTACCCAGATGTTTTTCTGGAACCTCCCACTTTGGAGAGATTGTCAGCTCATCCAGGAAAAGATATGACCAACTCCTGATAATTTTTAGTTTAGCTGCAGTTTGGGCTGAAGCTGGATCAGACAAGTTCCGTAGGTCTCTTCTAACCTCAATTACTCTTTTTTTCAATAATTAGCAGTAGATCCTGTGTCTGAGATATGAATGGAAACAAGGAATATATTTACCAAATCATGTTCCCATTTCATGCCTTCTATCTGGTTTTAAACTTTTCTTTTTTTGTATCTCCAACTCTGACATTCATAGTACAGCACTGTTGGAAAGAACAACTTCTGTGACCCATCAAAATAACTTGTTTGAATGCTTAAATCTTCCTTTATCTCACTAAGAGTCCTGGAAGTTTTCACAAATACTGCATTCCCTATAAAAGTACTTGTTATAAAATAAAATAAAGATATTAATTAGGGAAAAAACTACCCAAAAATTTTTGAAAGCTCCCCACACCTGAATGATTTACTTCAAAACTTTTTATTATTCTCAGATCAACCTGATGTGCTGTTCATGCTGCTAAGGAAGTCTTTACCTTTCTGCAAGGCTCCAGGAGCATGAAGATCAAAGAGCTAATGTTCATTTTCACACCCAGCTGTGGTTATGGCTTTTCTGGAGACCATCAGGTAGTACCCAACCATGTACAGCATGCAACCCTTGTGGTTCTTAGGTTTTTCTCACTATGACACTCAGTTCCCAAGAGTATTTAATTTCACCAGAACCTTAAGTATTTGCATTGATTTTCACAAACTGTAGCACTGTTTCAAGTGTAATATGTATATGGAATGAACTTCAAATAATATTATTTTTCTATTTTCCAAAATTATAATAGAGAGAGAATTGTTATTTGTTCTGCAATGAAAGATTGTTTAACTTTTTCCTGTGCAAAAATTGTACAAATACTACACTCTGGAAGAGAGAATCCTGTGCCATAGTCAGCATGAATCTGTATGAATCTCACAACTTAAAAACAGAGCTTTGTTTCCCACACTTAAAGGAAGTGAAATGCCTCCAAGCTTCCACCAGGCTGTTATCTGCCATGAGACCTTGGTGCTGCAGTGTGGAGTGGAGTCAGCCCTGGTGGGCAGGGTCTGTGACAGCAGTGTGGCTCTTTGCCCAGTCAGGGCAGCATAAAGGAAATCCTCAACTGACTGAGGGGGAAGATATAAAACACAAATATGACTTCTCACAGAAAAGGCAGATGTTAAAGTATACCTTCTGCAATTAAAAATAATGCAAGAATCAAATGCCAGTAAGTAAAAAGCCTTCACTGACACCAAAGTGACCTTCTTTAATAGGGCTTATCAATTTTACCTTTACCTTATAAACTAAACTTTATCAGTCTACATGAACTGCCTCTATATCATATGGAGTGATTTATAACGTTTTCACAATAAAATTAATCAGAACTCCTAAAATCTATTTTGAGGCACAAAAAAGTCTCATCATTACTTTTTAATTGGGACTATGCAGCTTTATGTTAGCTATTTGCCATAGCTTGGTCACCCAGTCTTTTCACTTGGTCCTTATTTGTATATACTTCATGATCTTAAAATATTAATCTCATTAAAAATATATCAATGTCTGTCATATCTTATATAAATTAAATACCAATGTGTCCTGATTTTGTTTTTACTGCAAGCTCTTTTCCATAACTGCTACATACACTTCCTAATTAAAAAAAAAAAAAAAAAAAAAAAAAAGAAAAAAAAAGAAAAGAAAAAAAAGAAATAAAATCTGTTGTATGCTTTCTGGTCCATGCTCATTTGCTAAAAAAGAGTTTTCTAACGTGCAGAATCCAGTACCTCATTTGCAAATGATTGCCAACTCACAGGGCTCTGGTGATTTGTTTTAAGCAGGACGTTGGACAAAGATAAGAATATGAAAGTTTGTAAACTTTTTTGCAGCCTCAAAGCTTTCCATAAGCAGTTGCAAGTGAAAATAATAGCTCTGAAATTGTTAAACCAAAGAAAATGAACTACTGAAAAAGGTCAAGATTTGTTGCTGAAGTACAAGCACTTCCGTCTTGAAAACAAACCAGTTTTGTTCTTGTTAGCAAGGTCATGCAGCCAACTCATTTCATCTAACTTTAACAAAACTTTTTTAAAATACTCTATTAGATTTAGGGCTTGGAGATAATATAGATTTCATGGCACCAGCAAACCTTTAGAGTTACATCAGCTTGGCTATTGGTGCTTTTTTTCCCCTCTATCTTGCCACATAAATAAAGGTGGCTATGACAAGATCTCTTCTCACAGAATTTTATAGGTCATGGGGTCACCATCTACAGGAACTCACTGAGATGATATGAAGGTTGTTGTGTTACAGGGGATGCTGCCCTTTTTTCCACCCCCAAAAGGCTGCAATACAGTTCTCAATGACAACAGACGATGATCTACCTGTGGTTCTTTAAGGGACCCTGCCTGTGACAAAGATCAAGCATGGACTGGCAAGATGTGTAGATACTTCCCTGATCGACTATGCTTCCTCCTGAGGGGTTCCCTCCATCTAGGAGGAGCAAAACCAGTTTGAATTTCCTCTAGGAATGGATCAATCCTAAAACTTAATTTGGACTCCATACTTTTGAAGGTAGGTCTAATAGGAAGATGAACAAACCATTAGATGTGTTGAATCCACGGGTGCAGCCATCCTAACCCAAAGTCTGGTGTCCCTGCAGTCCTGGAGCATGACCTGTTCTCAATGTGGCTGCACTGGTGTGAGAAGGTGCTGGGGCTGGAGCCACCAAATGGCAGGTGAGAGACAAGATGTCCCACAGCCACAGATGCTGTATAGCATCTGCCAGCTCCAGGATACAAAATACCTGATAGGAAGAAGTGAAGAACCTATGGTGGGTAAGATAGTAAGACCAAGGCTCAGCCTGCCTGCAGACGTGTTTTTTCAAGCCAGAGGAACATATTTAGTCTGCAACTGCATTGCTTTTGGCCATGCACTATCCCCAGTAAATAACTGCTGTGCTCTCTGTGCTATGCCCAGTTTGCTTGGAGTGTCTCTGCATGCTGTAAAATGAGCCTGAACCAAGGTGACTGATGAAGGTGTGCTATTGCCACAAAGATTCCTGTTGATTTAACTTCAGTGTTTGCATTTCATGATAAATATTTTAATTATTGATAAAAGTACTATAAAGAGGGATTGGGGAGGGACAATTAATGGGAAAGGACAGAGGAATGGGGAGGAAGGAAGGAAGAAAAGTGAAGCGGAAATGTTTCCAAACTGCCATCTGAAGCACCAGTTAATATGATGTACTCATGCCAAGAGTGTCTTGCTGCATGATCTGAGATCTCCATCATGACTACAAGGTTACTGAGACCTCTGCTGCTCCACAGATTACCCTGCAGCCCTACCTACACAGAGTGGCCACTTGTAACCAACGTGTGGTGGGAAGGGTGTATTGACTCTTTCAAATACAGCCTCCCCTGAGTTCCACACCGGCTTTGAGAATAGAGGAGGCAAGACAGAAGATAACAGGGTTTGGGATAGAGAAGGAAAAGGGCAAAAGAGAGATAAGCAACATGCCTGGAAAAGTGAATTACTTATCCCACAGTGGAACAGAGATACAATAATTTGAATTTTGTCACATTTTTCTTGGTTTAAGCATACCTAGCCACAGAGACATATCACAGATGATCAAATTATCTGGTAAAATATTAACCTTCAATATTCAATACTCTTAAATATTAAAATTGGTTTGAAGTTTAAAGTTGGGTTTTTTTCCTAAAACTGTTGTGCAAGAAACATTTAATTATACTCTGACCAAAAAAATTCCCGCTTGTGCTGGACCTGAGTGTATTTCCATACCAAGTGAAATTCTGTGTGCAATATGGCACAAAACAGATTATTCAGTTTCTTCTACTGCAAGCCTCCTTGGAGCATGGAAAATCTCAGATACATCTCATTAGCTTTTCTGCATGTGTGTTTCTAATTATGAAGTGCTATAATTGACCATTTTCCTTTTCAAATTAATTTATAACATAAGAAGATTTGATTGCGGAAATGTTCAAAAGGAATAATTTGGTTTGACCTTACAACTTGTTCCAACTCTTTGGCTGGTATTCATCAGGATCATTAAAATCAATTAAGGAGTTAAGTACAGGACATCTATTGTTCTGCCATAGAATCAATAGACCCTTTCAAATTTCCTATAATTTTAAGGATCACAGCAGACTGTTTAAAGAATTGCTCTTTTGTGGGATCATAGGTTCTAATCTTATGATGGTTCTAAGCATATAGTGACTTCTTTAGTTTTATTTATTATTTTTAATGGCAAACACATAAACTTTTGGGATTTGGAAATACAGCTCAATCTTTGGAAGAGGCATGCAATCCATACTGTGTTTTTGATACCACAGACAGGCTCAGTAAAAACTGAAGTATAGCTACAATCAATTTAATTGAAATTGTTGAATATTCAGTTCACTAATGGCTGGTCATTTGTTGCTGCAGCTATATTTAGAAAAAGAAAAAAGAGATATTTGTATCCCAGTAACAGAGATGTGGCCCACGTCATAGCTCCATGGCTGGATCAGCCAGTGGTAATCATTGCAGCAGCTGAGATGAGAAGCATTGGGGAAGGACAGACTAAAACTGTCCTTAAGGCCCAGAAGTTACACTATTGAAATAATAACTTAGGGCCAGACGTAAACTTGACTTTTTTTTTGGTGAAATAGTATTTGCATAGGAGGCATGTTTCTTTACAGTAGCTGTGAACTGAGATGTAGCACAGTGTTCGCTCCTATTTGTATAGCAGCTCACACATGGGACTGATAGTGCCAAAGGTGTCAGTGCTAATGCTGGGTATATGTTAAATGACTCCTGTGCTTTTTATTATTTAGAGGCTGTTGCTGGGCTTTGGAGGAGGCAGTGCTAATCAATTTCAATCACAGAGAAATATTACAGACCAGATAGTTATGCTGAATACTAAGGATGAATGGAATATAATATCATACACCCTATTTATGGCCAAATTTAATACATATGAAGGAGAAAGAAATGAGAAGAGGAAATTTTTGAAAGTCAATGCCTACAGTTACATTCACACTTTATTTGTGGTCTCAGAATAAGCATGCCTTATGTATATAAAGACAAAAGTTTATTGTTCATATTATCAAAATTGAAAAAGTGTGACATTTTTTCATCCAAATCTAATTGTTGAGAAAAAAGAAAGAAGAAGAATAGAATTGGCAGTGGTATGCTGATCTTAGTTTCCATCACTTTTCCCAGGGTTGTGATCCCCCTTTCACTGTTGTGGCAGTGGGAGTTCTCATGGCAAGCTCTGAGCATTAGGAGTGTTTCACTCATCAGAACACTGTGGTCGTGTTGATGGTTTCACCTCACTTGGCCTCCTTCTTCTATGTTTGCTATCATGCTTTCACACCTCATTCTCTCTTCTTTGATCTGCTGCTCCATGTTATGTCCAAACTTCCTGCCTATGGTATCTTTGTTCTATGCTGGATACTTTTTCTTTGTTCTCCTGTCCACACACAGGTGTGTGTTTCTTTGACTGATCATGGCTGAGCAGTTTATGGCCTTGCAGTCTCTAGTGCCAGCCTCTTCCCCTTCTCACCAGTCTGCTGTGCTTGGTATCTCCACTTTCTGCAGCTCCTGTCTCACCAACCTGTGATTCTATATGTGACATCATCGTGTTAGAGTCATCAGAACAAAGGAAAACAAATTAGCTGTAGACAATCTGCAATTAGGAAATATGTTGTTACAGCTAAACCACATTAAAGTAAAGCTGCTGGCAGGTCAATAAAAGTTCAGACAGAGCAGGCATGACAATCCTCAGAGCTTAGACCTTGCAAACTCAGAACACTTTGGTCAATTACTAACTGTCAATACCATATTGAAGAGCTGCAGGGTAACATCATTAGCAACATGTAAGTTCAGCCGTGTATCTTATAAATTTAATATATTTTTTTATCTCACTATGCATTAATATAATGTCAGCTTGCAGTGAGAAATAATCACTCTTTTTTTTTTTTTTTTTCTGAAAAGCCAGTTTACATATGTTTCCATATTTGGTCAAAGGATTTCTAGGCACTGATTACTGCATCATCTGTAATAAACCATCAGAGGTGCCTACCTTTAAAAAAATCAGTAAAATATCAGTGAAGTAACTTCCCCTTACAATGGGACTTTTAGCTTACTTGAGAATAAGATTCAGTATAAGCATGATACATATCATACCATCTGTATTTGCTATTAGGCACAATTTAAGGGTAATTAAAAAGATTTTCTTTCATTATTTGTGGAAAGAAATGCTCAATTTCTATACTGGCAACGTGAAGACATTAAAAATTATGCTGTTTTTCTTAAATTAGCTAGCTATTCCTCTTCCTCTTTGCTCCTCAAGTTCTTGAAGTAATGTCCCATCAGACTGCAATTAGCTGTGCTGCCATCTGGGCAGTGGCAGAGGTGACTTTCCCTTCCACCTGCAGACACCTGGCCAAGCAGGGGCAGGGGGGAGCACCCAGGAGGGCAAAGCAGGAAGGGACTCTGGCAGGGCATCCCCTCCTTGGCCACCATCTAGGGGTGACAGGGAGAGCTCCTCTCTACCTTGGTCGTGGGTAAAGCTACAAACACTACTCTTACAGTAGGCTCAGAACCAGGATGGAGAGCACTTGGAAGGATCTCTACTGTGTCCCCTGTGAAGAAAAGGGACTCAGTGTCCCCTTGTGCTCTGTCCCCAGGCTCAACTGCTGCCATGCCCATTGAGGGCTTCTCCATTCTTTACTTACAGGGAGCTTCAAATGCCTCCCTTCCATTTGTGGGTACATTTCTAACCACAATGTATGACTGCCAAAGTGACAGCCAGGAGCTAAGCACCCTGCCACTCCTTGGCTTTCTCTAGCAGCTATCTGGGCAACTGCTTACATTTCATCATTAAAATGGTCATTAAAATTCATCATTAAAATGTTCTTGAGCATCAGTCTTACTTTCCCCTATCACCAGCAAGCAACCAACATCAAGACAAACAGGGTGACCCTGACAAAGAGCTGACTACTGGCTTGTGTGTGCCAGCTATCAGGTTTTATTACTGCTGGTTTCTGTCTTAGCAGAGATATTCCTAATTGTGTGTCAAGAACACTTCCTGCCTCAGAAAGCAATAATCTATATTGCAAAGAAATAAGCCATCTAAAATACCTCCCTGAGCCAGAGCCTCTTTCTTCCCTAATAGTACTTTGAGGGCTCAGCATCCTCTTTGTCTATTGTCTGCACAAGCCCCAAACCCACAAAAATCAGGAAATCAAAAAGGAGAATTTTTGATTTCAGCATTTTGCTGAAATATTTCAGATTCAGCAGAAAACTTCAGGATTCCTCTTGCATCTTTCACTTGAAAGATATAAGGGGCAAGATACAAACAAACACACTGGCAGAACAGAGGAACTTTGCAAGAAAATCCTCTGTTAGTACATATTGATTTACATCATCCATGTGCAGCTTGCAGGGCAGCACTATGGAAAAATAAAATGCTGCATACATTTCTCCTGTGGAGCAATTACCAGTACTGGCCTGCATTTTCTAATAAACTGCCTTATGTTTCTTCAACTATAACATGTTGATGTTTCAGTTTGTGCTGTATTTCCCTTATGGAGTCCACGGGAAGAACATTTTCAGCTTAGAACACATGTTGAGAAACAGACTTGCCTGTCTATAATATTTATGCATTCCTTAAAAAAAACCAAAAGGATGCTTCCCAATGCAATCAAAGCTTGTACTGTTTTTTTGGTTTTTTTTTTGATTGGTTTTTGTTGTTGTTTTTTTTTTTTTTTTTTTTTAACATGTTGATATTTTCCTGGAAAGCATAAGATCTTGGTTTTCTGTAGAGCAATTTCCACACCCAAATTCTTTATTCTGAATTTTTTCCTTTGACAACTGTTAGCTATTTATACCTGGAAAATATGAACTTTTGTAGCTCTAAGAAAGCAGCTGTTATGTTTTCCAGCCTGACAAACTGTTTTCTTCTGCTTCCTCATCATGTCTTTAAATTTAAAGTCTTTTTTTATTTTCTTGATAAATCAGACATATAGCATCTCATGTTACTCCTATAGGTTATATATTTTCTTATTATTATTTTATGCAATGTTTCATGCAATTTGCAGTGTGTTCTTGTGTGCAAGTCATTGAGTATTCCAGTTTTTACATGTATCTTAACTGTCAGAAATATATATAATATTTTAGTGTTTACTACATCAGGTTAAAAAAATTCTTGTTTTAATTAAGTATCATGTGGCAAAATTATACCCTTTTTTAAAATATTGCACAGACTAAAAATCCTTAAAAAAAACCTATTAAAGAAAAAAAAACATACAAATTTAATGTAGTTAATGCATTTCTGAATGGCATTTTCTGCAGTTAAATGGAATAATGTAGAAACCCATATTTTTCAAGTACTATTGTTGCATTCAGAAAAAAATCAGTTTATCAGAAATGGAGCAGAACTAAAAATTTTCCATCTAACTCAATTTCTCCAGCTGTTATATTTTTTGTGAAAAACACTTCAACAAAGGCTCAAGAGAATATTTTACAGTAAAAAGTGAACACCTGAATAGTAACCATGTATGATAACAAATGTACATGTTCTGTTGCATTACTCCGCAATAAACAGGGGGGAAAGTTATATAATCTTGGTGAATAACATCTCTCTCTTATGTGATATTTCTATTTGCTGAATTAAAATAATCATGTGGTAACAATATATAAAAAGTAGTTCAACTTTTCTTTTTTTTCTCTTGCATGTGTAACTTCCTCCTAAATGAAATTTGGAGATCGGTTTATTACAGCCTCTCAACTTGCCTGGTAAGAAAAGGTACAGTGTGTATTTAAGTCTATATAAGAGGGAGATCTGCTTTTTAAATGATCTTGAACTAGTGCTTTGAATGCAAATTACCTTGCCACACAACTTAAAAAAAAAAAAAGGAAAATAGAATCATCATAAGTGCTTGTTTAAATCAAAGTCAAAATGAATAATTTTTCAAATTTTTTATCCAAATTTGGTACTATGGCTTTGTTTACAAAAATTTTTAAAATAAATTTAATCAAGATCTTCCTCTTCACCCTGCTCTCATAATAAATTTAGCCAGAAAAATGGGCTATAGCTGAATGAAACAAAGCCAAAGTGCAACAGCCTTTGCCAATGGAAGCAACTCTCCTGCATTTTGACAGTGTGCTTCTATTTTCACTTTCCTTCTGCAACTTCCTATCCAGTTAATCCACATTTCACTCAAATCCCACTTTCTCATCCTATTCTTCCATTAGTATTGGATCTGAGTGCAGACAAGCATTATATACAGCCCAGGCAGTGCCAGCTGATAGTTTGTCTGCATTATGCTGTCATCACTGTGATTTATCGCAACCACTCCTGGAGTAAGGCATTAAATTTACCCTACTGTCCATCAAGGACCAAGTTTTAGAGCGGATAGTGCAGAGCAGAGTAGAGTAGATGAAGGCTGTATGGCTTCCCACAGTCACCAAATTGATTTTTTTATGTCCCTGTGATGCTGAACCACAGATTCATAAACTTAGATTGAAAGCAATGCTTTCATGAGGACATTTTAAAATCACTTTTACACAGTGTTATGTCCTCTTTTGTAGAACATGAAAATGTCAAATACTAATCCTAAGACTCTGACATCCTGCAGGTAGAGTAACACAAGAGCTCTATTAAGCAATATTTTCTTTGCCATATAAACCACAATGGGAAGCCATTTCAGACACAGAATATTAGCACAGTAGTCATGTTACTAAGATCAACTTCAGATCTTCCCTCAGCTTCACAAACAAAATATCTGGAAGAAATGCTAATTTTAAATATTTCTGAGTTACCTTTACTTTCTTTCAAAAATTTCTTACAGGAAAGGTTTCTGTTTATCCTGCCATGACACCAGGTGTCTGTCAATCCTGCCGTGACACAGGTGTCTCTCATCTGTTTCAGGAAAGTGTGGTGTGCTGAGATATTCCTGCTTGGTGGGAGAAGTGACTGAGTCAGAAAGGCAGCCACCCACATCTGCTTCTAAGATAAGATTGTTCTTAAGAAAGCAAAACAATATGATCGAAACAAACAAACAAACCAATCATATCTTTACTAAAGGACAGTGACAGTGCTGTGCTGACTCGCTTGTAACCTTTTGGATAGCATGTCTATTTCATCACACTTTTGGGGTTTTTTTCACAAGGAGGTATGCAGTAAAGCTGTGAAGTAGCAGGGAATGTTAGACACATTGCACAAAACTTCTGCAGAAGCAAAATCTGAAATATGGATCCATTTAGAGCAACATAAAGCTCTGTGGTTTTGCCTCTCTTTTGTACTGCATGTCCCAGAGAGGTCAATCTCGGTTTGCTGTGCTGTGCTTGCCTTTTTCATTACACTTTCCATCTGCTTGCAGACCCAGACCCCTGGACCCCAGCTTTATTATGTTTGGATTTAGATACACCTAAGCCAATAAACTTATAAACCAAGCCAAACTTCAACATCTAGTGTATGTCAAAAGAATCAAGAAATGCAGCTTTTCCATGTGGGTGGGATTTCTGACACGACTGGGTTGCTGTGAGTAATGATAGCACTGTACACATTTAAGGAACAGTAGATGAAATTTGTCATCTCCATTTCTAAAAGTGGATTTTTTAATACCAGTAAAGCTAAAATATAAACAAGTAATTTTGATGAAGATTCATGCTTCAGAGCATTGAGCTTATTTTTGTTGGCGTATCATATAAAGATATTTAAGAGGTACTTCATAGTGAGCTTTGAAAATAGGGAAAGTTATAGATGACTAAAAGGAGGAGGTTTTGGCAGAGAGGAAAGACTGTAGGAGCAGTTAACTAAGTCATTTATTTGTGGCCACAAAAGGCTGTGGACATGCAGTCAGACTCAAAAAATGAAGATACAAAAGACATGACATAAAGCTTAGAGCACAATGGTAGAAGGTAATGGAGAGCAGCAGCTACTACCATGCAAAGATATGAGGAAGTCTGATGTCTCTATGGGCTGTCACACAGTGTTAACCCATCCTCACACCTTCCTGTCTGGCATGCAGAAAAACAAACTTTCATCAGCACCTTGCACAAAAGCTCATAGCTTACCATTACCATGCCCCCAGCAACCAACTAGATGTTAGCACTGGAGTGAAGACACAATGAAGTCCTTTCATTGTTGATAAGTTTCATTTGAAATGTGTATCTCAGCCACACAGAATGTGTGACCTGAGGCAAGGTCCCCCCAGCAGCCAGCTCCAAGGATGGCTGTTGGCTCCCTCTGCTCCATGTTAGCAAGTGTTTGCTACCCCTGCTCCCCCGTGGGTCAGCTCCAACAGGAGGCTGTCCAGAGCTGTCATGGGATGCTCCTGGGGGGCAAGCATTTGTCATGCTACTGAGGAGCCTAAGAGGGTTGAAGGCTAGGGGTGTGGATGGTTTAGAGGTCATTAATGGCAAATGATAAAGGGTTAGTATGGCCTAGCCTGGTTCTGGAGAGTTTGAAGGGGAGATTCAGTCCCTGGGAAATCCAAACAAGGAAAAAAAAAATTTAAATGTAACCACCAAACCAATAATTGAAAAAAAGTGAGAAAGGAAATGTATTCAGTATGGGTAACACTAAGGCTCCAGTTTGATATACAGCATGGGCATGGGCTACATGATGCTGCAATCACTTAAAAGAGAAAAACTGTTCACAAAAGTTGTAAAGTAGGATATTGAATTTTAAACAACAAAGACACACAAACATAATTTAACATTATGACTGGAGACACAGGCAGTAGATTTAGGGTAACTTTATTCAAGAGTTGGTCTGTATTATTCATCCCATAAATAGTAAGATAGCTTCCAAAATATATATATTCAGGCTTCTGGAAAACAGGAATTTCAAAAGAAAAACCTAGTCTTTCTTCAGTCTTAACAATCCTGGCCATGTGTCCATGACAACAAGAGTATGATAACATTATCTGCCTTATGAACTGATTTCCTCCAGCATGTATCTGAATAATGTGCCCTAATTTCAGCATTTTTTCTATATAAACTATCTGATTTCTATATAAACTTCTGATTTAAAAAGAGAAATTAGAATGTATACTCCTTAAAGAAAAGTCTTTCTGACTCATATACAGAAACCAAATAAGGCAAAACTCACTCCTTCCCCACAGGACTCTGCACATTACAATGTCTGTCTGCACTGAAAATGGCAAGTCAGTCAAAATACAGAATTATCACCTTTAACCATTTTTCATACATTTTATGGGAGATTTTTTTTATACTTATTTTTTATTCTCTATTTGCATAATGTATGAAAATAAGCCTTTTCATACTCTCAAGCTTATTTTGCAATTTCTCATTTATTGGCTTTTACACAAGATAAAAAATGCTTTGCAGGGCATATATTTAACTTGTTTAAGAACACCATAATTCCTTTAACAATTATGATGAATAAAATAATTTCTAATACTAGTGTAGAAAAAAAAAATTAAAATGAAATAATTCCATGACAGAATGTATTCTCTAAGCAGTTTTATAGTTTAACTTGTTTCTTGGTTTGAGACAATTTAAAGAAGAGCACAGGAATGATTTGCCTCCCTTAAAAGGTTTGAACATTTCTTTTCACCAATAAGGAATACTAATAGATAAAAGTGAAAAAACCCCAACCTTGGACAGTCACCAATAATATTTGAGTTCAAAATGACATCATGATGAAGAAAACAAACAAGCTAGACTCCACCTGTTCTTAAGAATATGTTACTAGCAGACTGACTGTGTTAATCTGAACGAAATTTTCCTGAGTGAGAGGATATAAAAATGAATTTTGAAGTATTTTCCTATCTAAATATTGAGATAATGCCCATTTCTCATGTGGCTAGACTGTTCTCTGTTCAAAACCACATCTAAAAAAGGTTAATAAATTCAGTAAATGCCATAAATGTCTGGTTGATGTACTTTGTTTTCATATATCAAAAACTTGTGGCATCCAGTCAGGAAATATAAACTTGTGGCATGTGTCAGGGAGAAAAGCATTCATACCCTGCACCTCACAAATTTTGAATTCTCTGCTTCACCAGTATGGTTGTACTGTTCTCTAGCCCACCCATAAATAGTGAAAGTGGTTTACATACTTAGAGCTTGAAATCTGTAGGCTTTCCTCACTCTCACTGTAATGTTTAAACAGAGCCTAGCATTATGTGTGCTCCCATGTCATTTGCTTACCCAAAGTGGACTGGGAAAAATACCTGGATTCTTTGCCAAATTCAGGTTTTTGGTGGTGTTCCTGGATTCATGCATAGGCTGGCCCAGCTGAAGGCCATGTAACTACACAACCAGATGATTGCATGAGCACAAGAATGATTAGAGTCCTAGATAATGCTTGGAGAGTGCTGCCAAAGTCTTTGGGAAGAATGAAATAATTAATCAAGACTGAACTATTAACAACCCACATATATTTCACTTTCAGTGCTCAGAAACTCCTCTTTAGGACTTTCTGTCCCCAAGCTTATCATGCAGCACTCAAGAAAAACAGAGAAAATGCACTTGCTTCTAGATTTAGGAATTTGTGTCTTACATAAAGACACACTGATAGATGAATGTCTAGACTCATTAAATAAACAGGACACTGTTTTATAGGAAGTGGCAGCTGGTCTTAACTAACTGCTTTGAAAAAGGTCTCTTCTGTCTTTGCTCACAAGCAGCTAATATGTTACTGTAGGCAGGAACCATGCTTACATTAACATATTAGGCAAGATACACCACTACCAGTGGTTGCCATATTTCTGTTTGCTTATGTTATAATAAATTACTATTTAGTTCAGGATAGAACTGATCACCAAAGCCCCTTTATGATTCTATCTATTTGACATTGGCAGGCAACCCTCAAGTAGCTGCACAGCATCTCCACGGAAGGGGACTAGTGACCTGGAAACTCCTGGTGAAGAGCCTCATGTCAGTGTTTTCACAGTGACACTACCACTGAGGCAAAACAAAATGCAGCTGACTTCTTTAAAATTCAAATCTAGAGTTCATGGAAAGACAAGAGTATTCAAGGAAACACTTCTCATATTAAACTTTTGCAAGTCAGAATTGGTAGCCAACTTGAATTAATTTGTCACCATTCCATTTGCCCCTTGTGCCCTGGCAGAGATGAACTCTAAAGCATTTACAATAGCACAAATCCTCACTTTGCAAGCAAAATGGTGAAGATATCACTCTCTACAGAAGGAATTTATAGACCTTCAAGAAGGGACAGAGGCAAAATTTGTTTTCAATGTAAAAACATTCAGCCAATAACAACTTCCTAAATTTCCTTTATTCAGGCAGAAATAAATAACTTTAAGGAAATATCCCTTGTGCAAAAAGAAACAATAGTCCTTTACTCTCAAATGCTGTGTGCCAAGTGACACAGAATCATTTACCGGACCAGTTCTCATAATGACTTAAAATTTTAGTTACATTTTGTTGAGAATTGTCAGCAACCACACATTTTTAAATGTGAAATTTTATTCCATTGTTTTAAAATTAATTTTATGGTATGCATATATAGATGGCAAGTAATAGATATTCTAAAAATGTTCCCTAGGTATTTTCTGTGTCAGAGACTTACTTTACAATTTCTTTAAATATCTAAAATCATTGCTCCTCTCTCTCTTGAACCCTTCCCCCCCCAAAAAAAAAAAAAAAACCAAAAAAAGAACCAAACAAAAAAAAACTCAAAAAAAAAAAAAGCCCCATCAGTGTTTCTGAACAAATTAGTCATTCATTCTGAAAGCATCTGATGTGCTATATATTATCTACACATCATTCACATTCCAGCATGACCTTTTATTTTAAAGCATCTCAGTTTATATAATCAAGTTCTGTTCTTCATTTGTGACACTTCAACAAGCCCTTAAACCTACATGAGAATCAGTTTGATTCTTGTACATATTTCCGGACACTTTTGTTCAGGAGGACTGTGGAGAAAGGCTTAAGATTTTGCTTCAATCTTATACCAAACATGAAGAAAATAATGCAAAATACTGTATTGACACATTTTTCCTTTTTTTAAAGCCACTTCCAATGAAATCTGAAAAGTTGGTGCAGGTGTCTCAACCCAGATTTTAGTTTTATGTATATCTACCTGCATAGTAATGATAAAACCAAATTATAATAACAAAGCTACATCATATTCATCAAATCCTATTCTCAGACACAGCTTAACAAAACCTTCAACTTGTTAAGAATGGATGCTATATCTGTGCATTTCTTAGAGCAGATTTCTGTGAATCAGGGCTTTCTTGGAAGGTGTCATAGTTTAATCCCAGTCAGCAGCCAAGCCCACACAGTGGTCACTCACTCCCCTGCCAGCAGAATCAGGGTGAGAATCAGGAGGGTAAAAGGTAGAAAACTTGTGGGTTGAGATAGTTTAATAGGAAAAGCAAAACCTGCACATTTAAGCAAAGCAAAACAAGGAATTAATTCACTGCTTCCCATGAACGTGAAAGGGTTCAGCTGCCTCCAGGAGGGCTCTCTAAACTGAATCTTCTCCCAGTTTTCCAGACATCTCCAATCTCCTTGCCAGAGTGGCAGTGCAAGAAGCAGAAAATCTGTGTGTAAGCCCAGCTCACCAGTAACAAAAACACCCCCATATTATCAACCTTCTGTTCAGCACAAATACAAAACATAGCTCCATACTAGCCACTGGGAAGAAAAGTAACTCTACCCCAAACCAGCAGAGAAGAGAAAGTTATTCTTTTCCACTAGAAGAGATAAGGTTAAACTCTGACTTCCTATAAAATATCAAGAACAAGGTGAACCTTGCAATGTAGAGCAGAGTCAAGGAGAATTCTGGATCTGATAGCTCTTGTCTGCAGATGAGAAAAACAGCATGGTGGCTTAAGATCTAAATTGTCTTGACTTCTCTCATAGCAGTGGATAGTGGCTGACTGAATAAGATTATCAGAACAGGATAAATTGGAGTATAGGAATATAATGGGCCAGAAGTAGACCTCTGAGTTAACAGCCTCTTGACATCCTCAACATTTCATGGCAAGAAAGCTCACTTTAATCCTGTGAAAAAGGTCTGTTTGCTTCCTCTTTCATTTTGAAATGAAGACATCTTTTCAGTACCTTCCTGAGTGAAGACTGTTACTTTGGTCATATTTGTAACTCTCCATTTGCACTTCATAAAATTATTATATTCTTTTTGGGATGAGATTCAGAATTGCAAGCAAACCCCAAACCTAAAAGGTGTGTTATGGATTAGTGCAGTTACAAGGTGAAGCTTTTTTTTAAAATTTCCTAACATTCTTTTTGCTTCTTGAATTGTCCCTTTTCTTTTAAATATCAAGAGTATTGATGGCTCTCAAAATATCTGATAAAAAAAAGCAAATTTGTCATCATAATTTCTGTAATTATTCAGTTTCACAGTGTCATAGAAACACATTGGGTTCATGAAAATTGCAGTCACTATAGCATGTTGACTCTACACTGAAGGTAGATTTTAGTATTTGCATGTACACCCAAAAGATCTCAGGCAGGCTGTCATCACTGTCTGAACCGTCTGTTAGCATTATGGTAAATCACACATTATAATCACAGTTTGTTTCTGTCTGCTCACAAATTGGTTGTTTGTGTTTCAGGTATGATTGTTATCTTGTTCTTAAAAAGGTACAAATATTTGTGCTGGAAGAACTTGTTTTGGTGATAACTTTAAAGGCACTTTAGCCTTGATATCCAAATGGCATATCCACTGATGAGATCTAAGGATAACAGGGAGAATGAAATGTCTTAAATAAGGTCCATGAGTTCATCATCATTTAAAGAGTAGAAATTTTTCTTGCAAGATTTGAGTATGCTAGAAACTCTCAGCATAAAAAAAGCAAAAAGACTTATTTATCCAGTTGAAACAGTCCTTCCCTGATTATGATTTCTAAGTTGGATTGCCAACCTATTCTAGAGATTTCCTACAGCAGCAGAAAATTCCCTCTATGGATAGAACCTAACACAGTTTCACTGAGGACAAAAGAATTTTCTCTCACCACAGGATGCTTACATTGCTAATGCAAGTGGAAAACTGCCATTGCCTGCTTCCCCACTGTGTCTTCTGCTTGTAGCTCTTCCTACACTTCTCATCTGTAATTGCAGTGCATGGAGAGGGTGCCTTGATGCAGGCCCAGCACTGCAAACAGGGCTGTAATCATAAACAGGGTTTGTGTCTGGAAGAACAGATGAAGCAGACAGCAGCTCTGTGGATGGCACTGCACACACCACATCCATCTGGGAACAGAGCAGAATGAATATAGCATCAGGGATTTCTGAATATTTTAGTGAAACCTGCTGAGTTTCACACTAGTGTTTCTGAGCACCTCACAACCCTCATGCTTACTGAATAGTAGAACTGGAAGGTTTTCCCACTGTTTGTGTAAAAGACCTGAGCAGTTCCAATAGTTCTGGCACAATCCAAATGAAATAATGGGGCCTTTCTCTACAAACATATAGAGTGATATGATATTTACAAATTACATTCTATTTGTCTAAACTGGTGATACCAGTGATGCCTCAAATAATTATGAATCATAAATGTACAATAATATTTTTGGTTTGTGAAGAGATTATTAATATATAGATATAACAACTATGTCTAATAACTAGGACACAGTCCAAACCCATTTCTTTCTTAGATTGGTTACCTCTGGCTTCCGAAGCTATGAACCTAAAGACTAATACTCCTACACAGACCTCTTAGCCACAACTTCTGTGTCTACTGTAAGAAAAGTCTGGAGAAGAAAAAACTTCAAAAAATTAAAATCTCACTGTTTGATGGGCATTAGTGTCATTAGGCTGACTTATCTCTGAGAGCTCTGCAAGCTCATATCATTTATCTGCATTAATAGCTGACACTTTCCTGTGAGTCTCTAAGGCAAGGTGGACAAGCATGTCAGCAGCTGAAAAGCAGTTAAGGGAGTGGTTGCCAGTAGAAGCCTGTGCTCATGGGGTGACTACAGTCAAGAATTTCATTTATTATGCTGGAAGCACAATAATCTTATTCGTTTTCATTTTGAGATGAATGGAACACCAATGGATGCTGCCATTGTACTATCCTCAGAGTCCACTTTCCCTAAACAGGTCTTTGTATGCCTCACCTTTCTTCATATCCACACATTAATATTTAGCTGCACCTTCCTGGAAAAGACTTCAATTCAAAGCATATTCAAATTAGTTTGAAATAAATTTTATTTATAGAGATGAACACAGGTTATTATATTTTGGGCTTGGCAACTAAGTTCTACATGGAAACTAAGCAGTTAATTGTGATTTACAAATTAGATATGTATCAACAATGATGCCTGTTCAGGAAAAATACAAAAAGCCTCTCACAGATATGTAAAGAAGCCATATATGAGATTTGAAGTAATCCTCTAGCTTTACTCTGTTGTACTCCATGGGTTGACTTTAACCTATGCTCTTATATATACTGCTGACTTTTAAAGACTGGGTCCAAACCAAAGAGTTGTCATAATCTTAGAAAATAGCCATCAAAGAAGGAAAATGTAGTTATACAGCAAATTAAAAAGGGGGAGAAAGAGAGAGAGAAAGAGAGGGAGAGAAAGACACAGTAAGTATTTTATCATGTACAAAATACCTACAAAGAGGAAGGAAATTAACCCTCCTGCCACAGGCAAAAAAATCATAGGCTTGAATTACAGAAATCTCAGATGCTTTTGGGGTGGGAAAAACCTTTGAGATTAAAGATTATGAAGTCCAAGCATGGAAAAGAAATGTTGCAGAATAACCTGCCAATAGTTTTGTAATATCAAATAAATTAAACAAGGACCTGGTGGCTTGGGCACCATCTGGTCATGTTCTTACTCAAACATGTTTTCTGTGATTTTTCATTATTTTTGCATAAGAAAAAAAAACCTATTGATTTTTTTATGTAAAATATTTTTTTCTAAAAAAACTGCTGTCAATTTCCAAAACACATGGAAATGTATACTGATATTAACAGAGTAACATGACATCAGCATTATTCTTAAACTCTCTTTCTAGATATGTTGAGTTTAAGACAGAACTTGCTTTGGTTCATTCTGATGATTAGCAGACTGCAAAAAATTCGAACCTGATGGAAATCTGCTTTCTTGACATGAGGGAATCCAGATACATGTACATTGGATCTAAAATTGGCATTGAAAGCATGATTGCTTTCCCTTTCTTAATTTTAAAGAAAATCTTTGCTAGATCCACAGGGACAAGCCCACACATTCATTGTTCTTAGGTTTAACCCACCCATCCATTCTCCTTTCTGATCCCATTTGTTCTATTTTAACTTTCTTATCTTCTGTACTTCCTTCTTGAATTCTAATATTTATTTTAAGCTATAAAAGCTAATAAGATCTGCCAGAAACTTAAAATTCAAAACCAGAGATTAGTGCTGATTATAATGTTATCTTAATTGTTATCTAACTGCTGGCAGGTATTGCACAGTTACTACTGAAAACTTTGGTAACTGACTTTACTAAGCATAAATAAACAAAATCAGTAAATTTAAAATTAAAACATTAAAAATGAGTTATTATCAATATTTTAATAAGATATAAAATGAACATGAGTATTCTCCACTGGAATACCTTTTTATTATTACATACAAATAATTGCTCATACATGTGCTCATGTATGTCTACATGCAGTAAATGCAAAATGAATGCAACAAAATTCCAGATTAAATGCAATTATTGATAACTGGATCATTGCACATAGAAAATAATATAAGACACATTCAGCAGATTTCAGTTTCATAAATGTTCTCCATTTCCTGCGACTTTAAGACCAACAGTTTCACCTGAGTCACACAAATAAGTTGTGTCCTGTTATTGTACTTATGGTGCACCATGCCTTTGATGAGTGAAATATTTATTGATACAAGGAAACTCAAACTTATTCAGCACCTGTAATGTACTAAGACCATGGCTACAGCCAGCTTTAATGACTTATCTAGAAAGCAATAGTTGAGTTGCTTGCAGTCATTCTTTTTATCCTAAGGTAAACACTAGGTATTAGTATTTGGGCTTTTCTATCACAGACAGGAGCTACAGACAATGTTATATTTATGACTAATAAAATCTGATAGGCAGTCATGGGGCTGGAAATAAGGATTTTACTAATGTAGAACATAAACCCATGAACACTGAGATTCAAGTGATTTGAACTTTCCTGCAAAGATGGTTCTGAACCTCTTTTGTGTACTGTTATTACAAAGATTGTCCCTGGCAGAGGCTAAACAAAATACTGTGGACCCCAACTTTTTATTCCTTGGTCAAAGAGCAATCTCTGCTTTTTGGTGACAGATTGCTTTTTGAACAGTAATAAACAATATCAGCATCTTTTAATCTTAAATTGTGAATTTATTTTTTCTATTGTGTTATCACTCTGTCCCTTGAATCAGCATAAATATTACACAATTCCTTATGGTTTTCTGTTTCACTCATGGCTGATCTCAGAAACTACAGGAAAATCCCATCATCAGAATCGTTTGAGAATAATTAGGAAAACAAAAAATTGGATTTCCTAATGGTAACTAATCTTTTTTTGTACTGACAATTTTAGTAAATAAATGTGATCATGTGTTGTGTGATGTAATTGTTCATTTTTTGAATGTAAAAGGTACACAGCTAAATTTAAAAATAATGCCACAAGAATCCCTGACAGCATCAGTTGCTCTTTATCACCCTTGCATTCCAGGGCTAAACCACCCCCTCACACAGAGATTAATGTTCTAATATTTGTCCTTCTCAGAGCCTGTCTCACAGAGGACTGCAGACTAATTATACACGTATCTTTTTCTGAATCATCAAATTAGTGTAGGAGACAGTCCCAGTTTGAAAAGGGAATTGTGAATTTTTGGCCCAGATTTGACCTGCATGATCTTGAAAAGGGTGGGATTTGGAGAAAAAGGACAGAAATTATATAAGAAAAATAAGTAGGGCTCAGAACATGCAAGTCATGACAGAGGAATTGTTAGACTACTAAGAGAAAGAAAAAGAATACCTTGAAATACTGAGCAACTACAAGCAGATAGTACTGTAACAACATTCAGATAGCTATTAAGACCCATGGTAACGCAGTAATAGGAAACAGATTTTAATTCTCTGCACAGTTTTATCTGAAATGTCACTGTGCATCATTGTTGCACAGTGCAAGGCTCATTGTTATCTTTTAAATTCTTTTTCATATATATTTGGTGTGTGTTAAAAGCAATAAATATGCAGACTGATATTGACCAGTTTCAGAACTTTTGGAAGAAGCACCTCAAGTATGCGTGACAAATTAAGAAATATTCACTAAATAATCATGTTTTTTCCAGTTACTTAGTCCACAGGAATTTCTCATAGTTGGAATTGTGCCCTTCACTCACAGGAAAGAAGCAGCAATATGTTTTATTGATACAACATCATTCAGTGGTAAATGCTTCGATGGCAAAGTACACTTACTTACTGCATAGAAGACAGGACCAGACAAAACTGCCAAGACCCCTCCCATTGTTGTTCAGAAAGGACACCTCTGCTTTTTTAAATTCCTTCTCAGAGAGTACCATAAATGTGACTGGATCCTCTCCATGTTCCAGATTTGGTCAAGGGTTAATGCCTAAAGGATTATATATGTGTAATCAATTCTCTAGATCACATAGCTAAGATTTCAAAGTTTAACATGCTATTAATCACTTACTGAATATCTGACACCATAAGGATTCTCTCGGCCTCAGGGAGTAAGCTTAAGAGGTGTCCCTACTTGGGAATATCTGGTTGTGCCACCTGCTGTAGTGCATGAGAGCTAAAGGGCCCCATGGACACTATTTCTGGAGTAAGATGATTGACTTATAGTGATATTTGCAGAGTTTGCACGATGCTTGGATCACCCTTGCAGCCCAGCTTCCAAGCTGTCACCTGTGCCCCAAAGTACACAGTAAGGTGGATGCACCCATCACGATCCCCACTGGTGGTTGTGGCATAAGCTGGTGGGCATGCCACCACATACTTCTATTTTTAAAGCCAGGCTCCAATCCCAGTAACCATATGAAAAATAATGAGATAGAGAGACAGACAGAAAGTAACCTATTTCTAAAGCAAATATTGAGAAACTCACTGTGGAGCAGACAATAGCATTCTAACTATGAAAGTCACTGGGATGGGAAAGAATTAAATTAAAGCCCCTGGTCCAAATTATTAAGTTAGATTTTCCTTATTTGGGTATTCTAAATGAATCCAGAGCCTCCTGTTGTCACAGGAGTGGAGCTTTTGACAAAATTAATATAGATTCAGAGAAATGCTGCTTTATCTGAACAGCCACAGAATTGTAAAGGTTAAAGCTTATCTTTTTGTATCTTCTTAAAACTCGTAAATCCCTTAAGATCAGAACATGGAGATGTCCTAATGCTTGACTGGTTTGTTTGGGTACAGAGGATACTGAATAGCTTTTAATTTAATTAATGCTATTCTGCTATTTCTTTCATACTTTCTTAAAGTTTCTTAGACTATACCTCTTGGAAAAGGATTTTCTATTTAGTGCCAACCTGGCCTACTTTACTAAAGCCAGAGATTTTCTTAAATTTCTAATAGCAACTCTTATGATTCTGATGAAGTTAATGTCCTCCATATTCTCTTTCAGTTACCACAGTGGAATAAATTTGCTGCTTTTCTATACAGAAAGTTTTTTATTGCCATCTTGGTGCAAAGAAAGATCCTAAAAGTTTAGTTTGACTGTGCCGCAGCAAGTTTTTAAATTTTAAAAGTGGCAAGAAATGTTGTCTTGTATACTGCTATATTATTTAATATTATTATGTGTTACAATAATACATTCTTAGGCCAATTGTTTCATAGAATAATTAATTTTATCAAAGTCTGAATTGTAAAATTTGTGCCAATATATGATTCAGTTGGTCAAGAAGTCCTTTCAGTCTTTTGTTAAGCAAGCAGTCATAAGAGATCTTAAATGCACGTGAAATACCAGCGCTGCACTACCTTAGAGTTACTCCCCATTTTATAGTAACATTCTGTTTAGTTCACAAATATGCCCCTCATGTATAAGCAGAGCACCAGGTGAAGGAGATCATCTATTACACAAGTCAGTTCTCAGTGCTCATGAGGTAGGAAGGCCTCTGCAGTCCTGCTCTAAACCTGTAACCAAATGTTTTACTGTTGGGCAGGAATTCCCTGTGTGTGCCCTGCTCTGTGTACTTGTCCCTCAAAGAAGGCAAAATTATAAGAAAGAGGACATGCACTTGCTCTCCACTGACATGGAGTCCATAAAAACCATGGAGAAGTTTCTGGGCTGCTTCACTGTGTGGCAAAGCCAAATTCTGGCCCTGTGTGTAAAAAAAAATCATTGCAGGCTTATTGAGATGCATTTATTCACTACAAACTGCCCTAGCTGGAAAAAAAAAAAGTAGATAAAAAAGAGACTGTTTTGAAATCTTTGCGCATTGATCTTGATCACTGTATTCCACAGAAGCCAGAGGGTGTTTGGGACATTTGCAAAAAACTTTTTCCCCGCAAGATTTCTTTTAAAAGACACATTAAAACTCACCGTCTTTACACCTTTTGAAGATGTTATTTTTTATGTTAGTGTACTGTTACCCCATTCCACTAGCCTACTTCATCAAAACCAATTTTGTGGTGTTCTTTTTGTATTGTGAGAAAATGGGATGGTCACATATTTGTTTGCACACATTCTTTGTAAATAAAAAGGATTATAGAGAAGTCTGATGCCTCTGAAAGCAACAGGAATCAAATAGAAGAGAAAGTGTTCACTCCCTACTCCAGTATTTTGTAATATACAAAGGCTCTGTTTGAGCTTCATCTCAGGTTTTTCTATAAGTGCTCTTTTGGCTGCCCACTACTTTCTGCTCCTGGGGGTTTTTTGGAGTTGTTTTTTTTTTTTTTTTTTTCCTGTCTCTGCTGGTTCTCTCAGATACAAACACTGCTGCAATCTATCCATATTGATATCTCACCCCATCTCTGTTAGCAGAACTTCTGGATCACCTCATGGCCATGGCTTAAGACTTCTTTCATACTATTGTACATAATCTATTTTGACAATAAAATCATATTGCTTTGGATTAAAATTTCAGGGAAAATACAATTTTCTAATTTCACTAAACAAAATCTTGTCACAGTTTTCGTTATGTTTTCTTATATATTAATTTTGTTTTTTATTAATTAATGATTAATGATCAAGATTAATGGCAAGACTGGTAAGCTAAAATGTTCTAAGGCATTTAGGTATCTTTTACTCACTGTGGTCAGAGATAACTGATTGATTACAGGTGCTTTACATGCTGGTATTTTCAGGAGTTCCTCAGTAACATGTGGTGATGGATCAACCTGCTGGTTGACTGAAACAATTTACTTTATCTTCTTGAAAGGATGTCAGTCAGAGAACAGTGGAAGGTGGTGAGGCAAATCTCAGCTCTACTAATGTCCTTAAAGTTCCTCTGAAGCAAATGAAGAAATTGGAGGAGCTGAAAAAGTAGAAAAGGGAAAAGGATTTTGCATTTCCCTGACTGGGCAAGTGATATTCAGCTGCAGAACTGCAAGGCATGTAAAGACATCTCCCTATTCAAAATGCCAGTGGTGTAAAGCCTGATACAACTACCTTTTCCTGAAGCATCTCAGGAATTTCAAACTTGAAAATGGCCAAATTGGTTAAAAGTGAGTGTGCACTAGTGCTTGCTCACTAGAATGGTACATTAAAAAAAAATTCTTTACAATAAGTATCAGCAAAAACAAATCTTCACAAATATGGAAATAAATTGATCTTGAAAGAGCTTATTGGATGACACACTGAGACTAGATCAGACAAATACATAGTGAATGGTATACTGACATTTAGGCTTAAGCTCCATTTAAGCAATTATATCAGAAGTTCTGCTTCTAAATAGGTAATTTATATTTGCCAAATGTATCTGTCTGTCTCTGGCTTAATATAATCACAAGTAAGATTTTTCAAGATCGAGGAGAAATAACTACACAACACACACTAGTAAGGAAATATGAGAAAAAGTGGAATTGCCAAATGCAAATTTCATACCAGTTCCTTTATCATTTGACTTGGGTTAAGGAAAAGCTAATGTTTATTTTCCGATTATTTCCTAGGCAGATTTGAGCAAATATAAAGACACATTATTTTCCTGGCCAGCTGTTCAATTTCACATAAAAATTAACAGATTCTGTTTATAGCAGCAGATAATTTTACCCCAAATATTTGCTCAAAATCAATGCGTTTCCTGAGGGGTAAGTATCTTATTCTACTGCAGCAAATCTGCTGAGAGTCAGTATGTCTCATTCTGCAAATAAGATGACTCCTACAAAAATAATTCTCTCTTTTGAAAAAGATGACCTTTCCAGACTCTTTGTATCAGGCTGGCAAAAAAAGTACAAATTTCAGGTCATTAATTCTTCCATTGTCCACATGGATCATCCTGGAATTAATTTATTCTTTCTGTCTAGGGTACATTTCAGGAGGCTAATTTCCACTGTGTTGCTCCAGCTGTAACAGGACATTCACAAAACTTGTGTTTTACTCCAATTCTGTCAGAATGCTCCTGCCTCTCCTCTAGTATCACCTTTGTTTAAACCCTAGTGCTTATGAAAGGTTTATGCACCAGCAGAGTTTCCAAGACATGTATGTGGTGGTATTAATAAATCAGGACCCAAACCATTCCCAGTTATGAATTCTCCCTTATGCTTTTAATTTGCATTTAAATCTTTCAAGAATTTGTTGTTTAAAAGATGTGAGGCAATTAATATTTTAATTCACTATGAACTAGTTGCCTTAAGAATTCAAGCTGGGAATCAATATTTCATGTACTCAGTGTACACAGTCTGTGTTAAGCATTAAGTATGCTAGTTTGATGTTAGTCTTGTCTGGAAAACTGCCAGTGAAGCTGAAACCAGCCTTTTGACACATTCAGAATAGCAGGAAACCTCTTCATGAATAATTATTTCTACAGAATTGTTTACATTGAGACGTTTTAAATAAATATAACACTTAAAGTAGAACCACATTTGTCTTAGCATGCTGTTCAAGTACATATAAATCATAATTTACCTTTGCTGCACAACTTAATGCAATCTATTAAGGAAATAGTTCTTTTAATAACAAGACTACAGGAAACAGAGAGCTCAATCACACATAAAGAGACAATAAGATTACTGTTAATACACTTTTAACCTTTTAATAAATCATCCTGATTAGCACAGAGCTGAAAGGATCAGTAGTTGTTTTCTTACAAGCCCCTTTATGGATTAAAAATTTTGCCGCCCGAGAAAACTCACAGAATATGGTGTCCCCATTCATTCCTTCATCCTTCTGGTAGAAGGCCTGGTGTGTTCCATTCACAGCCAATATTTTTATAATTAACAGAAATAATTTTTAAAAGGAAAAAAAGGATGCAACTCCTATATTTATCTGTGGTTTAAAACATTAAGTTGAAAATACAAAACTCAGAAGTCAATTTGATAATTTCATGGTGTTCAAAATTGCAAAATGGTAATATTTTGAAACTATTTACAAAACTTTTTGTTTTGGAGAAAACTTCCAGTCAAGTGCAATCAACAAGGCACTAAGCTAATAGAGTTACATAGCATGATAAGCCTATTCTAATTTGGTTGTAGAGTTAAAAAAAAAGGCATGCTTATACAAAGAATTCTAACCTTCATACCAGTCTCAAATTGTTTAACCTTGAACAGTTATAAGGGATGGAAAGTTTATAGTATTTTTTTTTTTTTTTTTAATCAGGACAGAATTATAATATACTACTAGCAAGTAGAAGACTATTCAAAGTTTAAATGCTAGATCAATATGAAAAATGTTGGCAATCTGAAGCAATTCTACTTCAAGCATCTGCAAATCTCTGGAACAAACTTGCTCTTAGTACTGACAGTACCTTTCATTTCTGGTCTCTGGCCAGTCCAACTTGATTCCAGCGCCAAGCAAATGGTGTCTCTGAGGATTCCTTCACAAAGCCTTAGCAATAATTGCAAACATGGCAAAAAAAAAAAAAAAAAAAAAAAAAAAAAGAAAAAAAAAGAGTTTTTCAAGGGAATTGATGGATTCAGGACTAAAAACCAGTTCTCATTTTAGTTTTCTCCAGAAAACTATTTTCTTTCTTGTTTCAAGCAACTTGGTTAAACCATTGATAGCTCACAGGAAACCTTGAAGTTTGTTTCAGAAGTGCAAACAACTTTCTAATCTCCCTCTGATTTATTACCTGAGTGGTTGCTGGCAGCCAAATAGCCAATAAACACACAGATTAATATCTCACTAGCAAAAAAAAAAACCATAAATAAATAAAAAAACAACATCAAAAAGACACTTTTGACATTTAAGTGTGGTACACAGAGATTTTTACAGCTTTTTTTTTTTTTTTTTTTTTTTTTTTGTGTTTTTTAAACCATACATGCATAACTCATGATTTTTAACTTCCTTCCAGGAAAAGGATGTATTCATTAGATGTTCCCAAGGAGTACATAGACTGCAGTGAACCAGATCACACTTTGTTCTGGCTTACAGCGTGTTCCTCCCATATTTTGCTGAAGAGTTTTGTTTAGCAACCCATGTTTGGCTGGTGACATCATCAGCATAGCTCTTAGGCCTTTAACAATAAAGCTCAAAAAAAAAACCTTATAGATGGCAGTTAGCTTGGAAAGTGGGCCTTAGAAAGGCAATTTCTATCTTTATGGTATTATATTGACTGTCCCTATATTGAGTTGCAGATTTTGGATGCACTTACTCCAAATAGACCCTGCTTTAGCCAGGCATCCTGGTTAACTCTGCAGGACACTCAGACCTTTTCAGAGCCTTTCACAGGACTCTCAATGATCAACCTGCTCTCACATGTGCCAGCCATGCCTCCTCTGGGCTTTTGTGGCCCCAGCAGCATGCTCAGGGTGCACATCCATGCACATCCATGCACAACCATGCACATCCATGCACAACCATGCACATCCATGCACATCCATGCACATCCATGCTCAGGGTGCACATCCATGCCACATCCATACACATCCATGCCACATCCATACACATCCATGCCACATCCATGCACACCAGCATGGATGCTGCTGCAAGGACACCCTGCACACTGGGCTGTGACTCCACAGGAGCACTCTCAAATGAGCCACCAACAGTGGGAGACAAGGCTGTGGCTGCTGGATGTAGATGGCAGCTAGTACAGACCAGCACCCAGGAAAGAGAACCCTAAGGAAACCTGTGATTTGCTGAAATATTATAACATTTTACATGGAGATTTGGAGGAAGGCAACCACTTCATCAGCTGATGGATTTCACCAGCACTAGGCAGCTCCTACCAACACGTGATCTTTTCCTGGTGTCAAGCAGACCTTAGAAGCCCAATCTTTATGACACGATTTGTTTACATTCGTATCCATGACAAACAACAAAAGCTGATCATGTGATGTTTGTGCAATCTAAAGGATTGATAAGACCTTAGCAGCACACAGAAAAACAACAAAGTAAAATTAAGCTTTGGTTAAAAATTAATTAGCTACATATATATACCTGATAAAAGCTTGCAAACAAACATTTATTATATGGTTAAAGCTCCTGATAAAAAGAAAAAGCTAAGGGTTTAAAAAATAACCAAGAGAATATTTGACACATTTAAGTGTAAAACTTGTTTCTGTATTATAGGACACTCTTGCTCCCAGCTTTGACTTCTTCATGGCTGATCTTTTCACCTCAACTCAGGCCTTACACTTCAGGTGAAATCATCTTGGTTCTATCTGAGGGCATATTCACCGAAGGTCCTTGTAACAACCTTCCCATAATGACATTTGAAAAAAACCAAAAAACAAACAAACAAAAAAGAGCATATTTTGAAAGTAGGCAGAAGTATTTATGTTATAATGTTCACATACTCTTCCTGTGAAGAGAAATAGGCAAATATTGTTACCATAATCTGACATATTTAAAGCATTTTTCTCAAACACTAGCTAAAAAACAGATCTCTGAACTGCTGAATTTAAGTTTTCTTTCCTCTTTAGTGAACTATTAAAGAACACAAGTGGCAGAGCAGAATACTTGTAGTGTTCCCACATCTCCATCCATTATCAAATTTAAACCACATTTGTTGGTTACGTTAGTAACCCACTAATATTGTAGCAGGTTGAAAGTTTTTCCCTTTTTACAAAATCATTTGGAAATGCTACATTTTCAAATCTGAAATTTTTGTGCAGGGTCATAGCAACTTAAATTTAACTGAGTCTGCCATGCAATTGCTGACCAACATGGAAGTGGCAGATGTCAGGACAAAAGGGAAGCAGGTGGTTGGCTTTCAGGCTTGGAACATGATTAGCTGAGATGTGAAGATTTTTGATGCTGAAAATAAAAAGTGTCTTGTACCGTTGCCCCTCTCCTGAGCTAAGAATAGTTCTCCACATTTTTTTTCCAAAGCCAGGAACATGTTCTCACCATCTTTGAAGGTAGCCTCCTAATTCTAAAAAGTAGCTGTCATTTCCTGACTACTAAAATGGAGGAAATAGATGTTCCTTAACTCATTAAAGTCATGCTTGGATGAGTACTTATCTCTTTACCATGTGCAGCTTTTCAGAAAACTTTAGTTTATTTTTAAATACTCTTATTTTCTAGAATGTTCTCCTTAGAAGAATATAGTTTCTTTCTTATAATAATTTTTTGGCATTTTTAAGAGGTTTTTTTACTTAAAAGAGAGCACAAACTCTATATAATTGCTGAATAATAAAGATCATTAAATTTAAAGTTTAGAGATTACGAAATGGTTATAAAACCACCATAAAATTCTTTCCTGTTGACTGAAGAGTGCTTTGAAACACTTTTGTTCACTTTGTAACAGTATACCTGGTGTCATTTCAGAGATGAAGACAATTCTTATTTTCTCCATTTCCAGCATGGCATCTCTGATTTGGGTTAACATGTTTTGGGATTACTGTTCTTGGAGATGTTCTCTATCTTGTTAAGATGATATCTGGAGCAATGATGCAGTCTTTCTTCTCAGCCTATTACCACACATAGCAAACAGAAGAATCCACTTTTTCTGCACTGTTGTTTCTTTCTCAGCTAAATTTCACATGGTTGTGGTAGTCCAGTTTACTGTACAAACAAGGTATCACCAGGAAAATAGAGCAGAATAATATAGGGATTAATGCATAACTCATATAATGTATCAGCATAGTAAGAATACCTCTAGGTGGCATAACATAATGACTTTTCCTGCCATGCAAGGACAGTTGATAGGAACCAGAAGCCATAATATTGTCAAGAAGCATTTAGAAATTATGTGAAACACTGACCTAATAAAAAACTATAAATATGTTTTCCAAATTTAAGAAAATGCTCACTGAATTGCTTGACATAAAATAACTTTTTTTGTTTATGAAGACTTCCGTAACAGAAGTTCCATGATTGTAAAATTATATCGATAGTCAAAAGCAAGGAACTTCACAGGACAACTTTTAGAAAACATAATGCAGGAACCACTGTGTTATTTTTATTCCATATCTTTATCTTTAAAATTATAAAAGTTCTGTTAGAGAAGTTATGTATATATTGGTATGGAGTTAAGAATGGCTGCTTTTCTGGATGTATGGGTGGTAGCAGTTGGGACTGGCTGCTACTATCTCTGTCATTTAGAAAGCTGCATGTACAAATAGCGCGTCTTCTCCTGTCCCAACAGTTCATTGTGATACACTGTCAAAGTCCGAAACTTACTCCAAAGAAAGCAAGCAAGAATCAGATATACCTCCCATTGGTCCTCATGTGCCTTCTGCTCATAAAGCAGAATTTCCATGAACCCACTTATGAAATTCCCCACCATTAGGTTATTTTCCAGGTTTCTTTTAGGTGTTCCAGCTTTCCCATGGTCCATATTGGCCACAAGCCATGTGTTTTTTGTTAAAATGGTGCTAAGCCAATGCTAATAGTCTTTTCCTTTCCAGTAGATTTTATTAGATTGGGTTAACCTTAGTTACTCAGCTTCCGATTCATATCTGGCTCAGATTTGGATGCTTTGCACAGCAGATAAAGTTGCATGCTTGAAAAATTTCATTTAACTGTAGTCTCCATTAAAGCACATAGTTACAGTGTTTTAGTGGCTCTAGGGTTGGAATTTTTAAACTGAGATCTGTTACTTGTGATTTCAAAGCACTGAGTTTCACAGCTATCGATCATTTTAAGTGAGAGATCTAAAGTCTATTTTGAAAGTTTTTGATGCAGAGCAGGCTGACTATTCATGAAAGAGATTGTGAGTGTAATAAAATATGAGACTTTGCTTAGAAGAGAATTAAAGACTCATGTACCCATATTCTTTCTACCTATACCAAATTGTGTCCTTTTCTGAGCTACTATATATCCTACACTTTCTTTTTATTTCTTATGGCAGCTGCTTACTACCTGTCTCTAATGCTTCTGCTTTCCCTGTGTATGTTCTACAGGAAAACCATTGGGACATGCTCTTTAAAGCAAAGTCAAAATAATTTATCTAAGAGTAGTTGAATATGCACATAAAAGTTCACCATACTGCATTTAGATGTCAATCTTGAAAGTGACCTTGAGTCAAGGAAGAACTTTGATTTTTCTTTGGAAGCCCTTTTCCTTGGGATTTCATTAAGAAATCTAGTCAACTTGAGGACTCTGCTAGTGACTGTTGTAAACATTTATCCACAGGAAGTAATTTAAATATTATTTCAGTTAATTAAGTTGGTGCTTGAAATGAAAAAATAAAAATGTATACCTTTTTCTGTTATTAATTTTTTTCTCACATTTTAGTTTTTATTTTCTAAACTCTATTGCCCTTCATAAGAGTTCAGTGACTATGAAAATTTATCAGTTTTTGCTCATATTACTAGAAATGATATCTCCTAAACATGTTTTTGCCTTACTTCTCCCCATTGAATTTATTTCTATCTACAGGTACTTAAACTAGCTTGACTTAGTTTATTAAATCCTGGACACATCATGCCTACTAAATTGTCCTTTTCAAAAGCATCCAAATGTATAATTACTTTCAACCCATATCTGCTCAACAAATATCTCAGTGTAGTAATCAGGTTTTCTGCTTTCTCAACGACCCACTTGCTTCCTTACTAACAGGTAAATGAGGGGAAAGCATTATGCAATGACAATGCTTTGTGCCGGAGCAGTCCATGTCCATGTGCAAACTCCAACACCCATCAGAGCAGGTGAGGGACATCAGACTGACTTCATTGTGCTTTTTATACCACAGTGTGGTATGGTGCTGAAAGGTATGTAAATAATAGAACACTGTGTGGGACTGAGTTTATATAAGTCTGACTAGTTCATAGAATTTGATATAAAGATACATATGCATGGGTACTCACTAAAGCGTATTTATCTTCAAACTGTTTATACATCACTAGGCAAAATATAGTAAGAGTTGTTCCCTTGTTAGCAAAGAAATTACATGTATTTATACATACACAAAGAAATCCAGCAGAAATGAATGTTAAATGTTTGAATTTCACATCCAAAGGATATAGCAGTTCAGCCATGGGGAATAGGCATTGTGTGTAAAAGTGAAGAAGCTTTCAGTTTTTAAATAAGTAAACAATTCCTGATCCCTGAAAACCTTTGAAGTCTAAATATTGCCTACAGTATACAAGGTGTAATTGAAACGCCGTTCGTCTGAGATCAAACCCAAGGGAAATTGCCTGGACTTGAGTACACTAGTCAGCTCTATTTAAAACAGCCTTCTGAGGAGAGCATGGGCTTTGTTTGCCTGCTTGTTTATTTTTTAATCTGACACCTTCCTTCCAATTGTTTGGTAAAAGCCCCTAATTAAAGGTGGATGTTATTGTGAACAGCAAGATTTCTATTATGAAGAAGCAGTTTCTAGGAAAGGTCTATTATGATCAGCATAGAAGGAAGCAGTACATTTGTCTTATGTCAAATTTTTTTGCTCCTTTTGCCCCTGTTGATAAAGTAGTGGCATTTCAAAGCCAGACATTGAAGCTTAGGGAGAGTAATGTCAGACATATTTTGTATCACAAATGCAAGGCAAGTAATTGCAACTGCCTTTAGAAAAATCCTAACAGGACATCTGCCTGTGTGTGAAGTGTAGGCGTCTATCTACAAGCACACACATACTGTGCACAACTTTGCAGGACACTTTATGTAACTTTTAAGTGCTGCAGAAAGTTAAGAAAAGAACTAAATGATACTGGGGAAAATTGTCTAACATTTTCCCTCTCCTGCACAGAACAAAGGACTCTACAGGCTGGAAACCAGCTGATCTGATGCCTGCTTATCCAATAGTAAGCTCAACAATGCCCAGAAAATTATCTTAATGGGTTTTTTTCCTTGTGTTTGGTCATTACAATTACATCCTAGCTACATTTACTGGCAAACTTACTAAACAAACAAGGCTGTCCAAACTCTCCATCTTGTACTCTGACAGAAAGTGGAAGTTTGATTTTACACGCCCTTGTTATGGACTGATGATTATCTCCTTGTATAAGGTTTGTGGGGTGCTATTTTTGTGAGACAGACAGGGCCAACAGAATCACATAGAAGTACAGTCTGTAGGTTTTCTATCTTCTGCCAACTAATTGTTAGCAATATATCTAGTGAAGAATCTATTGCTTCACTTTAATTGTTGGGAAAACAGTGCTTATACCATGTGCATCTTTCAGTAGAGAGAAGGAAAAGGAGCCAGAAGCAGATAACTTCTTTAAGCCATCTGGAGAAAATATACATGAACCCACATGTAAAACCTCAATTGAGCTGAGTATTCCAAAGCTGAGATGTAATACTGGTTAGCAGGACTGGGAATACCTATGTGTAATAAATTCTTTCACATCTTCTATCATAAAGTGTGTGTCTAAATTAAGATATTATATTTTTTTTTCACTTGGTGAAACTACCACCATGAAACTGCAGTTATGATTGAAGGAAGAAAAGGAATACAGAAGTAGAATCACTGAAGTTGGAGGAACTGAATCAGAACCATAAAAAACAGTCCATGTTACCACAGCGGTCAAATGATTCTCAGAAACTTCTTTAAACACATTAAAAATTACTGGTGCCTTGGGCTAGATGTTACAATTGCACCATGCATTAGTCTGTGTACTTCAAATTTCAGATGAGATTTGTCATGCTCATTACAATGCAGCACTGAGGGCTGCACACAGTACTGCATCTTATCCTGATCTTTGCAACTTCCCAGAAAGTCATTCCTAAGAAACTAGACTCAGGGAAAACTATAGGAAAGTTCTAATGTTTCTCCATGTATAAAGCTAGGTATCCAATGTGAAGTCTTCTGAGATGATCTGTAATTGGGGTTCAAACCCACTCTAGTACCAGCTGCAGCACTTCTGTCAAAGCAGCTGTATTGTGCCCATATTTAGGCGAAAAGCAAACAGGGCCAAGAGCTATTTTCCTATGTTTGGCATTTGATTAAGCTGTTTTATGTCCTCATGGCCAAAAAGACCACGGTTATGGGAGCAATTCGTTGTTGAATTCAGTCCTGAAAAAACACGTTAGGACCATTTCCCAAGCAGAGTGTGATTCAGGGGCCATTGCAAACAGGAACAAAACTCCAAGCCAGACTGGGAATTCAGCTGAGTTTTCTATTTTTTTTTTGCCCCTGTGCTATAAACATGATTAAAAAGTCAGAGCTGCATCCTAATAACCACTTCTGTGATATGGACTGGGAGGGAGGAGGCAGAAATTCCTCCTCTTTTTGAACCTTGCCTGAGCTGAATAACCCCACTCTGTGATCCTCAGAACACAAACCTGGATTTCTCTCTGATTTGTAGGACAGCAAGCCTGTCACTCTTTAAACTTTCTCCTCTGCTTTACAGTTTATTCCACCCAGGTTTTCTTATAGTGAAGCCCTCTTCTAGCATTTTAGAAATGAAAAAAATTTAACGCCCTGTACCATATCCTTAGCAATTTTACACTATTTATCCCAGAAATGCAATATTAATGGGTAGGCAACCCAACTTTCGCTCATCAATGCAGTTGAACAGTTTTGATTACAGTCTGTCTTAAAATGATTATTATAAGCCTTTGATTGCAAACAGTAATTTTAATGTTTAAATGACAAGTTCTGCATTTAATAGCCCCAAATGAAAACCTAAAAAAAAGGGCACATGGTAACAACGACTATTAAAATAAAATATGAAAGGTAGAATGTACTATTCAACAGATACTGAATAGCAATATACTATAAAGACAGTGCAACCATAAATTGCAATCATCAAATAATTATGAAAAAGGCATGGAAAAGAAGCAATGGTTAATCCATGTAACTAGATACTTTCTGTTTAATGCAATGAATTTGTAGAAAACAAAGAGAGAAAAACACTAGACAAAGAACTATGTTGCTCAACTCAACTGGAACTATAGTTTTTTTTTTTTATTCACTTTCAGAAGATGTCAAAATTGTACCATTACTATTAACTAGTTTGAACAAGAGGATGCCATGGGTAATAATTTTGGGTCGAATGATTGCGCTTCAGAACTTTGTAATGGAAGTTTCCCATGTATTTATAAATGTACCAGCAGAACAAAAATGTGTTACTTTCAGAAAAATGGGATTTTACATGCACAACCTACTCACATTTCAAAACCAGTATTACTGCTGAAATGGTTCATTGAGTGTATATTTTGATAAATAAATTAATGGCCCACCTGGGAAAGAGACTAAAACTGAAATTCAAGTCTTGGTTTTTAAGAGTAATCAGAAGTTTCCTGGCTATAATCTACAATCCACAAGAGCCGAGTAAACTGACATTAAATTCTGAATTAGCACCAATGAAATACACAGCCTCTGCTGGCAGTTTTGTCATGAGAGAACCTAGTTGCAATAGGTAAAACTGAATCATGGAAAATATTATTATACTGTAAGTATTGCAAAATAATAGCGATCCCAGTATTCATATGACTGTGTTTTTGCAAAAGTAAGAAGACAGAAAAGAAAAATGCACATGGGCTGGTGCACAAAAATAGTTCATAGAGTTGCTATAACACCCTAGCTCTTCCAATCCTGCCTGATGTTTGGATAATTTGCTGACCTGCCAATATTTTGTGTGGTGGAGGTGTCCGTGCTCACAGCACTGCAAGTGCAAAGGCACTAGGGAGCCATCAGAGAGACAGAATCACAGAATCCCTGAATATGCTGAGTTGGAAGTGACCAAGGATGATGAAGTCCAAGATCCTGCCCTGCACAGAACACCCCAAGAGTGACACCGTGTGACACCCCAAAAATATTGCCTAAGTGCTTCTGGAGCTCTGCCAGGCTGCTGCTGTGACCACTTCTCTGGGGAGCCTGTTCCAGTGCCAAACCACAGGCACCTTTTCCTGATATACAACTAAACCTCCCCTGACACACGTTAGGCCATTCCTTCAGGTACTTTCACTGTCATCACCACAGAGATGAGTTCCTGCCCCTCCTCTTCCCCTCACAATGAAGCTGTAACAGTAATGAGGGCTCCCCTCTGTCTCCTTCAGGCTGAACAGACCAAGTGACCTCAGCTGCTCCTCAAATGCCTTCCCCTCAAGGCCATTCCCCTCTTTCCAGCCCTCCTTTGGACATTCTCTAATACTTTAATATCTTTTATTGTGTCACCCATTTCTGCCCCCAGCACTGGAGGTGAGGCTGCCCCAGCTCAGAGCCGAGCAGGACAATCCCCTCCCTTGCCTGGCTGTGATGCTGTGCCTGATGTCCCCAGGACAGAGTTGTCCCTCCTGGCTCCAGGGCACTGCTGGCTCATGTTCAACTTGCCACTGGCCAGGACCCCCAGGTCCCTTTACATGGCACTGGTCTCCAGTGTCTCATTCCCCAGTCTGTCCGTACACCAGGCTAGCCCCATCCCAGGTGCAGAGTCCAGCACTTTTGCTGGCTGATGATTTCCCAGGCCTCTAATTTGTTGAGGTATCTCTGCAGGGCCTCCCTGCCCTCCAGGAAATCAGCAGCTCCCCTCAGTTTTGTATTGTCTGCAAATTTGCTCAGTATCCCTTCCAGTCCTGCATCCAAGTCATTTATGAAGATGAAGAGCGCAGGGCTGAGGATGGAGCCCTGCAAACCCTACTAGTAACAGGGAGAGACCATTCTTGGAAAAGGGAGTGCAAGGCTCAAGGGCCTACCTGACCAAAAACACCCCAGTATCTTTCCTGCACTGGGGACAGAAGGATGTAAACATTGGGAATAAGCACCCCAAATGGCTGGAGAATTCTGCAGCATGGCTGCTCAGAAGAAGACTTCATGTTGTTTCAGATGATTGTCCAAAGAAACTCTTTATTTATAAATTTCCTTTTAATGGAAAATGTAAATATTGACTGTCCTCAATCCCACTCAAAACAGAAATTTCAAAATACTGGAATTTCACCCAGGTTGAAAAGTCCAGGCTTTAGCAAGCAGCTAATTTCAAGTTCTTGAAATTTCTGTAGTTATCTCACTGCTCAGTGAAAATATGCATGGTGACAGTGTGGTCAAACAGGCAAATGAGCCCTCCTTGGGATTTAGCCCACAGTAGTAGCCATGGTCTCTTCTGCATATACAAACACTTCCACCCCTCCTGCAAAACCAAAAGTGTGAAACCTGGGTTAGCAGCAAGCATAAGCTCTGCCCTGTGACATTTAAATCTTCATCATAGCTGACCTTTTGTTAACAAGAGCTAGCCCTTCATGTTGTTTGAATAAAAGTTTCTTTTACTCTTCAAAAGTGTAAAACACTTCATGCTTGCTTCTTAAAAATTACTTTATTGTTAAATTTCAAAGTTACCACTGATAAAAAAGAAACTACAAACCTCAAAGTAAATGAAAGGCAAAGACAAAGAAAACAAAGCACTTCTGAAAAGGTTATACAAATAACTGTAAGAACTGTTAAAGCTTTTTTTCCTTTGGATAGAAAGGTTTGGGCTTATTCTTAGGTCAGTCAAGGACAGCACATGGAGACATTTTAAAACAAACTTGAAAGTAGGCAGCTCAGATGCCTTACATTAACAGGCTTGTACACTGCTGTATCTTCTGCAGCCCACACTGCTTGTTACACAGAGTCAGGAATGCCTTGGAGAACAATACTAGCTATTTTTCATTTGACTATCCACCTGTGTTCCTATCCTGGCACCCAATTGTTTTCTTGATTATAGCATCTTTCTCCAAGTGTTCAGGGCTTCTCCATCCTCCTTTTTGCCTCCAGGGACTGTGCCATAGCCCATCCATGCCCTGAGCTGTGTGGGGGCCAAGTGGGGCACACAGCCCCAGGGAGTCACTGGTGCAGCACAAGCAAGCAGGGGACTCCCAGCTCCTCTTCACCCTCCTAAGCATCACTGTGCCCCCACATCTTCGTCTCTCCTCTTTTAATTTGCTGAGGTTGAGCATAGAATTCCTATCCTGAGATGACATTATTTTAAGCAGACAAAAAAGACGCTAAGCCCAACGTGAAGCAAGATGTTCATGACAAGCATTTATAGTGTAGATCTGTGTTTTCTGATTTCTCCCTGTTCTTCACACTTTTAAATTTTGCCTTCAAAGCCCGCTGAGCACTCAGAGTTTCATATTGTTTCCTTTCATGATTAGGTTTTCCTCTTTCACTCTTACAGTTTAACCCACTGTTCTCTGCTACTAAAATCACTCTGGCAGCCTCATCTTGTAGTCTTCCTTCATTTGTGACAATCCCAGCTGTCTGCTTGTTTATTCCTAAGTCCATTACTAGGTGTAAACAATGCCTTTTAGAACCCACCTTTTGCTTTAAATATCCTTTAGCTCCCCATGACAGCTATTAGATTTCATTTTAATAGTCTGGTTCCCTCTCTTCCAAGTTGAAATGCTTAGCTCTTTCTTATTCTTATTTTTTGACACTGTCATCTGAGGAACCAGGTCAATATGATCTGAATTTCTTTTGGTCAATCCCTTGTGTGCCTCTTTCAAAATTTCCTTCATAAAAGCCAACTCCTTATCCTTTTCTGATAGTCTCCTTCCTAGTTCCCCAGTAATGTTGCTACACCTCCTTAGAGTTTCACTTCAACACATGGCCCAGCTGCTGAAACAATACCCTGTAGCTGAATGTTGTGCTTTAAACCAATAAAGCAGGTACAAGTTGCCAGCACTGAATAAACAGTACGTTGAGGTTTGTGGTTTGCACTGCTGCATTTTTTTTTCTTAAATTCCCCTAGTTCTTTGCAATTGAATTACTGCATTCTAACTTTCTTTTATTGCAAATAAAACTTCCAAAGGGCATGCTCTGTTGCAGCATGCTTACACAGTGCAAGACAGGAAAAGATGCAAGCACGAAAAGTTACAAATTACAAATTTAGGTTACAAATTTAGGCTATGTATAGGCTAACTTTAATGCTCTCTGAGTAGGATCATGCATCTGGTGCATAGCCTCCTTCCCTGCCAAGCAGACATCGTGGGTTATTGCCAGGTGAATCCAGAGGCAGCTGGGCTGAGGAGAGCATGTCCAGAATCTGTCCCACCCCAGACGCTGTTCTGAGCACAGGCCAATAAGGAAAACTTCACCCCTTCCCTTTAGGAGCCCTATTCACAAAGAAAGTAGTCAGAAGGAATGTTATAGCCTTTATTTTAAAAATCTGGCTGGGTATCCTCTCTCTGAGCCATGGTCAAGAAGTGGAGATGCCCAGGGCATGTTGACAGTGCCACTGAAGCACCAACACCAGCAGAGCAGCTGCCTGGGATGGACATTCCACCTCTGAAACTCCTGACTTCCCCATGACCACCTGAGACTCACAAATACTTACTGACAACTGGCTCTGAGAGTCACAGACCTTAAGGCTCTGTCACTCAAAAGAAAAGAGTCAAAGCACAATTAAAATCCTTTGAAACATAGCAAGTGTGAGATCCATTTGTAGTTTGAAGTCTCAAAGGTACATCAGAGTGAGAAGTAACCATTCATTATCCAGGGAGCTGAAAAGTCAGATAAGGTAAGGGGTTGTGGCTCTTCTTCCTTTTCTTCCTTTTCTTTTTTTTTCTTTAAAAGTTTTGGCATTTTCACATTGGTTTTCACCTATTTGGAAAATATTTTCATTAAAAAAAAACAACAAACAAAAACCAAACCAAAACCACAGCCCTTACCACCACCATGAATTCAGGAAAATAACCGAAGTAAAAAAATAAAGATTTCTAACCACAAAATATTTAAGAGCTCCGTATGCAACAACAAAGAAAAAGGATAACTGCAAGAAGATAAGAAAAATATGAAAACTTAAGTTGTCAACACAGCAGTACTGCAAATCAGTGATATCTGAAATATGGTCAGAATAAATCCCTCTGGTATTGCAGCAATAAGCCAGTTACTTCTTCTGTGAATTAAATTATTTCTCAACAAAACCTTGAAGTTTTTCCAAACCAAGTCTGAAAAGAAATACTCATTATCAAAAATGCAAGATCTCCAGAATGTGTGTTAACCTCAAGGGTCCTGACTGGTTTATCAAATTTTACTCTGTTCATTTTAATATAACAAAAGACACATAGGTGGTTAGAGATTGGTGTTCTTGTCTCTGGGTGTCATTCAGTGTGTACTTGATGGGATGATTTCATACACGTCTGCTCCCCAGCTATGGCTGTGACAGCTCGGAGCCCTCTTGCTCCCATATTTGAACACACAGAGAAATTAAGGGAAAAAACTAGTGTATATATGCTATCGGCATAACCCACCATTTTTAACCTTTTGAAAACTGGGGAAATGTTGGTGAGCTACCCTGAAATGTGTGAGAACCTGCCTCAGGAAGTGTAGTCACCTCCAGGAGGGCACCTGACAGGTGACTTCTGTCTCCCTTTTCTCCTGGCGCAGGTACCCAAAGACGCACTACCCTTCTGGAGATAATTGCTCAAATGGCTGTTCAGTCTCCATTTAATTGTCTCCTGCCTGTCCAGCCTGAGCATTGGGCTCAGCACAACTTTTAAAGGCTGTCCCAGAAACTTAGAATTACAAATAGCTCATGACAAGTACAACCAACATTTTTTAGGAAGCGCTATGACTCCATGAGTTTGGGTTTTAGAGAGATAATCATTGTTGCAAAATTTTGTTCAAACTGTGTGAAATGTGTTAGGACCACAAGCTGGAGGATGTGTTCAGTGAGTTATCCAAAGATTTTACATGCTCACAACAGAGCTTGTTCTCAGCTATCATCCAGTGCAGCCACCAACACTAGTGACAGACAGAGGCGGTGATGGGTGAAGTCTCTCAACTCTGTCTGTTTTCACCATGTTGGAAAGTTTTTTATGAAATCATAAACCTCCTAAACTAAGATATTCGCATGTTGTTTTTCCTGTTGTATATCCACAAACACTTAACAGGGTTAGCTCTACGGTTCTTTTTCAGTGCAAGAAGATCAAAACAAAAATAAACAATGCTGGAATACTTGGCTGGTCAAATCATTTAATTAAAATACAGGAATGCACCAAAGTACCTCCTCTTCTTTACTTTGCCTAGTTTGCACTGGGCTACTTAATGTTCTCTTATGCATTGATTCCATGTGCTTCTTCATAAAAATCAAAAATAAAAACACTTAACAGCTTTTATTTAATGTCTGAGGCAATTTTGCAAAATAACCCGAACCTTTTGTTTTAAATCCATCTGGCACAGTGTTAGTAGGCAGCAGTGCCCATGTTTGCTGTAAGCAGAAGCCAGAAAGGAAAAGTGGTTCACCCAGAAAGCCAAGGGCAGACCTTGAATCTGAGTCCGTCCAAATTTGCTCGATGCCTTGGCACATTGCCTCTCACCAGCCTTCTCTATTTGCCTTTCACAGGCTGAAAGCCCAGCCCTTTGTGCCCGTGGGCACACCTCTGCTTTGGCTTCAATGGGTCTGCACAGTCCTGCCTGCCCACACTTTTTGGGAAGGGGTTAATGGGAACAGGAGAACATACAAAGTAAGGTCAATCCCATCAAACACCAGACTTCAAAGGGAAGTCTCTGTTCTTAAAGCCAGAACTCTGCTGGCAGTAGTGTCACACTATAGAATAAATTCTGTTTTCTTGACCTTTTTCTACCTCCATGGTCATAATCAAGCAAAGATTTAGAAAAGTCATAAGATTGGGTATAAGTGATGGCAATGATTCCCATGTGCTAATATTCACATTTTTGTAAGAGAAGACTTCTAGAGAAAAAATTAATTAAACGTGTGTGTAGTAGATAAAGGTAATTTCCTTGCATTCTTTTTTTTTTGCCAAGAAATATTCTTCTGGAAATTTAGAGTGTGAGTATTTTGAAACCCTTGAATTCCTGCATGCTTGCATTACCTCTTTTAGTTAAGATACAAGTAAAGCACCTGCACATTTCAGAGGCAAAGCACTGACAATAGTAGATTGAATTTTAATAGCAGTCGGCCTCTCATACAGACAATGAGAGGAGCTGACAGATCATGATTATCCTGCTACAGTTGGTTAAAAATGCATTGAGTGAGGGAACGTGGAATTCCTGGCTGGCATTCCCATGCTGGCTGTCACTGTCACACCAGCCTTTATGCCCACATACAGCACTTCAGAAGTTGGGGCTTTCTTTTCTGCCTGCACCTTCCTCTACCCAGTCATTCCCTTTCCACACTATGTCACCTTCCCAGTGGGTGCCTGGGGCACTCTCGTGGCTTTTTCACCTTCTGGTACATTACTGCTTCTGAGCTTTACACTATTTCATGACAACTCTAAGTGAAAAAGTAAAACCTGCCTCCTGACCAGGCTCTGTGACTCTTAAATGCATTTTTTTTATCTGCTAAAAAGAGGTTTGGGCCCTTTGCTAAGCACAGCTGAGGCAGGAAGCAATGCCAGAGGGTTTTACTCTTCTTTTAGCCCCAGCACTCACCTCCTCAGCACGGCATTTCACGGGTCTCCTTTCATCATCTATATGGAGATTTTAATTTTTTTTTACATGCAGCTATGGTATACACATAAATTGCTTACATACGATTTATGGTATAAAGGAGTAACACTTTTTCAAAGCACTCAGTTTGGAAACATCTGAATGCATCTGTATAAATGGGTCTTCAGATATATAGATGTAGAAAGCAGAAAAATCTCTTTTTGGAGATAAAAGTTTATTCAGTCAAAAAAAGCCACATTAAGCACAATATTTCAGTTATATTTAAAAGACTCTTAATAAAATAAATAGATTTCAAGACAGAACATTGTGCTAAGGTTTTATCACAAAAAGAATTCAGGATATTTTGACAAAATAAATCTAAGTATTTAAAGTTTTAGTAGTTAAATTTCTGGTTAAAATTATATCTTGTAAATTCATCCAGTCTTATTCATGGGCCTAGCTCTTGGATTATGAATTTTTAGAACATCTAATCTTTTCTGAAATAGATCTATATCATGATTTCTATTTCATTACAAAGCTCAAAATGGCATAAATGGTCTTTGTAAAGGCATGATATTTGTAAAGAGATTTCAGTAAGTTACTACAATGTAAAGTTTAAAGAAATTTAAAACTGTAAAAACAATGTAGCTCTTTTTTTTGCAGAACTAATAAGCATTGCATTTAACCTTAAATGTTTTTCTGTCCAGACAGTGAACTGAAAACTTAGCTATTGCAAAGTATAACAACAGTCATGGTGATATCTTGCAAAGTATTTCTCAGTCCTGGCCATCAAACACTTTATAAAGAATATAAGTGCCAGTTTCTGGCAATAACAGTGATAAAATATTACTGCTTGAGACACTCTTTGCCAGGCAAAGGACCTGATGTCAAAGCAAGGAAATGTAAGGCAAGTTGGGGGAGGGATCCATTATGTCAAGAGGGCAGTGCATGAAGAGAGTATCCTCCACCTCTACTAACAGAATCCTGTTGTAAATCTGACATGTATTTGACATTTGGGCCTCCTGCTGGGAAGCAGATGCTTTTTAGATGTTAGGAAAGTGACTAGATTTGAAAAAGCTGATCTCTGTAGAGAGGCCTATACATTAGTTTCTGTTTCAATGTACATGCTGACTTGGCACTCAGGGACCAATACAAAAGCTTTGCGTCTTGACTTGCTTAATTTATTAATGAAACATGTTCATGAGATCACTGTTGAGTGTCTAAAAAATTAGGAAAATATCAGACAAATGCATTCTTCTATTGAAATATCTAGAAATTTGTACGCTATTATATCTAAAATATCTATAAACAGTTGGCTCCCTTATATGAAGAAACAAACATTAATGGCCAGATTTAAGAAAATTATTTCAAGCAATTCAAAGATAAGAAGTTACTGGATCAGTAAGGTTAGCCAAATTCTCCAGTAAAATATTTTCAAATTAGCAGAAAGCACCTTTTTTGTCATCGATGGTAGCTGAATAAACAGCATCTGAAACTCTGCTCATAAACATGACGCTGATTTGAGTGAGAACAGGGAAACAAAAAATGCTAAGAACTCTAAAGGATTTTAAAAATGTTTTAACATGTTTTTCATGTTCCAAAAAAAAAAACTTAATGAAAGAAAATCACATCTTCTTCTATAACTATAATGTAAATGATATTGCCTATAATCTAATAATTTCAGGGTCGTTTTTTCCAGAATGCTTTCACAGATGGGAGTATTTGCTGTCCTCTTCTGCTAAGTAAGAGAAGTGGAGGTTACTGTCTGCCTGTCAAGGGACACACATTGCCTAAGACTAGTCCCATCCAGAATAGACAGCTTCTTCATTTTGCTCCTGGATCTCCTCTGGTACTCTGTGTTCCTTAAACAGAAACATTACTTTAGTTTTTAAGAAGTCAAAAGCGATGTTGAAGCCCACCAAAATCTTGCTCCTGGAGAAGGAACCTGAGGCTTTGTGTTGCATGCTCTGACATCTGGCATGAAGGGATAGGAGGGCACAAAGCTTTCTGGAGATGTGTCACAGGACTTCAGGAAGCCAAACCAGCACTAAGTCTTGGGAGCACTGCCATCCCTGGAGTGAGCTGCCTTCAGACTTGGAGAGACCTAGGTGATGCCACCCTGCAGGAGAACTGGAGAAAAAGATAATATTGAGGTCAGAAAGACACAGGTCCAGTACAAAATTGCCCTCAGCCTTCTTCTATTTCACAGCACAAAAACTTCCAGGAGTAATTTTAAAAAAGAGCTTCATCACAGTCATCCATGACAGTCTATGAAGTGCACAGCCACAGTGGCACTCAGGGGTCACAGCTGCACTGAAAAATGATACACAGGGTAACCCACCCTCACCCCCTTCCCTTGAAAACAGCAAGCACAACACCCACATGCAGTTTGCATCCCAGCTGCATTCTACTCTGGCCTGAATGCAATTGAGATACAGACCTTGTATTACAAGGACAGTTTCTTAGCTCAGTAATTAAATTAAATTCTAGGGGACAAGCTGTGTCATATGGTTGATAAATTCTGAGATTTATATTAAGGATCTATCCAAGACCTGCCAGGTGTAGCATGAGCTCTTTATATGATACTCTCCTCTATTCACCTATAGCACTAAATGCTGGTCTGGAAGTGATGCCCTTTACACTGTTTGCTGTTGAAATCAGAGCTGTGGCTGCTCATCAGAGGCATAGCTCCTGAGACTTAACTGCAGTGTCTCAAGGAATACCTCAGCTGCAGAGTTGCACGTCAAAGTTTTAACCGTGGCTAATGGTTTTGCTATTACTTATTTTATTTTGGGAAGACAATGATAGATATTTGCTTTAAATAGAGATATACTCGTTCCAGTAAGCTGAAATGCAATGTCTAAACTGCTTGGAAGTATCTCTCTAAACACATATGTAGGGACAAAAGACTTCTGCATTGAAAAGGAACATGAGTGAAGAGAAACACACAGCAAAGAAAACATATGTAATCAGTTCTAGAAATACAAAAAAGATTCTGTCACAACACAAGACAATTTTTTTTTCCTCCTTTTCTATAAATTGCAATCTCTTCTTTCATAAAACAGTAAAGTGATTCTGTATTTTGGACAATGGCACATTAATTTTTTCTCCTTGTTTGGCCAAGCTCTGTACAAGCCCATCAACATGTTGCCACCCACATGTGCATTTCCAACCCTTGTTCTCTCCCAGGCAGCATTCAGTAGAAATGGGCTTGGGGGAAGCCTGCTGCTGCAGAGACCTTTCAGCAAGTGTCCTCCCTGCTCCCCTCCCCTTCCTACCAAAGTCACCCCACACATAGCTCTGAGGAGCTGAAGCCTCATGGAGAGCCCTCTGTGCCACCTTTCTGCCTGCAGGGATGCACTGGTGGATGGGTGCAGACCAGACACGCTCAGCAACCATTGTAAGGCCCAAGTCTGCTTTCAGCCATTCATCACCGATTCATGCCAGATGGGGAGAAAGGGCTGCTTTGCTAAACACATTTTTATTAAAATCTCTGAGAGGAAGAATTGCCATCAGTACAATCAGATGCAGAATAATTGGCTACTAGAAGTACAGTATGACTTCCACTAAAACTGGGGCTTTGAAGGATGATGGCTGATATATTTTTCCTATATAAAAAATGGCTTGCAGATTATGAATAAATAAAATGGAGGGAAGTGAAACCTTTTTTAATAAAAAGTTCCCAGCACAAAATGTCTTTGAGGATGGTGAGTACACGAATAAAGACCATTATTTAAGAAGATTATTTCTTATAAGGATATGTTAAATTATGCAATAAATGGCATGTTACTATGCCTAATACTAAAAGTTAGGTCCATGCTATCTTTGATGCTGCAAAAAGACAGCCTAAGAAAGTGAAGATGGTGAAAATCACTGTGTCTCATCCTTGGCCACAGTCAGTCACCCTGCTGAGAGCGAGGAGGGCTGTAGAGAGATCCTGACCCTCCTCTCTGCTCTCAGGTCTGTCTAGGCATAGGCCAGCTCTGGTGCAAAACCTGCAGCCCTGAGGCAGGGTCATACAGAGCACAGGCTTCACTCCTGTCAGCAGCTGGATCGAGTCCCAGCACTTATAATGCAGAAGCAAAGTAAGTCCTGTCCATCTTCTGAGATTGTGCAAACATGGAAAGTAAAATCCTTTGGATGTCTGTTTTCACTGTAGGGTGTGTATGGTGTAATTCAGTTTCTGTTTTTTTGTATTCTGGAACTGCTGAGAGAAAAACATCTGACAGGTTCCTCAGACTGAATTTTCCTGCATGTCACAATTATCCACATTTTTGGGGTCTTTGAACTCTGAAAGGAGTACCTAAAGGTTACAAAAGTGTCCATCATTCAAGTAACAAACAGGCCACTTCAGAGATTAAAATGGCATATATTCCTTATGTAGCCCTAGAAGTAGCTATAAATTTCACTCCAATAAGACAAAAATAGGACATGGGGGATATGAAATGATAAGAATCAGTGTAAACTTAACATAAACCTTTAATTTTTTAAATTGATTTGTTTTGTACTTTGTTAATTCTTTTTCTTCAGAAAATGAAGAAATCACTAGCTCTTTTAAACTGGAATAATACTGCTAATGTTTTCATTGCACATAGTACTGAGATTTTTTGCTGCAATTAATTTGAAATTAAGAGCGGCATTGAAGGTCAAATCCATATGACCTGTGTTGCCAGATTGTGCTGGGGACACGTGGAGCAGGGAGGGGAAGGGAGCCCAGCCCCCAGGGGAGCCTCTTGAAGAGCACGAGGGACTGAAACGGGAGAACAGTCTGGGAGCCTCCCCTGAGGGCTGCGGGGACCAATCAGAGACCTGGCTTGGTGATTGACAGCCCAAGAAACCAATTGGAAGGTTGTTTCGCTTTCACAAATCACAGGGAAGAAGGTTAGCTCTGGTGTTTTTGCCTTCCGCTCGGGGAAGTGGGGAGGTCTGGGGGCTCCGGCCCCGGCATGGCCCGAGCCCCGGCAGGGGGGTAGGGCACGGTCCCAGGAAGGCCCCGGGGTGACCCAGCCCATCCCCGGCTCTGGCCCCGGTGGGCCCCGGTCCCGGCTGGGCCAGGGTGGACTTGGCTCGGCTCAGCCTGGTCTGGCCCGGGCCAGCCCCGGTCCCGGTCCCGGTCCCGGCGGGGAGAGTCCCACACAGGCAGCTCGGCCCGGCACCCCCGGCCCTGGCTCGGCGGGGCTGCGGCTCGCTCCCTGGTTCCTGCTCGGCCCGGTTTTTCCCTCTCCATGCAGCATGGCTGAGCGGGGGATGGGAGAGCTACCGAGGCTCTCCTTTCCCCTGTTCTGAGAAGAGAGGCTCCAGCCAAGCAGGCGGCAGAAGGAGGTCCAGCTGTCTCCACGTGGTCCCTTTTGTGGCCACGTGTTTTTTCCCAGCCTGGCTTCAGCCTGGCTCCTTATTTTCTGGATACACGTTTAACTCTTAGTGCCTGGATAAGACTCTAGGTCTCCTGAGCTTCCCAGAACGAAAAGAATAGAGCAAGAAGAATTACAGAAGTCAGCGGAATGAAGACAAAGTTCCTCATGGAAGGAGAGATTGAAAAGATGCCACTGATAAGTAGCTGAAAACCTTTTTTTTGTGGGCTTTAGGTGATTGTGGAATATAAACTGTGGAATATACTTGGGTAGGTTAAGTGCTTGAGATGAAGACTTTTTTTTGCCTCGGGAAATGAAGCTCTCTGTTTTTGGGACTGGAATATTGAACAGAGACATTTGATGAAGAATGAGATAAAGAGACTTTTGTGTTTCTCAGCAGCCTGCCTTTAAAATGACACCCCATGTGTTTCAGCAACCCATAACACAGTTCTGGAAGGACAGTGAGAATGGGAGGAGGAAAAAATCATAATTTGTAGTTTCTGGGCAGATGCAAGTTATGAGAGTGAGACACTCCTAAGCCTAAACTAAAAGAAGGGACTTTTCTCTCTAGAGTGAACTGAAATGATTATTTAAGTAGATAACTGACAGAAGTGTTCTCTCTATGTTGCTAGTATGACAGAAAGGGGAGGAGGTGATAATCTAGAAATTTTATTCTGAATTGTTTTGTGTTATTAATAAATTTCTTCTTATACCCTTTTAAGCCTGCTTTGTCTTCACTCCTGAATCCTATCCCCAAGAGAAATTAAATATATTGAAATTGGCAAACCCCAGTCACACCATGACACAGATCTGCCCAGTAAAGCTTGGCAGGAATTTTAAATTTAAGTAATTTTTAATTCAAAACTTTTCCTGGGAAAGATTCAATCTAGAATTCCAATTAAGTGAAAAGGAAGATAAGGGAACAAGTTGCATAGATAATACCCCAGGAGTAAATAGTCATGTTATCTTTCAGAAGAAGGGAAAGTGGTTCATGTCCTTCCTGTACTCATAAGCTCATGTCTCTGTATTATTGACATAATGATTTCTAAAATCTTTGAATAGGAATTTTTAAAATATTTTAGCTGTGATTGTTCTGTAGGATAGAGAGATTATCTATTCTGTACTGTCTGTAGCCTGTCTACCTGAAAAAAATTTCATAGTCATAGAGCACATGTGTAGAACTCAAAATGTATTTTTTTTACTGAATAAGAGTAATCATCAAGCCTACAGAAAAAAATGTGGGTCAATAAGATCTGTGTCATGACTTCATTCCTTTCCAGAGCTGCCTTTATGCATCAGACAAAAAATAACTACTGTAGCTAGTATTTGAGTGGTGTAATTTCAAATAGAGATATGTAGCAGCAGCAAGGCTAATGGTGGTAGCAAAGCAGTGGCAAAGTGGTTAATCTTTATTCTTAGAAGGTTGTATGTGGAAAAGATAACTTGTTTTACTGGTAGTTTCTAAAGGAACCACGATATAAACACTCAGCTACCTCCAGTGTTGTGTACTTAATTCAGTATCAAATTGTTCCCTAGCAAACAGGAACTCAGTATTTCCCTAAATGCCATAGCAGATATGAAACAAAATTTTGTCTGATTATTAGATATAATTTTTACCAGCATGACTAGAACTTGTATGATTATGTGACATCAAGGAAAGGATCATCCAACAGAAATATTTATTTTCACAATCTTCAGTGTCTGAAAGATATATTTACCTGTGAGAAGCAGATTTTGCCATGGCAACTCATGCTTTTTTCCCTCAGTTCAGGTCATTCCTTGGGATAAATTACTCTAAGCTGTCTACAAACACTGCTGAGAATGATCAGGAAGTGTCCCTGGCCACTTCCAAACCAGTGTAAAAGGGCAAGAGCAACCCACGCGTGTGAATCAGGGAGCACTGCTCGGAGGACTTGCTTGAGAGGTAAATAATTTGATCAAGAGATATTCCAGAGACCTCATCCACTCTGGCTACTGCTGCCAGAGGCCATGTTCTTAAAATTCAGAGCCACTGTTCATTTGTTTTAAGTCACTTAGAAAACACAGCACATTTCAGAAGCTTAGCAGGGGGAAAGAAATTTTTAAAGTCTGGGAAGCTTCCAGTGATGTGATGCAGGACAGAGTATCTCAGCACCTCCTGCTGTTGACAAATGAACTGAGGAAACTGCCTGTGTTCCTTCAGCCTATGACAGTATGGATACTTCCCAGAAGCAGAAATTACAGAAAACATCAGAGTGTGGGTGGCATATGACACTGTCTGCCCCATCTGCAAGAAAGGGCAAACCCAGTTAAGCCATTCCTAATGGAGAAATATCTACCAAATCAAAGTGTAGTGGGTTCTCCCTTTGATCCCTCAGCATCCTGGCCAGCCTGTCCCATGCTCTGCTAGGCACACACCCACCAGAAAGCTGTGAAATTTCTCTGTGTCTGAGGAGAGGAAGAAGGAAAGGGCCTGCCTGCAAGGCTTTTCCTCTCATCATTGAAGGACAGGCATGAATGGAGGGACAGGATCAGCTCCTGCCATGCAGTAGTCTCACCAGCAATGGCAGCAAGCTCTTGGCAGTCCCATCTTGCTTCCTTCATCCCAGCTTTTTTCTCTACCCACAGTAGCAGGATGAGACTCTGACTGATTTTGAAATTGTATCAACTTCAAACACTGCCAGGCTCAGGGGTATGGACAGGCTCTTGGAAGGGGTGCTCCAACCCTTCATTATCTTCTACAGAACCTCAAACACATTCCTGAGATCCTCCAGCCTCAGGACACCCCCATAAAACTGTTTCGCCCTTTTTTGCCACTTGCAGGCCTCCAGGGACATTTTTTTCCCACTGCAAGCTTCCACATGTGAGCTGTAACCCAGAGCCTTTGTCCATCCAGGAATTTGCCATGCCTCCCACGCCTCCTCCAGTGCCATTCCTTCCCCCCTGTCCCAGCAGCCTCACTTTGCTGTGCCTGATCCTCACCCAGCAAGGTCCGTTTCCAATGGTGTCTCCCTGTACCAGGGCTTCACTCTGAGCATGGAACGCTGATTTCCCTATCAGGCTCGTACAAAGAGCCCATTAACAGAGACAGATGTCTGCACTTCCATAACACCTTATCTAACAGAAACAATCTTTCCTCTTAATAAATTGTACATGGTACAGCCATTAACAGTGAAGGCTTTGCAGCACCACTATTTGTTTTCAGAATGCGTTAACAGTTGCTTCTACACTTTCAGTGTTTGCTCCTTCATCCACTCTCCTTTGTGTTTGAGCTTTGGCTGAGCACAGGAAACAGTTCAAATAATTATTCCTCTATTTGGACAATAATGGATAGCCTCTCTATAGTTACAATTTAAATCAGTCGGTCTTTTTTTATACTTCCACAATTTCAATTCCACAAAATTAGTTTGACATGCAATTTTAATCCAATATTACCTCCAGATTCAGAGAGAAATAATTAAGCTGTCTTTAAGCTAAATTTAAAGAACACGAGGGAAAAGGCAGTAAAAACTGGTTCAAGCTTTGTATTTTCAAGTAACATTCCTTTGTCTACCTCAAGCTTCTTAAAAATTCATGCTTAAGGTATACTTGGCAGTAGTTTTATAATTACAAAGCTATTAAGCTTTCATAAGGAACAAATGAAACTGTTTTTTTCCTAATTAGCTAATCATAAATTTTTCAAGGAAATAGTCTTCTGCTAGAAAGTGATGATTTGAAGAGGCAAAATCATCAACAGTAGTATGCTGATTATAATACAGCCTTCTTGCAAAAATCAGTACATTTCCCCAGTTAATTAAATCTGTCCTTTGATAGCAAGTTCACTTCTCTGCCTGGATAACTCATATCCTACCTCCCACTACTGCCTTTATATATGCTGCACAGTGAGATGTCAGGAAATCAAGCAGTTACAGTGCTCACCACCTTATTAATTCCATTGTGAAAAGTTGAGAGAAACTTCTGAATCATCATTTCTCAGTGAATTTTCTAGATTCAGGGGGAAATACTTATGCCTTTAAAGGAATATTTAGTGATTTGGAGAAATTCTTCTGAAACAGATCTCTGACCTCTCCAGCTAATGCAATATCATTGTACTTTAGACTTGTAATTCATTTTCCCAAAGACCATATAGATCTTATGAATATTAGCTTTCTATTACAGACATGTGAAGGCCAGACTGAGGACACATTATTAAAAATGATAGGTCTTCACTGCAAAGGAGGTACTTTTATCTGGCCTCATGATTATAGTGTTGCATTACAGAAAATTACCAGCAGACTGGTAAAGTAGCTTGTTGGTTAACTGCAAAGTGATTATTGTGTGTATTTTCCTCAACACATGCAAGCTCTTCCTTCTACTTGCAGAACCCATCTTAAAGATACAAAAGTCATTTTTCTCCAGATGTTTTGCAGCTCAGCCTGAGACACATATGTTACAGGTGGGTTTTAGACATTGAATTAAAAAAAGAATTTAAAAATATTTAAAAAGAGAACAATGTGACTGTATTCAATATACAGGACAAACAAACCCTTTCCACAACCATTCTGTCACACATCCATACTTGCACGCATCAACAGTAACTGAATTTCCTGCCACAAAGAATTTCTACCTGCTTTTGCAAAGTATTATGAGAACCCTTACTTAAAATATATATTTAATATCTGATATCAAGCTGCCAAAGAGTTCCTTCAGCATTTTTAGGCTCAAAGCAAAATCTTTTCTGCAAACCCCAAGGGCTCTGAAGGCAGAGTATGTTTTTATTATTTAAACTGACTTAGGGATCTCACTAGAAATAACTTGATTGACTCTTGAATACCTAAAATACGACAACAGCTATCTTTCTCCCTGATCTGCAAAACTAAAGTTAAAGGTAGCAAGCAGGGGGAGAAAAGGGAAAATTCCAATAAATTAGTGAACGTCTTGTGGGAACGAATTCTACTGCTCAGAAGAGTGAGAACTGGGAAGTAAAGAGAGGAGACCTTATGAGATTGTCTTTTAAACCCCAGAATGAAGAGGGGAGTTTTTCTACCATTCCCTGTTTCTAAAACAGACTCATCCCACTTTTCGGGGGTTGTAGTCCAAGCTGATCTCAATTCTTTTCCCATATTCCTCAAATAAAAACTAAGAGAAAAGCACCATTTCCTTTGCCTAGCAGTAGTCAGAAAAAAGCTGTTTCCAGCAGCTCAAGATGTGTCTTGCAGAGAGATCACAAGCTGCAGGATGCTGGTGCCCCATCGTGAGACTGGAAGAGGGCAGAATATTTAATATTGTTTCAGCATGAGATAGATGAATGATTTCTTCCAAAGACTGAAAAGAAGTGGGAAGTGGACTCATAGGAGGACAGAAAGCAAGCCTGTTGCTCAGGAGACTCATTCCCTTCTTCCAGAGCCTGAACAGAGCTCTTCCAGAGCTTTGGGCCACCCTCTGTCTTTCTATTCCTTGCCAAGTTTCCCATTACAAATCTCCTTTTCCAGCACCTCCACATAGAAATTCAAGTGACTACCTGTGTTCCACACATGAGCTTGCTTAAGCAGCCCTTGGCAGTTGCATTTATTGAAAAGGTTAATTTTCCCTCAGAACAGAACAGAGTATAAATATGAGGGCTTGCAAATGGAGGGAGTAGGTAATGCAGACTTACTGAGGTGGCTCTTCTAAAAGAGGTGAAAATACTTGGGAGTGGAGATCAACCTTCTCATGTCTCCCTGTGAGAAAGCCCAGAGACAAGCAATCAAAAGTTGCAAAGATATGACTTCTTGTCCAAATGAAAGTGTGAGGCATGAAGATAGGTTGAGAAAATTCTGCAACTATGACACGTAAAATAGCTCCTGCCTAAGGAGAAATAACTATGGATTTGATAAGATCATATCAGGCTCTGTCATTCTCCTTAGGAAGAATTTTGCTCTGTGAAAGATGTGAGAGTTAGAGAAAAATCAGGTTGGAAGAGTAAGTTCAAGGTTGTGAAAAGATGTCTTCTTCAATAAAGCAGGAAAAAGAAAGCAAACTTTTCATAGTTACAAAGAGAGTAAAATCAACTCCTTTCCTTAGAGAATAAGAAGAGAAGGAAAAGCAGTTCTACAGGAAAATATTCGGTAGTCCTATGTCAGTATTGCTAATATTTCAGATTATATCAATTAATTGTTATGTAAATAGCTATTTAAACTGAGTGGCAAGTCATTATGATTTATTCTGAACACTGTATGTGTAACCATAGATGCACTGCCAGCTTGACTCTGATAGAATAATCAAGGTTCAAATTAATAAATGATGATGAGAGATATTGCTGACTGATGCGTCTCTGATTTTGGAGGCTGGCTTTAGCCAATTTGGCCTTAAATGAAAGAGAAATAATTTTCAATCTACACATCCATTCTGTTTTGTTAGCAGATTGTGTACTTTTGTTTGCAGATTTGTATGAGTTCCTGATGACAGCTGACTCACACATACTGTAAACCAAGAAATATCAAGTAAAATGCTGTTTTGGCAACAAAGTAACTAAAACATATAATTATTTAAATATTGACACTTGACTTTTGTCAGTATATTTTTTATGTGTCTTTTTCTTTTGATGATGAATCTAAAATTTTGAAGATGCTATTGGTGAGCAGTGTTTTGTCTACCATGCTAGATCATACAATAGGCACAGCAGCATTCAAGTTATGCAGGGAATTGAAGGGAGCCTGCATCTGCTTGGACCCGGCACCGAAACACTGAGGTAATCTAATAAATGATCCATATTGCTTTAGAGGTGGAAAAGATAGACGAAAGAATAAAATATCAAAAACCTGGTGCTTCCTAGCTCAGTATTATCTGCTATTTAACTGGAGCATGCAAGGACATGCTTCCAAAGCACTAAGGCGAGTAAAGATGAGACCAATCAGTTTTCCCTTCCAAATAAGGGGAGACACCTTATGCATCATGTCATCTTTAAAAGCAAGATGCCCTTAAAGATCTGATATGAGCATTATGCTTTTTCAGGTTGTATTTATTTTCAAACGTTGTTATTTTTATAACATTATACAGAAATTATTAAAGAGAGTTTTATACAGTAAGAGAACTTTCACAGTCAGTTAAACACAAAGGTTTTCTGAACTCTATTTTCAGATCATGAGCGTGGAAAGTGGATATGTAGATGTGAACTGAGGAGCCAAGCATGTTATTATGCCTAAGAAATTATTTCTCACTTTGAACTGTTTAAGAAAAATTATTTTAACTAAACAGTTTTTTTAATGAGAGTTAGATTCAATGACATGGAAAACTAGTTAGTTAATTTTAGTTTTACCAGATCACTCCTTTTGGTGTTATAATATTTTCTTTTCACATTTTGATGAAATTGAAATTTTCTTCAATTTTAATGTAAAGACTTTTAATAAAACTTAATAAAATAAAACAAAAAATAATACATGTGAATTGCCAGAAAGTTGACTTTTCCTTGGTTTTGACCTGATTAGAGTTAAAACTTTGCCAGCCAAACAACCAAGCAATCACCCAACTAAAGAAACCAATTAGTTTCACATGCTTAACTTGGAAGAGCAACAGGAAAGCCATTTTCTATGTATCTCAGTGGTATAGTAACGGATAAATGCTAATGATGTAGTAAAGTTTATTCTCTTCTCACATGCTTCACACATCCTAGTTGACTTTTTATTTTCTGTTGCACCACGAACATATCTCACCATTACAGAAATTATACAGTGTCATGCTCCCTTAAATAATACATCCCACAAATCTTTTTCCAATTTCCTTTTTTTTCCTGCACATTATCATATGTGGCTGTAAATATGAAATCACAATTGCCAAAATGATGTCAAATTAAGTTAAGCTTGAGTCTAAATCCTTCACACTGTTTATATGAGTGCTTGTCTCGAAACATAGATACTTTGAAGAGCTACTAATAAAGTGAGTTGTGTTCTTAGACAGGATGACTGTTCTTTCATTTCCTAATAGAGCTCAGTTGCAACTCCTCTGACTAAATGATCATAGTAATTGGAACTTGACTGAAAATAGTTCAAATGGCTTTACTGGGAGTAAAGTCAAATGACAAAAATAACTTACAGAAGAAAACTGCATTCAAAGATTTTCCTAACAGCTGAAGATTCTAGGCTACTGCATTATTAAGGTAAAAAAAAAATTTTCCAGTACAATTTTAACTTTCAAAACACTGAATATTGTGCAAAATGTATGTTCTGGTAATTTTTCTTGTTAAGAGTCTGTGTAAGAGGTTTATATAGAAGGCTTTTGTTTAAGTTTAAAAACCTCATGCAGTCTGAAAATATCTGACAGGCATACTAAACTTTTCTGGTTGTCATTAATATTGACCCACACACATCTGATCTGGGCTGTGCTGTGCTTCTGGCCTCCTACAAGAAGCCCAGTAGAAGTAAACGTCCTTAAGGAAGATTATAAATGTCTCAAAGAGGTGTTATTTTTCCTCCTACTCCTTGTTTGTGCTTGAAGATACAAAATCACAGCATCCCTTCATATGTCAGCACTGTTTTGCCATGACAGTGAGCTAGCAACAGACCACCAGCAGCTCTTTGGTGCAAAGCTGCCACAACTGCACAGGCACTTCAGTCTCTGTTGTCCTTGAGCATCCCAGAGCCTGGGAATGCCAGGAGCAGAAACAGAAGCAAGAATTGGACAGAAATGGTAATTCCTAATGAATGGTTGGGTTTGCCAGAGTTAGGCTCATCTGGAAAGCTTACTTTTCTGAGAATGCATTTATATTTCATGTAGTATTTCATTAAGTGTAAGAATAGATTTTAGCAATTTCTCCTGATCTAACAGGTTCTTGCCAGATGCAAAGGAAGCTAAACTTTGCTGCAACTGCTCTTCTTTACTGTGAAAACTACAGCACATTCACCTTCACATAGTTTACACAAGTATGATAAGAAATACGTATAAAAACACTGTCTTCTCCTTCTCTTGCCTCTAATGTCAATATGTTGTGTGAGGGAGGAAGCTGGGAGGAAATTGAAGTTTTCCTCTGAAAGATCATAAATCTAGATCTGTTACTCATTAATGAACTCCATGTAGCTCTTAATTGCCAGTAGATTTGCTGTGTAGTAAAAGAGCACAACAGTCAGGAAGACACACAGGCAGCAGGCAACTACAGGTGTAACCTTGTCCTCTCCCTACTGTAGCTTGCTAAGGTGTCTGATAAATACACTGAAAAGATGGAACATTTTTGATGGAACCAAACCTACTTGGCCTGCATTCTTCATCAAATTGATATTAAAACCACAAGTATTTTCTACTTAGGACAAGCCCTCAGAGGAAAAGAACCCTATGCCTGCTAGGATCAGTTTGGTGATGAAGTTGGCTACCTCATTGCTTTATTAGCTGCTGGGTTCGTGAGGGCTGGAGCTTGGTTTGTGGTTGCTTTTGTGAAAACTGCTGAAAGAAATCATCATAAAGACAAAGCAGTTTTTCACAGACTTAAAACACCTCAGCCATAAAAATTGAGAGTTTTAGGCCATAAGTAGCTATTTCAATAAGCTGTATGATATATACAATTGCAAAACCCCATTATGTTCTATCACTGGGAGTTATGGCCTTGACACCTGTGAGAATCAGAGAATCATCTAGGTTAGAAAAGATCTTTAAAATCTTGAAACTGTAATCTATTTAGAATGGCTAAAATGTGAAAAGATGATCTCACCTTGGATGTAGAAGAAGAAACTGCATGTTTTGCATTTTGATAAGATACTGAAATAACATGTACAGAAACAAACAGGAGGGGGATGAACTGCTGAATGACAGAAGATAACAAGGTTGTTTGATTTTTTTTTAAGTTGCCATTTGAATCTAACAGAGCTTTTATTGGCAAGATAATGAAGAAACACATCTCTCTAAAATTTCTTACCACATCCAACGGGTACAGGCTAGAACTAAAATTTCTAATCAAATTTCAAAACAAATATGTGCTGTTTCTGAAGGCAGACAAGTTAATTAGTTTTCATATCAGTACTTTTCAGCAATGACAGTGAGAACTTAGTTGTATCACACTGGGGTTTATGACTGACAGCAGGCAAGGGAGAATTATGTGAAAACCCCATATCTTGTATGCTTTATGATACCCAAATTGCTGCTAGGCACTGGATGATGTGAGTTCTGTATGAAGCATCACTCTGCAACATGTATGCTCCTTGTCTCAGGCCACTGCCCAGACCCCAGTGTGCATCACCCACAGGGCGAGTAGAGTGACACCAAGCAGAATTCACCTAATGCCTCATGTTGTTTAAAACACATTCTGTGCTTTGTTTTAATCAGGACCTAAATGTTAAATCATACAAAGACTGTTAGGATTCGTAATGCACACTTTTTTTTTTTTTTTTTTTTTTTTTTTTTTTTTTTTAATCAGAGAGTCATATAAACAATATTAAATGGATAAACAAATAAATGCCATAAAGTGTCTTACAACTGGGACAGCTAGGGACTCATGACTCTCTCCTGCTGTTCATGGATGGGCTTCATTGCTCTTGATTGTTCAGCCAAGTGAGCAGGCTGCCATGAAATATCAACATTTTGTTACTTCCTTTTCTTTTGTTTATATTTTAAACAAATTGTAATCAACCGGTTGATAAATTAAGTTGGAGCTGAAGTAACACTAGATATATGGCCACTTCTTCAGGACAAAGAACTGGCAGGACTGGGTATGGCTTATCTGAACAAAATCTATTTATTTGCTTGACAGCAAGACAGGATATACAGGTGTTACAAAGGAAGTGGACATCTTGAACATATGGTGCACCTCATGTTTGCTTTTCCCCTGCAGCACAGACTTAGCCTTTGATTTCTGCTTCTAGCTCAGCTGCGCTCAGCTTGGATTTATCCTCTTGTTCCCATCTACCATACTTTTTCTTTGTGTCCACCATCAGTTTGCAGTAAAAAAGTTGTACTTAAATATGTGTTTAGTGTTTATCTTTCAGCTCTTCCTCAGCTTCCAGAACTTTGCATTCTCTTTTGTATTTTTTAATTCGTCTTGTCCTTTTTTTTCTGTTGATCTTGATACCACTTGATCTTTAAG